>CM051401.1:12267472-13674472 GCA_028052125.1 Melia azedarach | reverse complement strand
TATTTTGGCTGGATTAATGTTGTTGTTTAGGGCAATTGTCCAAAGATCCGTTGGCCGGACATATGTTCAATGTTCAAAAGATTTCTACAATGTTTGCTTTAGGTCCTAACAACATTTTAAAATATTCTTTATAATATCCTTCAAATCTTTAATCCAGCTAACAAACCGCGTAATTGAAAAATATATTTTCTTTTTCCTAATATTCAATTTTCACACGGAAATGTCTTTACGTCATAGTATAATGAATGAAAATCTGAAAAACATGATAGTTATTGATAAGTATATTACTTTTGGGACTTCAAGTTTCCATCACTAGATTATGTAGACGAAATTTGTGTCCCAATTTTAAGTCTAAATTTTTCAAGTGTCCTGCCTTGAGGGTGAACCAAGATAATTAGTGTAGCATGCACAGTGCTAAAATGTTTCCCTAAAAGGATTTCTTACATCTAAGTTCAGAGTATTTCTTCAACCTGGAAGGAAAATGTCCTAATACAGCAAATCTAAAAACAGCTTCCTCTTTTTTACAATTATTGTCTTATTGAAAAGAGGCAAAACACATGCACCTTCAGTTATATGCACGATCCATGTTTCCACTACAATGTACATGTCCAGGCAGCACTCTTGCTTTAAAATCAATTACTTCCTTGGCCCTGGAAAGACAAACAGATAAACCATGGTTACTCTGCAAGCAAGGCTCCAATTTTGCAATATATTGTTATGTAGAAAGGCAACAACCCAAGAAAATGAATAAAAAATACATCCTAATCGAAACAATTTCACTTCAGAACTTTGTTAACTTTACTTTTACTAGTCAATTTGAGGATTAATTTAGGGAATTTAAGAGTACGTTGGTAACTGATGGGCTTTTGCATTATGAAAACATAACAATTAGATCTTTTTGTAAACACCCATTTTCACCGGCAAGATCTGACATTATAAATCAGTTTCATCTCATGAGCAATTTTAGTTCTGATGCTTTGGGGGAAAAAATGAATCACCGTTATAGAACAAATTTTTTTATTCATTTGTAACATTAGATTCTTAAGTTCTTTAGTTTCCTAAGGGTTAGCCATTCCATTTTCAAAACTAATTTAAAGAGGCAACTGAGTCCACAGTTAAGTAGAACAGATCAAGCTAGCTTGTCGCGCGTAAGAGCGATGGCAAGTTAAAATATACCTTCAATCTCACTGCAGCCCAAAAGCCAACTGAAAAGTTCAATCTACTGCTTCAGAATTTTCAAAATGTGACCTCTGAGATACCTAGATTGCCCATTCATCTTCTGAAGGCAACCTATATGTACGAGTGATACGAATCTGAAGCAAAAACAAGTTAGTAGTAAACATCAAAACCGAATATGCATGTGACAATTCAGTTTTCACAGGAAGCAGTTCATTTACAACCCACAATAACATTCATTTATACAAAACTAAACTCCACACGGATTGAGTTACAATAGCTTAGACCTCTGAAATCAGGTTATAAAAGATCATCAGAACAAGCAAAACTTGGATACGATGGTCCCAATAGAACCATTCAATAACAGCATGCCATGTATTTTAAATTCTCTACTGTAGTTATCATCACAATAATGATTGTTAACCTCTAAGTAAATGTTTTAAGTGGCAAAAATTTAATGATAGGCACGTGAATGATGTGGTACACCCATCTCCATCAGAACTGTGAAGACAGTAGGACAGAGTCTTCTGTGGGTTGTGTACCACATCGTTTGTACACTTATCTAATAAAATTATGCCACATATACGTTCATTTTGAAATTGACTAGTTATGAAAGTGAGAAAATTTGAAGCATGAGGCAATTTTATGGGATAATCCCAATGGGAATATCCTACCTAACCTAAGATTTTGCAGACCCCAGACATACCAGACAGAACTAAGGAAATTCAGGCCCATGTCTTCTGTAATTCTGACATATTAGCAGATACCAAAAAACACAGCAGAGCTGGACAGTTGGATACATGAGTTAATTGGCTGGTTTATGACGGAGTCATTAGTTCCTTAATTGTTATTTATTTGGTTAAATTTATGAGATCAATGGCTTTGCTCTTACAACCTAAATCTCTAGTGGTGACAATTCTACTGCAAAAATATATGAATGCATTATAACATTTTTTAAGGAAATAAAAGAATTGGTTTAACAAAGAAAAAAGGAATGTAAATACAGTTTTGGATGAGGTTAACAAAAGTGAGGAACAGCCAAGGGAGGCGAAACAAATGTATACAAAAATACAACCTATGAACACCAAAACATATTCCTCCTTCCTCTTGTTGAAAAAGATATCGTAATGCTTTACCTGAGCAAATGCATAAATGGCTCGTAATATTCTAGCATAATCAGTTCCAAGCATTTGAATCACGACATCTGCCAGAAATGTTCCCCACAGCCTGCACAAACACCCACAAACACCCATGAATATGTATAGGTATTTGATTTTAGATTTCAAAATGGGGCCCCAAAGAAACATGGCAGAAGCAGTTAAAATCACAACTTCTACAGCACTGAGTCAGCTGAAAAATTTGCCAAACAATGGAGCAAATCTGACACAATTAAACAGCAATCAAGAAATAAAAAAGCAAGGGAGAGAAAAATAAGCAAGTGACGTGAATTTTTGAAAGATTAAAGGAACTAAGATGTGATCAAGAGTGCTCATACAGCGGGCCAAGCAACACCATCATACTCCTTAAACCGAGATATCTGGTTGCAGCACCAGCAAAGCCCTGTCCACAATTACAAAAGTTGAATGCACTAGTATGAAAGCTGCAATAGGATACTAAACAAATTTATTATCCTATGGTATTAACATGAACAATCAATAATATATTTTGATGCTTTATTGTTAATGAACAACTCAGTATTATCTTTTCTATTTCTTCGCTAGTTCTAGAATTATATTACAGTAACAACATAGATTTTGTAATGGGATTTTATTACACTAAAACTTGAATGATACTAATGCCCACAGCAGTATGCAACATCTAGAACAAAAACATAACATGAAGAATAAAGTATAAAGGACAATAGAGTTAACGTGGCAGACAATTTTCCAAAAAGAGAATTCTTCAGCATCCCAAGATATATATATATATATATACATAAACATGTAAACAAATTAAAAAACAGTTAATGATAATATGACCTGTTTTGCCGCAAGCAAGGCTGCTCTGGACTCCAAATTAATAGCAGCTAGTTGTCCACCCTGAAAATGGAGAAAGCAGAGGACACTTCAGTTTGCTCTGCCAGCATGCTTGTCATTTTATGACGACATCTCTGCCAAATTCTTAAAGCAATATAGAACAAGACATCTACAATTGTAGCTAGGCATCTACTGAATCCAACCAAGTAATGAAAGATAAAGAATTCAACAATCATTTTCACCTCCTAGAAAAATATTGTCAGCTCAGGCAAAATCTGCCCTCATTTCCTATCATAAAATCTATAAATTTTGTGCAATTCCACATAGCCTTCATCCCGTCCACTAATGATAAACATAGCCTTCATCCCATCTACTAATGATGAGAAAGATCAGAAATCAATTAATGTGGGATAGGAAAAGGAAATCAGAGAAAAAAGAAGAGAAAAGAACAGAAATTAGAGAAAGAATCAGAAGAGAATGGAGAATTTAGAACTAAAATTGAGGAATAAGAGATAATAGGAAGGAAACAATTACATTGTCATATTATTTCTTTAATCAACTTGTATTCTCCAACTACAAAACAAGTCCTATTTATATTTGCCTAAGTTCTCAACAAAAGGAAACTCAAATCTACTACAAATAACTCAAGCTACTCAAATAAGAAAAATTTAGGAATATTAAATTTAGAAAAATGCTTTCTTCAGAAATAAAAAAATAAATAAAAATAATCTATAAAAAGGGCTCTCTTTCCACATGTGATGATAGATATTGACTTCATGATGCCAAACATACACCTTTTTGAGAACTTCCTTCTTTATCTGGTATTTGGCAGCCGCCTTGAACACCTTCCCAGATAATCTTCCCGCTAACTATGCAAGGAGCAAACTAGCTTAGAAATATTACCAATAAACCCAAGAAAAGAAAATCAATGAATAAAAAATACTCCTACCAATTCATAAATTTTTGCCAAAGTATATATGCCACCACCCTAGAAAAAGTAAAGAAAGAGATGAACAAGGATCAATAATTTATAATAAGAAAATCAACAAAATCCAAAATTTAGGCTGATAATAAATATACATATATCATATATCTGTGTTTGTGTTTGTGTTTGTGTGTACCTTAAAGATCGTTGACTTGAGCTCCACTGCCGCAACCTTTAAAGCAGCAAGAGCTTGCACCTTCCACGGACTGATTCCAACTTCTAGACTATTTTGATTGTCGGAAGCCTTCAAATTATCCCACAAGCCCGGAAAAACTCCAGATTCTTCACTAAAAGAAATCAAGAACATCTTTTAAGTTACCTAAGTAAAGTATCATATATGGCAAGGAAAAAGACAAAGGAAATTTAGTTTCCTAGGAACAATGATCTTTCATAAGAAACAGAGATCCTTCAACACATTTGAAGATCATAGAGGATGAAAATGGAAAAATTCAACATGAATCCTTATATGCATGCTTGCCACAAAGTGAACTTATTGATATTCGAAGGAAATGAATATATTATCGACAAACAAAAAATTACTTAATATCTAACACAATGTGAACTTATCAACATTGCACAAACACAATATTATTGACAAACACAAAATTACTTAATATCTAACACAATGCATAGTTTAGGTGCAACCTGAACTTATTGATATTCGAAGGAAATTAAATACCAGATCGTACAGACAGCCAAATACCAGATATCAGTTGCCCATGCAGAGTATGATATGTGACTCATCCCTTTGTGTAAACCCTATTATAATCTGGGAACTTATGGAAGCACCAAATTTTATGGTTGATCATCTTTTGTGAACTCTCATCAAAGGATGCAAGCACTAACCACAAAATTTTAATGAAACATTCTTTTTTCTTATCTTTGGCATCCTTCAACTTCTCTCAGAATTGTAAAAGAATTATCAGTAGATTTTCCTCCAATTCTTGGCCATTTTCCGGATATTTGTTGATTTGAATTGATGCATAGTATGAGCAGAGAAGAGCTTGAACCGTGGATAATTTTTGTTTGATTTAAGAACTTGGAGGGAGGAGAAGAATAACTGTCTATTCAAGGAAGAGAAAAACTATTTTTTGTGCGCTTTTGTACAGATGTAGATATCCCTTTTTTGGGTCGTTTCTTCTTACTTCTGGACAACTTAGGTGACAGTTGCAAGCTATTGAAAAAAGAGAGTCATTCTATTCTCATTGAAATCATCAGTACATCTCACTTCTACAAGATTAGGAAAAAAGG
Organism: Melia azedarach; assembly: GCA_028052125.1. Classification (NCBI taxonomy): domain Eukaryota; kingdom Viridiplantae; phylum Streptophyta; class Magnoliopsida; order Sapindales; family Meliaceae; genus Melia; species Melia azedarach. The sequence continues at coordinate 13,669,084 of CM051401.1, read as the reverse complement.
TAGCAAGAATAATGATTTTGCAAAAAGGTCCACTATGTAGTGGAAATGAATTCTTTATTGCCACAGCGAATATTATCCAATTTAAAAAATCATTTACAAAGAGTTTAAGAAAAAATGTCCGCTATATAATGGAAATGAATTCTTCATAAGCTGACAAAGATGTAAACATGTTGAGAGAGTTGGTCAGTACAGTACCTTGCATATTCCTGCAAAAGATGAAGGAAAATTTCGATTTCTAAGTCTTCAGTTGACAATTTATTTGAGCAAGGAACATTTAACTTTTTCCTCACAGCAAGCAAGACATTTCTGTATGAAGGCCTCCAACCCCTGCAAAGAACAGATATCATTCACAAGTAAACACCAGTGATGTTCAAAAAATCAAAGCTTAATTTACTAAGTTTGGCGGGAAAATCAACACACACTGATACATTGAGTGCACTATAGTTCAGAGTTCAAAAGGGGATTGACTCATAATAAAAGCAACCAAAGTTTCCACTATTAAATTCAATGAAAGTACACGTTAACATTACCATGTAAACAGTGACCTAGCCAGCACAATTAATGGAATAAACATAAGCTCTGCATATAAAAAAATCAAGTATTTCTACAACCTCAATGTAGATCGAGCATCAGCTGCAAGGAATAAGAATCGTGACTCAAGAGATTCTATGAAATCTTCCCGCTCTTCAAGGTCTTGTTCGATCATGACATGGTCCGCATCAGCTCTATTTGTGAATGACTTTAGCAGAGGACTGAAGTAGCTGAAAGATTCACATAATCCAACACAATTAAAAATTAAACATCATGAAACTTCTAAGTTTCCAAGTAAAATGAGAAGAAATGCAAATCACCTCGGTCCAAAAAGGATTCTCTCAATCTCGTACAACTCAGAGTCAGTAGCAAGTTCGAGAACTGAACGGAGCTCAGGATCAAATGCACCTGAAGAGAAATTAAAATTCAAGACATAAAAAAAAAGATATAAATTGAATGAATTGTACATACATTCAAATTAAGAGAGAAAAACACACCTTGGCTTTTGCTTGATACAGCAACATAAGTACAAGCTACTGTCCCGAAACCATTTCTACGTCGAGGCGAGCAATGTTTCTGCAAATTTGAATCAAAATTACGATCTCGTCACTCGAAATGAGTAGGAAAATCGAACAGCGTATGTAAATTTCCATTTAACTAATTTAATAAAACAGAAAAAATTTTAATTGAATCTAAAGGAAATCGTTTCAATAAAATGAATAATTGCATTAATTAAAAAATAACTTGAGCTTACCGGGAAAGTGAGCTTGGTGATGGTGACGGCGAATGGAGAAAAAAAGGATGGCTGAAGGGTGAGAGACGAGGCGGTAGCAGCAGCCATTAGTCTCTTACCGGCGACTTCCAATCATTTCGACTGAAGCTTGAAATTGTTGAAGAAATTCTGTGTTGCTCGGTGCGTATTTTGGTCCAGATATTTCGAGACGCTGGGTTGCTCACTGACTGAGAGTCTTGAGCCGCAGTGCCGACCCGGGAAATTTAAGGAAACGGTCTGATATTTTGCGCAATTACAATTTATTTTATTAGTTTCGCTAATTAGGCAAAAATGTCCCTCATTTTTTTTTATACATTATTAATCGGAAAAGTTGCGGCCGTTCAAATAATTGAAATATGCGGTTGGTTAAAGAAATTACAAATATTTTAACCCGCAATTATATATATATATATATTTAATATTACATTTATAATTGATACCTAGTGACAAAGAGTGTAGATAACAATACAATTAGGACGCATCACACATAATGCTCACGATTAAACTTGGCAAAAATCCATATTCCAGTTGAATTTTTAAAAACTCGACTCAGATTCGATTTTATTTTTTATATATTTAATTCAATCCGTACTTAGATTTAATAAAATTGGGTTAGATTAAAATTCGGACCAAGTCAGATTAAAAATTAAATTTTAAAAAATTTAAAAATTAAAATTTTCTTGTATTTTTGTGTTACGGGTCGGATTAAAACTCGGCTCGATTAGACCCGATATCAACTTTTTAAAATTCGAAAAAATTTGAATTTAACCCGACTTAGTCTGGGTTATAATATAAAAACCCGAGCTTGGCCCTGTTTATATTTAGAGCTGGATTAAATTCAACCCTAAAAAATCGGGTTCACCTGAACCGAGCCTGAGTTTTTTTACTATGCCTACTCATAATTTTTAAGAAACATGCTTTTACGCTGGATATTTATCTTTATTTTAAAAGTGTTAATTTTCTCACATTACCATCGCATCAGGTTGTTATCCTCTTTATATATGAATTGAATATCCTTATTCCTTACGTTAATTTTTTAGTTGAGTGTTACCCAACTTCATTTTTAATATGATATCAGAACTAAATATTCTAATGATAGTGAAATTCTTGTTTCTTTGTCCTCACACGTATCTAATCTATATTTCTCGTGAGGAAGAATGTTAATTGTCTTACATCATCATCGTATCAAACTACTATCTTTCTTATATATGGATTGAATACTCTTATTCCTTAAGCTAACTTTTGAATTAAATTTTACCCAAATTTATTTATAACAAAAAGAAGATTTCTTAAGAGCTTTTGAACACTTTGAAGGTCAAACCATCAAGTCAAAGTCTTTGTGACAATCATTGAATATTATTTTTGAATGAGGTGTAATATTTTTTGTAATTAATAATATTAGAAGTGGAATAATTGTGTTATTAATTAAATTTATACAATAAAGAATGATATATTAGGTGAATACACTATTTTTATTTGGTTAGTTTTTCATTAATTTTATATATGAGGTCTTATACAATTCCATCACATTTATATTTATGCTACATGAAACTAACATATTGTTCATTAGATTTTTTTTTTATATGATGATATATTTTCATAATTTTTAAGCGCTATTTATTAAACTATTACATTAACTACTTGATAAATGTTTTATTGTGTTGATACAAATTTGAGCTATAAATTAAAAAATATAGTATCATTGAAAAAATGAAGTAATAATATAAAAGTCCTTAATTTTAAGAAAATTGAAAAAATAAAGTTTTATTTATAACATTTTATAAATACTACATCAAATAAGGCTAAAAAATAAAGAAAAAGGTAATAATATACAAATCTTTAATTTTTTATATTTTCATAAAAAGTTATTCAATAAATCCCTGACTCACATTAACATTATCAATAATTCTTTTTAATAATGAATTTAGCCTAAGTTAAAAATATTAAAAATAATTTCAGCCATTTTAATAGAAGTTTAGAACAAACGTTTTCGGTTATTTGCAATTGCAAAGGCGGGGCAGTGAGCATAGCCGAGGGGAAAGTTAAATTAGTTTCAGAAACACAATTAAGCAGAATCAATCGATCGATTGTGCAGCAAAACGATGTCGGATCCATACGAGAGAGCGAAAACCGGTAGGCTGATGTTCAAAGGGGGTGGTCTCGCCACGCGCAAGTCCATAGACAAGAAGAAGAAGAAGAAGCAGAAGAAACACGACAAAGAAGATGAGTCTCAGCCGTCCACCGTCATTAATGACGCTGCTGATAACGAGGCAGGCAAGATTTACTCCATCGACGCTGCTAAAAACATGAAGTACGACGAGCTTTTTCCCGTGGAGGCGAAGAAGTTTGGTTACGATCCAAAAACTACCATAAAAAATGTCGAAGAAGCTCTCGATGACCGCGTCAAGAAGAAGGCTGATCGTTACTGTAAATGAATTGTGTATGTAGTTGCTTTTTTAGATGAATTTTCTAATGTTGTGATTGTTATCTGCTGTATTTGATGAATGTTGCCGTTTAGGGTTTATCTAAACCAGAAATTGTTATTCTCATTTGGATTATTCGTGTTAGATGAAATTACTGCTAAAAAGAATCATAATTTTTTGTACAATTATGAATGCTGAATGTTGAATGTTGCTGTTTAGGGTTTATAAACAATTTTCTGATTTTCGAATTTTATCTGTTAAATTGTTTAGAAGCTAGGGTTCATCTAACACACTTGCAAAAACCTATACTTTCAATTCGGTTATACTAGGAAAGCTCATTTTATGTTGCAGCCAATGATTGATTTATGAAAAACTCAGTTTGAGGTTCTGCTGCTCCTTGACTTAGTCATGGTTCAAGCTATTTGATCAAAATCTCCCTTATGTGATCGGATGCATTCTAGAGACTTGTTTGTTTCTAGTGTCTTCCGAGGAATTTTATAGTTGCTTGTAAGCTGCTTGCTTGTTAGCTCCTTGAATCTAACATTCAGTTTATTTCCAATAAGACTCTGAACTGAGCTGTTTCAGAAATGAGGGAACTATTTGTTCTGAGCTTCGTGTATGAGTGTTTCTCCTTATACGAATGACTAGGGTGCCTCCGAGACTTCCAGATGGTGTTTATTTCAAATACCTATTCTTTGAGAAAGAAAATCGAGAGTAGAAGCTTCTAGTGCTTGTATGTGGTGTCGCTGTCCATTTCAATTCTTCATGCATGCATTTTTGTATATTTGGCTACCAATTCCTGGGAGTGCTAGGTTTGTCATGTTGGCTTGTTTTCTGTTCAATCTGAATGTTATATGGCTCAACTAGTTTTCTAACTGTTTAAACTCTGGCCTATGCTCGTTTTGTTTTAATCAGGTCCCAACCATGCATATTGAAAGTATTCCTAAACTTTGTGAAGTTAGGTTTTCTTCTAAAGGGTCAGCATACTAGACTTAGGTGCGTAGGCTTCCCTTCATTAGTTCTGGTTTTGATCCTCTAGGTTATTCCTCCATCAGAATTTGCCCTAGTCCAGTTCCTAGCTTATTGGGAACTTCTTTAATGATAGCTTTCTTACTCAGAGCAGATATCATTTGGTTTTAGGAGAACTTTTAATGGAAACACAGGCATGGAGATCAATAATGGATCTTTTGATGTTCTCTTTTTGTGACAAGAATATATTGCCATTTGTTGGAAAAAGAATTCAGATCTTGTGTCAGGGTGATAAGGTACTTGTACGGGTTGGATTTTGCATTGAATTTTTTTCATTCCTATTGTTATTTGTGGCATGACTAGTCTCCACTGGTTCGCTTTGAAAAGCCTGTATACTCAATTCCTTGCTTTTATGCCTAAAGAGTCTTCTTTATGTTATGAATTTTGGTAGGGAAAGTCTACTACCCTGTAGCAAGAGTCTAGGAGTGTGGTTGAGATTCTTGAGAATTGTCATTGAGTTGGCATGCTTTATATTGGAAATGGACAAGTTCTTGATCCTTTGTTTATTTCTGAGTTTTCATGATCTAGAAACCAGAAAAGCAAGGTGAGGTTATTTTGGGAGTTGGATATAGAGAAGTTGTCTGCTTAATCTGTCTTAAGAGACTTTGCTTTAGGCAAAAATGACGCCTGGATTCAGGTATGATTAAGACAGTCCTTTTAAGAGGTTACAGGATGGATGTAATAATTCTGATTAAGCAGCACCGTCACTAGAAGTGTACAAAGGTCTGGTTTGGGAAAATTTTGAGAAGATTTTTGCATTTAAAAGTTAACATTTGGGAGAGGACAGGCGATCTGTGTGTAGCTGTCCCAAATGTAAATTGGAAGGCAGTATGGAAGGGAGCCATGTGTGGCATATTGTTCTAGACTTTCAAGTCGTATGCTTCATTAGGATTTGAGTTTGTGAAGAATCCTCAAGCCTAGTTGGCTTCTATAACTAGTTATAAACTAAATAGTAGCATTACTTTCGATGTGGAAGGGCAGTAGAAGGAAGGGTAGGTAGGAGCAATCTCCAATTCATTTTTATCGATCCGTCGGTGTTACTGATAAGCGATACCTGTACTGGACGAAGGTTATATTTGTAATTGTAGTGCTTGAAGGGTTATTTTCAACTAATCCCTTCATTTGCGGATAATCTTTGACGCATATATAGAAAGTTATTGTAAGTCGTCATCATGTTCCATGTTATAATTTTGTCCGTTAGTTTAGATGTTAATTATAGTCGTTTGGTTAAACAATCAAATGATGTGATACAATCCACGTAATTTGTTTAGTAAATATGTGCCAACAAGAAAAAAGTATTCTTCTTTAAGATTGTACCAAGTAACCTATTTTAAATTTAATAGGTCACTTGAGTTCAACAATTCAAATTCTAAAACTTTTGTATTACTGTTATTACTGAATTGAAAATAATTAACAAGTTCTTAATACATAAAAAATTTGAAAAAAAAAAAAAGGAATTTATAAGAGATCTCATGTTTGATTTCTTACAACAGATGAAAAATGTAATTACGTGTTTGTTTTGATGTATTATAAAAGAATAAAAAAAGTGTTTGGATCCTACGAAGCAAATAAAAGAATGATCGTTAGTCACAATTCCCAAAATGACATACTCCACGTTCATTCCCAATCCCCAACGGCAGGGCACGTGGATATGTTTTCATTGTGATTTACAATAACGCCCGAGAGGATTAGATTCATTGTTTTTTTCCTATTAAAATAAAAAATTCTAATCATAATAATAATTTATTACAAAAATTCAAAGGCCGAATCTCAGCCGTCCCTATCACTCCGGCTTTGACTCGCTGCCACCTTCGATTATTATTGTCACTAACAAAAAACCAAAACAGTTGAAGACAGAATCTTTCTTTCTTTTAAGACAACAAAATAGTGATTGCATTTTTCTTTTTTTCCTCCTTCGTTTATAGTTTACACTGTCTTGTCTTCTTTGCAAATGCATTGTCTCAATCGCTATTCATTTGCATTTCTGTCTTTTTCTTTGTACAGAATATAACAAACCCATTTGCTTCTTCTATCTTTCTGTCTGTCTCCTCCATGGATCCTGCTTTGAGTCCTAACACCTTCTCTAATTGCTTCAAGGTACATTTCTTTTCCCTTTTTTTTTGAACTGCTGATTTTGTTTTACTTTCAAATGGTAGAGAGCAATCTTGAGTTGTTCTAAATTACTGCGGTTTTTTTCTTCAGTAATCTATGTGTTTTTTCCACACTTGTTTTGGAAAGCTTGAAGTTTGATATGAACTTAATTCTATGCTGGTGGCAGGCTTGTATAAGTTGAAGTGCGAGTAATAATTTTGTTGATATAGTCTTATAATTGAAGATCATAGCTAACTTGAAATAGTGTGGTTGAAGCTTGGTTGAGTTTAGTAAAAATCTTGAAGTTTAGGGAACCTCCTATACCTGTTTTGTTCTATTTTTATGTTAGCGGATTGGAAAGCTGAAGGACATCAGCTTGATTTGCTTAGCACTCTTATCTTTGGAAGTTCAGATGATAAAGTTGGAAGGGAGTTTCTTTTGTCTTACACACTCATCTTCATTTTCCTGGAAAAAAATATTTTCTCTTCTTTTTTTTTTTTTTTTAACCAATCTTGATTTGGTAGGAAATTTTAATGCAACGATGCATGATGTTCCTCGAGAAATTGATTGACTAGTGCGATCTAACTCGGTCAAACTAGGAAATACGATGATCAATCATGACTTGAAATCTTATGAGAACAATTTGGAGTTAGAGTGTTCTGGTTTATTTAGTTTTAGTAAGTTATAATGAATCGCCGGTGAATCTGTAAATTTAAGATTTGCTGCTATGAGTTACTGGAGCTCGTGCATCTCATTTTAGGCTTAGTTGTCTGATTGGTCATTCATTTGTAATTTTTTGTTCGATCTTGACCTGATCAAAGTCTAAATCTTCTTGCTTCTTATTTAGAAATTTTGCTTAGTACTCAGTTTTGCACAATTTGCAGGAAGAGACATGGAAGCAAACACTACTTTTCTCCTTCCAAAGCCTTGGAATAATTTATGGTCGCCTGAGTACTGCTCCTTTATATGTCTTTGGGACTGTTCATTTGAATCTTTTGAAATCAGAGGAGACTATATACGAACTCTTCTCCTTTATTTTTTGGACTCTGACCGTTGTTTCGTTACTTAAGTATGCCCTCATTGTACTGAGAGCCGACGACAATGGAGAGGGTATTGATTGTTGACATTTAATTTCATTGAACTGAAAGGGTCACTTTTGATTTTGATGTGATTATTTAACGTATTCTTGCAGGCGGCACTTTTGCTCTGTACTCTTTATTGTGTCGGCATGCCAAAGTTGGTCTGCTTCCTAATGACAGAAGCGCTAATGAGGTTGCAAGCTATGATGCCGGAAGTCCATTCAGGATGAAACTTAAATCAAGAGCTAGAAGAGCAATTGAAAAACATAAGAGCAGTCACTATCTGATGTTGTTTCTTGCACTGTTGGGTTCGTGCATGATGGTTGGTGATGGCGTACTCACCCCGGCTATTTCTGGTTTGGGATTGCTTACCCGAATTGCTTTGTATATATAATATTTTATTTGTCTGCTTTGCTGCTATGATTAATATGATGAAGCTCAAATGACAGCTTTTCTTTGCGTTTCTCTTTTCCAGTTTTATCAGCTTCATCAGGTCTTCAACGATCATTATGCGATATATGTAAGAGCTAGGAGCAAGAATATGTTGTCTCACATCATTTGAAATAGCCAAGCTATTATTCATTGTTTCTTTACTTAAATTGGGTTATCTTTACTCCTTTCAGTTAATTCTTCGTCAAAAAGACAGCAGATTATATCTAAAGATATTGAAAAATGTAAGTATGCCTACTGTTTTCCATTTTTGTATAGCACACTTTTTCTTTTTGCATTTTTCCTTTTCCGTTACATTGTTTTTTCTGGAATGAAGTGCAATAACACTTGGGGTATCTTGAATGGAGTTTGATTGCCATTGTACAAATATGTGACCTAAAATACACAACCATTTTACAACTTGAATTTCTTAGTTCTTTGATGCAGACTTTTTTGAAAGAATATGGTGAAGTAGGAAATGAAAGAAATGTATTGTACTACAAAGTTCATTTCCAGAAAGTAGATGACGATGTGCAAACTATCTTGCTTAATTGACTGTTGAAGTTGAATATCTGGATACAGATGCTTTAAGGCTTAAAATATGTGGATACAATATCATTGTCAAGATAATATCGTAGTTGAAACACATTTTTACCTATTAAGATTTTTCCTTGGATAATTTTATAATGGTAATTGCCTCGACATTTCATTTGTTTCAGATGTACCAGTTCCCTTGGCATGTGCTATATTGGTTTGTCTTTTCACACTGCAGCATTATGGTAGCCGTAAAATTGGATTCATTTTTGCTCCAATAGTCATTTTGTGGATCTTATTTATCAGCGGAGTTGGTTTATATAATATTTTCCGTTGGGATCACCGCATTGTTTATGCAATCTCCCCAGTATACATGTATAGATTTGTTAAAAATATTGGTAAAGATAATTGGAGGTCGTTGGGCAGTATCCTTCTTTGTGTAGCAGGTTGGTCTCAACTAAAAATTGCTTGCATTTTCCACTTGGGTTTTCCTTTCATGTTCTCATGCTTTAATTGAAGATGATGAGTCATTCCAGAAGTTATCCACAATTACACTAGTTACATACAAAATTATTCTTTTTTCTTTTTTGGCAGGATCAGAGGCAATGTTTGCGGATTTAGGTCATTTCTCAAAGAAATCAATAAAGGTACTAAATATAGCTTGCATCTTCTCCCTTTAGCAGGTGTATTTTGAACAGTTTTGAAGTGCTTCTATCTGATGTCTCCTTTGTAGATTACATTTGTCAGCTTCATTTATCCACTTCTTCTTCTATCCTATGCTGGTCAAGCTGCTTTTATCTCCAAACACTTGAATGCCTCATACGATTTTAATCATCTCAGTAGATCTATGCCTGGTAATTTAATTACTTACTTTCTGTTTTCTCTGAATGCTTCTGATAAGTATTTGTATTTTTAACTCGGCACATTGCAATTCCAGGATCTATTCGCCATATCTTCGTAGTATTATCTCTACTGGCTTCGGCTGTAGGAAGCCAAGCAACCATAACAGCCACATTTTCCATCATAAACCAGTGCCTGGCTCTTGGTTGTTTCCCCCGAGTAAAAGTTATACATACATCAGATAAGAAACATGGGCAGGTCTACATTCCTGATGTCAACTGGTTGTTGATGATCCTTAGCCTCAGTGTCACTATTGGTTTACACAAAGTTGAGCGAATAGGAAATGCAGCAGGTATGCTATACTGACAATAATTCTTCTTTTAGAGTAAATTCTTGGAATCTCTGACATTGAACAGATTATATCAGAAAAAGCAGAATAAAAATGTATTATTGTGTATACAGTACATTCTGTGACAAATACTAATTGGTTTAATCCCTACAGGTTTGGCAATAGTGTCAGGAATGTTGGTGACAACTTGCTTGATGTCGCTTGTAATTGCGTTGTACTGGGAGAGAAGCTTTTTTGTATCTGCATGCTTTTTGATATTCTTTGGCTTCATTGAGGTCTCATATCTGTCAGTTTGTATACTGAATTTTCATAAGGGAGCTTGGTCTCTTGTTGTCCTTTCAGCATTTTCCTTAACGGTCATGCTTGCCTGGCATTATGGAACCATGAAAAAGTATGAATTTGATTTAGAAAACAAGGTAACTACAGAATGGCTCACAGATCTTAGCCCCGGACTTGGAGTTTCTAGAGTAGCTGGAATTGGTTTTATCTACACTGATATAGTGACAGGGATTCCTGCTTTCTTCTCGCATTTTATAACTAATCTTCCTGCATTTCATCAAGTTCTGATCTTTGTATCTTTCAAATCTATACCAGTGCCTTTTGTGTCCCCAAATCGGCGTTATCTTATGGGCAGGGTTGGGCATAGAGATTACAGGATTTATCGCTGCATTGTCAGATATGGTTATTGTGATCGTGTTAAGGATACAGATGACTTTGAGGAGCAGATTATTGGCTCAATTGGAGAATTCATTTCCTTGGAAGAAAATGATTGTGAGTCCTTAACATCCCCTGATGGAAGATTGATTGTGGTTGGAAACTCATCCCCAGAGGGAAATGCTTTAATACCTTTACACGACACCTACTATAATGGTGATCACCACATGAGTTTGCTAAACAATGAAACTCAAACAAGTCCATTGGCTGATTTGTTCGAGAGAGGTTCTGCTTCTTCCCAGAGGAAAAAGGTTCGATTCACATTGCCAGCAAGCAGTCCTAAAATGAGAGTATCAGTAAGGGAAGAGTTACAAGAGCTGATTGATGCCAGGGAAAGTGGTACTGCATATTTCTTGGGGCAGTCACATTTAGCTGTACGTGATGGCTCAAATTTCCTGAAGCGATTCCTGATAATGATATATGTTTTCTTGGACAAAAATTGCCGGGAGCCTCCCATGGCATTGAACATTCCTCATGCTGCTCTTGTGGAGGTTGGTATGGTCTATACTATCTGAATTATAAAGCAATGAGCAGAACTCTTTTTTCCATGAATGTAAATAATAAGAAGGATTATACTGAGAAAATGCTGCTCCTGTATGAGTTAGTGGACTTGATCACATATGTTTTTGTCTCCCAGAAAATGGAGAAAACAGAGAGAATTGAATCACTGATACAGCAATTACTTTAGAGCTGAAGTGGTGGTAATGTTCTATATATAGTGTTTACATTTTCAATTGGCCAAGTTGGTTATGGCTTAATTTGGAATTGTTGTGCTTCTGAAGTAATATAAAAGTACAATAGCTAAAATACTGGGTGAACACATCGATTTCTAGTCATAATATTATTGGACATTTCTTTCACAGGCTTCAAAATTAGAACATTCCAATCCGAAACAAGACCTGTTATTCAAAATCAGAGAATCTCAGTACGAAACAAAGGCTATCATGCTTTACATGTAATTTAGTCAATTGGACATCGATCGATGATTGATCAGTGCTATAAGATTTGAATTCCAACTGCTAAAATTAGGAAGGAATTTTCCTTTTTATCTTTTACCATGAGCTTAAAACACAAATAGAAACACAAGTTAAACCAATCTATAAACACAAACAGAAAAGTAACCACAGATTAAAGTACTCTCTCTCTCTGTTTAAAATTGGCATGAGAAGAATTAGATTCCTTGACTTAAGAGGGATTTGATGATTGACTTCTTTGAGAGAAACCAATGGAGACAGCATTAATTAAAATGGCAATAGCTTTAAATGATGAATATGCATGTCCAATATAGCTTTTCGATTTTGTTTTTTGCTAACATATGCGTTGTAGCTAAGAAAAACCTTCAGAATTGCAGTTAAAATCGGGAGTTATACAGTATGACCACATTGATTTGGTAGTTAAAAAGCAGGATAAAGCATTGCAAGTTTGCCAATTGCCACCTATAAAAGTTGAATAGTAATAAATGCAAACGTAATTCAGCCAAAAATTGAAAACCATTAAATTAAAAAAGAAATGTGGGAATGAAGAAGTCAAGTAATCAGCCAATTGAAAAAGCTAGCAAGCAAGCTAGGGTATGTCTTTTCATTTATAGCTAATGAAAATAATACAAAAAGGTTCAATAAGAGTCCACTAATTAATTAATTATGCAATGCTGTTATTGCATGGTCCATACTAACAAAACCCTATATAGTATACAAATTAATTGTTTCAACATCACCACTTTTTAAGTAATTAAATTAACCTATTAGCCGCCTATAAACACTATATATACGAATTAATACTCCCACTACTTTCAACATAGAATAGAAAAAATTATATGTACAATTGCCCTTTGATATAAATACATCTCTAATTATTAGAGTAAATTGTCGGGTTGCATTATATCTTCATAAATATTATATAGGAGTGAGTAGTTTTCTTCCTATAATTATGAGAGCAGTACCCATCTTTAATTTATTGGAGTAGATTTTCAAGTTGGAGTATAATGAACTTGATCTAACTGGATCTGTAACTTTAAATGCAGTAAAATTCAAAAGAAAATTACTTAAATATAGGAAAATTGATTCTGAAGTTTAGCTTTTTATTGAAGTAGATTTATATCATCTTTATTAGAGTAGATTTTCTAGTTGGACTATAATGGAATTGAATTAACTTGGTATGACATACTCCATTTAAAATATAGTAGAATTAAAATTAAAAAAAAGACTCAAAAATATGGTAGAAATTCTAAAATACATAATAATAATAATAATACTAATCGAAGCTAATAATTTCTAACTAGTGAACACTTAACTACTATTAGGTGCTCAATAAATAGGTTTTCAATCTCTATTAAAATGATTTCATTTATAAAAATTAAAAAAAAATCAAAGACTTTAATGTTGTTTTCTTGATAATTAATGGCAAAATATTTAAGGGTGCATGTTCTTAAATCTTTTGCCTATCATTAATTGGGTTCCATTATATTATCAATATTAAAACTGTTCTTTTCGAGATTTTATTAACCAAACACAACTAAGGACAAACTAATTCAGAATTTGGAAAGGTCATAATGGTAAAATAATAAATTACATTAAAGAGACTAAACATATTTAAAAACGACTATAAACTAATAAGGAATAACCAATAAAACGTTCACCTTTAAAATTGAGTTAGAATAAACAAGAATAAATTTAAAAAGATAATTTATAAATTAAGATGTAATTAGATATTTACTTTCTAAAATTAGTAGGACTAAAATATATAAAAGCAATTATATATAAATTTAAATTATAATTAATATTTTATGTATGACCTTGAGGATCAAGTCCCTCAGATTCTGTTGTAGCTTCGATCGATCAATAGGTTAAAATACTTTATACTAATTTTTAAAATATCCAAGATTAAAATTGAATTTCATCAAGGAGAGTGACTCAAATGCTTATTTTTAAAAAAATTATTTATATATTTTTCATTATTGAAAACAATAATGACTTGGTTACAAATACATCAGTTGAGCAATATAAAAATCCCATGCATACGACAAATTTATAATCTCATCATGTGAGCAATATAACAATAATATAAATAAATAAATAACAGAAAGAAAATACGTAATTATCCATTCATGGTCGTTAGTTCAACTAGTTAAATCTCTTGAAATCTTAAATGTAGGATTCAAAACTACTTACACCGATCAAATGTAATGTTAGAATACAAAGCTCTTATATATTCTTCTCTTACTCTCCTTGAACTACGGGACGATAGCTTAGATTTGAGTTGTTCTCATGAGTAACTTTACAATAGAAATCCTTATACTGTGTAAAATTTTTACCTTACTCTTTTTGTGAGGGCAAATTTGAATAGCCATCACAGTAATTATTTTTCATTTGTTTTCAAAAAGATTAGCGTTAATTATATATTGTCCGGACAAGTGTTAGACCAATTTGAAAAGAAAGAAAACAAAATATCTTCTCACTGTTCATTTAACGAAAGCAATTCTGTTTGAACTGTGGTTTTGTTATAATTTTGTACGAGCAAATGAATAGCACTACACTCTTTGAGAGAACAAAGAAGCTACGTACTGAATAATAGATAGATAGATATATGTATATAGAGCAAATGCAAACAGTATCGAATTTGGAAGTAATATAAAAGTGAGAGAATGAGCAGTACTGAAATTATAAAAGACACAGAAGACTGGCTAATTATGAAAGAAAAGGTACAATAAGAGTTTCCCATTATTCGAGAAACCAATGAAATGTTCCTTTCGTTTATGAAAAAAGACAAGTAAGATATGATGCAAAAAAGGGTCACTAATTCAATCAGTGTTGTCTGAATGATACCAATCAAGTCAAATCACATATAATTTTTTTGCATGCATGCGTCAATCGAAGAAATTTATGCGAAGCCAGATAAAGAAACCAAGATCTCATTATATAGTCAGGCAAATATAGTAAGAACTGATGAATTGTTAATGTGTGATTGTAGTAGTGATAGCAGCAGAGCAGAAACATAAGAAGAAAGTTATGGAAGATAAGAGTAGCAGCAGCAGTAGCAGCAGGAACCGAAAGGAAGAAGAAATTGAGATCCTTAAGAGGAGAATTTCTAGCCATCCTTTGTACGGGCTCTTGCTTGAAAATCACATGGACTGTTTAAAGGTTTCTTCTCTCTTTCTCTTTCTCTCTATTTTTTTGTGTGTAAACGGGATTTGGGACTTCTTTAAGAAATTCTGGATTTAGTTAATTTATATTTAATTATTTGCTCTACCTTTGTTACTCATATATAGTACAAAAACCTAGCTAGCTCATCTAAGCATGCATTGTACTGTAAAATCTTCTTCTTACATAATCCCAGGTCAGAATAATGCATCGTTTCACTCAGCATATATGATTGAAGTTTTGAAGCTATTATTATCAATTTTATTATTTTTCCCTCTTTCAAGAAAATAATCAGAGTGAAAATTCCAAGATAAATTCAACATTAGACCATGAAATTATATATATATGTTTGTGTGTGTGTGTGTGTGTTGCCTAATTCTCAATTAATTTTGGGGTATTACTGAAACTTATTGAGTTTACCTAAAGTGAAGTTTCCCTATATATGGAACACTAGGATTTTGTATTGAAATATGCAGATGATAGGGATAAATTAAAGAAATAAAAAAAAATCCTAATTAGAGTGCATATATTAATTGCATGTAAGTTTTGCTTGATTTTTAGTTTTGTAGTGTTCTCTAGGATTATTCTGAGAGCAGTATGTAAGCTCCAGTCAATATGTAATCAAGTTTGAATTCTAAATCTGTTTAGTGAGAAATATAAAATTAGTCTTGTAAGCTCTCAGAGAAAATATATATGTAGATAACTAGAAATCATTATTCTGATCGGTCTGCAGCTTGATTTGCAATATTGTTGTTTGTTTTCTCCTGCAGGTTACCAGCATTCTCAATGAAGAGGGGGATCAAGGGATGAATATTGAAGATAAGCAACGTTACAAGAAGCCCAGTAGCAGCATGCATAGTTCATCAGAGCTAGACCTAGACCTAGACCAATTCATGGTAATTACATCCTGATGATCATCTCTTATAAATTTTTTGAATTCAAAGTCATAGTCTTAGCTAGAGAGCTCTGATGGAAATTAAATGGGAGTAAAGCCCTTACTCATTCCTCATGTGATCTAACACATATTGAAGTATTGAAATCTTAGCATAAAAAAGTTGTAGGCAGAAAGGAACCGACCATTATTGAAAAGCATAGGATGCTTTCGTATCTGCATGTGTGTGTGTGTGTATTACACTTAATTTTGAAAAGCAAGTTTTCAATAATATAATATTGGAGTACTTCTGAAAAACAAGAATAAATGAGGACCTAAAATAATGGTTAAAAAATAATAAAACTTTCTGCCCTAATTGAAGACTTCTATGAATGAATGAAAGTCTGCAATGATTCAGGCAGTAGGAACACTTTTAAAGAAGAGAGAAAAAGAGAGAGATTGGCGCCGGAGTTCTTCAGGCTTTAGCAGAAACAGTACTTTCTTACCCTAAAGATACACACGTTTCACCAATGGGTAAATAGCTAGCTGATTATATTATATATACATTAGGTTAAAATAGATCATGGAACCTTATTACACAACGGGGAAAGAGAGCAATCTATAATCAATTCAACTGCCGTTTCTTAATTAATTTTGTTGCATATGTCTGCTGCTACTGCTTCTGGAAAGCAAAAGCAGGCTAGCCAGCTAGTTCATGCATTATTCCTTGGGAAAATTATAACGTTGTAACTTTCTAGGGCTATTATACAGATGTGTGTATGCTTGTTTTTGCATGAAATCAACGGGGAAATCAACTGAAATGAAATTAATTCTAGTCCTCCCATTCTCATTTTGTCTTTTTTTTTGCTATGTTTGATTATTAATGTTTTCTATATAAACAAGAAAGTTTTAGATTTTTAGTGATTTCTTATAAAAGATTATAAAAAATTATTCTTCTTAACAATATATACATTAATTATAAATCTTTTAAAAGTATGTATGCATGTATGATCAGCAATTAATTAAGCATGCACTACGTACATCATGAATTGAATAATTTAAATGGGTATCATGGTTTTGCAGGAAGCATATTGCTGGGCTCTAAGAGAGCTGAAAGAAGCCATTAAAGAACCTCAGCAGGAAACACTAGAATTCATTGACAAAATGCATTCACAACTCACGGAGCTTACTATCACAAATCCTGCTCCTCCACCTAATACATCTTCAGGTAATTTGTTTTTCCTTTTTTTTTTAATATTACAAACACATTATATTGCCTGATAGAGTAGCAAATAATTTATACTGAATTACTGACACTGCAGTATTAGAGGATGTGAATGATTCTTTTGTTTGATATATACTTAATTATTTTGTAGGGGAAAGAGATTAGTGGATATTGTCGCAGTACTTATTTATTAATTATGCAGGTTAGTTTTTATTAGTTAGTTTTGTTCATTTTACTTCTACAGCTTGTACTGTGATAGCAGTTTTGTTCAATGACTGTAATCATGATGCTGATGAACCTCAAGGCACACATATAGATATGTATAATCTCTATATATTAATTCTCTATGAAATTAATTGAGTAGCTAGATTATATGTTGTAATTGTCCAAATAAGTGTGCGTGTGTGTGTTTGTGTTTACTTTGAATATTAAGAAAATAAAAACAAAATTGTAGATATTATATTGCTAAAGAAATATTTATTAAATGAGTCTCTAAATTTTAACCTTTAAGTAAACAAAAATATATCTGATTATTTCAACCCAACATGATGAATTTATTTAATAAAAAGTATCGAACTATATTACAACAAATTAAGAATTTACAACAGGCACAGTTTACTTGTCTGATAAAATAAAAATTATATCAACAATACAGTTAACCCCGTTATTAATTCATAGAAAATAAAATGAAGTTCTAACTTACAACCAGGAATTAATGAGTAGCTCCAATGATTTTATTTGAATTACACAAGAAGAAACTGAGAGGATTTGGATTTGGAGTTTGTAAAATTTAGTTAGAAACCATGCTTTCAGTCTCTTTCACAAAGCCATCTCCAGTCCAATCTTTATCAGACTCTAAACCTTTCCTTACAGCTTTCCGCTGTCGAATTGCTTCCTGTTGTCTTCGTACTAAGTCTGTGTGAGTTGTGAAATACTGAAGAGAGACCCTGCAAAATCAAACAAGAGAAAAGAGAAGAGAAGAGAAGGATTCAGTTCTATATACCCGGCACCCCTTTTACATCTTTTGTTCTTTCTTTTCTTTTCTTTTTTAGTTTTAACGGATATATTGCACATATTGCATACCCTCTGAAATCTTCTATGGTTGAGAAATTGTGCATTTTCATAAAATCCTTCAGCTCTTCGCAAAGTTTCTTCACGAGGCCATATCCATGCATCATAACGCCAGTGCAGACCTACAAATAAAGGCAATGGAACAAAAACATTGAAAATTATGTATATTTTGACTTGAATAATTGCAGTTCAATCAATTCAGAGGTCTAAATAGAACAGAAAATGTTGAGGATATCCATGATATTTACATGTTAGGCAATAGAGAGCGACAAATGGCAAGTATAATGCAGAAAAATGGTAAGACTACAGAGAATCGTGAACTTTATTAATGTAGGTCTAAGAGGAAATTAAAGTTTGTCACAGAGAACAACCAGAACCAGATGTATATGATCAAGCACTACCTGAACAGTATCTGCTCCAAGAAGGATAAATTCAGCAGCATCACCACCAGTCTCAACACCTCCAATACCAGAAAGTGAGTAGTCCTTGCTTTTAAATTCTGACTTCATCATTTTTGCAATGTTCATTACTTTTCCCAGTGCAATAGGATGGACTGCCTTTGCAGAATAGCCCCCGGGTGTAGAGTATCTGAGGGCAAAATTGCAAAACATAAATTATTTTAGACCAAATGACAAGGCAATGGAAAATTTTCATATTATTGAATTTGAGACTGCAAACCCTTCGACACAAGGTTCAGGATGCAAAGTCTTCAGATCGATTCCCATGACGCTCATGATTGTGTTAATGGCAGATACTCCCTCACATCCTGATCTCAAAGCCACTCTAGCTGGCTATATACATATGGAATATAACATCCATTATCAGTAATGTAATGAGATATGCATCTAGAAAATAAAATAAGCAAAGAACTCAAGGAATCTTTTATGTTTACATGATGGAAATGCAAAAATAGAAACAAGAAATAAGAATATATGAATATACATTCTATTATCATTTATACATCTACAAAGTTCTAAAAGGGTGGTAAAACAGTAAGCAAGACAGAGAGATGAAAGGTTAAGTAACCACCTTTCACTATAAAGATGGACCAAATCAAAAACTCATAGGAATCCTGACTGATATCTTATGTTCCAACAGCTAATAAGATTAGCATGATTCTTAAATGCATTCTGATCCAAAACTAACCTAAACGCCGAATTTTACAAAAACAGTTTCACAAACAGAATAAGATCATAGAAGCAGTGCCCTAGATGATGCCATGTGTCGTTGAGACTCAGGTGCATAAATGACTACATCAGTCACTAGACACATTGATTACAACAGTTAACGGCACAAAATAAACAAAGAAAAATTACAAGTAAAACCCAGCTGCAACTCATGTTGGTAAGAGATGTGTGTACACAAACTCACAAGTGCTACGTTGTTTAAACTAATATATCAAAAGTCATAATAAACTTTCATAATATGTAAAGCTGTGAAGCAACAACATAGAAAGCTCACCTCTGTAATGTCAGTGATGTTAGGAGTCATCTTTGCCCACACAGGAACAGTAGCTTTTGCATTTACCCATCCGCAAACCTCTTCCAACAGCCCACAATCTTGGCCGACAGCAGCACCCATTTTGCGCTCTGGCATGCCGTGAGGGCATGAGAAATTGACTTCAATGGCATCCTAGAAAACAATTTAGGGAAAGAATGAGAGACAATATTTTAATATGTGTATATAGAAATGTAAAACTTTAGGTAAAGACTATGTCTCACAATTCCTGTTTGCTCAACTCGATCAATAAGTTCCTCCCAGGCAGCCTTGTTGTACTCTTCCATAATTGAAGCAATAAGAATCCTATCCGGATACTCTGCTTTTAATTGTTTAAATTCTTTCAACATAGTTTCAAGCGGCCGGTCACTTATGAGTTCTATGTTCTCCCAACCAATGATTTGCCCCCTGGATGATCCGTTTGCCCCTGCTCGTAGGCGGGCATATCGAGGAGATACATTTATAACTTTTTCTGCATCTAATGAGACCTAGCAGAATAATTCAAGATCAAACTTTCAACATCAAACACGTAAAACAACAATTTTCAGATTCATTTTGATAAAATTCATTGTTAACAATCACAAGAATCTTAAATTGTTCACAACAATTCGAGACAATTTGTGAATTAGCAGTTAAGGTGCAAACTGCATGTGCACAACTATAAAGTAAATCAAGAGACATGATAACTATCTCAAGAAATAACGAGAAACATGAGACGATTCTACCATAGGAGGAAAAATTCAAGGGACACTTCCCTTGACATGCATAAAATGAAGTTGCTAATTTATAATTTACTGCTTTCTACCCACTTACATTCAATCATCTTGTAATTAGGAGGGACTGAAAGCACTTGCTTATCAAAATCGTTACTCTGCATTCTATCAAATTCCATTTTAGTCTTAGTCTTGGGACCATTGGGGATCGGATCACTTAGCTGGTTTTGACAAGCATTTTTTATCTTTTCTTCTTGGTTGATCACCACTAATCTAGATAAGTTGCAGTACAAGATCTTGTTGTACTACAGGATCTAAACAGATAATACAACAAGATTTGCTAAGTAACAGTCAACAAATTGGAAATCATCTATAAACAGAAAACTGCAGTCTCATTTCTAGAACAAAAGCAAAAGATAATAGATTCAAAAGATCAAACAAGTAATCTAAACGATAAATAGGATTCTTTCTTAATATGAACTTTTACACAAGCAAACGCACTTATATAATTATTTTCATAATTTTATACATTTGACCTTACAATGACAAATATAAGCGGGTCAAAATTTTTTAAAAAAATGTAAAAGTTGAAATCACCACAAAATCATAATTACAAAACATTGGATTTATATGATTGGGTAGAATTAGTATTACTAGTTTCAAAATATATAGGGTTATAATTGTCAAATTAACATAAAATATCTGTTCTTCCTGAACTGAAAAAATGACAACAGAAAAAAGTGTCCCTACTTTCTTTTCCTTCTTCTCTGTCTTTCTTTTCCCTTTCTCTTTCACTTCCCCTCCTACCAAACACAATCTAATACATCATCTGGTCTCAAATATCTCTTATGGGAAACTTTCGAGATCAAGAAACAAATCCAGTCAACAAAACAATCTTAACGTCAAGAATAAATAAATAAATAAAACTTACAGTTTTGGCAATCACAGCACCCCAGCCTTCATCGAAGGCTCTCTTCATGACGGTATAGTTTGTACCAGGTGGACCCGAACCGATAACAAACGGGTTCGGCATCTGCAACCCATTTACCGTGACACTCAAATCCGGCTCCTTAGCCGGAGTTGAGGCTGAAGCCACCACCCTGAACCCAACTCGACCGGGCAAGCTCAAACCGGGCCGGAGTCGACGAGTGACGGGAAACTCAGCAAGGGAGGACTTGCCTCTAATCTGTGTGAAATTCAATGACGCCATGGATCAGTTTTCAGATGAAGATGATTGAATCTGAGTTTGCGAGATTCTTGTGGGATCGGATGAAAGCTTGACGAAATTATATAGTAAATTAATTATTATTTGCGCTGTGGAATATAATAATGTTAAGGCACAATAACATTCAAGTCTCTAATATTTTCATTTTACACATAAAAACATAGGTTTTCCATTTGTATCCATTAGGTCCTTAATTCAATGATCCATATATCTTAAGCGATAAAGCTACAAACATATGTTTAATTTAGAATTACTATGAATTATAAAGTCATCTGACTATTATATTAAAAAAATAGCCATCCATTAATAAAATTATATAAGTATTTAATAAAATTTGTTGTTAAAAGTATTATGAATTTTAGAAATAAATTATATGCCTTTAGTAAATTTTAATAATAAAATTTCATGACAGTATAATAGGATCAGAATTTTTACAAATAACACCTCCGTTACTTATAAAAATTATACTAAAAATGCACTAAATTATAAAATAAGTACTTTAATTTTTTCTATGAAATATAAATTTAATAAAAAATTATAAAATAAATTGTTTATTACTTTTCAACAACCTAGCTTGCACTGCGATGTTTAAAATTCAAAAAGGTAAGGATAATGTTTGTTATTTCATAGGGATTCGAAACTTATTGAGTACGTATAAAAATATGTCCTTATTTGTAACAATATATAAAATTGTGAACTCGAATGCTATTACCGCATGTAACGAGGAAGATTTGATGTGGACATTTGACGGCATTTCTGAAAAGCGAAGGACGTATTACGTGTAACTGTGGATTTTGACTAAGCTTTAAATAATTTTCTAATCTCAATTAATTATGTCCGGGTTACAATTACAGATATGATTCCTTCCATAATCCATTTATTACATCTCCGGCTTCGGACAAGCAGCTTGGTATATTCATGATTAACAATATCTAAACGTCAGCAGGAAATCGTTGCGGATGGAGCCCCCACCAAGAAACTTACATACAGGTCCTTTCATTTTAAAGAAATAACAAAAAATATATATTTATTTCATATGAATTCCAGAACATTCTCCTTTAATAAAATTGAATAATTGATTGTATATTCAATCATGCTCTACATCGAGAAAACCGAAAAATATTAAAAAAAAAAACAAATAAACTTTTATCTTGTTCTTTATTTGGTTTTTGTAAATGAAGAAAGATGATTATGGCGAGTATTTTTCTTTTAATTTTTTGAATGTGGGGCCATATTTACAATTAATTTTATTAAAAGTGAAATAAATAAAAATCTGGATAAAATAAAAATATATATATATATATATATAGATCCACATCAAATTTTTAATAATATCCTCTCCAGCTGTAGCCGTTTATATAAGTTAATAGAAATAAGTTTGCCCTATATTATTTTGAGAATTGGCTAATAACATATTTGGACCCCTAAATTTGAGTATTTTCACAAATAAAAGTGTAATATATTAAGTTTATAATACATTTTAAAATAGCACAAATAAAGGATTCGTAATTATTATTTCCCCATTAGCCAAAAATTAAAAAAAACAAATAAATAAAAAGTACGCAGTTGAAAGTACAGCAGAATCCTAAGGTGGGGTATGGTTAGTATTTAGCCTTTATCCAGGCCCACGTGAGGCCTATGATTATTAGTGACCGGGCCGGTAAAAGACCGAACTATTCTTAGTTTCTACATTACTTTGATCTTTTGGGCTATAAAAACATCTTGGCCTGTTGGGTAATTATCTTGCTAATAACACCCCCCGACTACAAATACATTCTAAAGGATCTTATTCCAGTCTTCTACGCCGTAGATTTTGGGTCTTTTATGTTGTTGACTTGTATGGATGTAACAACACAAGTCATAACTCGTAAGTAGTGATCTTAATTTTTACGTTTTTAATACGCAAAGGAACGTTTGAGATTGAGAGGTTTGGTCTTTAAAGCCACAATTATAAATTTTACTAATTAGCATAAAACTTTGAACGAGAAGATAAAAATAAAAAATAAAATTTACTATAAAAAATTGTCAAATCTTTTTAAGGTAAATAAAGTGAACAAAAAAAAAATCGAACGTAAGAGCTTTGATTCCAAGAAATGATGATGATGTGACTTTTGTTTTGGATTATGAGACCAACTTGCAAGGTTCAGCTTCGGAGGAATGTAAGACAAATTAGAAGATTATACAATTGGGAATATTAAACGTTTTAAAAATCAAACACCTTTAATCTCTTGCATTGCACGCACGACTTAGTTATTTGTTATTATATAATTAGAAGTTAAAGCAATTGACATCATCTATGACGCCTAGTAATTTTGTTGGTTAGCATATTGATGAGTTGAGTGTTCACGTTCATGCATCTGGCTATTGGCTGCTTGAGTTGATTGTGACTTCCATTATAAATCGCCATCTGGATTGCGTTTTCTGCTGACTCATTTTCCCCATCCACTCTTCCCACTTTAAGATCCCCGCAATCTCTGGATTCACACGAAGCCGTCCAGAAATATCCCCTTTTATTAATTCTTTTTTTAATACAATGTTACCTGCCACGTGTCGTTTCGTGAATGCTCAATAGGTTTTTTTCTTTTTTTGTATATGAGCTGATGGGTTAATCTAAGCAATAATAAATGCAGGGTATTTGTACTTCTCTGTTATGATATTTGCTAACATCGTTTTCACTTGGCTATCGTATATGTATGGGTTCCAATCTCCAACTTGCCGAGCGGAATCTGCTAAGAACCACTCCCATAAAAAAAAAAAAATTAATTTTAAATCAAGACGAAATCTCCTAAACAAACTTCGAAACATGATTTCATACTAATTTTTTAACACACGTGGGACATCCCACACTCATCGTGTTTTTAGTTTTTAAATAATTTTTTTTTTTGAATATTTTACAATTATGCTGACAATATTACGATAATATCTCCGCAACTGTAACATAACGAAATATGAAGTGGAAGTGGGAGAAGCGTTTCGAGTTCCAAGTTTTTTTAACTTCCGAGTTCTAGAAACAAAATATGAAGTGGAAGTGGAAGGAGCGTTTTAACTTCCAAATTCTAGAATCATAAACGAATTAACTGTAATAAAAAAAAACAAATTAAATTTAAATTTCAACCGAAAAATTGAACAAATTTCAATTATCTCATTGAAATGAAGTAGCAGTAGGTTGTATACAGTTAAAATTGTACTGAAAACAAAAACATTCCGGATCTATATACAATACTCAAAACCCGGAACCCGGCCCACTCGGGTAATCTGGTCAGCAATCGCATCTCGAATGTTTACACACAAACGGATGAGTCAAGAGCTGAGAAGCGGACCATCTTTTACTGGAGTCCTTCTGCAAACAGCACTCGATGAAACTACGGAATTCGTCGGAGACACCGTCGGGTACACTCGGCGGATCCCCGAAGCATATCGCGCACATAAGGGTTGCCCAGTCGGGTCGTTGACCCGGTTGCAGAAACGGGAAATGACCCAAGTAAAGCTCCAGTAAAGTAAGACCCAAACTCCAAATATCCCCGGCGTAGCCGTTGTAATTCCCGCCGTACGTGTCGGGATCGAATCGCTCCGGACTCATGTAAGCGCAAGTGCCGACGTACGAATTACAAGCGTCCAACGTCCGACACATGATTTTGCTAACGCCGAAATCGGAGATCTTCACTTGCATGGTCTTGTTGACGAGCAAATTCGACGGCTTAATATCGCGATGAATTATT
The DNA here is from genome assembly GCA_028052125.1 of Melia azedarach. NCBI lineage: Eukaryota > Viridiplantae > Streptophyta > Magnoliopsida > Sapindales > Meliaceae > Melia > Melia azedarach. The sequence continues at coordinate 13,643,836 of CM051401.1, read as the reverse complement.
TTATGCGCGTGCAAATAACTCAAGCCCTTGAGTATTTGGCTCGTCACTTGAGCGAGTTCAGACTCCGAAAACGTCCCCGTTTTCTTCAACAACGTGTCCAGAGCTCCATAATCCATGTATTCCATCAGTATCGCGATGTCGCCGTAAGGCTTTTCGTAGATCCCGTGGCACTGAACGATATAAGGAGAGTCAGTGCGGCGAAGGATCTCCATTTCGCGGAAGACTTGGCGGCGGACAATGGGATCAGTGTCTCCGTGAACGACTTTCAGGGCAAAGAGTTTCTCCGTCCGCTTATGACGGACTTTGTAGACAGTTCCGCCGTTTCCGTGGCCGAGAACTTGGAGCTTGTCGAGATCGGAGAGAGCAATGGTACCAGTATTGTTAGCGGTGGCGTTTCCCGCTGCAGTAGGAGGAAGAGGCAAAGGAAAACGAGGACACCGCTCAGAAACTTCCGGCAACGGGAGACGGAGATTAAGCTGACGACGTTGTCGCACCACTGCCATGGATTTTTCAATTTTTGAAATATTTTTTATTTTGTTAGGAGTTTGGAGAAATGGAGCGAAGGAAGGAGAAATATATAAGTGGGAGGAAGGAGCACGTGAGTGGGGGACGGCTGGTTGGAGAAGTTGAAGGAAGGCGGTAGGATACACAGAACTGGGTCCCACTTCCATGTAACGTTAAAATAGTAGGGTGTTGTGGTGGCTGTTTTTTAGCATATATAGTTAATTCTACATGTGATTAAAAACTATTACAGATGAGATTAGCCACCGGTCCAATTATTTATTTAATTGAAAATTGTTAAAATAATATAATATTATTTTTACTTGTTAGTCAAGGAAGTAGACTGTTTCTGTAACAAGGTTCTTTATAGATATCACAATCTCAACTTTTATAAATATTCTTTTTAGTTAAAAAAATTATTTTAGTGTATTGATTGATTTTTCATTTTTTTTTAGCAAGTACTAATGGAATTAGTTTTTATTATTTTCAAAAACAATAGATAAGTTCACCAATTTAAGAAATGAGATATTTTAGGACAATTATGTTATTTCATTATTATCTCTTAATTGAAATTAAAATAATAACTAAATAAATTGGATGGACTATTTCTTTTATTATAGTAAGCATGTTAAATATGTATACTGATTTTTTATTCTTCTATATATATAATATAGGCCTAACTTTGATAAGTTCACCCTTTTTTTCTATTATCGATTATTATTAAATAAGAATTATATAACGTGTTTAAATTAAGCAATTGTCTTGACTATTATCTTATCAATTTATTCAAATTTGTACATACAATTTCGTTAGCATTTGTAGAATAGTCGATAAAAAATTAAGACCTTTTGTTTGTATTAAAATATAAAACTTTAATATACAAACAAAGTATTTAACTTTTTTATTTAGTGGATTCTATTTCCACTCAATTTTTATTTAGAATAGTCGATGAATCTTTTAATTAATCTAATTAAATGATCGAAATGATATTTTACATTACGCATGTTCGAATTAATGTCATTTTTTTGTATTGACTAAAAATCATATACATTATAATATATGTTATTGTATTTTAGGGAAATTAACATATACCTCTAATGAGGTTTGAGAAATTTACACTTAGATGAAAGGTTTGAAGAAACCTACACTTATCTTCCCTGAATCGTTAGTTGACCATTAGGATTAAGGATATTTTTTGACATTATCATTTTTAACTTATTACATAATTAATTTTTATAAATATTGTATTATTGTTCATATAACAATACCATTCTACATAACATGAATTAGTCTTATTTTTTATAATTTTAAAAAAATTGTAAATTTAAAATTGATATTTAGAATCTTTGTAAAATAAATATAGTATATTTATATACTCATTTAATTAAATTATATTTTATAGTATTTTTTGTTAACTGGGTGCACATACACATTAAATAAGTATAATTTTAAAATTGTTATTAATTTAAAAAAAATTTATGATTGTGATAAATAGTAATATTAAACATGTAAATTATACTTATAAATTAATGTAATAATATTATTTTGTTTACATATATCTTATATGATTTTTCATATAACGTATTTTAAAATTTCACCCTTATAACTTGAAATCTTGAATGATTGATAAACAATAATACAATATTTTATAAAAATTAATTATCTAACAAGTTGAAAAATGATTAAATTGATAAAATATCTAAAATGTCATTAATCTTAACAGTCAACTAACAATTCGGGGGAGATAAGTACGGAATTTTTTTAAATTTTCTATCTATGTATAGGTTTTTTAAATTTTAAGGGAAGTATGTGTTAATTCTCATTGTATTTTATAGATAATTGTTTGTTGTTATTGCTACAATACATAAAAAAATCTCATTAAAACGAGATTATTAAATTTTTAACATAAAGGATTTAGATTTAATATCTATCATATAACAACTGCACTATAATGCTAACATTACCTAATTATAAATCAAAATCGTTTTATGTAGATATGATAATTATACATAGTGACGATGGAAAAGTTTGATGAGACAGAAGTGATACTGCAACATACAACTGGGAGAGAGCCAACTTGGGAAGCATAGATCAAGGTAATATCATGTACATATACGAACCTGTCTTGCTTTGTGCATACATTTAATAAATTAATAATAAATTATTATTAATAATGAAAGAAATTCAATTCGATTCAATTAAAGTCAAGTTGGGCGATTGAAAAAAAGTGAATGGATAAGACTGAAGTTAAGGGGAGTGCCAATGTGGACCGGCATATATTTAATAAAAACTACTAGTAGTAGTAGTTGTGCCCACCATTTCCAATTATTATATTAATATATTTATTTTGATATTTTTCTTGTTTATAAAATTGCTCAAAAAGTCAGTCTTACAAATATTTTCATATAAACTTTAATGTGGATTATTTTTCTTTAACCCTTGTAAACTTTTATATACCTCAAAAAGAATATAAAAATATGATAATTATACGTATAAATTTGTATGCGAAATAATATTCTATTTGTAAAAGTTTTAAATTTGAGCTTCTCATATTATAAATAAATTTTAATTTAAAAATTTAGATTATTTTCAACCTTATTCCTTTATTTACTAATATATATAAGAAATACATACTTTTTATTAAAAATCATTATCCCATCTTTAAATAATGACAACTAGCCATTAACTTTATCGCTGTCAAGAATAAAATAGGTATTGTACATATATTAATTTTTTATTTTTTTAAAAAAAATTATTATTAACCTTGTGTGCTTGTGCTGCCGCCACTATATTGTAGACATAATTTTTAATTTTAAATGTAAAATAATTAAGATAAAATTCATTTAAAATTAATAGTTAATTGTTATTATTCGAAAATGGAGTGAAGTTTTTTAATAAAATTTATATAAATAAATCAGGGGATAAGAATGAAATAATTTTCAAATTTTAAACTCATAGAAATTTATTTTTATAATCTTTTACAGAATTACAACTAATATCAATCATTAATTCATTATTTTATTCATATTTGATTATCAATAATTTTATTTTACTACAGTTAAAATTGTAGGTTATAGTACTTTAATTTTAAATATACTATATAGCGTGGATGTTTATTTGGATTCGAAATAAGGATTATAAGAATCGATTCTGTTCTGTGAGTTGTATCCAAATGGGTGTGACTAGAACATTCTTGAGGTGCCTGTAGCCTTAGTGTTTCCTTTTCAACGGTAGCCCACAGAAACAGTCGCTCGGGCCCAAAGTTTCAGCAGAAGATAACTTTCTTAAAGTAAATACGATAGGTACCATTTGAGCCCATTTTTATGTCTATGAGCCCCTAGTTTTATAGAAATTCATTTTTGTGACAAATTGGGCTCTAGTAAGTCAATATCATCCGGGGGCTAAATAGTACTCAATTTGGCAGATGTTTACTTAACATTTAACTTTCACATATTTTTGAGTTATTTTTAATTACCTATATTCAAAGTTGAAAATAATTGTTTCTTTTGAATATTTGTATTTGATTTATACAAAGAATTAGGTCTGTAAAATCTAATTAAAAATGCAAGTAATGTAATGATAAATATTAATTAATGTATCTTACCCAAAAAAAAAAAGTTCATTTTTACACATGATATCTTATCAAGAAAAAAATTGTTCTAAAAAATTAAATATAAATTTTTTAAATAAAGGTAAAAAACTTTTTTCTTTATTTATAATCTTTTGCCGACTCTTCTCCTATTACAACCGAAAGTTAAAAGGGAAAAAAAAAATTAAAAATTCATTTTTGACAATAACAGAATCATTTTTCTGTTTGTCACCAAAAGGTTCACTGTTTTTAAATTCTGGTTCGATGCCACCGACGAAAATATAAATATCAAAATTTTAAAGAATAAATCAAGATGCCTTTTCTCCGTACTCTCAAATTAGAGCTTCCCTTTTACATTTTGGATAATAACATTCAAATCCCTCATTTATTACAAGCATCTAAATAAAGACATAATTTATTTATTTATATCAAATAATTTTTTTGTCTCACTAAAATAACTAAACTACCTTTATAATGTCAAAATTTGACCATCAAATAAATTCCTTATCTTTAAGTAATATTATATACTAAGTAGAGTTTTTTTTTTCTTGAATATTGATATTAATATTAATAATATTACGAAAATATCTCTTTATATATAATGAGATTTTTCTTTTTATTATCTCAGAGGTATTTATTAGAAAAAAAAAATCATATAGAAGAAGTGAATTACTGCCTAAGTTATTAGTGGTAACTCTAATCAATTTGATTAAGACTTGCATAAATTTTTTTTAAAAATTTCTTATTCTTTACCACCATCTAGTTGAATGTCACGTTAGAGATATTTAATATATATTTTTAATAATTTCAATAAAAATTACGAACTTATTTGATACAAATAAATAAATTATATTTTTACTTAAAAATAACAAAAAATAGTGACTCGAATATTATTATCCCACTTAATCATTAAAAGATTTAGCTTATTCGTCTATCATGATCATGTGCATTACTTCTGTTGCAAGACAAAATAGCTCGAGAACCACTCGTTGTTGATTGATTACGAAGATCATGCAAAGAGATGAAGGAAGAAATACAAGAGATACTGATGATTCAGAAGATAAAGAGGAGTTCGGAGACCCAACAAAAAATCAATGGAAGAAATGTTGCTTGGCTTTGCTTAAAAGCGAATCCATTTTCAGTGGAGTTGCTACTGCTACAGACTCTGCAGGAGGCAGACAATTACAGAATTTTTCTTCCCTTTTCCATCGCTTTGTTATTCATCCCACTAATCCGTAAACAATTAGCTAGCTCACTATATTAATTTGCGTCCCTCTATATATCTTCTCTTTTTAGATCAGGGATGTTACTATATGATTAAGTTGATATATGTTTAATTAATATGAGTGCTGTTGTGGTTACATACAGGTGGTATGTGGTGTGGACACATTTCATATTGATATGTGCAGTGTACTCATCATTCTTCACGCCATTAGAATTCGGATTCTTCAGAGGATTGCCGGAGAAATTCTTCCTGCTTGATATCGCCAATCAGATTGCTTTCTTAATCGACATTGTTGTTCATTTCTTTGTTGCTTATCTTGATGATACTCACTCTCACCGAATGATCTACAATCCCAATCTCATTGCCCTCAGGTTCATCACCAATTATTCATTACTCAAATTTATAACTTTCTTTTTTCACATATATTGATTGTTTAATACTGTATATTTAGGTATTTGAAGTCTCGATTTTTGGTCGATTTCTTGGGTTGTCTGCCTTGGGATGCTATCTATAAGGTAGCTACTTTGATTTTCGTTCTTTTCATGTGCATTTTAATGCATTATTTTGATGGACTATATGTTTCTTTAAAAGGAATAATAATATGTGGGTCTCTGTTTTTGCATATCTTTGCAAATAATAGAATATAATTTATTCATTAGTATATATAATTGTATTTAATATAGGAAACCTAATTTTTGTTTGAAATGATGAAATTATCTTTATCCTATTCATTTTTATCCCTTGACAATGAAAGAATATTTTACTTAATAAGTGGGGGACAGAGAAAGGAAACATTGGCAGACTAAAATGTCAGAAAAAGCTAAAATACCAAAAAAAATTTTAAATTATAAATATTATATATGTGAATTTGGTGGGGAGTAGTCCATCCACGAATCACATGATAATCTTCATTATAATTAATTCGATCGGTGCTCTAGCTGAGTTCAGTATCTTCTTTCATGAACCAGGCCTGTGGAAGAAAAGAGCCAGTGAGGTATCTCTTATGGATTAGGCTGAGTAGAGCATGCAGAGTGACAGAATTTTTTGAGAAGCTAGAGAAAGACATTCGGATTAATTACCTTTTCACTAGAATTCTGAAACTATTTGTTGTTGAGCTCTACTGCACTCATACAGCAGCCTGCATATTTTACTATCTTGCTACCACTGTGCCTCCCTCCAATGAAGGTTACACTTGGATTGGAAGCTTGAAGATGGGCGATTATACTTACTCAAACTTCAGAGAAATTGATCTTGGCAAGCGTTACATCACTTCCCTTTATTTCGCCATTGTTACAATGGCTACTGTTGGTGAGTTTCTTCTAATTCTATATTATGTTGCTGTAATTATATGAGCCATTTTCCTGATTATTTTTGTCGATGCGTGGATGCAGGTTATGGAGAGATACATGCAGTGAATGTGAGAGAAATGATATTTATAATGGTATATGTGTCATTTGATATGATTCTTGGTGCATATCTACTTGGCAACATGACTGCTTTGATAGTTAAGGGATCAAAGACTGAAAAATTTCGGGACAAAATGACAGATCTCATCAAATATATGAACAGACACAATCTTGGAAACTCCATTGGTAATGAGATTAAACATCGTCTGCGTTTGCTTTATCATCATCACTGCAATGAATCTGCTGTTCTTCAGGATATTCCCGCCTCTATTCGTACCAAGGTATTCACATCATTGATAAACAGTTTTCTTTATTCTTGGTCTGAGGTCTGTTTCATAATTAAGGGCCGTGTCATCTTCTTTGCAGATTGCACAGAAGTTATATGAGCCCATCATTAAAGAAGTGTCCCTTTTCAGTGGCTGCTCTTCAGGATTCATTAAGCAGACTGTAAGTGGTTCTGTTACATATGTAAATTATATCCTATTTTTCATGTTTTATACATTTTGACTTCTACGAAAAGTTTAATTTGTTCATTGTTTTGGTTATGATCAGGCAATTAGTGTCCATGAGGAGATTTTCCTTCCAGGGGAAGTGATTATAGAACAAGGAAACATTGCAGATCAGCTTTACATTGTCTGTCATGGAGACCTGGTAGTTTCTTCTCTTCCAATTTTCCCTCTCTCCCTTGATTTCCTTGTGTAGTACTTGACGCTTTCGACATTATTTACAGGTAGAAGTAAGAAGAGGGGAAGATGAAGAAGAAGAGTTTGTTATGCATCTGAGAACTTATAGCTCATTTGGGGAAGTGTCATTCCTTTGCAACATTCCTCAGCCTCATACCATTCAAGTTCGCGAACTATGCAGAGTCTTGCGCCTTGATAAAAAATCATTCATAGACATTCTTGGGATATACTTTTCAGATGGTCAGATCATCTTGAACAATCTCCTTGAGGTAATTTTCCTGTACTGTAATTTCCTTAACATTTCGACCTGTCAACTTCATTTTGGGAAATTTTCTATCCGGCAGGGAAAGGAACCCAATCTACAGAACAAGGTGTTGGAATCAGATTTTACTCTTTATATCAATAAGCATGAATCAGAGCTGGTCGCAAGGCTGAATTGTGCTTCAAATGAGAGAGATTTTTATCATCTAAAACGCTTGATTGGAGTCGGAGCAGATCCTAACAAGACAGATTATGATGGAAGATCACCCCTGGTATCAGCTGTTCCTCCTTATTCCTCGAATATCTTACGAATTTATGCTGTGTAAAGGTAACATATTCTTCTGCTTTATACAGCATATTGCTGCTACGAAAGGGTATGAAGATATAACTGTTTTCCTCATTGAGAAAGGTGTAGACATCAATGTTTCAGATAAGTTTGGAAACACACCCTTGTTTGAAGCCATAAGAAATAGTCATGATCAAGTAGCTTCATTACTTGCCAGTGCCGGGGCATCGCTGACAATTGATGATGCTGGTGATTTCCTTTGTATGACTGTCGCAAAGAGGAAACTGGATCTCCTGCAAAGAGTTCTTGGCTATGGCATTAATCCGAATGCCAAAAACTATGATCATCGAACCCCACTTCATGTAGCTGCTTCGGAAGGGCTGTATTTTGCTGCAAAGTTGCTTCTAGAAGCAGGAGCTAGTGTTTTGTCCAGGGACAGGTACAAGTTTCAAATACAATGCTTGCAATTTGCAAACGCATTTCAAAGGAGAGAAGATTATTATAAGAAGTTTTTACCACAGCTGTAACTTCTTTCAGCATTTTATTCCTTCTCGCAGATGGGGAAATACCCCCCTTGATGAAGCACATATAGGTGGAAACAAGAATCTGATCAAACTGCTTGAAGATGCAAGAACTTCTCAGATTTCCGTGTCTTTCGGTTTTCCTAAAGGGATTCGAGGTAAAATTACTGACCAATTCAGAAGATTATCTTTGGAAATCTTCAGTTAAGCCATTGTAATTAATCGTACGTTTTGTCATTAATGGCAGATGCAATACGAAGAAAATGTACAGTATTCCCTTTCCCTCCATGGGATGCAAAGGAAGAGAGAAGGCAGGGAGTTGTTCTGTGGGTTCCTGAAACCATGGAGGAGCTAATCACTGCAGCAAAGGAGCAGTTGAAATGTTCAGCTGACTCCTGTATATTGTCCGAAAATGGGGGTAGAATTCTTGACATAGATATGATTAACAATGAGCAGAAGCTATTTCTGGTTTCTGAATCATAAGCTCAGTAACTACATGTGTTCTGTAAATTGGTAACTCGGAAGAATGGAAATACAAGCTTGATGTAAGATATGTGTATATAGATAGCTAGCTAGGCGATGCCCTTTTTCATTTATGGGGCAAGTTTAGTAGTAGACAAAAGTGTATTCCAATATATGTTTGAAACCTTTACTGCACAATCAATTAATTGATTTTGTATGGTTAAAATGAACCTTCACTTACAATTCTAGTGTTATTAGACCACATTTTGTGTGTGAATTTTGTAACATATAATAATAGAGCAAGATATATGAGATGTAAATATAATATTATTTATATTTTTAAAATAAAAATAACAAGAATGAATTTGATATTATTTTTAAAAATAATTAAAACGGTTATATTTTTTTTTATAAAAAAGTATAATTAATTTTAAAAACAAAATTTTAAAGATGGTAAAAGATAAAAAAAAATTATATTATTTTAATACAATGTTAGACGATAATTTTCAATTATTAACATTTATATAAAAAATATTTTATAATTTTAATACGTGGGCTTTCTGTTCATTGTGGATGGAAGGAAATATCGTAGAGGACAGAAAGAAAGATCTAGAAAAAAATTAATTATAGTAGACAATTTACCTTGGTAATTAAGGCAAGTATCAGAATCAGAGTCAACAAAAGCCAGGAAATTGCATCATAACATTAATAATCACATCCCAATTCCTTAGCTTTCATTACATTTTCATCATTCAACAATGGCGTTGCAGTGGATGATACTCACGTACGTGGTGGCAGCAGAGGCCGCCGTAGCCCTCCTCTTGACGCTTCCCTACCCCAAGCTCTTGAAGAACCGCTTGGTTTCATTAATCTCTCTTATTCTCCAGCCGGCCCTCTTTATCGTTCCGTTCGCTGCCTTCCAGCTCCTCGGTGGGTTTTTTTTTTGGGTTTTTTTTGGTTATTTGCATTTGGGGTAATTTTTTTTTTCTATTGAATTGGGGCTAAGAATTGAGAACTGGGTTTTGATTGTTTTGTTGTTTGAGTGCAGATATTTACTGGAAGAACGAGCATCGCATGATGTGCACCTCCGAGATCTGTACGGCTGCTGAGAGAGATCGATATGAGAAATCTGTAAGTGTTTATCAATTTAGGTCATTATATTTTGTAAATAAAATAAAATTATGGAATTGTGCTACTGTCTCTAATCGGTAATTGGGTAGATTTATTGTGATTGTGTTTTCATTATATATGCTAAAAGTTGGGAAAATTTTGCCCTAGGACATGGGATATTGTAAAAGCTTTAGTATCATTTTTGCCGGTGAGAGATCTGGTATATAATTGAGGTAGCTTGTTAAAGCTTTTACATTTTACAAATGTCTTTCTTTTTTGATAATTATAGCTTTATGAATAGTTGTCAAGTGACTTCTTGGAGAGTGTGGTAAGAAATTGTGTCAGGCAGTGAATGCAGAATATGAGGAGACCAAATTTTTTTATGTGCTATGAAATTTTTTTATGAGATGTTACATGTTTAGTTAGAATTATCGGTTATTTAGGTTGCCAATCATTACTATTTTTGAGGTTCAGTTGTTGGTTTTTCAAATCCCAGTATGACTGAAAAGACACCTTCTGATAATGAATCAGAAAGTTCTTATATGAGATCTTGCATTGAAATTGAAAGTGCTAATAATATAGACGTCTTCATGTCAAATCTGTGCAAACTAGTCTGTATCAAATGTTTTCTCTTATTCCGAAAGCTTCTTTTACTTGCCTTAACCAAAATCAGAAAATCATACTTTCTCTAGTTCTCAAGAGCACTGTAGAAGTATGGCAGAGCAAGTGGGAGGGAAGGGAGAAGAATATCATTTTCAAGATCTTTCTACATACATTAGGCGCAAGTTGAACACTGAGGATTTATGTTCATTGTTATCTTCATTTTTGTTACTTTACCCTTATATCTTTTCTTCTTTTCTCTTCTCCCTCCAATCATGTCCTCATCTAGTCATGTACATGCTATTAAGAGAGAATGAGAGAGATCAGTGGGTACAAGTATTTGTGCAGGGAGCCAAAATACATTTTGCCATACCTCACAATATTTATAGGATGAGTGGAGGAACCATGACAATGAAAACAAACAAGCACTTTGTTTTCTTAAATCAGCTGTAGAAAGAGGTGATTATATCAAAACATTGAAGACATTTTACCAAAGAGCTAAGTTGAATGGTAGCTGCCAAAAACTTTTTTGGCCACCCAAAAACAATGCAAAACCACCCTGAAGTAGTTTATACGTTGTATGAGAAAGTACAACGGTGATACTTGATCCTGTGAACTCTCAATTACACTGTTGATTTACTGGCACCTCAAAAGTAATTCTGAATCATGATCTTTACCAATCCATATTAGCTGGCCTTGGTGGGGTAGACTGCTTGGGTTTAAAAAGAGAAAAATGCATCTCTCTAGGTTTGAGTTAATATACCATTGAAACTTTGTTAGAGGGAAATCAACGTTGATGATTTGTGGAGAGATGAGTGATGCATTGTAATTATTTTTATCAAGAATTTACTCTCTGTATGTGTGTACCCATTCATCTCCTTGGTCGTTGAATTAGAATCAAAAAGTAAAAAAAAAAGCATAAGAAACAACCTGAGGTTGTAGTAAATAAGAAGAGTTTGTTACTTGTACAAGCATTTTGTTAATTTATTATGAATTTATGCTTTAACATTATAAAAGTAGTTTCTTGAATTCTTTGGTAGTTGTAGCTCTGTCCGCCTCTTAGTAAGCCTTTTATACCAGGCGAAGGTTACCCTGTATATAAATTCTGAGGGTCTTGAGGTTGTGCAAAGTTTCACAGCTCTCCTGCTCAACTTGATTCTTTTACTAGTGGCATGGTTGATTTTCCTGTCTGGCACATGTAGCACTAGACTTAAAATTGTTCATTTCTTATAATTTTTCCTCATTCAAAAATTTCTGTTCTACTTCATATCTGTAATTTTTTAATATAATTATTTCAATATACTTACCGTTCAGTTACCTTCTGCAGATCTACAAGGCTCAAAGGAATGTGATTCTGTGTTCTGCAGCATGCCTTCTTTACTGGTACGTAGCAATAGTACACTGATTTAATATTCCAAAACTTCCTTTCAAGTGTGCACGATTTGATCTCCAAACTCAATAACATGGGATTCAATTTGATTGCAGGATTATCTACCGCATTTGTAAGTATTACAAGGATATTCAAAGTTTGGAGGAAGTAGAAAAGAGATACAAGAAGGAGTAGTCGTTCTCGCTCAAGCAAAATCTTTTGAACTTACGAACAAATCGATTTAGGAAGCATTTTGTTTTGGGAACTCCTCGAATTTAACATATTTGCCAGTGTGTTGATCTTTTGTTCGTTAGAGAGATTGTTTTTCTCGTAGCTCTAAGCTTCTAAAGTCAGTAAAAATGGAGGCTAAATCACGAATATAATTTTATAATAAAGTGTATGTTATGCTTTTTTCCTTCTAGTTGGTTTAGGCAAGTCGTACTGTTCTGGACACCGTTAGGATCTGGGTGTTTTGTAATATCCTTTCTTTTCGCAATAGTCAAATGTTGTGTGCTTGATTAGATAAGCATAGTAGTTCTAATTCGACAGTTTAATTTAAGCAGTCAAATCAAGTAGTCTTCTTTGACGCGCAAAAAGTGTCCTGATTAAGTACTACACTCGTCTTGTAACTCATTGGTAAACCATGATAATGGATTGGAGTAATAAATATCTATTTTTCTAGTAAAAATAATAATATTTAACTCTTTTCATAAAATAAAATATAGAATCTAACGTTGTCAATGATTCTAAACACGTGTGCCATCATTTTTCCTTCTTTCTAATTTGTGTGTGGAAATGTAACTAACCAAAGTGTACGTAGTAACAAAATAATTAATCAATTGGTTTCAAATAATACATAGAAAATAAAATAGAATATTTGTACTGATCACATGGGAACGTAAATGGGTTTAATGATTTGTGATTTCAAGTTGGAAATAAATTGGGTTGAAAAGTGTCTTGAAATCCCAATTAATCATATTCCCACTAAATCTAAAGCAGAGTGTCTTTGAAGCTGAAAACAACACAACACGACGCATCTGTTACACGACATAAACGTGTAAACACGTTATTATTATTTTACGTAAGGAATATTTAGAATACGCACACCAGCATTTATCTTCTTGTTAATTAATTTGTCCATATATATAAAAGCTACAACTAGCACTGCTCCTTTTACGTCCACTCAATTATATATATATAAAGACAAAGACAGAGAAAAAAATGCTTGCTTGCATTTACACTATATATATATATATGTGTGTGTGTGTACCTAAACAACATAAACATATCATTTTAAATATTTATATTTAAAATCATGCAAAATTGATTGTTATATTTAATAATAACGATTGTTAGCTAACAATTGATTGTCGTACGTCCACACCATTTTTATAATTAAATGCTAATGTACAGTAAATGATGTTAAATATGCAATTAAGTCTTTTTCTTCTTATATAAAATGCTGTTGTTATGTGTATAAAAAGTCATTTATATAAATTGAAATGATTATATACATATATTTATTATTATCGTTATATGTTTTTAAAGGAATAAGAGAATTTTAATTTTGTAAAATTAATGAATAATATATAATATGAAACATGTGAAAATAACATAATAGTATATATAAATAAATAAAAAATGTATCTATAGTATTATCATAATTAATCTTGTATTAATATGATTGAGGTATATATGATTGAGTTAGATTATGAAAAAATCTACCACTCAAATATTACAAATTCTTATCAAGAACTGTGATCATGAATTCAAACGCAATTAATCTTTTATTAAATGTGAACATCTTGTAAGGTAAAAAAAGAAAGAGCTACCTCAATCGTGGCTTTACTATATATATCTACTAGAACTCCAAGTAATTGAATGAACTATATATAAATATATTAAATTAATTTGACTGGTCTGATTATTTTTCTTCCACATAAATGATTAAGGAAGAAAAATCAGAACATAACATATAATTTGACTGGTTTCATTTAATTTATTTGAATTAATCAAACAATTTGACAAAAGGGTAAATTGTATGCATGTACATATATATATATATATATATATATATATATATATATATATATATATATGTTTGAACGGGTCGACTCGAAGACTACGTCTGCATGTTGCTTTATTCATTCAAATTCAAGTCTTGAGAAGACTAAATTAGCAATAAGGTGTTAACTACGTGATAGACAAGTTCCAAGTCTACACATTGATATTGTCTGCCATTCCTATTACTAATTTCTTTTCGACTTATTCACTACTCAATTATTATCTAAATTTATAAAAATAGTTAATTTCTACACTCCAACTCTTTGTTTTCTTAACAGGACCTTTTCTATTCTTGTCTTTTTTCACGTATGCACAAATCACAAACAATGGGAATCACGAGATAGATGTGTTTGTAAACCCTATCATGAATTAATCCATATGTAAATCTCAACTAAATATACATGGATCATAAATCACCCACTATATTAGCTTAATTAAGGTGAAGTGCTTGTCTTTTTTCCCTCTTCATAGTAGTAATAGAAAACAAATTTTGTCTAAATTAAATGCAAATTTTCACGGTAAACTAATTAGATATATACCTTCGTATTTATTTTATTTTTATTTTTGTAAAAAATTTTCAATAAGAATGAAACATCAATCTCAACTAATTAGAGCATGAAGCGTACATATATACCCCTAACCACCCAGTTAGAATCTTTAAAAGAAGAGCATTCTATCGGAAGGAGGAGAAACGTCTCTTTCTCTAATGGAGAAAAAAAAGATGGAAACTTTAAATTGCACAACGAGGGGAATGCATGCAACTAACTTCCTTTAAAGCACAAATAATTCGTTTGGTTTAATCCAACTACCATCGTCCTTTGTTGGTAATTTCAACTGTCCACATTTTATATGCAGTGTGATCATTTTTTGGTATGTCCGATCAGAAAAGAAACATAAATTATCACAAAAAATCATACGTGGTCGTATATATATATATGTTATGTATCATAAATGAATCAATGAATGAATGTATAGCAATCTCTAATTACAAGCAAAACACCATTAATTAAAATTATACAACTTTTAATCCTTTTGCAAAAGAAAAAATTAACCAAAAACTGTATTACTCTTCAAAATGATCTCTTAAGATTCTTGAAATCCGCAGACTCAATGCATTCCAAACCAGCCCTGTAAGGATTCAAGAGTTTCAAAAGCTCTGTTGCTTTCTCCTTCGTTTTATCCTCACACCCACACTGTAACAACAGCACGAGCTTCTGAAAAATCCCTACTTGCAGAGCTTCAACCAGAACTCTTCCTTCATTTTGTTTCTCGTACTTGCTTAGTTTCCAAACAGTGGAAACTGAATACTCCGTCGCCAACTCCGACACTCGCAGAATCTTCTTCACTAAAATTGGCAGCGTTAGGGCATTTTCATAAGCCTCTTGTCTCATTTGGTTGTTGTCGCATAATCTGTCGAACACTCCCAACGCAATCTCGCATACGTGTTTTTCTCCATCGATGATTAAGTTTAGCAGCAATGGAGCCACGCCCATTTCGATGAAAGCTGATTTGACTCTCTCGTTGGAAGAAATCGCTGAGAAAATCACCATTAGAGAAGCTTTTGTGATCGTTCGGGAAATGGGTTGTTTTAAAAACTGGAAGAGAATTTCACCACCATGTAAATCCATCAACGTTTCTGCGTAGTGTTGTTCATCACAGGAAATTTCCTTCAGGACTAAAACGGCGTTCTGCTTGGCTGAGGTATCTCCATTCTTCATAAACCAAACCATGCAGCGCAAGGAAGAAAGGGATCTCAACGATGTCTGCGCTTCATTATCCAGCGGGAACATCCAGTTAAGGGAAGATAATATTTCTTCCAGAAAGCAGACATTTTTCTGGATGGATTCCGCGGCAAAAGCATCGAGTGCAGAAGCTAATACAGCAGCAGTTCCGTTGGCGACAATACAGCGTTTGTTTCTTTCACTCTCGAATCCCCATTTCTTGATCTTATTCAACAACTCTAAGCAACCGGATTGATCCAGTTTTTTTGCCAAAGCTGTAAGATTGTGAAGAATCTGGGAAACCTCGACTCCTGTGACGGGAATTCTCGGCGTTGGGATCCGTTCCACGCCGTAATTCTTATTCTCGACGCACCATTCTTGAATCATCATTCTGAGAGTGTGATTGGGTACCTGATCGAAGCTCTTCAGTACCATATTCGTTACCGGGCACGTAAAATTCCCGGCCTCGAGCCATTTCTCAATGTTTTCTCGATCGTATGTTATCCCAGAAGACAATGTAACAGGATCTTTCATAAGATCAAGAGAAATCGGGCAACGAAAATGGTTTGGAATCACAAGCACCTCGTCAATATCAGAACTTTTTGGCTGCTTTTTCCCAGCTTTTCGCCCTGCTGTTGCTTTTTTTCTTCTCCAATCAAACATTTTTAAGCAGCTAGTAAAAAAAAGAGAGAGAGGGAGAAATTAAGTTGATGAATTCAAGGAAAGAGTAAAGGAGAATTTTTGAAAGGTTTTTTCTTTTTTGTTCTTGAACTTGCGTTTGGTCTGTGAAAATGAGGGAATTGGTGGGGTTTATATAGCAGTTGATAGAAAAAATTGAAAATGGAGGTTTAAGGGTTTTCAGACGCGGTGTTCAAAACCTGGACCTGAATATCAACGAATTGAAGAGAAGCGTTCAAATTGAAGTGTCGAGAAAAAAGTATATATTATTTTGGATTTTTTGAATATTGACCGTTGAAGGTTTGAAAGTTTTAAAATATCAGCGTTAAAATAAGAAAGGGTAATTATCAAATTAGTGCCCGGACTTTAGTCAGAATAAGAAAACAAATTATTAAATTAGTCCTCATAACTTGTAGAAGTAACACTAACACATACATCCACAAAATTACCACTTGTATTAAGTTTAAATTCCGTTCATAAGACATAAACCATTACAAAGAAATACAATCATTTTATCATATATTTTCTAATAAATCTTAAAAATTAATTAAAATATTTAAAATATTATGTTATTATAATAATAATCAAAATAAAGAAAATCATGTTCAGTCTACTAATAAAAGCTAATTTCTTTAAATTTTTAAAGCGATATACTCTCATTTTAAAAGTAGATATCCAAACTGAATTTGAGTTTCACTAAATCTCAAAATGATGCTAGTAATTAAATAATCACCTCAATATGTAATATAACAAAATTAAAAAAAGAAGAAAAAAAACATACGAACACAAGGATTTATTTAAATTTTTATATAGTTATTTATATAGATTAACAATTAAGGAGTGTAACAACAAACCCATACAAATTCATTAATGTTTTATTTATTAACGGAGTTAGACGGCAACTAGTTAACGGTAAGAATGCATTATGACAGAGGGTAAATTTTATGGTTGTGGTGTACATGTTGTATTTAGAAAGTATAGGGACTAATTTGTAAAAGGATCGCAAACGAGAAACGGTAAAAGGGAAGAAAAAAACAGAATGAAAATCCAGCAAGTAAATGAAATGGAGTTTGATTGACCTGCAGCTGAGGCTTAGGTTGAGAGAATTGATATGGGAGGTGTGTTTGTTACGCGTACGTACGTTGACACAAATTCTTCATTGTGATATTCAATCGGTCATTATTATTATAATAAAGATAATTTGTGAAATTAAATAAATAATTAAACAGCCTCTTTTTCTCTTGTTTTAATTTAATAATAATAATAATAATAATCAACACGTACTTTATATGCTTAATGTTAATTATACAAATTTTATTATTAAATTTGTAATGTTTTTAAAGATCCTTAAATATAGTGGATGGATATATGGGTTCTGAATTCTGATTATTTAATAAAGTTAAAAGTCTAAAAGGTAAGATATCAGTACAATGTGAAAATTATGTGAATACTATACAATTAACATAAATTAAATTATAATTAATCACGATTTTTAAGTTGTTGAAATTAGTCTAATCAGTTGGAACAAAGAAACAATGACTCTCTCTATATTTTTATTTAAAATGAGTTACTTCATACTTGAAGGTCTGAACAAATTGTACCCTTAAGAGAATTCCTCTTTTTTTCTCTCAATCTCTTTATCTGCATTGAAATTTATTTATTTACTCTCGTTTTCTATCCAACCAAACACAGCACAGAGCGCACTAAGTTGACAAAAAAAAAAAAAATTATACGTAACAAGGATCGTAATCATCGTAATCGTACACTGTACACATGACAAAGTTACCCCATAAAAAAATAAATAAATAAAAGCCCTCAAATCAGATGAGCTTTGAATTACAAGTCGATCAT
The DNA here is from genome assembly GCA_028052125.1 of Melia azedarach. Lineage (NCBI taxonomy): Eukaryota > Viridiplantae > Streptophyta > Magnoliopsida > Sapindales > Meliaceae > Melia > Melia azedarach. Next base: position 13,625,509 of record CM051401.1, on the reverse strand, counting down.
TAATCACCTTCATCTTAAAACAGCCATAGCGATTTCTCCTGTTCTTCCTTTGCTTTGTTAATAGAAGAGAGGGAAAAAAAAAAGGAAAAGCAGAGCAGATTTCCGTTCAGATTGTCGGCTAACCTTTTATATACAGAGATGAAGATGGAATTAAGAGAATTTTCATTCCTGTCTTATGTAAGGAGATGAACTTAACTCTGCGGTATAAATCGAATCATCCACAACGATTCCATACATATTATCATCCTTCTCTTCTTCCCATTTCAGGACTTCCCTTATGTACTTAAATGCCTCATCGACTGATGTACGTTCGCGAGCTCTGGTTTGCCACACAAACAACTTCCGACCAGTTATTGAAGAATATAACTCCTTGAATTTCACTGCTATGTAGTAGTATGCTTGGTTTGCTAGCGTGTGATTATTGTTGTGAGGCTTCACCGGGCTAAACTCTTTGAACCACTCGCAAGTTGACAATGGAGACTGGTTGATCTTGTCTTCAAAAACATCGTATTTGTTCAGTAAAAGCACGAATGGGGTGTCTACAAAGCAAGGATGTCTCACCAGATTCTCAAAAATGTCTCTGCTTGCCAACATCTCATTACAGGGATCACCCGTACCATGTGTTGACATTTTATCATAGTCACTCAAAGCAACACAGAAGATCACTGCTCTCACATCTTCAAACATTTCAAGCCATTTACAACTATCATGCAATCCCTTTGAATTTATGTGGATTAATTGGTACCTGAGACAAGAAGATATTTCAGCAAAAGGGCAAATTTAGTTCTAACAAAAATAAGGAAAACAAAATAGAAAATTTTGAAAGATGAAATGAAAGCAAACGAACATGAAAAGAACCAAGGGTTTTACTTTGTCAAGGAAGGAGGGCAATCAAAGTTCTCATTGTATAATTCTGACATGGGGCTTCTATCATCGAATGAAAATTCCATGCAGGAAAGGCCATTGCCTTGAGTGACTCCTTCAGCAAATAAAATGTCCTTCTCTGAAGGTTCATACTCGTTACTTGATATTTCAATAGCCTGCATGAAAAGGTATATTGCCATGCACCAAAGTTACCAACAGAACCAAAGTAACGAAGAGAATTCGCCATAACAGGCAATAATGAAAAAGATGATACATAGACTTTAGGACGATCACTCAAGGGATATTTTCAGATAACATTCCCATTATGAGAATCTTCCTGGTAGTCCATTATCTAGAAAAACAAAAGAAAATTAAATTCAAATGATACCCAGGACTCACCTGATCTAGGAAATACTTGGCCACATCGGGAAGATGATTCAATTCCTCCCTTCTCTTGTACGTTTCCTGCAGGGCAGGATCTCTCCATATCTCGTCTACAACAGGTGCATACTCACGTGTTGCGGCAGGAAAGAATGCATCCATATCACCAGTAGCCATTATGTCCAGCAGCCAGTCAGAAAAATGTTTCATTCTTTGGTTGATTGAATAGATACATTGCTTGCTCCCTCCATCAACCACTTCACCTAAAATTTGTTTCACAGTAAGCCACTCAGTAAGGTTTATTCATGCTAATCAAGTAAAACACCATCTATTCGCATATTTTCCACTTTATGCCTCAAAACTTCTCTAAGTTAAGAAAAATGGAGAGCGCAAGAGTCCACATAAAGTGATGAACTGTAGTTAAGTTTGAGAACTGTAGTTAAGTCTGAGAATAAATAAGTAGGGAATCAGAGAACCCAAGGAAAAAAAAAATCTGAATGTCAGCAACTGAAGCAGTTTAATGTTTGAATTGTGTATGAAATGAATACAATCAAAAGAGAGACGAAAATCAATATAATTTTTCGGCATGTCAAAATTAACCAAATTGTTTAACACAATTTAATTGCACATAACCTAACACAGATCTATAGGAGTTTCATTTGGTTTTGTCTAATCTTTTGATATCTATTAGTAGATATTCAACTGCATATAGACACCACAAATACCATTCCCAAAAAGCCTCAAAGTCAAACATTACCTAATAGAAGACAAGCATACCGCTCTCTTTGAAAGTCCCAAAACATGTATTACATTCACTTATTTATCAAATTTCAAGCTTGTTTAAGAAATTCACCATCCACTTATTCCATGAATATTCAACATGAATATAATATATCATTTGAAATTACATACTTCAGGAGCACCAAACTATGCATGCCAACAACAATTGAACTCTGAATGAAGCTACCAAAAGTTTCGAATGAAAATGCAACAATGAGATCTGCGTGAACTGAATTAAGATACATGTGACAAACAGCGAATGATGACCAAGTAAATCTGGCATTTTAACAGCCAAAGATAAGGAGGGAAATATAACAATCTACTGACCTGGGACAGACTCTTCATGATCCAAAGTAGATATTTTCTCCAGTAAAGCTTCCTCCTCAAACCTCTCACGTCCCTCAAGTAATATGCTAAGATACTTGTACATATAACTTTGAATCATAAGCTTGATACTCTGCAGCTCTTCTGAAGTGAATTTATTTCCATATAAAAACTTGGCCTGCTCCTTGGAAAAGGGTATGATATCCTTGTCATTGCATTGAATGTGACAAGCCTCATGAAGTATGACAATATTCAAGCAAAAAAACAATAATATTGAATTGAAAACTGAAATAATTCACAGGAGCAAATTTTCCTAGAATGGAAAAGATGCCAGCTTTTGTACATTAAATCACACAGCATGCTTGCTTCCTCTGGGGTAACTCTACACTATCACTAACAGCGTTGCCTTAAAAGACTCATTAAGAACAAATGATAAGGTCACTAAAGTTATGACTTAGAAATCAGTAGAAGGATAAACAGATCATCATGATAGAATGAATGGCTTATTATAGCTAACTGATACATATGTCAACAATGGCTCAGTTTTAGGGTTAGTAGTTGTCCAAAGAGAGGTTATTTCACCAGTGTTGACAATATCACTATTGAATTAAACTATCAGATCGGTGATGAATAGACAACCAATTGCCACAACCATAAGAACCAAGTGAATTACAATATGCATCTGTTGAAGCCTTTAATATAGACCTGGATGAAAGAAAATCTGATGGAAAAATATGAAAGGCCAAGAAATAGACACCATCAGAAAGTAAGATGCATTTTGCAGACAATGGTGTCAAAGAGCATCTAGAAGCCATTCATGATATGAGTTGAAACAAAATATGGAAAATCATAATTTGACCTGCTTGAATATAGTGCTTGTTCCAGATCCTTCCAAACCAAATAATAGAAGTTTCTGAATTCTTCCCTGTTCCAGATATTCAGGCACAGAACTAGCAGAGAAGCTTGATGGAACATCTTTTGGTCCATGAGGATTTCCAGGCGGTACAGGCAACGAAAATAATGAGCAAATGAAACGAGTGGATGCCTGCCTACCAAAACATATATGCAATCATACAAAACATCATTTCAAACCATTGGTAAAGTAGAAAACTATAACAATTTAAAATCACAGATTACGAGAGAACCTTTCCCCATATGTTCCCCTTTATGTTATTTTGACCTTCTTCCTCATAAGATCCATCATCATACACCCAAAAATGAGTGTCACGGGGGCACTGTACCTTCGCAAGCTGAAATTAAAGTCAATATGAACACAACTTATGTTGAGCATGCAGAAGAGTATCATACCAACCAAATCTTCTAGCTACCGCAAAAAAAAAAATTGAAATAAAGTAGAATGGACAACATGAAAAGAGCTTGGTCTAAAAATACATAATAACTTTAAAAATAGTAGGAAAAAAAGGTATTACACTAGAAAGATTGCATAAACTACTTTAAAAACTCATCCTTAATCATAAAAAAAAAAACTTTAAATATCACTAATACATCCAACATTTAAACTAATAGTCATGACATATACTCAGTTGAAATGAAGACCGCAAACAGTGCAAAATCCTGAACAACATATTGAAAAGCGAAATCTAAAAGATATATTGCAGAGATAATGACAGAGTTTCCGTTGCCAAGAGGAAGATGCACATGCATAGATGACATAAAAGCCATAAATGAAGCCATGTAAGACACAAAAGGAAAGAAATAAAAAGAGAAAACAAAAGGAAAGAATTAAACATTTTATTTGATTGCATTGCAGAGTTCATACTAGTTTTAGGATTAGACTTTCCTTTCCTCTATTACTATATATAAGTTTAACTGAGGACTACAACCTTTACCTTGGCAGTAAGGAAACTTGTGGGACATAAATATCCCAGGTAGGTGGCCACAAAGGGGTTTTGCCTTGACCTTGGTTGAATCCAAGGGTCTTTTACCACTCAACCCAATCCCTTGGGTTTAGGATTAGACTTTTAGTTCAGCAAAGTGTTTTCCCAAAAGCAAAATCAAAGTTCCTTCTACAACTTAAAAAGAGAAACTTGAGTTTCGACATGTGAGGATAGTTTAAAATTTGTTAGACATCGATAACAACTGTATAATTTTAAAGTTCTTGTCTAAAAGACATCTGCATGATCTTTTCTTTTATCAAGCTTTTGCTGAAAACTAATTGGGGTGAAAAAGGGCCAGTGCCACCCTTAACTGAACTATATCCCAGATTAACAATCCACAAACATGTAATGTGTCATTGAAGCATGGAAAAGGAGATTTTTAGTTAGCCGATTCTAGACACATAATCCTTAAGGATACTTCACCCTTGAAATCTAGGAGATCCACTTCTTATTCCCAAATCTTACATGAGGCTGATGCATTCATCTATCTCCTCTTACATTTTCATTTTTTGTTACAACAAATTTGCTATTCCTTTCTCTTTAAGCAGCTCTGCCATTATTAAACAATAACTTGATATGTTTCATTACTTTTAAGCACCTCTGCCATTATTAAACAATAACTTGATATGTTTCATTACTTTTATATATATTCTCTTGTTTCATGCTCCAAGGAAAAAGGATGATGAAAAATTCGGAAGAAAACGAAAACTATTTACTTGTCTTATTAATTGCAGGATCACCAATTTAAGGTTGTTACCAAAACCAAATGTGGATAAATACAAATAGCTAAATTTAGCATACATACAACTCCTAAAATGTTACTCTTTACTATGAAGGAACTAATTGTTTTAAGCACTACGGCACTTCAAATTGCATTATATGGACTTTAAAATATGGTTTCCGACCGTAGTTAGCTTTGACTAGTTTTCTCTAAGATTAATTTAGATAAGCACAACTAAATGCAACTTTCACCAATTAATTATGATGAGAATGTTGATTCAGCCAAAAACACTAGATATTTTCATGCAATTAGGTAGGCAGCTAAGAGCAAGTGTTCTATACAAAAGCAAGTACCTTTAACACTTTGAGCTCAATCTTGGCAATTTCGCGGCCATTTATATAAACCTTTGTGTTCCCATTGCTTGCATCAGCCTGAAGCTTACCTCCAACATTCAACTTAGAAGTAATTATCCTATCAGGCTTCTCTCCCTCCTGAAATTGATCACCAGCACATAAAATCTAAGCAAAAGAAAAGCAAAATAAGCATAATTCATGATGGAAATCAAAGAAAACATTTATTCACCTTTCCCCACAGACCGGAATCTTTGTCATACCAATACTTGCCTGGCTTTAATTTCAGGGGAGGCAGAGGACAACCCAGAAGCTCGGCCAATTCGTCTTGGTTCAACTGCTTACCATTCACAATCAACTGCTCAGGCCTGAGCTGATTCGCAGCACATTCCTTTTCGGCTTTCATGATCTGCTTAACCTCCAATGGACTACAAACTCTACACAGAATCTTTGAAGATTTTCCCAAATTACATCTCTTGGATTCATCAATCGGTTTGCCAATGCAACCAACACATTTCCTTCCTTCCGGCATCGACCCCATTGCTTTTATCAAACAATTTCCACAATACTTCGCATCACAAACCAAACAATCCTCTCTTTCCTTTATCCTACTCTTCTTCCCACACCTATTACAAACTCCTCCTCTCTTCTTCTTCTTCTTCGAACTCTTCTCCACACAATTAGGTTTTTCCTGTCCATCCACAGCATCCGTCGCCCTCGATCTCGGCGAAGAATATTCGTCAGTACTGTAATCTCTGCTCGGAGAATTTTGATGCGATTGCTGTTGACTATTCTGCGACGACGACTTAACTTTGAAATCTTTTAACGGTACTCGATTGAATCGAGCATTCATTCTACCCCGAGAAACAGATTCGGAATCGACGTCGATTGGATTTACTCTCGGAACACTGTACGGTAATGGAGGACCTTCATACTGAACTGCTATAGAGTAATCGAGGTGTTCTTCGTCCGGCAAAGGTGCGCCTTCCGGTAACATTCTTCTCAGAGTTTCCTCCCACGTTGTTTCTTCCTCTACCTCCTCCACTCTTGACATAGTCTCTCTTGGTTTTGTTTTCTCAGTTTCTCCCTCTGAAAATGAAGAGATAATTGCATAACGTTTGGTGGTATATGTCCCATTTTTAGAGTTATTGGACTAATATATTGTTTTATCAAAATCTAGAGGGCTGTACTAAATTAACCAATCTGAATAAGTTAACGGAAAACGTCAATTTCAGTGAGTTAGCATCCTTGGTAATTTGAGTGCCGCCTTTCCCTCAGATATTTTATAGCGTAAAATCACCTGCGTTTGGATTCTAGAAGAGGGTGTGAAAAGAAACTAGTGGTGGTGAAGACAGTTATGGGCCATTTTTACTTTTCTATCAATTAAATTTAAAATTGACTCTGTAAACCAACGCTACCGACTTACAAACCTTCGAAGACTTACGGGAATAAAAGTATTTTATAAATATATTAAAAAATCTGCAATAGATGCCGGAACAAAGCATTTTTAATTATTTTATAATATATAAATGTAGAAGGAAAGCGTGGGGTGTTAATAAAATATTAAAATCTTTTACTTTAAATTTTAAATTATTATTTGATGTTACTAACTCGTTAACTATTTGTTGAATGAAACAACTAACTAAATTCTCATTGAAATAAAATACATAATCAAAACTTTGTATTATTTTCTTTCAAAAGCCCGTACCGATTCGAATGGTTTGAAATAGGTTATGCATAAAAATATAGGCTAATCCTTTCTACACATGGCTATTCTTTTTCCTTTAAATTGAGTTTCAACTTATTTATGCACAAACACAAATTAAATAAATTGATCCCTTAATCTGAAGGAAAAATCAAATTAACTAAACTAATTTATAAATACTACAACTGGTCCGTTGCATTTATAGGTGAATTCAGATTAAATTTCTTCAATTGATTAATCGAAACCGACCTAAAATGCGTTGCGATAAAATATAAATTGTCTCATGTCCAATAATTGTTTCTTCTAAACATAACCTTTAAACAAAAGAGCATGAGATTTGATAGGATGTTATTGGTGATTGAAGTTTGAAATTTAGAATGTCACAAGAGTTGCAGGCAATACAACCAATGTGGCATAATACAATTAAAGAGTGAAATTATTAAAAAAAATGAAATGATTACATTTAAAAGAAAAAAAAAAAGAACCCTATAAATACAAAAAATTCACATACTAGTATTTTAATTTTTCAATACCTAATGTGAACCAAATCTCTCCCAAAGCCAATATTTGATGGTATTCAAACTCCAAGATCTCTTGTAACATCTGGAGATATTTTGTAATTAAAATCTTGAAATTTAGACGTTAATCTTACATGCAGAAGGACATGCCCGAACCCAAGCGACTCCTGAGGAATCATCCACCTCAGTGCATAGAGGTGTTTTCAATAGAAAGAAATGCTATACAACAGTTTCCGCCGGTGCTGTTTCTCAAACGAAGCTATAATGTCATCAATAGATTCCTCCCATGATTCAACTGCTTCAATCTTTACATAAACCATTCAAAATTACAATGATGTTATGGATTAGACTAGGAACTTAGTGCAATATATATTGGGATACACACCTCTTGGCACAGATCTAAAGTAAGTCGGGCTCCTACTGCTGCCTCCTCATGGTTATCTTTCACCTCCAAGTTGATCACCAGCACGCTTTTCATAAGAGGCTGCTCTCGACTATTGAGATCTGCACATTATCGTATATCAGATAAAATATGCAAGAAAACGGAGAATAAGAATTTAGTTATTTTTAAAAAAACCCAACATAATCTATGTTTTTAAGCACAAGACTGCTTTACAGCATGGTCCTCACAGCTTGTATCAAACTTATGTTAGAACCCTGACTCGGAGTCTAACACTACAAAACAAAAAGCTAAGTGATTATATATTTTGGACATTCTGAACAAGGTTCTAGGCCAAAGTATCTATGAAAGCCAAACTTTACATGGAATGAGTTCGGTAGCATCTTCAAAAGGTTGGCTCCCACAGATTACTCACAAAAATTGCTTAGCACACATGGGAATTTCAGAAGGTAGTCAGCCTGCCTTTGGGATCTGCCTACAGGTATGGATTTATGAGTAGCTCCTTTGGTTGTCCATCAAACAGATGCGTATCCTAGTCTATTATCATGATCAAAACATAACTGGATACAATGATTAAACTCTAAATAACTTTCTTAACAACTATGTGTTCTTTCACAGTTAGTTTACTATATGATCAGTTTATGCAACATCTCAGATAGATGCTTAGGTTCTAACATCATTGATAATAAAATAATGACTATAAACAGATGTCAGAATGACCGATCAGTAATTTATGTGGAAGATATTAAAGGAATATATTGTAGGAAATCAACCTGTCTGAGCAGTGTCAAAAAGTATAACAGAAGCACTAATGCTCCAACCTCTTCTTAGTCATTTGGTCTATCTATCCAAAAGGTTCCTTTTGTATAGTTTGGAAAAGTGTCGAATGCTATAGAATAACTGATGGATGCCATGAAAATGCAGTTCAAAAAACAATGGCAAATATTTGAATCATGTCTACCTGAGTCAAAATGGAATTTTTAAACAAACTTGAGGTCGGAATTTGGGCTTCAACCCCACAATGTTGGGGAAACAAAAAGCTATTGTTTTTTTCCAGGTAGCTAGCCCTGAGAATTCAAATCCCAAACCTAACAGAAGCAAACCACAGGCCTAACTACTCAGCTACCCCTAAGGTGAATCCTACAGTCTTGAGTATTCTAGATCTAGTAGACAGTTTCAATTGCCAGTTGCTTCAGAAAATGAAGTTAACATACACAAAATGGCTTCTCTATGAACTTCCATAATAAGCATATCAGCCATCAGGCCCATCATCAAAAGACCCAAATGAAATATGCTCTTCAATTCCAAGGACCTAACAATGATCCATTTCATATTAGTATGTTTCCTGCACCGAATTGTTTTGTTTTCTGATCCTAACACATAATGTCTCACCTACTAGAAGCCAAATATGTACCTTATGCATCCAAAATTTATAGCGCGCACAAGCAATATTCAAATGTAGTCAAAACTCATCCTCGCAATTCAAAAAGACAACCAATAACCTTTAAGTCCAAATAAAGACCCCTTGGTTCATTTGCAAGCAAACATTTCTGTAGCCATATGCATACGTGCTCTACACTATCCAAAAACCAGTTTAATTCTTTCATTCCAGTGTTTACCACAAAAATGCAAATAGCAGCTTCCATATGCCATATCCATTAGAAGACCACCCCACACTCTTGCACCACTCATCAAACAGCTAATGCGGGATAAGGACAACTTTATGCAATAGAAATTTATTCAATAATGATACTGGACTGCAGAACAAAAGGAACCGTGAATGACAAGTTCATTCGTCATATTTGATTCCCAAATGACAATGATCTAATAATACCGCAAAAGAGATTGCAAGACTAGTATTCAATCCAAGATCAGTGATTAACCAAAAAAAGTAATGTAAATAGCCTGGAAATTTTCAAATCATCTCCACCGGGTCTCTTTTGAACTGCCCAACCAGTAAAAATGTTTATTGAGAATACTCATCAATGTCCCGCAACCACCTCAACTCATCTATTTGAACAAAAACTACAACTTAAAGCTCTCATATAAGAAAATAAAACCCTAAAGCAAAATACTCGAAGAGCCAAGTAAAGATCCATGAGACTGAAACCCATTAAATTTTCTTCTATCGAAGTTCACTATCTCTCAAGCTAATGACAGGCCAAAAAACCCCAAGATAGTCTAAGGGTATGCTTGGGACTGCAGTGGTTCTATTTAGTTTTGAAAACATGTAATATATTTATGACTCACTAGCATAAAATACTAAGAGCTGTTTGCTAAACACTCATTGTTACTTGACAACTAATAGTTACGCTCACTTTCTCACTTGTACTTGACATCTAGTGATTCTACATCACAACACTACAATCCCAAAGACATTTTGAAAGCATAACAAATAAAACATTTGGTATAACACCAATTTTTACTCAACAGCTAATATTTAGCACTCAATCTCCCACTTGTACTTGCATCTAGTGATTCTACATCACAGCAGTCGTGGATTAAAAGACTAGGGATTCTACAGCGGCTCAGTCCCAAATATAAGACATTTTATTGATAATATGAATGAAAATAAACAACATCAATAGCAATTGTTAAAAAAACAATCAGTTCATCCATACTCAGCATCAAATTGTTGATAAGACTAGAAATAATTAATTAATGCATAAATTTAAAAGAAAAAAAAAAGATGATACAAGTAAAGGAAAGGGAAAAGTATTGCCAACCTTCAACAACCATGTCGAAAACCTTTTCTTCAAATGTAAAAACAATATCAAAAGAACCATCAAGAGCGTTATCTTGCCAACGCTGAGGCGCCACTTTCACACCCAAATTCCTCTTAAGCATTGGCAAAATACCATTACGCTTGTACCTAATCAAGGTAAAACCAACAAAACGAGAAACAGAATAAATTTCAATTCTCAACAAAATACAGAGCAATTACTCAACTTCAAGTCAGGTTTTTAAACGAACTGAAATAAGAGGATACAGTTCGGGGTCTTTGCGGCGGAGATCGTCGAACATCTGTTTGTACGGAGTTCCGAAGTCGTAGACGTTAGGTTCTCTGAGTGAGGGTCCAGGGAGCTTAACGTGAGCGCCAGTACCGTACGAAGAGACATCGAAACCCTGTCGCTTGAGGAGATAATGAGCCTCCATGCTTCGGTTCTGGTTGGAAGAGCATACCATCGCGTACCGGAATTTCATGATTGCACAGAGTAACTGTGAATTCGAAGATGATAAAAGAAGCTTAGGGTTTAATCACTTCACTGTTCAGTTTCACTGCTGCCTTCACAGCTTTCTCCACTCCAGCGAGCTTCAAACCTCTAATACTCGAATTTTTAAAAAATTTAATATTTCCTATCATATCATTTGGATTAGTCCGATCCGATTCATTAAAAATCAAATCGAATCGGATCCTACCAAACAATATTAATAATGACAAAATTAACAACCGCCGATAAATAATAATAACCAAATTGAACAACTTATAATAAATTGATTATTATATAATAGCTAAAATAATGATGAAGAATAATTTTTGTAAAAATTGAAAGAAAATGTGATGACATAGTTTAATTGTAAGTAGTTGGATTGACACCAAACTTAGTCCAACAATTATTATTTTTTGATAATATTAGACGTATAATTTTATAAATTAATTTGGTGATATTTATCTTTATCGTAATTTTTTAATTTTTTTGGTTACTATTTTGATTTATAAGTATGTATATGATTTGGTCTTATAATTTTGCATTATTTTGAAAGGTGTTAGTTATAAAAATATATTTTTTTAAAAAAAATCTCTATCCTAATACTTAGGCCAGCAAAAAAAAACCTGGGTCTAAATAAAGTTGGAGTTATAGAATTAAATTTGTTTATAAATATATTTCAAATCGAATTTGAATTTTTATTTTTAAAATTTTGTATGAATCGCATTAGGTTTAGGTAAAAACCAAGTATCCAAAAATTTGAGTTGGACATTTATAAATGTAATAAACAAATTCATACTAATTTTATGAAATCCGATATAAATCCTAAATTTTTTAATCTTTAAATCTAAACTTTAAAATTTGAATTTAAAGTTTAGCTTGAACAATATATAACTCCAAGTCAAATTGGTTTAAATATATTTTTTTAAAGTCTAAATTTTTTTTTTAAATTATTATAAATTTATTAGTATTTAAGATAAATTCTTACTGATATTTATAATTAATAATTTATTAAAATTTAATTGAAAAAGATATTAGACAGTTATAAAATATCTAACATTCAAAAAATAATTTAATTTTTTTAAATTTTTTTTTATAATTTATAAATTTTTTTTATCAAAAACAAAGTTCAAAAACTTATCCTCCCATTCGGTTTTTATAAACCTGAATTCGAAAAATTGCGGTCGCACATGTATTATAATTTGTTTATCGTTTTTAGTTTTAAAAAATATTATAAGATTAAAAAAATATTTTTTAAAATTATGTTGAACATTTAGAAAAAAAAAATAGCAAGAGATTGATCCCCACACGCACAAAATTCCTAGGTTAGCTAGCTGGATATTAAAACTGCGAAGGGGAAATGTAACGCCGCAGAAGAAAATGTTCCACTCAAAATCTGACGCGTAAGCCTCTGAAACTAGCCACCACAGATCCCCCCAACGCGCACATCGAAATCGAATGCTCGTCCCAAACTCCTACACGTCAGCCCCCCGTGGGTCTCTCATATCTGGAAACCCCGAGATTTCCGCATATTTGTCTTTTTTCTATTTAAAAAATCTTTGACCCTGCTCTTAAATTACTAAATAGTCGTTGGTAGCTAACCTCAAAACTTGTGATGCATTTGTTAATTAAGTAAGATGATGAGGTTATCTTGGTCAGATAGCCTCATATCAACGTTTATCACGATCATAATGGGTTAACAACATCCGGGTCCCTTATACTTTATATTTTAAAATAAAAACATAATAGTTTTTATTTGTATCAAATAAATCTCCAGTTCTTATTCGAATAACTTAATCCTCCTCATAATATTACAGTTATTTCAATAGAGATCAATTTAATTGAAATCACTCATTTTAATTTTAGATTTTTGGACTTTATTAAAATTTAAATAGTATCAAAATTCCCATTACTCTTATTAAACTAAGCCCCCGGTTAAGAATTTATTTAAAATGTTAAAGAAAAATAATTAAATACATAAACGTTATATATATATATATATATTGAAATTGATTAATATGTAGTTATACAGTGATTTGAAAATATTCTTATTTTAATTAATATATAGTTAAATATTAATTCTTTATACTAATTAAATTTAATAAATATTACATAAATACAATAATTTAATACTTGTGTTAATTGATGCGAGTGGGCCTGAAAATGTCAGAGCTCAAAAAATTAAAAAAATGAGTTCGTTAGGGACCGATTTGAAAATTATGGAAAACGTATGTTATTAATTGAGAAAAAAGAAACAAATGGGGAATGGTGACTCGATTGTTATTGCTACAAACGTACATATTTATATATTTGTAATCCCTCGAGCCCATAACAGCTGACCATATCCAAAGCTTAATAACACAACACAAATAGAAAACGTTTTCATTTTCTCTCTATCTGATTATCTGTACATATAGGCTAGGGTTTATCTTCTCTTCTTTCTCAGTTGCTTCATAATTCAAAGGTACATCTATTTATTTTTGTATATTTTGGATCCACGATGATAATCGTGTAATTGTTTTTATTTATTTGTTCTCTTGTTAGCCGAAGAAGTTCTGTTCGGATTTTACAGAGTTGAAAATGGAGGCAGCCACAGCAAGTGTGGTTCGATCTTCAATCGGCATGCGCAGACCATCCAGTTGCGTCGCAGGATCAGCTCTTCTGTCTGCCTACGGACCTGATTTCATTCGTTTTGGTTCTAAATCAGTGTCGCCGATCAAGGTATGATACTGAGCTCTGTCAATTGTGCTTTACGAAATTAGATTAATATTGTCTAAAATTTGCACCAATAATCCAGATATCTATCACTGTCTGTAGTTTTGTTGCTTGTTTATGGAATTTGTATTGAATTTATATTCTATGCGAATGAAAAGGATGTATTTAGTGTTTGATTCATTTTTGTGGTGGTCGATGTGCGAGCAGCATTACTCTTCAGTTTCATTCTCAAAGCCAGTGCATAGGAGAGGTTGTAGAAGTAGGAGATGTATGGTTGTTAGAGCTTCATCTTCGTCTTCTTCAGATTCATCTGGTTCGCTTGCTCCAATTGCTCCGCTTCAGCTGGAGTCTCCGGTGGGACAGTTTTTGTCACAGATTTTGATAAGCCACCCACATCTTGTTCCAGCAGCAGTTGAGCAGCAACTTGAACAGCTTCAAACTGACCGTGATGCTGAAAAGCAGAAGGAAGAGACTTCTGCCTCTGGAACTGACTTGGTGTTGTATAGGTTAGTTGAATTTCGTTGTGCCATAATTTACGTACCAATATAAAAAATAAAAAAACAATATTGTTTCTGCCATAGAAATTTAGGTTTGTAATTTGGTGTTCTACAAGTTAGGTTTATAGTTATGGAAGAGGAAATAAAACACTCAGAGAAATTTTAGTGTCTAATTTGGTTTTTGTTTCTTGAAATACAATGAAAAAGTAGGATTATTTTTCTTTGGTTGGATAGGAATAAGATGTGGAAATTTAAAAACACTGCTTGTCAAATAAAGAAGAAAGAAAAAGAAAAGCTTTCAAATAATACACTGCTATGAATCCATACTGGTATATTTTGGAGTGGCTTTTATGGATATAAATGAAATATTGGAATGAAAATATCCAACATATGTTATGTAGTTTTCCTGAACTCAGTTTTTCCATACTCTTTAGCTATGCAGTTTTAGAAATATTATTATTGTTTAAGTTGGCCTTATGTTACACTGTTCAGGTATACTTATTCTTATACTTAAAATTAACAAAATCTCTGAATGAGTAGTTATGGGTGTTGTCATAACTAAGGTTGTTTAATTTTGTTTGAAGTTTATCAGACATTGTTATTAAATAAAACAAGATTCTTACAAACTAAATATGGAATCAAGTTATAAGCTTGAAGATGGCAATTTGGACACTAAATATAGGATGTATGATAATTTATGGGATGTGGGTTTTAATTGTTAGGTTCAATACAAATATCGCTTCAAACTTGTCTTACATGAGTTGTACTGTTGGCAGAAATGAGTTAGATAGAGTAAGACAAGGTGTATTTAATGTGAATATGCCAATGGTCTACGTTTTGTAAGTTAGTTTGGTTTGTCAAAACTATGATGATGGACATTGTCTTGGGTCTATGCATTAATGTTATACTTTGATGTAGACATTAGGATATCTTAGTATTTTGATATGTGTGGGAGTTTAGGAGTTTATTAATTTATTTGGTGTATTTAATTGTTATGGATAGTATTTGTTTGTGGTTGATTTGGTTTTCTTCTAGGTACTTTCCCTCGTTAAATTAAATATGCTTTGTTGTAATCTTTTTGGGACTTATGGGTTGCATACTTGGATTGTGATACAAATGCCCTATTGGTGTTTCTATTCTCTTGCTTTGTTTTCTCCTCCTCCCTTTCCTTATGTTCTTTTCTTTTGGTTACCACTGTTATTCATCAAACCACAATTGTCATTTCTCTATGTGTCCCTTTTACATTCGCTCTCTTTCCCTTCTCTTTGGTGCCCCCCTTTACACTCTCCTTTTGCCTTTCTCATATGTTCATCTGCTCTTCCTCCCTTTCTTTCCCATTTTCCTTCTGCTGATCTTCAGCTGTGGTTATCCCTTACTACGCTAAATTGATACTCCAAATTAGAGACTAGTTTAACCTTAAACAAATGATGATGAATTCTCGTAACTGTATAATGTAATTTGATAATCTCACATAATAGGAATCTTATTTTTATCCAAACATTTGAATTATGTAAAAATCTGTTGCGAAATCCTTTTCCCATGGTTGGATTGATATGCCTTCAGCATGACAGCACCAATTTATTCAGTATTATGTCAAGAGTTGACTCTGAACAATGGTTTCACAAATTTTCAGGAGAATTGCTGAGGTAAAGGCTAATGAGAGGAGAAAGGCTTTAGAAGAGATTTTGTATGCATTGGTTGTGCAGAAGTTCATGGATGCTAATGTTTCTTTGATCCCATCAATTGCCCCGTCTTCTTCAGACGCTGCAGGCCAGGTGGACACATGGCCAAGCCAAGATGAGAAGCTTGAGCAACTTCACTCACCTGAAGCCTATGAGATGATACAGAACCACTTAGCTCTCATTCTTGGAAATCGATTGGGTGATTCAACCTCTGTAGCACAAATAAGCAAACTCAGGGTTGGGCAAGTCTATGCAGCTTCGGTGATGTATGGGTACTTCCTCAAGAGAGTTGATCAGAGGTTTCAGCTTGAGAAAACCATGAAAATTCTTCCAAATGGATCTGATGAAGAAGAGAGTAGTGTTCAGCAAGTGATTGGGGACATGAAACCTGTTGGTGGTGAGGGGTCTTATCAAGCTGTGTCGTCTCATACAGAAGCTTCAGCCTGGTCTGGTGGTGGCATCAATCCTGGAGGGTTTGGTCATGGGATAAAAGCCTCCCGGTTGCGGAGCTACGTGATGTCTTTCGATGGGGAGACACTTCAGAGATATGCAACAATAAGATCCAAAGAGGCTGTTAGCATCATTGAGAAGCACACTGAGGCACTATTTGGAAGACCAGAAATTGTTATAACACCTCAGGGTACTGTTGATTCTTCGAATGATGAACTCATCAAGATTAGCTTTGGTGGCTTGAAGAGACTTGTTTTGGAGGCCGTGACTTTTGGTTCTTTCCTCTGGGATGTTGAGAGCTATGTGGATTCAAGGTATCATTTTGTCTTGAACTGAGTGATGTCAATCTTCAACTGTCTTAAAATGTGCTAGAGGCACAACTGACCAAAACCTGAAATGGTATTAACTGAGCTTCTACTTTTGCGAACAGAATCAAGTAATTTGTGCTAATTATTCTGTATATAGTTCAAATGTCATGTTTTCTGGTTTAAATATATGCTCTTACACTTATAGTTGTCTACGTGAGATTTATCTTCTTCTTGCCAGTGCCTAAAAACTTAATCTAATCTTGAGTTGGAGGAAGTTTTCTGCAGCATATGTAGGCTTTTGGCCTAGGTACATGGAGAAAGTTGAGAATATCATATTGCTGGGGCCCTCTGGGCGACAACTTAATAAAATTCTGATATATGCATCCTTAATTAGAAAGTCACTAATTATGTTAATAATAAAGTTTATTATTTGATAGTTGTTCAACTAGCTAGTCTTCTTAATTGGCTGATTTTATTAAACGAAGAAACTGTAATTACTGCATATAAATTCCAAAATCATACTACATTGCGGCTCTGAGCTGCTCCTTAGATAGATTAAGATTATACAGTATTTTACCAAAGACATCATGGAATACAATACTGGCTTCGGCTTCTGTGAGTCCTACAGACATAAAACCTTGACCGTCGTAATAAAATATAGTTCCAGTTCTGTTCTGCTCATCAATGTCGCCTTTCCATGCCTTTGATCCCCCTCCGCTGGTCAAAAACTGAACTGGACTGCACATGTTCAAACCCATTTTGTGTTAGGACTTTTGTTTACGTTGACTATGAGAAGATGCGTCGTAGCTTATACCTTTTACTGCCACTTATATGTTGCAGGCAATGATCATGTCCATTTATGTACATATCAACATTATTCGCCTGCAAAATATATTTATTTATTCAATATATTGATAAATCCGAGAGAGCGTTTGTGAAATTATATCTTCAGTCGTAGTACCTGAAGCATTGGTAAAAGGTGCTGCACAAGTTCCTTGGTATCCCCGTGATGCCCAATGCTTCTAATAGGGATGATGCCCAATCACAATCTTCCATGTGGCGTCTGAATTCCTCAAAGCTGATTCTAGATCCTGTCAGCAACGCAATTTATAGAAAAGAAATCTCCGTCTCAAACAAATTAATCACATAAATAGAATCAAATTCATTTTTTTAAAATAAATAAAATACCTTTAAAAGCTTGGCCAAATACTGTCTCCTTGGAGTTACTCCTCTCCAATCATACCTATGTTTATTTGGCTTCAAGAAATACTTATCGACAAATGGAGTTGTGTCCACATAGAAGAATTCAGCAATTTCTAGAAATTATTAGAACTTGAAATCAGTTAATTCACATTTAAAGTTAATTAAAAATAATAAATAAAGTCGAATATTCTTTTACCTGTTTTAACGATAAAAGATCTTAGACAAATCCATCTAGGCTCCATCATCTTCAAAGTTGGACTCAATTGTGCCTCCACATCTCCTCTGTAATCGTGGTTACCTAAGACTAGAACCATAAAAATAAAAATAAAATGTAAGGAAGAATTTAATTAATTGGAATGGAATTTCCAAGTTAATTTTCTCTTACTTTTACTTCATAATAATGAATATTTATGTGGAAGGGAACTTAATTACCGTTGTACCATTGCTTTTGCAGACTGCTTGCAGTGTAGATATTGGTAAATGACTTCTCAAAGAAAGGATCGTTTATGCTTCTCAATCCATTCTCATAAAAATTGTCTCCTGTTGAAACTATGAAATCTATGCTCAACTCTTCTCCTATCCTACCCATCTGCATGCACAAAACACAACGTGAGTTAAGAGCCTTACAACAAACTTGTTTAGTTAAGAAGAAACATGGGTGAATTTAGAAATGACCTGAAGAGCAACAGCAGATTGATTGAAAGCTCCTCTTCTTCCCCAGTCTCCGATGACCAGAAAACTAAGGGAGCCGTCGGATTTCACAGGATGTTGAAACTGGGGAAGCTGAGCTGATGATATCGAGAGAAAGCTGCAGAAACAGAAGCAAAATAACCAAACAGACCACATGGAATTGAATATTAATGAACAAGCCATGACTTGCAACCAAGTTAGTTAATTCTACGGAGAAGTTTAAATATATGGTTATGGATTCAGAAATCTGCAGGTTCAGCTGTTGTTTCCACTGCTAGCAACCATGAAGTTAATTGCCTATTTCATGTGTAGATAACACTTAATAAGAAGATGATAGCAAATGCCTGTGATAACAAAGACAATTTATATAACTATTGATGGGATTGGCTACCATATACCAAATATATATATATATATATATATATATATATATATACTAAAATTTAAAAATGTAAATAAAAGAAAGTTAAAAAAGCTTAAGTTTCGTTTACTATTGAGTTGTGACGGCTTAGAGTAATAAATGTTGAAAAATTAAAGTTTATATGTTAATATTAGCGAAAAGATAAATAGATTTTATTAAAATGTTCAGATTATCAAACATTTTTTCCTATTTTTACTTTTAAAATATAATAGAAGTGCCACAAAATACTAAACAAACACTTAGTTTGATAACTAACACTTATTATTTTAATAACTAATATTTGTTATTATTCACGTACTTAAGGGCCTATTTGTTTTTGACAATCTCAATTTAATTATTTAAATATTTAAAACTTATTTGTTTTTAACTTATATTTGAATATTTGTTATAAATATATAAATATAATTAAGTTAAAAATTTAACTTAAATCTTAATGACTGAACATGAAAGAATAATTATAAATATTTTATTTGTTAATAATACTTTTTAATTTATTATTTATTATTTATTATGTTAAAATTTAATATTAGTTCAAAATTTTTTAGGACATATATGTAATATATCAATTTTAAATTTTTATTTTTTTAAAAAAAATTTAACATTTATATTTAAATATTTAAAGTAAAAAATTAAACATATTAATTCTAAACAGAAAAAATAAATACTATCTTGCACTTTAAACTTGACAATTAATGTGATTTTATAAATAGAAAGAATCGAGAATCTTCTTTATGTTGAGTGTTAATCTGCGAGAATTTATGATCTCTCGTGTAATTTGTGTTTCGTGAATGAACAAATTTTCTTTATTTTAAGAAAAAAAAAAATCTAATACAAAAGTTGAAAATTTTAGATAAGATTAATATATGTATGAATTAATAATTATTCAATTTAGAGTAGAGGAGAGACCATGTCAATATGTCAATGCACATGAATGCCATGATATGATAAAAATTTCCTATTCTATACCTGCGTGTGTAAATATGGATAACAGGACAAGGAAGGAAACGTGGGTAAATTTTAAAGTTTCGTAGAGATTTCCCAGAATCCAAAAAATGAAAAATTGACCTCCCAATCAATCAAACAAATTAAAAGGACTGAAATTGAAGTGGTGATCTGATCACTCCATTTTCCTGGAAATTTCTCGTGGACCATTATTCATGTACAATCTTTTGGCTTTTACTCACCCGATTATATTTGCAGGTGGATTGTCTTTTCAGGTTATATTTCGAAATTTTATTATTTTATCATTTATTAATACAAATCTTACAAAAATGGGGAAATCGATATATGGATGGATCTCATGAAGATCAATCAAACATTAGGGAAGATTAATAATCTTATTCCTATATGCTAATAATACTCTACAATGATTCCCCACGCAGATTATAACAACACATCAATCCGAAACATATCACTAAGCAGAGATGTTTTAGATTGAAGAGTGAAGTTGCTGCTTCACTTTGTTCAATTTGTGCAAAACGTTGCCGAAAACGTCATAGAATTTGATCTCTGCTTCCGACCGAGTCAATTGCACAGACATGAATCCTTGGCCATCGTAGAAAAATTTTAAACCATCATCACTGTTTAGTTCTTTAATGTCTCCTCTCCATGCCTTAGAGCCTGCTCCACTTGTAAGAAATTGTATTGGGACTTTCTGTATCACTTATATGCTCCAAGCAGTGATCGTGCCCATTCATGTAGAAGTCCACGTTATAGGTCTGAAATTAATCGTGTGAAGTTAACATCTTTAAAGAATTAATTTGTATTTTAACTGATGCGGTTGATAGGTTGATGGATGATGACATTTTGAATTTACCCTGAGGAGTGGGAGAATATGCTTGATGAGTTCGTGGGTGTCTCCATGGTGGCCAATGCTTCTAATTGCATGGTGACCAACGACTATCTTCCACTTTGCGTTTGATTCTCTCAATGCTGATTCCAAGTCCTTTACAATGATATAATAATTTAATTAATAAAATCTCTTGGATACGAGGGACTAATTCTGAATGGGAAATTTATATACCTTCAACAGGTTGGCGAGGTAAGCCTTGCGAGAAGCAATGCCCCGCCAATCATAGGTATGACCCTCTGCATCGGTGAAGTACATGTTGACAAAGGGAGTTGTGTCCACGAAAAAAATCTCGGCTAATTCTGTGAAAGCAGAGGGAGAGAGACACACACATGAATTCAAGAACTATAATCAGTATTAATTCAACATTATTAAATTAATTAATCTTGGATGTTAATGAAAGATTAATTACTTGCCTGCATTTACAATAAAAGATCTTAAACAAATCCATCTGGTATCAATTTTCCTGAGAAGTAGACTTAACTGGGCCTCTGCATCTCCCCTGTAATCATGGTTTCCCAGAACTGCAATACACAGGATCAATTCAGTAGTCAATTCTGTGTTTGTTCAGGTAAAAACTAGCTCAGATAGATCACGACAGAGAGAACTGTTCTTACCGCTATACCATTGCTTTTGCAGACTGCTTGCTGTATAGATTTTGGAAAATGATTCTTCAAATGCTGTGTCATGTTCTCCAGTCAATCCATTATCATAAAAATTATCTCCTGTTGATACCACAAAATCAATGTCTAGCTTCTCCCCAATCCCTCCCATCTACAGCCAACATTGAAATTAAAATATTAGCCATCAAATAGAAGTAGAAACGCAAAAGAAAAAGCAAAAGAAGAAGACAGAAAAACCTGAAGGGCAACTTCAGACTGGTTGAATTCACCCCTTCTTCCCCAATCACCAATCACCAGAAAACTGAGGGACCCATCAATACTTTTTGTGGGATGTTTAAATTTTTCAAGCTCTGCTTCTCCATATCTAAACGACAAACAGAAACACAAAACAAAACCTACAACAATCCTGCTGTATTTTTCCATCGCGATACAGAAGAAAATCCGTGTTACTAATCACAAAGTTACTACAACCTCTGTTACCCTTTTATATATAAATATGAAAGAAAGAATCTGAACACAGAGCTTCAGTTTTATATTACGTAGTCCACGTTATGGGAAGAGCTAGCAGCAGCAAGTCCCAAGTTGTCTGCAGGAATGAAATGGAGGCAAACTGATGTCGTATGCAATTTGCATAATGCAACAATCAAGTTGTTGGCATAACAGAGAAAGAATAACTTTCTGTGGGCTGTACAGAGTCTGCGAAGTGGAGGAGGAAGAATCGGAGAGAGAAATGTCGGAGGGATATGCGAATATGCTGTAGGATTCGTATTGGATCAGTTTTAGAATATTCGGAGCTTTAAGGTTAACAGATTCTCGGTAGGCCTCCTCTGCTTTTGTCACTATCATATCGTGTGTTATTACATATAGGTCCTACGTTATTATTGTTTTATTAGTGTCAATAGGTCCTGAGTTTTCTCCCTTTTATGCTTTCATTTTTCAAAAAATATAATAACTTAACACTCCTTTTGATGCATTAAGATATTGTGTTGATCTAAACTTAATTAAGCAATTTTAAAGATCTTTTTTTAATATAGTTTTAAAGATCTTTTGATATATAAAGTTATTAGTTATCAATTATAAGAATGTATTTAGTCAAGTAAGAATTTAGATTATCATGAAATTTTGTTTCTTTTTTAGTATTACTAGTTAGATTAATGTGTATTGAGATATACTCTAAATTAAATCGATCTAAAGATCTATTAGAACTTTATATAAATAAAAATAAGTTATAATGCAGTCTCAATATTTATTTTGAGAGAATAATTTTTTTCAAATTAATTTTTCAATAAAAGAGAAGCATAATTTTTTAAATTAATTTTCAATAAAAGAAAATTGTTTAAATCTGTACTCTTTTGACTAAGGGAGAGTATAAATTTTGAGTTTATTATATAATAATCAAAATACATTTCATTTTCTTTAAGTCAAGAAAATTATGATCATGTTAATAAGAGTTACGGATATATTTGATACAAACCGGATAGATATTTTTAGTCAAAATTAAAATGAATATATAAATTATGCAATTATATAAGAAAATAGAAAACGTTAGGGATATAAATGTTATTCTCCGTTCCCCTAAATTTCAAGAATGCCACCAATTATTGTGCGCCCTCCGGTTTTACAAACAGCGGCCTACATGCCCGGCGACCGCAACAAACCAGATTAAAACAGACTGTTGGAAACATGAATTTCTAAAAGAAAATAATAACAATGAAACAATTTCCCATGAAACAGAAATGACATTAATTTACTAAAAATAAATCAAAAAGTGGAATTATTTATTATTAATTGAGAAGAACACCGACAATCAATCAATGAAGAATGAAGAATCCCTCTTGGAATCATATTCTCCAATCAGAAATGAGAAAAACCTTCCTTAGGACTTGAAAAAATTTGTCCAATTTTTAAAAGTAAATATTTATTTATATATTTAAAATTATGAGCATAGAAAATATTTTATTTTGTTGAATTCAAACAACCTAAACCTCAAATGGATTTATAATAAATCCATCTATTGAGAAGTAAGAAGCTATTGTAAATTATTATGATTTTTTTTTAATTTTGATGGGATGATAAATTTTATTACTGTATTTTATGTTTAAATTATATTAATATTTGAAGTTAGAAATTCCATCATAGATCTTGATTGTATTTTTCACCCTTTTAATTGACAATTTCATAATATTATATTTTAAAAAATACTTCAAACCTTATTTACTAAAAATATTTATGTAATTAATTTTAAATGTCAAAAACGACATAAAATATTAAACTATACTAAAATTGTTTTCTTTTTCCACCTAACTATAAAAATATGTTTTACAAATAAAATTATAGATAATGATTTTAGAATGGTCAGCCTCTAATTTAGTGAAAAATTTAGTATATATTTTTTTAATTTATAATGTAGAAAACTATCTCATAATTTGATTTAGATATTAATTTAAATATAATCCATAATATTCTTTTGTTTATAAACACGAAAAAAAAACTAAGTGATAAAATATCACTTAAATTTACATATTTAAATATGTCTAAATTTGAAACAGGAAAAAAGTCTTACTTTCCTTTTTTCTTAATTAAAAAAGCGAATTTCTTTTTTTTTTCAAAATTAAAAAAATATATATTTATATATTAAAAATATTTCTCTCTCCTCTTATCCTCTTCTCTGTTTTTGCTTTTGGAATAAAAAAACTAGCTACTGTTATTGTTATCTCAGTGTTAAATTATTAGACTATCCACCTCTTTTGAAGTCATCTATATTGGGCCAGGCCCATGTATATTCTGTTTTCTGAAATGGTCCAATAACACAGCCCTACCAGACAAATCAAACCAAATTTGTACGTTGGCCAATTTGCAATTTAAATAGGGTCCAGCCTACCGTAAAGTGTTTTTTTTTTAAGTTCAAAAATTTTAATTAGTAATTAATTTATTCAAAAGTTTTAAAAATTGTATAATACAACCTACTCTGATAGACGACTATGAATAGTAGCTGTACTTGTTCATGTTCTCCTTTGATCACTCAGCCGACACATATAACATTAATTCTATTTGGCCAACAACAACAATAATAATAATAAAATTTTAAATTAAAAAAATAAAATTATCCACATTTAGAAACCATTGTCAAACAATTATAATAATTTAAATTATTTACTCAATTTCCAAATTCATATTTTAACAGTAGAAATTAAATTAAATTAAATTAAATTAAATTGTTTTCCAAGTGATGATAGAACAATAGTGATAAGTGTTGTGATTACAGCTTATTTTTCTTTTCTGACGTAAACTAATAATAATAATATTAATATTAATAGCAATGAATTTACGGTCAAGAAACGACATATTCAGTCAAAAAAGGCATATGAATTTTCCTGTAATAAATTAATAATACACAGGTTTTCTGGCGATATTATTACATGAAAACTCTTCGTGTCCGAAAAATAGAAACTCCCCGTTCTGTTTTTCCTGATATTCTGGCTTCATTCAACACTTGAATTTTGAATACCTGCTTCATACTATTAATGTTGACTTGTAATACAATATCAGAGTCAAAGATTTCACATTTCAACCATTATAATATCAATCTATCAATTTTTCATTAGTCTATTCTTTCTATTGTTTTAATCTACGGACATTAAAATAGTAAACATTTATCTAATTAAGTTAAAAAAAAGTTAGGTTGAAACAATTATTAACAAGTGAGATTTGATATATCAATTAATTTTGAACTCAATTAATATTCATAAAAGGCAAAACTAAACATAACTCGAATAGAGCCGACATGAGTACAAATAGAACCCGTATGCTGAAACAACCCATGGATATACAACACAAATTAAGCAGTCGTGCTCGTGCATGCATGGGGGTGAAAGTGAAACCAAAAGCAAAAGCAAAAAGCAAAAGGAAAAGCAGAAGCAGAAGCAATTAAAAGCAGAAGGAAGAGTGAAAATTTCAGTAACTTTTAAACTACACGGACGTAGGGTAGGCTAATAATGTTACAAAATATGTTTGTTGACTGTTGAGCACACGCAAATGATAGATTTTGGACGCAAACCATTTAACATGAAAGCATATATATGTATATGGGCCAGGAGCTAGGGCACACAAGGATAATGGGCAATTTTTTATTAATTTTTTGGGTATTTGTAAATAAAATGAATAATAAAAGAGAGGAGGGCAAATGTCAACATCGAAAATCAGTAATGCATGTGACAAGTGATGTGAAAGGGCAGTGACAACCCCAGTAATACCTTCACTTCTCTCCTTCAATTCTGACCACCTATACAAGGGGCGGTGGTCCTTTCCTTGGGCTTTTTAACATTTCAATCCCTAATTCTTCTTATAATTTCTTTATAACCACCTTGTTTTTCTATTTATATTGAAATACCCTTTAGTTTAAAGTCATCTAATCTTGTGTTGTGGTACTCAAAATTTAATATTATAAGAGCATTTTGAACATTTTAATTTATATCAACATTTCGTAGGGGTGGCAATTGATTAAGCCAAAAATATAGAACAAAAATCATAAAAGAGGGAGAGGAAGTTAATTAAGTACATTGTTTTGTGTTTATTTTTGTTTTAGAAAAAAAAAAGAATTTGTTAATTTTTTTTGGGAATTAAGTTTGTCTTTTTTTATTCTGTTTGTGTTTCTAAGAGTAGAACCTTAATATGAAAGTACAAACAAATTTTGTGTTTGTGTTCATGAACTTATATAATTTTAGTTGAAATTTAGAAAAGAAAAAAAATGAAAAAGAAGATGATGACCATAATTACGAGTAAGATTTCAATTCATTTATGTTTTTTCACTCGATTTTTCTTTTAATTTAAACAATAATTCCTTTAAAGTTTTGGGCCACCTTGAGTGCTTTATACTTCTTGATATATATGACTAGGTGTGTCGTGCTTAGGTCGTACTCCACAGCACCTCCAAGCTTGCCTAGACTACTATTTCATGAGTCATAATACAATTCATTTGTCATCTTTATAATTTCAGTTGATGTATTGCATTTAATTCGTGTCAAATAAATTTATAATAATATTTTGAAATGTCATTATTAAGACTACTTTATAAATAGTTTTAAGAGTTTAATATTATCATAATATATTTTATAAAATATTCATAATATTAATAATTTTAGTTCTAATTGTACCAAAAATATTTTAAACTATCACAAAATATAACATAATGTTAGATTATAAATAACATAATATAATATAATTATTCAAATAAATAATCGATATCTTTGATGTTAAAACA
Organism: Melia azedarach; assembly: GCA_028052125.1. Taxonomy (NCBI): domain Eukaryota; kingdom Viridiplantae; phylum Streptophyta; class Magnoliopsida; order Sapindales; family Meliaceae; genus Melia; species Melia azedarach. The sequence continues at coordinate 13,598,661 of CM051401.1, read as the reverse complement.
ACGTAATCATTAAAAAAGTGATGTAGATGTAATTCAAAATGTTTTTAACTTTACATCGTGTTCTCGTCGGGTTAGTCGGATGATGGGTATGATCACAAATTAATTACTCGTTATAGGGTTGGCAGATTGAGGAACATATGTGATACAAATGAAAAAATGAGAAGCAAAATTGAAAAATACAAACAATAAGGGACCCATTGGTAATAGGCGTGGTGCTTTTGGCTTAGGGGAGCCTCGAATTGCGATGTAAAAGAAAAGAAGAAGAGGAAATAAAGTCAAAAAGGAGAATTAAAACTTAAAAAAAAAAAGAAAGAAAGAAAGAAAGAAAAATGGGGAGATGAAAAAGCAAAGCAAAACCACCATTAAATTTCACCATAAAGCAGAGACAAGAAAGCTATCATCATTGCCTACTCCCTCTTTCTTTTTTAGTGTCAAAAAAGAATTAATTGGAGTTGGTGTATTTACAATAAAAACTTTCTCTTTCTCTTTCTCTAACATTCAATCATAAAGCACTCGATTGCTAAATGATTTTTGTATTCTGTGCTCGTACGTCCTCTCCTCGGATAAAGAGATTCAAAATAATAATAATTATTTTATTATATTATATTTATAATAATAAACCAAACTAATAAATACATTAATTGATCTAAAAGGACATATCACCATTGCATTATTTAGGGTATGACTATTTCTCACTCTCTGGCTCGACCGCATTATTTTTATCCTTAATAAGGTTAAAGCTGTGGTACAATGACTATAGTATATAAATGTAATAATTAAATTTTAGAATTTTATTAATTCAATTATATTTAGCTATCTACCAAAAATTTGTTCTGGTGGTGACAATTCAAGCCTCCCAATTTAATTTTAGGCATTATAGTATTGTGTAAGTATCTTCGAATTACTTAGGAGAATAAATATTTCATAATACTGTAAACATGTATTTAAAGTCTATTCATTCCGTCTTTTTTTTATTCTTAAAAAATTGATATCAATCATTTTATATTTGTTAGTGTAATTATATATTCAAATAACTATATTATAATATAATTATTTTAATAATATTACAAGAACGTTACAAAGTTGAGATATAAAAATTTTAGTGATAAAACGTAAAACTTGATTTATTCTTTTATTTTTCTTTATTTATTGTGTCTCATAGTACATCAACATTTATTATTTTATTTTACTCCTTCTAATTACTTTTGATATTTAATATGCATTGGCTTTGGTAATATATTCCACTGTATGTCATGCTATTTCGTTGAAATTGAAAACATGTTTAGACTAATTTGATTCCCACACACAAACTCATGTGCCACAGAGGAGCTTTAAATGACCCTTTAAAGTTATTTTCTTCACCTAATAAATATGGATATAATTTTATTAATAACACAATAATGAAAATTAATCGTTATATTTTTTTAAATTATAAGTACCTTATTGAAGTAGGATTTATTTTAAGACCCAAAAAGAGTCATGCATGTTGATTAATATCAAGAAGGATTTAATTAGTCTTATTACATATTATAAAAGTTAAATATTTTATTATTTGACATGAAACACTAATATTTGGTCTTAATCAATATGAATCAACATATTCTCACATAATATGACATCAACAACTATCTTCCACATAATATGGTATTGTTGCAATGATTAATGATATTAGTTTGTAGGTAATGATTTTTCGAACAATTTTATTTTTAAAATTATACAAAATACGTCATATATTATTTGAGAATAAGTTCAACATTTCTAACCTTTCTGTAATTAGGTGGCTTAACATTCTATCTCACCTTCCTTGTCTATTTATCTTTATATTTATTTTTAGACCTCTAGAATATTAGGTCTTTGATCGTTATACTTGTATTTTTATATAGATGCATATACGTCGACAAATCGAGTATTTTTTTAACCTAAAAAAGAAATACAATTAAATTTGACTAAAAATAAAATATCTCAATTTGTTAATCAATATTTAAATCATGGTATATATAAAAAAATATTTTTTATAATAATATTAGAGAAATAGACTTTTTACGCAAATTATTATATAATAGTAGTATAAATTGGATGAAAATATAAAGCTAATGCACTTGGAGTATTAGATTGCTCTCTATATAATATCCGGCGGCTTCCTGAAAATGGGGGCTTCCTTGATTACTTGAATCCAAGGATCGCTTTTAAATGAAAATACAATTAACTGTTTAGTACAAAGTATTAATTGATGAGAAATATTGATCGAATGAAAACTAAAAAAAGGTAATACAATTAACAAAAATAATTAATCAGTACGAACCATGTGAGAAACATATATAATATAGCATCACTTTTAGTCATGAATGTAAATTAAATTCATCCCCCTTCAACTTTGATACAAACAAGATATATATGAATCCGACATTCTTGTACTATATACATACCTCAAATAAAATTTAATAATTAAAAAATTAGTGTTTGATGATAACTAACAAATAGTGCAAACCCTATAGATACTTAACTTAATTAAGAAGTTGGATGTGTGTGTGTGTGTGTGTGTATATATATATTATTAAGCTATAGATAGATGGATAGATAGATAGACTTTTAGTACCAATACCAACAGCATATCTAAATGTAATATTCTCTAGGAAAAACATGTGCATACACACACAAAATACAACTGCATTATTGTCATAAACTAGCGAAGAGAGTGGGGGAAAAAGAATTGAAGACTTGTTCTCTCTGTCTCTCACTCCAAAAGTTTAACCCGTCGTCTCCGGGAGAATATAAATGGATATATAACAACTAAGCAAATACAAAAAATTTCTCTAGCTATATATCCAAAAACAAATAAGAAACCCTTTTCCTATTTTGCGTGTGTTGACTTATTGACTTATCAGAAAGAAAATGAGAGCTGATGCGATGCTATTGACAGAATTATAATAATACAGAGAGAGAGAAAAAAAGACATCACCTTTGTTGAAGTGTCATTTTCATATAAATACTCTCGAGGTATTAGAAAATCACAGATCCAAACTCTTCTCTCTCTTCTTTCTTAATTTTTTTTACATCTCTCAATCCTTTCCTTCACCACACATCTCTCTCTCTCTCTCTCTCTCTCTCTCTCGCTCTCAGCATGTCTGTTTCTTGAAGAGAAGAATTTTTTTCCTTCTCTTTTTCATTGGAGCTCTTTACAGCACACTTCCTTTTTTTCCTCAACTTTTTCTTTTTTTTTTTTTGAGTCTGATAAAGAGTTTCAACAAGGCAAGGAAAGGAAAACCCAGTTCAAGAATATTTATTCTTTTTTGTTTTTTGATTGTGTTAATCAATTTTAAGGGTTTTTAATTTCTGCGTGTTGCAGGAAGCAGAAAGCAAAGATTGAGTTGCGAAAGTTTATATGTATAGGAATAATATGTCTTGTGAAAGGGTTTTCAGTAGTAGTACTGAACCGTCTTTGAATCCGATTCCTGATCTTTCACTCCAGATACGACCTCCAAACAGTGCTCCTTCTTCGATTTGCACTTCTGCCGCCGCAAATGAAGGAGATTCTTCGACCTTGAATGTTTGGCGCAAAGATGATGATAATAATTTTGATGACCTAAAATCTCACAGCGATAGCTCCATCATAGCTTGCAAAGAAGCTGCTGCAGACACCGAGCTTTCCCTAGCGAATCCCAAGAATACTCCAGCTGCTGCGTTGGAAGCTGAAAGCCCTTGGAGAAGAAGCTTCAGTACTGTATGCAACAAACAAGATCAAACAAGGCTCAGAAATCATCATCATCAACTTCTTCATCAGTGCGGTAATACTTTCCAAATGAATAGTCTAAATCACGGGATTTCACTGCTTGATGTTTCTGGATTAAAACCAATCAAAGGAATTCCTGTTTACAGCAACAGTAGGTTTCCATTTCCTAACAACCATGGAGAAATACCTGTTCTTGATCCGAAATTTCGATTTTATCAGAAGACGACGACATATCCTTCATCTTCACCCAGCTCTTCGTACTGTTCTCCCTCTTCCACAGCTTCTATCCTAGGTTCAGGCGATCATCATCACTGTAGTTCATCTTCAGGGGGTGCTTATAGAATAGGAACTGCACCAAGGTTTAATGGAATTTCAGTGGAAACAATTACACCGCAGCATCAGTACAGCCAATACGGGATGGGTTTAGGTTCTTCTGATTTATTCGATGGCAAGATGAGATCAAGATACATGCCGAAAATGCCAAACAAGAGGAATATGAGAGCGCCAAGAATGCGTTGGACAACTTCTCTTCATGCTCGTTTTGTTCACGCAGTTGAGCTACTCGGCGGCCATGAAAGTGAATTATATAACTCTTTCTCTTAAGCAGCAGCTTAATTTCTCTAATCTTATCTTTTTAGTCATAATACTTTTTTTTTGTTTTGGGTTTTTTGTTCTCTATAGGGGCAACTCCAAAATCTGTTCTTGAATTCATGGATGTCAAGGATCTAACACTAGCTCATGTGAAAAGCCATTTACAGGTAAAATATTTATTAAAAAAAACCAATTTTCTTTTGTTCTCAGGAAAATCTCAAAGTTCGCATATTTTCCGATGTGAAAAAGGTAAAAGGGTTTGACTGTCGATCTTGCTAGCTAGCACAAGAGCCGATGAGTGCAGTGAAAGAATGAACAGTTGAGTCTGTTTTCTCTGATAAAGGACAAGTTCAACTTTTAAAGAGAGAGAAAAGGAAGAAAAGAGAAAAAGTATAGGCATCATTTCTCAATAATGCAAGCAATTACTGACCTTACCAAACATCAACCTCGTGGTTATTAAACAAACCGAGAAAAATCCAGCAAAGAGAAGCATCTGATTTGATTTTCTTGACTGAAATTTTTAAATTTTTATTCCTTTTATTTATTTATTTTGCTTTTGGTCTTGTCTTCTTTTGTCTCTCGCAGATGTATAGAACTGTTAAGAGCACCAGCAAACCTGTATCTTCTCCAGGTAATTCCTATTACTTACTGCATTCAATTTGACCTAATCTTTGCAGAACAATATAGAAAAACATGTATCTTTTCATGTAGTACCGGAAATAGAAATGTTTCCTACTGTTTTAAAGTCTGATGTCTGTTGGGTTTGAATCAGATGGATCTGGCAATGAAGATATGTTGCCAGGAACAGCTGCTTCTCTTCACCAAAATGCTAACCGTTTGTTCAACCAAAGAGGATCAGCTATTTCCAATGAGTCACTGCAGGAACATGATAACTGTGATCTTCCTTCTGCTAATTTATGGAGTAATTCTTCCAAGTAACACTACTGCTCTCTTTCTCTCTCTCTCTTCATTAAATTGCGTTAGAATGTGATTGGTCAATTTTGTATGGAGTTCATTGTCTTGTTTCTATCTCTTTTCATGTACTCTCTCTTTTACTATTGTTTTATATATATGTGTGTGTGAGCTGGGAACTTCTTTGAGACTCCATGAGGTTTGTGATACATATAAAAAGAATCAAAAAGCTGTCACTGAAAATTAATTGTGTGGATAGATTAACTTGAGCAAGTAGCTCTACACTTACAAATTCGGTATATAGAACCATATATGGTAGATTATCATGTGACATTATTACAGAGTGTCACGTATTATACACATTTACTATAATATATATTTGTATATATATTGCTATATGATAGTTTCAAATAATTCAATTTCATATAAAAAAATTTAAAAAAACATTTTTGACTTATTTAGATAAGAAAGGGGTTTTTTTGATGAAAAATCAAATATTTCTGATAAACTTTCCCTTATAAATGTGATTGAATTTGTTATGAGTATGTGTGAATGTAATGTATGTAGTTTTTATGTTAGTGATGGTCAATATTGCATATTTTGTCTTGATTTTTACAGTTTTCTTTTAAAATAAAAACCATTCTAACTCCATATTATACACACACACACACACACAAAATGCAATACATCTTTAAAGTTTTTTACTTCTAGGGTGATAAGAAAGCTAAAAATCCTTCTGTTTCTGTCTCTAATTTCATTTTCAAACATTTTATGGCCATAAGAAAATATATATTAAAAGGAAAACAAAACAAATGCTACCTAAATCTTAAAAGGTGTATTGAATCAAAATTTTTGAAGTTTTTAGTCTCTAATATATATATCCAATGTACTAACCTATCCAATAAAATTACATACAAATAGCAAAATAAATAACACACAATCATGTTTATACATGTGTGGACATTGCTGACAAATCATTTACTGAGATACAAAAAACCACCGACCAGAAATTTAAAGAAATTGGCTCGTTTCATAATAAGGGACAAAGTACGAATTGCTGACTGCCTGCAGACGAAGCCTCTTAGTAAGAAAAAGAAAATAATTATGTAACAATTTACATATATACTGTGTAGTATTATAAGTATTATATTAATTATAGAAAATTTGAAAAATTCTAACTTCAGTATTTGTTTAACACCAAATTTAAATTTTAAATAGACAGTATCAAATCCTTATAACAGGAGATAGAATACGAAATTTTTTACAATGGAATGTTATTGTTATATTGCATTTTATGTAGTTTTAAAACTTAAAATGTCTTTCAGTTAGATAGATGATTCTTACGGTTTATTTTAATTTCCATCTCTTATGAAATTTTTATTGAATTGCTATCATTTTAATATCAAATAAAAGTTTCATATGAATTTATCCTATATCATATTATTACTAGAAAAATTTGAGTGTTAGCAATAGCAAATATTTGAATTTAATTATTATGAATTGTATATATATAATTAAGTGATCTTAGAGGATGTCTTAATGAAGATTTACTGGTCTAAGAGCATAAAACAATATTCAAATTATAAAGTATTTTCAAAAGGCTTAAGTGGCTATTTATTTGATATGGATTCTCTACTGGCTAGCTAAAAGATTATTTTTAATTTTATTTTCTTTTGTGTTTTTGATTCGAATATTAAAAAATCTTCTTGATGATTGAAAAGCTGTTTTATGACTAGGAAAACCTCAAATTGTATGCTTTAGTAAAAAGTTATTTTGAATTTAAATTATTCCAATACATACCAATACTTTATTTTAATTACAAGTTTGCTTTACTCATCCTATAACGTAATTTTCTAAAACTTTTATTAGAAAGTTGTATAATTAATTACAGCATAAACCCCACATGTACCTTAATATCTAATACCAAAAAAATGAAAAACCCATGTAGCATTCCTCTTAGTACTTCTCTCCTCATGAATGCATGCCTTCTCTGAAAAAACTTCACATGCACAAGTTTAATTCGCTATTTTCTATGAACAATAAGGTAAAACCCTAAGCTAAAGTGATTAGGAAGAGTCATATTCTCCACTACCGTAAAACAATTGCTTTAGGGGGCAACATTTTGCTTTGATCTGATTCTGATTCTGATTGCTCCAAGATCAGACTTGCTTTGATTTTGTCTGACACTTTTGTTCACCTCAAGCAATATGAGGTTCTTCGGAGAGAATTACACGACCCAGAGAACAAAGTTTCATATCTACAATGCCTAATTAAACTCGTTGGCTTTATAAGGAATATACCACAAACACATACATATATCTGCATTTGCTCTCATTCTCTCTCTCTCTCTCTCTCTCTCTCTCTCTCTCTCTCTCTCTCTCTATATATATATATATATATATATATATATGCCCTAAATTCATTGGGTTTATAATTTGTCTCTCGATCGACATCCATCAAACTTAAAGAATATATGTTGATATGATCTACTTTGTGATGAGATCTTTTTAAGCGCTTTCTACCAAGTTAAAACCCTACGTCGTTTTCACTTTGCAAGATATATTGTTTGCAGGTATATATATAATAATAATAAAGTATATGTTCTCTTTACCTTTCCCTTTATGTAAATTTTAAGGCAACTTTCGGCTTTTATGTTTTCTACTTTTGGGTTGATTTATTTTCATTGGTTTTGTTGGGTAATGTATTAAGCATGTCATCATCTTTGTCTGAAGGTGTGAATTCGGAGAAAAGAAAAGGAAAATACTGAAAAGTAGTTCTCTAAGAAATGTACTCAAAATATTCATTAAGCCTATCGCAAATGTTATTTTCATTGGTTTTGTTGGGTAATGTATTAAGCATGTCATCATCTTTGTCTGAAGGTGTGAATTCGGAGAAAAGAAAAGGAAAATACTGAAAAGTAGTTCTCTAAGAAATGTACTCAAAATATTCATTAAGCCTATCGCAAATGTTATGTATTCATGAGAGTGGAAATATTGTTGCGTGCTCTAGAATTTGACCTTCTTAAAGATCGAATTAATTCGATTAGCTGGAACCTAGGGCTTCTTGATGGAAATAGATAACATTTACTGCAAGTTTGATTACCGTTCTTGGCTTATCGAACTAAGTGTTAAGCCAAATTGATTATGAATATATAACCAAGTACTTTATACATTTTATTGTAGCAGAGGAGCTTGGATGCAAAATGGTTCAACCTACAATCAGCCGGATCAGCATGGAGCAGAAATCCCGACATATCAACAAAATTATGAAAACCAGTATGAGGTAAGTGATCGTAGAATTCTTGCTAGCTAGATTGTTCTAAACCTAAAAAAGAAGGCTCCATTTGGTGCTGCAATTGTGCCATGACTGTTATAGAATAGAATCATTAGCTGTTAGTATAAATATGAAATGGGTACTTATCAAACAATTTAGGAAACACAACAGTTCCAAACGGAGCCTTAAAGAGAGAGTTTAAATGAGAATGACAATGCATGATCACTGTTTGATAAAACTGGTACACAAATTTATTCGCAGGGAAGCACAAGCAATGATGGTCAATCGAGTACGAGTTATAACAATATTAGATCAAATCCAAGCTTGGAGTTCTGCTTAGGAAGACCAGACTGGCGCAGCAAAGAAGACGATTGACTTAAAAGTTTTTGATCGATATATGGGCATCAAAGAATTCGATAGTGAAAATTAATAATAGCTAGTTAGGTATAGTTTGTAGTCATGAGATCTAATCATGTTTTGATAATTGAATTGTGTCGTCTCTTGTACATTCTTTTTTGGGTTAATGTTAGTGTCACATTACATTACATGCATGGATGCCATGTTACAATTGAAGCCAAGACAGAAGAAGAAAAGAATTGAAAGATCGTCTGTTTAGTTGTTGCGCGCATTATAAATATATATTACTTCTATGAGAATTCTCAAGTGCGAGCATTCTTATTTTGTCCAAATTTAGATCGATAACTCTTTAAATAAAGAGTTACTATATGATGGAAAAAAATATCATCAATTCTAATATATTAGTTATAGGATTTTTATTTAGAAAGTTAATTTATAGTTTTACTCTAAAAGAAAATCTACAGTTTATATTCTTCTCATTTATCCTGTTAATTATTTGATCGATATCATCTTTCTTTTTAACTTCTTTTTATTTGTCAAGTTATCGTATTCGTGTAAAAGCTTAATCTCTGTGCTCATTTATTATTATATTAAAAAGTCAAAAAATATGTTCGATATATTGTTTTCACATTTAAAATATATCGAGTCGGTAGAAGTTTAAGTCTTACAATTTATTATATATTATTTACATATAGTAGACACAACCTAATTTATGCATAGATTTTCAAACAACATCATAAATATAGTAATAAATTATTGGTTCTCTCTATATATATATATAATATGAAAATAGTAAACTTAGGAGGACCAAAGTATAATTAAAAGTAAATTTGAGGGGTCCAAACGATAAAACCTATCATCAAATGAAGAAAAGTAATCCTGAAAACAGCATCTTTTGAAAAGATCCTTTTGGGGAGTAGGGGATGCACTGGCCCCTCCACTATATATATATATATATATATAAACGTACGACTGAATTCATGCATACATCGAGTCGGCAGAAAACTGTAAATGCAACTCATTGAACTCGATTACTCAACGTTTGTGTCATGTCAAGTCCAACACCTAATATGACATAAAATACAATCCCCCCCAAAAAAAGATAAATATCGAAAAATGACAATCGAATACCGCAGTACTACAATTAATTGTAATATAAAAACAACCACAATAAATATCGAAAAATGACAATCTATTTTCATCATATATAGTACAAAATATTTGCTATCACATCACGAATCAACTGAATTACACGAAGTGCAGTTACAAACTTAGTTAAGCTGCTTTAATCTTAGTTACAGGTGTGTATATATATATATATATAAATATATAAATATAAGATCGATAAATTTGGCAGTTAATGGGAGAGGAGTCTGGATGCAATGTGTGATATGATAGATATCTATCTATATATATATATATATCCAAAGCAAGGAATCCATTGAATTGAATCCAAATTCAGAACACTACTTGGCGTTTTCTACACTTTCAATCCGATATATCAATCATGCTCTGCTAAATTAAGATACCTGTAATATTATTATATATTAAAGAATTTTCCATCTGTCCTCAAATTAAATAAATATTGTACACGTAGCAATAATATTAATTTAATTTCAAAGATATTGATGCATGGTATGGTGCTGCTATGACTCGGAACTTTACTTTTTCCAATATATATATACATATAAATTATCCGTTTCATTTTAATATTTATTAATTAATTGTGTTGTCTTGTCGGTTTCAAGATTCTTAATACTCGAAATCTTTTAATTTTTTTAATTCAATTAACAATTCCAATAATCATATGCCATTCATTTGTTTAAATGAATTAGTACATATTTTGATTGGACTAGGTGATGGAATTAGGTGGCATAATTGTCCAATATCTTTAGTTATAATAATAATAATTTCATTTACGTCAAATTGACAGTTCAGAAAAGTGTTTACATCAGTCCATTATATGGGTGCAGTTAATACATCACATTTATTGGTCCATTATTGTTATGTTTTGTCAATATGGACAGGTACCTTGTACAATCTTTTTCAAGTCCATGCCTTTGTCTGTGCATACACATACCATTCCATCCCTTTTTGTACCCTTCTTTTTACAACAGTCCCACCATCTCATTACAGAGATATCTTCCCTTGAACTATCATAAATACAGCAAACAAAACAAGGTAACAGAATAAAGTGGATGAGAATTGAAATGTCAAGTGGAGAAATAGTGAGAAAAGCTGAGTGTGGTTGTTGTGGAATATGGGAAGAGTGCACAATTGGATACATTTTGTGGGTGCAAGAACGTTTTGGTGGTGTCTGGGTTTGTGGCCTTTGTGAGGAAGCCATTAAAGATGAGCAAGCACGTTTTGGTGTTGGTGTTGATGCTGCTTTGAGGCTGCATGCTACTTTCAGGGAGGCTGCAGCTGCCGATCCTGCCATTCAGATTGCAAAGTGTTTGTTGCGGTTTGTGAAGAAGCTCATGCCAGCTTCTTCATCGTCTTCTTGATCACCAGCTAAGGTTTCTTTGATGTAGGTTTAGCTTGTACCTGTAGTTTGATCGCTGCTATCCTTTTGTGGCTTAAAGAAAAGTGTTAGCTTAGCTAATTGTACTCTGTTCCCATAAGTAACATGCCTAATATTTATATAATTAAAAAAAGGGCCAAAAGCTCAATAAAGCACATTACGAATAGTAATAGACTAATAAACAACACATCACTGCACTCCAAATATAATCAAGCATAAAACATACGGGTGACATGTAGCTGCACGGTATAGATACAGGTGGATACCGGCATGGCAGGAAGCAAATTCTAAAGCATTACAGCACATATGGTCTTCTAATTACAAACAAGGAAATTATAATCATAGAGTCTGCATAATATATTATCTAATATTTGGGACCTAAAAGACTAAGAAGAAAGGTCCTGTAATTGCCTGATGTGTCTGAATGAACTGCATCAACTAATGACTTCCGGTATTTCTTCGCGTACTCTGCTTTTATGTACTGCATATCGATCTCAGTTCGTGTCACAATTACCCTTATTAGTGTGCTGTCATCAGTGCCTAGACCTTTCATTGCATTGTGCAGTATCTGCCAAAAGCGTCATCAAGTGAGACTTCTCTGTTACTTGTACAATAACTAGTGTAACAACTAAGGTTAACTAAAAGCATCAAAATAGGTCTGAAATAGAACTGCTACATAATGTGTCCACAACGTAAGACGGCAAAATGGAATGGATAAGTTCTTTTTAAAGAAATAACTTATGATAGCACATCAAAACCCGTTGAACGATCTAATTTCAACTTCACAAATCATGGTAGTTCGTCTTAATGTTGGTTTGCATACAATAGTACGTTTTCAAAAGTATCCGTTTCCAAACACTCAGGCAGAAGTTAATTCCATTAGACAGTACAACAGGTACAGAAATACATGTATTGCATAATGTAAGAGCACTTTCATGCATAAGTATGATTATACCTTTGCAAAATACTTCCCAGGATTCTCTGAGCATTTTAAAAGTGTCAAGAGACCATATTCAAAATTTCCAGATGTTTCCTTCTTCACTGCCTATTATAAAGCAACATGGTTAAGCATCAGAACAGAAATTCCTTGATAAATAGCAGAATTTGGAAATTAAAACAAGATTACCTTTTTAAGTGAGTGTCCATACATATGATAATAAGCAGCTGCAACATAAGCCAAATGTGCCCGGCTTCGTTCACCAAATATTTGGATGAAAGTATTCTCATCAGTTCCAAGCCTCTTCACCCCAGCATTGTAGAGTGCTTTTGCATCACTCTCAGCAATCAGTTTGTCAACTTCGAGACTCTCGTTCCAAGGTGGGCTTACATATCCCAGCAAGAGCTACACCAAGTATATTAAACCAAGTTGTATGATTTTCTATATATAAAAATACAAGCGACACGATTTAGTCTGGAAACTTTACAAGCTAACAATATCCCACATGAAAATAAAGTTACTTGGCAAGTAAAGCATTTCATCTAATTTATCTGGAGTTATAGGCATGGAAACATTTATCTCCTAACAACTGGCAACTTATAACTACTCAATGCCAATGTAAAGAACAATCATTACAAGGCAATCATGAATAATAGCAATTTTATGCAATTCCCAGTACCAAATATATTATTCTATATCAAAATTGCAGTTAATACTGCAAAGCATGTTTGTTGGATGGTAGGACCACATACAGTATGTTTCTAATCCTACTAAAAGAGTATTAACAAATATATGCTTTGAAATATTACCTTCCTCAATGTATATACTTTAACACAATATACAGAGAAAGTTTCTCAAGATAAGATTTAATCATAGGATAGAGAGAGAAAGAAATTTACCTTTTTATGATCACCAGAGGTGTGTCTTCCAATATCATGTTCAAGGTGAACCCCAAATCTTGAGTAGTAATGCTGTTTCATCGTCTGAATCTGGGATGGCGTGCGAGAACAAATTACCTCAGTGGCCGCTTTCAGATTATTTATGCTTAATGCATTTTTGGTAACTATTGCATCACGTCCTGCTGGGTCATGCATCCAGAGCATAACTGCCTTCTGATTTGTGGAACAACAAATATAAGACATTAACAGACAGTAAACGGAATAGGTAGTATTCCAGAATTTTAGAAGACTTTATTTTTATAATCAATTATTTTCTTATTTAAGTTGTTCAGAAACAAAATTCTTAGTAGATCACCGTAGATAGGGAAATGATTTCTCCACAGTAATGAAAATGTGCAATCAATGAACACAATCTCCAGAACACCAAAACAACTGTGAATTGACATATTAAGTGGGTATTACAATGGTACCTCTAAGTCACCGCTAAGCTCTGAAGCCAAGCGTTTAAGAATGTCTCCAGAAAACATCGATCCATATTCTTGTTGGATGAGAGCTCGTTGTGCTGCATCTCGATGTGCAAGAATTTCGATCACAGCAGCAGTATCACATCCAAATCCTGGATTCATATAAAAAAGCAAACATTTGATGCATCAATTAGTATTAAGTGGTCAAACTTTACAATTCGCTTATTATAGAAAGCTATAGAACTTGTGATGCATTAAATCAAGAGGTCGATTGAAGCCTTTGTGTTTTGAGTTAGCTGCTAACTCAAAGCACATTGCCTAAAGGATTTGATGACGCATTAGCTTTCAGAATTCTGTCTTCCTCTCATTACTTCATTTAACATTATAAGACTTAAACCGGAAAAATCTTCATTTGAAACACTTAATCTATGACTCAATATTCAAGTCCAAATTCACAAGTTCTCAAATCTAAGAATATCTTGGCTTCCACTTAACTTTGAAGCAAAGTAGAAAAAGTGTTTAGCAAACACCAACTTATAGTGGGAACCACTCGGTTGTTTCCTGCAATTCGCTGTGCTTTAAAGCCACAGAACCTCAAACATAATTGGGTTTTACCGAATCTTACTAAAGATACCACAGGAACGCCACCAGATGCAATTGATGTTGCTACCATTTTAAGAACTCTCAGAAAAATTTTCTGAACCCAAAAAGGATTATCAATTTCAACGAGCTATAGCCAATAATGCCCTAAATCTCTCGTAAAATTCCGTCCCAACAAGAAACAATGAGTAAAATCACACTTGATATTACAAGTTTCCCTAATCATTCAAGAAACTAAAAGAAAAGACAATTCAAACTATGACCAAAATTTCTCTTCCACGGGCTGCTTATTAAGCAATTAAACAACAAACTCAGCGAGGATTTGTAGAGAAAGACAGAGAAAACAATACCCTTAAAAGCACGGTGAAGTTTGATAGCATCATCTCTTGGAGAAACAGGAACTGGTGGAACGATTAAAGTCGACATTTTTTTCTGTGGGATTTATATTTTTTTTGAATTTCCAAAAGAAATTGCCTCAATTTGATACCAACAGAAACACCATCAACAACTTGAAGTAGCAGAGGTTACTGCCAAATTATCTGTCAAGTCTGTTTTTACGCAAGCGTCGTGGAGCGGTTGGGCTATTTAAATTAATGGAATTCCTCTTTAGTTCCTAATCTTTTCAAATATTACATTTTTATTCAACTAATTTTATAACGTGTCACAAATATTTTCATTCTTTCAGTTTAGTCCCTGAAAGCAAATTACGTTAATTACATCCAACAGAAATAAACGTTACAACTTGCAATGTAGGTTATAAAGTAATTTTAGAAAAACCTACTAAACAACGTTTATATTTTATTTGTTATAAAAATATTGGTTTACATTTTATAATATAATTAATACTAAAAAAAGTTAGAAATTAAAAAAATATTTTCTTTCTATTAAAAAAATACAAATTTTATGTTTTATCAGTAGAATTTTTTTATAAATTATTTAAATATTTTTATTTTATTTCTTTAAAATAGACCATTAAAATTTTATTAATTAAAATAATTATTCAAATTTTTTTAAGAATTATTTGTAGAAATTAAACAATTAATAAATTTTATTAAAAACTCTACTTATAAAAGTTATACTAGTAAAATACATACTTAAAAAAGTTTTATTTGAAAAGTTACTAAACAGACCCTAACTCTTCACCCTTTTAAGCTATCTACTAAGAAGCTAGTGGTAAGTACTTATTTTTTTTATCTTTTGGAGTCTTTGTAGTGATATTAGGAAAGACTTTATATAAATAGGTATAGGTCTTACTTGAAGTGAATGTAATTTTTCACGAGTGGTGCAGAATTCTACATGTTCCGTAAAATATCTTATTATAATATTAATAAATTGTATATATAATCAAGTGATATTAAAAAATTATTATTATTTTATACGCCATTGGCTGCCTACAAATTCTAAATTCTACTAAAATATATAGAATATGTATTGAAAATAATTCAATAAAGTGAAGTGACAACTTCTATACTTTATTTCACATGCTTAATCTATTCTATTGTTTCAAATACATATTAAGAATAAAACGATTATTTTTTGTCATCTGACTTAATATATTTGATGAAAGAATGCTACCGAAATTTTGCTTAAATAACAAAAACAATTTACTAAAATGAAATAAAAGATAAAATGTTAATAATTTTTGTACATGGTAACAAACTAATTGAGCAAAATTAAAATTTCTCCAAATTAGTTAAGAGGGTGGGAATTTTGTATTATTATTGGGTCTAATTGAAAATAATGAAAATAGTAAGGGGTGAGACAAAAATTACCATCCCAAATCATAATAGATTGGAGAATGTTAGTTGGAAGTTAGTTCAAATTGATCTCCTTTTCTTTTTTCTCTTGAAAAACAAGTTGATAGAACTTTGGTCAAATTCTATCTTTTTGTTTTGTTATTTTATTCGGAATTATAATTATCACTTTTAAAAAAGAATACATCACTTTCTTTGTTTTGAATTTTTTAAACAAGATAGGGAAACTTTTTGTCATTTTCTTTTATGCAAAATTTGAATTTTCACTTTTAAAAGGTGAATACATAAACGAAACTCTCTCGCTTCAACACAATGGAGGGAAAAAATTTTAAAATTGATATTATATATTTTAAATATTATTCTAAAATTTAATAATATATTTATTATGCTATTCCAACATTACCAAATAACATCACTTACAAGCTAATAGAATTTCGACTTGTTTATTCAATTATAATTTTTTTATAAATAAAAATACGAGAATTTTTAATTTGAGTGCTTAAAAATATTCGACTCATAGTTAATTATTTATTAGTAATAATTATGAGTCGAGGGTTTAAATGTTTCAATTTTACTTATGTAAGTTTTAGAATTATTTAATATATGTTTTTTATTATAATAATAATATGCAATTTTATGATTCATACATGGGCTCCATTATTTATTGTGAATTATTATTTATACTCGTAGGTGGCTACCATCGTATCAGAACTTTGATTTTATGCTTATTCTCTATTACAAATTTCATGATGCATATTGGAGATGGGCCTTTATTATAATTATTATTGCAGATTCGTATGGGCCTTGAATGCTTACTTTTATTATAATTTTAATTTTTAGGTCTATGTAAGAATAAATTCTCAATATTATAATGGCAAAGAATATTTATAGTATTTAATATTTTCATTAACCAAGTGTGTGTATATATATATATATATATATACCTAAAAATTAAGAAAATGGAGGAGAATCGGAAAATCAATCAGTGATTTTTTTATTTTTTTTAAAAAAAAATGAGAGTGAGTGATGGTTTAACACCATGTTGCTCTATTGTCATTCTTAGTAACTCATGGAAGGCCCAATGGGCCCCATTGTTCGGCTTGCCTAATAAGAAGCCCAGCAAATTCAAGCGCCTTATTGCTATTGGGCTCCAAGCCCTTGTGATTTGGTTTCTCACTATAGCCTTATAGACTTCTTCACTAAATTGTTTAGAAATATAATATATACAAAATTTAAATGTTTGTCTAGCACCACATTTATTAAAACAATCACTTATAAATAACATAATTTAATATTTATATTAACATTATTAAAGAATTTTTTCTAACAAAATTTAGTATTTTCATAACGAGTAATACTATACTTTTGAAATAATTTCAATTAATTACATAATGAGATGGACTAGCTACTACTTAAAATACAAATTACATAGTTACTTGATATAGTTATGTCACTTTTGTAATATTAAAAAAATAATTCGAAAAAACTTATTGACTCAATAATTTCTTTTTGGTTATAAATAAAATTATTATATTTACTTGACCCGGCAAAACTGTTAATATTAAAAAAATTACACGTTTATATTTTGTCAAGATTTCAAAAAGGTTTATCCATACTTCGGATATCTATCAAATCCCCCCCACCTAAAACTAAATGTCACGTGATGTTATGACTTGTCATCCTTATCACCAAGCAATCAACGCCACAAAACTCATGCTCACGTGACCTTCTCGATTGTTGCATTTGCTTGCCAAGATTAATCCTTTAGCAAGCGTCAAAACGCCAGTGTAGCAAACTTTACACGTGTCGTGCACAGAGAACATTAGGTGCAAGTACTGGCGATAAACAATACACCTGTCCGCATTCAACCATGACTTATTCCACACCGCAGTAAAGGTTTCAAGTGGCCGCATACTCGACGCGTGGCGAGTAAGCTGCATGACACCTGCTTTCGGAGGGTGGCCATTTTCTTTTATTTTGACCAAAAGATATACACACATCTGTCAAATCCACTGCCCTTAATTTTAAAATATTTTGAAGAAGGAAATAGCCAAGGAAGGACGTTGGTGATTCTTGTCTTGACATTCACTTTTTATTTTTTAATTAAAAAACAAAAAAGGCCAAAAATTAAGGAGAATAAATAATATTTTAATTTATATTATTAGTTTTGATCATTATGAGATGTACGTTGTAGAACTAAAGATAGATTCTTTTTCAAAGTAAATAATTCTGATTTTTTAAAATAATTAACATGATTATTTTCTTTTAAATATTGGGTGGTTCACAATGCTCGAAGTCGAGAGCACTAAAAAGTAGTTTATAAAAAAAAAGAAAAAAATACGATAGTCAAGTTCAAGTAGCATCTTGTTCCCGTTATTATTAGTTAGGAAAAGTCATAGCGGTAGTTTTTTTTTTAACTATAACATCCATTAAATTATTTGTTTATTTTTTTTATAAAATTTAATTGAAAAATTAACACATACCTCCCCTAAAATTTAAAAAATTTACATTTAAGTAAAATATTTGAAAAAATCTACACTTACCTCCTCTAAACCGTTTATTGACTGTTAAAAGACAATTAAAATTAAGAGTATTTTTGAACATTATTATTGTTAACTTATTACATAATTAATTCCTATAAAATATTGTATTTTTATTCATATAACAATACTATTTTACATAATATGAATTAGTCTTATTTTATATAATTTTAAAAAATTTTGAATTTAGAATTGATATTTAGAATCTTTGTAAAATAAATATGATATATTCATGTACTCATGTAATTAAATTATATTTTATATTATTTTTTATTAACTGGATGCACATACACATGAAATAAGTATAATTTTAACATTATTATTAACTTTAAAAAATTATGATTGTGACAAATAATAATATTAAACATGTAAATTATATTTATAAATTAATATAATAGTATTATTTTATTTACATATTTTTTATATGATTTTTTATATAATTTATTTTAAAATTTCACCTTTATAACTTGAAATCTTGAATAATTAATGAACAATAATATAATAGTTTGTAGGAATTAATTATCTAGTAAGTTGAAAAATGATTAAATTGATAAAATATCTAAAATATTCTTAATCTTAATAGTCTTTTAACGGTCAACTAATAGTTTAGAGGAGATAAGTGTAAATTTTTTTAAATCTTTTATTTAAATATAGGTTTTTTAAACTTTAGGGGAGGTATGTGTTACTATCCCAAATTTAATTTTATTAATACGGACAAAATGACTTACGCAAACACATACGTATTTACATTTTCCTTCTTTTTTTGTCGGCTGAAATGAAATTATTATCTCCGGATAATCTCAAAATCACTCACGCAATTTCACGGACACATTTACGTATCGGTATATATTCTTTTTTTTTTTTGTTTGTTGACCGTTTGTTCTGGAAGTATTAAAGTGAGATAATTCTCTGACTTGTAGCGAACATGCAGTGAAATCACATGTATGAAATTCATATAAGAAGCAAAAGAACAAGTCTGCGTCCTGTAAATTTGGCAGTCTATCCTTGAGTAGAGCTGTATTTGAGCGCTAAATTTAGCGTTACCTCTATTCTGCTAACCGTCATCCATTCAAATTCTGAAATTTTCCTCATGCCCCATTCAGTTTCTCATAGCTTGTGATCAATCTGTTCGATAATATTTCTCTGAGAAACTCATAATTAATATTCCCTCTTCAAAGGAAACCAAAAAAAAAAAAGCATTTGTATATTCGAAATCATTTGAATTGAATTCAACGAAACAATGGCTATTGAACAGAACAATCCGTCTTTGATTCTTACGTCGGGTGCAAGCGGGCGCGTTAACGCTCTGTTATCTCTCAGAGCGTTGAAATATTTGATAGCTCTTGCCCATGCGTTCATTTTGATATTGTTGGTGCCGTTCCGGGGTCGGAAACGTACGGTGGTGATTGAAGATAAGCAGGAGAGTGGTAGCGTTAGAAAGACGACGCCGAAGGTGCGTGTTCCGACGACGATCGTGCCGTGGAAAAGCAGTACTGGGTTGGCGTTGGGTTTGGAGCAGGAAGTTGTGGCGAGGAGATCGTTGGCGATGATGAGAGTTATGCAAGATCGTGATGAGAATACTGTGAGGGAATTTTCGCTTTTTGTTACACCTAGAGGTGATACCATGTTTACTCAATCTTGGACTCCGGCTGCTTCTGACAACGTTAGGTATATTTCATTTGCTTTTCATTTTCATTTCGTTTTCATAATTAATGACGAACATGTCTCATGATTTCTTTATCATTGCATGAATGATGAAATGGCTTGTTGTGTTATTAATTTGTTCTGTTTTCCGTGAAATTTTCATTCATTTTTGAGATTATGAAGATCACTGTCGTGTTTCGTCATCTTTGTAGGTTTTGATTTTAAAATTGTGTCCCATCGGTATCATTGTTGTTGGTAATTGTTGGTTATTGTTGCCTACTTGTATGACCAACGTGCAGAGTGATTTATCTAATTGGAATATTATGGTCTGAATTTAGAGCCTCTATGATGACACTCTGTAGATGGACCGAGCCCCAAGGATTTCAGTATTTAATTGAAACTAACCGTTTTCTTTCTTGGCATATTCTTCCCCTGGTCGTTTTCAATTGTTTTATTGAATTAGTAGCTAACTCTATTCGGTAGCTGTTGTATGTAATTTCCTGTATTATTTCCTGACACTGTCCCGGATGGACCACAATTTATTCCAATCAGAGGTCTAAGAAATTCTATCCACAATGGAATATTTATATTCCAAAATAAAAGGATTTAAGTTAGAAAGCTTAATAATGTATTTGAGTTATAGCAAATCTCAGTATGGTTGAGATTAAGGTAGCAATATAGTTTCCTGATATAAGATTTGCCAAAGTTGACAACCTGCCAATTATTAATTCTCTAGTGGCTGGTACAAAGTTCAGCTGGAACTGATGAGAATACAGCATTAGCATCTTAAAACTTAGGTCTCATTACTTTCTTTTGAACTTTTAGATTCTGGGCCTTAAAGATAAACAGCTTCATTTTGGAATGTGGCTCAATTGCTAGTATTGTGGGTATTGAAACTTGTTTGAAGAGACTTGACAGAATGTGGCTCAAATCAGTGTCCAAAAACCTAACGAAAGCAAAATTCAAATTGTTGGCATTTGTTGTACGTAAATTTTGTCAAACGGGCCATTTAATTATTTTTCTTGCTGATATTTGAGGAAATATCTGTGATGTCCATCGCACGTTGACATGAATCATACAAGTGTCTTTAACATGTTTAGCCATTAAGGATCTCTGGAATTTTGAACAACTTCTATGTGATGTAAACTTAGGCTAATAATTTTTTCCAGCATATTTATTCATTAGTGGAGAGAAAAAAATGTTTTTGGTTGTTGAATTGCTCATTATTAAATTTATATTTCCAGATTAATGCAATAAAAACATTATTGTACTAAAGATTTGAATGAATTTATTATACAATGAAAAGAAATAAGCATATGTGCAACTAATCTTAAAATTCATACTTGTGAGCTTTGAATTGGAAGAGGATATCAGACATTCCCTTCCTTATTGATGAGGACAACAAAGATATATCATGTAGAATAAAATTTGGTTATGCCTGTGCTCATCTAGCATTCTATCAATTGTTGTTATATTTCTTACCAGCATGAGAGGATTGAGACCTCTGATGAAGTAATTTACGATGTGAAAAGTTTTGGAGACCAGACTACTTAAGAATCGGATAACAAGGACTCTTCTAATGCACTTCAGCAATATGAAAGTTCACAAGATGATAAAATCTCATTATTGGCAAGTTTGAAAGCTATTAACTCACAAAAGTCATGTGGTTTAACTGTAACTATCTGCATGTTTGAATTTTTGGGGTCTATAGTTAAGCATTCTAAATAATCTATATGTGTAATATAGCTAAGTCTTACATTTCATTGAACCACAACTCAACTTTCGATTGTCTGATGTAATCAAACAAAGTTCGTGAATGCATAATTTGTTATACATTGTTAGACCCATAGTAATACTCACAATCTTGTCATTTCCTCTTCAAGCACCAAATAAGGACATACACATATTAAGCTGCTTTTGCACATTTTGTTAAGCAAATGAAATATATATTTCTTCTAGTTGCAAATTTTCTTTTGCAATTTTGTTATTCCTTTGATTTTAGTGCTTTTCCTATTCCATATGCAGATCCTTTTTCCCCTCTATTCCATGGTGTTCGATATTTCATGCTCAAATTCACCATATTTGATCTTCCTGTAAAAATTAAACGCTAATACCATAATTTATTGTTTGTAGCGGACTAGTAGTTCTATTGCACGGCTTGAATGAGCACAGGTTAGTTATTTGTTTGGATACAGATTTCATATTTATTTGATTCTGCCTGGATAGCTCAATCTTATGTTTAAGATTTTTCCATTATCTGCAATAGTGGTAGGTACAATGATTTCGCCAAGCAGCTAAATGCTAATGGATTCAAGGTTTTTGCAATGGATTGGATTGGTAAGTTTGAAGTTTGTTGACCGGTTGATTATTTTCACATTAACTGAAGTTACCTATATGCACGTGCTTAAAATTTTACCTTGGGAAAACAATGATCTGTCCCTCGTGTATATTTTATTCTCAACACACTTTGATTATACAATAATTGTTTGTGTTAAACTATTATTTAGTCTCATACAAAGGAACAAACATAAAATTGGAGAAGATATTTTTTGTCGTCAGCTTTAAACATAACAAGTGTGTTGCTATTTCCCAAAGTATGACACTATTAGTACCTATCATGGATCTTCGTGCTTTAATGGAATTTCTCTTAATTTTTGTTCACCTTAAGAATAAATATGCAGAACAAACTCCTATTAGTGCTTGATCATATTTTAGTGCCCTGTTTAATGCAGTCTAGTCCAGTTACAAGTGATTCTTTCAAGTATTTTTAAGGAGTGCTTACAAAGTAAACTAGAAGATTGATGAGTTCAAATTGGCTTTAGTGAACCTGGGGATAAAAAAAAAAGAAGCTAATGCACTCCTATTACCCTTTCAGAGAGGATAAGTTTTCAGTGGGTTGTAGCCGAATGAGCATCATATTTCTACAGGTTCCTAGGGTAGTGACTATACTGACATACAGACCGTACAATGTCTTACAGTTTCTTAACAGGTATTTTATTGGGTCTGCAACTTAGCCTGTATCTTTTCTGCGGTAGGATTGAGGCTATGTTTGAAATTGTGCTGTCATAGCCTTGAAGCTACAGCTGATGTAGGATAAAATTAGCAAATGCCAAGTATAAGTGAAAGAATGTTTGATCCCAACAAAAAGTTAGTATTTTCTGAACGTTTTTGTTGTGCCTTCAAAGCATAGCAAAAAGCACAACAACCAATCTAAGCCTGAGGCTAAACTTTTCAAAGCATACTAATAGGTTTTTTTAAATCTATCAATTTAATTGGCTTACTTTCATCAGCTTATCCTTTGAAGAAACTTTTGCATTTATTAATATTTTATGGTCGGGAGACTATGCTCGTCAACAATGCATCTACATTTGGATGTTGCAGGGATTGAGTAGTTCAATTGGCATGCCATTGAGGCGAAAAAGTAAAATCTGAAGCTTCTCTTAATAAGTAAGCTTCTTATTTGTGTGTTTGGGTGTGAACTTTTACTTCTAAAATTGGAAAGGATACATGAGGAGGAGGCTTCATCCTGGGAAGAAAAGTCAAAACCTTTAGGAAATATGTTCTAGTTTTCTTTGTTCTGTAAAGACAGAAATGGAAGTTACTAATGTGGTCTTTTCTGGTTGATGGGTAACAGAAATTATCCAATGAAAATTTTTGCCCATTTAGTTACTTTCCTTACCATGAATTTTCATGGATCCTAAGAGATAAGCTAATGGTGAAGTTGTTAATATGTGCCTCTCACATGGTTCTTGAGTGCATCTATGTTAAAGTAACACTGGTTACAATTAAACCAAATCAGCGTCTTTCTTTTCCCCCCCTCAAAGAAGTCTTAAGGGTATATCCTAATGTAGTAGTTCTCAGTGCTTTGTCATCCATAGTAGTTGTTCATTGTTTCTAGCTATAATCTAATTCACAAATTTTCTCTCATGTAAGCTCTTTTGTTCCTCTTTTGTTAGGACATGGTGGAAGTGATGGACTGCACGCATACGTTCCTTCTCTTGACTTTGCTGTCAAGGATATGGTATGTTTAAAGATTCATAAAGAACACACTAATGATAATACATCTGAAATAAACCTCGGATTCAATTGAATATTCTCTCTCTTTAATTTTATGCAGAAAGCATATGTTGAAAAGGTTTTAGCTGAAAATCCCTGCCTTCCATGTTTTTGCTTTGGACATTCTACAGGTGCAGCTATTGTCCTGAAGGTAATTTTTCTATTTTTACAAAATTCTGAATGAGTTCATATTTCCATTCAATTCTTTCAATACATCAAATTGTAAGACCTGGAATTTTCCTTAACTTTCACTGTTAACACTGTAGGCAATGCTTGATCCAAAATTCGAGGCCCGTATAGCAGGTATAGTCCTAACTTCACCTGCAGTTGGAGTTCAGCCATCGCATCCCATTTTTGTGGTAAGACTGCTTTTTAATGACAACTTCAGATATTTCTTTCACTTCGTGCAAAACTTTTCATTTGGTCCCATATCCATATGTAAATATGACAATTGAATCAAAGAGTGGCATCATTTGTTCAACCTCCATATTATTTTTGTGATAGGTACTTGCCCCGATTGTAGCATTTTTGTTGCCAAGATACCAAATCAGTGCAGCAAATAAGAAGGGAATGCCGGTGTCTCGTGACCCAGAGGCACTAGTAGCTAAGTATTCAGACCCACTAGTGTACACCGGATCCATCAGGGTCAGAACTGGCTACGAGATACTTCGAATCACAACCTGCTTGCAGCAAAACCTGAGCAGATTGAAAGTTCCATTTCTAGTTCTCCATGGCAGTGATGATACTGTAACTGATCCTGAAGCTTCTCAAAAATTGTACCGAGAGGCTGCCTCAGCTGACAAAACAATGAAATTGTACCAAGGACTCTTACATGATCTCCTCTTCGAACCAGAACGAGATGATATCTCGAAAGACATAATCGGTTGGTTAAATTGTAGAGTATAAGGCTTAGGTAGTGCAATGAGAAGATCCCAATTTGATGATATGACCAATTCAAATATGACTCCAAATTTCAAAATAGGAGAATTTGAATTTTGGTTGGCCACTTATGTAGAATGCTGCATGAAGCCTTTCCCCTTGATTGAGAAAGAAATGTGTTCGAATAGAATAAAATTCAGCAGTTCTATGTTGAAACTTGGACAACAATTGATTAAAACAATGTTTTAAGTTTCAAGAATTCTTCAATATTTTCATTTTCAGTTTCAAGAAATACTTAATTACTAATGAATTGTAGTTTTCAATTGAATTTAATTTCGAAATATTTTCTTACATACTTAACCTAATATGTAATATTGATAAAAAGAAAAGAGTATAATAAATTATGTCTGTAAATAATTTTAAAGTATTAAGTGATAAGTTGATATTTGTAACAAAAAAAGATATATTCAATAATATTTTTAAAACTTTCTTTTAGAATAAAAATAATATTTTGACAGCAATTTTTTAAGATTAAAACAATTTGTTTGGTAGTATTTATAGTAAGTAATTTCAAAATTTTAAGTGATAAGTTGATATTTGTAACAAAAAAAAAGATATATTTAGTAATATTTTTAAAACTATTTTTTGGAATCACAACTATATTTTAAAACTATTGTTTTTAAGATTAAAAAACTTTGTTTGATAGTATTTATAATAAGTAATTTTAAAATATTAAGTGATAAGATGATATTTGTTAAAAAAAGGATACATTTAGTAATATTTTTAAAAATTATTTTTTAGAATAAAAAATCATATTTTAAAAGTAATGTTTTTAAAATTAAAAAATTTCTTTGGTAGTATTTATAATAAATTGTTCTCTAAAATGAAAAATAATGAAAATACGTCGGAGTATTATTTGTAAAAAAGAGTAAAATAATTATTTTAAAGAAAAAAAATGCTCTCTAATGAATTTTATATTTTTGAAAATGTAAAACATGTTTTAAGCATGCATCTAAACAACCGCCAAAATTATTTTAATAAAAGTTTTTATTTGATAAATTTACGACTTATTATTTATTAATTTCATTAATTTAAGTAAAAAGACCAATTTTTTTCTCATTTTCTGTTTCACGGTCAAACATCCATGGTTTTTAAGTCTTGAAGGGTATTTACGTCATTCTAAAAGGAGAATTCAACGACGGGCTCACAAGCGAACACACCTTGATGATTCCTCGGAAGCCGGTGGAGTGACCGTCACGCATGCACGTGCACACAGTCTCACAGTCACGCGGACGCATTTATTCTGACGAGACACTTTCATTTTCAGCCAAAAATAAAAATAAAAAATGAATTTTTATTTTGATTTTTATATTTATATTTAACCAAAAAAAAAATAAGGCGTCGTTGGGTTATTCCTTTATCCCCAAGCAAAATTTTCTCGCGGCACCCTATATAAGCTCCTCCATTCTCCCAACATTTTTATTCATTTCCCGGTTTCTCCCCGAGAAACCCTCATCCGATAAAATACCGAAACGCCCTCTGAATTTCGGCGTTTATCGTTTTTTCAAATCATCAATACATCTCTTGATTGATATTGCTTATCAGGTATTTTTATTTTCTCTCTTTTACATGGATTTTGATACGTCATGATAGCTGTTATGATCTGTGGCTGGGAATAGGCTTGGGAGTTTGATTAGTTTAGGCCTTCTGTTTTTTTTTTGATGATTTTAGTTTGAAGTTCGAAATCATATGATCAAACATCAAAGTTGAAATTCAATTCAATTCGTTTTGTGTTATTGTTTTTTGTTTTAGCCATTAGGGTTTTTTTTTAAAAGAATTTCTGCGTGTATTTTTTTGGGTAAACCGCCTTCTATATTGATAGTGTCATTTGTCGTCTTTACAGTTTTTCAGGAGTTGAAGCTAGGGTTTAAATCTTTGCATTGTTCAGTTTGGTTCTATTGGATATAGAAGTGGAGTTCGGTTGGGATTCAGTGGATACAAGTTTTCGCTCTCCTACATTACCGGATCAAAATATGAGCTCTGAGGTGAGAAATGATAGAAGGGACAGGAATAGATTTCCTGCCCGAAGTACTCGCCGGGAATGGGTTCCACGAGGATCTTCAGCAGCAGTCATAAATGTACCCCAGAGCTTCAATCGGAATGCAAATGCTGCACAGAGCTTCAGTCAGAATGCAGATGCTGCACAGAGCTTCAGTCAGAATGCAGATGCTGCACAGAGCTTCAATCAAAATGCAGATGCTGCACAGAGCTTCAGTCAGAATGCAGATGCTGCACAGAGCTTCAATCAAAATGCAGTTTCTGCACAGAGCTTCAATCAGAATGCAAATGGTGACAGTGAGAACACTAGAGATGTATCTGTTTCACATGATAATCGCCGAAGAGGAAACCATGACTTTAGAGGCCAAAAGGGGCAATTCACAAATCATCATAGAGGGAGAATAAGGGGTGAGAATCAGGCAAAGAAGGAGCCGAAGGATCCGAATTTGCCATTGCTTGTGCAAGAAATTCAGGACAAGCTCATGAAGGGTACAGTCGAGTGTATGATTTGTTATGATATGGTTAGGAGGTCTGCACCTATATGGTCTTGTTCTAGTTGTTATTCAATTTTCCATCTGAATTGCATAAAGAAATGGGCACGTGCACCCACATCTGTTGATCTGTTAGCGGAGAAGAATCAGGGCTTTAACTGGCGGTGCCCAGGCTGTCAATATGTGCAGCTTACCTCATCAAAGGAGATTCGGTATGTTTGTTTTTGTGGGAAGAGGACGGACCCTCCTTCAGATTTATATTTGACTCCGCATTCATGTGGGGAACCATGTGGTAAGCCCCTTGAGAGTAAGGTTTCAAGTGCTGGTGGGAGTGATGAGGATCTTTGCCCTCACACTTGTGTCTTGCAGTGCCATCCTGGTCCGTGCCCCCCATGTAAGGCATTTGCTCCACCATGTTTGTGTCCTTGTGGGAAGAAAATGATTACAACTAGATGCTCTGATCGGAAGTCTGTACTAACATGTGGGCAGCGGTGCAATAAGCAACTTGAATGTTTGCGTCACAAATGTGAGCAGATATGCCATGTGGGCCCCTGTGGTCCTTGCCAGGTTCTTGTGAATGCCTTATGCTTTTGCAAGAAAAAGGTGGAGGTTGTCCTTTGTGGAGACATGGCTGTAAAGGGGGAGGTGAAAGCAGAAGATGGTGTTTTTTCATGTAGTTCAGCCTGTGGAAAGAAGCTTCGCTGTGGTCATCATAGCTGCAGTGAAATTTGCCATCCCGGCCCTTGTGGAGAGTGTGAATTGATGCCAAGCAAGATCAAGTCTTGCTTTTGTGGAAAAACTAGCTTACAGGATCAAAGGAAGAGTTGTTTGGACCCCATTCCAACTTGTTCAAAAGTATGTGGCAAACAACTTGCTTGTGGGCTGCACCACTGTAATGAATTTTGCCATGCTGGGGATTGTCCTCCTTGTTTGGTTCAGGTCACTCAAAAGTGTCGATGTGGATCGACTTCGCGAACTGTGGAATGCTACAGAACAACAGGGAATGAGAATTTCACCTGTGAGAAAGCATGTGGAAGAAAGAAGAATTGTGGGAGGCACCGGTGTAGTGAGCGGTGCTGCCCTCTCTCCAGCTCAAACAACCTTCACTCTGGAGATTGGGATCCACACTTCTGTCAAATGGCCTGTGGAAAGAAACTGAGGTGTGGACAGCATACTTGTGAATCACTGTGTCACAGCGGCCATTGTCCTCCTTGCCTTGAGACAATCTTTACGGATCTGACATGTGCATGCGGGAGAACTTCAATCCCACCTCCATTGCCTTGTGGTACCCCTACTCCTTCATGTCAGCTCCCATGCTCCATTCCTCAGCCTTGTGGCCATTCAGCGTCTCACAGTTGTCATTTTGGGGACTGCCCACCTTGTTCGGTGCCTATAGCAAAAGAGTGCATTGGTGGGCATGTGGTTCTCAGGAACATACCCTGTGGCTCAAAAGACATTAGATGTAACAAGCTCTGTGGCAAGACCAGGCAATGTGGGATGCACGCGTGTGGCAGAACTTGTCACCCACCACCTTGTGATACAGCCTGCAGTTCTGAACCAGGCTTGAAGGCTTCTTGTGGGCAGATATGTGGGGCTCCAAGGAGGGACTGTCGGCATACATGTACTGCACTATGTCATCCTTCAGGACTTTGTCCTGATGTAAGATGTGAATTTCCTGTTACAATCACTTGTTCTTGTGGCCGGATTACAGCAAGTGTTCCTTGTGATGCTGGAGGGAGCAGTGCGGGATTTAATTCTGATACTGTTTTTGAAGCTTCCATTATCCAAAAGTTGCCAGTACCACTTCAGCCAGTGGAATTGACGGGCAAGAAGATTCCCCTTGGGCAGAGGAAGCTTATGTGCGATGATGAATGTGCTAAGTTGGAGCGTAAACGGGTTCTTGCAGATGCTTTTGATATTACTCCCTCAAATTTGGATGCACTTCATTTTGGTGAGAATGCTACTGTGTCCGAGTTGCTTGTTGACCTGTATAGGCGTGATCCGAAATGGGTGCTCTCTGTGGAGGAGAGATGTAAGTTCTTGGTGCTCGGCAAGAACAGAGGGAACACAAATTCTCTTAAGGTTCATGTTTTCTGCCCAATGCTGAAGGATAAGAGAGATGCAGTAAGGATAATAGCTGAGAGATGGAAGCTTGCTGTCAGTGCTGCTGGTTGGGAACCAAAACGTTTTGTTGTGGTTCATGTTACTTCCAAGTCCAAGGCCCCGCCTCGTGTGATTGGGGTTAAGGGTGCCTCCGCTGTAAATGCTTCTCATCCACCAGTTTTTGATCCTCTAGTAGATATGGATCCCAGGCTTGTTGTCTCTTTTCTAGATTTGCCTAGGGAAGCAGATATAAGTGCACTGGTACTGAGATTTGGAGGGGAATGTGAACTGGTTTGGTTGAATGACAAGAATGCATTGGCTGTATTTAGTGATCCTGCTCGTGCAGCAACTGCTACAAGGAGATTGGATCATGGATCAGTTTATTATGGAGCTGTCTTGGTTGTTCAGAACAGTGGTGCATCGGGAGCATCATCGTCTGGTAATGCATGGGGAGGACAAGGAACAGTCAAGGAAATAGGAGGGGTTGCCTCTCAGAGAGGAAATCCGTGGAAGAAGGCTGTAGTTCAAGAGATGAGTTGGAGAGAAGATTCATGGGGTGATGAAGAGCCATCTGGTGGCTTTGCAGATTTGCAGGCGTCTGCCTGGAAGGAAAAAGGACCTCCTATTGAAGCAACAATAAACCGGTGGAGTGTCCTGGACTCTGAAACTTCAGTAAAGTCATCTACTGCGTCTGCGAGAACTGAATCAAATGCAAGCAGTTCAAATTTGCCGCGGCAGCCCGGAGCAAATTTCAGCGAAACAGAGCTGTCTGAGGTTGTTGATGACTGGGAAAAGGCTTATGATTGATGGATAATATTAAAAAATGTTATGATTTTGGAGCTGTTAAGAGTTTAGGTTATGATTGATAATGATTTTTATTTGTTTTTTCTTCTCGTTTTTTTTCCCTCGTTCTGCTATTAATTGTGGAGGGAACGTGTAACTCTGCTGTATGGATATTCATGCTGCGAAGGTGAATTTTGTTATATTGGTAAATAAACAACAAATACTTATTAGTTGCTATACAAATTTAACTTCGAAGATATATTTGCTTTTGGTTTGATTCGTTTTTGTGTTCTATATTTTTCCAGCTTAGTTTAGTTTAGTTTAATTTATTATCACAATAAACATGATATTTGTCTGCAATTGTTCTTCTGCCACAAACTCTGTAAATTACTATGCTCCATTACAGGATTTCTGAATTCCATATGGCCGTTTGCTAAAGCTTAGTGCTTAGCACATTGAGGCTCAAATTGTAAGCTTTAGGCAGCTATGTTTGTGAGTGCTATATGTTCAAACAGTTTTATGTTATTTATGAGATGAAAACCGCTGAGAAGGTAATTTTAACTTCGACTGTTCGTAGGTTTTCTTTGATGGTAATATTAGATTACTCACTAATGCATGAATTCGGTTGAGAAATGGGTTTTGGATTCTTATCATCACACAAATTTGATCATCATCTTCTTGTAAACACTCCCCACTTGATCTGTTTGTATCGCCAGAAACAAGCACCATGTTCTTTGTCCCACTCCGAGCGAGCACTCCCACACCCGGCACCCATAATGATTTTGCACCACCACTCTTTAAAACTGTAAATCACTTTTAATTATTAAGGAAAAAAGAAAACACTTTTTTTTAATATATTAAAGGATAGACCTTTAATCATTTAATAACTTTTTTTGGGCAAAAATATATTTCTTAGTAACATAAAAATGAATTACTCTTGGTTTCAGATTTTGATACTTTTGTTACGTTTTGAAAGTACAGTTGCAAAAGTAGTTAAGTAACACCAATTTTTAGTAGATTAAATTCACTTTTTTTTTAATTAATATTCGGCATATGCTAGGAGTTCCATTTAATGAAGAATATTACTTCAAAGCCATACTATTTCAATATCAAATGAGGTTAATATTGATAAAATGATAATTGAGAGTATAATAAGGCGAGTCTTGATTAATATTAACATAGTATAACGTATGTTACTGCACAATAATTGTATTGCATTTGTAATTAGGGTTCTCAATACACAAACTTGTTCATTGATAAAAATTATTATTAGAATATTTATGTCATTTTAGCTCAATTATGATACCGATTTTACTTATAAATTGTAGTTAAAATAATTAAAAAAAAAAAGAGAGGAAGCAAACGTCAAATTTTCTTTCAAATAGGAAGCATTAATTACAACATTTCTAGAAATCCCTCCTTGAAAAAAATAAAATAAAAAAATTAGACAAAGGAAGAAATCAAGAGAAAACATCCTAGTTTATGGCAATTGTCTGTGAGGAATGAGAATCCAACATAGTATGGGGTTTGTTGGTTGGAAGTAACAAAGAAAGCAGAAAAACGACTTTCAAAATATCCATCAAGGAAAAGTCGTACGCTCACCAGAAACCGCGTACGGGAAGTCGTTTCTGCAAACAGTGAGAGAAAATTAAATTTAACCCAAGTCGGTCCGGGTCCGATGTCAGAGTCAGAGCTGTTTCAACCACGACTCTCTATTACGCGTCAATCCACAAGTGGCTATTTTATTAACGCAATATCTTCTCATCCTCAAAGCACACGCCACAAACAGTACGTAGTTAAATAATATGAGAATAAAAATATACGAAACTCCCTATTTTTAACAAAATGATTCTAGAGAAGAACCAGTCTGCACTACAGTGTGGTTAGAGTTCAACTATCATCCACGTGGCACGACGTGCATTATTGATATATTTTTTAGCTAACTTTTAATGAATTTTCGGTTTCTAAAATATCGTTATTACCCTTTTTAAAAAAATAATAATAATAGTTAAAGTAGTAACATCGAACGGATGGGGTGCGATGATCTCCATTCTGCGGTTAAGCAATAAGTAATAACATTTGGGTTACTAATTTTTCATATTTTCATAAACAAGGATGTACAGTCTCTATTTTAATCAAATAAATCCTTAACCGATTCTAAAATAACTAAAATACCCTCGGTATGCAATGTAAAGTAGTATCTATTATTCTTTCATCTCAACTTTGAATAGATAATAATAATATATAAATTTGAATAATTTTAATTAATGTGTTTATTTTTTATTTACCATATTTTAAAATTTATAAAAATTAGTCATTTGATCTAATATAATTTTATAAATGATTAGATAATATTTTTAATACATAAATATTTTTAAAATTACAATTGGAATATTTGAATTAGATATAAAGTTAAAATTTTATTTTGATGTTATTAAAATATAATTATAAATTTTTTACATTAAATTAAAAATAAATACTTTTAAATTATCTAAATCACCCGAATTAAATTAGATTCAAACTTAAAAAAAAGACTAAATTTAAATTTACATTTAAGAGTATTTTGGTAATTTTAATAGGTTTAAAGACGGACTACACACAAATGAACAATCTATATATCATGATTTGTAAAATTGTAAGAATGCAGTAGGGATCTATATGTTATTTTCTGCGATAATGAAGAGTGCACGTTAAGCGCTACTCGTGCGCGTAAGCCAAGTAGTTATACTCTCATCCTCTCCCGAGCGAGTCCCTATTATAAACAATCCAATTATGGCAGACTAATCGGAAGGCAAAGAGTAAGAACTCTTAAGCATCGAACGTTTTTAGTTTTCCAAATTTGAGTTATTCAGTGATTTTAAGAACAGAATGGGAGGGATTTCATTCTCTTTAACAAACCTCGCAAGTTACCTTTGGTTTCTTCATCCTTTGTTTGAGAAGATTCCAGTCAAATTCTTACCTTCCCAACTCCAGAATATGTTCTCTTTAGTTTCTCGCACCGGCAGGCAATTACAGCGTTATGATCAAGGGTATCGCCAAGTTGTAGGGTCAGTTTTCTCTCTCTTTTCAATCTCTTTTTCATGGGTTTTCAGCTTTTTGAAGCGGGTTTGTGTCAAAATCATGAATTTCTGTCCCTTTTTGTTTATGCTTTTGTTTCTCTGATTTCATCTGGGTTTGTTAATGTATGCATAGGGAGGGAGTTTGTTTTAAAGGAAAAAAAAAATTAGATTATTTGATGATTTGATGCTATTTTGTTATCAACTCACTATACAATGATTTAGATGCACAGACATGCCACGTCATTCTTCGATCAATTATTATTACTGACTGGTGTTTCCAAGTCTTACTGTTTTTCTCGGATACATAAGTTAAAAAATTGCTGTTATGTCTACTTGATTTAGGCGCCTAAGATGCTTATTTTTTCTTTGGGATTTGGCAGAAGAATGTTCTGGTGTTAATTAGAATTTATATTTATGCGAATGTTACCTTTTTGAATAGGGAAGTCCTGATCTTGGATATGCTATCTTTTGTTGTATTAAGCAGATGCATTCCCTACAGATATAGATCATCGTCTACAAATGAAAAAACTTTCACCCAGGAATTGGAAGTTCTTGTAATTAGTTCACAAAAGGGACAAGGCATGCAGTTCCCAAAGGTACTACTATCAACATCACTTATTCTGATTTACATATTTTACAAGACATGGATTTTGTGTCTGGGTGGAATTGTTAAGGAACATGTACAAATTCACTTATAGATGTCTGCATTATATAATTATGTAATTATATCATCTTTTATGTATTTCTTAATGTGATTCACACTTTAACATGAATTCAGGGAGGTTGGGAAATAGACGAATCTATGGAAGAGGCTGTCTTGCGAGAGACATTAGAGGAAGCTGGTGTGATTGGAAAAGTAGAAGTAAGTATCTGCATATTGAATTAGCTATTAAATATATATTGTGGGTAGTGTTGCTTTTCTATTTTGACGCCTTCTTTCTAATTGTGATTTCATTATTTTGAATATTCTTGCAGTTTGGACTGGGTAAATGGCTTTACAAGAGTAAAAGCCGTCCAATAATTCACGAGGCCTACATGTTTCCTCTGCTTGTCAAGAAGCAATTAGATCTTTGGCCTGAAAAGAGTTTCCGGAAACGAAGATGGGTATGTATTAAATATAATATGCTTTTACAGTTATTAAACGATATTGTGTTAGAGAATTGTCCTTGTCCTAATTTTTCAATTTTTTGAATTATTTAGATGACTGTGACTGAAGCTAAAGAAGCCTGTCCTCATTGGTGGATGAAGGAAGCTTTAGACGAATTAGTTCGTCAACAAATGCTAGTGCAACAAAATGCATAGAAGGATTAAAACGAGTTGCGGATCAAACCATATTGACAACATCGACATAGCCTAGAACACGTTGAAATGAAGAGGCTCCAAAATTCTAATCTTGAGTAAACCTGTAGAAGAGAAATTGTTTTGTCAACATGTATCATTTCCGGTGCTGTTGTTAATTTTGAAGTTTGGTGCAACCTATATTGGTTGGAAGCTTGAAAAGATCCCAAGAGTTGGTTAAAATGTTTAGAAACAGAGCATCCTGTAAATTTCTTTCCCAAGGTTCATCTTCTTTTTTGGTTTTAGTGAATTGTTTTTGTTTGGTTTTATGTATAGATTTTCATTTATTCTATTCTATTCTATTAATTCATTCTTTCATTCCATTTGTTTCTTCATGAGTTTTTGGAACTATATTTTGTTGGCAAACGAGGCCGCTGATTGTTTGTTTTTCTTACTAATTTACTGTCATTTCTCTTTTCAATCTTCACAATTTTTTAATATTCCTAATGGGTAACAGAACATAGAATACGTGATTTGGAAAGTCAATTTGCATTCTTAGTTTCGTAGAATAAGCTGAAGTTTCATGCCTTATTATATGTCACGCTGGGCTTGGGATTAAGGTTGGTGGTTATATATATTGTTAAAAAATCAAATTTCTTTTAAAATATATAAATGATTAAAATCGAATATGTATATTTTAATAATTAATTATATTTTAAAGATACAAAAAATTTAAAAAAAAATTATTATAAAAACAAAATGATTTTTAAATATGTGATACAAATATCAAATAATTATTAATCATGTTTTTTTTTCTAAAATCGACTTGTAGATAGGGATGATAAAAAAATTCGGATCTGGCCCGGTTCGGGTAAACCTGATTTTTTTGGATGGGTCAAATTCAGTTTTAAATATAAATCGAATTGGGTTTAAGTTTTTTTATTATAATCCGGATCAGACCGAGTTAATTCTGAATTTTTTTTAGTTTTAAATAAATTGGTACCGGGTCGGATCAGACCGAGTTAAAATTCAACCCGTAAACAAAAGTATAAGAAAAAAATTTTAATTTTTCGAGTTTTTTAAAACTCAGTTTTTGACCCGGCCCAATTTAAATCCGAGTTTTAACCTGACTTGATTTTATTAAATTTGGGTTCGGATCGAATTAAATACATGAAAAATAAATCCGAGTCCGAGCGAGTTTTAAAAAACTCAGCCTGTACTCAGAATTTTTGTCAAGTCTATTTATGGATCTAATGCTACAATTTTTTTATAACTTTTAATAAAAATTAATTAATTAGTCTAATTGACTAGGGGTCAACACTTCTCACCAAGAAATATTGGCTTCAAGAATTTATTTTTTTACGTGTATTTATTTTTTTATCAACTTTCTAGACTTGAATTAATTAAAATTTTCGATTCTTAATAAAATTTTAATGTAATATTGGTAGGTCATAGATGTAACGTGTAATATTAAAATAAAAATTAATCTCCTATTTTATAATTTTATGATAAATTACATATTCTTAATGCTAAGAAATTAATAAAATTATTCTGATCATTTCAATAGAAGTCAGGAGATACTCAATATAAATAAATAAATTACATGTTTATTTATAAAATATAAAAATTGAAGGATCCAAATTAACCACCCGACTCAAATCAGTAAAACTGCAAAACCTCTCTAAAACCCTTTTAAACGGATTATTACGAGAATTATAACATCATCACATACCACAATTTTTCCCAGAAAACTCGAAAAACTATGCCAATAATTTACAGTGCACCATGTTATCATGTTAATCCGAAGCTTCACCCAATTACAAACTCTGCACTTCGATCCAATTCCTTCAAGTTCAAATTTCCCACGGGACGGAATTTCTCCTTCAGCAATCGGAAATGTCATCGGAGAGGAATCATCAGGGCGGCCGCTGGAACGGATTACTATTCCACTTTGAATGTTGGTAGGAATGCGTCGTTGCAGGAGATCAAGGCGGCTTACAGAAAGCTCGCTCGGAAGGTCAGTTGTATTGCGGTATTCATATTGAATGTGTTGTTACTTTATGGAATTTTTAGGCAATAATTACTTAAAGATAACTTATTGTCTTTAATTTTTTCAAAAATAATGTTTTTGAGATTGTCTGAAGGTTCCTTTGATGTGAATTATTTTCATTGTGATATAGTATATGAATATGTGTTGATTCTTGAGTCATATCTTACAGAAAAAGCTGATGTCTTCTTGTTTTGAGCAGTATCATCCCGATATGAACAAGAGTCCTGGGGCAGAGGACAAGTTCAAAGAGATAAGCTCTGCCTATGAGGTAACTGTTCTAAACATAAATTTATATGCAACTTTCCTGATCATTTATCTATTCAGTGAAAGAGCTTGATTATATTGCATCTACATCATCAGCCCTCTCTCTTTGTTGTTTCCTTTTGCATTTGCTAATGAAGCACTCATGTAGGTCCTGTCAGATGACGAGAAAAGATCTTTATATGATCGGTTTGGTGAGGCAGGTGTGAGCGGAGAATATGATGGATCAAGCAGCGGTTCGCAGCGGGTAAGATCGTCTTCCAAAGTGGTTTCCCAAATAGCCAAATGAGTGGATATTTTTTTTTTTTGGTCATGTGCTTATAAACTTTTACACTTGTTCTCTGCTGACCAGTCTTCCCCTTTCTTTATATGGGATGTTTGATTAAATGCTTTTGCATAATTACACTTCTTGTCCTCTGAAATAATCAATTTTCTTTAATAGGTGGATCCATTTGAAATTTACAATGCATTCTTTGGCGGTTCAGATGGGCTCTTTGGAGGAATGGGTGACAATAGAGGCATGAAATTCAACTTCGGAAACAAAGGAAATCGGGGTCTTGATATTCGGTAACTATCTACCTAGACGGTTATCATTGGCTATTTACCTCTTAAAAACATTACCTCTTTGTAAGTGTGGAGCTGGGTGTTTGAAAGGTAGTGAAATTGACAGAATTTTGTTCACCGGATTTATACTGTTCTTTTACTCTCTTAAATAAATCTGTCTTAATCCTTTTCCCCATTTTATAGCAGCTAACCACAAATCCTTTTGACATTTTGCTTTGGATCTTTTGTTTTTGATAATACCTTAATTTACATTCTCTGTTAAAAAAGCATGAATTGCTTTAGATTTTAGTAATGTAGGACAATAATCTTCAGCTTTCAACTTAGGGTAGTACTTGCAAAGTGTTGTATCTTAACTGTTATTTTCTCATCCATTAGAAGTTTTAAAGATGTATAAGTTTAGCTCACAGAGGCCATTACAATTATTATTATTTCTAATCATAATTTAATGAATTTTAATTTCTTTTTCAATTTTCTGCTAATCTTTGATTTCAGGTCTGACACTTTAACTTTAATGATAATTTGAATTGATTTAGTGTTTATTTGGTGATTGTGTGATCTAGAATTTAAACCTCTAAATTCCAATATCCAAATTTTAGTAAACTTATCAAAATTTAATTATAGTTCTGTCTGTGAAACTTATTTAGGGATTATGGTTTTTAAGCTTCTGCAATTTCAACAGCATGATTTTGGAAGTAGAGTATGTTTCTAGATTTATGCTTTCTTCTTGATCAGAAGAATGCTTCCTTGATAGAGGCAACATTCCACTTTAAACAAATACCTGCAATTTCTTTAAACAATGATAATAATAATGACAATGAAAATGATGGACCTCTATTTCTGTCAGGAGGGTTTGAGAATTTGGTAAAATGTGTGCTTAGTTAAATCTAACCAACTTTTACAATCTTTCCATCACTTTAATTTCACAATGTTCAAATGACTTTGATATGACAAAAAAGATATGCTAACGGTGAGATATTTAAGAACTGGCACCTTTCCGTAAAATAAATCGTGCTTTGTGCCATTAACCTTCAGTAGCTTATTATTTTCATATTCTTTAAAAGGACCATTTATAATAAAAAGGTGACAAAGAAGGCAACCTATGATCAGGACTTTTGGGCAAAAATTTTCTTAACCCCACATATATATTAAACATTGTACTATTGTCTTTATTAAATCTAAAATTTTATATTTTCTTAGTTTGAGTTTGCGTGTTGTAGGTATGACCTTCATTTGAGCTTTGAAGAATCAATTTTTGGAGGACAGCGTGAGTTTGAAGTTTCTTGTTTTGAAACATGTGATAATTGTGATGGATCAGGTGCTAGAACTAGTAGTTGCATACGATCATGTACTGCTTGTGGAGGTAGAGGAGGGGTAATGAATACTCAGAGAACACCATTTGGAATGATGTCTCAGGTAAATTTACATACCAAAACAATTATGGAGATTGATTATTTCATGTTAGTTGCCCATGAAAATTTTCCTGCTTTCTGGGTGCAATTTTCATAACTTGTAAGTAGAGTAGGTAGTTGACCTATATCTTTCTGCCCCTCTTTTTCCTTCACGAAAGTGAAATCAAACATGTTGGGATGTTTAAGATTGATCCCTCCACCATATGCAAATTACTTATTTAGGTTCTCTATTATAGTGGATAAGAATATGGTTTTTAGTGTTTGTAGGAGATTAACATGATCGAATTTGAATTCAAATTGGCAATTTACTAACTTCCATTTTGATGTAGCTCTGGATTAGAAGTTGATTAGTAGACATATATCTGGACTCCAAATGAAACTCAAATAAGGCAAACAAAGTGTTAAGTTGGATTTTGATCATATTCTGCGCTTAAAAGCAATTAAGGCATGGAATTTTCGAGCTACAAGGCCTAGATTCTGAATCCTAAGAGCTAAAGGAAAAAAATTGGAATAAGAAGGGAAAATCTTGTACAATTTTATTCACAAAATCTTACAGTAACTTCCTCATAAAACAAAGCATATTCTTTTCAAACGAAGCCTTGATACCATTTACTTTGCCAGTTACCATCACTAACTCAAACTAGAAAAGATGCAAAGCAAATACCTATACAGTAAATAGATTATGCACCTCAATCTTGAATCTGAATTGTTTGTGCAGATGAAAATTTTCCGATGGCTTTTCTTGCAACATTAACGGAGTTTAAGTGTAGGCTTATCAGAGCACTTGGTTCACCTAGTGTCACATAAAAGTTATTGAGTTTTTGCAGTCTGTAGGCTTTCTCACCCATGTCACAATCCTCACATTCTCAAGTAATACACCATTTTGACCAATTACTTACCATAAATAGTTAGTCAAACAATGAACTCTAAATTTTTCAATTTTTTGTTTTATTCCTCCCTCAAAACTCAGCTTTATATCAATGTCTCCTTGCAAACTCATCTCCTAGAAAATGTTATAAAGAATTTCATTTTTGGGGGCTACACCAGTATAATAATTGTTATTTCATGTTTTTGCATCACAAATAATTTTATTTGTATTCATGTTTATTTCTTCCCGTGTTTCCAATTGCCATGTATATGCTTTAATGAATCTGAATTGAAGTATGTAGTACCCATAAATGTCTTATATGGTGATACATCTTTGATATTAGCACTTTCTATTCTGAATGTTCATTAAATTAATACTGTCTTTTGTCAGCTGACTATAAAACTGAGCAAAAACCCTAACTATTTGAGTAGTCTTAATCATACTTTACTTAATCCATATTGTGTATGATTTACAGGTGTCTACTTGCTCTAATTGCGGTGGCGATGGCAAAATAATAACTGATCATTGTCGAAGATGCGGTGGCAATGGTAAAGTACAGTCAAAGAGAAGTATGAAACTAGATATCCCCCCTGGTGTAAACAATGGATCCACTATGCAAATTCAAGGAGAGGGGAATTTCGATAAGAGAAGGTGTGTACAATATCGAAATTTTCTGAGAGAATAGTTTTCCTTGATGTTTTTTTACATTTAAATTTGGTTTATTGACATAGTCTTTACAGTTGGATTTTGGAAACTGAATTGACTCTAGTTCTTGATCACTGATCAGTGTATTAAGGTAAGGCAACATGAAAATGCAGCATCATTGGGAAAATTTCAGAAGTTTTGCTTCTTTATTAATAAAAATTCTAATTAATTGTTCAAGGTCCAGAAGGTTTTTCCTCATTATGTTTAACGTTGCAAGGTGAAAGTTTCCTAAGCCCATACAGTTGACTGCTGTGTAAGGGCACGTTTGGTATTGAGGTGCTATGGGTCAATTGGTAGTTGTCAGGTGTTTGGTAAACACAAGTTAGCTGCCAAATAAAAGTTGATGGTGTTTGGTAAACACTAGTTGTTAGGTAAAAGTAAAATGTTGAAAAAAATATTATGTAAATGTTTGATGATTATATGTTTTCTATATATATGTATATTTTTAGCAATATTTAATAAATCGAATAATTATTTTCTACATAAATTTTATCCAATAGTTTTTAATTAAATAATTGATTAAAATTATTGGATTTGAGTGTTTGAGAAAAAATATTTGAGAAGAAAAATGAGAAGGATATGAGTATATTTTTTATTTAAGTTTTTCAATGGGTAATAATATGTTCATCCTTGAGTTTTAGAATAATAATGAATTAGAATATAATTTATAATGTTAACATTTTAGTCTTTGGTTATAAAGATGTGAAAACCAAAGAATATGGCGGACTAAATTGTTAAAATTGTTACAATTATGTTAATTTGTTATTTTGCAAAATTTTTAGGGATACAGATGTTGTAATCAGGACAAATGGGAGAAAATTTTGTACACTCTATTCACTATAACAGTATATATATATATATATATATATATATATATATATATATATATACACAAAGTATGTGTCTTATTCTAGGAACGATCATATTCTAAGGAAGAAAATTTCCCTAATCTCCTTCTATAATCAAGCTATACAAGACTTTCCTAATTATACAAGATTTTCTAATTATAGGGTGTAACACTCCCTCTCAAATTGGAGCATAGATGTTAATCATGTATAGCTTGTTACAAAAGTAGTCAACCTGAGCTCTGTTTAGAGCTTTAGTGAAAATATCTCCCAATTGTTCTCCAGTGTTTACATATCCTGTGAAAACTATGCGTTACTGTATTTTCTCACAAACAAAATGACAATCAACTTCAATGTGCTTAGTTCGTTCATGGAATACTGGATTGGAAGCAATATGAAGAGCAGCTTGATTATCACACTACAACTTGGCTGGAATTGAAATCTTAAAGCCTAATTCAGTCATAAATTGATGTATCCACATTATTTCACACATAGACTATGTCATTACTTTGTATTCTGATTCTGCACTCGAACGTGAGTTTACATTATGCTTCTTAATCTTCCACAAGACTAAATTTCCTCTAACAAAAACACAATATCCTGAAATAGATCTTCGATTTTCCTTAGATCCTGCCCAATCAGCATTTGAAAAGCATTCGATTTTAGTATGACCGTGATCTTTATATAGGATTCCTCGTCCAAGTGTCTCTTTCAAATAGCACAAAATTTGTTTTACGACTATCCAATGAAGAAGACATGTATTGACTTACAACACTAATTGAATATGCAATGTCTGGCCGAGTCACTGTAAGATAATTCAATTTTCCAATCAATGTTCTGTATCTCTCAGGATCTTCAAACAATTCACCTTCTTTTGTAAGTTGCAAATTAGATATTACTAGAGTACTGCATGGTTTAGCCCCCAATTTTCCTGTCTCAGATAACAAGTCAAGCACATATTTTCTTTGAGATAAGAGGATCCCTATCTTACTTCTTACTACCTCGACACTCAATAAGTATTTTAACATCCCTAAATCTTTTGTATGAAATTAGCTGTGAAAAAAAGATTTAAGGGATGAAATACCTTAAGCATCATTCCCAGTAATGATAATATCATCTACATATATAACTAGCAGAATAATGGCACCCTCAGACTGTTTATAGCAGACAGAATGATCAGATTTGTTTTTCTTCATTCCAAACCTCTTAACTGCTTAACTAAATTTGGCAAACCAAGCACAGGGGCTTTGTTTCAAACTGTACAAAGACTTGCGAAGACGACAAACTTTCTCATACTCCCCCTGAGCAACAAAACCAAAAGGTTGCTCCATATAAACTTCCTTTTGAAGGTCTCCGTGAAGAAAAGCATTCTTGATAACTAGCTGATGCAAAGGCCAATTATGAGTGGCTGCCATAGAAATGAATAATCTGACAGAGATTAACTTAGCACCAGGGAGAAAAAGTGTCAAAATAATCAACTCCATAAGTTAGAGCATATACTTTAGCTACAAGACGGGCTTTTAATTGAGCAACTAACCCATCAAGATTCACTTTGATTGCAAAAACCCATTTACATCCAACAACCTTCTTCCCTGCAGGTAAATTTACTAAGTCTTAAGGACCATTATCATCTAGTGCATTCATCTCCTTTATCATAGCATCATGCCATCCAGGATAGGATAAAGCTTTATGAATAGTCTTAGGAACAGAGATAGAGTCAAGAGATGCAATAAAAGAACAAGTAGAGAATGACAAATGGTTATAAGACACAAATGAAGAAACAGGGTAAGTACATTGGCGTTTACCTTTGCGAAGGGTAATAGGAAGATCATCACTTGATACTAGATCTGACGGCGAAGGATCTGGTTCAGGACATGCATCGAGAGGATTTTGTCTTCTAGAATAGACCTCAGTGATGGGTGGCCAAGTAGGAGCAGACACATGAGGAGTAGAAACAAGAGACTGGGCAATATATATCAACACATTAGTCATCCTCCTCCTGATTTATTACGTGTGGAAGACAGACAGAAAGATGTATCTTCCATAAAGGTAACATTAACTGACACAAGGTATATGTTAAGACTAGGACAATAACATCTATAACCCTTTTAAACACGAGAGTAGCCAAGAAAAATACACTTCAAAGATTTGGGATTTAGTTTGGTGATCTGAGGGCAAACATCTCGAATAAAACATGTACAACTAAATATCCTAACTTTAATGGGAAACAATAACATAGTTAGGAAAAGAATGTGATAAGGAGAGAGGAAGGCATGCGGTTAATCAAAAAACAAGCTGTTGAAAGTACATCAACCCAAAAATGTTTTGGAACATGCATTTGAAATAGTAAAGGTCTTGTAGTTTCAAGTAATTGTCCTATTCTTTCTTTCTGTCACCCCATTTTGAGATGGTGTATCTATACAAGAAGTTCGATGAAGAATTCCATGCTTAATCATGTAAGATGGACAAATTTCGTATATGTACTCTTTAGCATTATCACTCATTAATATTTGAACAGAAATACTAAACTAAGTTTTCATCTCAATACAAAAAGTACAAAAATGAGAAAATAATTCAGAACGATTTTTCATTAAATATAACCAAGTCATACGAGAATGACTTGATTTTGGCATTCTCGTATGACTTGGTTATAAATAGTGTAGAGGCCTAATCGACAGTATGTTTCAAATGGGATTGCTACTTCAAAACATGCTATGGATTTTGGCAATTGACTATAGAGGCTTCCAGATTCATGTCCTTTACCAATAATCTTCTTCGTCATAAGATCCTGAAACAAGCAATAGTCAGGGAAGAATGAGACACAACAATTAAGAGCACGAGTGAGTTTACTTACGAAAATTAGATTAAAAGAAAATTAAGGCAAACTTAAAACAGATGTTAACAGAAGTGATGGAGTGAGGGTTAATTATGCCAAACCTAAGAACAAAAGATGTTGACCCATCTGCTAAAGTGACAGTAGAAAGAGATGTACATGATTGAAAAGTAGAAAATAGACTAGAATTACCTGTCTATGATCTGTGGCACCAGAATCTATGACCCACTCGGAAAATGAGGAAACAAGACATGTATTTGGTTTATTTGATTCGGAAATAGCAATGACGGACTTCTCATATGTATCATGAGTAGATGCAACATGAGCAGACTGAGTTCTTTGGCCCTTATTTAACAATTTTCTACAATCATGTGTTAGATGTCCTAGTTTATGATAATAGTGACATACTAATCCCTCTTGAATCTTGTCTTCGAATATCAGAATTACAATTAGAGTTGCTTGATTGTTCAAGTTCATATTCGTTACTTTGACCAACAAGAGCACTATTA
The DNA here is from genome assembly GCA_028052125.1 of Melia azedarach. Classification (NCBI taxonomy): domain Eukaryota; kingdom Viridiplantae; phylum Streptophyta; class Magnoliopsida; order Sapindales; family Meliaceae; genus Melia; species Melia azedarach. The sequence continues at coordinate 13,553,685 of CM051401.1, read as the reverse complement.
TGTTGAACAGGTGAGGAAAAAGACTGGGGATTCTCTGTGCGGAGTACCCTATTGAATGCCTCTTGTCAAGAAGAGGTCTCAGAATTAATATTTCCTCTACCTCATTATCAATAAAGTTCTTTATCTGCAAGAACAATCGAACATCTTCCTTTAACGAAGTTTGTTTTGAATCATCTTTGGGTGGATCATCAGTCATATGATGGTCCATATCAATACTTCCGTAAATAAAGTCTAACTGTTTTACTCTAATCATAATAATTAGAGCCATTAAGATTATGTTCTGTGATTTTTGACATCACTGGAACAACATCAAACATTAATTACAGACTTCTTTTCAGCCATAACATCAAATACGTAGAAAATACAAAGAATCAAAGTTTAAAATTAGAGTACTTGAACTTATCTCAAAGAAGATCTCGCACCCGTATGGATGCTCACCCAACTAGGCACACAAAGGTGATATACAAAACCAAGAAAACCAGGAATTGAAGACCAGAGAATTTTCCGGCAGCAGACACGCCTCCACGCGCAGGTACGTGAGGCTGTGGCAGAAAACTTCAGGCTGCACGTGGCTGCTGACTGTCGAACTTTGCAAAACCACCGATGGACAGGTGACGCTTCTTCCTAGATAGGTGGTGAGAACAGAAAGTTGCTCTAAAATAGTGACCCAAAAACTCCCACAACCACTATTTACTTGGGGCAGAAAAAAAAAAAAACAAAGAGACAAACACAGACCAGAGAGCTCTGATACCATGTAATCATACAAATGGGAAAAAATTCTGTACACTCTATTCACTATAATAGTATATATATATATATATATATACACAAAGTATGCGTCCTATTGTAGGAAGGATCCTATTCTAAGGAGGAAGATTTCCCTAATCTCCTCCTATAATCAAGCTATACAAGACTTTCCTAATTATACAAAATTTCCTAATTATAGGCTGTAACAGATTTTATTATCCATGACTAGGACAAAATCTATAAAAATGAATTATCAAAACTGATGGAGCACTGCAGAAGCCAGTGCTCTTAGACGTGCCATAAATCTATTATGCAGGTTAACAGCTAGGTATTTGTCCAATGCAAATACCTATAATTATAATGCCGAACTCAAATAGGCCATGTAGTGCAGAGTCGAGCATCAGCATGCTTAAGTTTTTCCTTTTGTGAATTGATTTATTTTTCTGACTGTGTTTCTTTAACTGTAATATAAGTGTTTCTCTCTGTGTCAGTGAGTGGATAATTTCAATTTTCTTTTAGGATCCTGCTTTTTTGGTCCAGTAACCTTGACAGTACAATGGTTTTGTCAAAAAAGAAAAACGAGGTACACCTAGAAAGACGGAGGGGGGTACATGATAAGCCTTACTTCTCAAATAAGATACTATTGTGAAATGGTATGCAAAAGATACATGAAGATACAATCTAAACCACATGAATTTTCTTTTGTGATCGTTCTTCAATTAATTTGTTTGCCATATGAATGACTGGATGAAACTCACGAATTATTGATGTTGAAGTGGTCAGCATTTTTGGTTACCTTTTAAATGCAAAATATCTGCTCAATTATCAAATTCTTTTTGCAGCCTCAAATAAATATTTTGTTGCATCTTTGGGGACTGTATACTTTGCCCTAACTTGCAGTTACATTTCAAAATCTACAGCACCACTTTTTAATTTGCTTTACATATGTTGCATCTAATGTTGCTTGATAATTGTGAACATACTTAATAAAGGAGTTCACTTGTTTTTTCCTCTCCAGGGGTTTAGTTGGCGATCTCTTCATAGTCCTCCATGTAGATGAAAAGCAGGAAATTCAGAGGAATGGTCTAAATCTTTACTCAAATATTAGTGTTGATTATACCGAGGCAATTCTAGGGACTTCAGTGAAGGTTGGTTACTATATAAGCTGAAAACTTCTATTTCTCTTATATTCTTATTTTGCATTTGCATTTATTCTCTCTTATGGACATTTTAATTTTTCATCTGTATGCTTTTATGTTTAAGAGTAAATTATCTCAGTAGTTATGTGAATAATATTTAGTATTGAGTTCGGTGCCTTTCCTTCAATACCATTTCATATCTTAACATGTGTGTTTCTGCTTACACACACAAATGCATATGTACAGATGTTCTTCTCTATGCTGATGTATGTGGGCAATGATAATCGACCTATAATGCAAATGTGGGTAAATTACTTATGATTTACTTGGTAGAAATCAAGTGAGAAGGAAAATGAGAGGACAATTGAATTTTGCTGTTTGCTTGTAGTAACCATGAGAGAATATTGTTTAGTTTTATATTTTCATTTTTGTTTCTTCTTTCTATGCTTTCTTCGTTTATGTTACAATTATTAAATCTTTCAAAGTGGCTTTAGAATGATTGTACTATTTTCTCAATTCTGCCCTTTTCACATCTCTAGTATAGTTGATGGAGATAGAAGCATGTTGGAATTTTAAGAATTCTCCTAGTAAACCGAATTAGTGGGAATGCGAAAATAAAATCGGAAAAATAAAATACACTGCAAATTTACGTGGTTCGACACAAATTGCCTACGTCTACGGGTTGCTGCAAATCTTCACTATAGGAAAATATTTTACAAGTATTTACAAACACTCAAACTCACAACCCTAAATCCCAAATACACCAAAGAATTTTTCCCTCCCAAAAATTCTCTTAAACTTCCTAAGTTTATCGTACAAAACTCTACAATTGAGTTTTTTTTCTTACTTGAGATTTTCTCTCAATTTGTTGGTTGTGAAAGAAAATGCAAGAAGCTCTCAATTTATAGGAGAGACTTTGCCTCTAAAGTCCACTTTGGTTAGCAAAAAAAATACTACCTACCATTGTTTTGTCAATGCACACCACCTTTAAATGTACACCCATTTTGAATGCACACCACTTTTGAATGCACACAACTTTTGACATCTAACAATCTCCCACTTGAAGACTGATTTTAATCTGTCTTCACACATTGATCAATGCAGCAACTCTTGCTCATCTTGCTATTCATGCAAGCCAACTGAAGCTGAACATAGCTTCAGTTTATCAATAGTCACGATTTTCGTTAGCATGTCCACTAGGACTTTGACTTCCACATATCTTCTCAAGTTTCAAAATCTCATCTTTTAGAAGTGACTGGATAAAGTGATACCGCACCTGTATATGCTTCGTTCTGGCGTGAAAAGATGGATTCTTTGCTAAGTGAATTGCACTCTGACTATCATAATACAAGACATTGTCATCTTGTTTCTCGCCCAATTCTTCCAAAAATTTTGTTTCCAAATCATCTCTTTACTGGCTTCCGTGATTGCAATGTATTCAGCTTCAGTCGTGGAGAGAGCAACAATCTTCTGCAGTTGAGAAACCCAACTCATTGATGTACCTCCTAGAGTGTAAACATATCCAGTAGTGCTCTTTCTATTATCGACATTTCCGGCTAAGTTAGCATTCACATAGCCTGTCAGTGTCATATCTCCACCTTTGAAACAAAGTGCTTTGTTTGTTGTACCTCGCAAATATCTAAGGATCCATTTGACAACTTCCCAGTATACCTTGCCTAGATTGTTCATGTACCTGCTAATAGCTCTCATTGCTTGAGTAATGTCTAGTCTAGTATAAACCATTGCATATATCAAACTTCCAATTGCTGAGGCGCATGGAACCTTCATCATTTGTATACACTATTCTTCTGTCATCAGTGATTGTTCTTTGGAGAGTCTAAAATAAACACCTAAAGGTGTACTTACTGGTTTAGCATTCTATATGTTGAATCTAGAAAGTACTTTATTAATGTACTCAGTTTGTGATACCATCAAAGTCCTTTACTTTCATATCTCTTTTGATCCTCATTCCAAGAATCTGCTTTGCTAGCACCTAAATCTTTCATTGCAAACTGTTTCAACAATTCCTGCTTCAAGTTGATAATCTCTTGCATATTTGAACTTGCAACAAGCATGTCATCTACATACTGTAATAGAATAATAAAGTTATTGTCGAACTTTTTAATGTAGCAACAATGATCTGCTTGGCATCTTGTAAAATCGCTGCTGCTCATGAAGCTATCAAATTTCTTGTACCACTGTCTAGGAGCTTGTTTAAGCCGTACAAGCTCTTCTTCAACTTATATACCATGTTTTCTTTGCTTGCTTCTATAAAGCCTTCTAGGTTGCTTCATATGAATCTCTTCCTCATTGATGTCATACGTGGTGTGCATCAAAAGTAGGTGTGCATTCAAAATCGGGTGTGTATTCAAAGGTGGTGGTGGCTTGACAAAACAATGGTAGGTAGTATTTTTTTTTGCTAGCCAAAATAAACTTTAGAGGCAAAGTCTCTCCTATAAATTGAGAGCTGCTCCCATTTCTTTCACAACCAACAAATTGAGAGAAAATCTCAAGTAAGAAAAAAAACTCAATTGTAGAGTTTTGTAAGACAAACTTAGGAAGTTTGAGAGAATTTTTTGGAGGAAAAATTCTTGGGTGTATTTGGGATTTGGGTTGTGAGTTTGAATATTTGTAAACACTTGTAAAATATTTTTCTATAATGAAGATCTGTAGCAGCTCGTAGACGTAGGCAATTTGTGCTGAGCCACGTAAATTTGCTTGTGTTTTATTATTCCGTTTTTATTTTCACATTCTCACTAATTCGGTTTATTAGGAAAATTCCTAAAATTCCAACAAAGCATGTGGTTATAGTTCTACAGGAGATATACGGCTGATGGTATTTATGTGCCTTAAAATTTGCAAAAAAATCTTTTGATGTAAAGATCTTGAAATAACTTCAGGTAGAAACTGTTGAAGGCTTGAGAGATCTTCGAATTCCTTCTGGAGTTCAGCCTGGAGATAGAATAAAATTGAAACGCATGGGTGTTCCAGACATCAATAAACCTTCTGTTCGAGGTGATCATCTCTTTATTGTGAATGTTCTGATCCCAAAAGATATCAGGTTAGTTTCCTTTTACCAGGTCAACCATCTTTCTTTAAATTGATTATGGAAATCCAATGTGATCGTAATATATTCACTTTTTAACTTGTTTCAAGCAAATTGAATTTTGTTATGTAGATGTAATTTTATATATACAAATATGAGTAACGTTTTGAGGTTTTCCTCAATGTGGGTTTTACAGTACTCATTTTAAACCCTGTCTCATATCTCTCAACCATAAAGGAAAAATCTTAACTTTCAACTCATGCTTTTTCGTTTCTTAGTTCTTTTATTGGTAGATACTGAATTATTTTATGTCTTCTAAATGATATCATCTTCATTTCATCTTTAATTAGAAAAGTCACAAAGCTCTTAAGCTATCATATAATATTTCAAATTGAAGTCAAAATGCCATCTCAATGATGAGACATATATTTTGGGCCACTAACCAATCTATGTCTTACCCGCTGCTGTCAAGTTATAAAGCCTCATTTGATCGTAGAGTTAAAAAGTTCATTATTCATGTCTATTAAACTTTAAATTATACTTGTGGTAAGGCAGCATAAACTTTCAATTCCTCATTGAGGTGGGGGTATGTCTCTACAAAGGAAAAGACAATCCCTTTCATAAAGTAATTTGATGGATACATTTCTGCGCTGATGACATTCACCTAGGTTTGGGATGACTATGGTAGTAAAAATTAATGGTAATACATTAAGCCTATTACATTCACCAATATTTATACAATGACTAATTAATGAAAGCCAGAAAAGATTGATCTATGTGAATATGGTCAAAGACTAGGAAAAAGTTGGTTGTTGCATCCAGAATAGTAGGTTGAATGTTAGTACCTTTCCTACTGAAGGTAATGTCTAAGTTTGGAAAGGGTTTCTTTTAATCTTTATGGAATTATAGAAGGTTATTTACTTTGTGCGGATAATGTGGTTATCATGAAATGTTTCTCATTTGGTATGTTTTGTCAACATGACAGTGAAACAGAACGTACACTTGTTGAGGAAATAGCTTCACTTAAATCTTCTGGCAAAGGGCATTCAGTATCTACCAATAACACTGGTATTGTTTCCATTTTAACTTAATTCCATTATTAGTCACTGTATCATTAAAGTTGATTGAAAGTAGAAAAGATATCCATGCTTTATATTATCACTCTTTTTCCCCCTAATTTGTGCCTTTTCTTCCAGAGGCACGTCAATATAACTTTGACAAAGTCAAAGATAGAGACCGGAGAAAGCATGCTTCAAGCCAGGGTATCAAAAGTGGGTCTTGGTGGAGCTCTATCAAGAGCTTTCTAGGGTATGTATCAGTGACAGCTCTTTCGAGATATTTTCTGCTTATTAGTTTCGATCATCCCTTGTCCTTCCAATTTCAGGAGTAGCAGTATTTGTATATTTCTAGTCTTATTTGTTTCCGAAAATCAGGATTTAAGAAAACGTATAAATCTTCTGCTTCAAGCATCAGGAAAATAACAGACATTTTCCTAATTTTGGTTCTAAGAATTTTTTTTCCTTTTTTAAACTCATTCTTGAACCTTGAAAATCAAACTGAACCTCTCTTTTAATTTTACAAAATGGTATCCAGATATAAATTTATAAAATGTTACCCAACGTTTCAGTATATGCTTTGGCTTTTCATGTTTCTTAGCTTGTGGTTGTTAGGCTCGTTGAAACTTTAGAGTAGAATCACAATATCGGACCCTTCAGAACTCAAGCCCTAGTTGATAGTTTAGATTGAGAAATCAATTGTCACTTAGACATTTCTGCACAAAACAATGGAGCATTTGGCACAATAATGCTGGCATTTCCTTGGGTCTTTTGAACTTTCCTGTGTATTAAGAGCCCCACATGCAACCATCACACGTCCGCACGTAAAAGACACTCACATACTCTGAGAGTGGCTTGGCATTCCTCGGGAGTTTCAAACAATTGGAGAGTGTACTTAAAGCATTAAACACAATCAGTGAACACACCCAAATGCAAACACACATAATAGCTGAAGGTCCCTTGACTGGTGCATTGTTATGTTATTTGCATCAGAATCCATCCCTACAAATATATATAGGATGTAGATGAGCTCCTCCAATATCTACTATTTACTTTTAGGTTTGCTCCTGTGTCTACAAATTTGTAACTTTACTTCACATAATTCATATATAATGGTCAAGTAACTTATTTGTATGATGTTAGGAGAATATATGTAGTAGATCAATTCTTTGTTATCTAAGCTGATTGGCCCTAACCACTTGGGCTAGCTCAAGTGGCCAGGAACTAGGACCTCAACCGAGAGGTCCTAGCTTGGATCCTTGCCATTGTACAATGACAAGGATTATTTCCCACCTAGTGTGGGTTTACCCACTTAACAGTAGGGCCCTACCGTATTAAAAAGTGTGAGTAGACTTCCTTCCATCGTGAGGGCATACATTACTTGAAATTGGGTGCAGATGTCTAAGGCAGTGCTAGACTCGACTCAATCAAGACTCTCGACTCCCGGTAAATGTCCAATGTAATATTAGTAGATTGTACGTATAATATGTAATTTTCAAAAAAAAAAAGTTGATTGGCCCGGAATTTCCCTTCGGATGTTCAAAATAGAATATAGTGTTTAAAGGCACTACATGAGTTTATGCACATGCCTGCAAACTCATGGGTTCAAGCAACTAAAATGTTTCATTAGAATCAGAAGGATGAAGTCTCTCAACCAGAGACATGTAGAAAGTATCCCACTGGTGATGCAACGGGTTCATGATATATATTGCACTTTAATCAATCAATGATTAATGCTGTTAAATGTATGCTAGCCTGTTGCTTTTGTTTAAGTACTGACCCACCCTTTTGATTATTGCCTGATTTGCAGGCAAAGGCAGTCTCCAGAAAGGTTTGCATCAGTTACCATGGTCTCATCAACACCGATATGGTGCAACAAGCCAGATTCTATCTTCACAGTTTCACTTCTTACAGTTTTTATTATAACTTGTATCTTTAACTTGGTGGGAAAGACAGATAAGGGCACATTAGTACATCAAAGAAATCGAAGAACACCACCGCGAGGACAGTACTAAAGCATTTTTTGTATCCTAGTTTAGTGATTGATTTGTTATTACACTACACACTGGGGACTGGATGTTTTTGTTTCGGGACTTCCTGCATCCTTCCCTTGTATATGATCAAAGAAAATTCTTGTTGGTTACAAATATGTTTGTAGTTTATTATTCAAATCTTTCAAAGCCTTGATTCTAAATAAAAAACGCAGGTTATTGCTTCATGATGATTCAGAGTATGTTTGAAATTGCAACGTGGATTAAGACTTTCCATAGTTCAGAGCCCAAAGAAATGCCTTGTAAATTTGTTATGAAAAGTGATTATTGCTCATCAGTTTTTGTATTGATATTGAAAGGTAGCATAGGCTGGCTTTTTAAAGTTCTTAGCATGTCACTGTTTTTTCTTTTAATATTACAAATTAGGGTTGCGTTTAGCAACACTTATTGGATTATATTATTTTGGATGAACTAAATTGTATTAGAATAAAGTAAATAAAAATATGTATTATATTTGATAAAGAATCGAATTAGACTAATTATAAATTTATCTATATTTGATGCAATAATATAATAGATTGTGTTTATATTTATATTTTTTAAAATTAAATTAATATGTATTTAATAATAAATAAAAAAGTATATAATCTAAAAAAATTTAACGTATATACAAATATATTTTTTAAAATTTTTTAAATAAATTAATTAATGGTGAATATACATATATATATATATATCTAATTATTTAATTAATATAATTTTTAAATTACAGAATTTGTCGAAGGTTTTTTATCGGTGATATGAGAAAGTTGAAGAGAGGAGAGAGAGAGAGTATTAATTTTAATACAACCCAACAAAAACCCCACTCTCCAACAAGTCAAATTTTGGAAGAGTTAGGTTGTATTAATTTTAATTTTAATACAGTCTAATCCCTTAACTTTTTGTACTAAAATTATATTAAAAAATTTAATCTCAATTTACAATATTACATTAGAAATATTTATTGGGAATTGGGAGTTTTAAATCGGATTCGGTCAACATTATTCAAAAAATTTACATTAGTATAACATTAGAAATATTTATTGAGAATCAAGAGCTTTAATTGAATTTAGTCTGTCTTCACTACTTTTTAAAAAGAAAATAACCTCTACTTTACACTTGAAAAAAGATAGAACCCCTTACTTTCTATTACCAATTAATCAAACTAAAAGATAATTGATAAAAGAGCAAGAATACCAACTACTCTAGTTAAAAGATAATTGACAGAAGGTCATTATCAGTGAAAGCAAAATTATGATATAAAAACACTCCTTCCTGCGAAATGGATTTTTTTTTAATAATTAATGGAAAAAAAAAAGGATTCAATCAGAATTGTTCCAGATATGAAATGACAAATAATGCCTCAGGCAAGATCCATGTTGTAGAAATATTTGGTAAGTTGTGGCTTAGAAAAAAATTATCCTTTGCAAAGCTTTGCCCACGATGAGTGTCTAACTTTTGTATGTATGTATGTAATAAGATTTTTGTATGTATTCAACAACTCCACAACATCACACAATGAGACATCCAAATCTCTACAGACAAATAAATCCCATGTTGGAATATGAAAGGGGTAACATGTTTCTCTATTTTCATTTTGGGTAATTTGAGTCCCTTCAATTTTATGATTTTTAAAATAAGGGACATAATTTGTCCATTTATATCAAATATGTCCCTAAGACAAAACAAATGAGAGAGAGAGATTTCATGATTTGAACTCCAATGCCATGATGCTTTTTCAACTCTATTGAAATAATTGAAAAAATTGAAATACCTTTTATATTATTGTGCTCTTACATGTCGACAATAGTAAAACTCAATATTACAAAGAGTAGTAATTTGATGATCATTTCAACCGTAGTTAGTTGAGGACCATTCGATATCATCCATAAACAACAACAAATTCTTTTATTTGAGAAAACATGTAAACTTAGGGATCCGACTGTTATTACAAGCCACTTTGATTTTAAGACTGGATAAATAAAAAAATTCAAAATTCAAATATTATTAGGGCATTGGATGCCCGCAAAATAAGAGTATCATATAGTTTTGAGGACCACAATATCATAGTTGTATTGTCTGGTGTTCACTTTTATTGTATTTTACAGCTGAGGCCCCCATTTTATGTGCAAAGGCTTTGGTCCACAAAAAAGCTTTTATCATTACACACACAAGAACCTGGCACCACCCCTACTACCAATTAATTAAAGTTATTGAATTATTTTAGGGCTGTGTTTGGCTGTATCTATGATTCTCTGATTCTAGCTACTCTTCAGCTGTAAATTAGTAGAGATTTATGGAACCATCGGCACTCAGCTGTACTTAATTAATAATCAATTTATTTGCTTAACACATATGGCTTATTTTAATAATCAACTTCTCCTTTATGTTAATAGTTAATTCTTTAGCTCAGAAAGGACTGTTTGCTTCAACCTGATTTTAGACCAAGATCCTTATAGGATACTACATGCAAAAGGCTAAGAAATAAAAATCTACTTGCTAATACTGAATCATTAAAAACATAATTACTAAATAGAGCTAAAAAATCCCAAACAAACCCTAGGAGGATGAGCATCTGAATCTTTTGGGCTTTGGTAAAGAGCAAACATCTTTATTCTTTACCAATGTAAAAACTCATTTTTCACCGAACAAAAGGGACATTGAAGAGATGGATTCACACTTGGAGAACTTGCAACTAACATGTCTAAACAACTTTAAATATCTCCATCTAAACAGAGCAAAAGTGACATCAAAAGCAAAAGCTAAAAAAGTAAAAGCAAATGTAATAATTACAACCACCATCATCCACCCAACAAGAACAAATAGAACAGATATCCACCCCAAAGTATTAATGAAAAAAGAAGTAAAAAAACTAAAAAGGGAAAAAAATTAGTGCAATGGGGACTACTTGGGGGAAAAAAAAAAGGACAGTTGGCTTCCTAAAATGAGAAGTTGAGGCCCAAATAAACATACAACAGCAACACCAGAATAAACATGCTAATTATGGGCATAATCATCATATAGCAAAGCAAGGATGATTTTTCAACCATTCCCGAGTGGTAGGCCTAGACCAACACATCATCTTGAAGATGCATCATCTGCATCATGGACCTGATCGGGTTGTGGGTTGTAATCTTCTCTGATGCTAGAACGACATAGTTCCTCGATGCGCCTTGTCACTTCTGACATTGAGGGGCGATTGTCAGGATATTGCGCCGCACAATCTGTTGCAAGCTGCAAAAGTTGAACCATCTCCTCCTCCACATTCTGGTACCTGAGAAGCTCGAGATCAAATACCTCTGAGGTCCACTCCTCTTTAACTATGGACTGCACCCATCTAGGGAGGTCAACCCCCTCCTCGTTCAAGAGGGCGTGGGTTGGGGCTTTTCCAGTCAGCAGCTCCAAGAGAAGTACCCCAAAGCTATAGACATCGGCCTTCTGAGATACTTTGCGAGGATCAGTCACCTCTGGTGCACGGTAGCCAGCTACACGGTTGGGGGTACTGGAAGGACCAACCAGGTGGGCTAGGCCAAAATCAGAGACTCGGGCCTCATAAGATTTGGTTAGTAGAATATTAGATGATTTTATGTTTCCATGGGACAAATTAGGGCCTTGAGAGTGTAGGTATTCAATGCCACGAGCAGCTCCGAGGGCAATGCCAGACCTCATTTCCCAGTTTAATGGAGTCCTACCTGCTCCTTTGTTCCCTGTGGTATAAAATAAGAGGCAGGATTGTTGTGAAGTTAATAACAGTAACAGTTTCCAATCTTTCTTGGCTTTATGTTATATATGCTTACAGAGTTCGAAAATTCAATTGAAGTCCTGGATTTTGCTTCAAATTTCTGATTTCAATAAAAAACCACATCATGTCTGTATAAAGCCAGAACAATTCACTCAAAGTAACTCACTTCACAAGATGATTAAATTTTATCCACAACTAAACCCTGGAAAACTTCAGAGAAGCAATGAAAAGTTTACAGTCAACCGAACTCATTTATCCACACAAATGTCATGATCCAAGAAGGGTAAAGATCTTAAGGAACTCAAAGCAAAATTAAAATCAAGCAACCAGCTGTATCACCCCTCAAATGCTAATTGATGCTAGCACGTAAACCAATCCCTAACAATACATTCAAGAATCCTAGACAAAATGAGTAATCTGCTCTGCTTATGCTTTAAGTAACAGAAAAGGCAACAGATAACTAAACATAAACAAAACCAAGTAATCATCTGCAGTAAATGATAAAGCACACAGATCACAATAATCATTCACCAATTAGATAATTTGGAAAACAAAAATCATAACAAGAAATTGAAAAGGAAAAACATAATTTGGACTGAAAAAGGAAGCTATTATTTAGATTAAAGAACTCACCATGTAACAGTGCAGACAAGCTTCCCATAGCCATGTAATCATAGATAAGAAGCTTTTCATCTCTACTGTAATAATAAGCTCTAAGAGGAACCAAATTTTCATGATCCATTGCTCCAACTCCTTCAATCTTCTCCTTGAACTCCCCATCCGAAATGGTCACATCCTTCAACCTTTTGACAGCTACCGTCGTTCCCATTTCTAAAACTGCCTTATAAGCAGTACCAAAAGTCCCCTTCCCCAGAACCTCAGCAGAAGCTCTCAACAAATCTTCCAAATCAAATACTCTTGACGTGTTCCCGAAAAACACCAACTTTTTAGCACCATTGTTGTTCACCTCTCCTTTACCACTACCATTCCCATTCCCAACCATAGCTGCAGCCGCTGCAGCAGCCACTGAATACCCATTTCCATAGCCACCACTCTCCCCTTCCCCAGCTGGCTTCTCACCAGGAATTTCAACTTCTTGTTGCTTAAAGGAGGTAATGTCAACCGACCTTGTGTTCTTGCTACTCTTCTTTCTGCACAAAATCATCAAAATCAGAACAATTAACAGAAAACCCAGCACAGATCCAATCACAATTCCTGCAATTGCACCACCAGAAAGCTTCTTCTTTTTCCCTTTCTCATTATCACTATTACCACCAATTTCACCAGTTGGTGAACTTGGCACAACCACACTTCCTTTGGTAGCACATTCTTTAAGAGGTTGACCACAAAGTGAATTACCCAAAAATGCACCCGACCCAAATGTCTGAAACCTTTTGGGTATCGATCCATTTAACAAATTATTCGAAACATTCAGCTGCTCAAGACTTGGCACGTCTAAATCAGGAAGCAACCCAGAAAGCCGGTTGTTTTCAACAAACAAAGTCTTCAACCTCGTCAAATTGTTGAACCCAGACGAGATCCCACCGGAAAAATTATTGCTAGAAAGACTCAACCTCACAAGGTCACGTAAACCGAACAAAAACTCCGGGATCTCCCCAGAAAAACGATTCCCTTGTAAGTATAAATTCCGAAGATCAGCACACTTAGCTAGATCCGCAGGAACTCTCCCAGTAAGAGAGTTAAACCGGAGACTAAGAGTACGAAGTGAGGTCAAATTTCCCAGAATGCCAACCGGAATTTCCCCAGTGAGAGCCACGCCGGGAAGCCTAACAGCAGTAACACGGTTCTGCTCGCACTGAACACCGGCCCAATTGCAAGGACTCTGCTGAGACACATTCCAAAAAAGCGTCCGGCCGCCGAGCGACGAACGGAGAGTGATAAGAGCCGCACGGTCAGAAGATAGATCTGGTTTTGCGAAACGGAAGCTACAACTGATAAGAAAAAGGTAGAAAAGAAGAAGATACCGAGACTGCTGCATTTTCTGGGTGGTATCAGAAAAATGTGGGTAGTTTTGTGGGTGGTTTTTAAAGGGAAGAAGACATTAGACAGTGTTGAAAGTGAAGTGCATGTGTTTGCTGTTGTTGTAAGATTTTTGAAGGGAAACCGGGAGAATTACAGTATACTATTAGTAATAGAAACCCTAGCCAGCCAAGCTAAGCTGTATTACAGGTCTAGTGTTTTTGAGTGTTACCGGATAGCAGTAGTCGTCAACTCTTTTTTTCTGTATCTCAACTGCTTTCTTTTTCATATTTTATTTATTTATTTATATTCTATAATTTATTTTTTTATTTTTACATAATAAACTAAAGTTGGTTTTGTTAGTTTGTCTTTTTCATTTATTTTTATTTTGGGTTTTGTTTGTTTTTGTTTTTATTTTGTCTCTTTTTGTGTTTTTGGTGTTTTCTGATTTTTTTTTTTTTTAAATTCGAACTCGTTGAGCCTTGTGAAATTTGTACGTTGCGTTGCGCTCGATCCCATTTAACATAACAGTTGTGATGTAAAACGGTGTCGTACGAATGTTTTAAAGATTTAAATAATTAATGATTTTCACTTTTTAAAACTGGTAGTAGCATGTTGGGCAAAAAGTCGTCCAACCAATACCTATTTAAATTAATGATCATTTTTTTTATTAATATTAAAAAATATATATCGTAAACTCACCCATCATTTAATTAGTTTCTATATTTTCAGACTCATTAAATCTGCTACAACAGAATATGATTGAACCACATATTTAATAAGGGGTTCCCTGCTACCTAAGACACATGTTAAAATTTAAAATTTTAAAGTCTCAATTTTTATATATTAACCAATTCTTAAAATAACTTAATCATCCATTGTGCAACCATTATTAAAAATATTAAATTAAAATAAAATCGAGGGTTGCAAGTTGATAATATATTAATATCTAGTTAGAGCATATGATAAAAACAATAATACAAGTTACAAAATTATTATCTTCTATAACTTTATTTTATTTTTTTTTAACAAAAGTATAAAACATCGCTAAAATAATATAATATCGTCACATTAATATGTATTACAAATACAAGTTAGGGGCTAATTTTCCTACCAAAGATTATTAATAAGGTTATTCTTGCAAGTATGAATTTTGATTTTTTTGTTTTTGTAATGTATGTGTAATTGTCAATTGTTATGAATATGAGGTAATGTTGCTTTGTTCATGATCAGTTCAACTACCAATTTGACATATTTATTAATCCACATCATGAATGTTTCCTTACCTTTGTTAGTATTCACATGGGAGTATTAGCATTTGGGTTCTTAAATTTTTACGATTTTACAAACAAGGGTATAGTTTGTTCATTCATATCAAACAAGTCCTTAATCTCCCTCTTTGTTAAGTTACTTCTTTAGTTACGAGTTTAGCGCAAGGAATGATCCATTAGGAGATTTAAATTAAGGGTATATTTAGAATTAAGGTGTTATAACTTATTGTGAAATAAGAGTAAAAAAGCGAGTGAGTTTCACTTAAAATTACTCACCTAACACTTTTTTAAATTTTACTTTTAAAATTAAATATAAACAGATAATATCAAATGTGTCCTAATTCTATTTTGTCATTACTTAAATATCTACTATTAGATATAAAGAAATAGGCCTCAGGTTGGGAGAAATTGTACCTCTATGACTTCCAAAAGAAATAAAAAAAAAACATTAACATCTATTTCAACTAGTAATTAACCACCACAAAAAATATCAAATTATCCTTCAACAATTTATCCAAAATTTTGATTCTATTTTATTACAATATAGTTTAAAATATGAAAAATAAAATCGATCACTTTATTAGAGATAATTTTTTTCAAATAAATAAATTTATAAATTTCACTCGATTAGTATAGATTTCACTCAAATTGAGCATAAACTTCTTTAAGCGACATCAAACTAATATATATCTCAACCTTTGATTTTATGTCCGATTATATACAATATGTAATATTTAGTAAAAGAAATGAATAAATAATATTTAAATTTTGTACAAATATAAGAACTTGGGGACTCATTTGTTATTATTCCAATTCACATTCTTCCTCTTGGCTTCAAATTTGGAACACTGGGATCCTCTGGATTTCAGTGGATCTAATAATTTTTATTTTTTCTGTTGATTAGAAATTGTGGGAGGTTCTAAGTCTTATCAATTATTAATTTATTTTAATTTTACAATATAATATAATATATTTGTCAGTATCTATCAATTGACATTGACAACAAGGGCATCTAACACATCGGTGGGAAAATGCAATATTTGTCACTTTCAATTACCATCCGAACTAAATTGATAAATTAAAAGAAAAAATATTCATTTTTAAATTTTAAAGAGATATCATAATAAAATTTTATTTAAGATAATGTAAGTGTTCACTTCTTTTTCTATTAAAAAATCGTTCAATTTTTTTTATGATACTTAAAGTAAATTTTTCTTAAATAGAGATAAAACTCGCCTATTAATAAACATAAATATTTGTAAATAGTGTTATAATAATATGTATCTCAACTGTCAATCAATCATTTATCTTAATATTTAAAAACTTTTACTAAATTGAAGAATTAGATCCCTTCAAACTTTGTTGTAACTATGCATTTGAATAGTATTAAATATTATTGATGGTATTATTATACCAAAAAGACAGATGATTATTATACAATATATTTTAATAATAAATTATCAACATTAATCTTTGGATTATGAAATAAAAAGTTTAAATGATTTTTTTTATAAAAAACAAAAGTAAAATAAAAATATAAATAAAGAGAGACAAAGTTGTTGTACTTATCCGTAATAAAAAGGGAGAATGTCCAATACTCTTAATTTTTTTACCAATACTCCATCACTCTCTTATATTTTTTCTAATATTTCATCATCCCTTTGACTATTTTTTTTTTTCGATTTTATCCTTCAGTTCAATTGGTATAAATAAATTATAAATAATAAAATTTAAAATATTTAAATTATTAAAGGATAAAATTAAAATAAAAAAAATAATAAAATATTTTAAAAATATAAGAGAGTGATAGAATATTAGGTAAAAAAAAACAGGGGATTAGACATTCTCCCAAATAGAAAATGTATTGAGAAAGCATGATTGAGTAGAAAGGAGAGCGAGGGTGAGGAGACATGAAATGTAAGAGGATATGAAAGGTGAAAAGGTGAGGGATTTGGTGGGCTGGGCCCATTTCTTATTAGCAACTCTCAATCATTGTCATCATCATAATACACTGTGTATGAATCTGTATGTATATAATGTATGGCATTCATGCATTGCCTTCAATGTCTTCCAGAAAAATCTAACACAAAATTCATTTTCCCCCTTTGTTGCTTCTATCTATTATAAGTTGGATAATATAATTTTGATTAAGACCTTTTATCTACCCATTATTATTTACTTCTTCACTAAGAAGAAGGGTCAATTTCAATTTAGGACACTAAATTTTAACCCAAAAAAAAAGATGTATTTTTCATTGCATTTAGACCAAACTTTAGGGATCCTAAAGTGAATTTCATACAAAAGTGTTGTAAGGATTATTCAATACTGGAAAAGGTGGGTGAGGTTGTGTGTTGGAGGATCATCTAACAAACATAAATTTTCAATTCATTTAATGACCAACACAAGAATATCTATGTTTTTAGTTGATTTTATCAATGGCTGAAGATTAATGGCAAAACAATAATTTAATTTGATTCAGAGACAATGAATGTTACTTTTTCATTTAATTTACCAACCAAAGCATATAAACAATAGAAGAAAATAATGGAGGTGAGTTAGAATTAGGTGAGAAATATGTAAATGCCTTTTCTCTCTTCTTAAGGTACTTAATAGTATACAAGTACAAGTTTGCCAACCCCACCCACACATTGCTTGAATAATAGCCTTTTTCACAGTACCTAGCTACATTGCTTTTTTAAGTATTTAGTTGCCATGTCAACCACTTTTATTTTTCTTTAATTGTATATCATGCTAGACCTTTTCAAGACATTACAACTTAACCACAATAATGTTGAAGTCATAAAAATACAAGATATCAAATATTACTATAAAAAAAAAAGGATAAACTTTACTCTAATTTACTGTTTACCAAACACTTGGAACTTTTGCTTTCAAAGTTATGTAAAAGCCAACAGTACCAAATAAATATTTAGTATTAAATTGATTAATAATAAAATACTGGTATGAACTTGTAAACAGCAGAACGGATGACTTATGCTAAGCTAAGCTAAGCTTGAAAGTAAGTAAATAGTCAATTCAAATAAAACTGCAAGCAACAATTTGATAAGCAAAACTCAGAAAATGCACCATTATTATATTATCATCTCCGGGATGGCATTAGTTAGAATTTAAGCCCACGCCAGAGCCAGTCCACCAAGTTTTAGTTAAACTAGAAGCACAATTTCTTTGCTAGTCCCACTAATAGGAACGAGGGTATGTTCTGAATTTATCTGAGATGCAAGTGTGCGATAAACATCAACTACCTGGTGAAAGTGGTTATTAATGATGTGCTTTAATTTCAATTATTTTGATGGATTTAACTGTAAATTTCAACCAACTTAGATCATAAACTCCACGAAAGGATGAAAGACTAGCAAGCAACATATGTCGTTTCACAGCAACTAGGGAGATTACAAATGTTCAATTGACATGTTACATAAGAATTAAACATAATGGGATGTGTTCTCATTGCCGTGGAGGAAAAAATCAAAAAGGTACACGTATATCGTAGCCCAGACTGTAAGCAACAGAATTTTGTAATTACAGTACAACACAGTCCCCGATTCAAACAAAACTCGATCATAAAAATTGAAACCCCAGCCTGAAACCATTTACCTATATGAGAACGATCACATCCCGAAGCAGTTTCTGTTTCGAGTTTTCTTCTATCTCTGAAAATGTTAAAAACAGAGTCAAATGGCAGAACATATTGAAAGAAGAGAATAAATAAAACTGAAAATGGTGAGAACTTCAGATAACATACATGTACAAATGTATACAAACAATGCCTGGTGAACAGATGTTCTAAATACATTCCTCGTCCACCTGATGACTTGTGGCAGCAAAAATACACTCGTTATATATTAGGATTTTTGGGGGGATCATCCTTCCAACCCTTAGAAAGCAGATCATAGTTGATTGATGCTAGCTGGGAGAGATTCTAACAACCATAAACAGAGTAGAATTAGATAACAAATAGTGGTAAGAAGTTAAAATCTATTTTACAGGAGTGAGAAGTCATGAAGAGACCTAACTGAAACATAACAAAAAATTCAATATAGAAGGTTAACCCGTTCATATTATTTTACAATCCTATATATCAGATTTCACCAAAGTCATTGCAAACTGAATTCAACATGTAACTCCATTACAAAGGCTCAAAAGCAAGAAACACCAACAGCTTCAGTACAGTCCATCATACACATTAATTGGTAAGAAATAAAAATTATCTTTACCAATCTGTTTCCTTATCAGTACAACAGAGGCAAAGCCAAAATGAAAGATTTGATTTCAGGATCAATAAAGGAGAAGTGTGAAGTAAAGAGGCAAAATTTATCCTTCACCTTGTCTAATCACACATCCAAGTATTTATTAAAGCATTATAATTTACATCTTTGAAAAAATTAGGCACGTATCTGCTAACAATTCTTTAAAGATAAATAATAACTTTTTTCCTCTATAAATATTCAGCCTTGTTTTTTCCCTTTTTTTATTATAAGAAGCCCAAAAAAATGTAGTTCTGAACAAACATAATTACAAAAGAATTTCAAAAGATGAACCACAAGAAAACTCAAGCCTTGCATTAATCTAATGTCTCAATTCAGCAAATAATTTACTACCAGCAAACAAATGCAGATCTGATAACTTTTACGTTAATTGCATTTACTGGTAGTGAAATCATCCACTCAAACACAATTCAATATGAAAGTAGTCATAGATAGTTGTAGTGAATCAATTTTATGAAAACAAAAATTTAAATTCCTTTGTTCTTATAAGAATTAATTTCTCTTCTATTCTGTTAAGTACAAAAAATTCTCTTATAAACATATATATAAACCAAAAAAAAATGTTAATCAAGTAGTGACTACGTGATAAAAGATTAACAAAAAATTGAAATACTACCTTGAATGAGAAATTACTAAATGAGTAATTAACAGATGAGCCCGACTCAAACTCTTGAAGCCCGACACATTCGTCTCCCTGTTCCAACGGGCAAGTCAACCCCAAATAATAAGTAGCCATAATAAATTCAAAAGTTCTACAAATTAATTAAATTAAGCTAATTTTTAGACTACATACCACTTCGTCTTGGCGATTGCTGAGGCAGCTACTGCCGCCACTTAAGCTATCAGCATCACTGGAGTCCTCAAATTCACTGGCTGGATATACATTTTCATCTGAAGTATTCCATGAGTAGCGACTAGTGAAGTAACTGGTATCAAGTGCACTCTCTGAAGTTGGAACAAACGCAGCCTGATATTAAGACAGTTTGGTCAGTCTAAGACATTAAAAGATAATAATATGCATCTGTTATTTTCAGATGGAAGGACATTCAATAATCAATACCTTCTGCCTAGCAAGTGTGTCCCAATTGATATCTTTGAAGAATCCATGCTGCTTCACCTGGTCGATAAGATTTTACTTGTATTAGCTCAGCATCTTAAGGAAAGGATGCAAATATGTATTCAGAATAGTTAACAAGACATGAATCAAACACTTGAATTAAGAACCAATATCACCTCTGATGCTCCTCTGGCTCCAAGTCTCTGGTGAGGATCTTCAGTTAACAATCTGGAAATTAAATGCACATGCAAGCATATGATGAGTCTATAAATTTTATCAATTCAATAGAACTAGCCCTCATCTCACCCAAGTAAACATCATGCTTAGGAAAGTGACATAAAAAAATCACATTAAAACAGTCTAACAGAAGCAAGACAAGATGTTTAAAACTCAAACTAGTTAGGAGCACAAAATTATCAATCTTAACAAATCCTTAGTGCTCATCTAGTAAAGAATGCATTATTTATATTAGTTGCATATTAACAAACATCTTATACAAAGATTCTTTACAAAATAAAGAAGCGCTTCAGGGGATGAGCCTGAAATTGGCATTTGGAGGCCCTAATTGTGTAAAAGCAAACAGAGGGTGCTCCAACTAGACAGAAGACAAAATACATATTACCATCAATAATTTGGGTTAATTTGACAAATCACGGTGAAGATTGGTATCATATACACTCACCACCATTATTTAGTTTGATTTATTAGTAAGAAACCACCACTGTTGCTAGCTAACTTCCACAATCACAAACCACCACTGCTGCTAACTAACTTCCACTATATTTAATATATAAGGGAATAAATGCGATAAGTAACTCCCTCTATCTAATGCTCTCTTTCCCTTCTCTAAGTGTCCAAAAATGATTTCGAGTGTACTCTGATCAGAAGACAACCAGCCAACCAGCTCAGATATCTACTATCTACTCCCATACAGAAAGGAGTCGATTCCAAATAGATTGAGAAATCTACTCTCACAAACACATGGAGAGAGTTGAATTCCCGACCTCAAAGGCTGAGATGGGGAGGTAAGCACCACCAGGCCAAATGATAGTTCTCAGCCCAATAAAGGTTAGACACACAAGAGTGTCAATCTGCTATTACACGGACACTTGAGTTAATTGCTAAACATAGGCAGGTACCTTAATTAGGAACAAGAAAAGGTTTAAATGTCTAAACAAAGAAATTTTCAATAAATATAAAGTTTTTCTTGAAAAGGGCATGTTATACACATCTAATGAAACTGCAAACAACAATAATTTAGAAGAAGCATTCCTCATTAAATACATGCATGATTAAAAACTAAATAGACCATAGGTTAATATAACCGATGATATAGTTCAGCAAAAAATGTCTCAAAGCAACAACTATACAACAAAAGTCAAAAGATTTGCTTACCGATTAATCAGATCATGAGCTTCAGGGCTTATTTCTTCAGGTACTTGAGGCCACGGTATTTTACGGTTAAGAATATTATCAAATATTTGCTGGAATCAAAACAGAATATAAGAATTGAGGTGTAGTCTCAGACCTCAATCAAACAAAAGAGAAGAAAGAAAAAAGTGAATCCAGATGTAAAATCTTGTTTCAACTCAATAATTTATTTGAGCATAAAATATCTGTGCCCTATTGATAAAAAGAAAATAACTAAAACACAGTGGAATTTTCCCTGAAACAATACCCACTAAAATAGTAGGGACGAAGGAAAAAAATAAAGAATCAGAGATGACAAACAAGACATGCCAAGAAAGAGGTAAAGAAACTAGAAAAGCATACAATAACACCAAGGGGACAGTTAAAAAAAAAAAAAATCAGAACAGCAAGTGCAAGAACCAGCAAATTGAGAAGTGTGCTAACCTGCGGATGCTCAGCGTTAAAGGGTGGTATGCCAACAATCAGTTCAAACAAAATAACCCCCACAGACCACCAATCAGCTGTTGTGCCTGAAGAAAATTGTATAACACAATAACTAAGTATCATTCTTTCAAGTTAGCGACATAATATTTACGGAAAAGGCTTGCCAAGTTAAAAGAAAAGAAATATAATCA
This sequence comes from Melia azedarach, assembly GCA_028052125.1. Taxonomy (NCBI): domain Eukaryota; kingdom Viridiplantae; phylum Streptophyta; class Magnoliopsida; order Sapindales; family Meliaceae; genus Melia; species Melia azedarach. The sequence goes on along the minus strand of CM051401.1, from coordinate 13,531,287 downwards.
GTCGCCAATATGATTTTAAAAGTGCAATAAAGGAGATAGAACGAAGTCATTGTTACTACTAAAATACCAAAAATTTCTTTTTTTTCAGAAAGATTACATTTTAACCTACAAAAATCATTTGGATCCAACTTTTCTGAGACTTCATGCATATATATTTATTTAAGGATGGCCAAAATTTCACATGAAAGTCAACTTTAATGTAAATAAAATGATAAAAGAAGATAATTATAGCACCTTAAACTCAAAAAAGGCTATACGAACCATGTCCAGTTCCCAAAAGTATTTCTGGCGCCAAATAGTCAGGTGTGCCCACAGCAGAACGTTTCTTACGCCTTGCTTGCTGATGCTCAGACGCAGTCAACTCTAGTTCATCGTCCTCAAGAAGAGATGTGCCACTAACTGCTGGACCAGATAAATCATCTGTGCTATTGATAAGACCAACTTTTGAAAGCCCAAAATCTGTCAACTGCCCAGACGGAATGAAAGGCCTCATTAGAGAGTGATAAAATACTTGACTAGGATACCTCAAATATGACTAGAATTAGTCAACATAAAAATTTTACCGAACAGTGAGTCATGAGACCACAGGCAGGAAACATATTGAAAGAATAACAAAATAATCAAGCTAAAGGGTAATTTATCAGTATTTAAACTCCTATTCACCATTAGTGCATCAAAAGACATAAGGTAATATGATAAGGACTGTCTTACTTCTTAAAATTTCCAAGGAAGGGAAGTTGATCCTAATTACTTGATCAGTTTTTTTCCTCTTAACATCAGAGAATTAAGCATGACCATGACAATAAGGCAAGAAAAAAAAAACAATGCATTATGGCAAAGGTATTAAAACGCAAAAAAAAATACTATATCGTGATACAAGAAATTTGTAACACCTTATGGCATGGTATGGCAAAATGGTAACCACTCAAAAGGAGTGTATTAAAACTTGAATATCATTTGGCATCACGTATCATCAGCTTAGACTTATGGAATAAGTGTTTCCTCAAAATTGTAACAGAGCCAATTTGTCCAAGAGGTCTTGTGTTCGAATCCCCCACTTTATTAATTTTTTTTTCTTTTGATAACAATAAATGCAAAAGGATAGGAGCTACATAAGTGGACCAGATGTCCACGAAGAAAACAAAAGGCAATAGACAGGAATTCCCCCACTGTATTAATTAAGTAATAAAAAGTTGTGTTTGCACTTGTTGATGTGCTTTTGCTTATTAAATCCAGACTTATTCACGAGGGAGAATGCAGGTGCTTAAATACTGTCATTGGACCATTATCCACCACTTTAAACTTTTAAAAATAGTAGTTTATCAACAGAATATATATCAGTCAGAACAATAATGCAAGGCAAAAGACAAATACACAACACAGTTAGTGTCTTTCAAGAGAATAAAGTACTATAACTGACTTTATTCTAGATAGCCAAAGGCCCTGATGAAAATTGGCTCACATAACAGATTTAAGGCTATATGCCACCTTAGAATTGTCAATTCAAAATTACGGACAAATAAATTAACAGATGCACACACCTCACATTCTGCCAGGTGAACTGAAAATTAGTTACCTTGATATGACCATCATGTGCAATCAATAAGTTATCAGGCTTCAAATCACGGTGAACCACACGCAAAGAGTGCAAATATTCCAACGCAAGCACCTGGAAAAAAAACAATGCGCTTAACATCTTCAAGATTGTAAAGGACAGAAAGAAGGAACCAAAAAATGAGAATTTACCACTTCAGCTATGTATACTCGAGCAACATCTTCATCTAAGCAGCCTAAATTTCTCAACAACGAATATAAATCCCCTCCATTCAAATACTCCATCACAAGGTACAAATTCTCACGACATGTAAATGAATAGAAAAACCGGACCTGAGACAGCTCCACTCAAGTTAGAATAAGATCAGAATTCCAATTCAATGTAAGACACTTTGCAAGCTAGACCTGCTCACCACAAAAGGATTGCGAACTGAAATCAATATATCGCGCTCTGCTAATATACTTTCGACTGCATTCTTGCGGATCATATCAGCCTTTTTAAGAACCTAACAAAATGCACAAATAACAATCAAGTTCAGAAATCTCAGACCAGCTTCCCTGCTGTTAAAAGGTCGCAATAAAGCAAACAGAAAAATTACTGAAAGTAAGAGAAGATTTATACACTTATTTAATACCTTCCAACCAGCATTGACTTTCTAGATATTGTAATCAAATAAATGGAAGTAGAATAAATGGCAATATTATAATGCACATACAGCAATAAAAAAGGATAACTACCAACAAAGCTAGACCAGGTGGCCACAAGAGTCGAAGCCAAATTAAAGGAAATAGCCAACTGTTGTGGCAAAAATAATTAACAAAATTAAATAGCAAGAACAATCAAACCAACTGCAATATTTACTAATCTAGAATTTTAATTAAACATGTGATGGATAATGTGATGCTGTTGACCATCTCTATAATATCAGCTTGTGTTGGTAACTTGAGAAAGAAGTCAAAATTCAGATATGGAGGAACAATGTGAAGAAAAGTTTCATGGTTAAAAACCATTAGCATAGAATTGTTTCATATGTACATGAAATAACAAAAATTTTCAATGAAGTTTGCCATGTATGAATTCCAATAACTACATCAAGTAAGCATTATATGCCTAGTATAGCACGTGTCAGCAAAGTTTGTCTTGTACTATTAGCATTTTGGCTTCAAACAAATAATAGTCCAGCAATAGATGTTCAGAAAGCCGTACTAAGCATCATACATGTCTCTAAACCATCTTATCTGAAAAATAACAAAAACCAGGAAACTAAAACTCTATATATTTAATGAAAGAAAACAAATTATAGTAGCAGACCAGTGTAGACTAGGAAGCAACAACATCTCTAAGCCCAGGTATCTCTAGCTGTACAAAATAACACAAAAACTTTTGAAAATTCTTTTACAATAAACAGAAACAGCCCTATCATCGGCCACATCTCTAATTAATCACTACATTTAAAGGCGGAATCCAGACCATGTTATAACCACAATGTTAACTCCCAATTTGAAAATATTTTTCTATTTTGTATATGATGGTCCAACAAGTTCAGCAGTTCTTGGTACTTCTTCAATTCCATGAGAATCAAAGTTTACTACTTGCTTCTCTGAATGTATATCACATAAATACATAATTAGATATCAGCTGGTAACCAAATCAGTTTAATTCTCTACAGAACACATTAAACAGAGAAGCTGGCCATGTGTTGCGGATGCAGCATCATGAATTGCAAAGTAAGAAACAATATGATTCAACAAGTTCCAACACTGCTTATTTATGATGAAATGTATAAATCTATGTGGTGCGATCATCGAATTTAGTAATTTCTCCATTAGATCTAGGAATATTCAATCCATACAGAAGATGGCAATCAAAGACAGTAGCAAGACCTCGATCCTCCAAAAAGGTCTTGAGAGTAACCTTGTTACATCATAATGAAGATTTGTAGAGAAGTCCTGCATCGCAATAATTTTTTGGTGGACTATTGATACCCCCGTGTAAAACTTTTCATTGTTCTTAAAGATGGCACAAGAGCATAAGGAATTTCAACCTCAATTGAGTTTATTATTCAACTTCAAAAACTAGATCTAAAAGAGACCACTTTCACGCAAGTTATAAGTATCTGGTGCAACAAATTTTAAGGACCAACCTTTATCCAGGTGACGAGTAGGCCTTTAGCAAATACCCAAAATCATGTGAACTTTGACCTCAAAATTATTATACAAAACAGAAAATTTGTAATAAATTATTTATTCCATCTATTACATAAGGAGCTCAATTACACAACTGATCACATAAAATTATGAAACCAAAAGTACTCAACGCATGCTACACTTTGATGTAGCATGGCCACTTCACTCACTGTTCCCCAAATAGATTCTTAATTATTATTCAGAATGGCTTGCCTAGCAAGGAAACGAAACAGGAACAGAATTCCTTTCAAAACAATAATTAGCACTTAGAAAGCATGGATACCATGTTCTGTAATCTGCATCCAAAATGCACTTCACCAGTGATTAGTGACTCTTTATTAGTTCTGGGTACTCCATTAGTCCACCCCACAAGTACAAAGGATAATTTCAAATAACAAGGTTGAACTATAAAACACATCCCAAAAAAAAATATTGAAGAAAGAGAAATGGGAAAACTCTTACGACAGATATCAAAAACATGAAAATTATCATCTGATTGAGTTTTTACACTTTGAAATGATGTAAAATGACATAGAAACAACTTCAAGAGCAACTTTAATGAGAACCACTTCCATGAGAACAAAAAGGAACATTGATTTCTGGGCAATAAGAAAGAAAAATCATAAGAAATCACAAGAACTGTTTCAAATGTAGGTACCTTTATTGCAAAAAGATCCCCCGTGGTTCTCTTTTTTGCTAAGAAAACCCGACCAAATGCGCCACGGCTGATTGGTTTTATTATCTCAAAATCATCTATAGAGGTACGGTCCTTAGACGAATGTATGGGGCTTGTTCTCAAGCTACGAACAACATCATCTTCCAAAGGGGCATCTTCATCGATTACAGTGCTAGCAATATCAACTTTCTCATCAGCCACTAGCTCGCAAAGCTGCAAATACTTCTCCCTGCATAATTACAGTTCATGTCACACAAGTACATTAACATCAGAATCAAAACCATCCTGATCTCTAGTTATGAAAGTTCCAAAAAGGAATGCCAGGCAAACTCTTGCTTAGAAAGGTAACTGTGCCTGTTTGGATTGATCTGCACAAGAACTAGAGAACCACACTCACCGAATCAACTTCTCAATACGAGTACCAAAGGTCTCCACTGTAAGTGCATCAAACTTCCTACGATCAATGACAACCCTTAAATCTTCAAGACAAGATAGCAAATATGGAATGGACCGTTCATCATCCAATGGCGTAGTTGCTACACATCTTGCAATATCAGCAAGTTCACTCATCTGCATCATCAAGAAGGAATTTTAGCTCACTACCACACTGCCACAATTTCAAATTACATACCAACCCATCATTGATTATTTGTAAGCACTATGATTTAACAGGGACAGAAAATGAATACTACATATGTACCTTGTAGTAGTATGCCACTTGTAAAAGTTAAGATGCAAACACTTCCTGAAATCCTAGTAAATATATCAATATAAATTATATTTACTGCACCCTTCAGTCCATACACATCTACAAAAATTTCATAGAATATAATAACTTCAATGCAGTTTTTCCAACAGATACACAATTATCCAAATTGATATCAGGCTGTAATCATCACACTACTGTCCCATATATCACCACCAAACTACTCTTTAACAAAAGAACGTAATTATAGGATAAATCACTGGGTAACAGAATGGTCAAGCTTATAGCCCTGCATGGATACCAAATCTGGACAAAGAACTCTGAACTTTCTCCATGTATGGCATGTAAAAAGAACTGACGAAACCTAAATGCAGGAGGACAACATGCCCAGATGACATTGAAGACCAAACAAAATCAACACAAACAATCTGCTCTAAACAGTTAAATAACTTTTACACCAGGAAACCCAAGAGCAACAATTATGCACTGAATATATACATAATACATAGAGAGATATAAGACCTGTTTTCCACACTTTCAATGCAGATGAATATGACCCAAGAATTTAAATGGATATAAAACAAATTGAAACACAAAAGACGAACAATGCAGATGTACCACATTATAATAAGTTTATATGAATTAATAGACAAACGGACCTGTGGAAAATCATCATGCTCAGACAAATTACCCTTTCCTGCTAATAACAAATCTATTTGACTGGTTCTCGGTGTCAATAAAGGAGACCTAGGAGTAATGCTACCAGCAGACGATGTTGTCATTCCTTGATCAGATTTGGGACCAAAACGAGTTCTACATGACATGGAAGGTAAACCCTTCAGGTCATCCATAAAAACAGAATTATCAGCTTCAGGAACATAGTCAAGCATGTCCTCCGAGCCTCTCCGAGACCAATCACTTAATTTTGGAGAAAGAACATCAGATTCTTCGGTCACACTTGAATTTGATACTTTTGCAACATCCGGGCTCCCTACAACAACATTATGGATATCCTTCTGTGTGGAGGATTCCATCATCTTCTCAAGAGTTTCAGCAATTCTGACAAGACGTTCATTGACACTAAGAGCCATCTGGTCACATCGATCAGCAATTGCACAAATTTTTGAGTGGTCTTCCACATGTAATGTTGGAACCTCTTCTTCACAAATTCGACAAATTATTGAACTACTGTCGTCAGAAATATTTTGTTGATCTCCCCAGTAACCCCAAGAAGCTTTAGATTGGTGCTTGGAAGAGTGTTCCAGAGTTTCTTTAGAAGGAAGTTCAGGTGGCTTAGTTGTCAAATCCGTCTCAGATGTTACTCGTCTGTTGTTTAAACTTTTCAAAGGTTCAACTTTAGTATCATTTTGCTCCTTCAATGTGGGACTTTCCTTCGTGATTTTTCCTGCTGGAGTTGGAAGTTTCTTCCAAGAGGAGATTCGATCTCTACTGGCAGCAAACTCCAAGTTCTTTGCATTGTCATCACCAGGAGAAAGACTATTTCCCTGCTGCGGAACATGGTCTCTTTTCCAATCCAGGCCACGTTGCTCTTGACTATAAGATTTCCTCGTTGCAGCTGCCTTTGAGGCCTTTGCAGCACTAGAACCTTTTCCCTCTCGTCCCATGCCTTGAGGAATTCGTTTATCTGCAGAATGCAGGACTCTGGACTGACGAAGCTGAAAGACATGCTCATCTTCTGCTAGCCCACTTTCCTTGTGGAATTGCAACAATCTGGTACATCTTGTAAGAATGAAAAGCATTCTGGTATAAAGCTGCTTCAGCGTACCAGGAGGAAGTTCTTGACGCTTATCATCTAATTCCTGAACTATGCCTTCACACTGAAGCCAAAATTCTCCAGGTGAAGTCATAGCACAGCTCCGAGCCAAAACCAGCAAGTCCTCAATAGTTTCCTGCCACTCGGGATGAGTTTCTGCATTTTTTTCGAGAATTCCAACAAGATCTCCAGCAAAAACAGCCAGATCAGAGTTCACTTCTTCTTTTGCTTTATCAAATTTTGTCCTAATGACGACCAAGATCTCCTGTACAAGCAGCAAACTGTTTAAATACAACATTGACTTTCAGAAGTACAGTTCATCCATCACCAGCAGGGAAATATAACACAAAAGGATGAAAATACCTCCAGGTTATTTAAGCCTCGTGGCTTCCAAAATGGAAAAGGCCGTACACCTTTGGAGTTCAACTCGTGGGAGAAACTTTTGACATCAGAAGGAAACCTCTTTCTAGGAGCACTCGTGACACGGAGTATAGCTTGAAAACGGGGAGATTCAGACTCCTTTGGGTTTTCACAGTCATATGAATTCTAGAAAGAATATGTCAAATTTTCAACAGATATATGAGAAGTAAAAAAATCTACAAGCACATAAATTAAAAATGCAGGAAGAGCATCAACAATGTACAGTACCTCTGGTGTACAAACATCGGAACTTCTTAATCCCCCTGCACGGCCCCACGACGATTCACATTGCACTGCTAAGGTAATTCAAGTTATCAAAGATAGCATTTTGGAAAGAGATCAAATAAATTTATGGATTCACTTTAAAGGGTTACCAAAGACTAATCAGATCAATTAAAGTTCTTTATTGCATGATTTCTCAAACAAATACCATTTTATTAATAAAGCTAAAAGGAAATAGCAAAACTAATTTGAGGAAGATGTTCTACCAATAAATTTTTCAAGGGATGGACAACAATGATAATATACTTGTTTTCAACTTGACTGATTGAAGAGCTGTTTGGGAATGCTTTTAGACTGCATTATCAACCATAAACTTAGCAAGTCTAATTTTATATGACCTTTTTTATGAGAAACAAGGAAAGTTTCATTACTATCATCTCCATTTCCTACGTAGTTTCAACTTCCCAAAAGGATAAACATCCAAAGTAACCAGAGCGAGAGAACGAGAGAGAGAAGTAATGGGGAGTTAAGGACAGAGAAAATAGCAATCACATTGTCTAACACACTAACAGTAACTGTACAAAAACATTCTGAGGGAAACATTTAAGAAAATAGGTGGAGAGAGAGAAGCAAGAGGGAGCCCAAGACAAAGAAAGCACAAAGATTGTCTAGCAAACTATTGGGAACCGGGAACCGTCTAAAAACATCTACCGCAAATAATATAAACTTCTTCATGTTTATTCTCTACATACTTTCATTAGTCTTCAACTAGTTCCTGTTCCAGATACTCCAATCTTCTTTCACTGCTCATTAGCATAAAAGATTCCACAAGAATTACCTAAACACATCCATTTCTACATTTTTCTTGAAGCAATCCCTACACAGACTGCTCAACAGCCAATGTGTGTTATCATTTCATCTATCTATAAGAGTGTAAAATTCTGCTTTTTCTCTAGGTCAGAAACCAAACAAAGTAATCAGTTGATATACCACAAATTTTTCATTTGTAAACAGCATAAAATTTTACTTTGAATCAAGTCATAAATAAAAAACATAGCGGTAATAATTAAAAGCGACTTAAGAAGATCCAAGTCTATCTTCTCTTTGGGTAAATGTTTATATCTTAGATATGAAGCAACAAATATGGGTAGCAACGAACAAAGGAAACTCTGGAGGATATAGACTGAGTTATTAACCATAAACTTAGTCCAGCTAAGCAATTTAAGGGATGCCAGGTAATACTCCACCAAAAGCTCCAATACAAGAACAATAATTTCTAAGTCATACATCTCAAACTTCATCTTACAGCATGAATGAAATGTAACTCGTATGATAACCCCATCTCATTTCTAAAAAAGTTCAGTATCCCTATTAATTCAAAAGAGCAGAACAGGTTGAATATTTCTAGTTAGTCTAAAGCACAGCCAACTCTAAATACAAGTTTATCTCTCATTTTGAGGTTACAGAAACTTTGCTTTTTCACTAAACCAGAAACCTAGAGAAAGCAAATTGATAAGGCTAGATGATACTCCACATAGTTCCAACAAGTGAATTAAACAAATTTCCACCTCAATTCGCGGCTTTGTAACTAACAGCAAATTCGTAAAATTCCTAAAGAACTTGAGAAAATCTAAGGCTATGTTTTCTTTCCATAAATCTTTTAATCATACCATGATTTGTTGACACAACCAGTGCCAGGCACAATAACTGTTATTTATCAAACTTCTTTCGAGAATCTAATATGGTCGACAGCAAACACTAACTTCTATCTGCTTTGAATACTCGAAAGGATGTCATTTGAGAAAAGAAAAACCTCCAAGTATGTCAACGGTGGATAGAGCACAAGACGAGAGGCAAAGATGATCATAGAACCTATTAATAGCACTGCCAAAATAGAGCAGAAAATTGGCCTAGCATTCCACTGTTTCTGCACCTAATGGATACTCCTGAGACTAGTATCAGCATCCGATCTATCTACAGCACAAGACTAAAACCATAGCAGCAAATAATTCCCTAAATGTTGAGATGGCACATCACCTAAATTTTCATTGTCTACTGGCATCTCCTTGTTTTTGCAATTGTCCTCCTCATTGGCACATAAAATTGGATGCACAAAATTGCCCAGTTACTCCACATTTAATTCACTCTTAACTTCCAGAGTCTTGAAAATGTATAATACTTCCATGATTAAGCTGATACGGTATGCATTTTCCACAATAAAATTTGAACCAAAAAAGACAAAACTTTAAAGTATAAAGAAATCAATACCTGCTTCAGAAGACGATTCACCTATCTGCAAACGCGACTTTGCCTGCACATTAGGACTCTGTTCTCTAGACTGGCCACCGCTACCAATAGACATACTATCAGAATTACTCGCATTATCACCAACAACAAAACTCTCCAATCTACTCATCAAATCCTTCTTCTTTTCCCCACTACCCGATTTACCAGAACTAGAATTGCCATCATTATACCCCCCAGGCCTCGACAAATTACTCGCGGCAGACCCTTTATCGCCTTTAAAACTAAAAAAGCTCTCCTGAGGCAACGGTCCCGACCGAGTCTTTATCCGGTTCAGCCCCAACGACGACGCCAGTATGGGAGACACCGAACTGGGCACTTCCTTCTTCAACTTCGAACCCGACACCCCGGGTTTACCCGTACTAGTAGCTATCTGAGTAGAAATGGGCTCTTTCCCTTTGGGTTCCTTCTTTTTGACCCCATCTTTGACTTGGGTCTGCTTACAGGTAACAGCACTGAAGCTGGTACTACTGGAAAGGATCTGAGCTGCGTCGTCTTTGGAAGTTGATTTGGGTTTCTTCTTATCGGATCGGATCGGGGAATTGGATCCGAGAGATCGGGGACTGGATCCGTCGGGACTGGAAGAGTCGGATTTCTTGGAAGAGAAGAAAAGTTTGTTCTTGAATACCATTTTGTGGAAGGAGAAATGAATCTAGGGTTTTGGATTGGGTTAGGATTGGGATGAATCGTTGTTGCTGCAGCCCTACCATAGATGCAGGGCTGCTATGGCTAACATTTGAAGAAGAAAAAGGAAGTAAAACTAAATTTCTAATAAGGGAGAGAGATGGAATCTGAAAGTTGGATTTGATTGGCTTGTGAGCAGAGAGTATGTAGGAGGACTGAGACAGAAAGAGAAAGAGGCGGATTTGGAAAGAAGGAAGGAACGGAAGAGGATCCGACGCAAATGGAAATCTGAGATTATACCGCACAAAGCAGCAGCCTTAACTGACTATTACGCCGCGGTTAACATTTTTATTTTTTAATTAATTGATTAATTAAAAAATAATCTCCTTATTTTTTTGGATTATATTTTGGGATTTTTTTGCGTTAAATTTTTTTTAAAAAAAATAGACAATATAATAAGTTTTTATTTATTATTATAAGCCTGCATCTGCACGGCAAAGATTTTAAAATATTATAATGAATTTATAAAGAGATTTATGATTAATTTTGAATTATTAATTAGTTTCATTTTGTTAAAATTGTAACATCTTGGACTAAAAATTAAAATCTACGCGAGCCACCTACTAGAACATTTTTATATTCTATGACTTTTTTTCTTTTAAAAATTTTGGTTGTGTTAAGATGGCGTGAGATTTGTAGTCTCTAATTTAAAATTCAGTCAACATAAAGAAAGTCAAATTTTTTAATATTAAAAAAACCATCTAATCTATATTATTAATAAATCCACTTATCAAATTTAAAATATAAATCCAATAAATACTAAATACACATCATGCGTTAAGGAAAAATAACACGTGTCAAATCGTTCAGTGTAATTTAATTTATAAATTGAAAAAAAGATAAAAAAAATTGGTAAAATTGTATTTTCATAAAACAGCGTTAAGTTAACGTTCAAGTTTAGAAACGGAAGACCCGTTTTCCAGCACGGGCGCCCGGATCGGGTCACTTATTACCGATCCAAAATAGTTCTGATCGATCTCCATTGGACCTACGCAGATTACCCATTTCAACTGGGGTTTTATTGTGATAACCTAGGCCCCACTTTTGGGCTCAATATACCTAGGAGTCGAAAAAGGCCCAAACCTCGCACTTCGATTAATGAGATAACTCCTTAGATTTACTAAGAACACTCTAAATATACTTATAACACTTTCCATTGTATTCCTTTCCTAACAAGATATAACAGAAGGCCCATTTAATAGTGCGCCCCATAAAAATAAAACCACCTTTATGACAAAAATACGAAATTATTTAATAGCTATCAAATATAAGTAGGTATATTAAAAAAAAGACATAAATAATCATAAAATTTTACTATTTCGAGACAAAAGGTTTTGTAATTATACGAGGGTAAAATCCTTCCGAAAAAAATATAAAAATAAAGTTTATATTAAAAAATATTTATTTTTATTAAATATTTTTCTTTTGCGTTTCATATATCCCTTAATTATAAAAAAAAAATTAGTTATCATAGTATGAGAATGAAATTATTAAAAAAAAAAAAGCAAGTGGCAATAATTAAATAACTATAATATCTAACTTTTAGAGAGAAAATATTTGATTCCTTTCCATGTACGAGGTAAAATTCCTCTAAAACATAATATAAAAGTAAACATTATCTTTTAAAAAAAAAAGGTATAGATATTTAAAGTGCATTAAAGCTTAGTATGATACCTTTTATTCAAAAACATTATTAGATAACATCCTTTGTTTTATAAGTTGTTGATCACTTGTCTAATAAAGTCGAAAGAGGCCCACGCCCAACTAGATTTATGGATTTCTTGGAAACTTGCCTTTAACAAAGGGTCGGTTTGTTCTCGCGATGTATATATATATATATATATATATACATATATATTAAAGATTATATTTATCAGTATATAATTAAATATCGACGAGTATATAACTAAAAATTTAAATAAAGAGATAACTTATAGCATTTAAAAGGCACCCTCTAGTATAGCAGGAATATTATCCAAAAATTCTTGTAAAAACTCACATTATCGATAAAATCCTAAATCAAACAATTAAGGCAATATTGTAATTGTTCATGCAATAAATTTAAATCTAAAAATATTTTTTTTGTACTTGACAAGTTCCTTAAAGTCTTTTAAAAAAACTCAAATAAAAAAAATATTTATTTTGTGAACTCAAATATAAACTTTTTTTTATAATTTTTTGGTTTTAAAATGTGAATGCTTAAAATTTGATCGTTTAATTTATAAATTATTTATTTTAAAAAATTAATATTCCTATATTTTTAACAACAAATTTTTAATTATAACTACACCCTCTATTTTATCCCTAGTGTATTAATTACAACTAATGGATACATTTTTTGCCATTATAAATCTATAATTTATATAATGTAAAATTTTGGTAGCTATTATATTAGTGATTTAAACACATGAATTTTTCGAAAAAGGTTTAAACATGATAGTTTAAAATACCGTTTTATATTATTATTATTTAAAGTAAGAATGATAAAAATTTTGTGTGATAAAATATTTTAGAAAAAATAACTCATGAAAGATAAAAATAATACTTTTACACCTTATAAAAAAATTGAGAACATCAAAATGTTATTTTATAACTTTTTTTTGTCTTTGCCTTGACATAAAATATTATACTAAACACGTTTATTTATTTATTTTTAGATTGTTTGTTTAAAAAAATACCACCTTTTAATTTAAAACACACAATATTAAATATGTCATAAATTATTTTCTTGTATATTTTCGGTATAATCCTAAGAGGTTTTTAATTCAAAATGAGTGTGTATATAATAAGCTAATACTGAATAAATAATGAAGTATTACGCGCATTTTATCTAAATTTTTCTTTCATTTTTCAAATTCAAGATTAATACACGATAAAATAATAGTGTTAAATATAGATCTATTTTTTTAACACAACGTACACGTGTATAAACATCATCAAGTGTACGAAAAATCATTTTACATAAAAATTCTTATAAAAATAAATAAATTAATTAATTATAAGTAGGGTCGGTAGAAGGAAGATTGAAAACTCACAGGGAATCTCTTCGCATGTACGAAAGGCCAAAAGCAAAAGTAGCACTCAATAGACGATTATATTGGCTTTAATACGGCATGCAGAACGTGCGTTTTGACCTTATCTTTGGATGATGGTGATTGGGCCCCAACATACCAAAAATTAAAATAAATTAATTATTAATTTAGTCGCTATTGCTACAGAATAAAAAATAAAATAATAATACTTATTAAGATCTTGATTGTATGTGCAACCGATAGATTTTTTTTTTAAAATGATGGGATATTGCTTTTGGTCTTCATGTTTCAGTGTAATTATTGACTTTGTCTTTATAGTTTGTAAAAGTGACAAAAGTGTGTATAACTTTATCATGTTATCATTTTCGTCCTCATCATGGTAAAAATAAATAATTTAAGAATAATACCATTGATTAGGGTAATAATACAGATACACCAGAGTTTTTGTATTTTTTTAAATGAAAATATAATTTCTTAATTTATAATAAATAAATAAATGACGCTTATAAAAAAAATAATAATACATCTTTTAGTTTTATATTAAGTGCATATAATGTATCATCAAAATTTTGGGTAATGTAATTTTATTTTTTATTTATTTAAAATATAAGAACTCTTTATTTATAAGGGTAAAAAGTAAAAAAATAATAATAATTTTATTATCTTAATATTTTATTACAAGTTTTAACTGTGTAAGTTATTATTTTATAACAATAGTAAATTCATAATAATTTATTTAATTTTTATATAATAAAATTATATTAGTAGTTTTAGAAGGTATTAAACTAACCATAGATTCAAGTCTACTATCGTTGATAATCGAACTTGACTCTATCAATATAGTGGACTTGATCACAGGGAAGCTAATAAGCAAAAGGAAATCTAGTGGCTCCTCTCAGAAATTCAAAATCACTTCTCCAAGAAAGATAATTTCATGTTTAATCATGCGCTGAGATCTTGTAATACAGTTGTACATTCTCTGATAAAAATAGTTTTAACTCAAATTGATAACATTGTTTGGCTGAAAAAACCTCCTTAAAAAATAGTTAATCTCTTGTAATCTTTGTTTGCTTTAATGAATCTTTCTTATCAAAAAACAACATATGCTTCAATAAAAATAAAATAAAAACAGACTTGGACTATACACGAGAGATATAAATTTAAGAAAAATGGTTAAGAATTATAGATTTATTTATCATGTAAACAAACTATAGGGACTAATTTGATCATTTCCATTTTGCCCCCACAGCCCACATGCGATATTATCTAAATTAATATTCAAAGTGTGTCACTCAAGCTCGTGGATGGATATTCGTGCTTTGTCAACTTTTGTTTTGGACCACAATTCAATAATTTTTTTATTTTTTAAATAAAAAAGAATTTATTATTAAGCTTTTGGACCACAAGACAGCAGCAGCTGAAAATGATTTTCATATTTTTAAAATAAAAATATTTTAAAATTAAAAAAAAAACGATGCGTGACAAGTATGTGATAATAAAATAATATTATCTTTCTTCAGGTGCAAGAATCGATCTAATGATGAGCTGGCATTTGGGGCGGGCGGTGGTAATGCTGGTGGATTTACAAAACAATGTGCGTTTAATAAATACCATTCATTAATAATTATTTAATTAACAATAAATAAAAATAAAGAGAATCTTTTTTTTAAATGATTTAACTAACGAGGCAATTCTTTTCCCGATATTTTTTAAATTTCCTAAATATATCGTTTAATTTGAGAAATGATATTAACAATATCTCCAAATATATCAGATTAGGAAGTAATTTTTTGTAATAGTATTACGTAAAATATAAATTATATATATAATGTACTTAGAACTAGTGGTAAAAAAAAAAATTATGACACAACAATCACAATAAAATAAATAAATAGTTATAAATAGAAGAATCAAATTTGAATACTAATTTGGTGAAAAAATAATAATTAAATATTAACTAATAAAAAATATTTTATTTAACTTGATATTAAACAAATAAATATAATATAAATTCATTGAACGTAGTTTAAATAATTTGGGATATAATTAATACTCTCAAATTATTTCATATTTAAATAATAATAAAAAATAAAAATTTAATGTTTTAGGAGAATTTTTATTATTATTTAAAAAATAAAAATAATATAATATTATTAAAATATAATTTGCAATTAGGTTTGGGAACGTGAATTCTTACCTATAGGTTGAATGAAATTTAGAACTATAAATGTTCATGTGTTTGAAAAAGTCCTAGCAGATTTATTGCCAAAATTAGTGATAAAAGTTTCAATTTGTTGCACATTTTGGACCACATGGTTGTCTAGAACATTAATGGACCACATCAAAAATACAAAAATCTTTTAAAAGAAAAATCCAAAAAAAAAATCTCTTGACAGTATTGTCTACCACCAGCTTCTTCATATTTAAAAATGAGATGATAATTGTGGAATTGCAACCATCAACTTTTAATTGCACTTGTTGAATCTTTGTAAGTAGTGCTAAAAAATGAGAAATTTTAAGTAAAATAATTCGAAAATATGATAAAAATAGATGATTATAAGTTTACATTAAAATAGTTAAATTACAACTTTATCATTATTAATAATTAAATTCATCAAAATAAATAAAGATAATAATATTATGTAATTATAACAAGTCATACGCCTCCACAAGAGTAAGAAAATAAATTATAAAAGATATATTATAATAATATAATATTATCAATTCAATTTTTATAAATAAATTTTATATCCTTAATATTATTGCATTTAAGAAATATTTAAATTTTAAGAATAGTATTTTAATTATAAGTATAAAGAAAGATGTCACACAATAGTTAAATTGAATCATTATTCATAATTAAACAATAAAACATGAATATGAAATTTTTTGAATTTGACACTCCATATAACATATTTTGAAACTAATTTTGGAAATATGAATTCTGAAAATTCTTAACTCTATCTTGACTGAATTTTACATATGTCTAAAAATATCAAACAACAAATTGGACACATGTACATTTTTGGTTGGATGGATAGTTTATTTGAATTTGACACTTCATATAACATATTTTGAAACTAATTTTGGAAATATGAATTCTGAAAATTCTTAATGTGAATTTTACATATGTCTAAAAATATCATAAGCCACACTAGAGTTATTGCCTAAATTAGTGATGTTGAATTTTGAAAACTTTTATTTATAGCTAAATTCGGACCACATGTTCTCCTAGAACATTAATGAACAACATCCAACATTTTATTAGAAAAAAATCTATTGAGTACTTTGGTCCTTCCACCATCTCATATTTTAAAAATGTGATGATTGTGACATTCCAACTACCAAATTTTAATTATATTGCTCACACACATTTTTTAATTATTATATATTGTAACTTATCGTGTTATTATTTAATTTCGTAGAATGAAAATTTTTAATTATATTTTTCGAACACATTTTTTTATAAAAATTTAACCATTATAATATTACCTTACAAATAATGAAATTTTCTTAACATAATATTTAAAGTTTTAAGAAATTTAGATTTTTCTCAAAATAAAAAAAATTAATGAGTTTCAATTCCAAACCTTGGAAGTGGTAAAATACAAAACATTCAACATATTTCCACTAATTTTTTTTGTTAATTAAGATTTATTTTTAAAATTAATGCTAGAGCATTAACTAATCGCTTAAATGTTTTAGACGAATAATTATAATTAATTTTTTATGTCGTTAAATTAGTTAAATTTAATATAAAGGATAAAGAATATATAGCTTACTGCTTACAATTTTAAAGCTCTTAATATAAAATAAATACGTATATGTTAAATTAAGATTCCTTTTGTCTGCAAAATCTCTTAATGACATCTGTTATATCTTGAGATGTCGTAATAACCAAAATAATACGTTTTTTATACGATTTTGAATTATTTTTAATTTAATTTAGTAATTTTTTATTTACTTAATTATCATCGCCATTATATTATTATTCATTCATCTTTCAATTTTATTAAATCATAAAATATAAGAAAGCGTATTCTATACGTAAAAATATATAAATATTTTAATAAAAAATTATAAAATAATAAACAATAATGATAAGACATAAGAGTATCCAAGATTATCTATTAATAATTAATTAATTAATTATGCAGTGGGACCTATAAATAGGGCCCACAGAGTTCCAAGCATAGGGATAACATGTTTTGTCCCATCGTTAAGAAAATAATGAAATATGATATACTAATATATGACATTTTAGTCCCCGCTTTTTGTTTCTTAAACGCGTAAAAAGTGCGATGGACTGGAACATTAAAATAGAGAAAATATGTCGCGGTTAGTTATTTATATAAAGGTAAGGGATATAATAGTATTAACCCATAATTGAATTCACAAATATGCTATCTATATGCACACGACCAATCACATGCTTTCTTAGTTTCTTATTTCGTTTATTTTTTCTATTTTCACAAAAATCTAAAAACAAATTGTTTTTATTTATTTTATTTTTTTAATATGATTTTAAGTGAAAATTTCACATTTATTAATTGAGATTCTTTTTTCTGTTATATTCAAATTCAAAGATTTAATTGGTACACGAACATGTCTATTATAATTAAGTATTATAATTATCAAGTTGAAAATATTTTATAATTATTTTAAAAATATATTTTTATATAATTAAATAATTTATGGACCAAAGTACTGTATAATTTATTAGAGTTGAAAGTCGTCCTTTTAAAAAAAATATTTTTAACGTTTTTTAATTTATCGAG
The DNA here is from genome assembly GCA_028052125.1 of Melia azedarach. Taxonomy (NCBI): domain Eukaryota; kingdom Viridiplantae; phylum Streptophyta; class Magnoliopsida; order Sapindales; family Meliaceae; genus Melia; species Melia azedarach. The sequence goes on along the minus strand of CM051401.1, from coordinate 13,512,950 downwards.
GGAACTTTCAAATGTGTAAACATATTATATATAGTTGATTAAAATTTAAATAAAATAAAATTTTATAAATTAAAATTTTTATTTTTCTAAAATTACTGTTTAATAATCGTTAAATATAAATATTAGTGTAAATCCATACTTTTCATTTAAATTCTTAGGTTATAGAGTTATTTAATGCAATATTAAATTTTTATTTTAATAAAATTTTGAATTATTTTTAATTTTATGTATATTTAAATTTTAACGTGAGAATTTACGTTAAATGTAAAAAAAACATATTGAAAGAATATTAAAATATTAACCGTTAGTAGTGTAATTATTCAGTCAAACTAACTTGATTCGATTATATAAAATATCTTAACTGGTGGTAAAATTAAGAAGATATCCAATTTATTTTTTGTTTTATTAAAAGAATAACTCATACATGTTATTAATAGGTAAAATTAAATGCCTCGATTATATAGCAAGTCTCTTTCGAGTCAAATTCAACGCTCTCCACCTCTACCCTGGACCGTGTCATTAAAAATCATCTCGTCGAGGGTTTTTTTCGTAATTTAAAATTCCTCGGGCACACAATATTATATTGCGGACGCACATCTGAGAAAGCTTCCGTCCAGTGCTTCAACTCGTTTCTGCCTTCAAACTCATTTAACACACTGTCAGGTACAACTCGCAATTATGAAAGGTTTAATAGCATTTAGATCCCCAATATTTTAAGTTATTACCAAGTTTATTCTATTTTATTTATTTATATCATATAAATCTATAATTCTTATGAATGAGAATAAGACGAGTTCGGAGATAGCAAACTATTTGAGGCTAATTTATTCATGAACTTACTCTTTTTCATTTTAAAAGAATTTGGGTTAGATCTAACTTACTTCAGTTTCTACCCCGTTTAACTTAGACCTAACCTATCTTTATTTGATCTAGTTGTGATTAAAGTACAGTATTATTACAATATGTATAATGTATGTTACAATCAAATTAAAAAGTTTATTACAATAAAATGCTACACGATAGACTGAATTTTTAGTCTACCTATAGTAAATATACTCAATCTATTGGGTTGGGTTTCCTCCTTGTGGAGATGGCTCAAAAATAGTGACTAAGTCCAATTAGTCTAAGGATTCTAATTAGCCTAAGGATTCCAATTAGCTTAAGGATATTTTTTAATCCTTTTTTAAGTAGGATTTAGTTTCTTATTTTTGTTAAAGTATATAAAGGAGAGGAGAGCGGGTACTGTTCAGAAGTTTAAGAAAGAAAGCGGGTACTGTTCACGGCTTTAGAAAAAGACGGTACTGTTCACGAGAGAGGCAGAATAGTAAATCCCGAACAGCTGTGATCAACTGGTCGATCGGAGGTCGATTTGTGGTCCGATTGGACTGAAATTTTACCAGCAGCTTCATAACTCAGAGTACTAAATTCTGAATAGTGGAGATCAAATTTGGAGCATTTTTTCTCCAGATTTCGTGACTGGTAATTAAGCCACCAACTTGGTGATGTTTTTCTTGAACTCTCTCTAATTTCTTTGTAGAACTTGAATGTTTGCCAAGATTGTGTGATCTTGAGATTGTTATAATGTGTACCTTTAGTTTTAACTAGAGAGAACTTGTGTATTCCCATTGTTTGATTATAGTGGAGATTTTTGGGTGGACTACGGTCCCGTGGTTTTTCCTCCTCACATTAGGGAGGTTTTCCACTTTAAAATTGATTGTGGTGTGGTTGTGTTGTGGTGATTTTATTGCTATCAAAGAATTAAATTTGTGCCCAAGATTGTTGCTCTATTTGTTTGTTTTCTATTAGGTTCATGCAAGAGGGGATAAGGTAATTGTTGTGCTTCCGGATTATCTGTGTTAGTTTATCCCAACACAATCCACAATATATTCTATAGTATCAAAGTTGCAGTATTTTTAATGATAAACAATGTGAGGTAGGATAGGACAAAAAATCTCTCAACTCATCTCGATTTTTAAATAGGTTAAATTTTAAAATCTCAGAACCCATTTCAATTTTAAAAAAGGTTCAATTTTTAAACCCCAAATTCACTCTAAATGGAGTGGAACAGGGCAGAACGATTTCGAAAAAAAATTTCATCCTTAATAATTCTATTAAAAAACAAATTAGCTTAACTTGCTTTAGGCCACCGAAGTCATAGCCTAGATGAGAAAAGACTCTTGCTCTCTAATTGGAAATAAGAATCTCCACTTCTTATAAGTAGATTTTCCTCTCCTTTTCACAAGGATATAATTCTTTTTCATTTACATCAGTGTAGAATAATATTAAATAACATGTAATACTAAAAAAAAATAAAATTCATATAAGACATCAATCTTGATGTTCATGCCAGCTTGACCTTAAAAAATAAATAAGTTATATTTTATATCATGTCTACCTTTCAAAAATTTGATCGCACACGATCTATTATTTTATAGTATTATATATATATTTTATCAAGTAAATTAATCAACACTAGTTAATTGTCAATAATGGTTTAATTTAGTTCTTGATAATTAATATTTCGAATATTATGGACTTTATCTAAATTTTAAATTAATTTAAAATATTCGATTAATTATTTGTACTTCTTTCTTGACTTTTTTTTATTCCGTTAAATTTAGTGTCTAAAATCTGAATATAACTTAAATTCGTTTGAATTTTAGTATTATACACATTTGTTATTTTACATGTTCGATCCATTATACACCACTCATTTTGGATTGTTTTATCTTATACAATTTATCACTAAAGCATCTTTCAATTAGAACAATAGTGGTTATGGACCTACTTCATACAAGAAGAAACTTTAATTGTAAAACATAAAATTTTAGGGATCCAATTGTTATTATTCCATCAGAGAACAAAAAAAAATCAGAAACCCAACAAATGTTCCTCGTGAAACGTTCACTCGCTCGCAAGCCACAAGTCACGGCTAACATGAAGAAGAGGCCATCAAAACTCTCAGCCACGTGTCAGCTCCATCATCACGTAATGTCCCCGGGGTTTCTACATCGGCACACCAATCTTTAAGTTGGCTCACGCACGTGGTCTCTTACCGGCAAATACCAGTCTCCTCACTGGTCCTTCCGGTCATTTAGAATCTTCACAATCCGACGGTCCACGTCTTATTCTTACATGTGATAGTAAAGTCAAAATTTCCCCTTTTTCACATTTTTAAATATCCTCTCCTCTCCCCTCCCTTCTTCTTCCTCCTCCTGCTTCACAAGCTAATCATTTCTCGTCGGTTCGTTTGCAATATTAAAGGTTCTTTTGTTGAATCTGTTGTTTTTGCTGCTGCTGCTGCTGCTGCTGCTATTGTTGTCGTTTTATTTTCCTTGGTATTTGGAGATGGAAAGAGATTTCTTAGGCTTGGGGACTAAGGCTACCCCGATTACGGTGAAAGAGGAATCCTGCGATGGCAGTAAGGATTCAGGTATTCTTTTTTTTTAATTTTTTTGTTTAATTTTTCGGTTTTTAGTGTCTGTTTTCTGGAATTCTGGTCAAGTTTGTAGACTCTGTTTGTTCTTCAAATTTTCGGAGCTCAATTTTGTTTTTCACCTTTTGTGTTTGAGTTTTCTGATGAAACCAAGTTGCGAAACGATTAATAGTTTTGACCTCGTTATAATTGAGCTACGCCACGATTTTGCTACATAGTTTCTCCGTGCTGTTAATTTTCTTCAATTTTCTTAGAAACCAAACGGAGGTTCGGGGAAAGCGACCCAAACAAGAAACCCCACGAGAACAATACTTTTCTTTTTCTAAACATTTTAAAATAAAAAGTATAAAGATAAAACACGCTTGATTCATGAGGTACAAGTCCCACACAACGTTTCGTAAGATTATTTTAGGTAAAAGCGTAAAGTGGACTTAAAAGCATTTACTGTTTTGAAGTTAAAATATTCACGATTTTCACATTCTTTTATTAGCACATGACTGATGCTAACGTCCTCTCCGAGTATTCAGTTCTCAGGCGTAGTAAAACTGTAAGTTTTCCATGCAGTTGCTGGTAGTTGGCTTTAAAAAAAGAAAACGTCGTCGTTTTAGTTCTTTTTGTTGAATATTTTTCCCTCCTGATCGACTTTGATTCTAAAATGTGTACGAGATGATTTTAAATTAACTCATCATGTGTCAATTTAACGTGTGATGTTGAGTTGTATTTTTAAATAAAATAATAAGAAAATAAAATATATTTAGTAGATGTAGTGCCGGACAGTTGCTACCACATTTATTATAAACTATTGACTAATTTGAATGATTATAATTATTAAATAAAATAAATGGTACAATGTGATTAAAAAATGCTCACATCACATGGAATTTAATATTACTAATAATTTATTTAAATTTTATGATAGAAGCATCTCGACAGGTACAACCCACTTCTATTATAATATAATTATGGTGATTATATTATAATAATAATACGATTAATTAAAGAAATGTAGAGGGTTGACGACTCCTCATCGTATGCCATGGAGCTGAAATTTTATAGCCATCGATTTTCCTCCTTTTTCTTTTTTTAGGAAATGATATAATAAACAAGTTATATTTGGCTGCTTTAAAATAAGATATTAGGTAATGTTCATATTAGCATGATGTTATTTCTAATGAATTTATTAAGATTCTTTTAGGTTGAAGTAAAGTTGTGCTTCCCACCTCTACAGTTTTATTGGAATAACGTTTTGAGAATAGTTCCTAACTTTTTGTTAATGATACATAACCACCAAGGACATCAAGATTGTTTCGGCAGGATCTATCTAACTTGTTTCTTGAACCTGGAAGTTTGTCAAATTTGTATTTACTTCTTAGTTTAAGGTATTAATCTATTTGTTATAGGATTACGAAATGCTGGATTATTTTAAAAGTTTGTTTATTCACATCAGATCTAATGTTTAGCAGGGGACTGTTTTTGTGGACTAAACTAATAGGTATTGTTTTTCATTTGTTGTTTGTTCTTGTAGCACCAACGAAGAGTTCAGGGATGCAATTGTCATTCTCAAACAAGGTTTCTGCAATTCCTCAATTTCTTTCTTTCAAGCATGCTCAAGAGGACAGGTCAAGAAAGATTGGTCATGACCCTCTTGTCTCATTTGGGTATATATCCATATCAAATGCAGATGCTTTCGACTCCAACCAGAAAGCTTACTCTGGCACAGTGCAGGTATGTTTTTGCCACTGTTTAGTTCACTGGTGTTAAAATATTCTACAGTACTCGCATCACATATATATGTAAATTTATATTTTTTCATGTGAAGAATTTGAAACTTGAGGTTACTTGGACATTTGATGCTTGTACTTCTATTTGGGTATCAGTTTATAAGCATTTGCCACTTTTTAGTTACTGTATGAGTTTGGAATGAAGCTAGGTTATAAGCATTTGCCACTTGTTTGTGTGAATATATATATACCTTTGAAGTATAATTTATTAACTAATACTGTCCTGGTTAATATTTGTAGAAAAACATGGTTCTTGATAAGGAAGTGGGAAACCCCTATCCCTTGTCAACCTATGCTCTGCAACACTTTGATGCAAATCAAGCCCATCGTACTCAGGAAGTAAGAAGTGTTCCCCTGTCTCTAGCAGACCAAATCAGACAATTACTTTACCTATGAACTCTCCTGGGCTGCACTCCCACTTTGCCTCCACTGGACAGAATATCGCTGGTAATCCCATAAACCCAACTTCTCTTGGAGCAGTTTCAGTCATATCCCCTGTTTCTGTTCTTCCAGCTACCAGCCCCATCATTGGTACCACTGAACTTAGGTATTTTAAGTTCTTTGAAATGCAATTTATATGATATCATGTTAAAGCTGTTGGATTGGAACAATGTAATTGCTAAGCTGAAATTGAATTTCTTTTATAGGAATACTCCCAAACCTAATGGGGCACCTGCTCAGTTGACCATCTTCTATAATGGTTCTGTTTGCGTCTATGATGACGTGTCTCCTGAGAAGGTATACATGTTCCTGCCCTGCAGCTGTTTCATTACCTTGTTTATATCTTTTGCTGGAGTACAAATTGGTGATTCTTTTTCTTACTTCATTTGTTTCTATATCCAGGCTCAGGCTATCATGTTATTGGCTGGAAATGGGTCCACTGCAAATCAGAATAAGCCAGTTCCCCCAACCACCCAGGGGCAGGCATCAGTTCCAAGGCCTTCTGGTGGTGAGGGTTTTGTTAGGAACAATTCGCATACATCACCATGCTCCCGCCTTCAAAGCCCAATTTCTGTGACCTCACATGTTGGTTCTCGGTCGGCTGGTTTACCTAGTTGCACTAATGAAATAGCAATGGTGAAGCCAATATCAGTTATACCACCTTCTAATAACCAACTGGAGCCTGCCAAAGCAGGTAGCTTAGCAGGATCAGCTTCACCTCTGGTTCCAGCTGGTAATTCATTGCCTTTTTACTCTTCCTTTCTCTTTTTATTTATTTTTAATTATTTGAAAAAGGTTTTCTTCAAATTTGTATTGTAATCAAGCCTTCTTTTTTTTCTTAAAATGGCTCATTTCTTGTGTTTAACTTTTGATATCACGTGTAACAAGATTCAATTCTTATTTGCAGTTGCTGTGCCTCAGGCTCGTAAAGCATCCTTGGCTCGTTTCCTAGAGAAGCGCAAGGAAAGGTGTGTACCAGTGCTCTCAATTTGATTAAAATCCTTACTTGTCCGGCATAATTAATGTGCAATAGAGAAGAATACCTAATTTGTCCAGATGTTCAAGAATCATTTTCCTGTCAAGTTTTCTGGCCCAGGACCCATCAAGGTCTGGGGGCCTTTTTCAAAATTGAAATAAAATAAATAATTCCAAATCTTGTGGATAGTATGTGAAACAATCCACTTAATGTGCAATTTCATTAGGTATGAATCTGTTCTCTTGCACCTAGGATCAATTTTTTATAATTAACGGCATCAACTCTTAGTTCTTTGTCCTTCTGACCATGTAGATTAAACCACATTCCGGATCTTATTATCACTTTTGAAACTCCCGAACAGCTGAGAATGTGTTTAAAACTATTGATCTATCATCTGAGTTTATTGTTTTCCCCGATGTAAAGTTAAGTATCTCACTTAGCATAACTTATGTTGTGTACTGTAATCTCAGGGTGTTGAGTACTTCGCCATACAATGTCACAAAGAAATCTCCAGACTGCAGTAGCCCTCGATCTGATGATTTAAGTATGTCTGTGAATTCTTCTGGCTCTTGTCTTCTTCCAGCTATCAATTAGCAGTTACAGCCGACTCAAGCCTCTGACATGAGATATTAGACCAAAATCATACCCCGCTTGTGAGAAGGAGAAAAGCCTTTTGTCCACATTATTTTTGCTCAAATATAAGCTCAATTCTTTCAACCTCATTAAAATTTAGTTTCATAGATATATGATATATTTTTGTTTGTTCGTTTGTTTTGTAATCGGAATCATTCTGTTCCGATAACAGTATGAACCAACCCCCTTGTAACCTAAATGTTACCTTTCCATTATGTTGTAAAAGTATTTTACATACATGGGAATTATATTTGTGCTTCCATTGTTGTGTCTGTGTATTTACTTTATGTAGCCTCTGAGAAGCAACAATAGAATAAGTTTATTCATGGCAGAAGTGCTTTTGTAATGTATGGATATACTTCCTGGTAACAATATCTTGTACCAAATGTTGTATATTGAAAGAGCATTTGAGGAAATAGAAAATCACCCCAAATTCATATAGTCTTATTGGTTTATTTTTCTAAGTAAATGGAAATGACCGTTTTGCCATTCTGATGCCACTGTGTATTACATGATCGGATCAATAGTCAAACAATCCAATGACTCTCTTTAAGAACTGTATTTCTTGCTGCTTTAATTTTAATTAATTTGAAGCTAGGATCTTCTGTAGATTTGAGCTTACACGAGCTTCCGACCTCAGAGAATATCGTTAACACGTGTACATTATCGTTGATATACGGTCATAATTTTCATATGGTAATTAATAACAAATACAAAATTGATCTATTAGTTCAAATTTCAATTGAAGAATAAGCATAGATGTGAAATGACAATCGATTCCGAAAACGAAACAGGATTTTACTTTCCTCCTTGGGTGTCTCCTCAAAACACTTCGAATCGATGTGGTTCTGATTCTAAAATAAAATGGTGAAGAGAAAACACTACTCGTGACTGCAATTATTTTCCTCAAGAAATTGATAAAACCAACACCTGGTTGGTGCCCATTTACTTTAAAAAAGGGCAAAAAAATGATGCGATTCTGAAAAAAATTATGAAAAGACAACAAGTATTTAAAAGTCACCGATGATAATGTTATCTTAATATAATAAATATAAAGAGATTATTATCAATTTTATAACAAATTTATTTCTCAATTGTAGAATCATTTATGTGTATTTTTTTAATACTCTTGACTCTCTCTCGTAAAATTAGTAGAATTTTTTTCAGAAAATTACTATTAAATGATTATTCTATTACTCTTTCAGAAAAACGAAATGACTATTAGGATTTAGGTATTTGTTTTTTTATAGATATTCTTAATTATTTGAAAAATTAAATTAAATTAAAAAAAATGTGAAAATAAACCCGCGCGATTTCTTTAACCGAGAGATTCTGATGAGCCGGGGGAATTTTATTCAAAGCGGTCACTACTACTGTAAGCAGCCTCTTGGCCTTCACCAACCGTCTGATTTCATCAACGGCAGGTGGGCCAACCGTGATAGCGAAAGCAGTTCAATCCTTATTCACTGGTACCGTTCAACGCAGTTCCATTATATCGGTTTCTAAATTACCATTAACAATTTAATTAACGAATTAAAATTAATCCATGGATGCTTCAAGAGTAGCAGAGTTAAAGCAATTCATCGAACTCTGCAAATCGAATCCTTCACTTCTCCACGATCCTTCACTCGCTTTCTTCAAATCCTATCTTCATAGGTATTCGTTACTTCATCATCATTTTGTTTATATTTTTACTTTTCTCACTCTCTATTTATTTATTTATTTATTTTGGTTTTTAAGGCGTTCTGTATTTTGTTTCGCAGTCTGGGCGCTCGAATACCAACGACTTCGAAATCGGTGAGACTCCAATTGTTAGCGACATCTTAAGTTGTTTGAACAGTGTCTAATATGTTTTTTCTTCCAGTAATATGCTCAGTTTCGTATTGATTAAGCTTATTTGAACTTTTAATTAGCTTATGAATGTGTTGTTTGCTTGAAATTGGGGTGTAATGGTATGTTTGGGATGGATGTGTTGCGGGGCGAAATCGCCAGCTACTAAGTGCAAGTGAGAATTGGGAATTGGGGGATAAGTAGCGGCTAAGTGAAAGTAAACACTTCAGCTGCTGTGTTTTCAAAATTTCTGAGCCTTGCATTATGAGATTTCAATCAAGCATTGGTTACTTTATCCGCATTTGTATGTCTTTGACTTGAAGCCTATAGAAAATTATTGCTCATATAAGTTTTGGGTGAGTTTTCGATTATAAGTGCAAGAATAATCTATAAGATTTTAATACAATTGATAAGATGATGTTGGGATGCTCAGAATAGTGTTATTGTAAATCTTCAGTGTGTAGGCTGTGGAAAATATCATTGATTTGGTTTTTTAGAGAAGGGAAAATGGTTTTTACATGTTTGGATGGAATATAGGTGGGTACAGTGTATTACATTAATGCAACATTGTAGGCAAGAAACATTCCTTTTAGAAAGAAGGCTGATTTATGTAGGATTAAGTAGGTTGTGTAGTTATATTACTAGAACTTAGAAAGAAACTACCAACAAAATGCTTTCCCCATGGCTGGAGCATCTACCATTTTAAGATCATACATGACTACAAACCTACAATTCATACATCTATAAGTAGTAAATATTTTCATGCATACAGGAAATTGTGTTCCCTTCACATCCTTAAATGGGCCATATTATGAGGGTATCTAGGTGGTGTGTGCTGGCTATTTAAATAATTAATTGATCATGTCTGGGTACCTGACTTGCATACTATAAGATCCTAGGACCCCTTCTGTTGTCGGCTCAAATAACTATCACTAAAATCTTGGCCAGTATTCTTCTCCCAGAAGTTTTTAGTTAAGGTACTTTTTTACTTTTCTCCCAAGATCTTGTGATAATGTATCCTCTGATAGCAGGAAGAGGATAAAAGTGGTGTTGACATGTCAGACCCTGGGAAATATTTTGATGCTAAAGTATCCAATTCATCAAATGAAGATGGTGATGACATTGTTGAGTCTGATATTGAGTTTGATAATACTGATAGTGGTGGAGCCCGACAATGATCCTCCTCAAAAGGTGAGTTGAGAAGATTAGTTGGCAATCTAGGTAAAGCCTTCCATTTTCTCTTGGTTCAGTTGAAAAGCCTGCAACAGGCTTCTATATGGAATAATATCCCTTGTATCTTTAATTCAGATGGGAGACCCATCAGTTGAAGTTACAGAAGAAATGCGGGATGCAGCAAATATAGAAAAACTGAAAGCAATGAATTCAATCTCTCAAGGCATGGCATCAGCTTATTGCCATTATCATTGTTATCAATATTATTTAATTGTTAAAATAATATGTCCTCCCTAATCTTTCCTGATGAACTTCTATAACTTTTCAGGCAGCTTGGATGAAGCCATAGGACAACTAACAGAAGCTATAATGCTGAATCCTACTTCAGCAATATTGTATGCAGCTCGAGGTGTTATATATCTCTAGTGTAGTTTAAATTATATTTGTGCTAATTTTCCTTTGTAGTTTGGCCAATAACCTGGCATGTTTGTTTTCAGCTGGTGCCTTCGTTAAGTTAAATACACCAAATGCCGCAATCCGTGATGCTAATGCAGCTTTAGAGGTGGGTACTTGTCACTCCATCTATGCTTCTGTCGACTGGACAAGAAGTGTCAGTCTGATCAGTTATGATATATCTAAATTTTTGTTTATCTTGTTGTGAACAAAACTACATAATGTTCTATACTTCACGTTTTAGATTAACCCTGATTCGGCGAAAGGATATAAAATACGTGGAATGGCAAGGGCCATGTTGGGCCAGTGGGAGGAAGCTGCAAATGACCTGCATGTGGCATCAAAATTAGATTATGATGAGGAGATTGGTTTGGCACTCAAAAAGGTGAGATGCCTGTTTAAATAGTACTTGCTATACAAACTGTTTCTTACTGATGCATCTCATTACACAGGTTGAGCCTAATGCTCGTAAAATTTTAGAACATCGAAGAAAATATGAACGTTTATGGAAAGAAAAGGAGCTAAAAGATGTTGAACGTGAGAGGCAACGACGGCAAGCTGAAGCTGTAAGTAGGGTGAACCATGTGATCTTATTATCATGTTGAATCAAATAACTAAGAGCATGTAATTTTATCCATAGGCGTTTCCATACGTAATATCAACACATTTTAGTAGAGTCAACATCCTTTTGAAAAAATAAGAATCAGGTATCTATGGCACTGTTCACTCGTTGCTTCTCAACAGTTGTGCTGAGGTTTTGATCTTGGAAGGTTGTGCATCTGTGTTTCTCTTCTATGTTCTTAAAGTCAGAAATTTGAATTAGACCATTTCATGTAGGACATCATGACTATAGATCAAACTTACATTTACCTGGTTGAGTCTTGAGTCCAATCCATTAGTTATCTTGTTGTCAGTTGGACGTGATTGTTAATGATGCTGGAACTGTAGCCCTTAAATCGGAGTTATTGAGATCCCCTTTTACACATTGTTGTTTTGATACATGTTTGGTAGCTTGGGTTTCAAATTTCTCAATGCTTGGATGATTACTTCCTCTCCTAATTTGATTGCATTGCTATATTATTTTCTCTTGTTGGAGTATAAGACCATTAATTTTTGGTGCTTATAATTATCTTAATATGCAGGATCGAGAAGCATTGTCTGCTTTTAAGGATGGTATGGCTTCTGATTTCTTTTCAGTTTTTCTTTGTCATAGTACAATAGATCTTCATGATTAAGTAAGCTCATGGGAGACTTTGATAATTTGAGGCCAATTTGAATCTTTGAAAAGGATGGCTTGCCTCTTTAAAGGCTTTGACAATGCATCCTTCTTTTCATCAATATCAGGGGATGACTGATTGATTGTATGATTATTCCTCTTAACAGATTATTCGTATCTAGCAAACATTTATGTTTTAGTTTTCGTGTCTAATTAATTGCTACATTTGTCATTTTTCTGAGTACCAGTAAAAATATGCATATATTGTTCCTGTGCTGTATTAGTTTACTAGAAGACATTATATTGAAAAAATGCAACTGGGGTTGAGATATTGTGATAATAACAAACTTGAATGCAATTCTGAACTCACAACTACATTTGTTTCACCTTTCCTTGTGGAAGATTGTTTTATTGTTATGATTTAGGCTTGACAGTTGCCACTGCTGCTGCTTATTTATTTGTATTTTTATTCATTTTAATTTTTGCTGCTAAGCCAATAATAACAAACTTGAGTTTTCTGTTCAGAATGCTGGCCGATGCCAGATCTGTTTAACAATTTTCAGAATTAATTTATTATCCATTTCAAACAACCACAGTTGCCGAGAATTTCTACTCTTGATATATTAAATCATCTTGTCATTATTTCCAACCATTTTTTTTCCCTTCTTGTTTGAAATTCTTGCTGACACCTGCGTTGTGTGTAAATATATTGTTATTTTTCCAATGATTATTATTTTTGCTTTTAATAACCATTAACTTTATCTTTGTCTATCCCCAATTATTTTATCTTGTGGTTATTGTTTTTGGAGGAGCTTTTGGCTTGATTCCTTCACAATTTGCCCTGGGAAGGGAAAAGAGTTGTCTTTTATTATTTATCTGACTTTTCTGATTGTCAGAACAGACGGAGGTTTCCAGACCTTCTAATATTCGGACTTTTAATTTATCTGCTCATTTTTGTGTATTTTGTTGCCTTTTTGACGGTTAACAGGGGAAGTTATGGGTATTCACTCCATTAGTGAACTGGAAACCAAGTTCAATGCCGCCACAAGAACATCTCGACTGGTGATTTTGTACTTTACTGCAACATGGTGTGGACCCTGCCGTTTCATTTCTCCTCTTTACACAAACTTAGCCTCGAAGTACGCAAAAGTTGTTTTCTTGAAAGTTGATATAGATGAGGCTCGAGATGTGGCTGCACGCTGGAATATTAGCAGTGTTCCAACCATCTTCTTCATAAAGAATGGCAAGGAAGTTGACAAGGTAGTTGGGGCTGATAAAAGTGCTCTTGAAAGAAAGATTGCTCAACATGCAGGCCAGTAGTTAATTTCTCCTTAATTATGGGAAACTTATTGTAGCAATAACTTGTCTTTAAAATTATACTTACATGTGCCGTGCGAGAAATGTCTGACAACATTTGTGCTCTCAATAAAATAACTTGCTGAAGAGTTTGTATTCATCAGTTCCGGTTTATCTGAAGTTCAAAAATTCTCGGAATTTTAACAAATCCATTATTTTCAAGTGTTGTAGACTGTAAGGAGGTACATAAACAAAAAAATGTCTAATCAGAATAAGCTTTCATAATATATGAATTTTATAATTGCTAAAATATGAAACCGAGGAGTAAACTAGGAATGATCTTCATTTTCTGACGTTCTTGGAGTAAAATCTGAGAACCATGTAGAAGCAGAGCCTGTAAAGAACACCCCAAGCTAGCAAGATAAGGATGTCATACCAGATGTTTTTTATGTCAATGTCCATGGAGAATATGACATCTTCTCCTATCAAAATGCAGTCTGGTCTTAAGAGTTCTGTAGTTATGTTATGCAGCTCGCTCCTCCTAACCTCTCCCAGAGGTCCCGGAGAAAGATCCCTCGGATCTCCAATGTAGCATCTTTTGCCTTTGAACTCGTTTGTAAGCAAGGCTTCAAACGGGTATTTGATTGCAGAAATATAATGCAGCCACCTCCAGTATTTGGGTATATGACTTCTCTTCAAGAAAAACCCACAGGTGAGGAAGAAAAGAGCAGTTGTGGCTATCACCACAGCGTAACCCGTGATGTAACTTGGGACAAGCGCACTAACAAGCATCACATAAGCATTTGTAGTTATGAGGGAAGCGTAGAGGATCATCCAGAAGTAGAAGATATTGCTACGCAGGTGAAGCATAAGTTTGGTTATAGCAGCAAATGTTAAGCCTTGAATTGCGAAGAACGGGAGATAAACCAACAGGGAGGAGATGACGTAAGACGAAGCACGGTAAGCATTGTGGGAAGTTTCTCTAATGAAGATGAATCTCTCCTGGATGAATGTTGGGACTGCATCATTGGAAGAGAAGAAAACAAGACATACGGCAAAGATGTAGAAATTGAGAAGCCTGTTGATCGTTTTGAAGTCATTCCGGCCAAGCTTTTTAAACAGTGTGGATAGAATGAGTGCCATCACTGTTAAGACAATTTCTCGTGAGAGAAATAGCTCAGGAGTTCGGATCACGTTCAGAGCAGTTCTCCGTGAGAGAACTGCGACTTCTCTGAGCCATGGGTTAGCAAATTTGGGGCCATGGTCTGGGTCGTCCAGAACTTCTTCTTCAATCTCAAACTCTTCGTCGTAAGAAGCTGCATATGGGTCTATCGACGGGCTAAAAACTACAGGAGTTTTCAGACGAGAAGGGTTCTGTTGAGAAGTCGAATACTGGCTAGAGACAAAACTTCTTGCTCCAGAAATGGGCGTTTTTCCAGGCGTTCGTCCTGGAGTCCTGGCAGGAGTCCATGACGGATGACGACGAGGAGTTCCCACAACTCCTTGATAGAGCCAGACTGAGAAGTCTTTGTAAAAGTGAGAAGCCAAGCGTTGATTGTAAACACCACTCTGCATGTTCATCGGCGTTGCAACCGTCTTCCGTTCCAGGGAATTGTCAAACTCCTCGTCGTCGTCGTCGTAATCAAATTGCAGAGAGTTTCCAGGCGTCCTGTTTCCTGAAGAAAATGCATGGCTACGAAGGCTGATGGCATGTTTGGATCCTGGAGTCTTCATATAAGTAGTCCTGGGAGCTTTCGGAGTTCTCGGAACTGGTGTTCTGGCTACTTGATCAGGTTTGATTCCGTCGCGCTGGTAAAGCACAAGTGGCTCGAGGCCGACATTGGATTCATCGTATTCTTTGATAACATCTAGCAGATATTCTAGGCTATTCTCCCCGTCAGGAACTGGCCTTCCGAAACCAGAGAGGTGCGCGGGAAGGTCTGTTGGGTTTCCCATATATATCAGTGTTCCCCTGTTGAACAATTTTGACAGAAATAAATACAAATTATCATCATCAAAATCTATTGCAATATTATGGAATCACACACCATGGCATGTAATTCATAAAATTAATCAACAATTTAAGGTAGGTTTGTAAGTGCATTATTTCTGCATAGTTTTAAAAACACAACCCCCAAGAATATAATACACATTTACTTAGTAGCTAATATTTATCAAGCATATATGGATTACAGCTAGAGGTGTAAATTGTGTGGTGCCTGAAATTTAAATTCACTTGTCTTTCATATTTTACCCAATTCTTAAATACTTTGTTCAGCACGATTCATGAGTCTATTAAGTTCGTATTATGCCCGAGTTGATGAATGAAATATATCTTTAATAGTTTGTTATCAACAGTAAGTGTTGAAACATTTGGTACCTTGCTAGAACGGTGATGCGATCCAGGAGCATTTGAATTCTGAAAGAAGGCTGGTGGATAGTCATGAGAACAATGCTACCAGTCCTAGCTATGTCCTTCACCTTTTCCACTACACTGTAAGCGCTTGTAGAATCAAGACCTGAAGTTGGTTCATCCAGAAACAGCAGCGATGGCTTATGTATAATGTCAATTCCGATGGAAACCCTACGCCGCTCTCCTCCTGATACTCCTCTCCTCCCTTCGTCCCCGATATATGTTTGTGCTGCACTCTGTAAGATAAGATAGAGTTATACATAGTGAAGAAGCCATAACAACCGATACAGAATCAAGGAGTTTTACCTGTAAACCCAGTTGATCAAGTAGCTCATAGACTCTGTTTTTCTTCTCGTCCCTGGAAATGGAAGGAGGAAGCCTCACTTCTGCTGCAAACATGAAGGTTTCGAAAACTGTCAGCAT
This sequence comes from Melia azedarach, assembly GCA_028052125.1. NCBI lineage: Eukaryota > Viridiplantae > Streptophyta > Magnoliopsida > Sapindales > Meliaceae > Melia > Melia azedarach. The sequence goes on along the minus strand of CM051401.1, from coordinate 13,496,879 downwards.
CGGAAACAGCTGATCATCTTGCATCACATAGGATGACACCATCTTCATATAACTTGTAGTCACCTGAAAAAAAGAAAAAAGGTAATTCATGCAATCATCACTTCTTAAATAAAACGTTTATTACATACACAAGAAATTTCGGAAGAACTTACTGGCTTCCCATCAATTCTAACGGATCCTTCAAGACTTCCTTGCGCAATCCTACCAGCCAATGCATCCAGAAACGTTGATTTCCCGGCACCACTAGGCCCCATAATCGCCATGACTTCGCCCCTCACAGCTTGGCCAGAGATATCATCAAGAAGATAAGCTTCCCTGGTAATCCAAGCCCCGTCTTTCTTATGCTTTTTCATGATACTGTACGACAGGTTTTTGAACTCCAGCCCTTGCCCTGGAATCATTTTCCGGGGAGCAGCGGGTGGCAGCGCTGCATTTCTTGCAGCCATTGATTTGTCCATGTCCAGAAGATTCTCCAGGTTTTTGCTGGTGTCCATCCGGCCTAATCTCGCCATTGCAGTTATGATGAGTGAGTACTCCCTGGGCCTTGTTTTTGGGTTTGCAGAATTGTTGATTATAAGAAGACGGAAAGTGGAGAAAGCATTTTTGGACAAAAATGCCGACGGCAAGACTAAAGGAAAGTTAGGACAAGATGTCTTCGTCTTTCCTTTCCCTTTGGTCTTGTCGTTAATTTGCTTTGATATTTCCGGCGAGTTTTGCACTTTTGTTTCCTACTCCATTGGAGACAATTTTCTCTCTCATTATTTATTTATTTCTTCTCTAATAGTTTGTTTTTATCTTTCCGAAGTTTAAATCAACAAATTCAATGATCTTTTCTTTCTTAAGTGAATACATAGATTGGCATATGAAGAATTTGATTCTCTCCTGCTTTTATTAAGCCTGCATGAGCTTTGAATTTTTTTTTTATGCTCGCAATTTATTTTCACAAAACGTCTAAGTTCTACTTTTATATTGTAATCTATTTTGGTAAATAGCAATAATCGGTCTATACTTCACATCAGAGAAGTCTGATACGATATTGAGATAGACTTAAGTTAAAAAAAATATCAATTATAAGCTAGCTTAACAATATTTTCCCTAGTAGCTATTCAAGTTAAAGAAGCTCTCAGCTAGCTTTAAGCCGCTGAGATTATTTCTAATATGCGTGCTCCTATTGATCTTCTGATTATATTATATACATAAAGCGTACATTTTTAAGTATTTTAATATATATACATATATATATATATATATTGTTGATAAAATTAGATATTTGTATTTCACATTGCAAATTTGTAAATAGTATTGCGATAGCAAATCAAATGAGATTTGATACACGTAACAGTAACAAACTCACGCAATCAAATCCCCAGCTAGAAGAAATCCAGGAATACAATCTGGGATTTGTAGCTTTTGAAAGTATAATTTGAACACGTTATCTGTTTCTTCTGTTTTGGAAAACATTACAAACTGCTGCTGCAATTAACGACTTCATTTAATTTAAGCAGCAAAATAAGACATTATCTTTCATTTAAGGCAACATTTTTTTAATTAATTATTCATTGATTTTCTACATTTATGCATATTAATTAACATAAAAATTAATTCTCTCATGATATGAATTTTAAATGTTCTTTTGGTATGTATATATTAATATTAACAGTATAATCAAGAGCTATTCACTTATTATATGTATTTTATTTTTTAACACCGAACATATATTTTCTTGTATAAAAATTTAACCATCTAATTAAATAATATCATGTATATAATTATCGTATACATAATATTGTATATATCATTGAAAGATCACAAAATAAGTTAGCAGAATTGATCATATATCATCGAGATAATGCATTTCTTGTTTTCTATCTTATTAAGAATCAATCGCCAGATGATATTTTCTAATATAAAAGCTGAAATTAGAAAAAAATAATTTATGTGTATAAATGTGACCACAATTCATTATATATATATATTATCATATTAAATAGTAACATGCATGATAGCGTGATAGAGTCGGTCTCACTCAAAACTAAACACGATATTTCCATTATATTGAGAATAATACTAGAGATTTTGAGTATTATTGATTTATTAAGGGAAAGTTTTTTTAACTTTTCTTTGAAAACTTGTAGTAATGTGTTTCAGAGCTAGCTGTGTGACAAAATCAAGTAGGTTCGGAAGAAAATCTGTAACGTCCAAATAAGGAATATGATCAGTTTTCAGATCCAGAGATATGAGGAACAACCCAACTTCTTCCCTTGTAAAACTTCTCTATATATAGAAACATTTTTCATCAATATAATAAAAAATACATCAATCCCACTTTCTTCATCCCTTCATAAATTCATTCTTACTTTCATCATCATTTTAAAAAATTATCAATGGATTCCTCTTCCTCTAGGTTCTTGTTTGCATGTCTTTTTCTCTCATTTTCTTCCTGGTTTTTTGTGGGGTTTTCCAGAATCCTTGGTGAGCAACAACAGGAATTGCCTAGCATCAGCTTTGGAGACCTTGGAGAGATGAGGAATGTGTCTCAGGGCCTGGAAGGCCTTCTGGGAAATGCTTCAGGACTTGGTGCTGGTGGCGGTGCTTCTGGTTCAATGTCATGTATACAGAATCTTCTTCCCTGTAAAGCCTATCTGAAGTCGTCTTCTCCACCGAGTTCATGCTGTGACCCCTTGAAGGAGATGGCTTCCAATAATTCTCAGTGTCTGTGCAGTGTTCTTGATAATCCTGAGCTGTTGAAAACATTCAATGTTTCCCAGGATGAAGCCCTGCGACTTCCCAAGGCTTGTGGTGCAGATATTGATCTTTCTAAATGCAAGGATGCTGGTAAGTTTTATTATTAATTTCGTGCTAAATTTTCAGCTGAAGATTTAGGTTAAAAAAAGTACTATTCAACTAGGATTAGAATAAATTTGAGTGATAGTTCTAGTTTTTCTTTGTTCTATTGCATTTGTGAATCATTGTTAGTGACTCAGTGATAAAAATTCTTAGAATTCAACATTAAAATGGTATATATGGGGCCTATATAGGTTGGAAAATAAAAAAATTCCCATCTTAATTTTAATTAGTTCTTTAATTTGAAATGTTGTACTTAATATTACAATCTGGGATTTGGTTTCCTTTTCTCTATTTTCAGCCTCACCGACCAATTCTGCAACAAATTCATCTTCCGATAGTAACAACGGTCGTGAGTTACTTCAAAAGTTTATATTTACTTAATTTTAATTTAATTTTATCTTAATTAATTAAGTAAGTAATAATTTTGGTTGGTTACAGGTTCCTCGGAGAACAGTTCAAACAGTAGTTCTCCAGAAAGTGCTGCAGCAAATGGAATCCCTCAATTATCTGTATTATTAAGTTTCGTTGGTTTATATGTTGCTTTTGTTTTTTCATCAATTTAGGCGGCCTTCTTCAATATGATATTTATATTCAACTCCTGACTTGGTTAATTAAACATTAATTAATTCAATTAGTAGATAGATAACTCTTTGTTGCTCCATCACCATCATCATCATTATTACTATTATTTTAAGTCTTGAGTCTTTTTTCTTTCTAAACAGCAAGAACATTTCATTCCATATTAGCAAAAATTACAGCATGCAACTTTACACCTATTTCAATACTGATCATATAATATCAATTATAATAACAATCAAATTAATCTTAAGTCTACTAAAGTACAAGGAGAAGATTAAAGTAACATCCTCACATTCGAAACTTTTTTGAAAGATTTTCTTGTACTTTTTTCTTTTACTCTCCTTCCTCTGGTTAAATCATTTTAATTGAAATTACAACTGATTTTTTATAATATAGTAGTATATTTATTATATCTGAAAAATATATTCTTCACGGCTCTTGCAATTTGAAAGATTAAAAAAAAATCATAAATATGAATCTAGATGAATATAATTACCATGAGATAAATGAAATCTATCAGAAAAAGAAAAACTACAATATATATAGATTTAAGTGAAAATTTGTAATTATTTAAAAAAATTGAAGAGAAATAAGAAAATATCACCGAAGATAGGATAAGACTTCATTAGAGATGGCAACAAAAATCGAGTTCGGCCCAATCCGGGTGAACCCGATTTTTTAAGGTCGCGTTAAAGTTGACTTTAAATATAGATCGAATCGGGCCTTGGTTTTTTTATTATAACCTGGATCAAGCCGAGCCTGAGCCAGGTTAATCCCGAATTTTTTTTGGGATTTTAAATAAATTGAAGCTGAGTTGGACCGGATCGAGTTAAAACCCGACCCGTAAACAAAAATATAAGAAAAAATTTCATTTTTTCGAATTTTTAAAACCTAATTTTTTTACCCGACTCAGTTTAGGTCTTAATTTTGACCAACCTAATTTTACTAAATCTTGAATTCAAGTTAGGTTAAATTTATAAAAAAAAACACTCGGATCCGACTAGAATTTGAATTTTTGTCAAGTCTAGACTCTACCTTCAATGAGAAGAAAATTCTAGAGTAGTAGAGGTTAAAAGAGAAAAGGCTAGGAGAAAGAGAAACAGTACTACAGTTTTTTGTCAAAAACCTCAACAAATTAAAGTGGGATTGTGTCGAACAAAATATGAATGCATTGATATGATCATGGCGACTGAAATCTAAGTTCTTTAGTTTAAAAATAGATTTCTTATGTTCTGGAGATAGTTCTCATTTCAATTTGATGTAAATTTCGATAAAAGATGTTAAACTAATAATTTTTTAATAGTATTAATAAATTGTATATATAATTATAAAAGAAAAAGGAAAATAGAAAAGGAATATGATTTGTATTAAGGTAAATGTAATATTAGAATAGAAATAACCACACTAGGCTACAGAACTTGGTTGTGGCACAGAGGTCCAAATGGGCTCCAAGTGAGGTGGGCCAACTCAGCATTACTCAGCTGGGCTGGTACCACTTTTATGGATCGTGAGCTACGCAGGCCTCGACCCATAGTCCAATAGACTGATTGATTCCAAAGCAAACACTACAAATCTTTCACTTATCATCGGCTCATTTAATCTACCAAACCACAGCAAATATTTTTATTGTATATAGAAATAATAGGGAAATTTATTACCGTCCAAAATTAAAAAAAAATCAAATAATTATACAATAATTTATAATTTCAAAATAAAATATTAGACTTTATTGATTTTTAAAATAAAGTCAATTTACTCTTGAATTTAAAAAAAAATAAAATACTTCTAAATTTTGAAAAAAGTCAATATATTATCTTAATAGTAAAAAGATAAAATAATTAAATTAAAATATAAATAATAATATCATACAATATTTTAACTTTCTCCCAAATTTAGAAAACTGTATTGTTTTTCTCAAAATTCAAGGACTTTCCCTCACAACTCTAAAGTACAATATTGCATTTTAAAATTATCTAAGAAAAGAAAGTTTAATAATTTCATCCCTCTTCATAAAATCGTCTACACAATATCTTGGAACAAGGCTGACTCTTTTTCTAAAGCATTGTGCATCCGAGAGTTCAGTATTGTTCTAAAGTAATGCACAGATGAGACTTAATCTTGCCTTAAGTTGACTTCTATCCTTCTCTTTATCTTTCTTGTCCCACTCCTTTATTTTCTTTGCGAAACTACAAGACTCGTTTGGTTTCTTTTCATAGGAGATTTTCGATGAGGTTTTTTAATTTTCTCTTTAGTTTCCGTCTTTTTTTACTGAATAAATATAGATTTTACTTAAATTTAGATCTTACAATTTAACAAGGACTTCTTCATTGTTGAATTTTGCTTTAAAATTTTTGTATCTCAATGGTGAGATATATTTTCAATTATTTAAAAAATAACTAATCTAATGACCTGAACATGAAGTTTGTATATCCCACTTAACATTGATTTTAGGGTTAATTTCTTATGAATGGTGGTGAATTTCTTCAAAATTTTACTAAATTACTATGGGAAAATTTGAAAAATACCTTATGATAACTTTTAATTTTTAAATTATAAAAAAAAAATTGGATGATTTTACTTTTTTCATAAAACCAGTCTCGCGTTGCCTTGCGATGAGATCGAGTCTCGTTGACGCACTGCTTAAGGCAAGATTTTTTTTTTTAAACAATCAGTAAAAAACTTTCATTCGAAAAAAGAGTAGAATATTATAAATTTGTACCAAATTTTATAGAGATTAATTATTAACAGCCAAAAAAATTTTGAACTTATTGAGAAATAAGAGGAAAAAAACTAACGCCCTTACATTTGGTGTTTTTTGACTATTTTTTTTAACTTTAGTTTTTTATAGTATAGATACGTATTTCTGTAGGAATTCCTTTAACTCTGAAACTAAGAGACAAATTTTCAATATTAGATTGAATGTATAAATCTAATTTTTGAAATCTGAAAATAAAAAATAATATTTAATGCTCACAGCACAATAATTTTTTCATTTATCTATTATTATTAGACCTTTTTTTATGTATTATTATTTTATAAATAACAAATAACTAACTCGGAAAAGCAAATGGAATTTTGAGGGATTGTTAGAATTTATGTAATTTGAAATTTACGAGCATCTGAATTCAGAAGCCGACAGCGAAGGCGGCAACTGCAAGCATATCTGCTCGAAACAGAATATCGGCAACTAAAAGGACCGATTGCGCTACTTTTTGACCATAAGCACATCAGTGACGCGCTGCCTTTCTCCGTTCAATTTAACCTAACCTAACCATTCCGACACCAAATACATACACTGAAAATAACCGAACAAACAAAACCAAAGCAGACGAACTAGAACTAGAACTAGAACCAGAAGAGAGTACGACTGTTATGAGCAGACAGACGAAATGAGAAAGACTAGGACAAATAACTCTCCGATGTGGGTTATATATAGAGTGCTGCTTGCTGTTCTAAACCCTAAACCTTCCACGTTTTGGGCTCTTTCTAATGGGCTTTTACTTTCCATAATCCATAATCCATATCCATATCCATATCCATATCCATATCCATATCCATATCCATATCCATATCCATATCCATATTATGGGCTTCAACCTTTTATCTTCCTATGCGCTTCACATTTTTATTTATAATTTTCATTTTCTTAGGCTGTGATTTTTTTTAATCATAAAAGAGCAATTTTAAGCGTAATTATGATAATTTTATTTTATTTTATTTTCTGTTTAGCTGCAAAGTAGAAGGCCCAAGGGCTTGGGGTGTTGTGTGTAGGACGAGGAGGGATTATTACATGACAGTCTCAGCTTCTGAAATCTGATGAATGAATGAAAGAAAGGGGAACTGAAAATGGCAGCAGCCTCCATTTCCAGAAGCTTAACAAAGTTCCGTACTCCCTCTTGCTCTTCTCTTTCAAGCCATAGAATCCCGACACTCTTCTCTTCTTCCTATTCTAACTCCGCCGCCGCACTGTCCTCTGCTGAGCCTCAGTCTTCTCCAGCTTTCGTTCCTCAGGATCAAGGTAAATCTTCTTTATTTATTTATTATCTTGATAAAATATTACTATGGATTTGTTGTGATGATCTGATCCGGTGTTTAGTGGCAGAGAAAGGGAGAGGAGGTGGGTCAAGATGGTCAAAATGGTTACTTTTCTTACCTGGGGCTATCACTTTTGGACTTGGGACTTGGCAAGTTTTTCGACGGCAAGACAAGGTCAATTTTCCTTGTTCATGTAATTATCGCTGTTCAGACTCTCTTTGTTTTTTTTAGGAATGTGTAGTGAGTTTAATGTTTCAGTTGTGTTAAGAGCAATGGATTTTCTTTTATCATGTATATACGGAACTAAGCTGAATTGTTATGTCGGGGTGTTGGCAAATCTCATATGGACATTTCTTGGAGGTGGTCTTTCAAAATATGCAATTATCAATGAAAATGGAAAAAGAATTGTGTTTTATGAAGGCTTATAAATCAGTGTGATGTTTTTACAAATGACAATGAGATAATTAGTAAAAGAGTGCATACGAAAACAGGAGGTTCCAGTAGGAGAAGGATGTGTGTCTACATCCTTAAGCTCTTAAGCCTCATGCAGGCTTGGTTTTCTGCCCTCAAAAAGAAATTCTAATGTTCTACGTCTTGCCTCATTACGCATTGGTCTCCTACTTTGATACTTTAGCATCAAATATTCTCATGATGCATTTCATTTAAAAAGATGGATAATTGATCATTTTCCATGTTCTCTTTTCTGAATTTTGGCTTTAATTATTATATACACCTTGACACATGCTTTCGTAAAGCATGAAGTATCTGATCAAGCTTTGGCAAATGCAACATATAGTAACAAGTTTGTGTTTTAGCTTAAAAGTCTTTAAGTCCTGGAGTTTTCATTTTCTAGTTTTATTTGAACCTTCAATATTTTTATTTTGTAATCTCAGTTCAATTCTTCAAATACTTTTAATAGATGGTAGTACTCCCCATCTAATGTGTTGGTGCCTATGCCTTTGTTTCCCCCACAACTTGCATGCAACATTTTTCCAATAAATCTGCAGGATGTGCCACATCTACATTTTTGTTTCATGACCATCTTTATATAATGTATTTGATTAATTACACCCCTATGGACTGTGACTGTAATAATTGATAATGTATTATACACGCAGATAAAAATGCTGGAATATAGGCAGAAAAGATTAGAAGTGGAGCCTTTGAAGTTCAACACTATATCTCCTTCAACAGAAAATTTGGATACCCTGGAGTTTAGAAGGGTGATATGCAAAGGAGTTTTTGATGAGGATAGGTCAATCTATGTCGGTCCACGTTCTAGAAGCATTTCTGGAGTGACTGAGAATGGCTACTATGTTATAACTCCTCTAATGCCAATCCCCAACAACCCTGACAGGTAAATGAAGTGAGAACTGTTTTTAAGCCTTTAATTGCAGTTAACTCTTCCTGCCATTTGGCTATAGATCCATCATTTTATTTTTACAGTATAGGAATAAAGATGTGTGTACTTTCCATAATTCTTTCCAGTTAAAGGGAAAAAAGAAGAAGTATTTCTTGTCTTCGGGAGGGATAAATTTAAATTTAAGTTTATTTTTCAAATTATCAAATATTAATCCTTCATTTGAAGATATTAGTCCAACACAAGCTTGAAGTGCTAGCACAATAAATTTTAGCAATTGGATTGTTCCATGAATACACGTATTTTATACAGAAAATGTGAAAAATCTGTGCTGTTTCATAGGTCAAAGACATGTTCCTATGTTTTTTTTTCATTGTATGAGCACCTTCAATGTTTTCCTTTGGCAAGTTTGTGTTGTTTTCAGTTGGCCACCAGACATCAACTATTTATGGTTAGTGAGCATTTTAATTGTATTAAACATTGTGAATCACTTTGCAAATTAGATAGTGTTATGTCAGTACAATTTCCAGAGTCCATTGGAGTCTAGGATGATATTTGAATCCAGATATTTTCTGCAAATCACTTTAAATTTTTTAGGAATTCGTATGGAACAGTCCGTTTCAAGTGCTAAAAAATCCAGGATTTTTCGTAGGAAAATGGTGTTAAAATGGATGTGTCCTAAACATGGAGTTCTTGGTGAAGCATTGTGTTTGGATATTGGAAAAGCAGTCTAGGCTTCTAATTGTGTGAATTATGGTGGATTTTTTTTTCCCCTTCAGAACCAACAGATAGGGTAGGTTTTCTATTCTGCCTTTTCAGCTGATAATGTAATCAATAATCTTTTAGCGTGCAGTCGCCAGTCCTGGTCAACAGAGGATGGGTCCCCCGCAGTTGGAGGGACAAGTCTTTTGAAGCTTCACGAGATGGTGAACAACCTTCTAGTATAGCACCCTCCTCTGTCCAACAAAATGAACAAAGCTCTTGGTGGAGGTTTTGGTCAAAGAAGCCTAGGATAGTTGAGGTTCCTTCTTGTCATGCCATGATGTCTTGTTTGCAGATTCATTAGTTTGAAGAACCAATCTTCATTTGTCTTGAAACTTAACAGGAGCAAGTCCCTGCTATTGCCCCTGTAGAAGTTGTTGGCGTTGTTCGTCAGAGCGAGAAGCCAAGCATCTTTGTACCAGCAAATGATCCAAGCTCCCGCCAGTGGTTCTATGTTGATGTTCCTGCAATTGCTCGTGCTTGTGGGCTTCCCGAGGGTACAGTCTACATTGAGGACATCAACGAAAATGTGAATCCAAGCAACCCTTACCCTGTTCCAAAGGATGTCAACACCTTGATCCGCAGTTCAGTCATGCCGCAGGACCATCTAAATTATATGTTGACATGGTATGTTCATCACTTTTTTAAGCAATTTTTTCTCCCATGATAGTCTGAAAGTTCTGCAAGAAGCTGTGTTCAGAAATTAGCAGAGAGATTTCTGAGAGATACTCTTATCAGAATCAGGAATTTTGATATTTCAATTTGATGTTGATTCTCATAATGCAAAGTAACTGCAAGCATCTGAAAAATTTAATTTTATGGTCCTTGGAATTTTACAGTTTTGTAAAGATGTGAGAAAACTACTAGTAAAGAAAACTAATCTGAGTAATTTTATGATTGTGAATTCAGTCTGCTTGGAAGTTGTTGCAAGGTTATGGTTAAAGATATCTGTAAATAGTAGTCAATTAAAAGAATTAGGGTATAAAGTGTTGAGAATTTGAAAAATCTGTATTTTTTAAGGCTTCAGGTTATCAATAGTCAAACTAATGCATCCACTTGCTGGGAAAAAGCCCTATTGCAAAAGTGTCATTTTTTGTGTCCTTGAGCATTGCTTTTGGATGATGGTGCGTAATGCAATTATTTTAGTAAATAGCTTGCATATATTTTTCAAATAAATAGTCAGGGTCTATAATTGTAAACTAAATGATGGAGTAATAGTTTGTTTTCTTAGAGTCTGTATTCTGACACAATTTTCTTTTCCTGCATTTTAGTTTTAAACCGGAATAATTTCCTTATAATTACACTGGTGTCAACAAAGTAAATAAATGAAATTTAGGTTACAGGGGCACTGTGGGAAACTGAAAGCGTGACGTCCTGAAAGGGCAAATATAGTAAACTGGAGCTTTTGAATTATCAACTACTGTATCAACTTGAGTGTCACATCTGGAAATACATTAGTTTGAGAAGTTCCACTCAACAAATTATAATAAGTTTGCGAGATCTGCTATTCGACTTCTTATGTGAGATCCTTTTTATTTCGAGCAGGTATTCTTTATCTGCAGCAGTTACATTCATGGCTTACAAGAGACTGAAGCCCAAAAAGAGTCGGAGGTAGCAGGATTTTACATTAAGAGATTGGCTCTACTGATGATTTTGTTGTTCGATATTGCATGCAAAAGTTAAATTCACAAGAATATGGAATAGTTCAGTTTAGTTAAACTCAACCTTTTCCTTTTAACATGAAATTTTTTTTTGTATGTTAGCATCATTGATCTAATCGTGGCTATGTTTGTTGAACTGGAAAGTATTTCCTGTTGATTTTTTCAACTTGTTTCTTAGACGAGCTGATACAACGCCCAGATGGTGGCATCCAAATCATGAAAATAAGGTTACATTGAGAGTAAATTGAATAGTACATCACTCTCTTGAGAAGCTGTTTCTACCATTCTATTTTTGTCTATACTTTATCTTGTCTTAGAAAGATATATGACCCTATATTTGAGTTTTGAAACCCTGTAAAAATTGATATTATATACATTATGACTTCATTTAAATTAAATAAGTTTGATGCATTTTCCCTACTTTTGTGGATTTTCTTTGTTCTTTTGCCGATAATTTAGTCTATCTTATCTAGATCCTGAGATTCAGTTGCTTTAGTTGTCAAGACATCTCAAAGATATGGGTATCATCACATTCCCTTGAGTTTTAGAGAAACGTCAACAGGTCCAAATGTTTGTTTCTCTTTTTTTTTTTATCTCAAACAAGTTTGTGCTACTACTGAGAGACTGTAATTTGTTCTAAAAGGTTTGAAAGAGTTGCAATTTGTATCAAATAGGATTTAGAGGTTTGCCATTTTTATCGAATGCATGCCTGCCATAGATTATGTATATTACATCCTGTCGTTATGTTGCAAGAAACGTGAACGTATGCATGGATGAGACTATGTTGTTTGTTGAACCCACAAATTGGTTTGTTGGATGGGCATGAATGTCTAAAAGATGTGGGTGAATGTATACTTGGCAGAATTCTGTGTTAATATATTTTGCAGAGGGAGGAATATTTGCTGCATCTTAAAACAGCTTAAGCAATGGCGTTTTTTTGTGATTGTGGGAACATGAGGTCATTTTTGTAGGGCTTGCCCAGCTGACTACTTGTGTTTCTCTTTTCAGATATAAAAATTATTTAACTGCATTTGTGCGGTGAAAAATTCAGAGAGGTCATAGATACGTTTTGAAACTTGAAAGAATTCTCTTGATGTTCATGATCAGGGAAGGAAAGGCAGGTTCAAAAATATAGTCAATAATCATTAAGTATAGGGACTGGGCTGATACCAATGGTAGATCTCTGGACTGTTAATATTTTGCTAAAATACATGGGATCTTCTGATAATTTATGACAAGAATATTTCTTGCTTTGGTTTTGACCTTTGGGTTGCCTTTTCTGTTCTTAGTATTGATTGCTTTGCAAATAAGCAATATAAAGAAGAGGAAAGGCGCCTTGAAAGCATAAAAAAGGAAACTAGCTTTAGTTGTCTTGATTCCACTTTATCATCATTAGAAGCCGAAAAAATGATCTGGAAAAGAACACTCGATATAGCCTCGAATCACCGTTTTCTCCTGTCTCTCGCCCACTATGCCCAACGACGCCTCTTTCTACAATTTGGCGCCCCATTTTTTAAAAAAAAAAATTTACTGGCACCCTTGAGCTTGAGCATTGACCAATTTTTTTTCGAATTTTAGAATCACTTATGCTGATTTACAGTGGATTCTCTAACTCAAAAATAAATTCAATTAAATTGTGAGAAGAGTATATTGATCAGTTAACTGAAATGTTTAAAGCACCCTAGAATAACGTTACAATCTTTTTTTTTTTTGGTTAAAGAAAAAAGAAAAAAAAAAGATCATGAACAAATGTAAATACCTTTGATGTTCTACACTGTACAATTTGTACATTACAAAAATATGAACTTTCTATAAAGAATACAAATCAAAGAATTCCCATAAAGAAACCCACTAACTCACCACGCTAAAGTAGACAAGCAAACAAACAAACAAATAGGAAACTAAAACCCCAACTGAAAAGAATGAAATGAATATGAACACCGAAAGAAAGAGAACGCTAGCAAAATGGACTTCATTATACATATCTTACTTGCAGAGGAGATGCAGTTATCCTTTCATGCATTGCCTTCAACAATGATACAAAATTCAATAGACTTTCTCTGGAGAACCACTTAAACTTCCATGTAAGATACCCAGCACATTTTTTTTTCTTGTCAATTGCTGTAACCTTCTTGCACTCATTGGCTGAGGAGCCGAACTTTGATGTAGCACATTTAACAGTTAAGGTCACGCACCAGCTCTCCTTGCTATCAGCAACCTGAATGGAATTAATATGTAAATCAACATACCTTTCATAAGTTCTATCGATTAAGCAAATGAAAAGAAACCAAGGGGATGGACTGGGTGAAGAAATGGATCCAGCAATGGTCAGTCTACCACGTAGTTAAGGCCACAACAGAATATACACTCACCGTAAGAAGAATTGTACTTCCACTAAGAAAGTGAAAAACCCTGAGAGAGGAAAACAGAAACTATACGACACAGTACACACATTCACCCCAGTACAAGTCTGGACCAGCTACTAGACCTGACCCCCAAAGCCCCCTCCTAGCTATGACAAATGAGGAGAAAAAAGTAATCTCATAACTCCTTAGCATAGTTAAGATGCCTATTTTACTAATTTTTGAAAAAGATATTGTTGTTTCGTTTAAAACGAATGTTAACTAAAAATGAAGGAAATAACATTAGACCAACAGAGTAAAAAAAGACCAAAGAACTTGTTTGCTATTGGATCAGAGTCAACATGGTGCATAAAACAGATAAATGATGGCAACTGTAGATAGAAAATAAGTTACCATCTCAGAAATGTTATTGATGGAGCAGCACGAATCAACCGAGTAATATGAAGGTGAAGATGCATCCGCTGAAAGAGAGCTAAACTGCATAAGGTCCTCAATGCATACAAGCACATGCCCTCCAATCAGAAACAGTGATCTTGATAGCCATGAACCCCCTGTTCAGTTTACATGTATGTGAATTCAATGTTAGGAATACAGAGAACTCAATAGTTGTTAAGGTAAAAAACAATTTAAGTATCTAAAATGTATTGCAATCCTTTATTAAGAAATAGAATATTTCAGAGTTTGGCACTCCAAAACACTATTCTCTCAAGCTAAAGCAGAAAAGGAATTGCTCAATTCAAACAGATGCAGACTAAAGCACACTAACAAGGTATTGAAAGAAAGAAAATAACGTCACAGATTAGACTAAATAATATTCATAAAAACACAATTTATAGGAAACTGTGTACACTTATGCAGAGATTTAAATCAGCCCTATAACTGGACAGAAAAATATAATCACCCCACAAGTTTTTCCACAGGCCATAATTCTGTGGCTTGAGAAATATGGGCACACACATTTATCACCGATAAACTGCCCGAACCAGCACATACATGCATACATGCTCAAGACACATTGCACCAGAGATAGGAGAGTTGAATAATTACAAGCATCAACAGCTTCTTAGTATGAAATGGATTGTGTCAAACCAACTGTAAAAATTAAGTCACCTGACTATACCAAACATCAGGTTGATCAATCCGTTTCATATAACATATAAAGTCTGACATAGCACCAATACAGCAGTCAATTAGGGCGAAACATGGAATCCACAAAATTCATTGGGCATAAGAATAACTTCAAAACCAAGTGCAATCTACCCATCTCTATATCACATGCCCAGGAGTTTTCCAATATTATCCAAACTGTAGAACCCTGCTATACTACTCTTTTTCTCTAAAATGCCTAATTCAGCATTGACTCTTAATAAGATAATTGCTCTGCAGTAAAAAAGAAAAGAAAAGGAATTCCGTAACTTTTCTTTTTTATTGATTGGTAAGATCTTAATCTAGGGCCTGCCGCGAACACCGCAAGCCTTCACCACCTAAGCTAAACAGAAGTCTGAAGGCAAAAAGAATCTTGCTCCCATTAATCAGAAAACCATGTCACCACATGTTTAGAACGATTAGCCAATTAAAAATACCAAATCATAACCCGTGCTTAGCATACCTTCATTGTTGCTGCACCAAAAAAGCACCATGGAATATTGGAATAAGCTTACTTTCGAGCCTCCACATATTTGTTTCTCAAAGAACTCAACCTGAACCTGCTCCAAACTGCCATTTAAATTTCCAAAACCCCAGTCTATCATAACAAAGAAAATAAACCATGTATAACTGCTGGGCATTTATAAAATTCAACCTACGTGCACAATACCAACATATATTTCTTAAAGAAATAATAACACCACCATTGAGTTTAAAGTTTGTGGTGTGATGGTATTAGATAGATCACCTTCTTAAGGAACATTTGTTGTTTGTTGATAATGAATCAAAAATTTGCAATGTACAAAGTAGTTGCCTCGATTTCTCAATGCTCCTTGTCATAAACAGGTACGTTTCACCCGTCTCTATAGACACCCTAATTCGTTGTTAAAGAAAGAAACAGTTTCAGAGAAGTGATCATTTCTTCAATAGCTGAAAGTACTCGACATTACTAACCTCACAACCTGAAGTCCTAGACCAACCAAAACCTCTCTAACATCTTCAATCTTGTGGCAACCAACCAAACTTGAGATAGTTTCTGCAAACATGATTGATATCAGCTTCAGCACAATGAAGTTCAACAACCAGCTTAGGTAAAAACCTAACTAATCAACATCAGTCACAAACTCAAAAATACGCCTTCAAAAAAGACTTCATAACCAACCTGATCCATCAAATGTGACACCAGAGAGCAGCACATAAAACTTGTTCTTGCTGCTACGCAGTATAGCCACTTCTCTAAATATGGGAAAAAAAATGAAAAAAATTAACAAAAAGCAATATATAGAGTACACTGAAAAAGTACATCAGACATCCAAATAATTACTAATTAAATAACTCATAATTGACATGACTGAATAATAAAAGGAAAAGTAAGTTCAACTTCTGTTAGAATTAAAATTAAACTTATTTAGTTTCACTAGATTTAGTTTTATTAAGTATATTTATAGTTCAAGTAGTATTAGTCTCTTTCTAGTTTGTTCAGAATTCTTAGTTTATGTTTTTTTATTGTTTTAGCCCATATAAAAGCATGTCTATGTACTAAGTTCAACATTCAAGTGAGAACTTAATATGATATATTTTATTTTTTTTCTAACAAATACAACTATCGAAATCTGCAAGCAGATCTGGGAATCTGTGCAATGGGGTGAAAAAAGTGCATCTCATGGAGACTCAAAAGCCATGCCAATTTGTGAAAAGAATTAACAGGAGAGATTCTTCAATATCAGTGAAACATTTTGAAAATATAATCATATGAATTGTAACAGGAAGCAAAGCACCAGATATGACCACTTGTCAAATGGAGGCAAAAAGTCTTAGCTCACTTAAAATGGAAAAGGAAGATAAAATTCCAAAGATGCTACCAAAATAGAAAACTCAAAAGAGTTTCATTAATGCAAGAACCTAAAATGCACATTTCCAAGTGTACTGCTCTTTGCCTAAAATGACATGTTAGAGGAGCCTTTATAATAAAAATTAGAACAAACACAAAAAGTTTATAGAATAAGTATAAATATATAACAGAAAATTTAGAAAGGGAAATAAAACTGCCACATCAAGGTTTTGAACTATTAAATAAAATATTAAGAAAAATCAATGAACTGTATCACTTCACATGAAAAAGCATATGAAAATATTAATAATCTAGTATCACACACACCAATCATCATTACCAGAGAGTTTTTAATCTTAGATAAACAGTGTGAGATTTTTCTTTTCAATTTCCTCATATATGATAAGAAATTCCCTCACTAATTGATTTTCTACAGTTATTACCTTTCTCTGTAAATGGAATCTTGTCCAAGCATACAGCAAAACATATACTGCACACACATTTCATGACTTCTGTAATCAGCAACATTTTTGTTAAAGTAATCCTCAACAAAATCATCTCTGACAGGAGATGAGCATTTAGCTACAGTTCCAGCATTACTAATAAAAGATGTCATGACTGCATTCTCCGGGGCCTGTTTCTTATCAGAATTTTTGCAAAGAATATTCCAACCAAATATTCCTTTCCCTTGCTCATTTTTATTGTCAATTCCACTAATATTCAAATCGCCATTCGATTTTTGCAATGTTTCTGTCTCACCAACTGTGCTCTGGTCCTCTAATAGTGTAACAACTCTTCTCGTATGTTTCCTTTTTATTTTCTTTTCCAACCAATCAGCCTCTTTGTTGACAGATTGAGCAATTTCACCATCATTATCGCCGGTAGAGAAATCACTGCTTCTGCCATTTTCTCTTACACAGGCAATCTCCTGTTGTTGGTCACTATATTTATCCTCAAAAAGGTTCGATGAAGAATGCCCTTCAGCACTACTACATAAATATTCATGGTCAAGCATCTGATCAACTTCTGGCATTGACGGAGCATAATTGCAGAAATCATCATCACTACAGCTGGTGTTACTATCAGATGATACCACAGAATAGGACTCTGCAGATAGCTGCAAAATTTCTTCAACTAAATTGTGGCGGCGATGAAGAATATCCTCTTGATAATGAGGTGGAGAAATGGGATAGGCAGAGGATGAATACGCATCTGTTATATCATCTATTGAAGTCAACGGTGACTCACTGATGTTCTCAACCATCATATGACCTTCAGTAGTGAGGGTATCATGATGTAAACTTTTAGCTTGCATCACAATGCTTCCAGCTCCTTCACATAAATAAGGCTTATGATTCTCCTGTCTCAAATCCATTCTCCCGATCCCCGGTAAAGGAACCCCGCCAGTAATGCCCAGAGAACCAATATGGTCAAAATATTGATGAGCATTCAAACCAGTAGGCATGTCTGCAACATAATTGTCAGATTCTAATATGTTTGTACTATTCTCATCACCTGAAGCTTGAACAGAGTGTAAGACATATCTTGAACTTTCACCTAGATGTGGCTGACTCCTGTTGTTCATATAATTATCTTTCCCAGAATGCAATGTGGCCCTACTACAAATACTGCCATCCACGAAATTCTCAGAAGTGTGATCCATCCACTCTTTAAATTCCCGCAACCATAGAATAGAACGCTCTCTCTTCATATGCTCAACCCTATTCATCAAATCAACTATTTCAGCATCATCATCAGATGCCATATTCTCCTCTTTGTTTTGAATCTCATTATCACATGACACAGACTCGCGATCAGAACCAACATATGTACTCTCTTCTTCACTCTCAATAGAAGCAAGACGGGACGCCTTTTTCTGCAAAATGGAAAGCCAGTAAATTTTTATAACCATCTACATAATGACAATAAAGAAAAAAAGAAAGACTTCTCTGGCAGCACATTTATGAATACGTCACCAAAACTTAATTTAGACATATTACACATCAAACACCCAAGCTTTGGGGCAATTTCACTTTACTCCAAAAACTCCCAAAGACATCTAACATGTACTATCCAGCCCACCAGCTGCATACTGAGCCAAGTGTCACAAAGTTCATATGTATGCATATACTAGTATATAAAAAGCAAAAAAGCAATAGCTGATATGGAGAACTTCCAATTAGAATCACCTACCCTTTTTCTGTTGCCACTTCCATCTCCATCAGCATCATCTTTTGCTGGAGAATAGAATCCAAAGCTTGCAGGTCGCTTCTGCCTCCTAGCAATTATAAGCTGCCTCTTCCAAAGCTCTCTCGTGCTGATTTCCTTGTCATCTAACTTCAACTAGTCAGGCACACAACAGAAGAAAAAGAAAAGAAGTTTAGCTTCATTATAAAATTGGGTGAGTCATTATGTAATCTGGACTTCAAATATTATATAGTTTTGTAACAAATTTGAACCAAAACCCGGATCCAAACACGAAAAAAATGTTTTTCAATCCAAAAGTACTACATCCAAGAATAATGCAGTGACCCAAAATAGAGGGCACATAAATCGTGCCTTACTTTATCTGGGTGAGCAAAATAGCTGAATACTTGAGCTCGATACCATCGGGAACAACATAATGGATTTCCTTCCAACCACAAGTTCAGTAAAGATGGAAGCCCAGCAAGGAATTCGAGCTCCAAAAAATTGAAAATAATATTGTAGGAAATGTCAAGGCCTTCAAGAGACTTCAAATTCTCAATCCCACGCAATGTAGTCAGGGCATTGTTCCGCAAAACAAGTTTAACAAGATGGCAGGAGACCTGCATAATCCCACAACATGGGTGAATGGATCCGCAGCCAATTCCTAAATAAAAAAATAACGGCAAAAGTGAAAATATCTGGGAAATCAAACTATGAAACACAACATTTCACAGATAACCAAGTTGAGTAAATTGGTCTGAAAAATATTGATACATAAATTTCCAAAAAGAAAAATTATCAGATTAATTTCATTGGGACTGCGGTCAGGTGGTTTTGAAGGATGAAAAAGAATACTCAGAAACTTTGTCGATAGTCAAAATTAGTCCACATTTGTTTTCAACTAATTTGACTGAAGAAAACACATTTCTGCCCTCAGATTTATTAAGAGTTTGGGTGCACTGACATTTTTATCCTTATATATTAACCAAATTCACAAAATAATAGAAAAAGAATTAAACTCCCTCACAAAGAATTCAAAATTCACATCCATAAGTTACAATGTATATCACGAACCTTTTCCCCTATCTTAGTAGTCTAACCATAACATGACAGAACATCTATCTAAATTCCTAGTATCCCTATGGCTTGTTCAACTGGCCAGTGGGGGGAAAATGAGAACACACTATGATCACTCTACACTGCAAGGAGGGTTAACAAGAGATCAAGTTTGACCATGCCTCTTTATTGTACTTGGTAACAAATTTCAGTTTGTAACTATAGGCATTGAATAGCAAAACCCTGACAAAATCTCAACTTTAATTGAAATTTCTTCAACCCCCCAAGACATGCACACAATTCATAAGCAAGAGAAAAACAGCAGAAAGGAAAAATAATGAAACCAGTACACTCACAAGAAAATCTGAATAAAAAGATGGCCAAGAGCCAGTAAGCCAAAGCCTAGAAAATGAAAATTTGATCTCCAAAAAAAACAATTCCATAACATGAACTATGAAAGTAATTGAAGCACATCCAAAACCCTAGTCATGATTGCTCTATCTTCTGTCAGTTGAACCAATTCATGAACACTTCCTCTCTCTTTGTTGAATCAATCTTTTTGCATGTTTGGGTTAATTACACCTAAAAGTTAATCTAGAGAATCCACCAAAACTCAAGTCAGTTTAAGAAACACTAATAAAAGTCATCAGAGATTGGCTTGTATGGCCACCTAAAAGGTTGTAAAATCAACACAGCATTTTTTGAGATCGCTTGTTTGTTTGCAGCACTAATCTATATGCAAAAGTGAGACTGAGCACTGAAGATCAAGAAACACAACTTGAACCGAAGACAATGTGTTTATGATCATCTCAGACATTTAGGCAATTACAGTACAAAAACTAGGACTAGAAGCTAAACAAAATTTTTTTATGCAATTGATATCATATTCAAAGTACAAACATAAAACTGGAAAGAAGTAAATTAATACCACGATAACAAAATAAGCAATTCTAAAAACAATAAGCTAGAAAGAGAGAAACAAATTGTTCAAACTAATTTATGCATCATCTTGAACATCCAAAGAATCATGCCATAACCACAAGTTAGCTATATGATGTAATCATCCCTTTTATTCATACCTCACTGAAAGTTTCTAATGATCTGAGGTGATTGAACCCCAGATCCAAGTGCTTCAATTTGACACATCTTCGAAGATTATCCACCTTAGCGAACCTATTTCTACTTAAATCAAGTGTTTCAACTGCAGGAAGAAGTTGCAAGGACTCATCCATTAAAACCAAGCGATTACATGCACAGGATACAAATGACAACCGATTCCACTGTGGAGAGTCCTTTATTTCAGCTATCCTACTCGCAAATACGTGCCGCAGTGCATCCTAAATCATACAAAAAATAAATCAATTTACTGAAGATTGAAACTAAAAATATATATGTAATTTAAATCCTCTGTTTTAGTCGTTTTTTCAGTTTAACACTATTTTCAAAAACGAAATGTGTTCTTCACAATCTGTTAGCAGGCGTTTTCTATCTGTTTTTGGATCTCAGTTCTAAAAAACGACAACAAAATGCATCCTTAAATGATTTCCCTTTTCTTTCAATTGAATAACAAACAAAAGCAAAACACAAGATTAAAAGAGCAAACTGACAGTAGAATTGTGACAGATAATCTTCTCCAAAGTATGTCTCAACTCGAGCAAGCCTTTAGCAGCGGAAGTAGACAAGTCACATCCTCTGAGCTCCAAGACCTTCAATCTTCCAAAAGGCAACAACGAAAGCGGCGTTGGATCACGCGCGGGCGGTGGCAGAGCAGAAACAACTTTCAAAGACGTAAGCAGCTTCAAAATCCGTCGCAATTGCTCCAGCGCGCGGTGGTCTCCAAGGTCTGAAACATAAGCTCGGAGGTAGTCAACCGGCGCGCCGGCTAGCAGCCGCTCGAGCTCGTGCAACGCCTCCAGCCGAGATTGCACGTAGTGCAAACCGGCCGGGTTGAGTTTCAATACTATGGATCCTTCTATCAATGGACCGGCCTGCTGTTCCACAAATTTCACCAGTTTTTCCAGGTAGCGATCTCCCGTTACGATCGCCATTAAAAAAAATAATTAATTAATTATTGAAAAGGGAGGTTTGGGAGGGATAGAAGAGAAGAAGAGAAGAACTGCCATCGCTGATTGGAGTTGTAAATCTCGTTAATCGGGTCTAATGATTGGGTTAGAATTTGGAATTTTCTTTTTTTGTTTCGTGAAGAAATTTAAAAAATATATTTTAATAAAATAATTTTTTAGGAAATTATAACGAGACACCTGGCATACATGCAAATAGTACTGGGTCCCCACAACACGTTTGTTTATTCAGATCATGTGTTCCGGTTGCGTAATCTCCGGACCCCGACCATCATACTCGTTTATCTCTTCCGCATTATTTACTGTAGAGATGGCAAGTAAGTCGTGTCGGTCTGATTTAATGATCCCAACCGTGAACAGTATCCGTCCGATTCGATACGGTCCGTAAATAGTATCGATCCGGTCCAATATAGTACGATGATCGAGTCGAGTTGGGCCGTGGTGTTAGGTCCGTGAGCCAGGCTTGGCACGAGTCCGTGATAGACTGTGCCAGCCCACAGGCTCGTGTTGTGTCCGGCAGAACTAACCCGCAGACCCAATGAATTTGATTTTTTTTACTTTCAATTGAAAAAATTTACAACTACTACAAGAAACACATGGCTAGAAGACCTCAAATAACAACCTTATCATTCAATCGATTTTATTTATTTATTAACATATTTAAATAAAATATATTTAATAAATCACAACAGTAAATTTATTAAATATATTATTTTTAAATTGTTATTATTGATAAAATATATATAATATAATTATATTTTTATTTTTAATAATTATTTAAATATAATTTTATTACATTTATTTTTTATAATAGTTTAAAAGAACAATATTATATTTTAATATCATTTAAAATTTTAGTAAATACTTATTTTTTTATAAAGTAATTAATAAAAAAGAGAATTGACCATAATTATCAATTTAATTTAGACAATTAAATAATTTATATAAAATATTTTTGATAATAAAAATTTTGTTAAAATAAAATATCAAATTTAATTAATACATTTACTATAATTTCTCTATTAACCTATATAATCTATGTATTAATATGATTATAATGATTTATTTATTATTGTAATATTAAATGTTATATTTTAATTGCGCTTATTAATAAAATAACATTATACAAATTATTAAATATGATTGGAAACGTATTATATATTTTTTATTCTATTTATCAGTATAAATATTTGAAACTTTTGGTTAAGTTATAATCTAAATGTAATTAGTTATCGTTTTTATATATTTTTTTAGATATAATATTAAATTACTATATTTTATTTATGATAATAAATAATAATAGATGATTATCAAATTGGTGATTGTTATTAATTCTTTTATTTCGTCAATTATTCTGTGAAAAATTAAATATTTATTTTTGATGATATGTAAAGTATTGATTTCACGCATGAAATGTGAATTTATCATTATTGAATAATATAATAAATTTGATTTATATTATGAAATTTAATGAAAAAATAAAAATTGAAGATATATTTTTTAATAATAAATTAATATTATGATTGTAGAAACTAATTTTTGTTAAATACTTTAAATATTTTTAATTAATAAATTTAATATTTTTTAAATTTATATTATGTTTAATAGAAACTATTATAAAATTAAATTATTTATATAAATTTTTAAATTTTAAATCTATAAACTAGATGAGTTGCCTCCATCATTCTATCTTCCTCTTATAATCACTTGTTATTTATTATAATAACAATATTTTTTCACAAATATAAATTATTTTGATGGTTGTTAATGTTATGTATATAATTTTTTATTTTTATGATTTTATTAATGATAATAATAGTTATAATTCTCAAAAATTATTTTTTATCAATATAATAATTTTAAAATATTTAATAATATAAATTAATATCGCTTATTGTGTAAATTTTACAAATGAATGTCATCGTTGTAAGGTGGATGTTTATGTCTTAACTCCTGTGTTCGATCTTTGGTCATGTAAAAATTTTAAATATTTTACAAAAGTCAAGTTAAAGCTAAACAGGGCCGCAGATCGGCCCAAGCACGGGCTCAGCGCGCCCCGTACGAGTCGGGTTTCCCGAGTTAAGAAAATATAAAATGGGCTTGATCCAGCTCGGCCAGACTACCGTGCGTGCTTGTACCGATAGGTTTGCCACCTTCCAATTTATTGTGGTTACTTTCAATTTACCCCTCCTAAGTTATATACTTTTTAACATACTCTTAAATGTTTTCTAAGGCATCAATCTGCCTCACATTGTTAGTCTACTCGTATGCTTCCAAGTTAATTGATGTTTATCAATAATAAAATTACCTTTCCTTTTTCTATCTCTTATGTTCACTTCACTTTTATTTTCTCTTCTTTTACTCTTCTATTACTCTTCTATTAGATTAAACTTGTTATATTAATTTTGATTTGTGTTAGTGTATTAAGTAAGTTATCTTGTTTAGTGGAAAAAGTCAAATTAAAAATAATGAGAGGTATTGAAAAAAGAGAGAAAAAATAAAAAAAAATAATTAATTTAAAAATATCTTATTTTATAGAGCATTTTTTTTTGTTCGTACGTTAACAAAAGTCACTTTGTTAATAAAGGGTAATCAACAGTTCTATTATTAAATGTCGAACAATGAAGGAGTGGATTGAACCATTAAAAAAATTAGACTGTAATGAAAATTGTCAAAAATATTGGGAATGAACTAAAATTGACCATATTTACAATACGAAGTTATATCTATTTATTTATTTATTTATTTTCAATCCTAAATAGTGTGATTTTCATCACTTGAATATACAATAACACAATAGATTACTTAAAAAAATTTACGATCCAATAAATAAATGAATGTTATATCACTTAAAATCTCATGTTGAATACTATAAATATTAATTGTCGTTTTCTATTAATAAGATTGTAATATTGGATACAATATACTAATTTAATAAAAGATAATAAAAACGTAAAATAGATTGTCTTGATTCAACACAAATAATTTTTAGTCAAACTCATAAATAAAATATAATTGACACAACTTAAAAATTTTATAATTAAAGTTATAATACAGAACAATACATTAATTCAACCAGAAAAATGATACAAAATTAATAATAGATGTATAAGATAGCTCCCATTAGTGAAGATTTAAATGAAATTCACAGTTGAAGAAAATAATCTAAATGACTAACATCAAAATATTGAATAATTAATTAATTTTATGTTGAATAATTTTTAAAAAATATAAAAATTAAGTGGCGTTATTAATAATTTTCTTCAAGGTATTGTAATAATTATATAAAAAACTAAATAATCAGACCTTAAAGTTCAGCACAATAAGACGCTTGCATAAATTCGACAACCAAAAAATAAAAAAAATAAAAAAAATCTTATGATATCGGGATAAATCAATGATCTTAAGGGGCGACGGCGACAGTTAGTAGGTTTTACGTTTCCTAAACTTGCTTCTGCCCGCATACAGTTATTGCTCTTGGTTATATACTTAAAAGCCCTAATTCCTATCTTTCACATTTCGATATACCCATAGAAGTGCCGCCACCTGCAGCTTTCTCCTCCACACTTGCGGGAAATCATAGGGGCTTCCCTAAAGTCTCTCTCTCTTTGAACCCCGTCGAGCGTATGCTCACTGCCCTAGAGCCGTTGCTGTGATCTGAATCGAAATTGGTGAGGATTTATATTATCTGTATCTTTTTTTTTTTTATGAGTAATTAATCATCGATGTGCTGGATTTATGTCTTTTCTGTTTCTATAAAGTATGAGTTTGGAAATTTGTTCTTAAGGTTCAGGACTTCGTGGTTTTATGTTTTAGATTTGGAGTTGTAGGGTTCAAGATTTAGGGTTAGGTACTTGGAGTTACGATTTTTTTTTTCATTATCCGATGATTGTAGTTAACTTTTCTGGTGGTAAATATTCAGTTTATTGAATAAAACTTGGATATGAACTAGTTTTAGCTTGCGTAATCTTGAAGGAAAAAAGTTTCCTTCATTTGGTGACTGTTGATATCTTCTTAAATTGAGGATATGATAGGCAATAGTTTGATTTAAGCTGAAAGCACATCCATTTTGGGAGTAAATGCCATATATATTACCAAATTTTACAACACATTATCTTGCCTTCTAGTTTTGGAGTTTCCATATGACCATTTTGTGTTCATATATTAATATATAGACTGTGCAATGTACAGGTTGTTGGAAGAGCTGGTTTGATTGTGCAGTAGTGGAGTTAATATTATTTCAGAACTCTGTCAGCTGAAGGTTATTCTTTTTTCCAAAGTAAATGGAGGAAGAAAAAGGAGGAAAAGAAAGCCCGAAACCTAGAGATATAAGGCGTTATTTCTGTGATTACTGTGGCATTTGTAGATCCAAGAAGTCTCTTATCACTTCTCACATTCTCACTCACCACAAGGTTCATTACTTTGACATTTCTCTCTCTCTCTTTTTTTTAAATTGTATACCTAAGGTTGTAGCAAATATGTATACTTATTCTTTCTGTCATTTTTTAGGAAAGGGTAAATGATGAAAGGGTAGATGGAGATGGGCAAATAGATGGAGTAAAGACCAATACTTGTGAAGAATGTGGTGCCAGTTTCAAGAAACCTGCCTACTTGAAACAACACATGCAGAGTCATTCCCTTGAGGTACTCATTAATGATTGCCTGTTGCCTGTTTCCTTTGTTGTGTTGTTCTATTGCAATATTTGTCATTCATGTTGTGTCCAGTTTACTTAAGCTGCACAGTCATGTGAGGCATTTCAAAATTATATATTGTGTATGATGGTGGGTGATGACAATATGGTTCAAAATTGGCTTGTCGTCATTAATGGATTATTAACAATTTTGCAGAAGTTATTGCTTTCTGGGTATAAAACCATGGATGTATAGCGTGAAGCATTGGATCCCATACAAAGAACTCCAAAATGTGAGAGGCTTTGAATTTGAACTTGATTGGACCAGTATCAGGTAGGGAGACCACCTGAGAAGCTCCATCAAGTGAGCCTCAATCACGCGCTGTCTTAAACTGAGGTTTGAATTTGTATGTTTGTCTTCAGGTTTTTTAACTGTGAAGTTGTCACTTCTAATGGATTTGATATTGCTGCAGAGGCCATTTGTTTGTTCATTGGATGATTGCCAGTGCTAGCTATAGAAGAAAAGATCACTTGACTCGCCATCTTCTTCAACACCAAGGGAAATTATTTAGGTGTCCAATTGAGAACTGCAATCGTGAATTTACAATTCAAGGCAACATGAAAAGACATGTGAAAGAATTTCATAATGAGGCCTCTGCATCAACTGATATTAAAGATGAGAAGCAGTATGTCTGTTCAGAAATTGGATGTGGAAAAACATTCAAATATCCATCAAAGCTGCGAAAGCACGAGGATTCTCATGGCAAGTTCTTTTAATTACCAATTCATTCTGTTGAAGTTTTTCCATAATATCTTGTCTAATTTATTTTACAGTGAATGCCCATAGTATTCTTAAAAGATTTTCTGATATGACGTTTTAACGTCCTTGTAAAATCTCTCATGATTACCTTTTGGATCACAGTTAAGCTGGATTCTATGGAGGCATTTTGTTCTGAGCCTGGATGTATGAAATACTTTACAAACAAGCAATGCCTTGAGGCCCATATTCGGTCCTGCCACCAACACATTACATGTGAAATATGTGGGACAAAGCAGTTGAGAAAGAACATCAAGAGGCATCTTCGCACACATGAAGCAAGTGGTTCACCTGAAAGAATTAAGTGTATGTTCAAGGGTTGCCGCCACTCATTCTCAACTGTAAGTTATCTTTTTGTTTTTTAATTAAATATGATTTCTTATTCTGGAATTGTATGCATGTTCTCCACATTTTTCAACTGAAAACCGAGTGGCATTTCTTCTGGGACATGTTGAATTCTGTTATCTTTTTCCAGCAATTTCTTATCAATTTTTTTTTTTCATGTATTTCATTTATACAGAAATCAAATCTCCAGCAGCATGTGAAGGCTGTGCATCATGAAATCCGACCTTTTGCTTGTGGGTTTCCAGGCTGTGGTATGAGATTTGCCTATAAACATGTGAGAGACAACCATGAGAAGTCTGGGTGCCATACTTATGTCCTTGTAAGTTTTATGTAAAATGCATTGTAATAATCATATACTGCATTTTCATACTGGCAAGAAAATGGAAAACTCATAGTTGGTGTTTTAATTGCTGTGAAATCAGGGTGATTTTACAGAGGCGGATGAGCAATTCAGATCAAGGCCTAGGGGTGGACGGAAAAGAAAGTGCCCAACTGTGGAAATGTTGACACGGAAGAGGGTTAG
The DNA here is from genome assembly GCA_028052125.1 of Melia azedarach. NCBI lineage: Eukaryota > Viridiplantae > Streptophyta > Magnoliopsida > Sapindales > Meliaceae > Melia > Melia azedarach. The sequence goes on along the minus strand of CM051401.1, from coordinate 13,468,655 downwards.
TGCACCAACATCTACTGAATCCTGTAATGTGGATAGTTATTGAATCAGTCGAGCTTTGGGTTGATTGACATGGTATATGTCATATATTTATTCCGTCAATCCGTCTCTGCTTGTATTCAGGAAATAGATGTTGAAATGTCTCTGTATATCATGTTTGTATAATACAAGCTATTGTCGATAGTAATACATATGATATAATCATATTATAAGCAGGTTGTCAAATTAATGCCAAACTTACCATTCAGATAATTCAGTTCCAATATATAAATCTTATATGCAAATTCTGCTAGCCAAGGTTATAATAAACCAGGGCTTTGTATATTTGTTCAGTTCATGACGCACCTGTTATCGTCGCGTAAAGATGATTGGTTTTGCTTTCCCTCTGGAAGTCCTCATATGACTGCCCTACTACAGGACAAACGCGTATCATGATCCTATAAGGATATTGTTTAAATCATTGATATAAGCATTTCAAGCAAACCCAACTTCATTGTTGGGTGAATGCTTCTCCCCCGGGTAGACAAGGTGAAAATTTAATAATAAATTATATGAAATTTTTCCATAAAACAATATGACGAGAGCATTTTACCAAGTAAGTCGAGATTTGCAGATACTACCATTGTTCAAACCTTTCTTCGTGGCCAAAATAAAGATCAAAAGGAAATCCGAACTATTGACTTGACGGATATAATAATCTGAAGAAATTATCAACGTAGACAGTGCCACGTGGATAAAAAACTCACCTGGTCCATTCGTTTAACTATAATTTCACCGGCTTATTTGAACTTTTATTCTTATAAAACCAACAACCAACCAGAGGATTGGTTCGGTAAGGTTGGTTTCGGTTACACTAATGACAGGAGTGATTGACTGGTTTCTTGCTCCAAAGCAATCAAATATAAGATGAAAAAAAAAAAAGGATTACAGCATTATGCTCTAGTACTTGAGCCCGAACAAGTGAGGCTAAATTCAAAATGTATTTGTAAAATATGTACATTGAGGAATCTAATTTGATTATTGTGTTTAAGTTTTAATTTAAAGTAGGATACAGTACAGCTAATGTTCAATTAACTTGCTCACCACTTGCTAGGCGTCGCTTCTCTTCTTCAACTTGTTCAAGCAATGCTTCCAGCTCTGCTTCTGTCAAGCCCTCTAATCGCTTCTGCCAAAACCAGAATTATGCCCAAAAATGATTGTTAGGAAAGCATAGCAGAAGGATGAACTTTAAACAATTTGATTAAAATAGAACTGAAAGACACAGAAAAAGAGCTTTCATTTCGGTAGAAAACTGGAAAGAATATCATGGTGCATTCGTGCTGAATTGTTGTTGACGAGTAAGACAGCTTTAAGGATACAGCAGAAATTGATAACCTTTCTCATTCTATTAGTCATTTCTAATAGAATTATATATATGGTTTTTCTAGCGAGCAAGAAGCATAAATTATGCTGGAATTTATGTTAAAAAAGGGATATATGGACTAAACCTCCATGACTTTGCTTTCATAGTCACGTAATTGTTGAGCATATGTCATTTCCTTGTTCGAGACTCTAAAGATGTATGTTGAAACCCATCCAAGCATAAGGCCCAAAACAATAATTACTTCAACAATATTACCAGCTTGCAAAGGATCAATTCCAACAAGCTGCACAGCACAACATTTAATAATAGCAGTTAGATGAACAGAATACTCAAGGACCCAATTCATTACATTTTTTCGTTGCACCTTAGATCCCCAACATTGGTGTAAACAGGACTTGATCAAGGTAGAGAGAACTGCCGTGGGTTATTTAATATGCCTATTGCATTTTTGGGTATGTTACTAAAAAAATTTCTATGTTGTACAATGACAAATAATTTTTATGAAGAACACAAACTGGTGTGTGAAATAAAAGGAACTGAATATGAAGGGCAATGGGATGTTGAAAAGATAATGGAGGAGAACAATTTAGAAGTATACCTCCAATCCACTTTTTAAGCCATAGCCAATTGCAGTAACACCAACTCCAATCAATAAAACATCCTTCCTTGTGTATCCAAATGGTGTCTATAGTAGGAATAAGTTGAAGTTATGAGTTAACACTCAAGCCAATAGATTAGAACTACAATGTAACCACTTCATCTTTAATAAAGGCTACGAAACATGGAGTTAAAAGAAGCAAAATATTTTGTTCAGCAAAAGTTGGAGCTTAAAGTTGGTGCATGCCTTTGTTTGATCAGAGGACTCATCTTTACTGCCACTGGAGTTCGAGGAACCACTGCTTCTGGGGATGATGAACCTCGCTCTGTTTGACATCACCTTGTTCAATCCTTGAAAAAGGACAGTTTCTTTTCCGTTTAAACATTTTGAAATGACTCTTCCTACAAAATTGAATGCCAGAAGCATCATAATTAGATAGTTGCATTCAAATATTAAAGATAAATTATCATCATTCTGATATATACTGCAAACAATTCTACTACACTTCAGGAAGTTTCCACTGAAAATACAACCTAAATATTTTCTTACATAATACAAATTGGTATGATCAGCAATAAAGTTTCACTATAATTTCTCTACTTCTTTGCAGAAATACAGTTTTCCAAAATTCCTGTGACTGATATGAATGAAGCTGATGCTCATCAAACAAAAACCATGTAACCAAGACCATTACAAGTTTAACAAATAAGATATTGTGAATACTATAACTTAAAACAAGAAATTGCATCTGTTCACTAGTTACAAAGGGAAACCAAAACACGAGTTTCTTGTTATATGACAAAACTTTTTGGTTCCTAAATTTCGACAAACCATTATATGTAAACAAAAATAAAACTTAGTATATGTTTGTAACTGCTGGGTTTCTATTTAGTTCTGAAAGCATAACCTATAAGCTTAGTTTGAGACTGGCGTGTTTGCTAAAGTGTGTGATAAAAACTCACTTTCACTTTTACTTGTAACTAATACTTATAACCCACTTACACAATTATGGTTAACAACTAGTAATCTTATTTCACAGCAGTCAGTAGCAAACAGAGCATAAAGTATCTGATAAACAGGCGACTAGTTGAGTATGATTCCAACCCAATATAAATTAAAAACAGTGATTTGTAGAAACTACTAAAAAATGAAATAAAATAAAAGCATGGAAGAGATATCAAGCTGACCTTTCCTGTGTAGCAAAAGTGGAAGAGCTGAAACACCATCAAAAGAATTCGTTACAGTTTTGCAAAAAATACTGCAACTTTGAAGAGAGGCCATCCCTGCACTGCTCTTTTGATAGAAAACCCAGAAAGAAAAACAAAATCAGCAGAGGTCAAAAAAAGAAAAAATAATTGCTTATTTATGAAATAATGGAATTATTGACTGTATACGAGATAATATTAATGAAAAAAATAAAAAAGAAATAGGAGTTCACCGGGGTTGGATGAGAGAGCAGTATCGTGGATGGTTGGCAGTTAGGCTGGGGATGTAATCTGAAGTCCTAAACCAATTGCTGGAAGTTATACACTGTGCATTCCACGTGTTAATTTTCATGAAAACCCGGATCCATAGCTATCGGGTCGGTTCCAACCAGATATTTTGGTGTGGTATAAGAATTTTTTTTTTTATATTGGAGAATTCAATTTGCCACTACCATGAATTCAGATTTTATATCAACAAAATTCAAACAACCATATTTAAAATATTAATTCTTCTACTATTGACATAGTGGAAAATATTTATGAGGGAGAAAATTTTTGAATCTTCACGTTAATTTTAGAAAATATACCTGTAAGTGGAAATAAATTTCATCTAAATTAAGTATAAATTTTTATAAACTTTTTTTTCGTGTAAAAAAAGAAGATATCAGATTTATACATATCTTAATCCCTAATTTTTGATAGATACCTAACCAAATTTGTATAAATTTTAACTTATAACTTCATTAAATATTCAATCTAATTTTGGTAGATTATTTATGAAATTTGTAATATTAAAAAAATAATTAGAGGATTATAAAAAAAGAAAACTTTAATGAACTAATTCAACCTTTTAAAATTGAATTTTATGCCTAAAAAGGCTTTCAAGTTTTAACAAATATATTTATATAATTATGGACATATGGAGGATAAAATGCATACTATAAATAAATTAATACATATAAAATATTTCAAATATTTAATTAAATTAGATTTATCATCAAATAAACAAATAAAAAGTAATAATAATAATAATAATAATAATAACGATTGCAAATAATGGAGAGATGATTACCAATTAAATCAAAATGTTCCTTCACTTGAAAGAAATGTTGATGAAATTAACTTTCTCATTTTATTTGCCATTCAATTCATCCTTCAATAATTGAATGATGGAAAAAATTATTGTGCTCACAAAATCTACAGCATACTATTTAAAAAGTAGCAGTAATGAATTTTTCATAATTATATATGATGATCACCAATAAATCTTATATTATATTATGAACTCTATTTCCTAACAATTTTTTCCTTTAATCATACTCCCCATTAGAGAGGTTTGACATTGATGTTGATCAATGTGAACATGTCATCATAATTACAATTCTGTATAAAAAAGTTAACTAATAATTAAGGATACAAATGTAATAAAATAAAATTCTGTGTAGTGGTTGGGTTAATTTGACCACCACATATATTATATATAATTAATTAATTTGTTCATACATAAGTTAAAGTTAGGATTGATTCTTAATTAATTAAATTAAAGACAATTAAACATATATTCCTTACAATTGAAGATCCTAGATGTTATTACTCCCTTATAATTATAAATATATTCCTTCATATCCGATGACATTACGGTACAGATATATATATATATATAGATTGATTTGATAGAGTATGTGCATAAATAATAATGAAGTTAGGTGGAACAACAGCTAAAAATGGAATAATATTGAAGCCGATTGATGTAGTTGTACCATGTCCAATGATTAGTTTGGTGATGGATCGATGTCGTTAAGTGACACATTCAACCACTCTTCCTCCATCCCCTTCCCATGTGCTTCCCTTAGTAAACTAATTACTACCATCATTTACTTCATTAAATTATTAAGGGGTGTAAGCAATATTTCAAAACGTAATGGGTTTTTATAAAATTTGTAAGGGGATATCTGTCTATATGATCAAATCATTGGGGTTATATGTATTTTCTCCAAATTTTTGGGATAAATGTCAATTAATACTCATTAAGTACATTAATTAATTACATGTACGAGTACCCATTACATTATTCATACAAAAAATAAAAAGAAAAAAACAAAACAAACATAAAGACAAAGCAAAAATTGGACTTCCTCTCTTCCCCTCTCTACCAATTGCTAACTACCATCATGCATATATCCATGCACAAATTCATTGACTCATCCTCAAAGACTCCATCAAATTCCTCAAGCTTTATCACCATCCGAATCCTCGTTTCCCTTCACTTTATGCTTCTCCCTCTTCGATATTCTTCTCTCCGTATCTGTCTCTGAAAATTAACATGGGCAACGCAGCATCCTGCGCACCTTTAATAATCTCCGGCAATGGAGTAGCCAAGGTTTTATTCTCGGATGGAAGTTTACAAGTCTACACAAAACCTGTCAAAGCCGGAGAGCTCATGCTGGAGAATCCAGGGCAATTCGTCTGCCAATCTTACAGCCTGAAAGTCGGCCAAAGGATTCTGGGATTATCGCCAGATGAAGACTTGGAGCTGCGGCAGTTCTACTTTCTTCTTCCGATGGAGCTGCTGTATTCCGTGCTCACAGATGAAGAAATGAACGCGCTTGCTGATAAGGCTTCCAGGGCATTGAAGAATAATAATAAGCAGGGAAATTCTAACAATTTCGGAAGAATTTTTCCTGTACTCAGTGAGTTCTGTATGTTTCCGTCAGAGACGGTGAAGAGAACGGCGACGGCGTTGTATTCTTCTCCGCCGCCGGAAGATGAGCCTGAGCCGGTGGAGAAGTATTCCAAGCAGAGATCGTGGAGGCCTGCGTTGGAAACCATTGTTGAAAGTTGAAAATCTCCATTTGTAATTTTGTATAGTTTTTATTCTTTTTTCTAATTTATTTGAGAATAATAATGTGTAGTAGTAGAAGATTACATTTTTTAGATGAATTAAGATCCGTTGATTTTCATTTAACCTTAAGATTAATTTTGTTATTCCACCATAAATTCTTTTACTTGATTAGTTAATCACACTTGAAGTCAATGATGAATATCCTAATATATTTTGGGTAAAGTTATGAGATATAATTATTAAAATTTGTAACTCTCAAACAATAACCACATGTTATTTATTTTACATTAAATAAATAAAGAAAAGGTCTTTAATCTCTTTATGAAATAATCATATCACCCATTTGCATTTAGTCAGCGTTATTATGTTACCATTGAAAAATTTAACATTAGAATAGAGGTACTGTAATCATATCATCAATATTAAAAATTATTATTGGTAGGATTTTTTAAAATATTATTAAAAAATTAAAAAATTAATTTGCTTTGAAATAAATAAATTTAGTGGGTCAGAAACAGATAGACAAACATAACCAAATATTAGGCAATGTCTGCAAAATTAAAAACATCATTTCCCCTATGCATCGCGATAAAATTATAATCAGATTTTTATTTTAATGTTCGGTAAATTTTAACTTTAAAAATATATTAATCATTCTAGTGTCTCAAAGTATCTCTATAACGATTTTATTTTTATTTTATATAAAAAAAAATAGTCTAATAATTAAATAAAAATTCAAACTCCTTTCCTTTCTATAGATTAAAAAGAGAAGTAAATATTTAATATTAAGCTATTGGTAAATATTTAATTAAATTACCCGCATTTAATTTTTTCATAATCAAAATTTCAAATTTTTTTGGAAGGAAGCCATGTAACTTTGAAAAATGCTTTTGTTCTACAAAGAAAGAATATATGGCTGCCCCACTCATTTTGCTCCAACATTTTTTTTTTAAATTGTATTCTAAATCTAGTAAAAATATTTTTAAAGAATAATTTACTTTATTAATATTAATATAGTAGTTAATATTTAGTTGTTTTTTATTTTAAAAATGTCTTAATTTTAATATTTTCAAATATAGTAAATAAAAAAAAATCAAAGTATGTCATCTTATATCTTAACATTATTTTAGATTTATATCATTTAATTCTTATACAATTTTAATATTTAATGATTAAATTAATGTTTTAAAGTTAAAAATTGTAAAATTTATTTGCCAAACATTTTTAACTTGCTTTTAAAATTATAAAGAAGTGCTTTAGTTAGAAACATACTCAAGTGCTTTTCTGTAAAGCACTTCTACCAGACGTGTAATGTTTTCTCAACCAAACAAACAACAACCCAATTCCGGAACCACCGTAATCACAATCACAAACGGCCAACGTGAACATTAACCAAAATCAAAATTATGTGTTAAATCGAGAAATAAATTGAAGAAAAACAAATATTATCTACAGATACCAGTAATTGAAACCGGAAACCTACAAAGAACCTCAGCCCTTGATGATGTTTCATCACGATCATCAGCCGGAGGCAACACTCTTCCATCTGCAAACAACAGCCGTCCGTTTCTAGGCTCTTCCTGTCGTTCCTGCTGACTCACCATTACACCTTCAAGCTCCGCCGCTGCCGCATCATAATACGCCGTATCACCGAATCTCCGCTCCACCTCGAGAAACTCACCCAACGAAGCCGGCTTCGTATCGTCGTCGCCACAAATCCACCACCACCTCTTCTTTGTCGCCGCAGGCGCCGCCAGAAAAGTGGGGGAAACCCTTTTCTTCTTACTCTTCCTCGACCTTGTTCCGGCACCTGCAGCGGCGGCCCCAGCGGCAGTGACGTGGATATCACGGTGCTGAGACGGAGCTCTGAATGTAACGGCAGGATAACTGACGCCCATTAACGTACCTAAAGTCGTGCTTCTGTCGTGGAAAAATGATCCTGTAGACTGCGAAACAATAAAAATTACCAAATGGGAATGTTAGAAAATGCGAAATTTGAATTGGGTTGGCGTCGAAATGATAAAAGATTACCTCGGTGTCGAGATCGGAGGAGGAGATGGACGAAATGCTGGGGGAAGCGGCTGGCGGTAGCAAATCGTTGGCTGGATCTAGCATTTTTTGTGTCTGGTTTGATTGTAAAAGAGATAGAGAGAGGGAGGAGGGGAAAGATCGAAGGGATTTAGGATTTGTTGTTTATGGTGAAAATAGCAATAGGAAATGGAATTTTTGTAGTTTTGGACTTGTGTATGATATTATGATTATCGTTACTATACTGTTTCTCCTTAGGTGGAACATCAAAGCACTTTTGTTTTTGTTTTTGTTTGCGTTCTTGTTTTTAATTTTTAAGTTGGAAATATCCTTTTCTTCCGACACTTTTTAGCCGTGGTTTATCTTATTTATTTTCTTTACTATCTTAATTAAAGTAAGGGTAGGTTTGTAATTACATTGTTTTTATTTAATTTTTAAAATACCGCCCATCAACTTCGATTAGGTGATGTTGGATTCTTAAATAATAGGTCCAAAACTCAAAACTTATTTTAAAATTTGTGAAGTTCATCACCTCCGCTGATGAATATGATGACTGAAATAAATAAACCTTAACAAAATAATTGTCGTGATTATTTGAGGACACATGGCAATCCAAAGAGCAAAGAAAACATCATCAATAAGGAAAATGAAAATGAAGGAAAGCATGAATGAATTACTGCCATTGAACCAGCCAGTTTACACCCCTATGAAAATGGTTGCTTATAAACACTACACAGATGCCTGCAACCATTGCAAGTACAAACATTTAAAAGAAAAGAAAAAGTATGATTTACCAATATATTTCTTTTTCTATGGACAAAATGCCGATGTACATTATCAAGATCAAGACCTAAATCACCAGAAGCTTTTATGCAGTTGTTGGCCTTGAAATATTTCAAACCTAAGCCGAAAGTAATTCTAAAGAATCAACTCTACATGGATGCTAAACCCTGGATGTAATCATCCCACATTTCAGTTGCAATGCTGTCCCGGAAATGTGAGGCGAGTTCTACTTGTTCTGTTTCAAAACCAATGTCCAGAGCTCGGGTGTCAACATGTCCCATTGGCTGCTCCGCCTCTGGTGGGGGCAACGATTCATCCATCGGCAATAAAGTGTCCTGTTCATACATTCTGAAAAGCCAATCATCAGGCTTCTCCCTACGGATGTAGTTGTGTAACGCACAGGCGGCTACTACCAACTTCACCTGTGTTTGTAATGGGTATGGAGGAGCTGACATCAAAATGGGGAAACGCTCCTTTAAGGCCCCAAAAATACGATCAGTGGCATTTCGTAACAATGAATGCCGTTGATTGAATAGCTCTTTGGCTTCTTCTGGATGATAGCCACTGGGAATTTGGTTTGAGTGATAAGGAACACCTTGGTATGGGGCAATGAAGCCCGGCATATTTGCATACTTGTTATCCACAAGATAATACTTTCCTGAATCATTGAAGATTTTTAGCTAATAAGAGCTCAAGACAGTTGAATGGCAAAAACATATTATTTCATCCTAGATCTTCTCAAATTCCATTTTTGTATGAAGTTAATTTAGTTGTCAGAACAACTTTAGGGTATGTAACAGTACACAATACCTTCGGGGACCTGCAATTTGTTACGCCTTGTGAGCGCTGAATTTAGAACTCGCAAATCTGACGCTGAGCCTTCCCAGCCAGCAAGGACATAATGAAATTTCAAATCAAATGAGCAAGCTGCAAGTACATTTTGTGAAAGTAAACCACTCTTGTTCCGAAAGGGTCCTTGCTCATCTACACCAACCATAACCGGAATGTGTATACCATCAACAGCTCCAACACAATCCTGGCAGAAGATTATTCATGTTAAATAATTTAGATTATTCACCCAACAAGTGATACTATGTTTAGTTTACACACTGATCAAACTTTACTAGTTTACTGCAGGATTACCTTAAAATATGGATAAAGTCTAGGATCCTCAAATATTTCTGGTGGAACATCAGATCCTGGAGGCTGAAAAAAATCCAATGAAATTGCCATAATGGCATTTAAAACATTGTTGAAATGGCGACTAATGGTTTCTCCTGAATATCGAAATAACTCTTGAACGGCTCGAGTCCGTAGATTATGACCCACAATGAACATGAATATAGCTAATTGCTCTTCAATCTTGATTCGATTTGTGTGACGTAGTAAGCCTTTGGATTGCAGAATATCACACAATTTGTAAAATACCTTCTTATCCATGCGAAAATTTTCCAAACAACGTTCACTTTGACCATTTAGTACCTCGTCTACGAATTTCATTCCATTGGATGCCAGATTGTGACCCAGTTCTTTGGGTATATAATTCCCATAGGCTCCCTCCTTTTCATCATCAGAGCTATCCATGACAAAAATAGCCTCTGCACTCAACAATGCGATTTATTTATCAGAAAAATAAAAAAAATGTATTGTTGCTTGGCAAATAGACAAACTGACTACAGGATGACAATGACTAATTGTAGAGATAAAATGGGAATAAGCAAAAGCAATGTATATTTATATATATTTAACCCATTCCAGGCTCACAGAAGAGGCAAAATCTGATCACAAAATTCCTGGCTTGAAAAGTAACAAAATGGAAGCAGGAATGAAATGCATGTTTCTGTTAAGGCTGTGTCCTTCACTACCCATGGCCATGAGTAGAAGAAATGCAAGCTTCAAGAGTACAACATCAGCATTTACACCCAAAATAAGAAAAGCTTTCCAACTCTTACAAGCTCCAGAACAAGTTTAACAAAATTTTTAAAATGTGGCCAGCCATAAAAAGATACATGAGAAACAACCATCAAAGGTGGTGCAGTCTCAATATAAAAATGAAAACGGTGAAAAACAGTAAGTAGAGTCTCTGAAAGACATTAAGACAAAATGAACAAGTTATAAGAGCTAACAGCAATTCCTTCACAGTTCAGGTCATTGACCAAGCTATAGGTCAATCAGCATAACTTATTCAACAGTAAATGTCAACATGAAATAACCAACAAAGTTACTCCATAGAAATCTAAATTTGCCTGTTCAGGGATAAAATACTTTCTGATTAAATAGAAAAGACCAATACATGACAAAAGAAACAACCAGATGAGTAGCAATGCCTCTTCATATAAAAGCTTTCCAGTAATGGTATTGGCAATAGTCAGCTAATTACTGGTCATCTACAAGAGCATAATCAATCCACTATAGTACTTGCAATAATACTTAAAAATATGAACAATGCAAGTAATACTGCTTCACTCATTAGAAGCCTTGTGCAAAGTCCAATGGTTTAATCAAAATACAGTTGAGGGTGTATTGGGGTGGGGTGGGGTTGGGTGGCAGAGGGAAGGGGATTAAGTGAACACAAGTAAATAGCTATATGATGAACAAATAACATCATTTTGCATAATTTCTTTTTAAACAGAAAACAATAAAGGCATTAGCAACTGAACTGAATGAAAACTGACCATTCCCTTGTTATCCTAGAACATATTCAGTTAAGTTTACACTCATTTCTAAGCTACTATAAGATCATTACTCACTAGAAGAAGTTTCATAAATAGAGAGCAAGTGCCAGTGTGCATGTGTATGCACCTTAGGAGAAAGTGGGAAAAAACTTACTATCTGGATATGTTATCAGGTTCTTTCACGCTGAGGAAGCACTGATATGTGGATGTTAGACTGTGAGAGTTTAAAAGGAAAGTTCAAATATAGCACAAGAGCACTAATTAAGAAAATGATAATCAACATTCGTCTAGGCACCAATTTGATGGATGAATGCTTAATTTTACAACTAAATGTTAAAAACTTGTACACTTCTAAAGACTGAAAAGAACATTCAAAAAGTCAATTAACAATTAACTATCCGATATTCAGATGATAGCTAAAGCTTCGCTAGTTTATTATTTCGAGTACTCTGGGACTGTCATGCTTCTTTCTAATTTTGAAAATACAAGAACTAATATGTTCGGTAACTACCTATTTCTACTTAGCAGGTAATCTTTACCATTCACCCTTTCATTTATATTCACAGGACAGCAACATCTTAAAAGTGAGAGCACCTCAATCCTGAAATGTATCATAATATTAAGAACAACCTAATTTGTTAAATCTAGCCATACTGTCATGTCAATCAATTTCAAAGAAACTCCAAAAACTAGACTCCCATAATTTTGCCATCACAAATACAGGTTACAGATATGCCATGTAGCAATTCTGCAATAAACAGAAGGCAGACTCTGAGATACTAACCAGGATATTATAAAATCATAAATTCCTGAAAACAAACACCGTAAATCAGGACAATCCACAACATTCATTGAGGAAATGAAATGGGTTCTAGGTTGTTCTTCAACCTCAATATCGGCATCAAACATAAACATAAAATGGTAAATTATCAACACAATCCACACTTACTAAACCATTACACTACACTCACACAACACAATCTGAAACTGAATCATTAGACGCCTCAATCGCGCCAATTCAATCACCAATGAAGTAATATTCACACTGCAGCTACAAGTTCCAAAGGAATATTTACATTTCTAAGCATTTTCCCGGCCAAAATTACCTGGGAAATTCCTTGTGCTGACTGTGAAACAGAAGCGTATTTCCTTCAGTTCAAGAGAGGAAAATGTTGGATTCAGCTAGGGTTTTTGATCAAATAATGGATGAAGAAATGAAGTAGAGACGAATATTGTAACGTTCTGAGAATTTGCTCCAACACGCGTTGGCCAGACTTTGGAGGGTTTTTCATCACTCCCTTATTTATATATATTTATGCTATTTGTTAATTAATTGCTAATGCACTTGCAGCGTGTTAATTAATTAGGATTAGGACTTATAACTTTCTTTCAAGTAGGCCCCAAAAGAAGCCCATTTTTTTAATCTAATAAATAATAATAATAATCAAAAGTAAAAAAAATTAAGTATAATGATTCATCTATCTCAATTTAATCATCTAATAAAATCATGTCACATATTTTAATTCTTTTTTTACTTGTTATTATCATAATTATTATGCTCGATCAACTTTAATACATACAAAATTTTATTTGATGAATGTACATGTGACATGATACGTTTAAGTTGTCTAATTTTTTTATATTAATAACACGAATTATTATATACAAATTAAGTAAAGTACGAAAGAATTAAAGAAATAAAAATTTAAAAATTGATATAATAAATGAAGAAATACACGTTGTAATTTTCTAATTTTTATTAATATGTATAAATTGATAAATAGTCTAAGTTTTTTTTTTGAAGAAATGGATACTCTTATTTTGTTTATGTAAATATTCTATCTTTAAGATTTTTTTTCCTAAAATTGGGATTCATCTATGGTATGTTGTTCATATATTTTCCAAATATGCTTTATGCATTTCACATGACAAATAATCACAAATTTCTAAAATTTATTGAAGGTAGTAATTTATAGAGCATTTGTTGTGAATTTCTCATTACCCAAAGTTTTTATCATAATGTTTCATTAAGGAAAGTATTTAATATGCTTATAATTTTTTAACCAAATATTTCTTCATTTTCAAGGAAAGTATTTCGTACAATTAATTGCTTTTAATCTTTTAACCCCACATGGTACCTTTTTAAGAATTTTATTCAAGTAACTTTATATTTTTATATAAATAATATTATTTATAATTTTTTTTATAAATATTGATATGTTCAATTAATAAATTTTTTGTAGTCATACAAAATATTCGATACTTCAATATTATCCTAAATAAATAAAAATATAACGACGCATTACTGGAAAGAATTACCATTCTATTACAATATAAGATCACTTTAATTTTTTATTGTGTAATTTATTTCGTAAAATTTAGAATGTATAACATTATGTTTGAAATTTTTTAATGAATACTTCTAACTTCCTAAAATAAAAACATGAAAAGAAATTTTTATCATGATTTAACTTTTGTCGGAATAATTGCTTTACTCTTATGTCTTCGATGACCATTCACTCTTTTTTTTTCTTTTTTAAAAGAATGTAATGGTGTTTTGAATGCTTTGGTTAATTTGGGTTCGGTTCAAACTTTTTTATTTTGGAGAACTTTGTTTGTGTTATTGTGTCTTTTTTTATCTAAACATATAAATGATTTCTCTACTTATTGATTCCATTATACGTTCTCTTTCTTTATTTATTTTTTAATAAATCTCTGCTCATTCCGTGAAAATTTATATAAAATAAAGGGATATCTTTAACTTTATTCCTCGTTTATTAACAATCTTTATATATAATCTTATATTTTAAAAAGTCTTAGATTCAGGTCCATAAGCAGTGACAATTATCTTATGAAGACTCGCTTTCGCTACGACTCTAGTGGGTTCCCTTAACCAAGCCATTGTCTACGAGTCGCTGGCTCATTCTTTAACAGGCACGCGGTCAAGAGTCGTGGGCTCCTCCCACTATTTGAGAGCTTACAGTTTCATGTTTTATTTCACTCCCCATGAGAATTCTTATCGATCAATACTTATTTTTCAGTAATTTACTGTTAAACTTAACACTATAAAAAATAAAATAATAATTTAATAAATATTTATATAATAAAAATTTCATGCAAGAATAAATTTATAATTTTACCATTAACTTTATTAAAAGATATTTTTTTTGTCCTTTCCCCTCTTTTTCTTTCTTCCCTCCGTTGTCTCTCCGTCGTCTCTTCTTCTCTCTTCTCGTTTTTTTTCTTCTCTCTTCTCTCATTCTCTTCTCTTCTTCAGATTCAACTATCATCAAATTTAGATCTTGTACTAGAAGATCAATCATCTATCCCTTATCTCCTCTGTTCTCTTTTTGCTTTCCATTAATTGGTTGCAGACTACAAATTAAAGACTTATTATTTTTTTTCTCTTTTTTCTTTGGATTACCAGCTTTATTATTGTTTTTGAAATTAAATCTTTTATTTCATTTTCGTCCGCGTATTAGAAATTGTAGATCAGTCATTTTTTTGGGAATTGATTTTTTGTCATCCAATTGTTGATTGCAAACTAATTTAAGAGCTTGTATTTTTCTTGAAATTAATTATTGTTTGTAAAATAAATATTAAATAAGTTAAAAAATTTTTATTTTAAATTTTATATTTATGGATTTGTGTATATAGTTTGTTAGAATTGAAATAGGTAAATCCTAATTTGATTTTAGATTTTGTCTAATTTGATTTTGGATAATTATATGATAGAATGAGATTTGTTATAAAAAAGGTTTGATTTGATTTGATTTTAGATAATTATGCTAATTTATTTGATTTTGAATTATCTAAAAGAAAAAATATTTTTGTTCTGGGACGATGAAAAAAAAATCTTCTTCATTTGAAATAAGTTAAAAAAAAAAGATATTCTAAATATAATTTATGTTAAAAATAAAAATATACGAAAATAAAAATAAAAATAATAAAAAATTGTCTTTGTTTTGAAATGATGAAAAAAAATCTTTTTATTTGGAATAAGTGAAAGAAAAGAAAAAAAGAAGATATTTTAAATATACTTTATATTGAAAAATAGAAAAAAATACAAAAATAAAAAATAAAAAATAAAAAATAAAAAATTATAATATTCTCCCAAAAAGTTCTTTTTTTGGGGGGGCTATTTTTGAATTTAACAAAAATATATATTATAATTAATATAATAATAAAATATATATTATATTTCACAATGTTGTGTATTATATATAAGGTTAGTTCGGTCCTTTGATATGTAGTATGAATACAAACATAAGGGTATTTATATCTTTGCATGGACTCAGACAATTGAAATAAGGATAGCAATGTAATTTTAACCAATTCTGTTAACTTTAACGGCGACTAGATGGCGATAGGGGTCGTATTGATGACTTTCTGTTAACTTTAACGGCTACTAGATGGCGATAGGGGTCGTATTGATGACTTTCTAAAATATAAAGTTATATTTTAAAGATTGTTAATAAATATGGGGGCAGAATTGGAAAATATCCCTAAAATAAAATGACGATTTAAATTTTATCGTATGAAATTATGGGCAAGCTAATCACATTATTAGTAATAAAAAGTACAAATAAAAACATATATATATATATATGTATTATATTATATTATAACGACTAATTATTATTATAATATTAAATTTTAACTAGGAAGGTATAAACACACGAGCTTTAACACTAAAGGGTATTTTTTGGTCTTATAAAAATTTTAAATTATTTATTACTTATTAGGGACCTATTTGACAAAATAAATAAACTGTCATAATTTGTGTGAACATAAATCTCTCATACCCGACCCGGATCTTATTACCATGTGAGAGGAGAATTCCTTGATTGATTAAAAATCAGGAGTCAAATTTCTTTCTACCTATTCGACTCTCAAGCTCTTGATATCTGTTTAGCCTTCGGGCCCTCCTCTTTTGGTCGCTTCGCTCTCCTCCCTCGACTAACGCCCGGAAAGACTAAGATTGCAGTCTAAACCTAAAAAAAAAAAAGGACATCTGCACTCGACAAGTTGAAGTCTTTTTCCCAAAACTTTTGAGTTCTATCCCCTCGAGCTCGGAAAAATTGTCCTATTTTGGATAACCTAAGGTATTTTTTTTGGGTTTAATTATTGAATCGGGGATTTTTGGTTAAGATTTCGGTTTAGGATTTGTTGAGGAATCAAATAATGGGGAAGAATGAGTTTTTGACGCCGAAGGCAATCGCCAATAGAATCAAGGCGAAAGGATTGCAGAAGCTGAGATGGTATTGTCAGATGTGTCAGAAACAATGCAGAGACGAGAACGGTTTCAAATGCCATTGCATGAGCGAAAGCCATCAGCGTCAGATGCAAATCTTCGGTCAAAACCCTGATCGAATCGTAGAAGGTTATTCGGAAGAATTCGAATCGGGTTTTCTCGAGCTCATGAAACGCAGCCATCGTTTCAGTCGTATCGCCGCCACCGTCGTTTACAATGAGTATATTAACGACCGACACCACGTTCATATGAATTCCACGAAGTGGGCAACTTTGACTGAGTTTGTCAAGTATTTAGGGCGCACTGGGAAGTGTAAAGTGGAAGAGACACCAAAGGGATGGTTTATTACTTATATTGATAGAGATTCGGAGACACTTTTCAAGGAGAAGATGAAAAACAAGAGAATTAAGTTGGATATGGTTGAGGAAGAGAGGCAAGAGAAAGAGATAAAGAAGCAGATTGAAATTGCAGCTGCAACAATACCCAATTCGAGTTCAGAGGATGACTTGAAAAGGGAATTGAATTTGGAGGTTGCGGGTAAGGTTGGTTTTTCACTTGGGGCTTCATCTTTATCAAATAAAGAGAACGGTACTAATACTGCTGGTAGTAGTAGATTGGTTTTTGAAGAGCTTGAGAATAATGCTAGTAATGGAAAGATTGACAAAAACACCAAAGCTAGTGGGAATTCCGCATTGGATGAGTTGATGAGAGAGGAAGAGAAGGTGAAGGAGAAAATGAATAGGAAAGATTATTGGTTGTGTGAGGGAATTATTGTCAAAGTCATGTGCAAGGCCTTGGCTGACAAAGGATACTATAAACAGAAGGGTGTCGTGAAAAAGGTCATTGACAAGTATGTTGGGGAAATTGAGATGCTTGATAACAAACACAGGTTGAGAGTTGATCAGGATGAGCTGGAGACTGTTATTCCGCAAATTGGGGGTTTGGTGAGGATAGTGAATGGTGCATACAGGGGTTCAAATGCAAGATTGCTGGGAGTGGATACTGATAACTTTTGTGCCCACATGAAGATAGAAAAGGGTGTATATGATGGGAGAGTGCTTAAGGCCATAGACTACGAGGATATATGCAAACTTGCCTAGTGAGTTAAACTTGATTGGAGATCATTTGCTTTCACATGTAGGATTATATTTGAATTGTATCGCGCATTAGTCTGAAGTCCATGATCTGTCTTCTCTTATTGTGCAAATTCCTATCTGATGAATGATATACAGATTTGTATGAAAAGAGTGGACTTTTCCCTGTTATTATTTTTCATGGATCTATAAATGTAAACTTTCCCATATTTTCATGATGCAATGAGATTATGTTGTAGTAAGAAAAATGTTTCTACTTTCACTTTTCATATAAACAGTAGTTGATTTAACCTTGTGTCATTTATCAGAAGATCTCCATGCCTAATAATTTCTTATTTCTCATTTTTCTTATAAACAGTAGTTGATTTAATTTATGTCATTTATCAGAAGATCTCCATGCCTAATAATTTCTCATTTCTTTCAGACGTATTGTTCTAATGGAATTATTCTTGAGGTTTTTGTGGAAGGATTTTGTCAGCAGTTTTCCTTGTTTGGACTGCCAACAGATAATCTCTTTACCTTAGTTTAGAGGTTGGGGCACCAATCCGTCTTTTGGTTAAGAAAGCTCAGGCACTGGAATTATTTGTGTTTGAGCGTAAGTTGCACAAAATATATTTTGGTGTATTGCTTGCAGTGGCTGTGAGTGTTCTTGTGTCAAACCTTAACATTTTGGGC
Organism: Melia azedarach; assembly: GCA_028052125.1. Taxonomy (NCBI): domain Eukaryota; kingdom Viridiplantae; phylum Streptophyta; class Magnoliopsida; order Sapindales; family Meliaceae; genus Melia; species Melia azedarach. The sequence continues at coordinate 13,450,141 of CM051401.1, read as the reverse complement.
ACTCTGGATGTTATTTCAGCAGGTATGCTAGAGCTTATCTATACTTGCTATGTAGTCCCTTCTATTACTTTTGCAGGACTTGAGTTTCGTCATATCCAATTTCAGATTCCCTTTTTTGCCCTTTTTCTGTTACTATCACGTTAGCTGATAATATTGATCAGAGATGAACTGATAATGCATTATTCAGTTCATGTTTGACTATATAAAGGTGTAAAATCCTGCTATTAGTAACTTCTCTGTTTAGAGAACCTTGTGACTATGCTTGTGCTATTTCATGATTGTGTGGTGGATTCAAATTACTCTGCATATTTCCATGGCCTCTGATGTACCTATAATCCTCCAACTGTTACCTCTTTCTCTGCCTCTCCTCTTTCACTAACATTAGTGGCTTTATCATTGGTCAGTATTTTTTGGTCATAATTTGAAAACAGGGGATATTTTGGTCACATCAGATTGCATAAGTTAACTCTAAGCATTACATTATTGATGTTGTTCTTTGCCTTGTTAGTTTTGATGGTGAGTTCTTTGCCTTGTTATTGTTCATGAAATCTGTCAATATTTTCTATTCGGGTTCTTCCATTTTTATCTGATATAATTTTATATGTTGGAAATTGCTACACTATTTTTTCTGTGAGGGACATTTTTGTTTGTTGGTGATGTTTAGTGGTTTATACTCACCAGTATGATTAAGCTGCTCATGTTCCAAACATTTCCAGCCTAAGATAAATTTAAGAAATGGTAAAAATCTCTGGTCCCCCAGGTTAGGCCTCAACATGGTAACTAAAAAGAGCCCCATGCTTTAGATTACTCGGTGGTTCTTTCAGTTACAGATAAAATATTCTATGGCCATGAGCTTGTGTTTTCTTGTTCGCTGACCAACTTCTCTTTTAATGAGAAAGATTGTTCTGTTATATTAGATGTTTTATCTTTTATCTCAATTTTGTTTTTGCACTATTATTGTTCGTTATATGTTTTTGGGGAAAAGTCCACATATTTTTCCTGAGATTTATGAAAATCTTAATTTAAAAGAAAGTTTGTGAAAAGGGACATAAATCTCCCTACAAATAATAAATTTATCAAAATATTCTAAATTTATTTTAAAATTATAAAATAAAATTATTTTGATTAAATTTGAATCTATAACTTGAATAAAAAAGGTCAATATCCTAACTATTATACTAAAATAAATTTTAATAATATATTTTTTAATTCATAATATATAATTCCTTTGAAAATACATATATAATAATTTTATAATAATTACAATTATTTTGTTATTATAAAAAAATTTATAATTCAAAAATAATTTTTTAATCATTAAAATTCTATATAATAACTTGAATTTAAATTTATTATTATCATTAAATTATAAACTTTCAAAAAAATTATTATTATTTAGATTTTATTATTGTTTGATAATAATCTTAAATTCAAGTTATTATATAATTTTTTTTTAATTATACGTTTTATAATAACAAAATAATTTTAATTATTATAGAAATTATTAAATATACATTTTTAAAAGAGTTATTTATTAAGAATTGAAAAATATATATTTAGAATTGATTTGGTGTAACGGTTAAAATTTTACTCTTTAAGGTTTAGTAATTTTATTTTGTAATTTTAAAAAAATAGATTTAGGGTATTTTGGTTAGTTTATTGTTTGTAGGGAGGATTTCTGTTCCCTTTCACAAACTTTATTTCAAACTGAAATTTTCACAAACCTCAAGGGAGGTGTGCGGACTTTTCCCGATTTTTTTGCTTTCAGACTCAACTTATGTTATATTAATTTATGTAACTTAAACCCTTGATATTTTTATTTCTTCCCAGTTTCATTTACATATTGGTGCTCAGTTTTACTTTGTCTACTCTTTGGAACTTTTCTTTTGCTAATCGTACAAGCGACATAAATCTCTTTCATGGCATTGAAATTGTTGTGCAATTGTTGTTTCTCACTATGTTCCTTTTTTACTCTGTAGAATACATGTGTTTGATTGGGTCATTTTTGTTAGAGGTATCAAAATTTAGATCATGATAAAGTTGTTATTCTACTTCTAAACTTCATCAATCAGTTTTGCAATTTGCATTCAGGTTTTGTTATCCAGGCTAAGCTTCTTTGGTGGTAAGGACACCTCTAGCAACTCTGGCCTTCAAATGTATAGAAAAACAGCTGAGGCTGTTATGTGCAATCTTGTACCAAAATCTCCGTCAACCACAACCAGCCGAACGGGCAGTAAGTAAATACTTATTTTCTTTCATTTATAACTTTCTGGGTTACTATTTTCATGGATCACTGTATACTTCATGTAACTTATACCCTGCACTTCCATTCCAACATTGAAAACCACCTTTTCCCATTTAGGCAGAGATATTATGTAGGAATATCTCTTGATCTGGATGTTATATTTTTTATTGCCAGAAATTAGCGTACTTCACTATTCTATGCAGGGTGGCATATGCTTTTATGGAAACTTAAAGGAAATCAGTAGTTCTGTCATTCTACTTTATTCTTAGGATCACTTAATTATTCCCTTTTGTTTATTGTTATATTTTCTTTGATGCAGGTGGTTTATATGGGTCAGTCAATGGAACTCTCTGCAGCATCCTGTTGCTTCAGCATTTTTGGCTGCTCTATACAGTGATTACATGCTTACATCACAAACTGCAGAGTTAACTTGTGATGGACATTCTTTCAAGCCAAAAGATCTTCAGGCCTTTGCCAAAGATCAGGTATGCTATCTATTCTCTACAAGGTGTATGTCGCAGAGGTGCAACAAATGTTAAGATGTGATAAATGATTCTTGTTAAGAAGTAACATTCCTTCCAAAATGATAATGTAAATTTATTTTTTTCCCATGCGGATTATGTTCTGGGTAACAATCCCTTGAAGATGAGCTTTCTTGTGGGCTACGGAAAGAAATTCCCACAATATGTGCACCATAGTTAGGGCTTCAATCCCAGCTGATGGAACCATTGGCTGTACAGATGGCTTCAAGTGGCTTGACGCAACCCAACCCAACCCAACCCAACCCGAATGTTGCTATTGGAGGACTTTTGGGAGGGCCTTTCCTAAATGAAGCATAAATTGATTCTCGAAACAACTCCGTGCAAGCAGAACCAACCACATATAACAATGCTATCATTGTTGGCCTCCTATCAAGTCTGGTCACCACTTCTTCTGCAGTAAAATCCTTCACCTGACATGGCCCTAGTACATATAGCGTATTTTTGTATCAAATGTATGTGCATGTGTCTGTAAAATTTTGTTCTTAAATGGTTTGCTCTACGCAGGGTTCTTGGCATTTGAGAGGGATAAAGCTTTCGACGGGGATAAAGCTTTCGTATATGCATAAGCCGTATGTGGCAGTAAGTGTTGTGGTACCTTAAAATTGTGGATTGTTTTTACCTGCTCTTGCTTTATCCTGTTAATTATATTTTAATCAGTCCCGAAGTTTAGTTGATCAATTCTCAGAATCTAGCAATTAAATCTAGAAGAAAAGGAATTATTCATGAACAGAAACGAAACTCTGGTGGGACGTTTCCCCAAAACAGAAAATGCAATGCGCAAACCAGAATAGCTTTCCAGATTATCCTCCGAGTAAAAATGAGGTTACTATTCACGTCATCAACACTAAAGTAAGGTACAGATGGATGAATGCATACATGAATATCAAATCTCAGTCACATGGGAAAGTCCAGTTCATACTGATCCAAAAGAAGAATTAAGATGGGATAAATGGGGGAGCAATACTGATAACTATGGGGACATTGAATAAAGTTTAGCTCTTTCTGTTTCCTAATTTCCAGTCCTACCCCAAGTCACAAACAAAAGAACAGTGTCCGTGTATGGACCTAGGCCCTTCTTATCTAATTAATTAATTTCATACGGTATAAGAATAGTATAAGGCATGGGCCACTTTCCCTCCACCGTTGCCTTTTTTCTTTCTTCCTTTCTCTTGTACACGAGTCACTTGTTCTTAGTCTTTCAATGTATATCCATTATAATTCACATTATGAGTTTGTGAAGACGAATTAAAATCTTGTCCAGTATGCAATATTAATATAGGTTGTGTTTCTCTGTAGAAATTGAGGTAAGATCTGCTGATCTGTTATTCTGCTTCTGTTCCATTTCCTTTTCCTAGATGCTGAATGTTGATTTGCTTGACTGGAGAGAAACGGCTGTTTTTTAATACAGTTTCACTTATCATCCTGTTTAGAAGCTGTGGAAAGCCTATTTTTATCTTATATGTTCATATGTTATAGCCTAATTTGAATTAGGAATTTGGTTGTTTGGGAAACACTTCGAAGGTTCTTCTATGAAAGGAACTTCAAAATTAATTGAGAAAATCATTTTGAAAGATGATTCTAACATTCTAGAAAAACTCATAAAATTAGAGGACTAATTTTATTGAATGGTCTTGTAAATGATGCTGATTCAGAGATATATACGATTAGGTGGTGGTTTCGTGTTAGCATAATACAACAAAATGCTTGACCATGAGCTGGCCTTTGTGGATTACGTGATGGGCTTGTGCTATTGTTCTTGACGGAGATTTTAGGCCATTCAACCTCCTCCAGTCCCCTAAACATTTGAGTTTGGCGTGCCTCACACGGCTAAACAAAAGCCCTCAATATACTTGCAGCCTTTTCAGTGCTTACATGACTATGAAGTTTCCCAAATTTGTTTTCAGATATACAATTTAATTAAATTAATAAATAATCTTTTTAATATTTATATTTTTCTTAATTTTTGAAATCACCACGAATCTTCCAAGCTTGTTTTCTACCTCCTACCATATAATCACACATCAATATCCTTTATATAATTTATTTCTTAATTTTTGCTTAATTTGTATTATTAATTTTTTTTACATTTAAAACAAAAAATTTAGATAGTTTATAATCAATTATTTTTATCTTTTTACTTTATTTACGAGATTAGGGATCTATTTATATATTTGCGACATAACTTGTGCTTTAATAATACCATACACTTTTTATTATAACTTTTATTATCATTATTTATAGTAGACTCTTAAATCGGATAATATACGAAGCCTTGACAAAATTTTTAAGATCTCTTGAAAATTTTATTTTTTAAAAAAATTAATGTATAATTTTAAACCTACATATTTCTCTTCAATTATTTATTAAAATAGTAAAAATGTGTCAAATCTAAAATCTTGGGTTATGTCATAATAATACAATACTAAAAATTAATCGTTAATTTCTAATGTAATTTTAACCATTAAAAAAAATACATAAATTGATGAACTTAAATTTTAAATTATATAATATATTTTCATTTGAAATAGACTAGACTTGTAAAAGAAGGGGAAAAAGAAAGAGAAAAATGTGTTAAGTCATAATTGTTTCCCTTGCTAGCACATGTCCTAATGTAAGATTACATTGAGCTTTCTAGATATGTACAAATTTATTTTCAATAATGAGAATTGTGGGACCAACAGTTTAAAAAAAAAAAACAATTTACTAAACACAAACTCTTTTTTTTAGAAAAAAAAACACATGTATCACGCATTGCAATAATTACATTAATTAAAGAAAGAATGTGCAATATTCTCTTTTTTTTTCTCAATATTTTATCACTCATCTATATTTTTTTAAATATTTCATTACTTTATTGCATTCTGATTTTATCCTTCAATAATTTAAATATTTTTAATTTTATTATTTATAATTCAAATACTCAAATTAAACTGAAGGGTAAAATAAAAAAAAAGGTCAAGAGAGTGATAAAATATTAAAAAAAATATAAGAAGTGATGGGATATTGATAAAAAAATTTAGAAAAATATTGAATATTCTTCCTTAATTTAATATTGTTAAAAAAATTCGCTTTAATGAAAAGTTTCTTAGTAATTAATATAAAAATCTTCGCATGCATTACATTGCACATTTATGTTTTTCTAGAATTTAAATATCTATTAGTTCAATTTTTAATGATTTTCCTCTTTAATCTTTTTTTTAATTTGTCACAATAATAAAATTGGGATTCTAATGTTATAATTACAATATTATTGTAAGCAAAATCAATTGAATAAAAAATAATTAATTTTAAAAAGCTTAGCAATATATAATATTATTATTATTTTGTAATAATTTTTTAACTCTTGTAGTTAAGTTAGTGCTAAAGTTTTATTTTTTTTTTAATTTTGGCTTTTATAACTTTAGATGTGTATATAAAATAGGGAAATAACCAATAATGCCCCTATTTGATAAGTAAAATTCAAAAATGCCACTGTCACTAATTTTCAATCAAAATTGCCCATTTATTTCCCAAACTGACGAAATAGCCCTCATGCCCTTTTTTTTTTACTTAACTAGAAACCCATGCTTTACTCGAAACTTAAATTTTATTTTAACTCGAAAGTGTAATTTCAACCTAACTCGAAAGTGTATTTTGAACTTAACTCGAAAGTGTATTTTGAACTTAACTCGAAACTATAGGTTTTACTTTAACTAGAAAGTGCATTACTCGAAACTATAAGTATTACCTTTAACTCGAAAGTACATTTAAAACGTGACTAGATAGTGTACTTTCGAGTCACCTTACAAATACACTTTCGAGTCACTTTATAAATACACTTTCGAGTATAACTTAACTCGAAAGTACTAAGGGTTGGTCAAATAAAATTCGGTAAGGGGCATGAGGGCAATTCTGTCCAAAAGAGTAAAAAAATGACATTTTTGATTGAAAATTTGTTGAGGGGGTATTTTTGAATTTTTATTATAAAATAAGGACATTTTTGATTATTTCCCTATAAAATAATACTGTACTTTCTGTGTATTATTAAATTGATGCAATATTTATCACTTCAACAATTGTTTTTATAATTTTTAAATAATTTAATACATTGGTTCATTGTCTAAAAATAAAATAACGAATACTATTAGAATTACACTAATTTTTTAATTTTATTATCAAGAAAACACAGAATGATGAGGGTACATTAAATTTGATATTCGGGAAAATTGTAAGGGTAATGATGACATTTCAGTCCCTCAACGTTAGCGAAATAACAAATCAGGACATCTTTTGAAAAGTTATCTTTCTACTGTACGTTACGTTTGTCTACATCCGTTAGAAAAGGGCCATTCTATTTTATAATAATAGAGTTTTGGAAGTATCCACGTCATTGCCACGAAGGAAAAAGCGCTTTCTGCAGAAAAGTGCTTCGTTATCTTTCCATATTCCAACTCGATACTCAGTCAATCTCCCAGCATTCAGTCTCTTCCACTATCGATATCTGAAAGCGTAAATTTTTAAAATTCACTCGATTGGATTGTAAAATTTAATATTTTCTTATTGATGGAATTTTACAATTGAATTTATCCAATTTAATATTATTTAGTGTTATATATATATTTTTAAAGATTTTGACTTATTTAGTGGTGAATTTTTATAAATAGTGAATTTTTTTTAAATTGTAGAAAAGGCTTATAAAGAATTATTTTTATAAAAAAATATTTTTTTTTATACTTTCGGTTAAATTTTTAAATGAGGGAACATAATGAGTTGTAAAGCAGGTGTTGTTTTATTATTATTATAATAGATTTGAATCTTGGTTTAGCTGTCCATATCTTAAATTATTCTTTTTATCAGAAAAATGATTTTTCCTTTTTAATATTTTTTGTAATTTTTTTTGTCTATTCAGCTATGTCATATAGATAAATTTTATACAAGAAAAAAGAAAATCTTAAAATAAAATTACTCTTAATAATATATTTTAATCCCAACTTTTTTTTTGTTAATTCTATTTTAATTAGTTACTTATAAATATTTTTTTACAATAATTATTTATTTAAAATATTTTTTCCTTAAATTAAAAAACAATGCTTATCAGTAACTAAAGAAGCGGATAGAGCTGATAACGTCCCTTCAACTGAAACGTGGAATCTAACAGAAGAGGCGTCCATTGGATATGCATGTACATTCATCTTGTTCTATATATATAAAATAAAATAAATATTTTTTTTTTACATAAAATTTTATATTAAATATAAATTATTAAATTTAAATATATTTAACAATTAAAATTATATTCAACTATATAATTAATATTTTTATAATAAATACACGTATTATTTAATATTATAAGATTTTACGTAAAATAAGAAAATTTTGATCCTATATTTATATTTATATCTATATCTATATAAATATATATAAAAGAAGCCAAGAACCTTTCACAGCAGCATAGTGTTTGATGATTTTCATGTATTAGGAAGGACTTAGTAAATAAATAACACAAAGCAAAAGAATAAGAAAAGGAAAAAACTCTCTGCAATTGCAATGGCTTCTGCTAAAGTTGATGGAGTTGTTGTTGGGTTTGTGGGGTTGGATGACTTGAGCTTGGACATGGCTGCTTTGCTTCTTCGATCTGGCTACAAAGTCAAAGCATTTGAGGTTCTATAATCTATTTCTCTGTCTATTATCTTCTCTTGTTGATTCGGTTTTCTTGTTTATTGCTTAAGTCGCTGCAGAATAATGGAAACTGAAAATTCTGCAATATGTATGTATGAATTATGTTTATGTATTATGCATAGACGTATTTACATGCATGCTATATGCATACATCAATGGCTTTGCTTGTAATAGATTGAACTGATGAAGGGCTCATTATATGCACGCAAGATTTTAAGTTTTGTATCAGATTTTTCAACTGTGTTTCAACTTTTTTGCGTTAAGAATTTTTATTTTATAATTTCAACTTTTATATGAGAGGTTTCAGATTTTGTGTTCTGTCTGTAAACATTAAATTGGATGTAATATAGTCAAGTCTGAATGCTGAAGGATGGGGATTATGATGTTTGTTTATTTGCTTACTAGACTGGAAATTTTCTGGATTGCTGGGATTGTTTGTCACTTTTTGTAACTTTCAACAACTTTGTTGTTTGTAGCAATGTCTCAACCCATAATTTTTCATAATTGTAAATCCTACACTATGTGGTACAGGGGTTAGACTTTAGAGGGGATGTTGGTGGTTGTGTAGTCCACACAGTTCTATGAGTTAGTGTACTGTTTTGATTATGGGAGTAATGTCCATTATATGTAAATTAACTATATGCATCTGATGCTCGTGGCTATACTTTTGGTTAATTCTAATTCTTTTGTTAACTATCTTCATAAGATTTGAATTTCAAATCTACATCAGTTTTGATGGAAGTTTGAATTTTGTTGACTTACTTGGTATGCACTCATAATCCACCAATGAGCACTACAAAATGTGTGTTCTTCCAAAGATAACGGTTCTAGCACCAGTTGTAATTTGATTGTAATCATATCTGGCTTTAGCCAAGGTGGGATTTCCACCATTATGAAACGAAGCTGACATAAATTTCTTAGTTCCTTTTTGCAACTAACTAAAAGCACTCAATTCTTTCATTAATCTTACATGTATCAGTTATTTGCTTGAATTGCAGAGTATAAGGCTTGGATTTCTGTGATTATTTTCTCTTACTGTAATTAGTCAAACATATGTTCTTGGAGGTTCAAATGCAGATGCATTTTGAGCATATTTCTTGATTATCTTGGCTTAGTGTTCAATGTATTTGAGGAGGCTATTAATATCAGGATAAGATGAGTTTATCTTGAGGATTGCTATATACGGTGCTAGTCTATCTCATACTATATTTTGAATTCAAGGAAAAAATATAAAAAATTAAATTTTTGTTTTCAATCTCTCTGAAAAGGTGGAACAATAGAATTTACAAGGAGACAAATCCCTGAATACATAGAGCACCAGTTAACTTTTGGAGAAAACTTTGAAACAGGGGTTGTGAACAATTACCAAAAGGTCTTTTATATACGAAGTGCAAATTTAATTTTTAATTATATTATAGATGTTTTCTTAATCTTATATGAATATTTTTAGTTTCTTTATAAATATTCAATAATATCTTATAAACATTACAACATTAAATTGCTTTACTATCTCAAATATCTTCTTCATATCTTCTTGCTGTTAACATAATGCTTCCAGAACTCGTAAAAAGACTTAAATGAATTCTTTGTCGATTGCTATTCTTACAAACAATACATATATATCCATCCATTACTTCTATCAACCTTGTAACCTCTTCTGGGTATAATTCTATGAGCCCAAGATATTTTGTTAAAAGTGCTGATCATGTTTAAAATGCTCTTTTCCATGTGCAGATATCTGAGGATTTGGTAGATAAGTTTCTGAAGCTAGGGGGAAAAAAATGTGCAAGCCCTGTGGAGGCAGGGAAAGGTATTCTCCATCTGGCTATTATCTGGTCAGATTCTTCTCTCTTCCTTTTCTCTTTTTCCTTCAACTTCTGTTTTTGTCTTTTCAAAATATAAGCTAGTGCCAAAACCATTGCTTGGTGTGTGTAGTTATCACAGTGAACCGCACATTACCTAGAACTCTGTAGTTTGCATAAATGCATTAGAATAAAGGGATCGGATAAGGCCAGATTAAGGACCAAGAGGCGTAAAATTACATGTGTTTTTCATCTTTTATTTTTAGGAGTTCTGAAAAATTACATTTATATTGGTTATGGGTTAACTTCAGGGATTAGATGCAAGTGATATAAGAGGGGGAAAAAATGAAAGTACTAGATTTCACCTGTGATCTGGCTGAACCTCAGGATAAATAAATGAAATTAGCCTTTTTTTTGGATCAATTTTATTTTGTACTTTTCGTTCTGTATGGAAGTTTTGCCTTAACAGTTTTCAGTATGTTCATCTTTTTATGGTTGTCTCTTTGATGCTATTGTTGTTTGTTTTCATGTGCAGATGTTGCAGCTCTGGTTGTGGTAATCTCTCATGCAGATCAAATTGATGAGATATTGTTTGGTCATGAGGGTGCATCTAAAGGTTGTTACTTGGCTTCTACATGCTTTTGCTAATATAAATGTTACCATTTCTTTGATTTCACAGGTTTTATAACTTTATGAGTTTGCAGGATTGCAAAAAGGCACAGTCATAATTCTTCGTTCAGCTATATTGCCATCACATATCCAGAAACTGGAGAAGACTCTAACAGGCAATATAATTTTTATATTTTGAACCCTATTTAAGCATTAAAATTTTTATACTCTGTTGGCTGCTTGAAGGACAACTATAAACTCTAATCTAGTATTTAAGTAAATGTGTGATTTAGCAAGAAATTGGATATAGTTTTTATTTACCATTAAATGTTTTACAGATAATCTTCATTTTACCTTCAATGATACATCAAGTACCATTTAGCTAAAATTATAGTTATTTTGTGCTAAAGAATGACGGAAGTTGATGCATTATGGACAACTTTCCTTCCAAAATCACATGTATTACTACGTTGAGAATCTTATAAATTAGTGGAATAGCTTTTGTAACTGAGAGATATAGTGTAGTTAAGAAGTGTTGTGTGTAACAATTTGATTGTTCCTAGTTGGCTTGTAAAATGATTGTGCTTGATAAGCAGAATCTCTTCTCTCTCTCTCTCTCTCTCTCTCTCTCTCTTTCCATAGGAAATTTTTGCGAGAATACCATGCTTTATATTGAGTTTTTTCATCTTCCCGTTGTGAACATATAATTTAGTAACAGATAGTTGGATAGGTTTATGGTCATTGATTTGGATTTTAATATTGATGGGGACTACCAAGAGTGAATTCAAGAAGATATTTAATTAATTTTGATGAACTTTGGCATGACAAAGCTATCAAAATAATTTTATAAAACTTGTCGAAGTTTTACTCCATCAACCATATTAAGAATGCATAGCAAGAACTCCACAACTAAAAAGTATAAACATATTCATAAGTATTATATATAGGCATAAGTGTTATTCAACAGTTTTACAAGTTGCGTTGCAAGAATTTCGACAGATTGGGCTGACATCAACCTTTTTCATTTCTCTTGCAGAGGATGATGAGACAGCTTATGTCGTTGATGCATATGTCTCTAGGGGAATGTCTGAGATTTCCAAGGGAAAACTCATGGTGATGGAACATAATACATGATATTTTCTTTTTGACTTTTTGTAAGCTTGTAATAGTTCTTGTTGTCTGTGTTGTTTGACTGAATTTTTTATACTTCTATGTTAAGATTACATCCTCAGGAAGGTCAAATTCCATTGTGAGGGCGCGGCCCTTCCTCTCTGGTAAAATCTGTTTGTGTCATCTAAAATTGTTTTTATGGGGATCTCTTTTTCTGGATCTATACTTTTTAATGAATCTATCTTTCATTTCTAAGTCAAATTATTCTGTTTTGCTAACAGCAATGTGTGAAAAACTATATGTTTTTGAGGGTGAAATTGGTGCTGGGAGGTATGCTATTCTTCTCGGTCTTCTAAAAAACCTATCTTGATATAAATGTGTTATACTCACTTGATTTGCTAAGTTTGATGGCATTGCAAATTTTTTACTTGTATGTTTCTCAAAATGATCAAGTTGTTTGGAAAATTTATAGTGTATTTTTTGGTATTAGATATTCTAGAATTTGGCTGTCAGTTCTGATTCCCTTTTCCGTTGCAGCAAAGTCAAAATGGTCAATGAGCTGCTCGAGGGCATTCATCTTATTGCTTCTGTTGAAGCTGTTTCTCTTGGCGTTCAATCTGGGATTCATCCATGGATTATCTATGATATCATTTCCAATGCTGCTGGAAATTCATGGTTTGTTGCTACAAGTTGTGTTTTCTTTTCTTTTTGCCCCTGATGATAGTTTTGTGACATTCAAAGTTTAGAAAACAGAAATATAATTTTGGAAAAAATTTAGGTAATGAAATACTCTAGGATAAAATAGCTGGCTCGGTGGTTAAGAAGATGCTTAGTTTATGCATTTTCGTCTTTTTGTTGATAATAAAACAGCTTGGAAAATGTTTCCAAGGGTTTTGGACTCTTATTTCTCTGTGTTCGATTATTTTAGAGTAGGGTATCATGTTAACTTTAAATGTGGTTGGATATTGACATAAATGCTTTATTTGTAATGTATTCTTGAGTTCTGCAGAATATGGTTTCAACCCAAAATGAGAGTTTGAAAATTATTAGTACTTTCTTGAATCTTTTCCTTCTCTCTCTTTCTTTTTTTAATAGATAAAGAAATGATATAAGAAAATTTTAACTTTGCTAGCTACAATTCACTAATATGGTGAAGAAGAAACACTGGGAATAATATTTCAAAAGTCTGCTTAAAAACTGAAAATAATGTACTATTTATAGTGGCCATAATCCTAGACAAGAGGAAAAGAAATCTATCTACATTATGAAAATAGAAGCTACACAAACAATTACAGAGAAAACTAAATCTAACTGAAATACATATACGAACACACTTCCTCCCATTAGACTTGAACTTCCCTCTTCAATTTTCAAAGTTTTTTCTATTTCTCTCAAGCCAGATGACCCAAACAATACCTTAACAAAATAGCCTATTAACACTCCAACATTACTACCTCCATTGTAAACACAAATGGTTGTCTATAAGCAATGATACACAATAAGTCAGAATCACCCTTTTCAACTTAGAAACTGAGGAAAGTTTATATCCATAATTGCACAATGTGAAAGTGAAGAATGATTTTGTCAATACATCCTTTAAATTTTTAATAACTGGAGACAACCAATTTGACGTCATTTCATGTGTGCAGGATTTTCAAGAATCATGTTCCTGACTTGTTGCGGGGTAACGCCAAACTTCCTTTCCTGAATGCATTTATTCAGAATTTGGTAAGAACCACAGGTTCATACACTTCGTTGGATTCAGTCCCTTACTAGGAATGCCCTTTTTCCTTTTTCCCCTTTATTTGGCATTATCTTGAAGAGGTTGTTAAAGAAATTTGCTATCACACTATTTTCTTCTCTATTTCTGCCCCTTGATTATATTCTATCTGAGAATTTAGAAATGCAGGAATTTCAAAATATGGAGCCTGTTGAGTTTTGAACAATGCGTATCCTATGGTCTTTCTAGGAAAAGAGGTTAAGGGTTTTTGGTAATGTGTTAACCTGTTTTAATTCTCTGGTTCAAGTTGTTAATAATTTCAGTAGTGCAAGGAATGACATATATATAATCTCAAACATATAAGTTAAAACTAATAAATGAAAGAGATTCAATGTCAATTCCCGGGAGGAGTTGTAGGAGCATCCTAATTTTGAAAAAGGAATCAGCTGGTACATTTTTAAAATTAGTATGTGATTTTAGATGAAAAGCATTTGTGTTATGTGTTGCTGGATCATGTTGGAGCTTAATTACTGCTGTCACTTTCCCTGTTAGTTTAATCTTTTGCTATTATTTTTTTATGTTATAACCTAATAGGTAGCAGATTTAGTTTCCCCAGGGGTCATGCATTTGAATCCTCACAATGTCCTCATTATATTAAGTTATGATATTGATTTGGTTAGGCCTATGTTTCAAGCTAGGTGACAACTCTAGAAACTAGGTGCAGTCGTGCATGTAAGGGGGTGTATTAGGTTTTAAGCAACTGTTATGCATTTTCATATCATTTTAAGCTTTTGGCCTTAATGGTGTCATTCAATAGGGTGAAATACCTGTAAGGCTTGTGAAAATTTCATAAATTTCTTGTACAGCTGGAGACTTTGAAAGAAAATCTAAATTTTCAAGTATGTTTACTTCAGTATGCTAGGGGGGGACAACATTTGTTCAACATAGGTTTTGAAATTTTATTGTATCAACTCTTTGAAGCTTTTAAAATAAAACAAATCTTGGGGTATAAGTATAAAAAATTCTGGAAAAATTAATAATTAAAAGTTATTAGTTATTGCTTTTCTGGTGTTTGATGATTTGTTGTTGATTAAATATCTCTTACATGTATTTTATCAATGTACTTTGATTTTTTTTTTAATTTTAATATCATAAGTTTATGTTGAAAGGAAAAGGAAAAATTTTGCTTTCTAATTATCGACTATGAGCATAATTATAATCTTGTTGATCCCCTTAGTGATGTTTATATTGATATTGTTAGAATTAAAATTAGACTTATTTAGTTTTACTAGGTTTAGTGTTACTAAGTATTTGTATAGTTTAAATATTATTGGTCTTTTCTTAGTTTGTTAAGGACTCCTAAGTTTATGAGGATTCTGCTTTATTATTTTAGCCTATATAAAGGCATGTCTATGTACTTAGTTTATTTTTCAAGAGTGTTCAATATAATTTTACTTTCTTCAACAGATATGGCATGAGACTAATTGAAACTTTCATATTGAAGGGTGTTATTTTAGACACAGCCAAGATGCTTCCTTTTCTCCTTCCAATTCTGGCAGTTGCTCATCAACAATTAATTCTTGGTAGTGACCTCAATCTGTTATTTAATTTTGGAACAGGAAATCATTGTATTGATTGCTTAGGAGTTAGAAGCAACCTGGTTTGTTCTCACATTGTTTATACATTTCCATTTCAGGATTTTCTCATGCTCATGGCAATGACGATAGCATCCCGCTGGTCAAGGTTATTTTTATACTGTTTTTAAAATCTTGATTTTAGGAAAGTTATGTTGGAAAATAATATTTCTATGTTTTTTCATAGATATCTCCCTTCCCCCAAAACAAAGTAAAACAAAAGGAAAAATAATTTTCTTTTATATTTCAGCATTGATTTGATCATATTGATCTATTAACTGGACTATTATCCACAGGTTTGGGAGAAAGTAATGGGAGTGAATATCACAGCTGCAGCCAATTCAGAACTCTACAACCCAGAGCAAATAGCAAAGCAAATTACCGCTGATTCAAATACTGTGCGTCGAGTTGGTTTCATTGGTCTTGGAGCAATGGGATTTGGCATGGCAACTCATCTGATCAAATCTAAGTTCTCTGTTGTTGGTTATGATGTAATCCCTCACTTCTATCTCTATTAATACAGTCAATTCTTTGCATGAAACCTGTTTGATATAGTGGTAATTTTCTGTCCTGTTTCCACCCTCTGAGATTGAATTTCTGTGTTTTTATGCACTGAAATTGTCAATTTTTTGGTTAAACAGTTTGATATAGTAATAGCTTGTCTCCACTTTATGCCAAAGGTCTTTCATTTTGTCATGCATAAACTTGTATGTTTATATGTGCATATTGCTTGGGATGTTAAATAAGTGATTCAGTGTCTTTGAAAATAAATATATTTGCATCTTTCCTTTGGAGACAGGTGTATAGACCAACTCTTGTTAAATTTGAAAATGCCGGTGGCCTGATTGCAAACTCTCCAGCAGAAGCATCTAAAGGTAATCTAAGGCATGTTTAAAGGTCTAACTAATCTAGATCCATAAGCTAGTAAATAAATAAGAAGAGAATTATTAATGGCTTTGTGATTGAAATTATAATTATGTCTATTGTGATGAGGGTCATCTTAAGACAAGGCTTTCAGAGAATGTAACAGAGTGATTCAGGGGCTTAAACAAGCTAAGGCTTGCTACCTAAGGCATGGAGCTGTCTTAATCTCACATTCAGTTATTACCTTGTGCTTGAAATGGAGCCTTTTCCCCTCGCAGAATATGGGGGCTAAGATGATGAATAATTTATATTTAAACTAATTCTTCAAAATAGTTTAACGGATTTTGGGGGCTCAAGAAAATGTTGGGATTTTCATTTCTTGTTAGGAATGCTTTGGAAATAAGGAATTAAGTTGTATGGATGAATAATGAAGGTGCAAAAGAATGGATGTTGGTACCAGTTGTCTCGCCAGTGTCTATCTTCACAATCAGATTTGTTTCAGTCTGCAATGAGAAAATTTATCACAAGCATGATGCAGACTGAAATGAGAACCTTACCCCATTATGGGTGTCCGGACGTTCTTGCAAAACTTTGATGTGCTAGCTACCACTAAGAGATGTGGTTTTCCCTTGCTGTAACATCTTTTTTTTAATTAATTTATTTCTTTTAATTTCTTTGTTTGTGTCACAATATTTATTTGATGTTCATTTCCTACTATCACTTAGGCTCTAATGTTTTTTTCCAAAGATTCAAAATGGAATAAAAGCATACATTTAGAGAGAGAGAGAACAAAAGAACTTCTGTAAGATTCATTTATTGCTACTCCTACTGTTGAATTAAATGCTGCGTTAAGTACTCAAAATACATGTGGAATATGACACTTAAAGAATGCAATTTTTTTTAAATAACATTATTAACAGAGCAAGAATATTCTTTTTTAACATGTTCTCCATTTCAGATGTTGATGTGCTTGTAATCATGGTCACAAATGAAGCTCAAGCTGAGTCTGTTTTATATGGGGATCTTGGTGCAGTTCCAGGTAATGCTCAGGTCGCTGTCAGTATATTGCCTATATGTGTTGAGCAGCACTAACAGCATTTTGTTGTTTCTTGTAGCTCTTCGATCTGGAGCTTCAATAATCCTTTCATCCACTGTCTCTCCTGGATTTGTGAGCCAACTAGAACGACGCTTGCAATGTATGTCCCCTTTATTTGATAAAATTATTTATTTATTATTCAAACCACAATTCCAGCTTTTGGACATATAAATGTGTTTTATTATTCAAATTGCAATTCTCATTCTCAAAAGTCACCTCTTTAAAAGGGTGCTAAGTTGAACCTCGAGCCAAAAGCTTAAGCTTATAGGTGAGGAGCCAATGACTATATTACACGCTAAGTAAACTGATGTGCAATAACATGTAGAAGCAGATTTTGTAGGAAATTTATGATAATTTCACTATAATGTTCATGGACCTAGATGCCATATGCATCTTTTGCTATTCAAATTGCAATCCCAATTCAAGGATGAGGTTATAAAGTTCCTTGACGTATTTTATAATAGTCAGTGAAAATATTAATGTTATATAATCCCACCTTATATCTTCATCTTTCGCTACAGTTTTAAGAGTTTGTCTCCTGTTGTACATGATACGTGAAAGAATGAGAAAGTAGTGGCCATCTGTATCTTCATTGCTCAAATTTTAAGTTTGTGGTTAGAGATCTTCAAGGAAGCTAGAATTTCTTGGGTTGTTCCAGAACTAGTGTTTTATTCTCTCTTGAGAATCATTTTTTTTTAATAGGCATAAGAAAACTTTGGATTTGTGGAGATGCGGAGTATTTTCCAACTAAAGTATGTTTCTAAGTTTTAATGAACACATATTTTGACTGGAAAATGAGCTTCAACTTGGAAGAAATTCTTACATTTTTATTTAGTTTCAGGAGTTAAATGGTATTTTATGTGTGATTGCTGCATTATGTGTTATTTTCCCTTAGTTTCATTTTGTGGCTTTCACTAATATTGTTTTATCTGCAAATGTCATAGATGAAGGGAAGCACTTGAAATTGGTAGATGCTCCTGTTTCTGGTGGTGTTAAAAGGGCATCCATGGGAGAACTGACGGTGCACAAAAACTGACCCTTTAGTGTTAAGAAAAACATTTTGTTGGCTGAAATTGCTGTTACATTATACTTTTTGTTTATCAGATAATGGCTTCTGGCTCAGATGAAGCACTTAAAAGTGCGGGTTCAGTCCTTTCAGGTGAAGAACATGTAATATAATGTATATTCTTTTGCAGAAAGATATCTAAATTCACATCAACTGATCCTTGGTCGTTTGCCATGAACAGAACTAAGTGAGAAGCTTTATATCATTAAAGGGGGCTGTGGTGCTGGAAGGTATGTCATGCAATGAAAATTTTTGATCTACCGGGGAATGGAATTTTGTAATACCTTTTCTCTTATATAATATTCTCCAGTGGTGTAAAGATGGTTAATCAGTTGCTTGCTGGAGTCCATATAGCATCAGCAGCTGAGGCTATGGCCTTTGGAGCTCGATTAGGTCTTAATACCAGAATGTTGTTCGATGTCATCACTAACGGTGGGGGAACTTCTTGGTATGCCTCATGCACAGAGAACTGAATTAATTTTATTTTTATAAGAGTATGCTTTTATTTATTTAAATGATTTTTTGTAAATTGTGCTGATTTGAACGTCAAGATTTGAGTTGGATTTGATTTTGACTAGCTATTCTTTCTCCTTGTCATGCTTATCTATAAGTGTTTGACTTAGCCTTGCATCTCTGTTGATGCTTTAGATAAATTTAATTCTTTTGACATTTCTCATTTGGGTGAGCCTATTTGAACCCAACAAAATACTCAACACTCATAATTCTAAGTATACCAATAACCTAAATTTTAGCAAGTTTGTAGTTTGTAGTTATCACTTCACTAATCCACACACTCCCCCACCCCCTGCTTTTTTAATGAGATTAAATTAGTGTCTTTGCTACAAATTATAAAATAGTCCTAAATTTACTTTCTTTTGCAGGATGTTTGAGAATCGTGTTCCACATATGTTGGACAATGACTATACACCGTACTCTGCACTTGATATCTTTGTGAAGGATCTGGTCAGTTAGATTACTGGCTCCTCCAATTTATCGAATGGAAATACTTATTTCAACTTCTCAATAGGAATATTTTGCTTTCTTTCTTAACCTTTTAAAAATGTCTGCAGGGTATTGTTGCCCGTGAATGCTCTTATAAAAGAGTTCCACTGCATATTTCTACTGTCGCACACCAACTGTTCCTTGCAGGTGCAGTATATTCTGCTTCATATGTAGTATACTGATTGTGCTCACGTTTTATGCTACACTGTATATACTTGCTATATAAATTTTATATGCTTTCCAATTTTCAATTTATTTTTAATTATTGTAAACGGTCTAGAAGGATGAAGGATACTTTACTAAGGAGGCATTCAGCCTTATAATAGGGGGAGTAAACCTTTTCACTGTATTTTAGTTCCTCTGATATTTTACTTTAATTCTAATTAAAGTTAATCAAAGGGGAAAAAGGAATTGTTTATTTTCATCTGCCTAAATTTTAATATCTGATACAAATTTTGTATTATTAGGAAGAGATTGAGGGTGAGAATTCCTCCAAGCTGCTTCTTCCCTTCTTTCCCTATTTCCCTTTGCTTTACTCTCTATTAGGTACCATCTGTAAATTTTTTTAAGGTAAAAATTCTTTGATATTTCTGTCATGGGCTTCCAAAGAATTGTTCTGATAACAGAAAAGTATATTTTAGCATCAGTATGTATATTTGAAAACCAGCAGTAAATCTTTAAAATGCAATTGTATATAGGCAGGGCAGTTCTTTCCATTTAGTATTTGTTGTATATGATGTTCTATTTGTGACATATATGCGAGCTAGCATATGCTAAATACTCGTATTGTTACAATTGATCAGGCTCTGCTGCTGGCTGGGGTCGTCAAGATGATGCTGGTGTGGTTAAGGTATGCAGATGTATTGTCAGTTCATGATATAATGCTTATTCCTCAAAGTAGGAAAACGAAATTGTTTATTGCATTTTATACTTGATGGAAAAACTAATTGTGCTTTCCCTCTGTTAATTTGAGTGGAAATATTGATCATGCAAAGTGCTGTTGATTATCAAACATATAGTTGTATTAATGTATTTCTGAAGTATTGATTATGGAAAGTGTTTTTGATTATCAAACATATTATTATATTCATGTAAATCTGTCAGAATATAAGTTTCTGTTGAATGAGGCTCAATTAGATATGGTTAATGTTGAAATGTCATGTCATGATGGTTTCCCTTCCAGTTGAAATTTGGAAGTTTTATTAAAATTCTTACAAAATTGTTTTTGAATTTGAGTAATAAAACTATTGTTCTTTCTTATACATACATATATGACATAAATGCAGTACTTGTAAAGTTTTTGTATTCTACAACACCTTCTATGATTGTAATTGACTAGTTGTGAGGTTTAACTACTATTTGTTAATCTATATAGGTCTATGAGACGCTTTCTGGTATTAAAGTCGAAGGAAAGCTTCCTGTTCCTAAGAAAGAAGTTGTCTTGCAATCTCTTCCAGCTGAGTGGCCATTGGATCCCATTAATGATATAAAAGGACTAATAAAAAAGAATGCAAAGACTCTGGTCGTTTTAGATGATGATCCAACAGGGACCCAAACCGTTCATGATATTGAAGTATTAACAGAATGGTGAATCTTTTGCACTGTTTAAGATTGTGCTTTTGTTTTACTAATTACTAGCTTGACTTTTAGACATTATGGATAGAATTATGTCACATATTGTTTCAAAACCACAAATGATGTATTTTCTTTTCATACCTATTTAAATTATAACATTTTAGATTTTAGAATATTACTCGATCCCATAACTAGAAACAGGTACAAGATATAATTTTACCCAAGCCTTCTGAAAGTTGCTTTTCAAGTTTCTTTACATGTGGGTTATCCTCTACAGGAGCGTTGAGTCACTTGTTGAGCAATTCAGGAAAAAGACTTTGTGCTTTTTCATTTTGACGAACACTAGAGCACTAAGCTCTGAAAAGGTAACTTGCTTTCTCTATATGTGGATGGTATTTAATTCCTAATGCTCATTTCTACTGCCATTAAAAAATGGCTCTTGTTTTCCCCCCGCTTCATTGAGATTTGTATTTCTGAGTGGAGAAATAACTTTTTACAGGCCAGTGAATTAATTAAAGATATCTGCAGAAACCTCCGTACTGCAGCTAATTCAGTTGAGAATACTGAATTCACAGTAGTTTTGAGAGGTGATTCAACATTACGTGGTCATTTTCCAGAGGCAAGGATGGTTACTTTTAATTGTAATGAAAATATATTCTCAATAATGTTACAACTTAAAACTTTTCATTGCGTCATGACATAAGACTGTCTGATTTCTATAGGAACCGGATGCTGCTGTTTCAGTACTGGGTGAGATGGATGCATGGATAATTTGCCCCTTTTTTCTTCAAGGAGGCCGTTATACTATTGAAGATGTACATTATGTTGCAGATCATGATTGGTATACGTTACTACTTTTTCTTCCCTGAAACTTGTACTCAGAGAAAGAGAGGTTGGATTTGCTGATGTTAACTTGGTTTAAATGATGCTGTTTGCAGGCTTGTTCCTGCAGGAGACACAGAATTTGCTAAAGATGCTGCTTTTGGCTTTAAGTCCTCAAACCTACGGGAGGTCTAGATAAATTCATTTTCTACTTGAAATGCACACCAATTCATCACTAGTTATTGAGATTTGACTGTATTTTTGTATCTTTAGTGGGTAGAAGAGAAAACAGCTGGGCGCATTCCTGCCAACAGTGTTGCTTCTATCTCTATCCAGCTTCTAAGGAAAGGAGGACCAGAGGCAGTTTGTGAGCATCTTTGCAGTCTGCAGAAGGTACATGCTAGTTGTTGATGGGGCTTCCTATCTGTTACATTTTGGGCCAAAGATGTGGGGAGTCATTGTTTCCCATGGTAAAACTTTGTCTAAAAGATGTAAATGACTAAGTTAGATTGATATCATGGCTTTGAAACACAAACCAAGATGGCCAGTTGAACTGGACCATCTAAATTGGCCTAGGCTATGCTCCACACAGTCTCTGTCCTGTCTGCTATCAAAACCTTAACCATGTTTGAAAAATGATCAAGCCTGCTCAAAATGAGAACTTTCAAACTATTAACTGGTGCCTAAACCCACTCAAAGACCCATATTTATTAATGATGACTTCATTCCACTTAAGAAAATTTGATAATTAGGATTCAATCTGAGCACTTGCATGCTACAACTAAGCCACGAGTGCATTTATGCAGTTATTCTGCTAAGCTTTTCTTTCATTTTTGGAGAAATGCTGATGAAATGTCAAAAATGTTAAAGAAATATCATTTATCACCCTAAAAACCGAATAATATAAGAAAAGAAAAGAAAAAAACTAAATTTTGTGAACTATACACATCTTCAAAGAAATTTCTAATAGCTCAGTAATGGTAGTGCAAAATTGATTTTTACTAGCTTCGGTTCTGCTCAGCTTGGATTATAGTTGAGCTGGTTCTCATATACCAAAAGAATGTAGGCGTAAATTATCTAATGTAGTCTGTTAGTGTGTCAGGTGTATTTTCATTGCTGTATGTGAATACAAATTTTAACAATGTCTACAAGTTTTTATAAGTATGGAGTTGAGTTAAAATACAGTTCTTCAGATGTGACTAAGACAGTGGGATTAATAATGAAACTGTCTTTTCTTTTTCCTTTATCCCTAACCTTTTCATAAAAGCTTGTTTTAGGGCTTGGTACTGCACTATATGATGCTAGGGTGGCCTCTATGTGAATATATCATACTGGATTTATCAAGAAAATCTCTAACATGTCTGAATGTATTGTTTATACATTTTATTTGATAACATACATGCGGTTCAAGCTCTCAAAAAGTTAATACCTTAAGTTTCTTTATGATATCACGAGAAATTGAACAATTCAGACATTGAACTGTTCACCATGTTTCTAATTTATTGGGTAAAACAGGGATCGACTTGCATAGTTAATGCTGCTAGCGAAAGAGATATGGCTGTCTTTGCTGCTGGGATGATCCAGGCAAGATACCCAGCTATTCTTATACTGTTTGTGTTATCCTAGATATTCTTTGGTGAGACCTGCTGAAAGCATTGTAAGGTTCTTTTCTAATGCTATGATCAATTGACAGGCGGAATTAAGGGGCAAGTCTTTCTTGTGCCGCACTGCTGCTAGCTTTGTTTCTGCACGTATTGGAATTATTGCGAAAGCTCCTATTTTGCCGAAGGATCTAGGGAATAACATAAATAGAAATGGTGGACTCATAGTTGTGGGGTCTTATGTTCCAAAAACAACGAAACAGGTTGACTTCTTATTCTGAATTCCACCTTGATGGTGATTCTTCTATATGGTTCAGGGATGATATTTTTCCCACTCCACAGGTTGCAGAGCTTAAATTGCAGTGTGGACAGATCATAAGAAGTATTGAGGTGAGCTAGCAGAAATGTCTGTTCATAGTTTTTAATATCAATTTTGATTCTTTTAATGAAAGAATATGAAAATAATCTGCCTTCAATTTACAGTTTGAACACTTTTCATGCCTCTAAAATATTATTGTTAGCATAGGGAATTCATCTCCATTCTTTCTGATGAATAGGTTTCTGTTGATAAAGTTTCCATGAAGTCCTTAGAAGAAAGAGAGGAGGAAATCAATAGGACAGCTGAGATGGCAGATGTTTTCCTTCGGGCTCGGAAAGATACTCTACTAGTGACAAGCCGAGAACTCATAACTGGAAAAAGTTTGTACCCTCTGCCTAATCTCAAATGTTTGATTGTTTACATATTACTTGTTCATCTAAAAGTGACATGTCTTTAAAAGATACAGATCGTAGTTAGGTTGTTTCTGGGATAGAAAAGAGTTTCTTTTCCTTCCTCAAATGGAAAAAATAACATTTTCCCCTTGAATGATGTGTTATTTTTATCATTTTGGCAGCTCCTTCTGAGAGTTTGGAAATCAATTTCAAGGTGAGCTCTGCACTGGTGGAAATAGTTAGGAGGATAACTACAAGACCCCGTTACATTCTTGCAAAGGTATTCTAAGTTCTTAACTAACTGAGTAGTTCTCTGGTACAATATTTGAAACAATTTTCGGAAATTGGTTATGCATTGTGACTAGTTCTGCATATTTGCCTATATGTCAAAACTTTAGGAGAATGTAACTGCTCAGAAAATTTTCGCTATTCATATCCCTTATTTTGTGACCCCTTTCTGGGATCTCTAGGCAGATTTTCAATAAAGTTAACTAATTAACAGTTGGCAAGTTGACGGCAGGAAGATAGCTTACAGGCCTTGGAAGTTGAATTCAATTGCATCAGAGAATTCGAGCTTTAATATATTTATGAGCAACATTATCTGAGTTTCTTTACCTAACTATAATAAATTTCTGAAATTGTTCTATTGATTATTTGAGTTTTTTGTTTGTTTCTTTTGAAACCGAGATAATGATACACTGTCATTGTTTACAATTTCCTTTTCCTAAGGTTTTGATTGGTTACATTTTTCCATTTCAATCATTGTTATAAAAGAGTCGAATTCTATTTTTCTAGCTCGCAGGCAATGAACTTTATGTATATATTTATCACTACCCTTGTTTCAGGGTGGAATTACCTCATCAGACACTGCCACGAAAGCTCTGGAAGCAAAACGTGCCAAAGTAGTTGGACAAGCTCTAGCTGGTGTTCCCTTGTGGGAGCTAGGTCCTGAAAGTAGACATCCAGGAGTCCCATATATTGTGTTCCCTGGTAAATTTGAGTTCTTTCTTCAATTGTTTGTGAACTCTCTCTCAAGGTTATTGAATTGAGTCTCAGACTTTGAAATGTTCTATAGGTAATGTTGGTGACAATAATGCACTTGCACAAGTAGTTAGGTCTTGGGCTAGCCCGGCCAGACTTTCATCAACAAGGGATCTGCTTCTAGTAAGGATCATCTCCAAAGATTTTACTGTTATTTTAATCCTCTGATACTGACAATATTATTCCATATAAAGAATGCAGAAAAAGGAGAATATGCTGTTGGAGCATTCAATGTCTATAACATGGAAGGAGTAGAGGCAGTTGTTGCTGCTGCTGAGGAAGAACATAGCCCTGCCATTTTACAGGTCAGAAGCACTTCTTCTAGAAGTCCAATAAACAATTTGGCATAACCTAGTACTCAAATTTAGTTTAAGCATAACCATAATTACAATGTAAATGGGACTGTGCCACCTCAAAAACTTTATAATGTGCATAATCAATACTGTTGTCCACTAGTGACCAACATTAGAAATTTACATAATGATCTGTCTTTAAATTGCAAACCCCAGGCTGGAAGTGCTTTATGATATTTCTGATTGCAAAGTCATCTGAACCTAAATACTGCTATGTAGGTGAATGAATATTTCTGTTGTTTGTCTAAGAGAGTGAATCATGATCAACCTATTCACCTCCATTTGTCAATGACATTGAAACTGTATTCACATATTATGCATTCTGGTTCAGAAAATTGAGTAATGACAGTTCTTTTAGATTTAGGCAAAGTTCTAAATTATGTATTTTCTTTTTCCAGATTCATCCTAGTGCCTTTAAGGAGGGAGGAATTCCATTGGTTGCATGCTGTGTCTCTGCTGCTGAACAGTCTAGTGTAAGTGGCATTACATATATATATATGAACCCAGAAAAAATATATAAATGACAACAACAGTCGACTCTGGTTTTGGTAGAAATGTAAAATTTATGCTTTTGAGTCGTGCTATACATATCTGGCAATAATTCCAATTAGACGGAATGAGCCATTGTGCTTACTAGCTACGGCCAAATGTTCTGATATTCGATTGTGTAAATTATTTGCACAGCTAGTGTTCAACCGCAAGGCCTCTTGCTTTTTATTAAAATAATTTGACTGTACCAAGCTCCATCAATTCTTTTGCTAGGATGATCCTTATCAGTTGCAATTCTTCTGATGTGCAACTTCCTATGTTTCAGTCTATATGGAAAGTTTTACTTGGGCATTATTATATGCGTTTCACTGTTCTGTCTCATTAATTGTCGGTGATATTAAAAATGATCGACTTTTATATCGAATTTATCATTGTACAAATCTTATTGCACCTGCATTTGAAGATAAATGTTGACATCAGAGAAGTTTTGTTTCAACTGTTTCACGTATTGGTATAGGAGGTAATATACATATGCTTGCATTGCAGGTTCCCATCACTGTTCACTTTGATCATGGAACTTCGAAGCTAGAACTTATGGAAGCTATTGAGTCAGTAAGTTAGCTCTTTGTCCATCAAAGACATATTATCAGCTCCCTTTTCCTTTATAAAATGGTTGAGTGTTAGCAATGCCTGGGTTCTCCTTTAATATCAGAATAGTGCTCATTTATCTCTGATATTTCATTTATGCATCGGACCATTCCAGGGATTTGATTCAGTCATGGTAGATGGTTCGCATCTTTCCTTCAAGGATAATATTTCATACACAAAGTACATATCTTCCTTGGCCCACTCCAAAGGTTTGCTTGTGGAAGCTGAACTAGGAAGATTGTCTGGAACAGAGGATGACTTGACTGTTGAAGATTATGAAGCGAAGCTGACAGATGTTAATCAGGTTACCTTGCAAATTAATTATTAGAAAAAAAAATTTCTAATGGTCTACTTTTGCAATATCATCACATTCAGTGTTGCTAATTTCAGGCTGAAGAGTTCATTGATGAGACTGGCATAGATGCTTTGGCTGTGTGTATTGGAAACGTACATGGAAAATACCCTTCAAGTGGCCCCAATCTTAGACTTGATTTGCTAAAAGTAAGTATACATGCCATACATTCTCCACTTTGATTTATTGCATTAAGATTTAGTGCTTTAAAGACAAACTAATTTGCACTCTATGAACACTGTCAAGAGTCTAGTGAAATAATTCTGTCTGGACATGAATCAAAGTCTGGTAAATAGGAAAACCTTGAAGAATAGCAGTTGTTGAAAGAGTTCTGATTCTCTGGTCTTGAATTCCGTTGTCCAGATGCCTCCTGATTGTTTCCCAGTGAATACAGTATAGTTATCATAACACTGTTAGCCCTAGCTTTAAACCCAGTATCACAGTTGCTCATTCCATGTTTTCTTCTGTGTTTAGGATCTGCATGCCTTGAGCTCAAAGAAAGGTGTTTTCCTGGTCCTTCATGGAGCCTCTGGTTTGTCAATGGAACTCATAAAGGTAAATCTATTCATCCTGATATTGTTGGTAACTGGTTTACAAAATACAATAAAGATATAAATTCTCTTTTAACAGTAACCGTAATCAATCTTCTCTACTTTCATTGAATAGGGATGTATAGAGAGAGGGGTGAGGAAATTCAATGTGAACACGGAAGTACGAAAGGCTTATATGGACTCTCTCAGCAGCCCAAAGAAGGATCTGATCCACGTTATGGCATCTGCGAAAGAAGCCATGAAAGCCGTTGTTGCAGAAAAGATGCGTCTATTCGGTTCATCTGGAAAAGCATGATGATTTAAACATGCTTATGACAAACAAAGCGTACTGAGAATGTTTGTTGTTAGATCATCTTCATTGTATTTCTACAATAACTGTAAAATAAACTTTTAAGGGGATTTGTAAAGCGTACAATGTATTGCTTCCTTTTCCAAATCAATCTTTGTAATCTTTACAGTGTTGAAAAATCTTCAAAAATTGATAATGCTCTGAACTGGTTACCTTATCTTGAACTTTTTCACAGAACTTTAAAACCTGATCATACACCATTCCTCTGTGTTATATAATTCATGAAACTCTTCCTCCAAACTTAAACTCTTTGCTTCAACCTCTCTTTTCTCCTTCAAGCACGTA
Organism: Melia azedarach; assembly: GCA_028052125.1. Taxonomy (NCBI): domain Eukaryota; kingdom Viridiplantae; phylum Streptophyta; class Magnoliopsida; order Sapindales; family Meliaceae; genus Melia; species Melia azedarach. Next base: position 13,422,016 of record CM051401.1, on the reverse strand, counting down.
ATTAGATGTCCAACCTTCTTAGAATTGCTGTAAATCACTCTTACAATAATCATATTGCACAAGCAAATTAATAACTTAAGCAAGTTTTATTCAACACAATACATTTATTGCTTGGCCTAATCTTAGATTTCTCAAAGAAAAACTTTCATCAGCTTTGAAAACACTACTGCTTTTGCTTTTGATTTTCTTGGCTAGGACCAACTGATCGAAAAGTGCTTTATTGTCTCTAGCATTTTCATTCTTAAATTTGTGCATATTCTCCAAAAGCACACGTTTGTTCTTGAAAGCACTTCCCTTCACCTTCATGTAAAAGTGATGGTAAAAGTGCTTATCAATCTTTCTTGAATCCCTGTGCTTCCGAAGCAATCTCCGCAACACTCTCATTCTTCTCATCCACAAAAGCTTTGATGGTAGTCTTGCTTCCTTTGTCCCCTTCCTTTTTCCGTAACCCGAACGCCTTCCTTTCATCTTTGCATCGAGGGCTTGCCTCGTCCTAAATCTTGAGCGAATCTTGCTCGGCTTTTTAACAATGATTCCATCTTTTACAAGCTTTCTTATGTTCATTCCTACCATTTTCCATGCCAATAATTATAACGAATCAAATAAATAAACAAATAAAAGAAGGGAAAATAGTAGAATAATTAATAAACAAAACGTACTAGAAATGGAGGTGGAGATATCACTGGTCTCGTTGGGATCAAGCCACACTCTCCCCTTACCACACTTGAGAATGCTAGCAGCCAGCCTCTTCTGCAGCTTTAATGACACCATTTTTTTATTGTCTTCTCTTTCCTCTATTAATTGCAGCAGATTCTTCTTAGCATGCATATACAGACAGGGTTATTTATATGGCTCAAGCAAGCTAGCTAACTAGGCAGGAAATTTTCTCATAAAATTAATATATTAAGTTAATTTACGTGATATAAAAGCAATCTTGTATTTTATAGGTGTATCGTATGTCTTTATTTTAGTGTATGGTAGCACTAAACAAATAAGCATCAAGTGAAAAAGAAAAATTAATCGTACATAAATTAACTAAATTTGAGTGCTTCTCTGTTTTTAAAAAAAAAAATAATATTATTGAATTAAAATATACGTTAAAAAAGTCAAAATGATCCTCCTATGTATATGCTTGGGCTGCAAGTGAATTTGAATACGGTATATGTATTACTTTGTTTCTTTTCTTGGGGGCCAAGCTTAGAAACTCTGAATGTGAATAGTGAAAACTATTTTTTTATTTCTTAAAATTTACATAAACCGTTAACACAAGACACGAACTGGACTACATTTCTGGGCCCAGCCCAAGTTACATGCCCAATATTGGGAAATGCTGACTAGGCAGATGAGTCAGCAAACTGAGTTAAAAGAACTTTAGAGATGCGGATATACATGACGTCAGCGCCACGTTCAAACAGAATCCTAATCCAGCCGCTTCTCTCTGTACCTACTGAATTTCTCTGCGGAGTCTTTCATCTCCAAAGAGAGAGAATTTTTTTTGTTTCAATGGCGGATCAGAGTGAGAAACCAGAGCTCTTCGAACTGAACAATGGAACCATGCAAGTCAAAATCACCAATTATGGCGCCACCATCACTTCGTTGTCGGTACCCGACAAAAATGGTGATGCCTTGAGACGCCACTGGTCTCTTCAGTTTTAACTTTAATCAGTTCTCTTTTTGTCCTTCAAATTAATGCTGATGATTGAATTTTTTTTTCTTTGAAAGGAAAATTGGCTGATGTTGTTCTGGGATTTGAGTCTGTTGAACCATATGTGGTGAGTTCAATTCTGTTGATCCTATTTGATTTGGATAATGTGCTTGTGATCGGATGGAAATTTTGATTCTGGGTACTTTGACTTTGCATTCTGACCCATTTGAGTTCTCAGATTTGGATTGACGTAAATTTTATCAACTTTGCCTGTATACCCATTTGATATTTTCTCTTTTTTATGGTATGTTCTTGAATAAATTGATTCTTGGAATATCAGTTTCTTGTAATAGGTAGCAAAGTGATGTATTTTCATCAATAATGCTATTGAAAGAAACTTTGGGAGAATTATGAACAAATGACGATTTTTTTTTTTTTGTGTGTGTGTGTGTGTGTTGGGGGGGGTGGTGGTGGGCGGGCATGAATAAGAAGTTTCGAGGATTTCGGAGGTGCATTATGCCTGTGATTACTTGTGTTTAATCTATTTCTCACTTGCTTCGTGATGTTTGTGTTATCAGGAAGGAGTTGCACCTTTTTTCGGGTGTATTGTGGGCAGGGTTGCAAACAGAATTAAAGAAGGAAAATTTTCTCTTGATGGTGTTGAATACAGCTTGCCAATCAACAAGCCCCCAAACAGTCTTCATGGTATGGAATAGCCAAATCCTTGATCTATTTTAGTTTGCATGACATTTTTCCGTTCTTGGTTTTGTCACCAGAATCATCTCTCTTAAGCAGCCAAGACATATCTCTGCACTCATGCCTTTATAAAAAAAAAAAATTCTTGTTGCTATGGCTGAAACTCTATTTATGTGGTGCTTGTTTCTAATAATATAATCAAGTTGTGTGTTTACACTGCTGTTGTTTATTTATCTCAATTATTCTATGCATAACATACAAACAAAATTCTAAAATTTCCTAGAAGAAAACAAGATTATATTACAAGTAAAACATCATCTGTTATTCAATTAGAGTTCTTCGATCAGAGCACTGCCACTTATTAAGTGAGGCTTGATAAAAAAATAATGAAGTTAAAGTCTCTTCCATGTTTCGTGGTGGCATTAATATGGTAGCTTTTGGCTGCCACAAGCCTGGGTACAGTTTGCTTCTCAATATAGTGAAGAATTATCCTCCTAATCAGCTTGATGAAGACATCCTGATTTTTCTTCTTCTCTACATCTGTCATTTTTTCTACAACTTAATATTTGTGCCCTTCTCATTTGGTACCAAACACACATTTACATATATGCCTAGACGGAATTTTTTATTTATTGTTTTCCTTTGTAGACATTGGCAATTGGCTGGCAGATTATTGTAAAATAACATAATACTTCTGGTGTCCATGGATAGGCTGGAAATTCTGACAATTTTCTGACATCAGATTAAATGTAGTTTTGTCAATTAGTATGTCAGAGATGAATTATTCTGCTCTTTCTTCTTGGTGCCGTGCAACATTTTTCTCCTCTATGAAAGCTACAACAAGCAACTGAATCCTAATAAAGTTTATTTCCAGGGAAATTCATCTGATCTTCTCTTTTCTTTAGGTGGACTCAAGGGTTTTGATAAAGTGATATGGGAGGTAGCAGAATACAAGAAAAGCGAAAACCCGTCCATCACTTTAAAATATCGCAGCCATGATGGAGAGGAAGGTTCTCTCTCTGTCTTCTCTTCCCACACAGATGTGCAAACTCTTACATTTCTCTTTTTATAATTTTTCTGCTTGTCCTGGTAATAGGTTACCCTGGGGATGTTTCCGTGACAGCAACTTACACGCTTACTTCAAGCACAACCATGAGACTTGACATGGAAGCGGTTCCGGAGAACAAGCCAACCCCAATCAGCTTAGCTCAACACACCTACTGGAACTTAGGAGGCCACAACTCTGGGAACATACTTGACCACTCAATTCAGATATGGGGATCACACATTACACCCATAGATGAGAACACAGTCCCAACTGGTGAAATTATGCCAGTCAATGGCACCCCATTCGATTTCACCACTGAGAAAAAGATTGGTCAATCAATCCATGAAGTGCCCGGTTTAGGGTATGACCACAACTATGTTCTTGACTGTGGGGAAGAGAAATCAGGGTTGAAACATGCTGCAAAACTGAAAGATCCATCAACTGCAAGGGTGCTTAACTTGTGGACCAATGCTCCTGGGATGCAGTTCTACACTGGCAACTATGTCAATGGAGTTGTTGGAAAAGGAGGTGCAGGTTACGGAAAGCACTCAGGTGTCTGCTTGGAGACGCAAGGATTTCCTAATGCCATCAACCGACCCAACTTCCCGTCTATTGTGGTTCGACCTGGCGAGAGGTACCAACACACAATGTTGTTTGAGTTTTCAGTTGAGTGAACCATATTAGTCTTTTGAGGAGTAGATATTGAAATAAGGTTTGTTTTGGTTTGGCTACTGAATTATGAGACTATGGATCATGAGAAACCTCTAAATAATCATATTTTGGGACACATCTATGCATAGATACATGTCGGATACTCCTTTATTCTTGGGTTGTTCTATATGTCATCCCTTGTGGCTCGTCTTTGGTTACTAAATGCTTTTCAAAACTCCTTTATCTGCAAATTTAAGTGATTCATCGGGGTTAGGATTATTACGGTGCTCAAGAGGATTTGATCCTTAGACATGATTCTATGTTGCTTGGGATTATGCAATCCCTCAGTATCAAGTAGTCCACTATTTCCATAAAAATTACATATATAACAGAGAGTCATATGGTTTAGCAACATTAATAATGCTCTTGCGAATTTTTATGAATGCTTTTCATTCATTTCTGTCCAGGCTTTTTTCTATTAAGTTATCATTTCCATTATTATTCACACTTGAAGAAACCATTCTTGCTTAATATGAAGAATAAACTTGAATTTCATATTAAAAAAATTGAAAATACAAAATACATAGAATAAACTTGAATTTCATACTAAAACAATTGAAAATAAGTAAAAATTGAGATGTTTCGTAGAATTTGATGTGAAAATTGAGGAATCTCTAAAATGGATTAAATATTAATAACATTCCAATATTATTTCTCGCTTTATTTTTCTTAAATCATTAAATATTAGTTTCGTTCAATATTTTAATATTATGTTATTTTTAAAAAGGGATATTATTCACATTCCTTTCCTCAGGTTTGAGTTTGTACCACTTAGAGAAAAAAAATAGAAATTGTATTACATACCTCCACTACGGCGTTAGTCAACTAACTTTAAATGATAAATTCACTAAAATACCTTTAATTATTTATTTTTATTAAAATATATTTTTTTAATATTTATTTATGACTTTCGTGTATCTTAATTAATTCAAATGTATACACTAACTAAAATAATTATAAAATAGAATAAAAGATACGAAAATTGAAAATTTAATTTTAAATATAATTTTTTTTAATAAGTATTTTTTAAATGAAATACGGAAATATATATAGTTAATAACATTGATTAAAAAAATCAAGAAAAAATAAATTCTTTCCAACTTTTTTTTCATTGAGTAAGAATTTAAAAATGTAAAATTTTATTTTTTAGACAAAATAATAAATATCAAATAATTATATTTTACATATTTACCCTTATACTTAAAAGTCAACTAACTGTTAAATATAACCATAAGAGAGGTAAGTGATACAATCTCTATTTTTTCTTTTTAAGTAATACAAATTCAAACCTTAAGAAAAGAATGTGATAATATCCCTTTTTAAAAAATAAGTAATTCATAAAAAAATTGAAAAAAGAATATAAAAAAATTATGCCCTTCAAATTTAAAATCAAAATTGTAGGGAGTACAGATTAATCTAAAACAAACATAAGTTTCAAGGATTTTTTTTTTCATGTATTATATGAGGTGGAGATATTAAAATGTGATATTCATGTGTAAGATAAAAACTGTATAACTTTTTAACAAATAAAAAATATTTACTTTTAAAAGTAGAAAAAAATAATATAATTATCTTTATATTTAAATAATAATTGTATACTATATTTGAAAATTAGTAATGAAACCTCTATTTTGTTTAGTAAATCTAAAACAATTATAAAAAAAATATTAAATTTTTATTTTGATAAATTCATGCATGTGATTAATAATTTATAATAATGTAACAAAAATGAATTTTAGTTTACATAAATAAAAATATACAGAAAAATCCCTAAATCAATAATTTTTATGAGTTTTACATGTTAAACTAGAATTAATGACAAAAAAATAAATTTGGATAATTGTTTTAAGTTGAAGATCGTTTAAAACTACCCTAAAATAATGGAGGACAGGTCTAAGTTTTAGTTATCATGGCTAATATAATCTTACCAAATTGACTGTCAGAATTATGTATATATGCTTGCATAACGCTCTGCCTTCATCTATACATCTTTCAACTCGTGCAAATTAAGACAATCTCCTCTGTTTCAGTTAGAATTGTTGAGATTACATCTCAACTTACTTTCTCTTGTAATCTTATATGTATACGTACAATCATGATGTTACTCACAATTCACTGGAAAATCAATCCTGCTTTCTTCTTTACAGCAAGCAAATGGCCCCATTATTTTTCATGCTCTCCTTCTTCCTGTCTACGGCTTCTGGCAATCCAGAAATAGCTCATGCTTTCAAACCTTTCTTCATCTTATACAAAGACGGGAGCATACAAAGGCTCGTCGGAAATGATTTCATTCCTCCATCTCTTGATCCTAAAACAAATGTTGAATCCAAAGACGTTGTATATTCACCTCAATACAATCTCTCTTCCAGGATTTACATCTCTAAGTTCAACACCACCACCGAACAAAAACTTCCCCTTCTAGTTTATTTCCATGGTGGTGGCTTTATCTTCGAAAACCCCTTCTCCCATGGCTACCATAATTACCTCAACACTTTAGTCTCCGAATCTGAGATAATTGCGGTCTCGGTTCAATACAGAAGAGCTCCGGAAAATCCTATCCCTCGGGCTTTTGAGGATTCTTGGACTGCACTCAAATGGGTTGCTTCCCATGCTAAGGGAAATGGCCCTGAGAAATTGCTGAACACTTACGCTGATTTTCAGAAAGTGATTTTATCCGGAGACAGTGCTGGTGCCACTATAGCACACCATATGGGCATAAAACAAGGCCAAGAAAAGCTCGATGGTGTTAACATTGACGGTATTAGTTTGCATTTTCCATATTTCTGGGGCACAAAACCTGTTGCTGGTGAGACAACTGAAGCCAAAAAAAGAAGCCGCGTTGCGGATTTATGGCGAATTGCTTCCCCGGACACAACTGGTTCGGATGATCCGTTGATTAATCCAGCGGCTGATCCGAAACTGTCGAGCCTAGGGTGCAATAGGGTGTTGGTTGTTGTTGCTGAGATTGATTTGCTAAAAGCTAGAGGAGTTTACTATGTTGAGAAGTTGAAAGAAAGTGGGTGGAAAGGAAAAGTTGAGATTTTGGAGTTTAAAGGTGAGGATCATGCATTTAATTTAGTCAAACCGAAAACTGAAAATAATATTAAATTGCTCAAAAGAGAGGTTTCTTTCATCCGTGGAACATGATATCATCAATGGCTTCTGACTTCTTGCAACAGTAAATTAAACTAATTAAATCTATGGTTCCCATAGTCTGTATTCATTATTTGTATATCATTATTGTTACACCCCCAATGAATTTAACATTATTTAATTTTCAATATTGATGATCTATCTGTGCAAGTGAATGAATTCAAATTTTCAATGAAAATAAATTCCAATGCGTGAAAAGTGCAAACTATGAATTTATTTGCAATGCCACCTACGATAAGCTTTGAATTCAAAATTCCGAATCTATCTAAGTGCAATTATTGATAAAAATTGCTACCAAATCCATGGTCTACTGTTAGGATCATAGCAGAGACACAAGCATGCGACCAGTGGAATTCCTCCCTCCTTAAAGGCACTAGGATTAATCTGGAAAAAAAGAAAATACGTCATTTGAATGTAGCCCAAATCAAGATCTGAAAAAACTGAATGTCTTTAATCAATTTTCTGAACCAGAAGGTATAATATGTTAATGCAGTTTCAGTGTCACTGAAAATGGAGGTGAATAGATTGACCATGATTCATACTCTCAGAGACACAAAAGAAATATTCATTCGGCTACAAAGCAGTATCTAGGTTCGGATGACATTGCAATCAAAAATATCATATAGCACTTACAGCTTGGGGTTTGCAATTTGAAGACAATAATCAAAATATAAAATTTATAATTTTGGTCATTACTCATTAGTGGAAAACAGTATTGATTATGCATATTATAGAACAAGTTTTGAATGATAATTGGGTTTCTGTGGCTTCTACAAGAGAGAATTACTCCACCAAACTCAGGATTGTAAATGAGTATGAGGAAACCTTAATTCAATGAGAAGATGATCTTTCTCAGTTTGATATGTTACTGAACTATTTCAGAACAGCTGTTAAGAATGTGATAATCGATGACAACAAAGTCAATGTGGAGAATTGTTTTAAAGTTGAAGATCATTTTAGTGCTTCCAATTTATGGTGTATTGAACAAATGTATGAATGGGGAGGACTTGTTTTGGAGATATTGCACAAAGACATCGCCTATCATCTTCATTCGCTTAAAGGAAAAGTTTGAAGAACTTAAAAGACAGCTTCAGATTTTAAACAATGTATTGATATCCCACTTTGATCAAAAATATTTTTTTCTTTTCCCTATGTCAAAGCTACTAAAATTAATATTCTTTCTTAACGTACTTAATTTAACTTTAAGACCTAAAATATTTTCGCTGGAAATTTGAATTTTTCCCTTCTTCATCGTATTGTATTTCCATATTCTTACCAATAAATTCTATATCTGTATTTTGGATACATCAAGCCCATAAAAGTTTCAACATCGATTCAGCTTACATGTAATAGACCACACATTGCAAGATGCACGTTGGATATGGATGCACATCACACCCTTATACGTGTACAAAAAGAGCCAAATTCCTACTACTAATTATAAGTTGAGGGGTTCTGTCCCTTCAATCAGTGCTAGACTTGCTACCCGCAATTCCAACAGATTTCACGATCCTTGATCAATAGTTGCCTTGGGCAGACAATATCAATTCGTTCGAACAAGTTCAAGTGGTAGAGTTTCCATTGCCAGCTGAAATTTGAAAAGTTTCAGATACAACAAATAGATTTTGGATTATAGTGCAAACTTGAAAAGATTGCTTACCCAGAGTCTTGGAGTTGTTGGATCGGATTTTGTATGCAATTTGGACAGCTCCGACTGAAAGGTGATGACTATGGAAATTTTGAACTCAATTGAAAATGGACTGCCAAGAAATGCCAAAACATTAATGAAAAGTCGAGAGCATTTGATAACAGAAACATCTGAGAAAAATTCATGAGTGAGCTAAAAGACCATTTGAATATCAATGTCTAGTTGGCAACTCACCCAGCTAAGACAGTTGGACAAGTCAGAAGGCGGGGGAGTATCACATAGATAGGCAGAGTCATATTACGACAGACATCTCCATCCGCTATCTAGTATATGATGGGACAAGAAAAGATGTCAAATCAAATGTTACAAGAAGTAAAATATTTGAACACCATGCGGAATTCGGCATACCTGAGTTGTCTGAATCAAAGAGGTTTCAGTTACAATTTTTTCTCCTGAAAGAATTGACTCCACCCGGAGCAAGTGAATGTCAATAGACCTAATAGGAACTGCAGATGCTTCTACTGTTAGCTCTCCACTGATAGGACTCAACAGAGAGCATTGAGTAGACACCTTTCCAGTCACCTTGAAGCCCCCTTTATAAAATACCACACATCTTGTCAGTTCTAGAATCATATCAGAACTAAATCCGCCAGCTTCAGAGATTTAGAAGACATTAAAATGAGCAGCCAGGATTCTAAATCAAACACTCTTCCATAAATTTTTCAGATGATATCTAAATACCGTATTTGCACTTAATGACTCAGAAGATCACTCCAAGATTTACGGTTAAATTACATGTCACCAGAAACAGTGACTGAAAGAAATGGCAACAGAAACAAACCTGATTTTAGTTCAGGAAGTAAAGGATGTCTCTGAGTATCCTGAGTAATGTAAAAGATAACCATCTCAGGAGAAACTGGTTGCTCAAGACAATCAGCTGAAAATTTGAAAAGAAGATGAAAGTGGCATGTTAAAATATAGAGAAGATATCTCAAAAGGTAAAAAAAAAAAATAATGGAATTAAAATTAAACAATAAGATACAATTCAAATCATACCTTTATCAGTTTCAACAATGAATTCCACTGTCGCAGATAATGATTTATGCAGGTATCCTCTCATTATATCTACAGTTGCCATATACTATTACAGGCTTGATTAATTATCAATGTTTGATAAAATATTAACAAGGCACTAGATGTGGGGAAAGCAAGGAGGGCAACAACTCACAACAGAGGTCAACAAATGAAGAATTTCCATCTAAGTGTCCTTACCTGGATGCTAATATTTGCTCCATGGAAGGTCTCATAACATCTTTCTAAATTATCTTCTCCGGGCTGCCTCAGTGTCACAGCAAATGGTATCTGCATGGTGAGAAAAAATTGCATAAATTCTAAATAAAGCAATAGATATTTGTAGTTGATATATATTAAAAAAAATACAGAAGCAAAATTGAACTGAATATCCTGCAGAAAACAAGTAGAAGTACTATTAAAGTATAAAAAATCAAATAACAACCACAGAGGGGACTGAAAATGAGTGAAAAATGCTTAAAATCCAGATGCTAAGAAAACAGTTCACAGAGAGAACAATCAAATTTTGTTTTTAAGTAAAATATAACTAATACTAATGATAAAAGCCACTTTGTATAGACAAGAAAACAAAGAGATTTTTAACACAATAAATGAGAAAGACAACTGCCATGGGGGAACTAGAGGTAGTTTTAAAACATCAAATATTTCATCAGAGTTGTTGCACTATCCAAATCAGTACACGATAACAAGACAGTATCAATGTCAAAACACCATTACAACCAGATCATCCAAAATAAAACACTACCTCAGTTGTACCTGAACCAATCTTGCCAGAAGCTCTGATCTCAATGCTCTTCTTTCTGCTCCCATGTTACAAAAAAGTAAAATACTTAAATCAAATATCGGTATAAACCCAACATAAAGAAGAAGTATCTATTGAAAATAAAAAGAAGAAATAAATAAATTCTAATGCACAAATACAAAGCTGAAAAAAATTTGAACAATAATAATCATTACTATCATATACTCCAATTTTATATAAACCAAACATCACATTAAGCATCATCTATTAAGAGTTTGGATCAGCAAAAACCCAGCCATATCCAGTGACACGATGTAAAACAAATGCTCATTTTTTTCACAACTGAAAGCATGCTACTAGATGTAGGAAAGCTTCAGTTTTGTTCCATGCTGACTCCTACAAGAGAGGAATCAGAAAGATCAAACAACGTTCACCCAAAGAAAACATTAAATTTCTTCCTTTACTGGTCGCTTATGGTAATCAAGCTAACATGGCTAAGTCTAAGCAGATACATGGTTTCATGAGAGCAAAATGTCCTAGACAAGCCATCATATGGAATTTTGACTCTGAGTAGAAAGTGCAAGACAAGTCTCAGATACAACAGTGAAGAGCTGCAGTAGTACTTTGCATTGCATTGTGAAGAAAGTTCCCCAGTTTAGATGGACTTGACAGATCCAACTTGGAGCTCGTCGACTAGTTCCTTAACACAAGTCACATGAAGCTTCACAGATGGCCACGGGAGCTAGAACCCTTGACACCAGTAAGCAATTAACTGTAGACTACTAACGACACTTCTTTAATTCTCCAACATCACTAAATTTTTAATTCTATGGTTCTATCATTGGTACCTTTGCGAAGAACTAATGAAAATAGCACAAGAGAAACAACAAAAAGAACAGAAGACCTACACGATTTTAATCGGCTTGATAACACCATAAAGAGACTCGATAACACCTGCTGATCCTCCACGAACCTTAAAACGGTATCGTTTTTTCTAATTAGCTTAGGCGCTGTTTGGTTCTGAGAAAAAGAAAAGTATATGGAAAGGAAATTACGAATACTAAATCAAACAAACCTGCAAATTGGCGGATCCGTTAACTGTGAGGTGAATTCCGTAGTGAGAAATGGAAGAAGAAGACTTTATTATGATTTTTCCTTGAAGGAGTTCCTGATATTCCGACAATCATCACCGTTCTTATCAGCTTCATCGTTTGTTATTGAGAGAATGAATATACAAAGAAAGAGAGAAAATACGTACAGAGGGGCGATATATACGGTTTGATCGGGAAAGCTTGAGCTCTACGGTTGACATTTTGAAGACGAAAGCAGGAAGAACCGAAGAAGAAGCAGTATACTCAACCAGGAGGACTGTTAGTTACTGATGTGCTTCATCGCCATTACCGAAATTTCGGACGCTGTTATCAATCATTCGGAGTAAAAAATAAAAAAATAAAAAGGTCAAAAGAAAGAACCAAAATCTTACGTGGCAAAATATAATTGGGGAGATGACAAAACCCGACGTGGCGACCTAACGTATATACCGAAATCCCAAAACTACCCCTACCCGTAAGTCTTCTTCCCCAAAATCCCCAAATTACAGGTTGCTCTTGCTCCTGTCTCGGATGCTTAATTTTTTGTTTCAGCGAAGAAAAAAATGCGTCAACTTTCAACAGAGAAACTGATAATCTCTCTCCTCGTCCTCTCCCTCTACCCTTTATCTCTCCAAGCTCGCCCCTTCATTCTTGTCGTCTCCCAAGACGACATCAAGGACACGCCGACGTCCTCGGATGATGACTCCACCGTCGACTGGGACGACTTCGGCGAGTCGGAGACGATGCCAGAGGAGATTCTGGATCCGGGCTCTTGGAGCCCCATTTTTGAACCTAGTATAGATCCCGATGCGATTAACGGAAGCTACTACATCACAATTTCGAAGATAATGTCGGCAGTGAGCAACGGTGACGTGAGAGTGATGGAGGAGGCCGCTTCGGAGATTGAAGCGGCCGCGAAGGAAGGCGATCCGCACGCGCGGTCGGTTTTGGGATTTTTGTACGGGATGGGATTGATGCGAGAGAGGAATAAAGCTAAGGCTTTTTTGTATCATCATTTTGCAGCTGAAGGTGGTAATATTCAGTCCAAAATGGCTCTAGCTTACACGTATTTGCGCCAAGATGTGAGTAATTTGCTTTAAAAAAATTCAAATTCTTACCAATTCTACATTTGGGAACTGAGAAACTGAGTGCCTTGTTGATAAGTGGAAAACCTAGCTTTAGAAATAACAAAGAATATACGCCTAAGTGCTGAAGTTTTTATTTTATTATTTTTCTTTTTGATGGCAGATGCATGAGAAAGCGGTAAAATTATATGCTGATTTAGCAGATATAGCGGTTAATAGTTTCTTAATTTCAAAGGATTCACCTGTAGTTGAACCAATTAGAATCCATAATGGAGCTGAAGAGAATAAGGGAGCTTTAAGGAAGTTGCGAGGGGAGGATGATGAGGCATTCCAGATTTTGGAGTATCAGGCGCAGAAGGGGAATGCAGGAGCCATGTACAAGATTGGGATATTTTATTACTTTGGTTTGAGAGGATTGAGACGCGATCGTGCCAAGGCATTAATGTGGTTTTCAAAGGCTGCTGACAAGGGCGAGCCGCTGTCAATGGAACTTCTTGGTGAAATATATGCAAGAGGAGCAGGTGTTGAAAGGAACTACACAAAGGCACTTGAATGGCTTACACTTGCTGCTAGACAGCAACTTTATTCAGCTTATAATGGAATAGGATATTTATATGTCAAGGGCTATGGAGTGGAAAAGAAGAACTACACAAAAGTAAGTTCATTTGGTTCTGTTTTTGTTGATTGTGTTATGTACCTTGTAGGTTGCAGGTTGCTTTTTCTTTTTCACACAGTTGCTTATTGGTGGTTTCTTTTTATCATCGGAAGTTAATTATTTGGAAATCTTCCTTTAAACTATATATTTTAATCACTAAAAAGATTTTGCAACTGGCTGGTTTTCGCTGCACAAATTGGTTTCTTTGTTGGAAGATATTAGTGTTTTGCTGCCCATAAGAAAACTTACCACTTAAATGCTGCTCTATGAGCAGTGATTTTGGATAACTTTTATCCAGTTAAACATGGATGTATTCTTTGAAAGTTGTATATTATTATCCTTTCTTTTATTGGAATTAGAGGATTGATCTGGTGCAGAACATTTTGCTTCTCAGGATCTTAAATCAGTGGCTACTTTAGATTTTATGCTCATAGGCTGATGTGCATGGGTTTCCAATCAGTTGGAGGTTGATATGAATACGTTTATGATCAATTTGGGATTGGCATAGGTGAAAAAGCTTAATGTTTACATATTCAGGTGCTAAAATATTGTTAGCATTATTAGGACAAGATTAAAGGAATGTTGGAGACATCTAGTATTTTAAGCAAGTTGTACTAGCTACTAAGGTCCCCAAAAAATTTGTACTGTTCACCATTATGCACTCCACATTTTCTATGTATGAGTTATTGCATTACCGTACCCTGTAGTACGTGTTTAGCACTTGATCAAGCTGAGCACATAGTTAAATTGTTGCTAATTTAGTATTTTCTTGGTGAATTTGTTAACACAAGGTGCACATTTTGGACTTTCTACCCATTTCATCTAGTATCGAAGATATTTGTACTTGAGCTGTCTGCTAAGTTGAGTTTAGAAGGAATTAACAACAGTATTCTGATGTGTGGGCAACAATTTTGGTTTTCCTTGCTTGATCATTAACTTTCCTTTTGCCTTTTACCTGCTTGTAGTTAAGTTCTTTGAGATCTGTTAATAAGTTACTTTTAACAGTATATTCTGAAAAATAATATGTTTTATTACAGGCAAAAGAGTTCTTTGAGAAGGCTGCAGATAATGAGGAGGCTGGTGGGCATTATAACCTTGGAATAATGTATTATAAAGGAATTGGGGTAAAGAGGGATGTGAAGCTAGCATGCAAATACTTTTTGGTGGCTGCTAATGCAGGCCACCAGAAGGCATTTTACCAGCTGGCGAGGATGTTCCACACTGGTGTTGGACTGAAGAAGAATCTCCCAATGGTAAGTATTTTGCTATTATGTTTTTAGTTTTGGTTGGAGTTGTTTTTACTTGAACTTTATTTCATACATAATACAAACAAGAACCCAATTCTTGTCTTTCTGCCATTTCCTGACCTTTCTGGCACAGTTTGATTATATTCCTACTGACTGCTATTGGAACACTTTAATCCCTTGGCACTCACTTGAATAACTGACTTAATTTACACAAACTGTTGAGTAATAGTTGTATCAAAACATGAATTCCTGTTTATTGTTTATAGTATTGTGATAATATGGAGTTAATGAATATGACACTCCTATTCATGCTATAGTTTGAAATGGAAAATGGATGAACTTCGAATTTGGAGTTTTGTGGTAAAATTGTAAGGAAAGAGAGGTGAGGAACAAACAGTAAAAAAGAACAAAAATAAAAGAAATCAGAAAGGCTGAGAGAAAGTGTGTTACATGGGCATATTGATACTATACTGCTAAAACCTAGGATATTAAGAAATTCATGCACATCAATATATCAACACATTTGAGCTTTACTTGGTTTCAGGCTACTGCATTGTACAAACTAGTTGCAGAACGAGGACCATGGACTTCCTTGTCAAGGTGGGCACTTGAATCATACTTAAAAGGTGATGTTGGTAAAGCATTCCTTTTGTATTCAAGGATGGCTGAGCTAGGGTATGAGATAGCACAAAGTAACGCCGCATGGGTCCTTGACAAATATGGAGAAAGAAGCATGTGCATGGGTGAATCTGGTTTCTGCACTGATGCAGAAAGGCATCAACGTGCACACTCTTTGTGGTGGCAAGCTTCTGAACAGGGTAACGAACATGCTGCTTTGCTGATTGGGGATGCATATTATTATGGTCGGGTAAGTGTCCCAAAATAAAGGTCAGTCTCCAAGTTCTTAATCCTTAGATTTACACAACACTTATTTTCGTTTGTCTCTTTTTTCCAGGGTACTCAGAAGGATTATGAGCGTGCAGCGGAGGCTTACATGCATGCTAGATCCCAATCCAATGCGCAAGCCATGTTCAACCTTGGTTACATGCATGAGCATGGCCAAGGACTTCCACTTGATCTTCATCTTGCCAAACGTTACTATGATCAGGCTCTGGAGGCTGATCCTGCAGCAAAGTTACCTGTTACACTTGCACTCACAAGCTTGTGGATACGAAGGAACTATGCCAACAGCTTCCTGGTGATTATCCTCTTCTTTCTATATGCTTGACTTACACTTAACAGCATTAAGATGCTAAAAATGCTTCTTTCATCTTTGTCTTCTAGCTGAGAAAACCAAGGGTAAAATGATATTGAGTTAATTCTTAGCTGGTACACTTTTTAGAATTGTTTGTGTGAAATTCATCGAGCTTAAATTTGTTCTAAATTATTTGAGATTTCATGAACAAAATGCTTAAGTTCTCCATTTTCAGCGTTCCTTATAATTCATATTTTGAATCTTTTAAAAATATAAAAGGGGAAAGAAAAAGAAGAAATTCAGTGATTTTTAATAAGACTTCAACTGATCTCGGTGCTGCTATTTTATTTATCAGGTTCACTTGATTGATTCACTGCCTGAAGTCTATCCAAAAGTGGAAGCATGGGTGGAGAATGTTCTCATGGAGGAAGGAAATGCAACAATATTGACTCTAGTTGCCTGTCTCCTTACTGTCCTCTATCTTCGTGATCGACAGCGGAGGCATGCAGTTCAACCTGCTGGTGATGTGGCCTTGCCAGACCAGTTTAATGAGCACGCTGCTCCTGCACTAAATTAATTGGTGGCGATGATGGTGTTTGAAAGCTACAAGGTTGGTTTTTGCCTTATTTAACTATGAAAATGCACAGATTCCTATGGCAATATGATGTACAGACAGCTTCTCTTTTCTAGATTTAGACGATAAAAGGTTCTTACATTGTACAATAGAGAAATTTAGGATATGTTTTTGAGATTGAGATATTATCACTTTTAATCCATAGCTGTTGTGGAATAGAATTGCGAAATATAAATGGGTGGATGATTATAGCTGAAAAGTCGGGAGTTATACAAAAGATTTCAGTTGTATTTTCGAAGTTAAAGTAGAAATACAGCAGTTTCAAGCATACCCATGAAGAAATAAGAATGTCTTTTTGATTCAGAACTGATTGTATAAACTCTCGCACGATTGCCTTCACTTTATTTTATTTCTCATGTACGAGGTTTTTGATGTTATCATGTACAAGTCATGGTTCAAACAATTTCTCAACAGTGAGTCAGGATGTTCAATAGAATTTGTTTAGATGATGACCAGTTGGTCACTGTGAAATTGTTAGTTTATTTTGAGAAATTAGTCCTTTTACGGGAAAAAAACGTAACTATATTTATTCCTTTCCTTTTCTTTGCTTTTCCCTTTTTAGGTCATAGGTAAATGAAAGATGGTGATGATTGGTGACTTCTTCAAATTTGCAATAGAATATATAATTAAAAGCATAATTGTTTATCCTAATTACATATATATATATATATATAGATAGATATCAAAAGTGTTTGAAAATTGGCATCTCTTATTACCATGAATTAAGAAATGTCCTGTATTTCGGTTTAAACGAGAACAGAGGTCAATTTTACTTTCCACTAATTCAATTCAAAGGCAAAGATTTTTATTGACATTATACAGAATTAAAATTCTGCAAAACAAGGTAAGAGTTGGCAAGCAATAAGATATAACAAAAAGAAAGATACTTGTTCTTGAATTGTTTTCCCAGTAACTCAGCAAAAATTCTTTTAATAATTTACTGAAACAAACATGTAGACAACGAGTAGATACTTGGAAATTTAAAAAGAAAAAATAATTATGCTACGCTCTACCAACATTTACTAATCTTAGGTAGCTCAACACATACACTAGCCTGGGTTCAGACGGTTTGTCTACCACTGATCCGAAATAGCAAAGATTACAAGATTCATATATATATATATATATATATGCAGATGATGTTGAACTTCTTAACCTGCAATCTTGGTATCAAAGATTCTATAGTGCCTGCTTCCCCAAATGTCATTTTTATCAAGGTAGTATGATTTTAGGCAACATTGCACCCATGCTGGATTTCTGGGAGCATCTTTGATTTCCTTTCCATCATCACTTACAGCCACTCCAAGCAATTTGTTTATCTTTCTTTTCAGTACATCAACAGAGGGATGACCATCGAATAGTTTCTCCTATCATGAATGAAAATTATGAAATGAGGAGAATTCACAAAAATAGAATTCAAAACCAGTTAGTGACATTCTTCATGTTAACGCACAGATGAATCCAAGCAATTTCACCAGAAGATATCACTTGGGAATAAAGGTAAGTTAAAAAAGGACATGTATTGGATCCCTAGTAGCTGGTTTGGCAAACGATTCTTTAACAATCTTTTATAGCATGAAAGCAGTGGACGTTGAATTTTTCAAAATCAAGTTAGCAACCTTGTTTTCAAAAGCATGATACTGATGCAAGACAAGCAAATATATTGTGCATATGAGTCTTCCAATGGAAGTTTTTTGGCATTATTTAAAGGATTTAGGCAAAATCTATAAAGATCAGAAACTTATGCTCACCCCATCTTTACCATACACAAACGCATGGATTCTTGCAGTAGGATCCTCTAGGGTCAGCCTGATTCTGTATTGCCCCTGAGGAGAGCAGAAGTCCTCAGCGCGCCATGGAAGTGCAGCTACAACTCGAACCGCACACTTAAATTTAGCAGTTACCTGTAATCATGCATAAAGTGGCTTTATGTGAAAAACATTCTCTTGCTGGAGAAAAGCTTTTTGACGTCTACAATGTTAGTGTTGTTAGGTTGATCATGGATATCAATACTTAGCTCCAGCAGAATTCTTGGAGAAAGATTTAAAATAAAATGGAGAAAAAGAAAGGAAAAGAAAAAAACCAATATGACAATAAAGGAAATCAAAGTACTAAAAAGATTATGGGCATTAGTACTGAAAAGATCAAGAACAAAAGGTTCACATAACATGGGATACCTGTGCATGGGTGAGAACATCCATCAATGTAACAAATGGCACGTTGTCATCGTAATCAACCTCTGATGGAACAATAAAAAATTATAGGTAAATAAATCATCATGTTCAGAGGTTCTAGGAATATAGAAGATATTCCACGAGACTGTATCAGACAAAAAACAAGCAGAAAGTTCAAATAGACAACAGAAACTCATCATCAACAAACCAAAAAGGTATACCTGTAATTCGTGAAGGCCA
The DNA here is from genome assembly GCA_028052125.1 of Melia azedarach. NCBI lineage: Eukaryota > Viridiplantae > Streptophyta > Magnoliopsida > Sapindales > Meliaceae > Melia > Melia azedarach. The sequence goes on along the minus strand of CM051401.1, from coordinate 13,402,960 downwards.
AGGAAAGCACCAATAAGACATGCGGCCAAGTTTCAGTGACAATCGCCCTTCATATGACCTGATTTATATAAGTTTATACTAAGTGTATAACAATAATTAGTACATCAAACTGGAAGCACAAAACATGCATTTCATGGCAGTCATAAGTATATTTATTAAGCAAAAGGGTCAACTGACAGTATTAATAACCTTTGGCGCTCCATTGCAAGACTGTCATCATTTGGCATATAGCGTAGCTTTGTGAAATGTGACAACACACCACACCATAATCCTGCTTTCACTTGACAGAGTACATTTAGAAGTTTCACCCATTTACCAGGATTTAGCAGATGGATGATATGTTTTTCAATGCGTTTTTCTATGATCACTCTCAAGATACTTCCAACAACAGGAAGTGAACATAATATATCTCTTGATAAAGGCTCGGGTTCCAGTTGCAAAGGAAGCTCATGCTCCATTTCATCTTCGAGCCTATCATTCATAATTAACAATATAAGACAATTATTTTAGTGATTATCAGAACTTTAATCCAGACATTCAGATTAGATTATAACACAACTAAAATTTCAAACATACATATTTGTCGTTAAGAAGGTAGCATACGGGCACACATTATGAAAGATGACAACTTATGGTGTAACACAAAATCCCCAAAAAAATCTAAGAACCACGATTAATATATCAAGTTACTGATGAGAATAACGTGGATGGTATTCATTTTTTAAGCCTTTTTTGAATTCTTGCAAGGAGGTTGACATACTACCAAGTAAAGTTTGATTTTAGGTGACTTTATAGACATTTTTTCCAAATTCAAAAAGTTCTTTTTTTTTTTTTGCTTTCATTATCCACTTCAAGGGGAACTAAACTTTCATAAATTGCTTGTTTTCTTTTTAAGAATTTTCTGTTGATTGATTTTTTTTTTGGTTTTTTTTTTGTTTGGGGGGGGGGGGCCTTGTGGTGGTTGGGGTGTTGGGGTTTTCCAACTGTTATGAAAATAATTGACAGAAAACTCCAAGACACCCCCAACACACACCCCATCCCCCTCACACTTTTATTCCTACACTTCGAGAGTAAGTACACACTACTGAAACATCAACTTGAATTCATGTGCAAAAAAATTAGAGAATCAATTAAAATTAGGAATGAAAAAGCAATTTATATTGACTCACTTTTTATCGATCTGGACTGGTGCAGTATCAGTTCCATCCCAAACAAAGGCCATCCACTCACTTTTAGCAACTTCACAAATATGAAGTATCTTGAAGTGGCAAAACATTGAAATGTTGAAAACTGATCAGTAGTTTCTATTAATTACATAAGACATATAAGCAGATTTAGAAAGGGAATTTCTTTTGCTTCTCATATATATAAAGGTGTACAGAAATATAATTGAATTACCTTGCAAGCCAAATTAATGTGCTTCCCTTCCTTGATTTCTCTTAACAACAAGAAGTTTTTTGAATCTACCAACCACACATAATGTTCAAAGCATTTTATAAGAATTAGAATAACGATCTGAAATTTAGCACATGAATATAATGTGACCGATAAAACAAACTTCTATACAAGCTATTTTTCTGTCTAATTTTTTGAGTAACTCTTGTTTGTTGATATGGCATATTCTCCAGCATACCTTCATTGAGCTGAAAACTGTGCAACCATTTTCTCAGCCCTGCTATGAACCTCTTGTCCTGCTCTCTAGGAGAAAATCTTGAAGATTTTTGGTAAGCAAGGAAGTCTTTACCATCTTTCCCTTCATACAAAGCAAAGGAACAAAACTTTTTGTTGAAAAGAGCATATGGTTGCATGTCATGAGTTTTCATCTGCACAAGCACAATTTTATGCCTTCTTAAAATTCATTTTAAAGAAAAAACATAAAATTTGCTATATGCATGGACAATGACACCTGCAACATGCCACTACAGTATAAAATTTAGAATGCACCTATGATTTCTATCTTTGAAGGAGGATGTAAAGAAAAATACAATACTAATCCTATCAACTTATGTAAGTGATAAAACCATGTATTTTTTATTCTCTTTCCTATTATATCCAAATTAACAAAATTAGTAATTTAATTTTTGGGGGTGTAAAAAATGGGTACGTATGACAATGTGTGTTTGTTGATTATCGCCTTTGTTTAACTACAACTTCTAGATGACTGAAGAGGGGAAGGACAAAGAGAACCTCTTTTCATCTCTTTAGAGTCCCAAACCTTTTCTCTTCATTCATCTTCCAAAGGACAAAAGCTCTTGGAAACAGTCCTTTATCTTCCTATAGTAAACAATGAGCAATTAATTAAGCTCACAACATATAAAGGATGTTCCATAATTATCTATAAATTTAAAAAAAAGTTACAATAAAATTAAAAAAATAAAATAAAAGCAATCCTAGAAAACACTACGGAAATCAAATAGTAAAGCAATCCAGTATCACTTTGTACCACAACATGAGAAAGCAGAATTATGTCCCCAACTGATGCAATACGAGGAAGCTTCTCCATACTGTCAGCAAAAATATTAACTGAAATCCCATCTTTCGCATGTGATTCATCAATTATTTTAAGTGCACAAAAGCTATCTGCAAACAAAACATATGTACTTGGTAAAAAAAACTAACATAAAATAAATTTGTAAGTTCCACCCAAACTACAATAGAAGCAGAAAAAAACAACCGACGCTTCCAAAATTACCAAAATCATATCCCAAACAAAACTCCTAATTAATTCCTCCAAATATAAATTCCAGCAAAAGTGGAAATTAAATTAATAGTATGAAAACCAAAGAAGAAAAGACAGCTCAAACAGCTCAAAATACTCGAAATTATCATCACGTCACACAAATCCATGAATCCACATGGAATATCCTCAGTCACAACACTTCATTTTATTTTACTATGCTCAGCCCAGATTTAGCTACTGCAACAAAATCATACGAGCTGGATTTACAAGGTACAAAGAATAGGCAACTTCTTTAAAATGTTTTGAAAATTCAACAAGACATAAAGCAACTGGCTCAGCAAATACACCTTACGGAAACAATAATCATTCTACTACCAACCAATTAGTAGCAGCCGTAAGTCCGGCCTTTTTTTCATCACTGCCAGTCAAAATATTCATTTTAAAATTATTCATTCATTGATCATTCAATGATTCAAAAGAGAAGGAATTTTAGAGGTTACAATTACCAGAGCCCTTTGTTTGCTTAGGGGTACCGATCTCGACAATAACGCCAATTATGTTTACTTTTTGGTTTATTGAGAGAATCGCGTCCCTTATTTTTAGAAATCTATAGTCGTCTCTCTCCATCTCTCCGATCAAATATCATTTCCTACTGTGTTCTAGGGTTTTGCAGAGGCTTTAACGAGCGAAAAGAACAAAACAAAGATTTAGCACACGTCACACGTGAGCGCCATTTTAAAACGTTGGAATTACCTTTTAGTCCTTGGAAGGTAAATAAACAAATTCTGTTTGTCCTATTTATGTGTCTCGTTGATTGTTGAGAATAAATTTTATTTCTAATTTTATTTAGAAAAAATAGAATTTATCTCATATTTTAGTAAATATTTAATCTTTAATAAAATATTTTTTTTCAAAAAGTCAAAAAAAAACTTAGGCCCGTTTAGTTCCTATTTGAAAATTATTTCCGATAATTTGAATAAAATTTAAAATATGAGTTGTATTCTTAATATTTTTTATATTTATAAATTTATTTAATAAAATATTTAAAAATTATTTTTAATTTTAAAAAATATAAAAATATGTTTGATATAATTTTTTATAATAATAAAAATAACGATATTTTATTGATGTTGATTATTTCAAATTGGTATTTAAAATATATGAATATAAAAAATATAAATAATTTATTTTCTTAAAAAAATAGTTAAAATTGAGAAATAATTGAAATTTATTTAACTTTAAAATTATAAATATAAATTTTATTCTAAGACTAATTATAAACATAATCTAACTGCATTACTCTAGCTATATAATAGCTAACTGTATAATTATAATTTTCAAATAAATCTTAATTTATATGTATAATCCTAATTTATATATAAGTACAATATTAATTTACATGTAATTATAATTTTTAAAACTCTTCATAACTCTCCACTAAATAATGGACTCTTACTTGAAATTTTATAGCCTATTCTATCTAATATAAATCATAATTAAATTATATAAATAATTGATAATATGTGACAATTAAGCTTTTAATTATGTTTAAAATATCTTAAATAATGAAAATAACTTCAATTAAATAAATCAATACACTAGCAACGACACACAAAAATGGAATTTAAGAATATTATTGCAAAATAATGTAATTAATGTTCGGTAACTATTATTGCAAAAATAAATATAAGAATAACTATTTTCATGGTGTTAAAATGACTTGTATGCATTTTGGCAATGATAATAATTCACATAAGCCTTTTACGGTAAGTAACAATATAAGATGGATTATATTTTCTAAATCTTTATTGATTTCAATTATTTATGCAAGTATTTTTCGGAGAATTGCAAACCAAGATTTTACAGTGTAATTGGACTCTACAAAGAGAGTTAGAATCTAACTAGAACAGAATTCTAAAATGCAACCAGATTGGTCAAAGAGACTTACTCTTATGACATCAAGTACTATAATAATTTCACACAAACTCAACAATCAAGTACTCTACAAATTTGGCCATCATGATCATGACTTAGAGAGGGAGTGTGTTCGATTCCTACTATACATAAAGTGATAGGAATTTTTTCATAATATATGAGATTTTTTTCGGAATCTTTTAGGTAATATTTCTGCTATATTTAAGGTAATTTTCTGGATGTTGGGTGCATTATAATTATAAATTATCTTCCCAGTTAAATTTCAATAGATCCTAGTAAATTGATAGTTGTATACTAAATTATAATATGTAATCATTCAAAAAAAAAAGTACTCTACAAATTTATGATACAAATTATTCATATTCAAATTACATTACCAAGAACTAAAAAAATATTCCATACAATCCTATCAACAAAATTATTATACAAATTTAAATTGTATATTACAGACAATAATTAAAAATAAAAGAAATATAATGTCAATTATAATTTTTTACTAAAACATATTAATTAAAGAATTAAAACATACCTTAATATACTAGCTAATAATTGATTCAATTAGATTTGAGAAGAGCTAACCATCAAATTGAAGAAGACAGTATATGGTAAAGAAAATAGAGTTAAACTTGATGAAATAAAGTTTGCAAATAAATATTAGAATTAAGAATAATATTAACGTTATATATTTAAAATTAAAAGATATAATATAAACATTTTAAAATTTTAACAAAAGTTTAAGAAAATAATTTTCAATTGTGCTGGGATAAGATTAACATAAAAATTTAGAAAATAACTTTTTCTTCATTTTCTACTTTTCAACTAAAAATTAGGATTTAATTCAAAAAAAAATTTTAATATTTTTTACACAAATAATACGTATTTTAATTATTTCTCGTATTTTTTGTTTTCAAAAACATAAAATTCATTTCAAAAACTAAATCAAACGGGACCTTAGTAACTTACACGTTTTTAATTATCTTTCTCCTCTTAAGAGTAACTAATAATGCATATTTATATATGTATACCATTTACAACAATTCACCTTGTTTTCACGTTTTAATATATATAATAATTTGTATTCAAATATTTATATATATATATATATATATAATAATTTTGTAAACGACATCGTGCTACAATGTCAATAAATTGGATCTTAAACTCCATTCAAGCAACGTCAACTCCGATTATTATTAGCAATTTTTAATTTTTAAACAATAAATTACATAGAATTAATGAATAACAAGTTGTTTTGCAAAAAAAAAAAAAAATTACCACATCCCTCCTCTAAGGATATATTTCAAATAGCTAACAAAAATCAACTAATAAGATACAATCAATAACAAGATTGAAGACAAAACATTCTTCATTCATTTGTTCCCTGCCAAGCGTTATGTTATTCATATGATCCGCTACCATTTGCAGGTACAGGGTATACTATTCAGCACCCAACAAGTTGTCCAGAGAGATCATGACAAGAGAAAGCATTCTTAAGAGAGAGACCCAAATTTTTGTGGAAACCCCTGTGAAACTCATCATATGGGATCACTTCTAAAACTTCTTTTTTCTTTGCACAATACCAAATTTGGAAGAAAAAAATCAGCCCATTATAGTTTACTGGTTTTTGAAACCATACCAGGCCGTGACCATCCCATAATCATTGTCGTACATTGAGTTAATTTGTGCTTGCAAACGCATATTTTAATGTGGGCTCCTCCATATATGCTCTTCATCCCGTGTTGTCGCTCTTCCAGGGCGTTCAGTATCACACCTTAGGCAGACTTTATTTCGCCTGTAATTGAGGAAATCACACCTACCAAACCAGAAAGGAAACTTTGTCAATGAAATTTTTTATGAATGAACATCGAGATAGATCTTCAACCATGAGATAGAGAAACAGAGAGGAGAGGGAGACTCACGAGGGGCATTCCCACTCTCCAGGGAGAAGCTGCCTCTTTGGTCGTATTCCACGATGGCATCGCAAACATTTTTTATTGCTAGCAAAATTCATGAACCCACACCTGCAAACAAATGCCAATTATAAAGAATAGATCAAGTTTAAGATGACAAATAAAATAAGCAAATATTAAGAAGAAAGATAAAATTTTGCAGCCAAGTCAACAATCCTTCAGAGTGACTAGTTGTGATTTCTTTTTCCCCTAGAATGACTAGATTTTGCAGCTTCCCCGATGATGATGAAGGTAGAGCAAGTATTACAAGAAGGGTAGTTTGGCCAAGGAAATAACAGAAAAAGAACTCACTGAGGGCAGTTCCAATCTCCTTTCTTCATTTCAACCTCATCCACAGCAACCCTCTTCGGCCCCTCTGCTTTACACTCCAGACACCTTATATTTCTGGAAAAATTCATGAAATTGCATCTGCCAAACAAACAATTTCCAATTAAAAACAAGGAAAAAGGTGTGACAAAATTGAGTACAAGTAGTTTATTAAAACATTTATAAAAGAAGAGGGGATCAGAGTTATCTTGTTCATCGTCTGTGGGATTTAGAGCATCAATTCTTCTCATCTATGATAATTATTACACCAAAATAAACATTTGAAAAAGCGCATTAAAAACATGCACCCAAAATTATAAAATAAGAAAGCATACACAATGTTATATATGTCAGCACTATTAGGGAGAGGTGGCAAAGTGGAATCACTAGAACTACTTTTGAAATCAACTGAAAGTGCCAATGGAAACAATTGCTTGCCAAAAGGAAATCAACAAAACCAACTCAATTGTATCCAGGAATATCGAAACATGGAAACTGAAAACAACTCCACCTTGAGGAGAAGATACTACTTCAAAACCTCATTCGGGAGGAAAAATATAAGAATACAGACAATAAATTCAATTAATGAAAACAGCTTCTCCATTCATTTACTGTTACTAAATAAATCTGTATCTGAACTAAGGGGAAATATACAGGTCATTGACAGTCCAACAAAAAACATAGAACTGAATATTAGGAAATGTTCATCAGTTGAATTTAGTTAAATAGATTATTGCTCCCTCATATAATAGTAATTTGGATATAGAAGTATAGTAGAGAAGGCTGATTGTAAGACTGGGCTACTCAGATTATTGCAGACTTACTTTGGACAGATCCAATCTCCTTTCTTCATTTCAATTTCAGCAGCACCAACTTTTCTAGGACCATCTTCCTTGCACTTTAGGCATTGCATATTTCTAGAGAAGTTCATGAAATTGCATCTGCAACCAAAAGTAAAAACATTAATTTATAGAAATATATTAGTTCCTCTCCAAAAAAATTTGCCAAAATGGCAGCATAGAATTTCAAAAGTTAAGTCTACAAAAAAGAATTTTCATTTGGGCCTCAAGCTATTGTTGATTCTCCTTTTTTTTCTTTTAAATTAAGGGCACAAAGAAGTTAATGTGGATTTTTGCATGAATTGCTAACTGTCAAGTTTAAAAAATATCAAGTCAAATTAGTTTAATCAATTATTCATTGCAGACAGTTTCCCTAATCAAAGTTTGTCTATTTACATGATTTTGCTATCTCAGGAGCCAAAACAAATTCAAACAGAAAAAAACATTAAGATAATTCAACAAAATGTCGAGTAATATAGACCCAAAATCATACACTAGCAGCATAAAGACTGGTCCCACCATATGGTGTCAGAAAAGATGAACACAAGATACCAAACCTTTTGACATTTTTGCATGAATTGCCAGCTGTCAAGATCTAAACCTATACATTACTGCTTGGCAGCCAAAGGTTTTGTGCAACAAAACAGCCACCAAAATTCTAAAACAAGAAGAAGTAAAATTCTCATCTGCCCATCAAAACTTAAGATCGATGTGGTCAAAATGATAAAAGTGCCTAATCAACTTGTAAAAGCCAAATATATCTGACTAAAAGCCTACAATACAAGATATGGATTTCCTGACAATCTACTCCAACAACAAGAGACTTCAAAAAAAGTGATAGTTTCATCCATCATTAATATTTTCTGCAGAAAACTTAATCTGTCCAGTCAGTGAGGCAGAATTAAACCCAAAGAAAGGTAAAAATTGCATTATTGACAATGACTGGTATTTATCTTAATGCATCTCTGGAAATTTCCCTTACTTGCCGCATTCTAAAAGTGACTCCTAAACATAGAATGGCCCACTCGAGCACTCCATTACATCATGCGTTTGACCCCTTCTAAAGGACATACCACATATTAGCCACCATAAAAATCATAGAGCAGCATTTGGGATCTCAACTTCAATAGGAGATGAGGAGAGTAACAAACTTGCAAAATCTAACTTACTTGGGACACATCCAATCTCCTCTTTTCATTTCAACATCCTGCTGTTGGTCATCATCAATGAGTTTGGCAGCTTGCACCTTTTGATGGGGTGATTTTGAAGAAGGCTTTGGAAGTGAAGGATCAGGGGATGTCTCACTCAATTTAATCAACTCAGAAAGCAGTTTCCTTGTGGACACATCAACAAGCTCTCTACCTGGAGGTTTATCGCCTCCAGTAATTACAAGTGGATCTAGTGTATAGAACAATAGTATACGCACTATGTCCACAGTACGGGCAGCCGCTTCTGATTCCTTTAGCATCACATATGCTCTATCACAGGAACCTCGCAGATTGCAAACACCACAAACCTGCAGGGAAGCATTTCTAAAGGAATTGAAACTTCATAAGCTAAAGTATGTTGAGTTTCCCTTTTTTTTTTTTTCCTTTTTGAAATGCATTTTTCATTTTCACCTTTTCTAGAATTAATATTCTAATGCATTAAATGAACATATGAAAACAAAATAACATACATCCCCTTCGTCCAGCCACACATGGGCTCTCAACCTTTTTGCTGAATTCACAGCTTTGCGTAAAAGATTAGGACATCCACACTCCACCACCGTTTTAATATCTTCCACAGATAACGATCTGCATCATTATAAAAGCAAGAGTAAATTGAAAGAAAACATGATTCAATACTTGCAACTTTTATATGCTCCAAAAAGAATAAACCAATGCTGCAAAACTAAAAGGCCAAGGTATGTTTTAAATATGAAAATATATGCTCAAGCAAACAGAAAGCATTTTCATTCAGATTCATCAACAGTCCATTTTCTGTGCATTTATGACAAGAATATTAAAACAAATTAATGCTCCATTGAGGGTAGTAAAGCTTCCCTATTCAAACAAATAAAAGATTTTGATAAAATACTCATACTTAGCAATACATGTGCAACTAACTGTTTAGCTGTAGTACATTTTACAGTGTGATATAGAAATCATCAAAAATTAACAACCATTGGCTACTCCAACATTTTAATTTGGCTTCCATTTGAAATTTCAATTGCATGAGTACTTTTACTTTCCTCCAAAAGAAATGCTCTTGATTTCAGCCTTATCATAATCTATTAACCTGCCACAAGATTCAGCAAAAATACAAGCAAACCCTTCTTGTATTTCCACAATCCATTATTAAATTCTAAAATTCATCTAAACACTCACTTACATTATCCAAAAATCTCTCTCGGAGTTTTAAAACTTTGCTGGAAACCTCCCCAAACTAAAGCATCCCTGGTGTGCCAACATTTAAAAGCATAAATTCAAAGAACAAACGTTCGTAGTCACATATTTTTTTTCTCATCAATTCAGCCCCGCAATACAGAAGTTAAAATGAGAATATTGCAGTAAATATAACAAAACTTTTGCAAAACTAGCCAATAAATTCTTTTTAAAAAATTACTTAAAGACATCGTAGCGGTCACGAGCGAAGCTGAGACAAGCATCCTTCACCAAATTCATATCCGTATAAACACGAACACTATCACCGTCTTTAACAGCGACATCCTCTGAAACATTCTGGCCCTCAAAGTAACCTTTGGCCTTCAATCGGTCGACAAAACTGACCCATTCAGGCCAAGGGTGGAGAGCAGATATGCTCGGGGAATCCGTATCACATCTGGTGACAGTATCAATCGCGGTGGAGGAACAGTAGCGGCGGAGCGGGAGGGAAGAGAAACGAAAATGATTGGTAAAGAGACGCGCAGGGATTAGAGCGGGTTTCTGAGCACGAAGAGGGAAGGCGCTGAAGAGGAAGAGTTTTGAAGCTGCCGACATGTCGTTTTCGGAAATGAAATTTGGAGAATAACTGGGTCTATGAGTTCATTGAGAGGATTTTTCAGGAGGTGAAGGAAAATGGAGAGTACTGTAAACCTGAGCAAACCAGAAAATGATAGGGTTTTTGTGGGGGTTTAATGGAAATATAACAAATTGGCTGTTTTTGGCTTTTGGTAACCTTCGTTTTTTTGAAAAAGAAATAAAATTTTGAAATAAATATCTTGAAATATGAAATGATATTCTGAAATTCAAACAAGTATTAAATATTCGAGACACTGAGATTAGTAAAAAAATAAAATAAAATAATATTTTAAACTTGAAATATATACTTATTTACTTAATTTAATAGAATTAAGTTAACTAAATATTAAATAAAAAAGGCCAAGTTTAAAATTATGTTTTAGATAATATATTTAGAAATCGTTTATAAACATACAAATGATGTTTTTACTATTATGTATGATACTATTTTTTAAATATTTATTATAAAATAGAACTTTATTTATTAAAATTCATCACATTATTTTTAATAATAATAAAATAATTATTTTATTTTATTATTTTAATAAAAATAAAAAATATAATTTTAATTTCTAAATTTTGATGAAATAATAAATTATAACATATTTTAATTAATTATAATATTTTTAATTATTTATTAAATAAAAAAGATATCCATATAATTAACTAAATTAAATTGAAAGTTAAAACGATAAAATGGGGTCAAGTTGGGATTAAGACTCATCCCCATTCCCGACCTAGTTTTAAAATAGGATCAAAAATTTAACTTTGAACTCGATCCTTAATTTTTTATCATCAATTTCTCTTACCATCTCTTTTTTAAAAAAATGCATAAACCAAATCTGGCATTCTTGTTTCAAAAGATTTTTCGTTTTATTATTAATTTCTACCATCTCAACTATTATTTCTCTTCAAAATTATCAACACAAGTCAACCAAAAAATAAATCACCAAAAATACAAACCTAAACTCGTGACACATAGCCTTAATTTATCATTTTTTAGATACAAACAATAACAAAAATCATAGAATTTTGCTCGAACTATTATCGTGACTTTCATAAATAGCTTTTTAGATATAATTTTAAAAAATTGTATTTAAAAAAAATGAAAAAAGTAGTTTGCGATGATCATGGTAAAGAAAGTATTAAAGAGAGAAAAATAAAAAATAAAAAAATATATGAAAATTAATGTGGTTATAGTAGTAATATATTTTTAGAGAAAGGGAAAGAAAGACAGTAATAAAGATGGTAGATTAAGGTTTTTATATTAAAGATAAATAGTATAGCAAATTCATTTAAATTCAATCAATAGGGATAAATTTGTGCTTTATTATTATTTAATAGATTGATGCATCATTAGAGATTAAAATACTAAAATTAACTAAAGTATCTAATTTATTATTTGACAAAAATTTACAGACTAATCTCTTTTTTATTTTTAACAAAAGAAGGTGGTGAAGTGATGATTTTTAATAAATCGATTACATATCTAATACAAATTAATAAGTTATAGGAAAAAGTTAAAATAATTAATCAATTCAACATGAAAATAACATAAATTTGCTTAGCACAAATATATAAAAATATAATACTAACAAATATTTGAATAATTTTTATTGTATAACTAAATAACTAAATATTTTATAATTTTAATTGTCATTGAAATTTTAAGTTCAATCATAATTAAAAAACTAATTCAACTTAACCATAAAATCGATTAGATCAAGAATTTTAGAGTTCAATTAAACTAATTTTATAAATTATTTTTGAACTGTGTTTATTTTAATTATAAAAGTTTTGATTTTCTAATTTGAGACCATGAGAAAGTCTATTTTCATTTTTTTATATAATACTAATAAATATTTAAATAAATTATTATCATATAACTAAATACTTTTCAATTTTGATTTTCAATAAAAGAAAGTCAGCTTTCAATTTAATGAAATTTGACCCTAATTTTAGAAATTGTACTATTAGCATAAATTGGAATTTTTTTCCTTTAAATAAATATTTTATTACTAAACTATTGGTGAATAATTTGAAAATGATTATAATATTAATCACATGTCCATAACTATTAAGTGGACACAAGAAATTACTATCTTCTCTTTTAACATTAACAATTAAATTATATTTGAATAGTATAAATTCAATGTTACAAGAATTTTTTTTTTCATTTGAATAAAAATTAGAGAATTATATAAGATAAATAAATATGTAATTTTTATTTTAAAAATATATAATAAATAAGGGTGAGAATGTTATGAAAACAATGGAAGACTTCCAAACACGTCATTAGTTAGTTGCCAACAGCCCCAAAGTCCAAAACCCCAGCTCTATTCATAAAAAATCCCAGACCCAGCATAAACCCTTTAACTTTCCACACACTTCACGCGGATCTCTTTCTCTCTCTTTCTCTCTCCGCCGGTCCGTCACAATGAGAAGAGCAACCACGATAACTTCCTTCCTGCTTTCCAGAACCCTCGCTACCGCCACCGTCCACCACCGGCTCCTCACCACCGCCACCACTAGTTCCACGTCGTACAGTGGCCGGCGTTGGTTCTCCACCGGGTCAGCTCAAACCGTCTCTCTCGGCGTCGCCGGAGCTATCGCTTCGGTCGCTGCAGTCGCCTCGCTGTCTGCTCAAGGCGTCTACGCCAAGGAGCCATTGCCAGCAGACCTTGTTCCTAAGGAAGTCGTTCTTTATCAGTATGAAGCCTGTCCTTTCTGCAATAAAGTTAAAGGTAGATCGCTTCGCTTCGCATCGCATCACTTGTTTTGTTTTTCTATTATTCGATTCTCTACTACTATGTTTCATGATATATTGGTCAAGAATCTTCTTGTGTTCTTTGAATATTTTAGTGATTCGAGAAATTAGAAACTCTGCTTAGTATGTTTAAATTAGATCTTGAATCGTTCGGTTTATTTTATTTTCATGCATTTCCCCATAAACCGGACTTCAGTTTCAGTTTAGGGAGTGTTGGATAAATTCTGTAGTTTTATTTGTCAATGTTTTTCCTTTTTTACATATCAGGCTTAATTAAATCCTCTAATTCATGCAGATAACGACTGCTGGTATGTTTTTTTCCCCTTGATCTGCCTAAGTTTTTAATACAAAAAATTTTGCCGATTAAAATTTGTGTTTAGCTATGTACATAGGTAATTATTGGTTTACTGTTTGAGTTTTAGTTGTTGATGGTGACCGGAATTTTTCCTCCATCTCAGCATTCCTGGACTACTATGATATACCGTACAAAGTTGTGGAAGTCAATCCGCTCAGTAAGAAAGAGATCAAATGGTCCGAGTATAAGAAGGTGCCTATATTGACAGTGGACGGTGAACAACTGGTGGACTCATCAGGTTATTGCATCACCATTGTCGATTTTGTTAAATTATTGGTTGAATTTCTTATACTGTATACTAAGTTTCTTCTAGGCATCGGTTTAACTATTAATTCATTGCTTTTGTTATTTATTCATGTGGAATGTTCTATGTGCAGCTATAATTGATAAGTTGGGCAACAAGATAGTTCCCAATAAAAGGGTCAATTCAGCCTCAGATGATGATGAAGAGAAAAAATGGCGTGGGTATGGCACATATTCCATAACTTACGGTTACTTTATGAGTAGTTGAAGCAGGATATCTGGGTGGGTGTATTTGGTTATTTTTTGCACTGTTCCGGGCTGTAGGTTCAAGTAGATTCAAGGAAGTATGTTTTTGGCATGTATCATATTACCTAGGTTTATGGATCAATAGTGTCCAAATTGGTGGAGTGAATACTAAACAATAGAAGAATTTCTGGTGATCAGTGCTGAAACTTTAGACCAAAAATTGATGGAACAACTGGTGGTCTAAGGGTGGGAAATCATAGGATTAGATGATATGAAAGTGGCTACAAAGAAGGAAAGTTACTTAGGTCTGGAAATTGCAATAAGATGTTGAAGCCTACTCTGATTTATTAGATTGTATGCTTGACTCAGATAATTCTGGAGATCCTGAAAAATATCAAAAGAAAAAAAAAAAGTTAGCTAAGCAGGAGATCATTAGAGATATATGAAGAATGTCATCAGCAGCATAATAAGTGGAAGTAGGATTCACCAAGAGCCCTAGCCAAATGTGCCTCAGTCAAAGCTCCTAGCTGATAATTCTCAATAGGCTTCCATTGCAAAAGAAAATACAACCTTAAGTGGAGTGAAGACACTAAACTTCAAATAATGCTCCCAGAATAAGTAAACAAGAAGCCATGTAACATATATAACATCCAAATGATTAGCACTTAGGTAGAATGACTCAAGTAAATGGCATTCACATTATAGATGTATACACATATATCGGGGCTGTTTTGCTCCTTTTTTTGGACTCCCAGTCATCTTTTGTATTTTTTCAATTTGATAAATCATAAATATTTATGCTTCCTATCCTAAAAGAAAAAAAAGGGAGTTCATCTTGGTGTTATATCTGAAATGTAGAAAATTTTCTTAGGTGTCTTAGTGACTTTAAATGTTGGGTAATGGATTAATTTAGTTAATTACTTTGCTTTGTGATTAATGAAAGGCTTTAATGTTCTTCTAAGTGATAAACTTTTGTCACTATATATCGTAAGGCCATTAGTTTACATTCTTGATCATGAAGCTTATTTACAATTTCTAACTTCATAATGTATATACCTAAATGATGCAGATGGGTTGATAGTCACTTGGTGCATGTCTTATCCCCTAATATATACAGAAATACTTCTGAGGCTCTTGAGTCATTCGACTATATTACAAGCCAAGGTAAGATTATTTCTAGAGATACATTATCTACATATTAGCAGATAGGACATTAATATAATACTTTGAAATTTTAATTTGAATGAAAGCAATGGGGAAAAAATTTTCTTTCTCGTACCTATTTCCTATGATGATACGTGATGTTATTATCTTAGCATGTATACATGTGTAGCCATGCATGCATCAAGATAGAATTCTTGTTCTGATATTTTTGGGTGGATTATATAGGTTTGTCATTTTTGTGTGTGTATGCATGCCTGGATGTGCTTCTATGACATCTCTATTCATAAAGTCAAATGATTAAGAGGATAGCACAAATTACTTGAATGAAGTTGGTGGGGACACGAAGCATCTTTTGTAAATATTGCTAAAGTGAAGATCATAGTGGACTCTCAGAGTCGATACATAGAGTTTGATGGCAGAGGAAGAACTCAGCCAAAGCACCTTTCACTGCACATTTTTTTGTATAGATTGATTTGGTATTTGGTGAGTTGTTAATGGGCTCTTGTGTTAGTCTTCAATGGTACTGATAGTAGTTTTAATGAGGCAAAGTGTGATATTTGTTCAATTAGTGTTGCTATTAGGAGCTGCAGGACAACAGTTTTCTTTATTGATGCTTATTGATGTAGTTATTTTTTCATTGTGTTTTTCATGCACATCAAGAGCGGCTAGGGGAATCAGTTTTTCAAAAATTGTCAAAATAGTAGCCTTGTACAATTATATTATTGCTATATTCATTATACAACAGCTTTATGTCATAGATGTGTGTTGTTTCTTAGTTTTACAGTGGAATGATGGTCTGTTCGATAAAATAATTAACTGCTGAAAACAAGAATATTCTGTTTAAACCTGAAGTTATTGGAAGTTTTCTGACATGTTCTGCTCGAGTCCAGATAAAAGCTGAAGGCACATAGTTTTGTGTTTCAAAAAGACCTACCAGCATTGTTCTTCTTCTCTTTCATTAAAAAATTTGAACAATGCCACGGATATTCTCCTTAAGTTGCATATGCATCTGGTAAATGCTCTTCTAGTGTTGTTATATGTTATTATTTTGATCAATTGCTTCAAATCTTAGTCAGTGAAATTTCAACATATTAATTGATTCACATTTGTCGCCTGAGGCTGTACTTATTGACAAGTTAATGTTACTTGTACTGCAGTTTTAATATTGTTTGCACTTTTTTATTTTGTAAACCTTTCTTTTAATTGCAGGCAATTTCAGCTTCACAGAAAAAATTACAGTGAAATATGCTGGAGCTGCAGCAATGTACTTCGTGTCCAAAAAACTGAAAAAGAAGTATAATATTACCGATGAACGTGCTGCACTATATGAAGCTGCAGAAACATGGGTGGATGCTCTAAATGGTCGGCAGTTTCTTGGTATGTCCTCTAAATGGTCTTCTTCCTTCAACTTATAAGGATCTTATACAAAATTTGAGCATGCATACTCAATCTACTTAATTGATGCATGTATTCCTCACTCAGCATAAGCATAAACGCATACTGAGATCCAAAATTTACCTAATAGGTCTGAAGACCATTCTTAATTCATATAAATTGATGACTTAATGTGTTTCCCTTTTTGGAAAAAAGAGTTGTTGCATTCTTCATTTTCATTCGTTCTTTCAGGGGGTTCAAAGCCTAATTTAGCTGACCTTGCTGTCTTTGGAGTATTAAGACCCATCCGATACCTAAGATCAGGTAGAGACATGGTGGAGCATACTCAAATAGGAGACTGGTATACAAGAATGGAGAGAGTTGTCGGAGATTCTTCAAGGATCAAGGCCTAGACTGAAATCCCAACCATTCTTTACGGCACATGAAGTATTGGCAACTATTGCCAAGTATATCTTTACAGAAAGTAAGGCAGGCAGATTTTCACAACATTTTTGGTCCTTCCCTTGTTGGGATAATTGATTATAAATTTATGCAAAATTTTGCTATAACAATTCATTGTCTGAAGGTGCTAGCCATCGGTAATATTTACAAGGCAACTAAATGGGAGAAAAATAAATCACGGACTTCAGATTGTATAATTTCAACAAATACTGGGTGTTAATATTTTTTCGGTCCAATAAATAGCTACTAATGTTTGAGTTACTAATGGTTCCAATGAGCATACTCGTCTTGCAACCTCTAGTGCTGATTTATTGTGCATTTGCTTTCATTGGGAGATCTTAAAAACAAAGGATGTGAAATTTCCTGTTTCTCTCCTCGTCAAAATGTTTTGTATATCAGTGCAGAGAAAAGCCTAGGCTATGTTTAACAACTAAATAAAGTTACGGGTATTAACCAAAAATGTCTTTTTTTAAACACTTAAAATTTAAAAATGTTATCATAACAATATTTTAATAAAAAATGTTGCACTCCATTGTTTTGGGACAAAAAATACTTTCATGTTCCAGAAACAATGAATTTTTACGCTTCACTTTCGAAAGTGCTTACGAGTTTGTGGGTACTCGAAATTGGGTACTTTAGCATACTTATGAGTACTCTTTTGAATTTGTAGGTATTCAGAAGTATCCAGTTTCAAGCACATCAAAATTATGGGGTATGACATAAGATTATTTTTGTCCTAAATCAATTAAATATAGAATTTTTTATTAAAATTTTGTTATGATAATATTTTTGAATTTTGAGCGTAAAAGAGTGGGTATTTTCAATAAAAATTTATTAAAATTTTGTTATGATAAAATGTGTGTGTTTATTTTGGAAACACTTTATATAATATTAGTATATAATTGTATAATACAACAATTATATAGGTATAATAATTAGTAAGTAGTTGTAATTACTTACATATTAGTAGAAAACTCTTCAATTGACAGAGGAAGTTATGTAAAGGTAAGAGTCATAAAATCTATGCTATTAAAGTGGGATGGCCTATATCCTTAAATCTCATTTTTAAAGGTAATTATATAAATTTAAGTTTACACAACCAATAATATTGAACAAAAAGCCAGTCTTGTACAAAAGCAATTAATATCTCTATTTTTTAAGTATTAAAAAAATAAAATTATATTAAATTTCTCTTAAATAATAAACTAAATAAATAGTCGTATTTTTATATAAACTGAAATAATTGGGGACTCACATAACGTCGAAAATTAATCCAGTCCCCTGCTCATCCAAACCAAGTTTGGGTGGTAACTAAAACTATATTTAATAAAATTAAAATAAGTATAATTTTAATGGGTCTTGACTTGTAATGCGTGCAGGCATAAGAAATGGCTCAACAGAAAAGAAAGTCAGCTAGGCCCCCTTACACGTCCTGCTCAAGCTCTAAGCCTTTTCCCGAATGTGTATGTGTGCCTTTCCGGAAGGGAAAGAACTTATCAAAGACCATCCAAGCCTTATTCTATCTGCTATAGCTTCCCGAATTCGGTAGTCGGCCCTTGGAAGGTACTGTCCAAGTCGGCTCAGCGGAGCTAAAGAAAAGATATAGTAAGACCTCTTAGTGGATCATTAATTATATCTACTAAACCCTTAATTAGAATAAATTTTTTATCGATATAAATTATTTTTCTATTTAAATAAAATTTACATGTATAAGAAACATAAAGTAATATATGAACGAAAAATGACAGAAGAAAAATACTACAAATAGAAACTGAAAATTTTACAATATACAGCAATAGAGGAGGCATATTGATATTAAGAAAAATATAGTGGTATAGTGATATTACATGAGAATAGAGGAGGCTAAAGATAATTAGCCAATTTTTTAATTATAACTAGACGCAAGCTTCCCAGTAGAAGACAGTAATCTAACAGACTCATCTTCATCAACAAGTTCGTCTAGGTTTCGGTAGCAGTGCTGCTGCCGCAGCTTCTCGACGCAAACTTTTTGTTTATTTTAAAAAATTATTCCTTTTCTGAATTTCAGTTTTAGGTTTAGCCATGGCTTCTCACGCTGCCAATCTATGGGTTTTACTCGGTCTCGGTTTGGCCGGAATTCTGTTAATGACTAAAAAGCTCAAGAAGAACATCAAAGAAGACTTCGGCGCGTTTATCGAGAAGCTTCAACTTCTTCCTCCGCCTCAGCCTGCTCCTCCCAAGGCGCCTCATCCTCTCACGGCTCTCACTTTCGCCGTCTCCGACCTGTAAGCTATCTTCCTTTCATGTTTCATTCTATTTGTTATATGTTTGTAATTTGTGAAAGTTGTAAAAAAGTTGCTTCTTTGGATTTTGGTTGTGTTTTGACAGATTCGACATCGAAGGATATGTGAGTGGTTTTGGGCATCCGGATTGGGCAAGGACGCATGATGCAGCTTCTCGAACGTCTACTGTGGTTTCGACTCTTGTTGATGGGGGCGCTACTTGCGTTGGCAAAACTGCGGTCGATGAACTCGCCTACAGGTTTGTATTTTGTTGCCATTATAGTATAATTAATTGTAAACATTAATGTCTGAAGATGGAAAGTCCAATTTTTTGGTGTCATAATTATCATTGAAAAAAATCTTTTTCTTTTATGGACTTGGAAATTTTAAAAATCATGATAAGTTTTGCTGGAAGCACCCTGAAAGTTACAGAAAAACTAAACTACTTCAGTTAGTAAAGTTCTTTTTGTTGTTTGGATTACTGGGCATCAGTCGTTTTTTGCGTGCTTCATTTTCAGCATCAATGGAACAAATAAGCATTATGGTACGCCGACTAATCCTGCAGCACCTGCACGAGTACCGGGTGGTTCTTCTAGTGGGGCTGCTGTTTCTGTAGCTGCTAATCTTGTGGATTTCTCCTTGGGTGAGTTGTTTTCTAATCATTGGTAGTGTATTTATGCATATTTGCTGAAGATAACTCTAAATAAGCTAACTTGTCCTACATCAGTAGATTACTGACAACGTGAATCAGAGTGAAGGATTGCTAAGAGGGCTGGAGCATTTTAATTTGATATCAATAAATTAAGGCATCTGAATTCTTTGTTGGCTTAAAATTTGTGTGCAATGAAGTCTCTTATTACGTGAACCATTTTTCACCTTGAATCAGTTAAATTATGGTAATTTCTTTCTTTTCGTGGAGGATTCAATCCAGCAAGTGGGGGTTTATGGCTGACTGAAATTACACACCATCATTTAGCTAAAACAATCCTTTGCTTGTTAGCTGGTCACATGTATAGGACCGACTGGGGAATTGGTCATGGTCTAAAAGAGTTCACAAAAGTTATCTGTATATTAATAGACTTTAAATACAAATTAAGTTGTACGTCTCATATCCAATCAGTAGTTGGGCTTTGTGGTTATTGACCAAGCAAGAAAAGAAAAGACATTGTTCCTCTATACCAAATATGCCAAAACTGAATGTTATTAATTGGAAATTAAGAGGTTTGCCCATTTTTTCTTTGATGCAAGTTCAAAACTGTTCGGATTATAGAATCATCCATTATTGACATTGGTAAACAACCTAAAACAATTTGATTATAATTCAATTCATGACTGTTACAAGTAGCAAGTTTCTGTTCTTCTAATAGTGGTAAACTATTTCTTATATTAAAGCATACATGGCTTTCAATGATGATAATAGATGTCAACCAAGTCTCATCTTTAACTGGAAGGATTATCAATATTTATTTAAATGTACTATTTTGCTGCTTCTCCTAAAGGTATGAATACCTATCATAACCATGTGAATGAAGGCAGGTCCAAACTTGTTAAATGTATGAGCATGGCTTTATCATTGCCAGGCTACATGGTTTACTAATTTACATCACATAATATTGGAACTGCTTCTATATTTAGGTGTGCTTTTTTTTGTTTAATCTTTGTATATTGTTTATGTTATTTAGTAATTAAGCTAGTCTTATAGAATTGAGGATAATGAAATCTCGTGCATTTTTGGCAGGTATTGATACTGTTGGTGGTGTGAGAGTGCCTTCTGCATTTTGTGGAATTTTAGGATTCCGGCCATCTTATGGGGCTGTTTCTCACATGGGAATTATACCTATTTCAACGAGTCTTGACACTGTTGGTAATTGGAGAATTTTTGTGCATTTCCATTTGTTAGATATTCAACTAAGATCGAGTTACTGATTTTATGAGTTGCATTAACGATGTGATGGGAGGAGAAAAACAGAGGAGAAATTGTGTGTTCTGTAGTGAAGAAATTGTATGCAATTGATAATTGTACTATACTACTTTGGTGTTGGTTTATAGTCCAACAAATTGGAAGTGAGAAACAGCATATTCAGAATTGACGCAAGTGATTTTAAATTATTGGTTGTTACTTTGTAATTGGATGATTTTAAGGGCTTGCAAATCAGAGAAACATAATTGAGTAAAAAGTATAAAAAATGAATTATTATTGATTTCTGCATAATGTGATTTTACATCTTCAGATTACATGGGTGTATATATGGTCAGTTATTTGTTGCTTCTTAGCAATATGTACGGTTAACTGCAGCAGATGAAGTGCCCATTAATGTATGGCTTGGATTTGTTGACTTTGATAGATGATCAAGAACATTGTGTACATTTGTGATAATGCAGGGCTGACTGGAATAACTATCTCAAAACTCAACTCAGACGTAAACCTTATAATGTTGGCATTATTTTGCAAATCCATGTATTATATGTATTTGATGACCAACTTTTAATCTTGAGTCGATAACTAAAGTCTTCTGCACCATTTATGGACATTAGTTGGCTTTTTGCATTTTTATTTACATCCTCTGCCCTTAGTAAAATTTGATCACCATTTGATGACATGCGAAAACCCTTCTGCAGGCTGGTTTGCTAAGGATCCTAGTATTCTGCGTCGTGTTGGCCATGTGGTGCTGCAACTTCCATTTGCAGTTCAACGTAGTCCCAGGCAAATCATAATAGCTGATGATTGTTTTGAGCTCTTGAAGGTTCCTGTTGACAGGGTTGTTCAGGTGGTCACTAAGTCAACTGAGAAGCTTTTCGGAAGTAAGTTCATCATATGCACCTCTTAACCATAAGATGTTTTCATGGGAAATCCTTTCTAACATTACTTATTCGAGCTTTTGGTTTTTTATCTTGGTATTTCTCTGATTGTCTATCAATAAGCTTTTTCAGGACAAGTGTTGAAACATGAAAATCTCGGAGGTTATTTTGATTCTAAAGTTCCAAGCTTGAAAGGGTTTCATAAAACAAATGGTGAACTAAAAGATTCTTCAATAAGGATGCTTGCAAATGTTGTGCAGTTACTTCAGCGGTGAGCTCACTTCTTTATGATATGAAAATGTTAAGAATATACAAAACTTTTATCGCGGCTAAGACTTGACTGCTCTAAGTTATTTTCTTGGAAGGCTTATAGTCTGTGTTATGCTTGTGTATTTGTGCATATTACTGCCTGTGGTCATGTGATTCTGAAATAATACAATCTTGCCATGTAACTTTTTCTCCATATTGCCTTCTTTGTGTGACTTGATTATGAAATAACTGAATATACGTCTATCACTTGGCAAGCATGTTTAATTTATTATTATTTTTTTCGTTTATGCTGAAGATGGATGTCAATGGTGCATGCATGTTCCAGTGCTTGGCTACTGGAGTACAATCCCTCTACCAAGTGTGGATGTGGTGGGAAGGTCTGGTTTGGTGTCCCTATTAAGCTTTCCAGGAAATACATGCCAAATTTCTCAATGGTCAAAAGGAAAAAGTAGTTTAGAAGTGAGGTTGACTGAGAAGCATAATACTACATATATAAAGTTATTATATAGGCTTTTACGTACAACTAACTGATGTGCAATTATGTTACTGATAACAGTTTATTTTAAGCTATGTAATTTATTCTTTAGGTTCACTCTCCTACTACATTTTTGTTACATCTGTTTGTCTCTAATAGTTCTGTAGTTAATTTGATAATACATATATTATTGAAATGACGGTTTTCTGAGGGGGTTGTAATACTTAAGAACTGAAAGAAGTATTAGTT
The DNA here is from genome assembly GCA_028052125.1 of Melia azedarach. NCBI lineage: Eukaryota > Viridiplantae > Streptophyta > Magnoliopsida > Sapindales > Meliaceae > Melia > Melia azedarach. Next base: position 13,379,563 of record CM051401.1, on the reverse strand, counting down.
GAAGTTATATTGTGGGGAAGGTCTTGCACTGATATGAACCTGTCATACTATGACAGACTGTTAGTATTTCGGAGCACAAAATTTAATAAGACACATGTAACAGATTGACTTACTGAGTGGATAGAATCTTTTCAACATTAAGATTAGGCTTTAGTATTTCTATTCAGTCTGGATACCTTATTTTGTTCATTTTCTTTGCCTTTTGTCACCGGATAATGATTTAATTGACTTTTATCTTTTTAAGCACAGACATGAATTCAAAAGTAATCATAAGGAGTGGATTGAATCAGTGAAACCCACTCTAGAATCAGCCATCTCTACAGAAATACAAGAAGTGGTGGAAATAGAAGAAACAGAAATAGAGAACTGCAAATCCATTCGAAATGAAATGCGTTCAGCGATCAATTCTCTTCTGAAGGTAATATTTTTAGCTTACTGTTGTTCACATTCTGTGATTATTTTTAAGAATGTTCGCTTCTTAGTATGTTTTGTTTTTCATGCATATGGTTGCTGAATGGAGCTGGTTTTCTGTATGCAACTTTTGGGATGGGTGTGTGATTGATGCAAGGGAACAAAGTACTAAAAAACAAATACTAGGAGAATAAATCCAAGTCTCTTTTCAGCATTTGCCTACAGAAATCATCAGACCAACAATAATCAAAGAATAAAATTTAAGTGGAAGTCTGGTTGTCAAAGAATCAAATTACTTGGCAGACTACTTAGTCATTGATCACAATGTCTCATTATGACTTGTTGCGCGAATTTGAAAATCTTATTCATTTTTGTCAGTGGCAACACATGCTTGTTCTCTATTGCTTCATGCTTTAGTGACGACCTTTGGTATTTTGATACATGAGTTTCGTATGTACAATATGTTGTGCTTCTGGGAATTTATTCCCCCTTTGCGCTAGGTTTTATTGATCGTTCTCAGCAGAGATTGATTAATGATGCCACCATGCATACATTAGTTCTCAGTTCTCATTTGGCTGTTTTGCCATTTTCATGTTAAGCTTTTTTAACCTTCAAGTTTACATATCCTAATTTCCTGTGGGATCTTCTTTTGTACCTCTTCATTCTTTATCTTATGATACAAATGTACCACTTTTGCCTTCAATTTAATTTCAGATTTCTTTAACTGCAAAAAAGAAGAAACATTTTGCCTATGCTTCAGTATCCATTGTTGAGGCTCTTAGTTGTCATATCTTATTTTCCTTCTCTTTTCCAGCAAACAGAAAAGATGGTATTGTCTAAAACTGTTCTGTTGACTATGCTAGTTTGTCTATGGTATTTTATTTAGGATGATGGTATACTTGTGATTCCTACCACTGCTCATTTACCTCCAAAACTTGGTGCAAAGGAGATGTTTTCAGAGGATTATCAGAATTGTGCATACAGTCTACTGAGTATTGCTAGCTTATCAGGTTGCTGTCAGGTGAAGTACCCTCTTTCTTGAATGACCAACACTTTCCTATGGCTTGGATGGTCAAATAGAAACAAGTTCCTTGGCTGGCTTAAATCTCTCTCATGGAATGATAGAATCTTAATTTTGCTATGTTTAAATTTTTCAGGTCACTGTGCCACTTGGATATCATGACAAGTGCCCTATTTCAGTGTCATTCATAGCCAGGCATGGGGGTGATCGCTTTTTGCTGGATCTTGTGCAGAATATGTACTCATCTCTACAAGAGCAGGCTGATATTGCTTCTAAATCTAAAGTGTCAACTAATACTGTCAGCCAGGAACAATCTGCAGAGATTGCCAAGGAAAAGGTTGATTCTTATTATCTTTCTCTTATGTGTTCTTAGTTTCTTATTGCTGAAGTTTACAGCCTGTTGAAACTGTGACCATCTGAATGTTCTGTTTAGTGTAATTTGGCTTTAGATTTATCTGTATGATCATTTTTTCCCTTGCATAGATAGTTGGGGTTTCCTGAATCTAATTTCTAGATATATTTAGAGTTCACTTTTGCAGATTTCATCTTTATTCACTTTCTATATTTGTGAACAATTATTAATTTAGAAACTTTCCTTCTTTTTATGATTTTTTCTTTCAAACTTGTTCAACTGTTTATGCTTCAGAGTACACATAAATAATTGATGACTGTCAAACTATACAAAATCGATGGCAATTGTTTGTGTGAAAGGATCTACGAGTTATAGTTGTTAAAAGCTATTGTAGCTTAAAAAAAAATTCATACCATCTTTGGCTTGGTAAAGCTTCAAGTACCTGAGACTTCAGCCTTCTTATTGCCTCACTGTCAGGGATCTTTATTAAGTCAATCAATAGATTGATTGTCACATGGTTTTGTATACTCCAGCATATTTTATAATCTCAGAATCTATTCAACTTTAGTTTAGTTAGATATGAATAAACAGCCAGGTGGAATTACTTTTTTCATATTGTATTATCAATCTAGGTAAGCTCATTACCCTGTACCCACATCAATCAAGTTAAAGTATTTTAGCCCCTCTCTCCTTTATTTCTTTTTGTGGTGAGGGTGGGCCATAAAGTAGCTTTATTGATAATAGAGTTTAGCCATGTTAGAAATCATTGGATGGGAATTAGTTGTCCCAGTTCAGAACCTTTTTTTCCCCTTTTCTGATTTAAAGTATGCTGCCTTATGCTGTTATATATTTATGTTTTATTTGTTAAATTTTGGAACAAAATAAACTTTAGATTGACCCTACTCTAGTAGATTGCATTACCACCTGGGCCAAGCTTAAAGTGTGTTTCTACAATAATCTTAAGCAACTAAGCAGGAAAAAACAACGATTGGTAATCATTTTTTTTCGCTTGCATTTTTCACTCCACAAATCAATCTCATATGCTCTCTAAATGTATGATTTAGGGAAACCAAGCATATAAAGATAAGCAGTTGCAGAAGGCTATTGGCTTCTATACAGAAGCTATCAAACTTAATGGAAATAATGCAACATATTACAGTAACAGGGCCGCAGCATATCTAGAACTTGGCAGGTTTGTATGTTTTTTAAAGAAATAACTAATTATTGTCTTGAAATATGTGCTTGATACATTTCTTTCTGTCTATCCAGCTTCCTTCAAGCAGAGGCAGATTGTACAAAGGCAATCAACCTTGATAAAAAGGTGAGGTTTTCTTAACACATATTATTTTGGTTGTCGAACTCTGTGATTCTATTTATTTAGGCAAGGCATAGATGGTCAAGCGTCAGATAGCTTCCGCATAAGTCTTACATTGTGAATAATATTTCTGCAATGATGGATAAGTTTGGCTTCCATACATAACGTTATTTGTTTGTGTATTGTTACTCCAATAATAGCAACACAGATAAAAACTGAAGTTGTGCAGTAACAGCTTGTATCTGTGCTATTTGCTAGTTTTTTTTTTCCAAATAACTCAAAATTGGTCAGGGAAATTAGATATTTTCTATTGAACCAGTCCTTCATTCACAATTTCAGTTTGATCAAATTTTCGCGGACTGTTAAATTATTTGTTTTATGGCATATATAGCTTTTGCAATCTGTAATGCTTGATTTTTGGCACTTCCTTTAAACTATTTCAATAGCAGGGCCTCAAGTAATGTAGTTGAGGTTACAGATTATTCAAATGTCCTTAAGATGTTATTCCTTCATTACTTTAAGCTCAGTTCATGTGAAAAAGGAAACTTGTAGTTAGAGATAATGGTGCAGTCATAATGACATAATGCTTGCATCTTAAGATGTTGAATCTGCAGTGTTTTGAAACATGCAGGTTTATTCTAAAGTAATTGGAAATATTTGTTGCTGCATCTTGATCGGCATCAAGTGGATTATAACACTCCTGTTTCCTTTTCTCTTTTTTTATAATCAGAATGTGAAGGCTTATTTGCGCAGAGGCACAGCAAGAGAGATGCTAGGATATTATAAGGAGGCAATTGAAGGTTAGTTATTTCTCCACATGTTCATTAGGTAGTATGTAGGGGTTTGTATAGACTGAGCAGAGAGCACAATGCTTCTGGATTTGGCAATTAACAGGACAATCGCGGTGCTATGGGCATAAAATGATTTTGTTCCACTGAGAATTGAAAATTGCATATTTTAAGAAAGAAAAGCAGCCCTGAGGATAACCAAAACTGTTTTGACCTCAAGATGTTTGGACGGTGCATCTTGTTATTTAGTATTTTTAATGTCTTGTCGATTGAAGTCAGTTTGCTCAATGGTGCTTCTTTTCCTGCAGACTTTCAGTATGCGCTGGTGCTGGAGCCAACCAATAAAAGAGCATCCGTTTCTGCCGACAGATTAAGGAAGGTGTTTATGTAGATGATTGAAGCATAATCAGTTTTCTAGAGATTCAGCGTCACAATCTCGCTCAGCCATGCCATTTCCTTCTCCGAGGACCAATTAAACAACCATTGCCATACATTTTAAGAGTTCCACAACGAAAATTCCTTTCCCCTTCTCCTTTGTGACATAAAGAAGAATCTTTTGCTCGAAGGCGTTTCAGAACCATCATTTTCAGTGTAGTAATTAATATCAACATGTGTAATTATAGTCCAATTTTGTTTCATTTTCTTAAATAATTTATATCTGGGTTGTAATTCTATCTGCTGAGAGGGGAGGCTTCAGCCTTTTAGGCCAATGCAATGATATTAGAGTATAGCTTTTACCATTTTCGTCTGGCAGCTGACACTTATATTTCTGCATTTTAGATTATAGTCATAGTTAAGATGATTGAAGCAAGCAGAGGGAGGTTATCTTTATTTCTTGAACAGCAGCGGCTGGCAATTTTTGTTCAGACATTGAAACATTGAGCAGCTTTTTGTGGTTTACCAGAATACCTGCTTGCATTCCGATGTGCTTGTGGCTATAATTTTTTATTTCAATAGTAAACTTCTGATATATTAAAGTTCACTAAACCAAAGGGTCTGGATGCATGCAATTGTTGCTGTATCAGCATATGAAATTTACTAAAAATTTAAGCTCCAAGTTCCCTTAATAACTTATAATTATAGGTTCTAGTAGTAATAATTTATGCAGGGATAAGAATCTACTAAAATTTTAAGTCGTGGCTGGATATTAATTTGGTGACGGTATAAACCACAATCTGCAATATCGATGTTCAATGTAAAGATTGGGTTGACGTAATAACGACGAAGATCACACTAAAGATTGCAATTAACAGCTAATTAGCTGTCGTAGGTGTTGCTATCGTAGTCTTCACAAAATTGAATGTCATAACCAAAACTAAGATGGTTAGGCAACTATAGTTGGATAAGAATTTCTTATCCCCACATGAAAGAGATGCCATCTATTTACAGGTCATGTCTACTCTTTCTCAGACATCAATTTTTCCACCTTGTCTCTTAAAACAGGATTCTGAACGTCGCAGAATGAAAATGGTTTATAGGCATAGGATTAGGAGGCAATCAGCAACTCAATCAAATGATAAAAGCTCATCCAGCTGTTCATCTGTCCATTGTGAGACACTCTTTGATACTAGCAGCTGCTTTTTGACTCCGGTGCTATTCTCATTTTCATTTTTAGGGGCCTGAACAAAGTTTGCTGCAGCACTGCAGCATTGGATTTCTTCGTATAGATTGCCTCTGGCTGCCTGACTAGAAGGCTTGGACTGCTCACTCAATGAATTGCGTTCTGCAGTACCATTGTTCCCTGTACCAACAGATACTTCTTTCGTGCTATCAACATCTTGTGTGATCACAAGCTGTTCCTTCTCTATTACAGAGTTCTGGCTTCTGCTGCCTCCATCACAGAAGATGCTAGGAGTTGCTAAATTTTCTTTTTCAGTTCGTGTAGGATTCTGTACGCTCCCACTTGCACTAGCATTTTGCCTGAGATGGTTCATAATTCCTTCTGTTCTTGCCGCCGGGTTTGAAGGGTTGGGCTGTTCATCCAACAAAATCCCAAAGTCATTATCGTCAGGTGCCTGGGCCAACAATTACTTCTTTCATTCCACGTTGTCTAATAACTAATGGTTCCTTCTCTACAACAAAATTCTGGCTGTTGCTGCCTCCGGAACCAGAGAAGCCACTCGGAGGTGACAAATTTACTTTCTCTGTTTGTTTAGTATTCTGTATAATCCTTATATTAGCATTTTGTCTGATAGCATTCATGATTCCTTCTACTTTTCCTTGTGACAGTGACAATGGCTTAGCTGGCATCCAGGGCTTCTCACTTTCTGTTATAAAAGGGAATTTAGAACATAGTTACACCAAGTAATAGAATGTAAAGAAAGTCATCTCCATATTGATACAGAAACTTTGAAATTGCAAAACTGCACCCAACACTTACTGCAAAATAAAAAAAAAAAAATGGTATATAGATACAACTACCTCCATCAGAAGCAGCATGTTTCACTGTTAATGCAGGATAATTTTGTTTTAATGAAGTTTCGGTGTCCTTTGAAAAGACCTGTACAAAGTACACATTAATTATTAGAGCATAGCATAAAGAAAACAGAGAGAACAGAACAAAGAAGTAACACCAACGAAAAAACAGCATGCTAATCCAAATGAATGAAGATAGGAATTCTTGTAAATTCATAAGCAGCAAATGGCCAAAGATTTTAGATTTTTTCGGGTGAAGACAGAAGAGGGGAATAGAAAAGTGATTGATACTTGCAAATGAATAGCCCTCAATTTTAAGATGTCAAAGAAGCCTCCAATCAACTGATAATTTAGCTTATGTTAACAACAGAAACTAAACATACCTTGATCATATTGCTAAGTGTTATATTAAGATAGCGTGCAGAGCGAGAAGGAGAAAAAACAGCAACCTGAAAGATCACGTTTCCGTTAATATTTCAATGCTGATAACATCTTATGCTCTAATTTGAGACAAAGTATGATGAATTTCCTTTTTCATGTTTAACATGATAACATAAAAGCATATTTAACATGTACATTCACGGCAAGGAGAAATAAAAATAAAAGTAGAAGGAATGATGTCGAACCTTCTGAAGTATTAATACTGCTCCAACAGATATGTCTTTGCCAGATTCCGCCTCAGTAAAGATTCTGCGATGAATGCTAGCATCAATTGTACCTGTAGGATCCTGAAATCAAATGTTGAGTCACATCAATAATATTTGATACTTTCATTAAAGCTGAAGGAAAATCAAAGAAATCCATTAAAACAATTGAGTTTTACCTTCAGAGTCACCATCACATCTCCAAGGCCATTTGAAGTAGAAGATTTGACAATGGCAACAATCTAATCATGGGTAAACAATAAACAAAGCATAAAATTACACTCTGAAAAACGCAATAAAATCGCTAAATTGCTTCATTAATACTGTAATCAACCAACATAATTACTAAAAAGAATTGCTGAGTATTCTTAATAGCAGCACATTCGCGAATAAAATCTGATAAAAAATTTCAGAAACTTCTCCTGCGGTAAGCTTCCAAACAGAAGCTAAAACCTAAACGGAATCAATTTCTAATAGACATTTACTCAAACAATTACTATACAAACTTTCCTCACCTGAGACACCTTATTAGTGTTAATCCCATTCTTGATCTCACTCAACGGCGTTCCAATCGCCACACCGTCACTACCCACCCAACCTATCGGTACACAAAAGAAAACAAGAAATCAATAAAAATAAAACACCTATCAAACACAAATTCCAAAACACGAAAAACATTCCCAAAAACAAGCTACCTTGACGGCGAACAAAATCAACAGCTAACAGCCAGGGATCGCGGGAGAAATCATCGTCTTCAATACCCGGATCCTCTACAGCTCTCCTAATGTACTCTTGAGTCGAAATTGGCTCTTCCCCAACACCCACCAAGTTCCTACGCTGCATTGCCGATAGCACCGCTGCGGCAGGGCCGGGAATGAAACGCTCGGAATTGGAATGAAAATGTGATTGGGATTTTACAGAGCAAGCACCGAGAAATGGGTTGTTGGGTTTGGAGAATTTGTTAATTTTGGTGGGTGAGAGTGAATCTTTACGCTTGCAAGGAAGAAGAATAGAATCTTCGAGTTCAAGGTCTAGAACTTCCCATGGTTCTTCTGGTTCCATTGTTGTGTTTTGGGAGGGAAACTTTTGATTTTGTCGGTTAAATTTTTGTAGCTTGCCTTGGCGGTCCGAATTGAACCAAAACCTAAAGCGTTTACGAAAAATATACTGCAATTTCTGTAATTTTGAAAGCTAACCCTTTTATTTGTGAAGGAAATTACTGAAGTAGCGCCAACTGAAAAGCAGACGCATAGATAATACAATATATTCGTGGACTTTTCTAAAAGTTTAACACAAAATAGAAGAATATACACTTTTGTCTAATATATATATATATATATATATATATACACATTAATAATACCTTACAAATTCGAAATATAAAAGTTGAATCCCGAATTGATGTGACGCGGGATATGTCATGTATTGTGAATATCTTAATTTTAATTACAATGCGATCGTAATTATAATTAATGGTTGATAATTAAATTCTATTTAACAATATAATACATATTTTATTCAATAGCTTAATATATCATACTTAATTTTTTTAAAAAGCACACATAATTACATATAAATTTTAAATTATTTATTTTTATAAAAATAAATAATTTAAAATTTATATTAAACATTTAAAATTTTATTAAATTTAAATTTTAAATAGAAAAATAAAAACAGCCTATACATTTACCTATATATTTAGATTCTAGAAGTAGATGTTCCAAATAAATATGATGCTGACATAACCTCCTTGATAAGGAGCTTCTAGAAAAGTTGCCATGGCGTAGTAATTACTTGTACGAAACCTTAATTAAGGAGCTTCTGGGAAGAGAATAAATTAACAGTTCATTCAAGGTTTATTGTCCTCTTCATAATTCTATCATCCAAAACTCTGTAAAAAAAATAAAAATAAAAAAATGCCATACACCTACCACATATAATGGAGAAAATAATATTTTCATCCTTAAATTTTAATAAAATAATAAATTATAATATAATTTTCTTAATTTAATCCTTTACATATATGGAATAATAATTCATGTTTCTATGTTGTATTATTAATAAGTATAATAAAATTTAAATTATCACAAATTTAATTTATTTGTTAACCGTATTAGTAATTTAAAAATTATATAATCTATTCATGCAACAAGTAATATGATATGATTGAATTATTTAAATACATGTATAATTTATTTATTAGAAATTTAAGATTTTATATAAACGTTATAATCATATCTTTATTTTTTTAATAGGAGAATTTTCACATACCTCCCCCGAGGTTTGGTAAAATAACACATAGAGGGAAGGTATGACGTAATTCATACATACCTCCCCTCTCATTTAACGAAAATTTGTTTTTTTTTTTTCTTAACATCTAATTTTTGTTAAAAAGTCAATTTTACCCTCAACCTATGTCATAATTAGAAGATGTAAATGTGAATATCATGTCTATAAAAATGTTAAAAAATGGAGCAAAAGAAAATGTTACTGTTCGTGAGAAGGTTTATGCCAATTTGTAATTTATTTATTTATTTATTTATCTTTCCTTTGAAGCTATTATGTGTGTGCATGATTAAGGTCAATTATAATTTTTTTTTTTTTGTTATCACATTGACATTATGTTATTTTTGCAGGATGAGAAGAATAGACAAAATTATAATGACTGGTGTTTTTAGTACTAGTTGATTTGTTGTGGGGCAATTATAAAAATTAGAATTAGTGGCTGTGTTTTGGGAGCTAAAATGACATTGTTGTGAAAATTTTAGGAGAAATGTTGGTTTTGTACAGAACATCATTTGTATATGTACAAGGTAATTTGTGTGTATATATAATGCAATGGAAGGAAAAAATAGCTTTACAATTGCATTTTCTTTTGCTCTATTTTTTAACATTTTTATAGACATGATATTAACATTTATAGCTTCTAATTATGACATAGATTAAGGGTAAAATTGACTTTTTAACAAAAATTTAATGTTAAGAGAATGAAAAGTAAATTTTTATTAAATGAGAGGGGAGATATGTGTGAAGCTATAAATGTTATTATTGTTATCTTTTTTAAGTAAAACATATTTACTTGTATTAAATTTATGTTGTGATCTAAATTATTTTCTTTACTAATATGTTGCTTGAAGGATGTTCAGATAGAAGAGATTAAAGATTACAGATTAAATTGTTAAAATTAAAAAAAATTGTGTCATGGTTTGTTATTTGTTCAAAGTTAGGGATGAAAATGTAATTATCGAGTAAATGAAACAAGGAGAGTCTAGAAACTAAAAAATAAAAGACCAAAGCTAAGCTACCAACCAAACACACGACATGACATGCACGTCGTACTCGTATAATATATGTATATGTATATGTATACCGTATAGATACATACGCTTATTCTCCGACAAAGAAAGCGAAAAACAGAAACAGACAAAGCCGCATAATACGCGTTGGTAGCTTAGTCAACCTCCACAACATACACCACGAACGATTCCTCTCCAATTGTTTACCGACTCTTCCGGTCACCACTCCCCAAATATTTACTCACTCTACCCGCCTGAACTTCCATCTCCTAACCGGTTCTCCCTTCTTCCCATAATAATTAATTAAAACAAAGTCAGAAAAATAATATTAAAAAACAAAATTAATTAATTAAGTTAAATTATTATTTTATTTATAAATCTGGGCGCCGGCAGCGGGCGGGCGGGCGGGCGATTTTGTTATCAATATCAGTAGAAATCAGAGGCGAGGAGGGAAGCGGAACGGAAATCTGGTGGGACCCCAATAGCGACGTGTCAGCATATGATTGAGTTCTGTTTTGTACATTTTTGTTTATAAAATAATTTTATAATTCGATGAAATTGTCAAATTGCAGAGAAAGGAATTGGAGGAGAGTGCAATATAAAAATTGGATTGTATGCGATTCTTTTTTAAAAAACCGAAAGGAGATCATAAACCATTGATGGTTGATTCACCAAAAATACCAGCGAATTCGAGGAAGACGTCTCTCATGGATAATCTCTTGGGTCTTCTCAGGATTCGTATTAAACGCGGCGTTAATCTCGCTGTTCGTGATGTTCGTAGTAGCGATCCTTACGTCGTCGTCAAAATGGGCCGACAGGTTTCATTTTTTCCATGAATTTTATAACAATTTTGAAGTTTGGATTTGTGATTTTTGAGAAATTATAGCGATTTTGGTGTATTTAAAGCAGAAATTGAAGACTCGCGTGATTAAAAAGGATGTTAATCCGGAGTGGAATGAGGATTTAACTCTTTCGATCACAGATCCTAATATGCCAATCAAGCTGGTAAGCATTTTGGTTTCTTGTGAAATTTTGTTATAAAAAAGTATTTTTGATCAGTAAAATTTGCGTTATCTTGTTTGAACTTTGTGATTTAAAGTAGCAAGCATAGTTGTTTATTATGGAAATTGGTGAGAAAATAACTGGTCCATACATTTCCAACAATTGTTTCGAATTTTTACAAATTAACTCAAAAGCTGTGCCGATGTTAAGGGAGTTATGCCTTCCATCTGATGAAAAACATTTTGTAGAACATGATTAGTATTAAGCACATGCATGACCATACCCTCTGTCTTGTCGGTTCCTTCTGCATTGAAAAACGGCTAGTGTCCAAATCCACAGTTTGTCCTGTGTTGATTAATTATGAAACTTGTTCAAGTCTTTGATAATGCATATAATGTCTTATTGAATTTACTTTAAGCAACATCCTTGAATGGTAAGCAAACCATAGAGGCTGTGTTTGTTTGACCTAAAAATGATAGTGAAGAAATTGGAATCTCACTCTCATTATGCCTTTAATCCCTCACGTGGTGTGGAATTAAATCCACATTCCAATTGGTTCTAAAATCTCATTGATCCATAATTATATGCTCCCATTTTTTAAAAGGAGGCACTACTTTTTTAACATTTCATTGGTACTGATAATTATCCTATATTTTAATTACCTTTGTCTTTATCCATCCTTTCCTCCACACCTTTAATGCCATATCACTAACACCACTTGACCAGATTCAACATTAGTAGCACCATTCTTTCTACCATTGTTTATCTTTTCTTTTTTTTTCACGGTCATAGCCACTGCAATACTATTGAAAAGAAATTGGAAATGTTTAATTTATAATTGTAGATGAAGTTTCTTTAAATTAAATGGCAAATAATTTATTGTAATCTGTAGAGATCGCTGATCATGAAAAAGATTCCAGACCTCAGGCTAAGATTGACCTCTTTCTACCTTTTCCCAGTGCCATGAATCTTCCCCAATATTATTTGTTTCTTATATTAAATATTAAATAAAATGATCAAGAGTTGGCTGTCAAAGTAAATTTCAAAAAGACATCTATAATTGAGATTAAAAGAGATAAAGTGTGTGTATTAAATTCAGATTCCATATTTATTTTATTCCTGTTTATTGCGAGCTTTCTTTTTCGGATAACACGTCAACCTCAAACATAGTAATGGGAATAGAAATGACAAAATGGGAACAGAGGTTATGAGAATGAAATTCTCATTCCCATTCCTTTCACACTAGGCAACAGAAATGTTGTAAATGTTATTATCAATTTGATGATTATGCTACCATTGTGTAACAATCTTAAATTTTGAATCTCTTGCATCGCACATACTCAGTGGTTGTAGTAACTTTATATTACTCCTTGTTTATTGTGTTCAAAATCTCAGCACTTTTGCATGAGACTTGCTACTACTCGGTACTAATGGAGTGTGTAAGTTTGTCATCAAATTAGAAGGCAGAAAAATAATTTATAGCTTTAATAGCTCATACTTTCTGTATGCAACTTGGAGAAGGTTTCGAATTGAGAGCATGCTCTTGGTTTACATTTTATTTCCTTTTTTTTTTCTTGGTTCTTTTGCCATTTATCTATGTCCTAGGTTTTCATTTTCTGGTATTCGAATGATAATGGTCATCTTTTTTGTGTGATTGCCAGACTGTGTATGACCATGACACGTTTAGCAAAGATGACAAAATGGGAGATGCCGAGTTTGATATTAAAACATACATAGAAGCATTAAAGATGAATTTGCAAGGCCTCCCATCTGGCACCATAATCTCAAGAGTAATGCCGAGCAGGCACAACTGCATCTCTGAAGAGAGCTGTGTGGTGTGGAGAGATGACAAGGTTGTTCAAGACCTGTGTCTCAGATTGAGGAATGTGGAATGTGGTGAAGTGGAGATTCAACTACAGTGGATTGACCTTCCCGGTTCCAAGGGTTTATGAACGAGCTTTTATAAATATGCTTTCACATACATAGTTATGAATGGCTTCAGAGCTTCCACTAGCAGCAACCCCGCCCCGACTTCCTGTGAGATTCAAGGTAGTGTTGGTTAAGTCATTGATATGTATTACAAACTGACTTTGATTGTATTTATATCTGCCTGTGTCCATCAGGTTGTTACACATTTTATAGGATCGAATAATTTTTGGTTCATGCTATCGCTTGAATTGTTGAGTGAACTCTGCCATTTGCTTGATGCTAGTGAATGCCAAAAGCATTCTTGTAAGTAGGTAATCTAACACACACATCTACTGATAAAGGACTTTCAGAAAGAAATTGAGATTTGTTCTTTTCCAGCTTAACAATCCACATGATGTTTCTGTTTCATTTAGTATCGCTGTTGTGTTGCAATTTTTAAACCATAATTACTGTGAAATAAAATCATTAGCCGTTCAATAAAAAGAAAGCAGAAGCCTGAAGGGGTCTATATGAAAATTACCCATCGGGACAAGGGCTAGGATGAAAAATAAATCTCCTACCTACGCTATGGCATTGAAAATAGGGGCTAAATTTCAAGTCTATGTCTAAATGGGCTTCAAAAGAGCCCTCTAAAATCCAAAGCAAATCATAATCTCAGTAAGTTGGAAAGCACAACGAGATGCATATCTCTCGATTCCATCGAGTAAAACTTTCTTGTCTACACTCATCAAACAATAAATATGTCTTTCAAAATTTTTGTCTCCTTGACTCTACATACTTCATCCATCAACATTCCTTCTGTCTTTTTTATTTTTTAATTTTTAATTTTTTCACAAACATACTTTATGTTAACGAGACATTATTTCTTAGGAATTTTTTTAACTTAAATTATCTAATTATTCATAGAGATTTATTAACTTAACAAGATTGAAATACAAGTTAAAAAATTGTTGTTTGAAACAAATTAAATATCTTAATTAATGGTTATTAATTAATTATTAAACAGTACGATTCTTCCTGTCCTATGCATTTCTTTGGAAATTGAATTAATTGGTAGCATATAATCCCAAGTTTCAAAAGGATTTAAAGGATAAGTTTCCTCTCTTACTTTAATTAATTCCATAATTTGAGGAATTCTTTTTTAAAAAAAATTAATAAACCACTTAAATAAAAACACGTGTGGGCATGAAGTTGACACTTGGATACCATTTTCCATACGATGATAAATAAACTTCTTTTACTTTTAATACCCTATTAATTTAAATTATCTCTTTATAATTCCTAAGCAAAAGTCAATTTTGGATGGATGTTCTTGAAATTCTATGTGAATCAATCCACGCCCACAAAAATTAATTAATTAATTAATTAATTAATTATAATTATAATTCTCGTTCTTTAATAAAGCAACTCACTTTTATAAGAAAACAATTCCAATGCAAAATGATATCCTCCTTCCTTTGCTTACATTCAAGCAACTTTATGAACCCCTTTTATGCCTCAATTTTTGATGAAATTTTCTATTATCTCATCAATTAATTTAAATGTCAATATTATTCTATTTATAACTTTTTATTTCAATATCTTATAAATATGATATCAAATTTTTATATTGTATTAAAAAAATTACTTATATATAATTTAATTTTTTTTATATAAAAATTAAAATACAGAATTTATGTTTGAAAATTAAAAATTGTATCCACCCTATTTATATTTAAACTCATGTGACACCTATTAATAATAATAGTTATGTATGAGAGATAACCATTAATTTTATTAGGGTTATTTTTATTAAAATAATTAAATTTGATAGATGTTACGTGATTTATTTTACAAACAAAATTTTATATTCTAATTTTATAAATACAATATTAAAAAATATAAATGATATCATTATTGTACATTCACATGGGAGACACATTCAAATAGAGAATGTGTCTTTAGATTTTGTGCAATCCATTAAATGAGATAAATTTTATGCCCTCTTTGTCTCTCTAAATGTCTACAATGATTGAATTATTATTTCTAAATCTTACTATTATTTTATATTTTCTATTATTTTTGTTGACAGTCTACTAGATATATTAATAATTATTTAACTAATAATGCAAACAAATTTGAGAAATCAATTAATTATATATTATGATGTTAGAAAGTAACTAAATAAATAAATTTATATTTTATATATTTATATTGTTTTAAAAATTACTTATATAATTCAATAATTTTTACTAATTAAATGATATAAAACTCTGTCATATGGTCATCTTGTGACATTACTATTAAGTGTTTTAATTTAAAATTTGTATCATGATTTGCATAAAAAGAAAAGAGCGGCGGATTTTACATATAAATTATTATTATGCATATTAATATCGAAATTATTCAAACTCTATATTTACCACACTCTATATTTATCACATTACATATAAAATATACAGGAAAATGAAACATAATAAGAAGATAAGGTTAAATTCAACATCATATCAAAGTTAAAGTAAATTTATCCAAAAATTAAAAGTACTTTTACTTATTCTCTTGTTTATCTTGTTTTTTTTATATATTATATCTACAAACTACTAATATTGAAAATGACTAATTCTATATTAAAAATCTATCGAAAATTATAATTCTTAATT
This sequence comes from Melia azedarach, assembly GCA_028052125.1. NCBI lineage: Eukaryota > Viridiplantae > Streptophyta > Magnoliopsida > Sapindales > Meliaceae > Melia > Melia azedarach. The sequence continues at coordinate 13,363,751 of CM051401.1, read as the reverse complement.
GATTTAATTTTGATGTTGTCCGAAAAACTATACCTCATTTAAGTGGTATCTGCCCTCACTGAAAAGGGAGATTTAGCCTCACGTATGGAGAGAGTACGAGCCATACTCTAATATGGTGAGTTTATAGTAAGTTGTGAGTCTTGTATACAACAAGAATCTCACCTATAGTGAGAGATAAATCCTTGACTGAAGACTAACCTTTCATAAAATTATGATAATTAATGATTTTATCTTATAATACTTTAATTACAAACATAAATTTATAACTAATCATAACATTGTTAGGAAGGTACATAATTTAACAAAGTTTAGCACAAATTAACAAGTCCCAAAGTAAATAGGAACCCTAGTTAACAAGTCAAAAAACAAATTCAACGGCATATGTGTTAGCCCATGAATTGAATGCTATTTGCAAACTTTTTTTAAAAAAAAAAAAAAGGCATAACTTTGTTGACCACTCAAGCATTTACAACACAAGTACTATCATCATTAATATAGATCATAATATGCAAAATAATGATAATGTTTATTGTTTTCTTTTTTCACTATGTTTTTACACGAATAGTAATATATAGTACAACAAAATTCACTCAACTTTGACTTGAATTGTTCAAAATTTAACCACATGTATATGTCAATTTGTGTGTGTATAGGAGAGAAGAAACATATTTAATTACATTAATTTGGGATGGTGCAGGCATTCAGAGACAGTGTCATTGAAATTTAATTATTTGGGGTCCAAATTGATTGCATGCAATATATATACGATTAAGATAATTACTTTATTTGCTATGTGTGCATTCAATATTCTTTGACTTGTTGACCTCATTATATAGTTTTACTATTTATTTCAATGAATTATTGAAAAGAAAATGTTGAATAGGGAATCAGAATGATCATGTTTCAAACATATCTAGTAGGGTATGTTCTAAAAAAAATTGATCTAACTAAGAAAAAAATTAAAAATTAAGTTGTTTAATAAATGTTTCACTTTTATTTTGATAAGTTAGTGATTATATTATATTGATCAGAAATAAAATACAATATTTTAAGTTTTAATATACCTTTAATTCAATAATAAAACGTGAATTTAATTTGTTTTTACATAACATATCTTTAAATTGTTTTAAAAAAATTAAAGTAGCATATATTTATATTATTCTTTAATGTCAATGAGAATGAAATTTAACTCCAAATTTTTTATATTATTCTAAAAAAATTATATTTCATGTCAATTTTTTTTTAAATTATTATTAGCAATGCTTGTGTTAAACCATAGGCATCTAATTGTTCAATTATGTAGCTAGAAATCCAAGTTAGTGGGCAAGAGAGATACAGTAGAACACAATTAAGAACAATAATAATAATAATTAAAATAATTAATTAATAATTAATGAAAGCAAATGGAAATGCATTCTTCATCAATTCACAAACTCTTCTTAGAAAACATAAAACAATGTTATACCCATGCGTGGTGCTTGAAGTTTTAATGAATTTCAATGTAAAATTAAATTAACAAAAAGAAATTGCTTCCATTCTTCCATATATATATATATATATATAATCTCATTGAGCTAAGTTCCCATGTCTTATTTATTTACTTACTTACTTTTAATCATCCCGAAGACCAATATATACACCATTCATATCTTTTAGAAACAATTGGTATTGTAAAACTTATTGAAAGGAAAATATCTACTTATAATAATATATAATGACTTAAAATATCTACTATTATTTAATATACATTAAACATATGAATATGTGTGTGAATGATTTAGATAAAATTATCTTATTAATAAATATTATTTAATAGAATTATTCGATATGTTTAAAGTTCTCTTATTATTATAATATTTAGTATGAACAATTTGTTTCAAAACGAATTTTCATGTAGTAAGATTTTATTGGACATACTTACATAAATTTGCCAAATTTACTTCAATATGTTATCTAATGAGTGAGTATTTTACCTATTGATTGAATGTAAAAAATAATTCACCATTCAACAATTAAATTGTTAAAATATCAAAGTGGGTGTTTCATTGAAAACCCTAAAATTAATCTTAGAAAACAATTTAATTTGGAGTACTTAGAAATGGTATTAGGAATTGGACAATGCAGGGTCCACGTGAGGGGTATCACAGTTCACACATTTTGATTATTTACATACTTGTCCTTTCCCACTTCAATTTTAGTGCCCCCATATCTCAGCGCGTGGTGCCATCCACTTCACTTCTCCCAAAAATGATATAATTTTTTATTTTATTTTTCCCAATTGATTAGGAATATGCAAAAAATTTCAATAATATATAATGAATTGGTACTTGAAGATTTTATTTTATGTATATATATAAAAAATATATGAGCCTTCCTCGCAACATAATAATAATAATAAGAAGAAGAAGAAGAAGAAGAAGAAGAAGAAGAAGAAAAAGCATACACCACAGCTATATACAACCCACAAGATAAAAAAGTAGGTGATTCCATGGAGAAAAAGAAATTGGGAAAAATGGAAAAAAGGTAAGGGGGAACAGGCTCTTTAGAAAGCTTGAAAGGGCTCTCAAAACAAGTACTTGGAGACACACCCACTTCCAACCAAAGTGCTTTTTCTACTATATACTTTGTACAAACAAGAAGCATTAGTCCATTGAAGATAGAGCCCAGCACCAGCACAGCACCTCTCCAATATACAAAAAGTTTTCACCAAAGCTCTCTCTCCCTCTCTCTCCCTCTTTCTTTAGTCTCAAATCCAAACACAACTCAAAACAAAAAGCAAAAATACAAAGAAAAAATAAAAAAGCAAAAAACTCTCTGCTTTGGGGACTGCAAGTGCAAGCTTGCTCACAGCTCTCAAAGCTGTATAGTGAAAAAAAATTCCTCTGTTCTGCTTATTACCCACTACCCCAAAACCCCATAAACACATGCTCCTCCCTTCCCCTCCTCTTTCCTCTCCTCTTCATCATCACTTCCACCAATACTACCTTCTTCTTCTCCCTCTCCCTCATCTTCCCTCTTCTATTCATCTTCCGTTTGTTCCTTGCTCTTTGCATACACTTTGTCCTTGCTGAGTTATTGGCTAATTCTTCCGAGTAAACAAAAATGATCTCCCTCTCAGATTTCTACCATGTTATGACTGCAATGGTGCCACTTTACGTGGCCATGATTTTAGCTTATGGCTCCGTGAAATGGTGGAAGATCTTCACTCCTGATCAGTGTTCAGGCATCAATCGTTTTGTTGCTCTTTTTGCTGTTCCTCTTCTCTCTTTCCATTTTATCTCTACCAACGATCCCTACTCCATGAACTTCCGATTCATTGCTGCAGACACTCTTCAGAAAGTTATAGTTCTTATTGTGCTAGCAATTTGGACCAAGTTGAGCAAAAGGGGTTGCTTAGAATGGACTATTACACTGTTTTCACTGTCAACTTTACCAAACACTTTGGTTATGGGCATTCCTTTGCTCAAAGGAATGTATGGTGAATTCTCTGGCAGTTTGATGGTGCAAATAGTTGTTCTTCAATGCATTATTTGGTACACTTTGATGTTATTCATGTTTGAATATAGAGGTGCCAGAATGCTAATCTCTGAACAATTTCCAGACACTGCTGGCTCCATTGTTTCAATCCATGTTGATTCTGATATCATGTCACTTGATGGAAGACAACCTCTTGAAACAGATGCTGAGATCAAAGAAGATGGAAAACTTCATGTCACTGTAAGAAAATCCAATGCTTCAAGATCAGATATTTTCTCCAGAAGGTCTCAGGGTTTATCGTCAACAACTCCACGCCCATCAAACCTAACCAATGCAGAGATATACTCTTTGCAATCGTCGAGAAACCCGACGCCGAGAGGCTCAAGCTTCAACCACACTGATTTTTACTCCATGATGGCTGGCGGACGCAATTCAAACTTCGGTGCCGCCGACGTTTATGGCTTATCAGCGTCCCGTGGACCAACACCAAGGCCGTCCAATTATGAAGAAGATGGTTCAGGTACAGCTAAGTCAAGGTTCCATCACTACGGACCCGGCGGCGCAGCTCATTATCCGGCACCGAATCCTGGCATGTTTTCGCCAACTGGGTCTAAAGGTGTTGCAGCACCAAATGCTAGTGCGAAGAAGCCGAATGGTCAAGCTCAACAGAAACCAGAAGAGGGTGGTAGAGATCTTCATATGTTTGTATGGAGTTCTAGCGCTTCACCTGTCTCTGATGTATTCGGAGGCCATGATTATAATGCTAATGACCAGAAGGAAGTCAGATTAGCTGTTTCTCCGGGAAAAGGTACAGCTATAGCTAGTTTTACCTGATTTAATCTACCGGATTAATTATTTCCCTCTGTATAAGTTATGAATCTGCTGACTTTAAAGTTATATTCATACAATGTTGTGTTTTGTTTTGTTTTTCCTTGTTTAGTTTCAGTGGAGGGTCATAGAGACAATCATGAAGAGTACATGGAAAGAGAAGATTTCAGCTTTGGCAACAGAGGATTAGAGAGAGATGTGAACAACAATGAAGGAGAAAAAGTTGGTGATGGAAAACCTAAAACCATGCCTCCAACAAGTGTTATGACAAGGCTTATTCTGATCATGGTTTGGAGGAAACTCATCAGAAATCCCAACACATATTCCAGCTTAATCGGTCTTACTTGGTCATTAGTTTCATTCAGGTAAACAACATTGAAGACATAACGTGTTCATCCGTCCTTTTCAGCTGTTCAACAACATAATTAAATCCTGAGTGCATGCTTTAATCAGTTTGCGTATCTGGGTAATTATGATTTCCTGATAGACTTGTGGGATTTGTTGCTTGTTGTAGGTGGCATGTAGAAATGCCTGCAATTATAGCGAAGTCCATTTCCATTCTGTCAGATGCGGGACTCGGCATGGCCATGTTCAGTCTTGGTCAGTGAATACATACTATCAAAGAAATTCTTTCTCTGCTGTTTTTTTTTATTTATTTCTTTTGAAAAATAAAATTAAATCTTGTCTGATTCTCTCACACTTTATCATAATTAAATGCTGCGAGAAAGCAATAGCAAAACTTGAAAAAAAGCAAAAGAATAAGAGAAAAACAGTATGGTCATGATCATGTGTTGGGGGTTTTCTTTACATCTTTATTAATTAACTCCATAAACAAAATCTTTCACTTTTTTCCAAGCTTGATATAATTGTTAGTAATGGGTTAGTAGTGGTAGTGGTAGTGATGATGATAATGAAACTTTAATTCTTTCAAAAAAAAAACTGTCTGACAATTGAAGATGGGAGGAGTGGGCATGCTTGATTTTTTATTTTTTTTGCTTTTTAATTATGTGATGTGATGTGATGTGATGACAGGTTTGTTCATGGCTTTGCAACCAAGGATAATAGCATGTGGAAATTCCATTGCAGCTTTTGCTATGGCTGTGAGATTCCTTACAGGTCCAGCTGTAATGGCAGCTGCTTCCATTGCTGTTGGCCTGAGAGGCGTTCTCTTACACGTTGCCATTGTTCAGGTTCACTTTTTTTACTTACATACAAGTATCACCATCTCTCTCTTCTGCTTCCTTCTGACACAACCAATCCAACTTAACTACATAACCTCCAAAACGTTTGCTTTTTAAAAGTATTTTCCAATCTCTCAGATAACATATTTTATTTCGTTTTTTCTCGAAACCCCATTTCAGTTTTTGTCTGAATTATGACATCCTGATGCACATCATATGTTCACAACAACATCCCTGCAACAGTCTTTAAGTACAAAGACATTGAATCTCCTTGGAGTTGCAGATCGTATCAAATCTAATTCACTATCTCAATATACGTTAACTTGATTATTCTTTCACTAATTACAATTAATTAATCTTAAGGGTTTTTATTAATTTAATCTCATCTCTGTTACGTTAAAAAAAAAAAAAACAGGCAGCTCTACCACAAGGAATTGTCCCCTTTGTCTTCGCCAAGGAATACAACGTACATCCTGATATTCTCAGCACAGCGTGAGTATAATAAATATTATTATATTTTTATTCTTTATTTCTTTTTAATTTAATTTTCTTGTATTTGTTCTTATTCTGCGTACTTTTTGCTTTTACAGTGTGATATTTGGGATGCTAATTGCATTGCCAATAACTCTTGTCTACTACATCTTGTTGGGGCTATGAATTCACAACTGATGAACAAACAACATCACTGATGATGATCCTGCTATTAGGGCCAGTAGTTGATCAATCCGACGGTCGAGATTCAAAGGATAGAGACAGAGAATGACCAACTTGGAATATCAATTAATTTCTTATGAAATGTTTTTTTGTTTTCTTAATTTTCTCTCTTTTCTTCCTTTTTCTTTTTTGCCTAGTAAAATTGTAAAATCATGGTTGTAGTTCATTTATAAAAAAAAGTATTTCTGTAGCTAATTATAACCACCTCTTCAATTAGAATTTCAAGATCCCATGCTAGCATAAAGCAACAAAATAAGTCATTGATGTTAATTAGATCTCCTATTTAATTTCCCCAATTTGTTTGGTAATAATGTTTCATAGTAAATGTAACATCAAAATTAACTTTGGAATCCTATGACATAATGCAACTCAACCTTTCCACATACTATTATGATCATTATTTTTCATAATTTATAGTTACTCAATGTTGAATTACTTCAACTCAATTATAATATGACAATTATATTATTATGAACTATGGAATGCATAATGGGTACAACATTTACTCAAAGTAAAAGTTAAATGTACAATTAATGACAATTGAAATGGGAATATATATATGTGTACATTTTTTGAGATAGTATGGGCTTTTAGAGGAGAATGTGCGTGTATGTGTATATGAATGTAAGATAGTGCAAAGAGGGTCCCCCCATTACAAGATGGGGGGTTTGATTTGATATAGACCTCTTTGGAATATTGGGAGACAACATTCACATCCCAAAGTTTCTTCTATTTTTTTTTTTTCCTTTCATTTCTCCTTATTCCTTTTAGTTTACACATTTTGCCTTTTCTTCACACCTTTCCTTTTCACTCTTGGGTATATGTTTGGTGCTTTGTATAACATCTTACTTTTTCAAAATAAACATTTCATATGCTACCCTTATGACTTAATTTAAAAGGCTGCCAAAAACAGCATCCAATCCCATCCCATCCCATCCCATCCCATCCCATCCCAATTCATTCTCTATTCCCACTATTCTCTTTTTCACTTTATGTATTTTCTAATTGGTGTTGGGCAACATTACTTTGTTGTATTATCTTATTGTTAGAATGGGGTATTAACACATACCTCCTCTGAGGTTTGAGATTGAGACTTTAACACTTAGATGAAAGGTTTGAGTAAAGGCACACTTACCTCCCCTGAATTTTTAGTTGACCATCTATTTATATTTAAATGACTAAAATACCCTTAATTACTTTAAAGTTAAAATTTAAGAAATTTAATTTTAATTTATATAATGTTTGAAGATTAAAATTTAATTAATAATAATTTAAATTTTTATTTATTTAATATTTATTTAAAGTTAAAAATTTAATTTTGAATAAATATTAAATATGATACATAATTAAAAACTGAAATTATCAAATTAGAAAAGCGGTCATTAACTATGGTATATGAATAAAAATTAAATTATCATTAACTAAATTCTTAATTAAATTCAAATTTACACAATAAAGTTTAAAATTTGAATAAATATGGTATATGAATAAAAATTAAATTATCATTAACTAAATTCTTAATTTAAATAAATATAAATTAAAATTTTCAAATTATATTATCATTAATTAAATTCTTAATTTTAACAAATAATAAATAAATATAAAGTAAAATGATCAAATTGAAATATTATTAATTAAAATTTAAATAAATATAAATTAAAATTATTAATTAAATTCTAATCTTCAAACATTATATAAATTAAAATTAAATTTTTTAAATTTTAACTTTAAAAAAATTAAGGGTATTATAGTCATTTAAATATAAATTGATGGTCAACTAAAAGTCCATGGGAGGTAAGTGTGCCTTTACTCAAACCTTTCATCTAAGTGTTAAAGTCTCAAACCTCATGGGAGGTATGTGTTAAAACCCCTTGTTAGAATGGATTATGATAAAGTTTAAAGATAATTATACTCATTTTTTTTTATGTTATCATATGTCATATGTTTGATTCTTATTTTACCCTTATCATTATCAAAGATTAAATTAATCCATTTTTAAAGTTAAAGTTTATTTCACGGTCAGAAGTTTAACTAAGTAAAGGGGAGAAGAAAAAATTACAATTTTAGAGAATATTTAATTAAAATATAATATATTATATTTTTTCATTAAAAAAATATAATTAAAAAGGGGAGACAACAAAATTAGTTTGGTCCCTCTCTCCACAATTAATTAATGTTTGATTGCTCTTGGATTTTACTCAAATTTGATGTAGTGTTAAGAGTGAAAAACAAATTCAGTGTCATATCTTAAAGTTCCAAAAGAAAAATCACAAGAAAAAAAATTATATTTTTTGCTGTCTAATTGTCTAACTAATTATGTATCTTAAATTATTGCATATAAAATTTGAACTCGTAAGTGTGAAGGTTTTAATAATAGAAAAATATATTTTTACTTAAGCCTATTTTAATGATAGAAAAAATATATTATAAGTTAAATATTTTGTACTTTTTTATTAACCGTTAATAATATAAAATTTTATGTGAAATTTAATGATTTTTGAAGTTATGAGCAATATTTTTATTTTTTTTTCAAATTAAGAATATTTTTCATTAATTAGAATTTAAATCTAGAGTAATCAATGATCAATTTGTAGTATTGAATCCAAATTATTGCCCTTAAATAGTCACAATATTCATTCCTATATCATATGCTTTTAACATGAAACATGAGATGTGCTCAAAGCATTATTTAGCATTAAGCATATTTTTCAATGAGATGAAATACTCTCCATGAGATTTGATGATTCTCTTTCTTTCTTTTTTTTTTTTAATTTTTAATTTTAAGTTTTAAGAAAGTTTAGTTATATTACAATGTAAATTTTATTTTATATCTAAAAGATCAAATCTACTTTCATTATACGCGTTAGAATATAAAATACAATTTTTTACTCTGTATAAGTAAATATCCTTTGAATTAAAAGATAAATATGGTATACATTATTCGAAAATATGTAAAGTGTATCATAACTATCATGTTTAGACTCATATTAAATATTTAATACAATGATTATTAAATTCTTAAATTCTAATATTAATATATATATATATATATGTGTGTGTGTGAGAGAGAGAGAGAGAGAGAGAGAGAGAGAGAGAGAGAGATGACTTGACAACCAATATATCTCAAGACAATACATCACAACGAGAATAAGAAGATTGAACAGAATGCCACCTTACATGATGGAATATTGTCAGGACATAATTTGTGTGGCCATTGGTTTAGACTTTCCTTTCATAAATCTGAAAGTATATATATATATATGAAAATTATAAGTAGCATTTTCAATGGTTAAGGTCAAGATGCCCCTCCATCGTCGTTTCAGAATAAAAGTTGAAATTCAATAGGAAATTAATAATTTTCATTATCTTGTGTAGGGCTAAGAAATTGACCATTGTCTAAACTTTTTAAGATATTTCTTGATTTCTTGTTGCTTGTATGAGTATCAAAATTGAGACTTTAGCCGACATCAATTTTTATTTGATAATTTTAAATCATAGATAAGATTCTATCTTTCTAAGATTATGTTCCTTGTGACAAATAATACTATATACCAAATAGGAATATCCATGTATAAAATTGACAATACTTACATTTGAATGGCCCTTTTTCTAATGTTAATTTCACATTTAAATTGTTTTTTAAAATGTATCACAAAGTTGCTTAATTATTGATAAAATTAGGCAATTCCCAAGTATATATTAATTAATTATATGAAAAATCACAATGGGTTTTAAGAATTATTAAATTAATTAATTAATTATTTGGGTGAATTATATATTGGTCATTAATGTGTGGCATTAAAATAGTTAAAAGATATGAGTTCTTAAATTGTTTATTATTTAAATGTAAAGACTTTATAACTTAAATCACATCCACATTACTAAACTTGATAACTTCGTTAAAGAGATAGAAGCTTTTGAATTTATTTATTTTTTGGCTTTTTAATTTGCTCCGGCATTCATGAAGAAAAGTCTAATGGGGAAGGGAACCCACTATGACTTTGTCACAAGTTTAGTAGTGCCCTAGTAGCCACTATCAATATGGTATGATGTCACTCCCATTTTCATTTTACTTAAATAATTATTAATTTAATCTTTTTGACTAATATAAGAGTTTCATAATTTTAAAAAAAATTTATAAGACGTAATGGATCTTACCTTTTAAAATAATAATTATGATAAAAAAGAATTAAACTAAACGATTTGAATGTGATAACAAGAATATGTTGAAGATAATATTACAAAGAAATTAAATTGAAACAAAAAATTCTAGCAATGCAATATGTGAACAAGACTACACTAAGAATTATTAATTATTACAAACTTGAAAATCCAAAATGGAAAAACGAAATGCTCATGTTTATATTAATACCACCACTAGAGTCACATCACATAATCGATACAAAATGTATGAAATCTAGGGAAATCAATAAAGTAAGATTAGAAAAATGTTAATGGGAAATTAATTTTTGTTAGTAGAATATAAATTATTTCAACGTGGGTATGATATACAATATGGATTTATAACGAAGGTTGCATTAATAATGGGAGACATTTAGCTTCATATAATCCCTAGACATATCAACGAAGGATCGCACTTACCTCTAATATTATAAGCTGCTTTTTAATTTCATGTATAGCCAATATCTAACTACAATAATTATTTATGCAAGAAAATTAAAAGATATATATATATATATATATATATATATACATATACCCAATCTTTTCCTTAATTTTTCCTAATTAATATAAATATAAATATGATTATATGATAATTACATAGCTGGTGATTCGTGAGTATGCGTAATTAATTAAAACCTACCATATATGAACCAATTTTCTTTGATTTATCTTATCTTGAAAAGATCCAATGACTTTTTCTTTATACATCAGATCGTGATCATGATCATGATCATGATGAACCAGAAGAATTTAAACCATGCACGCACGCACTCACTGGGATGAGATGAGAGAAGCCTCCATTTTGCTTTCTAACGCAATGCATCATGCTTTCCCAATATATGTATATTATTAATATGGGGGAAGTGAATTCGAATCTACGTTAATAGAACTTCTCCATAGTAAACTCAAATATTTTAATTGTAATGTAATATTAGTATTAAAAATAATGGGATTAATTATTAAATTCAATAAAATATAAATAAGCTTAAAAAAAAAAAGGCAGAAAGATTTTGAAACGCAACGTCGGAGTAGTCTTAATCAATGAAAAATGAAGAGTGAAGAATGAGAAAGAATCCTCTTCTAGTTGTTGTTGTTGCCTTTACACATTATTCATTAATTCATTTTCCTTTTTATCTTTCATGTAATGTATTGTCTCCCACTATCTTTTGTTGGGTCGGCCCTTCCCTCGACAATCCCTTTGTGCCTTTGTCACTTTCTCTATTCTCTTTTTATTAATTAATTTATATATATTCCGATCATTTCTTTTTTGAAAAATAATATACATATATATTAATAAGATATAGTTAAAAATTAACATTTATTATTTCTCACCCACGAATTTATAGTTGATTTTGAAGTGAGGGATATGTGTTGTGTGGTTTGTTTTATTCGAAGAGTGGTGGATTTTTATTGCAATTTTGAGACAGAGAGAATGTAAAGATCAGCAATATTAATTTAATTTAATTTAATTTAATAATTAATGGTTTTTTATTCGTTTGTTTCTTCAACTCTTTCACCAACCTTAACCTTTGTGTGTGCATGCTTTCCTCTCTTTTCTCACTCTATTCATACATACTATAATATTTATGTGTGGTAATAGAAAGTCTCAATTGCACGTGAAAAGTGAAATGATTTGAATTAATTAACCTTCCTTTCTTTTTGTTTTAACTTTAGTGATGTCTTGGATTCTCCTAATTAATTAATTAATTAATCAATTAAAGCATCAATTATTTATTAAAATTTCTAGTTCAAGTTGTTATCCCAACTACGCCCACAGCATTTTACATCCTCAATTAGCAGTCACACCCACACATTAACTAAAATACCCAAAATAGTGTACCAATAAATAGGGATATAGCCTTAGGGTTAGGGTACATTTTTCAGTCAGTTCTTATATATTTTTGTAATTATCTACTTTGAAAGTTAAAAAATTATAATAAAAGAGTTGAATAAAAAGAAAGTTAAACCCATTTTATATTTTATATTATATTTAAATTTTTATAAAATTAATGTAATGCAATCATTGATTTATTACTATTTGCGTCGTGTCATTGCAATGGCTTTTGAGAGTGATTTTAAATTTTTAATAGTGGTAATCAATAATAATGAGCAAGAATTGATATTGATGAAGAGTTTTGTTTCCTTGCCCTTAATTATTAATATTAATTATTAATTCTAAGATCTTATGGAGTGCGTTCAAAGCTATTAATTAAAGTTGTGCCAAGTCAATTTGGATTAGCCAGCCCTCAAAATCTTTCCCTACCCGAGAGAAGCACTTTGCTCAAAAGCATTTTTATCGGCCGAGTTTTACTCACAAAGCTGCTTTAATTTTCTGCTTTTTTTAAAACAACTTTTTCCCACAATGCGTTGCATATAACCTAATTAATGGCTAGGTTAGGGCTTGTAAATCAAAGCCAATCTAATTAGATTGGCATTGATATCAATCTAAGTTATTTATCTTTATATAATAGTAGATTAATTTTAATATTTTTTTATTATGATATAAATTTTGATTAAAATTGAATACAAACAAGATGCAAGAATACATGGGAACCGACTTTCGCATCAAGGCAGAGAGAAATCTTCTTGAGAGTCACAAAAATGTTTGAACCCATCATGATTTATGCATTTGGATGCATGCTATAACCATTTCTCTCTTATCTCTTTTCATTCATTGTCGTTATCTCATTTGCATGCTCTCACCTTCAATTTATCCTCTCTTTATCATTCATTGACAACTGTTATTGAATTATCCTCCCTCTCTCACACGCACACACTTTAATGTTTAAACTAAAGTAATAATTTGATCAACTATGATGATGGTGATGGTGATGGTGATTACACATCACTATGATTAAGCATGTATAAATTGTCATTTTGATTAGAAACGAAACAAAGAGGTGGATATGTAAATTGCCTTTTCTATTTTCAACAAATTGACACCCATTTAGGAAGCAGCTTTGCCCACCAATTATATATACATATATATACATATATACATCTAATCTCCCCCATCTTTTGTTATTGGTCATTTTGGGTGTTTACATTTTGTACAAATGATTTAATAAAATAACCTTTCTGTTATTGTTGAATGTGACCCTCTTAACGTGAGTGAGATTCGAATCTCAATTTTTTATACCATTTTGATTTGTTATCAAACAATTTGTAGGCCATCGGATTTGAAATGTTTTCTTTGTGGGCTTGCATCAGTGGATTTTGTGAGACTAACCGCCCTACTATTTGTGGGATGTTTTTTTATTCAACACAAGAATGGTATTTCATTGTGGGCCTGAAGTTTTAGAGATGAGCCCATTTTAAATTTAAAGTATTATTTCTAAATGAACCCACAGTCACTTATAAATACACCTCATAAACTAGAAACAGTAAAGTCATCGTCAGACCCGACCCCACTATGAAAAGTGGGCTCATCTTGCGTGGGCCCATTTAACGCTTTGAACTGGTTTTCACTCCTCACCTGGAAAATTTCAGGTTCTCGTCTATTTCCATAGCTGAGGATTTTTTTTAAGCTTGAAAAATGTGTACGGTGTTGTTTCAAGAAACTTGTTTATATAACAACAATGATAGTGCTCTCACTCCTAATGGGTTATTATCAAATTTCTCCCTTCATGCTTGAAAAATGTGTACGGTGTTGTTTCAAGAAACTTGTTTATATAACAACAATGATAGTGCTCTCACTCCTAATGGGTTATTATCAAATTTCTCCCTTCACTTTCAGATAGTATCAATTAGATAAAAAGAATTAGAAATATATCATCTTCTTCTTCTCAATCATTAATCAACTAACATCATACAATACATTTACTCAATAGCCCTCCATCACTTAATTTTTATTATAAAATAATTTTAACACTAATTACTTTGATTGGAAGGTAATCGAATTCAACCAAACACATCGTTATATCACTTTTCCCTCCCAATTCAAAGAAAGTCGCAAAATATTACGATATAGTAATAAATGAATCTCCCACAATTAGAACCCATTTAAAAAAACTCTAAAATTAACGAAAAAGTAATACTCTTACCTAATTAGTGAACAAAAATCAAACTTTACCCATTATATCGACCAAGCAAGAGTTAAAGCATGCAAAGAAAGCAAGATTCAGAGAGGAAACAAAATGAGAGCTTCATGGTGAAGTAGTAGTAGTTAAATTGTGTACAATTACATACAATTTCGAAGAAGTCAGCCTTTTTAAATAAAGGTATAACCAAAAATAAATAATTAGAGGATCAAAATATTTAAAAAATAAAGTGAGTGTACTAATATCTTAAAAATAATTAATAAATTAAGAGTAAATCGATAATTTTACAAAGTTACGGTGATCAAATTATATATAAATTTAAAAAATAAGTCAAAAATAAAAATATTATTGTAAATTTTTTTGAAAATTTGGAACATGAGGGTATATAAATATTATTGTAAACATTTTTTGAAATTTTTTACGTCTGTGGTTAGGGCCCTCACAGGTCTTGAGGACGCTCCACCCTTATAAATCTCGTAAGAAAAATATGCATAAATGAGAGAAAAAGCTGATAGAATTAGCCCAACCAACCCATCCCCTCTGTCCCCCGCAAAGCTTAAAGCAGCACAGAGAAATGGAGTAAGAGAAGGCCTAGCTCGCAACCTTCATTTTTCAAGATTAACATTATTTGAGGTCAGATTTTTAGGAGTATTGCAAGTTTCTGTATAAATTTTAGGTAGATACGGACAATCCACGATTAGATTTCTTTATTTTGGCATGAGCTAGCTGTAATTTTTTTTTCTACAATAAATGATGTTGAAACATCATGACAATTTTTTTTTTTGAAAAGTTCACATACTTTCTTTCAAAATTTGTAAAAAGAAATAAAATTTTTTTCTGTAAATAATAAATTTATTAAAATATTTTAAATTTATTTTAAAATTACAAAATAAGATCATTTTGATTAATTATTACACCTCAATACCCTAACCACTATACTAAAATAAATTTTAATAATATATTTTTTAATTAATAATATATAACTCTTTTGAAAATACATATATAATAAAATTTATAATATTTTCAATTATTTTGCTATTATACAAAATTTATAATTTAAAAATAATTTTACAATCATTAAAATTTTATATTATAACTTGAATTTAAATTTATTATTATCATTAAATTATAAATTTTCAAAACAATTATCATTATTTAAATTTTTTAGATAAAATAATTTATTTTATTTAACAATTACTTAAGAAATAAAATTTTTAAATTATTAATTTTAGAATAATTTTATTTTATAACCATTTAAATTTATTTTCTTTAATAATTATTTAAAAATAATTTTATTATTATTTGATAACAATTTTAAACTCAAGTTATTAGATAGATTTTTTTATTATAAGTTTTATAATAACAAAATAATTTTAATTATTATAAAAATTATTAAATATGCATTCTCAGAAAAATTATTTATTGAAGATTGAAAAGTATATATATTTAAAATATATTTGGTACTATGGTTAAATTATTTATTGAAGAGAAATAATCAAAAAGATTATTCTTCTATAAATGGGTTTTACTAAGAATTTCATGCATCTTTCAATTATAATTTCTTTGAGTATCCTGAAATTTAGAAGGCTAGTTAGCCTAGTTTTGTACTATATGGGCCCTGAGGCCTAAAATTCATTGAACCATCCCAAAGCATAAGCCTAAATGTTTTCATGATCTAAAGTCAGTCGAATCGTGCCGACCATAGTGTATCCAAAGTCCACTTCTTTTTTCTTTAATAAATAATAAAAAAAATTCTTTCATTTTAATTTGAAATTAATTTTTCAATATTTTTTTAAAATAAATAAATAATTCTCCATAAACTTAAGACGTCTTTAAGCTTGAGCGGTTATCACTTACCACTTCTCATTCACAACCACTAACCCTTGCAAGTATCCGTATATTAGATAAAAATGATTATTTAAAACTAACTTTATTTATTGTACTTTTAAAATTAAGATTAAAACACAATTTATTGTGAACATATTTTTTTCAAACTTAAGCAAAAAGGTGATAGATGAACACTATGTATCAAGTAAACGTAGTGTTTTTAAAATTGAAATTCAAATTATCCTAATTAAAATTTATTGTTTAAGTAGACAGAAACACCAGCAAATACGGTAGAGCTTTTTCCTACGTTTGTGTGGGTAATTCCTCTACATGTTTTTGTGAAAGTAGAAATTTTAGGTGATATTAATTCTGTAAATTCTCAATAAAACTCTAATTATATTGTAATTAAAAAATATAGAGGAAAAGAAAGAATTGTTGTCTTATTGTTTTAAAGTGCTTAATAAAAATACTACTTCTAACTTGTTATACAATAGAAATTGTTATTTTAATTATTTTAATATTATCCAAACTGTATAAATAAAGAAAAAGTGTTTTGTAAGAATGTAAAACGGTAGTAGAAGCATTCTACTATGAGATTATTCGACTACTCAACTTTTTAATTGCATATGATTGATTAATTTCTTTATCATGGGTTATTTATTATAAGCCAATCATCGTATATATATAATTTATAAGGCAAAAGGTAGATGAGGTATCAGTCCATTCAATAAGGTGAAACCTTGAATTATGAAAGAACTCATCAGCTGCTAATTAAAGGATAAATATTATGGACATCACATCAATCATTCATTTACATATGCATGTCTTCAACCTTTAGATTTTGTTTATATATGAATATGATTAGTCGATTAGTTTGTTACTTAATTTTAAAATTCCGGTTATTTTGTATGAATTAAATATAATATATTCAATTTTCTGAATTCTGAGTTCAAAATTCAAGCATATGATCACAGGTAGCAGAACAAATTAATAACAAAATACATAAAAATCCTCAATTGGATCAAATAATTTGTATTCATTTACAAAATCAATCGACTACACGATTAACCCAAACAATCTGTGAGTTAGTTCAAGGATTGTATTTATATCCATGTCTATAGTAATCACATTTATTTTCTCGGTTGTTACTTAGGGCACAGAAACTGATGGAGTATGTGATGACGAACAAGACAACCAGACAGATTGCTAGATTCCTCCACACTTTCGTGATTGTGTTTAGCACTCCGGCCTTGCAAGAGTTGCAGTCGAAACACAGCCTGTCTTCTTCGTTACCCCACTTCAAGCCCTCGCTGTTTAATACAGCTACGTCTGATTCCGGCGATGGTTTGCAGCAACCAGATTGTATAGGAGACAAATTAATCTTGTAAAAATCTTGCGCTCTTTCATTAGTCTTCTTCGCAATGCTTCCACAAACCTCAGCTTCGATCAAGCAGTTCTTTATTGCATTCCAACTCCTCCCGTTTACCAGATGTTTCCGCAAATAACTCGAAAAATTGGCAAGCCGCCTATACTGTCGAGAGCCAACTAATGATACAGCTTTCCCAGTACTGTTATAAGTGACACCAAAAGCATAACCGTCTTTACCTCCACCATTATCATTATCATTACTGATAAACACCAATACCAGAAAAACAGCCAACGCAATTATGAACAAGAACATCAGTATCAAATACACGTATAGCAAGATATTGTTCTTGCACCACACACCAAGCAATCCTAGCAAGGAAACTACGGATAAAACTACCCCAGTTATGACTAACAGCTTGAATAGAGAATTCTGACATGCGGTGCCACCATGGAAGTGAATATAGAGCGAGAAAACGATGGCGATGATGCCGCCGAGCAAAGAGAAGACGTTCACGAGACCTACAAAGAAGTTGCTTGCGCGAACCATTGTGTTTAGGTAGGTGTTTGGAGTGATACGGGGGGAAAGAAACAAAGAATGAAGCAGGAGCTAGAAGATTAGAGAAAAACCCTAAAATTTGTTTTCTTGCAGATACAGAAGAATGTACAGAAAATTAACGAATGAGCAAGGATATATATAGATGGAGCAAACGAATTACCCAATACAATCAGGAATTAATAAACCTAATAGATTTAGGAATGCACGTGGTAAGTACGTGTTATTTTGTAAAACCTTGGCGGACACGGAAACTGAGCGCTAGGTGGCAAAAGGAAACTCCAAACAACGTCCATGAATTTAGTTTCCGTTAACAAAATAAAACAAACGAGAAATAGTTATTGTTAAAAAATAATAATAGTGATGGAATCAGTGAGTGATGGAATGTATTCTAGCCAAATAATGTTATTATTTTCATGCAATCCAGCCAATCCTTCTAAAATTTTGTTAAGAAAATGAAAGTAAAATTTATGTCAAATCAATAATTTTTAGATCAATAATTCAAATATAATTAATTCTGGGCACTATATTTAATAATTTAAAATATTTTATTAATTTAATAAATTTAATTTTAATTTATATAATATTTAAATATTAAAATAATTAAAAATTTAATTAATAATATTTAAATTTATCATGTATTATATTTAATATTTATTCAAAATTAAAATTTTAATTTTAAATAAATATAAATTAAAACTATTAATTAAATTTTAATTATTTTAATCTTTTAAACATTATATAAGGGAATTTTCACATATCTCCCCTGAGGTTTAGTGAAATAACACATAGAGGGAAGGTATGACGTAATTTACACATACCTCCCCTCTCATTTAACAAAAATTTGCTTTTTCTTCTCTTAACATCCAATTTTTGTTAAAAAGTCAAATTTACCCTCAATCTATGTCATAATTAGAAGCTATAAATGTGAATATCATGTCTATAAAAATGTTAAAAAATGGAGCAAAAGAAAATGCAATTGTAAAGCTACTTTTTCCTTCCATTTCATTATATATACACACAAGTTACCTTGTACATATACAAATGATGTTCTGTACAAAATAAACATTTCTCCTAAAATTTTCACAATAATGCCATTTTAGCTCCCAAAACACAGCCACTAATCCTAATTTTTATAATTACCCTACAACAAATCAACTAATACTAAAAACACCAGTCATTATAATTTTGTATATTTTCCTCATCCTGCAAAAATAACATAATGTCAATGTGATAACAAAAAAAAAATTATAATTGACCTTAATCATGCACACAGGCAGCAGCTTCAAAGGAAAGATAAAAAAATAAATAAAAAAATTACAAATTGGCATAAACCTTCTCACGCACAGTAACATTTTCTTTTGCTCCATTTTTTAACATTTTTATAGACATAATATTCACATTTACATCTTCTAATTATGGCATAAGTTGAGGGTAAAATTGACTTTTTAACAAAAATTGGATGTTAAGAGAAGAAAAAACAAATTTTTGTTAAATGAGAGGGGAGGTATGTGTGAATTACGTCATACCTTCCCTCTATGTGTTATTTCACCAAACCTCAGGGGAGGTATGTAAAAATTTCCCTATTATATAAATTAAAAAATAATTTTTTTAAATGTTAACTTTAAAGTAATTAAGGGTATTATAGTAATTTAAGTATAAATAAATGGTTAACTAAAAGTCTAGAGAAAATAAGTGTATATTTTTTCAAATTTTTTATTTAAGTGTTAAAGTTTCAAACCTCATGAGAGGTAAGTGTATATTTTTTTAAACTTTTCATTTAAATATTAAAATTTCAAATCATAAGAGGTTTGTGTTAAAACTTCTTATTTTAAAAAGAGAGAATGTCTAATATCTTCTTTTTTTTTAACTAAATGTCCTATTACCCATTTATATTCTTTCTAATATTTTATTACTCTTTAATTTTTATTTATTTTATTTTATTTTTTAGTTTAATTGATTTATATTTAAATTATAAATAATAAAATTAAAAATATTTAAATTATTAAATTTAAAAAATAATAAAATATTTAAAACAACAGGGAATTGCACATTCCCCCTTTTAAAAGTCTCGTGAAGAAAATGCCGACATGTGAAGGAGGCATCCAACCAGAGAAACACACGTAATTGATAACATGTCAGTCGTATGAAATGCAACAGTATTGGGTGACAATATCAATAATTTTCAACCACATTTTCTCAAAATATCTCTGGATCTCTGCCACTAAACCCCTTGTACACGTGAGATTGATTCCATCAATGTAGAGAAACAGAAACAGTAGCACTAGTAGACAAAACGACATTGTTTTACGTGCTATTATTATGTTATTTATAGTTTCAATAAAACAGGATTGAGGACAGCGTGCATATCCCGTGATTTTAGCTATATATTTTGTAGCGCCTCTTTCCATTGCCCAAAAGTCATTTACGACCTTCTAATATTAAGGGCCCGTGTTTACCCCCTAATCTTATTCTAAGCCTTAATAAAAATAAAAAATATATTACGAATACATATTTTACTTAATTTTTTTATTTTAAATGAAATTAATATCATATTTCTCGTATAATATTCAAATTACTTTGAACACCTTTTTGAAAGGGAGAAAATGAGAAAGATTTTAGTGTGCTAAGTGATTTGTCCTCGTATGTAATAACACGAATTAGGAGGGGCAGTAAAGCATGTTTTGACCTTTTTAAATTTAGAATTATCTCTTTCAACGATGGTGGATAATATTTTAATCAAATCTTCATCAATTGTGGTGCAAAAATTTTAAAATATTTTTAAAAAAATGTTATATTTGGTCATCGAGATCGCACTTCAACATTTGAATCAAGAGAAGATAATATTTATTAGTGATAATTTTTTTAAAAAAATAATGTTACAATACAAAATAAAATCATCTGTTCATTCAGAGTTAATTGAAATACCTTTATTTTGTTTTTTAATTATCAAATTAATTCAAAAAATATATTTTTTAAATTATAATATATTAATTATATTAAAATTACTCTCAAATCACTAAAAATATATACAATAATATATTACTAAAATGTCATAAATCAAATTATTATTAAGAATAAAGCCATATAATAAAAGAAAATGTATTTAATTAGTTAAATTGTTGTTTATTAAATAGTATAAAAGAATTTTAATTAATTTTAAATTTATTTTTTCAAATTTCTTTTATTTATTTGAGAGACTTGTTTTACAAATATAAATATATTTATACTTTGAAATTTATTTTGAACACCCATATTTTAATAAAAAATATTATTACATAAATACCCACTCTTGAATTTAGCATGAAAGACAAGGAACCTAATTGAATAAAGTATTATTATTCTTCGTATCTATTCAACAGATGCTACTTCCATATCCTAAACTTTTGTTTTATTTAGAGTATGTTTGTTTTTTGGGTAAAGTCTGAATATAAATATTTAAATGTGTAAAAGTTATTTATTTTTTAATTTATATTTAAATATTTATTTAAAACATCTTAATATAATTAAGTTAAAAATTTTGACTTAAATCTGAATAAGTAAATTTCTGAATAATTTAAATATTTTATTTGTCAATAATACCCTTAGTTTATTACTCAATATTTATATATATTAATAATTTAATATATTAATATAATATTTTTTAGGATATATATATCAGTTTCAGATATTTTATTTTTATAAAAACAAATAATTTAACATTTATATTCAGATTTTAAGCTAAAAAAATAAATACGTCAATCAAATTCATATTTCAGTCAAATTTAAATTTCAACCATGTTCAGATTTCACAAAAAAAAAACTACCTTAATATTAAAGTTAATTATTTTGTCATAATTTTTTACATTTATTGACTTATGAAAGAAACCAATGTAAAATCTAAAAGTTCTATATAATGAGTATTAAGTTATACTTTACATAGATCTCATGAATCAAATCTAAAAATTCATAAAAATTTAGTACGTAGAAAGCTATGCATTATAAAACGAAAGAATTTTAATTGTTTATTGAAACCTATATATCACATAAAAATATTAAAGAACTTTTTTTATTAAGTAGTGTTATTCTAATTTTAGTTAAAATATTTGAATGTTATGAAATTTTTTGTGAATGTGTAGAAAAAAAAGATACATAATTAAAAAAATTTAATTTAAGACTATTCAGGTATTTATAAGGGTATGTAAAATAAATATTAATTTTTAAATTTTCTTAAATAGATGGATGAGTAAAAGAATGTTTGGGGTAGATTTTAGGATATAAATACATTCCCTATTTTAAATTTATATTTGTGAGGAAAGATCGACAACTTATATTTTATATATATATTTATTATTTATAAATTATCAAATTTATTTATTTTTAATAGTTAGGATTAAATTTGATATATATAATTAATATATTATAATTAATATATATTATATTAAATTTTAATTGTTAAAAATATATAAGTTTAATAGTATGTAAATGAGAATAAATATAATTGTAAAATTATATAGTTAGTTTTTAATATTTATTATTTTATTTTATAATCTTAACCATTAAATTACTTTAAATAACCTCGTGTGGAGGACCATCCAACTTCAAGGAAGCTTCGTCAGCTTTAATTGATGCGGACGGCTATCATTTCTTGTTGGACCCAAGTGTCATTTGCAATTTTGAAATTCACAAATTTCCATTATATTATTTTATTAAAGTAATATCATTATTTGCCGTAAATGAAGTTATGCTCTTTAAATTCCACCAATTCCTAGTTAGTGGGATTTTCCACTTTATGTGAGTTGAATTCAGTAATAATAATAATAATATCATTATTTCTTGGTTGGATTCAAATGCCACGCCAGAAACCTATTTGTTATAAATTACCATAGTAAGTATTTATGTATTATTTTATCATAAATTAGGGACCTATATGTTAATATCTCATTGTTTATTCCACATAATTGAATGCGATTATTTTTTAAGTAATAACAATACCAACCCAACCTTAAATTTAAAATGCTGTGACAGCAAATCATTTAAAAGTAGCTAGATTGCAATGATTATATGAAGATTATTTTAATATCAGTTGATTATGCACCGTTAATTATGTAAACTTTGCCCTCCACCATTGATTATTGTTCTAATCATTATCACCATACATCAACAACATGACAATATTAGAAGGCTTAGGTACAAGAATCTGATTCTCTTATCAAAATAATAATAAAAAATTGGAAAAAAAAAATACTGGGGTAGCAGTGGTAGGGATCATATATATTTGAAATAATCACATTTAAATCCCTAAAATATTATGATTTATCAAATATAGATATAAGTTATCTATTTATCGAGTGAATCCCTCTTCGTAACCCACAATTTTAAAGTTAAACTATATAACGATATATTATGATTATTCAAATGAAAATTTAGAAGGAAAAAAAAGTAAATTTAATTTTATTGAATACCTCATCACTATGTCTATATCTAAGAGATTGTTCATCTTAAAATTATATTTCATACTTAACATTAATGAATGGTAAATATTTTAAGGACAAATAATTGTAAAAATTTATAATACATGACACAATTTATTGTTTTATATAATTATATCTCACAATAATTATATTTTTGTAATTATAAATATCACAATTATAAATCTAATTTAAACATATTTTAGATCGAGATTATGTAATTTTGAAGTGACAACTATTACAAAATGAATATATTATATGTCATATGTTATAAGACAAATAATTGAGTTTTACTAACAATTAATATTGTCAATAGTATTTTCTAACTTTGCTATCTAAAATTTTATGGAAACCAACAATCCCACATATGCTCTTAGTCGATTCAATCAAGGCTGGGGACGTATTTGATACAAATGAAAAAAATTACATTCTTAGTTTGAAAACATAAAAACTCTTTGAGTATTGTTATGCCAATAGTCACTGAATGTCCCTTGATCACAAAATCCACAAACACAGGAATAATTAATGGAAGCTTTGGTACTACGATGATATTCTGCACCCGATTAAATTGATGGTATATGCCAGTGGGCAGGGCCACGCAGAGATTCTGAATCAAACGTAGGCCAACGTGGGCATTATTAATGAAGTCCCAACAAAAGTCGATGTATGGGGACAAAATTGCAATTAAATTATTGGAGGTAGGGCACATATATCACGTGGACGTATTTGATACAAATGAAAAAATTACACTCTTAGTTTGAAAACATAAAAACTCTTTATGAGTATTGTTATGCCAATAGTCACTGAATATCCCTTGATCACAAAATCCACAAACACAGGAATAATTAGTGGAAGTTTTGGTACTACGATGATATTCTGCATCCGATTAAATTGATAGTATATGCCACTGGGCAGGGCCACGCAGAGATTCTGAATCAAACGCAGGCCAACGTGGGCATTATTATTGAAGTCCCAACAAAAGTTGCTGTATGGGGACAAAATTGCATTTAAATTATTGGAGGTAGGGCATATATCACCTGGCAAGGGGCCATTGGATTATTTGATTCCAATTTCACCCTTCGTTCGCAGCTTCCCTCGCGATATCGAGTGGCCAAATCACCGAGTCTCCATCCCACTTAAAATGCCAAAAGCTGGAAATTATTTGCGCTAATTAACATCTAGGTCCCCAATTTTTATGATTGCTCAAATATAGAAATAATTTATTCATTCATATCAAGTAAGTTCCAAATCTTAATTTTCTTTCTTAATAATCATCGGTTTTTAAGAATTGCTAAATCTTAATATAGACTCAAATCGCTACCCTTCAAGTAAGTGCATAAGTTTTTCTACTACTTGGTTACTTATGTTGGGAATAAAGGTAAAGAACTAACAAATTCATGTTCTTATTGTAAAAATCTAAAATTGTAGACTTGAAAGCTAATTCTAAAAATATTTGTATATTTTTCTTAGTAAAATAAAGTAAATAAAATTATTTAGCCCTTCAACACCGAACCAAGCCACCGAGCCAGTTTCTCAGTCTATAAATAGCACGTGATATCAAGGTACCCAGACATCTTAAAAATCATCAAGCATTTTCATTTGCATTTGCTTTTCTTTCTACGTTTTTCAAAAGCACTTTTTGTGCATGCAGCGGAGAGGAAGAGAATACAATTCTAGGTCGAGGAGTTTCTCAAGAGCAAGAGTTGCTATTGAAGGCTGTTAGCTTTTGATCAGTTTCTCCTCTTGCTTCTCTCTTCTCTATTTATTCTCCATCATATCTAAAATAAACTTCTCCCCGTCCTCTACTAGAAAAGCTTTTGCGTTTTTAGCTATGGCTTCTACTACTAATGGTGAGACCTATATCTGATTTTATCTAATTAATTACACCCTTTCTCACATTTTAATTAAGAATTTTCCAAATACTAACTAGTGAAATTAAATATTGTTATTTTTTCTTTTCTTGAATACTGACATCTTTTGTTCAGTTTACTGAGACGAAAAACACCCCCAAAAATTGACTTGCAATGAAATTTGAAGTCACTTTTATAGTTTTACATGTTGTTATTAATTCTGAGGTTATGCTTAATTTGAATATTGTTGCGAGTTATCACAAATAACATGAGTCGTCATGTGTAGATGCATGAACTAGAAGTGGGTAATTATCAACTATAAAATAAAAATAAGTCTTTAGAAATTGTACCTTCCGAATTAAGTGCAGTAATTATAAATTACAACCAAGCTCATGCTACTTGGGCTTTAGAATTAATTAGATAAGAAATTAAAAAGAATCAATCATCGAACTGTCTACTGATCACTTCTGCGGCAACGTTGATATATTTCTCTGATAAAACGGGGGCCACACACGTGAGTCGGTGCTTTAGATCTAACGTCTCATATTTGTCGTCTCATGTTCTTTTTTGTTAGGAAGCACCACATGTGATCGGATTCAACGTACACATGTCTGGCTTTATTTGACTAACAAAAAACAGAAGAAGCAAAAAAATAAATAGATGAATAATTACTGAGAGGTGAGAGAATCACAGCACACGTGGCCGAATCCAGATTCACTCGCCTTGCATTTCGCGGCATTGCGACTAGCGAGAGCCAAAGCAAATTGATACATGAACTCTTAACGGACTCTATAAAAGGCCACTAGTTCCCGAGAAAGAGTAAGAGCGAGAGAGAAGGAGAGAGAGCGTGCAGTCAATTGGTTTGTTCTTCGTTGCGTTTTGCGTCATTGTCTGATGCGGCAAAGGGGGAGATCTCATAACCGTAGATCAAGGAGCTTTTCTAGATCTCGACTTGCTATCGAGGGATTTTAGCTTTAGATTTGTCACATTTTTCATCTGAAACTTTATTAATCTGAGAAAACAGAGAAGTTCCTTCATTTTTTCGATTGATTGTTGCAATGGCTGTTCAAGGTGAATGATTGATGGATTCTGGAAATGCTTATAATTTAGTTAATTATTTTTTAATTTTTTATATTATTGTTTTCGAGAAATGGATCTGAAAGTTGTGGAAATGGCTGGCAGGTGAACGTGAGATTCAGAAGAACTACTGGATGGAACATTCTACGAATTTGACTGTGGAGGCTATGATGCTTGACTCCAAAGCTTCTGATCTCGACAAAGAAGAGCGTCCTGAAGTAATTTCTCCTTCATTTTTTTGCTTCAATCTATGCAAATGATTATCATTTAACTATTATGTGAACATTGACGTCGTATTGCTATGAAGTCATGCATTGATAGTAGCACCAATGACTTCCATTGATATTTTGTGACGTAAACAATAAACTGTATGGTGTCATTTGTTATCTACTGGATCCTCTTAAATGGATTCTTAGTGTCAAGTTGAAACTGATAAAGCCTATGTCAGATCTGAAAGCATTTTGTGGAAATGAAACCCACCGTTTTTTTTTAAATTAATAATTATTTCTTGATATCTTCTTTTTCCTGTTGGTCCTCAATTTTTTTTTTATAATAGAAAAATTTGTGTGAGGATTTCCATTAGGATTGTTCATAAACTAAATATTTTAATTTGAACGTTAATCTTCAAAAAGTTTTTGCTTTGAATAAGCTCAATTCCTCTACGAGTGTTATCCATGTTAATTTCTTACTGATTCAGTTTTATTCATGTTATTTTCTTTAATATAACATATATCTAAGCTTTGGTTAGGGGAATCTTGTTAAATGTTTTGCTACTGTCAAATCCCATTTTGTGTTCCCTGAAAACTATTTTCTGCAACCTTTTCTAGTGTTGTATTTTGTCTCTTTGCATGTGAAGCTGAGCAGCATTTCCACTGCCATCTTTTTTACATTTGTTTTTCATTCATCTCATGGATGTCAAGATACAGATATTGTTTTATAGTAAATGTTGAAATGCAGAAACTTAATTCACTGGTGCATACAGGTGCTTTCTCTACTTCCATCATATGAGGGAAAGACAGTTTTGGAATTTGGAGCTGGAATTGGTCGATTTACTGGCGAATTAGCTCAGAAGGCTGGTCTTGTCATTGCCCTGGACTTCATTGAGAGTGTAATAAAGAAGGTGAGTGATCTTCTATACCTTGGTAACACATTTTTAATTATAGAAAAAGACATGTATCAGTGTATGGAGCTTGTATGAATTTTTTCTTTTGATTTCCTACGTGCAGAATGAGGAAGTCAACAGGCACTACAAGAATGTCAAATTCATGTGCGCTGATGTCACATCCCCGGATGTTGATTTTGCAGAGGGATCAGTGGATTTAATATTCTCAAATTGGTTACTGATGTATCTTAATGATCAAGAGGTCATCATCTGTTGCTTAACCTGTTCCTTTCCTTTGTTACACTGTTAGTGCATGGCAATGTGGAATCTTATAGCCTGGCTTAGTTGGGATTTTATGCCTTATGCAGATAGCTTGTAGTTACAGTATCGTCAAATAATTTGATCTCTGAAGTATTTTTGCAGCATAAGCTGTAAACAATCTCATGTGTATAGCTTGTACTTAACAGTATTGAAGTTCAAATAATTTGATCTCTAAAGTAGTGTTGTTGTGTAGAAGCTAACTTTTCGTCTGCTGCTTAGAATAATTCTGAAGCTATTGGATCCATCAGTGTTGCTTTATTGTTTTTAGGGAAACTGATTTGGCATTGTCAGATGGATGATGTGATAATGTGTCCAGTGATATGATAGTTCAAAGTTTGATGTCAGATGGTTGTGAAAATGTAGGAATCTAGTTGGGATGAGTAGGATTATCCTTCATCATTGTGGTTCTTTTTATTTTTCTATTTTATGTTTTCAATGGATTTATATGCCCTATTGAGCTGATATCTGTGTGCTTTAGTTTTCAATTGTCTTATATTTTAGTTTACCCAATTATAGCATGTGAAAATTTGGATTTTTTTTCTTTAATTTTCTGGTTAGCATAGCTGTTGACTTCGGAATCATTCCTTTTAATTTCATTCACTATTTTTGAAGTATCGTCAATATTTCATGTTGAAAACTGTTCTTTCCAAAATACAGGTGGAAAATTTGGCAGAAAGGATGGTTAAATGGTTAAAGGTTGGCGGGTGCATCTTCTTTAGGGAGTCTTGTTTCCATCAATCTGGAGACAGCAAGCGAAAACACAACCCAACCCACTATCGTGAACCCAGATTTTATACTAAGGTTTCCCATTTAACTGCTTTGAGAGTGATTCAGTTTGTCACAAAACTATTGAACTCTGCTTATCCATTCTTCAAGTCTCTATGTGCAATTTTTAGTTTTGTTGTAGAAATTAGACTAAATTGAAATTTATCTAATCAAATTCTTCAATAATAATTTTCAAATGAAAAAAACTTCAACAAAAACCTATTATGTGGATGATTTTTAGATAGTAGATATCTAGTACAATTTGCATAATGTTTTGCCTTGCCATTGTTGGCTTGTGTCCTGTTGCTGCAGTCTAATAGTTTTTTAAGTTTTATGCAAATATTTGATATTGATTTCCTTTGTTTTGCAGATCTTTAAAGAATGTTTTGTACGTGATGGTTCGGGAAACTCCTTTGAGCTCTCTCTAGTTGGCTGCAAATGCATTGGAGCATATGTGAGAAACAAGAAGAACCAAAATCAGGCAATATATCTGACCTAGTAATTTTCTGCTCCTTTTCTGGAGTCCCATTTAGAATGGTTCTTTTAAGAAATTCTGCATTCATTGTTTCTGTAATACAGATTTGCTGGATCTGGCAAAAAGTCAGCTCTCAGAATGATAGGGGGTTCCAGCAGTTCTTGGATAATGTTCAGTATAAACTTAACGGCATTTTACGTTACGAACGCGTCTTTGGACAAGGTTTTGTGAGCACAGGAGGAATTGGTATGTCTATTGGACCAAACATTATTTCAGCTTCTCTGTAGCAAAATGGAACATGGAAAAAAGATTTAAAGAAAATCTTCCTAAAGTTATATTTCAGAACTTTTTTAAAAATGAAATAACTAAATTAGTTATTAGAAATGAGAGGTTGATGTATGATTCTTTTTTCTACATGTCACGTACAATTTAACCATGCTTGTGACTCCTTTTTGCAATGGCAACAGTCATTCCAAGTACATATGAGCTGTCAATATATTAATTATCATCTTTGGTTAGTATTTATCTTGATTTTTTAAGTGAACCTTATTCTATGCAGAGACAACAAAAGAATTTGTGGAAAAGTTGGATCTCAAGCCTGGCCAGAAAGTCCTAGATGTTGGCTGTGGCATTGGTGGAGGCGACTTTTACATGGCTGATAAATTCGATGTCGATGTTGTCGGAATTGATCTCTCCATAAATATGATTTCTTTCGCTATTGAGCGAGCTATTGGACTCAAATGCTCGGTCGAATTTGAAGTAGCTGATTGCACCAAGAAAACATACTCTAACAACACATTTGATGTGATCTACAGTCGTGACACAATTCTACACATTCAAGTAAGATAGCTTCGATAGCTTCTCATTTGTTTTAAGTTTTATGGAATCCTTCAATCTCTGTGTTATTAAAAGAGATTTGATATAACAAACTATTTTGAACATTTTTCCAGGACAAACCTGCATTGTTCAGAACTTTCTTCAAATGGTTGAAGCCAGGAGGCAAAGTTCTCATCAGTGATTACTGCAAAAGTTCCGGAACTCCATCATCAGAATTTGCTGAGTATATCAAGCAGAGAGGATATGATCTCCATGATGTACAAGCATATGGACAGGTACATTTCCATTTAAATAGTTTGTATTTGCCATGTTTCTTGCACTTGCTCTTTTCACATTCACTGACGTAACAAGCTCTTTGTTTGGTTTTAAACTGCAAGCAGATGCTCAGGGATGCTGGTTTTGTTGACGTCATTGCAGAGGATCGTACTGATCAGGTTCAAATAAATTTCCATATTGCATTTGCATGTACATAGAATATAAATTGTTCTGGCTTGGCAATCTAACAAGTTTTTCTACTTGTAACCCAGTTCATACAAGTTCTGCAAAGGGAACTAGATGCTGTTGAGAAGGGCAAGGATGCATTCATCCAAGACTTTTCAGAGGTGCATTTTTATGTTGTTTAGATTTTATCTATCACTTTGTTGATTGCCCTGTGCTTGGAATGCTCAATTCTTTTTAAACAATATCCAGGAAGACTACAATGAAATAGTCGGTGGGTGGAAAGCAAAGCTGGTTAGGAGTTCTTCTGGTGAGCAGCGATGGGGCCTGTTCATCGCCAAGAAAAAGTGACGTCTCATTCTCATTATGAGATTTATATCTCTATTTATGTACCCTTTTGATTTTCTCCACCTTAAATGAACTCTCGGGATTTTCATATCCTGGTCTAGTTGATGTTTGAATAAAGGTACCTTTTCCTTCTTTAATAATTTAATAGTGTCTTCCTTTCGAATGATAAAAGCAGATTTTGGTTGTTGCTGTTATTTCACTCGAAATTGATGAAAGGTTAGTTTGTCTCATTGTTTTCTGTTACTGTTTTACTTGGAGATGGGAGAATTCTCCAAATAAAAATTTGTAATTCTGAAATATTCAGTGCACGTCCTAAGTTCTCGAATGATGCACACGTCTTAAGTGCACGTCCTCTTAACAAGCTGAAAATAATAACTTTGCCTATATAAATTTTTTATACAAAATATCATAACAAATTATAATGGCATAAAAATAATGTATGGTTAAATATATAACAGTAAATGATGTGACAATGTCATTAATATCATTCGAAGTTTAATTTCATAATTAAATTATTTTATTATCTAAGTAGTGAATCAATATTATTTGTTCTAATGGTCGACAATATTTATATTAAATCTTGGATCCCTCGTCCTTTAAATGCAATTTAGGAATAAATTATTAATTTTAAGAAAAAAAAGACATTTTATGTTTATCATTACATTCAACTTTAAAATTTGAATCAATATAATTTATTTTTGCTTATATTTTTTCAATCGTAAATGATTATTTATCCAAATAATTGAAGGTAGTTAATTTTTAATTAATATAAATACCAAACAAACATTAATTTAACGAGGTTGTGACAGCAAATAATGAAGAGTATTTTAATATCAATTGAATATGCACCTTAATTATGTAAACTCTGCCCTCCACCATTGATTATTGTTTTAATCATTATAACAATACATTAACAACAATATTGCAATGTTAGAAGGCTTACGTACAAGAATCTGATTCTATTTACAAAATAATACAAAGAATTCGAAAATATAATCAAAACCATTCAATAATGTATATTATTATAATTTATATAATGAGATCATAGAAAATGTGTATATTCATTTTAAAATTATTAACCATGATAATTTGAAAATTATTTGAAGTAAAAAATTTATAATAGATAACATAATTTTATTACATTGTTTTCTAGTGTTGTCTACATAAAGGACTTTTTTGAATAATTGGTCAAATTTGCAAAAAATACTTTATTAAAGATTTATTTATATAAATAGATAAATTATACAATAAGAAAAATAGAAAGACTCAAGTGTTAGTATCCGAATATACTATTTTAAGCACCACGTGATCTTAAAATTCACAATTTATAATGGGCAGGGCCCCGAAGAGATTCTGAATAAAAAGGCCAAAATGGGAACTATAAATGAAAGTTGGCAACAAGAGGGCTTATGGAAATTAAATTATAAGGTATGCCCTGAAATTCCAATTTCACCCCCCTTTCATTGGCAGCTTCTCCGTATAACCAACCCATGGCCAAAACCCACTCGAAAAGCCAAAAGCCAGAAGTCAGTTGCGCTACTAACATCTGGATCCCTAATGTTTTATGATTTCTCAAGTAAGGCCATGATTTATTTATTTATATCAAATAACGTCTCAATTATAATATTTTGTAGGATTAAGCCATATACTCTTACGTTGTGATGATAAAAAATTAAATATTACAAAAATAATTCGATCATTCAGTAAGACTTGAAGACTTATTTAAAGAAAAGTTACTTTTTATAATTTTATTTATTGTTATTCTCAATTTATTTTTAAGTTGATTGTCATAAATTTATTTCAAATATCATATGTTAAAAATATTAAGTATTAACAAAAAGTAATGTAGTTAGAATTATGTTATTGGCTATTCTTAATAATAGTTTCATCACGATTAAAAGCATTTAAAAAAATAAAAATATTTAGCGCCAATGTCATTTTGTGAAATCTTGACTTAAAAAAAATAATTGAACGATAAATAAAAGTGAGTTTTTTTTCTTATAATCTTTTTAATGTTGGAAAAAATGTTAATAAATAGATTTTTAAATTTTAATGAGCTAATAAGTAACGATATATTTTAGTTATTTTGTAGTAAGTTTTAATAGAAAGAGTCGATTTAATATAACTTTTTAAATATAATTTTGTGAGAGAAATTTTTTATAAGCAAAATTTTAAATTGGAGTTGTTAACAAAAATTTGTTGATTATTTAGTTATTATAAAATTTTACAATTATTTAAATGGAATAAGTTTATTAAGGCTATATTATTAGAAAAATATAATTTTTTTAACAAAATAAGAGTATTTCATATAATTTAATTTTTAAAAGAGATAAAAAAAATTTATTTTTAAAAGTTAAAATTTAAGATTTTTTAGTAAAAATAAAATGATTATTTTAATTTCTAAAAATCTTTTTTCTGTGATAACCAAATGATATAAAAAAATTGGAAAAAAATTTTAACATTAAAATTTTTTTTACTAGTTAAAAAGTTATAATAAATGGATATTAAATAACAATTAACATCATTACATCACTTCACTTCAGGGACTCATTTGTTAGCATATAGAAAGTATTTTTTTTGTTATTAGTTTACTAAAAATGGGTGACCTATACGTTATAATCCTCAAAATTTAAAATGTGATTTATTCTAATATTTCCTCGTGCTCCGTACCATCACATCCATAATAATTGGAAAACTCTAGCAAAAGCCACGTGGCATAGTGTGATTGGGTCGTGGTACCAATCACCCAGATTCTCCTACCAACTCCTCGCGTCCTTAACCAAGGCTATAAATAAGGAAACGCCACAAGATCCCGAGGAAAAGAGTAAGAAAGAGTAAGAGCTCAGGCGAGTTCTCTCTTCCTACATGCAGCGAAGGGGAAGAGCTCATAACCGTCGATCCAGGAGCTTCTCCAGATCTCGGCAAGCAATGAAAGGATTCTAGCATTAAATGTCTTTTCATTTTTGTAATTGACTGTCGTTGCAATGGATGTTCAAGGTGAATGCTTGCAAATTAAGTAACTGATGTTAACTTGTTCCATTGTTTTTTGAGAAATTGATATGAAAAGTTGTGGAAATGGCTACCAGGTGAACCTGAGTTTCAGAAGAATTACTGGATGGACCACTATGCGAATTTGACTGTGGAGGAAGCCTCCGATCTCGACAAAGAAGAGCGCGCTGAAGTAATATCTTCTTCGCTTCATTATTTACTTCGTTCTATGATGTTGTATTGCTACTACTTGTTTTAATATATATTCTGGTCATCACTTACAATTATCTGTGTGGAATGATTTTTGTAATTTTCTGCTTAATGTAGTATTGAATCTGAATGGTTATTGAGTTGAAGAAATAGTTGACAATATGATTATCGTTGTTATCTACTAAAGCTGATATCAGAGCAAAAAGTAATTGGTGGAAATGAAATCCGCGTGAGTTTTCTTTTTTTAATTTATATTTAATAATTATATTTGTAAAAATGTGTTTTACATAGCGCTTTTTCTCTTTTTCATTTATTTTGCTAGATCCGAAGGTAATGTTCATTCAATATATCTGTCTATGATTAAATTATTCTTTGATTTTAGGTCGTTATTTTTGGGAGCTCTTTAATCCTGTCTTTCCTTCGGTTTGGTGTTTACAGTTTTACCTACTGAACTGCTACTGTTTTCAGCGTTGGTAGTATCAGTTTTCTTTGCTAGTGGAGTTGAGTTGCACTTTAGTACCACCTCCTTAATTTCTTTTTCGTTCATTTTATCACTGTTGAGATGCAAGTATTTTTGTTTTCATAGCAAATGTTGTATTGCAGAAACTTAATTCACTGGTGCATACAGGACCTTTCTCTACTTCCATCGTATGAGGGAAAGACAGTTTTGGAATTTGGAGCTGGAATTGGTCGATTTACTGGCGAATTAGCTCTGAAGGCTAGTCAAGTCATTGCCCTGGACGTCATTGAGAGTGTAATAAAGAAGGTGACTGACTGATGTTCTTTACCTTGATAATAAATTTTTAATTACAGAAAAAAACATGTTACTGGTGTATGGAGCTTGTATGAATTTTTTCTTTCAATTTCCTATGTGCCGAATGAGGAAGTGAACGGCCACTACAAGAATGTCAAATTCATGTGCGCTGATGTCACATCCCCGGATGTTAATTTTGCAGAGGGATCGGTGGACTTAATATTCTCAAATTGGCTACTGATGTATCTTGATGATAAAGAGGTCATCCTCTGTTGCTTAACCTGTTCCTTTCCATTGTTAACACTATTAGGATGTATGGCAATGAAGAATAATACGCCCTAGGATAATTTGGATTTTATGCTTTCTTGTCTGTCGTTTTGAGTGTAAATGAAATACTAAAGCAATAATAATATCTTATGATGACAGTTTATAGTTAAGAGTAGAAGCTAAATTTTGGTCCTGCATTTGTATAATGATTCTGAAGGTATTATATTCCTTACTATTGTTTTTGTGATTTGGCATGCTTAATGGATGATGTAATAATATGTCTAGTAATATGATAGTACCAAGTTCAATTTTACATCATTTGAGAAACAAAATTTGGAAATCATTCTCATTGGGATGGATGGAATCACCCTCCATCATCGTGGTTCTTTTTCTTTCTTTATTTCATGTTTTTAATGGTTGTATATGCACTATTCAACTTGTTTTGTTCGCTTTAATTTTCAATGTTTATTTTACCGAATTAGATCATGTGAAAATTGAAAATTTCTTTAATTTTCGTTTCTGGTAAGCATAACTGTCGAGTTTGGAATCGTTTAATACTCTTCTTATTTTTTATTTCTTTCCCTACTTCTAAAGCAGTAATATTTCATACTAAAAACTTGTCCATGAAATCACGTGGAAAATTTGGCAGAAAGGATGGTTAAATGGTTAAAGGTCGGTGGGTACATATTCTTCAGTGAGTCCTGTGTTCATCAGTCTGAAGACAGCAAGCAAAAATATACAGCCCATTATCTTGAACCTAGATTTTATACAAAGGTTTCCCATTACTGCTTTGAGTGTGATTTCATTCTCACACGAAACTAAATTGAAATTGTCTCATCTCTTCTTTTTAAGTCTCTACATGCAATTCTGATGGTGTTATAGGAAACAGACTAAATTGGAATTTATCTAATCAAACTCTTCAATAATAAATACAATTACGAATCCCTATCTAGCAGATATCTAATACTATATATTATGTCTTGCCTTGTCATTGTTTGCTCCCGCCACTTCCATGTAGAGATCTACCTCTTATAGTTTGTTCAGTTTCATGCAAATATTTTGTACTAATTCCACTGTACTGCAAGTCTTTAAACAATGTTATGCACACGACAGTCCAGGAAACTTCTTTGAGCTCTCTTTGGCTGGCTGCAAAAGCATTGGAGCATAGGTGAAAGACAAGTACCGAAATCAGGCAATAAATTGCACCTAATGACTTTCAGTTCTGTTTTCTGGGTCTCATTTATAGAATGATTGTTTGACAAGTTCTGCATTCAATGTTTGTCTAATTCAGGTTTGTTGGATTTGGCAAAAGGTTAGTTCTGAGAATGATCAGGGGTTCCAGCAGTTCTTGGATAATGTTCAGTATAAACTCAATGGCATTTTACGCTATGAAAGAGTCTTTGGACAAGGTTTTGTGAGCACAGAAGGAATTGGTATGCCCATCGTACGAAAACATTACATAAGTTTCTCTGTGCTAAAAAGATAAAAGAAAATAATTAAATGTTCTTCTTGATGTATAAGTAAATCTTTTTATGAGCAGAGACAACAAAAGAATTTTTTGGAAAAGCTGGATCTGAAACCTGGCCAGAAAGTCCTAGATGTTGGCTGTGGCATTGGTGGAGGCGACTTTTACATGGCCAATAAGTTCAATGTCCACGTTGTTGGAATTGATCTCAGTGAATATGATTTCTTTTGCTCTTGAACGATCTATTGGACTCAAATGCTCAGTTGAATTCGAAGTGGCTGATTGCACTAAGAAAGCATATCCTGACAACACATTTGATGTGATAAAGCTTCTCAGGATTTCATCTGGTGAGCAGAGATGGGGCACGTTCATTGCCAAGAAGAAGTAATGTTTCATTCTCATTATGAGATTTTATCTCTGTTCATCTACCCTTTACATTTCTATCTTAGGCAAATGCTTGTGGTAATCGGATGTTTCCAGGGAACTGATGTCTGAACTAAAATTATTCTTGCAAGGTTGATTAAAATTATCGTGTTCCTTCTTTAATAATATAGTTATTTCTTCCTTTCTTATTAATGAATGATGAAAGCAGATTTAGATGCTGCTTCTATTTATGATATTATCTAATCTATCCAAAGTGAAACTGATAAAGTTTACTTCAGAATTGGGAAGCTTAAATTAGCAGGTTATTATAGGGCTCATTACGAATCTCCAAGGCAGATGGTTTACATTATGGGATCATAATGATTCTGATGTCTGACATAGATTTTAATAAGATTATTTTGGCTAAAAAAGATGTAGTTGTTGATACAGTGAAAAAATGCCTTTATTGATTCTACATAAACACCAAAACATGACATTGAGAATAAAAGCTACTAGTGAGACAAAATGCATTAGCCTTCAGCAAAGATTTCAGAGTTCAAAATGAAAAGCAAAATGCCGAGGAAATTTAATAGATTACAAGTTTAACCCCTTTAGGTGCCTTTTCCTTTAACTTCCTGGCACGCATTCTGGCGGCTTTTTTTTCCTCCTTTTTTTCCTCGCAATCCTCAAAATCCCAATAGTTTCCTCGAGAAAATGGGCTTGTAAGGTCAATGATCATTTTCTCAAGTGAGATGGAATTTTTTAGTAAATAGAATGCAAGTTCAAGATCAATTGAATGGCCAACAAACCCAATAAATTCCACCACCTTGAGATGTTCATGAGCGCATTTAGGAAACTGCTTTATTGCTCTTTCTGTGCGGGGGCCAACAAGTTGAAACTGCAGCAATGGAAAACAAGGCAACATTCATGGAGAAATATCACCCGATGCTTACTCGTAAACACAATTAGTTTGCTCATAGAAGAAATAGACTCATTTCCAACGACACTTGACAATAGTTGAGAAACTAGCCTAAACTTAAACAAAGACAATAGCTACTATGTTTCACCTACAACTAACTTCTCAGTCAATTTTAAGGAGAATATTCAGACAAAATACTGGAATTATCCATAACAACACTTACAAGCAGAAAGATATATATGCTCAAATATGATAATATGCGGAAAGATTTGAGTGTTTGCATACATTACTGTTAAACCAAAAGTCAAGCATTCATACATGAACACGATGCAAACTTATTACTACTATGACTTCAACACTCCCCTAAAAGGAGGTGCTTCAATACTGCTCAACCAGAGCACTCTCTATGATTAAGTTAGAACAAGTCATGACAATTACTGCAGCCATAGTACACATTCAAATGAAAAAGATATTATCTCACTGCTTCTATTGTTATGACCATATAAATCATTAGTGATGCATTAAAATGTTTTACCTTCAGCGTAAACTTCAGCAGAAAGGGGCATGCCCTTATCATGTGAGTCAAAACAAAAAGGTTTCCAGCACCAGGTGCAGAAACGCTTAATGTCAAGTACCTCAGTTTAGGCAGTTCACACAATGGTGATCGTGTATTATCCTGAAAAAGACAATAGAAATCCCAACAAATTTTTAGAGTTAAAAGCTATATTAGAAAACACACACCCATAAAATATGAAGTACTAACCTCACACAAATAGAAATGCAATTCAAGAGTCTCCAGCTGAGTGAGATAATTTATAAATGGTCGAATCATATTACTTAGGTTATACCCGCTAATGTACAGATCAACGAGTTGGGGAACATTCTGAACATTTAACTTGATATGTCCTGTTCCATGATATTTAAATGACAAAAGACTTGGGGTGGAAATTTCAAATTCTTCATTTGAAAAGCAACCCTCAATAACTAGATGCTTTAATCGGATTGATGAAATAACAACCTTTAAGCACAACCAAGGTCGTGAATTTGCCACACATAATCTCTCAAGAAGAGGACAATTGTACACAAGAGACTCGATAATCTCTGAGGTAACATTCACACCAGATAAAGAAAGAGACTTTAAAGAGCTGATACTGGATAACTCTTTTGGAAATGTATATTGTCGATTTCCCCACGCTGCCCTCAAATTCAACTCAAGCTTTTGAACGCCTTTTGATATTGCTGCGCGAATCCAACTAGTAATTATTCTTTCATGAGAATCATACAATTCATAGGAAACTTTCAACTCATCTATACTGGAGCCTCTATGCAATTCTAGAACTTTATTCACCCAGCAGATATACTTAGCCCTTTTCACCAATATCTCTCTATCATATCGTCTGTATACAGCCCCCCACGTCCATTTTATGGATTGTTCGTTTTCATCTAGTTTGTTTAGAACCTTCCACATTCCTCTTGGAGAATGAAAGTCAAGGGAAGTAATAAAAGTCCACAAATATTTCCATCTAGTAGAAAGGACACTGGTTCTTGCAGCTTCCACAACACTTAACCGATTAATAATATCAACAAGAATTTCATCTGGAAGTTGATTAATCCAATCATTCACAACATCATCACCCATAGCATCCATATTTAGCTGATGAAAAATAATAAACATACTAAATCATTGAATCTCATAATTAATCAACAAAACGTGCACTATAAAATACCAAAAGCAACAACGATAATCACAGTGAAACTATAAGAATAACAAATAATTTTTTTGGTTTTAATTAAAAAACTGAATTTTTGAATAGTAATGATCAGGTGATGTTCTAAGGAAGATATAACTGGGTGCATTTGTTTCTTTAATCAATTTAAAACACAAAAACAGAAAAATTAAAAAAAACCTTATCTCTTGTACTTGCAGAGCAGTGGAGGTTACGTTCTCTTCCTCGATCACTCTGAAAATATAAGAAGTTGCAATGAAGACGCCGTACGCTACGAGGAAGTTATTATTTTTTAATTTTTATGGAGTTACTCTGTTTTCATATCACGTGCTAAACGAAGCCCAACTAACGAAGTGTCCATCTCCTTTCTGTCTTCGAATAGGAAAGAAGTTCGAGACCCTGCAACTAATAAGTAGTAATCGCGCCTAAATATTATTAGAATTATACAGATGGCACCCTAGGAATTTTCGCATATAATAAAAACAAAAAGCACGTGTTAAATATAAAAAAATAATAAATAATAAATATTTTAATAATTAATTTAAAAAATAATTTTATATTATCCTAAGAAGTTTTGACAATATTCAATCTTCATCCAATGTGATAAAAATACCGTTAGCTGTTCTGGTGGGTAATTAGTCTTTTTATATTTTAATATTTTTATTAAACATACAAATATTCCATACACGGCTGCGGCCTCGCACAAGATTCTGGTGGTTGCGCGGCTGCGAGGCGGAAGCTTCTGGTGGTTGCACGACTGCTAGTCTACTGCTCTTCTGGAATTGCGGCTGCTTTTGGTGGCGTAGCTGCGGCAACAGGTTTGGAGAATTGGTGGCAATTTTGAGGGATTTGGTGGAGAAAACCGATTCTAATCTTTTATTAATTGCTTTAAAGAATAAATTTATTTTTTAATTGGGGGGGTGTGAATAATATTTTTGAGGGTATTTTTACATACCTCCCTTGAGGTTTGTAAACATAACAAGTAGATAGAATGTTTAGGAAAGTTTACAAAAATCTCCCCTCAACATTATTTCAGACTTTTCAGTGAAATTTGACAATTTGTTGACTAATCAAAAGGGTTATTATCAAATTTTTCTCTGAGGCATGAGATTGTATTAGTTTTGGATAATATATATAAAAAATATTCTTTTAATTGTTAATCAATTAATCCAAATAATATATTTACACAAGTATTTTTAATTTTTAAGTTTCACGTTACTTAATTAGTTGTAAAATCTCTTTTAATTTAAAAAATTTGGTTTAATATCTTTATAAATTTTATTAAGTTTAAAAATATTCTTATAATTCTCAATTTATTATAAATAACAAATATACTCATGTATAATAATAATTATTTAAAAAATAACTAATATATCTCTAAAATTTAACAAAATATAATATATTTATGTAAAATAATATTTTTTAAATAATATATAAATAAAAGTAATTGTATTATAATTGTTTGTAATAAATTAAACAAAAATAAATTATACACTCGTAATTATTTGAAATTAAATATAAATAAATATTAATATTTTAAAATTTATAAATTTTATTTATTTTATAACTTATTTTTAATAAATATTTATGATTATATTGTACAATTTAAATAAAGTATATGTATACATATTTAAAATATAAATAACATAATAAAAATAAATAAATTGATAATATATTAATAAATATTTATATTATCAATGTGTTATAAAGTAACAATATTATTTATTTAATTGATATTTTTTACATAAATATATTATATTGCATATATTATATTTTATCAAAATTTAAAGATTTTCTCTTAAATAAAAGTATAAGAGTAAAATATTATATATTTATGCAAGATTAGTTAATTAAAATATAATTTTAATAATACATTAATAAAATAATTATTTTAAAAAATATATAATAAATCTTTAAAATAATATTCTTATCTAATAAATCTTTAAAATAATATTCTTATCTAATAAATCTTTAAAATAATATTCTTACTTATTTTCTTTAAATAATTATTATTATATAAAGGTATAATAAATTGAGATTTTAAAAGTAATTTTAAAATTATTAGAACTTATGAAAGTATTAGACCAAACCTTTGAGATTAAAATAGTTTTTATAATTAATTCATTAACATAAAACTTAAAAATTGAAGACATTTAAGTAAACATATTATTTGGGATTAGTTAATTAATAGTGAAGGGAGGATTTCTAATACATTTTTCAAATATTTTATGTAATTGATATAATCTTTAAGCTAAAGAGAAGAATTTGATAATAACCCGTGACTAAAAATATAAAAACTTAAATGACCTCAATATTAA
The DNA here is from genome assembly GCA_028052125.1 of Melia azedarach. Classification (NCBI taxonomy): domain Eukaryota; kingdom Viridiplantae; phylum Streptophyta; class Magnoliopsida; order Sapindales; family Meliaceae; genus Melia; species Melia azedarach. The sequence goes on along the minus strand of CM051401.1, from coordinate 13,321,904 downwards.
CTATCTTTTAATTAATTTTTACTAATATAAAAAATAATATCAATAATTATTTAAAATAAAAATACATGAATTATTTAAATTACTGTACAAGAAGATTTTATTTTGGAGAGTAAAAAATAATAAAATTTTAGACTAGCACAGGATGTTGAAGATATTTCATGAAATATTTTAATTTTTTTTATTCAAATTGTTAGTATATGGAAAAGTACATGAAAATTGTTAGAAGATTTACAAACAAGAAAATATGAAAGAAAGCAGAGAGTAGAGGTGGCAAAATAGGTGGGTGAGCCTGTGCATTACAATCTAGCTTGTGAATAATATTGTGTCACCATACCATGAACAATAATTGTACCGTGTTGGACCGATGAAAGAGTTTACGAGTTACTGCTTAATCTACAAACAATGAAAATAATTATTATTTACTATATACAGTGTATATAGGCTGCTTTTTAATTGATGGGATTAGCATGACACACATAATAACTGTGCCATAAATTAGACTAGACGTACTCATTTTATTGTGTATATTATATCGGTCCAACTCAAAAACCTGCATTAACTTATTTTTCATGAGCCATGTCAGTCCGACACGTCCCATTTATCACTTTTAACTGAGAGTAAAGGTTCTAGTTTATGCAAAATTATCAAATTATCCGGTCATCTAATATATGCTACCAGTCAAATTTAATTGACACACTGTTGAGGGGAGGTTCTTGTAAATTTTTATAAATTCTCTATTTACTTGTTATTTTCATAAATTTTAAGGGAGGTATGTTCACATACCAATAATATTTTTTCAAATCAATTAAAATTTACTGCTAAAATTAACTGAACAACTCACGGTTTGGAGGGGGATTCAATATTTTTATATATATTAGATGTAGATTGAATATTGTTTTTTCCATTAATTTAAAAGTTAAAATTCGAAAAAGAGTTTAAACACGTGTACTTAAAATATTTATCATTCTCTTTCACGTAGAAGCCCCATTTTTTATTTTTTTTACTTTACTAGGCTCTGTCATATGGATCTAATTTATCATTTAATTTTTTATAATTAGGGGTTTAACACAAGACTATATACTAATTTGAATTTAACTTAAAAACATAAATTTAAAGTAAAAGTATTTAAGAAATGTATCAATAGATAAGATAATAATTTTCTCGAGCATATTAGAATGCAAACTCAACATCAATTGATATTAAACCAAAATTTCATTACCAAAGAACTTGTATTGTTAACTTATATACAAGAACTTGCAAATAGAAGAGAAAGGAGTCACTTCAATATATTTGTGATATCCTTTTTGGATCTGACGACAACCGGCGAAGTAGAAAACTTATTTTGCAGATTTTGCTTATCTATTTCTGGAATCAGCAGCAGGTTGCCTTTCTGATTATGTTCTTCAGCCTTATCCGCGGAAGAGGATCCATACATTTGCACCAGCAAGCTTCCACCTACCATAAAAGTCCAACATTGTCTATAGACTATAATATGCAAAGCAATGAAAGCTATTTGATACAGAAATGAGGATTAGTTTGGCATTGCTATGCTTTCTCTTTCCTTTGAAATAGCAGCAACTAAAGGGGTTTGGTAATTAGACACCAGCTTTTAATCAAAATGGCTTATTTTTTCAATTATATTTGCCTTTAGATTTCATTGTACAAATAACTGTAACTTCAAATCCACAACATTTCAATCCCAAAGATAGATAGATCTTCTCCAATCCATCCGGCTGTACCCCATCTTTCACCGAGGAGAAACCATGCAAAACCATCACCCGATTATAGTGGCTCCATCCCACAGATTATAGCGGTTTCTGTTGCTGAAACATCTCTCATGGCTGCAATCTTTAACGACAAACACAATCTGTATTGGAAACTAAACTTAAATCAATTACTGCTCATCTCAAGTGATTCTATAGCATTTTACGCAATGCCAGAGTCTTTGGACAAGGTTTTGTGAGCACACGAGGAATTGGCAACAGTTACAAGTACGTATGAGGTTTCAGTATATAATCTTTGGTTAATACACTTCCTGATGTATAGGTAAATCTTTTTATGAGCAGAGACAACAAAAGAATTTGTTGAAAAGCTGGATCTCAAGCCTGGCCAGAAAGTCCTAGATGTTGGCTGTGGCATTGGTGGAGGCGACTTTTACATGGCCAATAAGTTCAATGTCCACGTTGTTGGAATTGATCTCCCCGTGAATATGATTTCTTTTGCTCTTGAACGATCTATTGAACTCAAATGCTCACTCGAATTTGAAGTAGCTGGTTGCACCAAGAAAGCATATCCTGACAACGCATTTGATGTGATCTACAGCCGTGACACAATTCTACACATTCGAGTAATATATAGCATCTGTAACTAATAAGTTCATTCTTTCACTTGGAATGTTCAAGCATCCTCTTCCTACTGGTTTTTAAGTATTCTCTTGGACAAAATTGCCGGATAGGTTACATCTATGTCATGCGCAATTCCTCCATTCATAAACAGTTTCCTGTGCAGATCTTTGTTGCACTCTGTTAGCGTCTTTAAGAGGGGACTAATAAGCACATTTTTTGGATTTAGTACTTATTGGTGGATTTATGCCAAAATAAGAATATTAAAACTGTATTCTGTAGGATCAAATCTGAGACACCCTTACAAGATCCTATTTTGATTGAATCAGCACTAATTAATGACTTCTGCTAGCTTCTTTATCTTCAAAATAACATAGCGCTTACATTGAAAACAACTGCATGTGACTTGTATGGAATGCTTTGACCTCTTCGTGTTATTGAAGTATATTTGATATAATGAATCTACCTTGAACATTTGTTCAGGACAAACCTGCTTTGTTCAGATCTTTTTCAAATGGTCGAAGCCGGGAGGTAAAGTTCTTATTAGTCGTTACCGCAAAAGTTCTGGAACTCCGTTCTCAGAATTTTCTAGTATATCAAGCAGAGAGGATATGATCGCCATGATGTACAAGCATATGGACAGGTGCAATTTTGTATTTGCAATGTTTCTTGTCTTATGTTGTTAACAGTTTCTGACATAGCAAGCTCTTTGTTTGGTTTCATACTATCTGCAGATGCTTAGAGACTCTGGTTTTGTTGATGTGGTTGCTGAGGATCGCACCTATCAGGTTCAAATAAATCTCAATATCGCATTTGCATGTACATTTTCTAAAATATAAATTGTTCTGATTTGCAATCTAACAAGTTTTTCTACTTATGCTTTTGAAAAGGAGAAGGATGCATTCATCCAAGACTTTTCTGAAGTATGTGATTCTGTCGTTTACCTTGTACTCATTTGGTTGATTGTTTCTTTGCTTTCAAGTATTCAATCTTTTTTATTAATCAATCTCCAGAACGATTACAATGAAATAGTTGGTGAATGGAAGGCAAAGCTGATCAGGAGTCCATCTGATGAGCAGAAATGGGGCCTGCTCATGGCCAAGAAAAAGTAATATTTCATTCTCGTTATGAGATTTTGTCTCTATTCATCTACCCTTTTCCTTTCTATCTTACACAAAGGCGTATGTTTCCAGTGAACTGATGTGTGAACTAAAATTATCCTTGCTCACTTGATCTAAATTATCGTGTTCCTTCTTCAATATCACAGTTATTTCTCCCTTTCTTATTAATGAATGATGAAAGCAGATTTAGATGCTGCTTCTATTTACGATATTATCTAATCTTTCCAAAGTGAAACTGATAAAGTTTACTTCAGAATTTGGGAAGCTTAAATTAGCAGGTATTACACGGGTCATTACGAATCTCCAAGGCAGATGGTTTTGCATTATGAGATCATAATGATTCTGAGGTCTGGCATATACTTAATAAGATTATTTTGGCTAAAAAAGATGTAGTCCGTGATACAGTGAAAAAATGCCTTTATTGACTCTTTAAACACCAAAAATAACATGACATTGAGAATAAAAGCGACTAATGAGACAAAATGCATTAGTCTTCAGCAAAGAATTCAGGGTTTAAAATGAAAAGCAAAATGCCGAGGAAATTTAGCAGATTACAAGTTCAACCCCTTGAGGCACCTTTTCCTCTAACTTCCTGGCACGCACTCTAGCAGCCTTTTTTCCCTCTTCCTTTTCCTCGCAATCTTCAAACTCCCAATAGGTTCCTCGTGAAAATGGGCTTGTGGGATCAATGATCATTTTCTCAAGCGAGATGGAATTTTCTAGTAAATAGAATGCAAGTTCAAGATCAATTGAATGGCCAACGAACCCAATAAATTCCACCACCTTGAGATGTTCATGAGCGCATTTAGGAAACTGCTGTATTTCTCTTTCTATGCGGTGGCCAAGAAACAGAAACTGCGGCAATGGAAAACAAGGCAACATTCATGGAGAAATATCACCTGATGCTTACTCATAATTACAATTAGTTTGCTCAGAGAAGAAACAGACTCATTTGCAACAACACTTGACTATAGTTAAGAAACTAGCCTAAACTTGAACAAAGACAATCTATTATGTTTCACCTACAACTAACTTCTCAGTCAATTTCAAGGAGAATATTTTGCTTAAGAAAAAAAAAATTAAAGGAGAATATTCAGACAAAATCCTGGAATATAACAACACTCTCATGGATATAAACTGCAAGCATAAAGATATATATGCTCAAATATGATAATATGTGGAAAGATTTGAGCGTTTGCATACATGACTGCTGTTAAACCAAAGTCAAGCATTCATACATGAACATGATGCAAACTTACTACTACTATGACTTCAGGAGGTGATTCGTTACTACTTAACCAGATCACTCTTTATGATGAAGTTAGAACATGTCATGACAATTACTGTAGCCAAATTATACATTCAAATGAAAAAGATATAATCTCACTTCTACTGTTATGACCATATAATTCATGAGCAATGCATTAAAATGTTTTACCTTCAGTGTAAACTTCAGCAGAAAGGGGCATGCCCTTATCATGTGAGTCAAAACAAAAAGGTTATCAGCACCAGAAGCACAAACGCTTAATGTCAAGTGCCTCAGTTTAGGCAGTTCACACAATGGTGATCGTGTATTATCCTGAAAAATACAACAGAAATCCCGACAACTTTTAGAGTTAAAAGTTATATCAGTACACACACACCCATCAAATATGAAGTACTAACCTCACACAAATGGAAGTGCAATTCAAGAGTCTCTAGCTGAGTGAGATAGTTTATAAATGGTGGAATCAGATTGCTTAGGTGATACCCACCCATGGACACATCAACAAGCTGGGGAACATTCCGAATATTTAACTTGATACGTGATCCATAATATTTAAATGACAAAAGACTTGGGGCGGAAATTTCAAATTCTCCTTTTGAAAAGGAACGCTCAATAATTAGATGCTTTAATCGGATTGATGAAACAACAACCCTTAAGCCTAACAAAGGTTCTGAATTTGCCACACACAATCTCTCAAGAAGAGGACAATTGTGCACAAGAGACTCGATAATCTCTGGGGTAAGATTCACACCAGTTAAAGAAAGAGACCTTAAAGAGCTGATACTGGATAACTCTTGTGGAAACCTATATTGTTGATTCAACCACGCTGCCCTCAAATTCAACTCAAGCTTTTGAACGCCTTTTGATATTGCTGCACGAATCCAACTAGTAATGGTTCTTTCATGAGAATCATACAATTCATAGAAAACTCTCAACTCATCTATATTCCAGCCTCTATGCAATTCTAGAACTCTATTCACCCAGCAAATGTACTTAAACCTTTTCACCAATTTTTCGTTTTCGTCTTGTTTGTTTAGAACCTTCCACATTCCTCTTGGAGGATGAAAGTTAAGGGAAGGAGTAAAAGTCCACAAATATTTCCATCTAGTAGAAAGGACACTAGTTCTTGCAGCTTCCTCAAGACTTAACCGACTAATAATACCAACAAGAATTTCATCTGGAAGTTGATTAATCCAATCCTCCGCAACATCATCACCCATAGCATCCATTTTTACTGATGAAAGACACATAAACATACTAAATCATTTAATCTCATAATTAATTAACAAAATGTGCAACATAAAATACTAAAAACAACAACAATAATCACAGTGAAGCTATAAGAATAGTAAGTAACTAGCAAAAGGTGACTCTACCTTTAACACAACTCAAGCAAAGGTGTTTCATATTTTTGGTTTTTTAATTAAAAAACTGAACTTTTCAATAGTAATGATCAGGTGATGTTCTAAGGAAGAAATAACTGCTGCATTCGTTTGTTTAATCAATTTAAAAACTTTAAAACACGGGAAAAAAAAATTATCGCTTGTACTTGCAAAGCAGTAGAGGTTACGTTCTCTCCCTCGATCACTCTGAAAATACAAGAAGTTGCAATGGAGACGCCGTACAGTATGAGGAAGTTATTATTTCTATTTTTCATTTATCGAGTTACTCCGTTTTCATATCACATGTTAAACGAAGCCCAACTACCGAAGTGTTTATCTCCTTTCTGTCTTCGAATAGGGAACAAGTTCGAGTAATTAGGTAATTGCTTTTAAATATTATTTGAATTGGACACATGGAGCCCTAGAAATTTTCGCATAAAATAAAAAAAAATCACATGTTAAATATGAAAAATAATAAATAATTAATACTTTTCAAATTTGGAATTAAACACGTGTATTTAAAATATTTATTATTTAATTTTTAGTATTTAACTTAAAGTAAAAGTATTTCAGAAATATATCAATAGATAAGACAATAATTTTCTCAAGCATTAGAATGCAAACTCGACATCAATTGATACTTTATAACTGGGTGAATAGAATTCCTTAATCAAACCTGAAGCAAGGAAATCTGTATAGCTTCCCACTCATTCCATTAAATTTAATGATATTAAACCAAAGATTCATTACCAGAGAACTTGTATTGTTAACTTATATACAGCATTATGAGGTATAGGTGTACAAGAACTTGCAAAACTAAGAGAAAGGAGTCACTTCAATATATTTGTCATATCCTTTTTGGATCTGAGAACAACTTGCTTATCTAGTTCTGGAATCAGCAGCAGGTTGCCTTTCTGATTATGTTCTTCAGCCTTATCCGCGGAGGAGGATCCACACATTTGCACCAACATGCTTCCACCTACCGCAAAAGTCCAACAACATTGTCTATAATATACAAAGCAATGAAAGCTATTTGATACAGACATGAGGTTTAATTTGGTATTGCTATGTTTCTCTGTGCTTTGATATAACAGAAACTAAAGTGTTTGGTAATTAGACACCAGTTTTTAATCGGAATGACTTATTTTTTCAACTATATTTGACTTTAGATTTCACTGTACAAATAACCGTAACTTCAAATCCACAACATTTCGATCCCAAAGATAAGATAGAGCGTTTACCAAGCACGAGAGCTGCTCCAATCCATCCGGCTGTACCCCATCTTTCACCGAGGAGAAACCATGCAAAACCAGCACCCCATAGCGGCTCCATCCCATAGATTATAGCAGTTTCTGTTGCTGAAACATCTCTCATGGCAGCAATCTGTAACGAAAAACACAATCTGTGTTGGAAACTAAACTTAAAAATCAAGTATTGCTCGTCTCAAGTGATTCTATAGAATTGAAAACAGTTTTCCAAGAGAATTGGTGCATCTAGAACCACATTCAATTAATGTTAGCTGGTGTTAGAAAAATGCAGTTTTCTGCTTCTGCAAAGATTTCAATTTGGTTATAAGGTATTGACTGAATTTAGCTTACCTCTATCCACAAGCATATTCCTGTTGAGAATACACCGGTGTAAAGTGCAGGTACCCATGGAAATGCAAACATCCAGTCCCACAGCACAGTCCATGTCCATGATGATTGATTAAAATCTTGATTGCCATCAAACCATCCTCCAACTAGAACCCAGATTGTAGATAACAGAGCAACAACACAAATCTGAAGGAAATCACAGAATTATTCAACATGCAAAATTGAGAAGTTGAAATTCCATAGATCTAACAAACAAGTTGCATGAAGCGAATTAAAGGTAGTTTCATTCATAGTGAGGTAAACAACCTCATATCCTAGAAGGGCTAAGAACTTCTCTTTCTTTGTGCTTCTTGAAATACGCTCAGTTCGGAGCATGTGGATCCCAAAAAATATTGCACTCAAAAAGTTCAGAAGGTCTCCAACCTGAAAATGAATAGAACTGGCGAAATGAAGATAGAACTATCATGTAACCACTGTGGTTTACAATGATACGATGCAAAGCATATTCTTTTTTCCTTCATTTCAATGAATGATTTCATCACCTTCCATAGTACTAAGACAGATTAAAAAGCATTTAAAAATGTTTCAGAAAATCATACACTGCTTACATTTGGAGGAGATCCACTGCATTCCAGCATACCAACCCCCAGGGCAGACATTAAAACACCAAACCAGGTACTGGCAGGTATTATAGCTCCTAACATGCCATCAAGCAACGGAACTATGATTACCTGTAAGATATAGCAAGAAGTTTCCATAAATTACTTGCATTTTAACATTATATATGATTTTTGTAGCAAATTTGGATGTTTTAAGTGGAAGAGTAGAACATTGAAGAGTTTTGGTCTTGCAGGTTGGGAAGATGTCAGTATGACGGTACGCTTGCTAATTTAGGCAGCACAAACAAAAGGTTATATACCCAGTATTGGTCCCCTAAGAAAAGGATTCTAACCATGATGTTTCATCAATGATACTACATTTATCATTGTGAGAGACATAAACAAACTTATAATCAATTTTTTCCTCCTCTGTATCTAGCATAACAACTCTTTCCATTTGAAATTGAACAAGGAAAGTGAGCCATTTTCATTAGATTCTCAGAGAATTACATAAATTAGTGGCCAAAAAGCATCAAAACTTGCATAACCTTGAGAATAGAAATGGTTCATGAAAGTGGAATCATTCCAACTAGGTCATTACTCCTTTCTGGTAAACAAACATATTACTAAAAGCAGTAATAGAAATATATATGTACAATGAGCCAAATTTGGAGCTTACTGTAAATAAAGAAATAAACGATGCACGCCCTGCATCAGAGGTAAGCAATCCAAGTGCCTCAACAAAGTACCCTAAACTGACCCACAATCCAAGCTCTATACCGGCATTGCGGATCTTAACATCATCTCGTGCCTGGAACATAAATGGTAAAAATGGGATGGCTGACATAAAAAATCTCACGGCACAAAAGGCTGCAGGATCCATGATCTCTTCAACAGCTTTCAGGACTGGAATGTCACTTGCTGCAATTTGAACCATTTTTGCTTATAAATGCTCTCATATATGAATTTCCCCAGACTAAGCTATAATCCGGCCCAACTCTTAATGAATCGTACGAGAATGGTTAGTGTTTACACAGTTGCTTTACCAATCATATTTTCATTACCAACTTAGCTTCTTTGTGTCATATTTTAGCTTCTGAATATTTTTTATCTGAAATGTGTGAAACTACTACGAAAATCAAATTGATCATACAAATGATACTCTTTGTCAAAAGTGAATAAACCAATCAATTAAGACGCACAAAATCAAATTACTAAATGCCAACATACCTTTGCTGCCTTAATAGAAAGAAACTATTTCTCTAAATTTATCTAGATTAGTCACATCAAAGACACCCAGTACTCAAGTTTCTTGGGAGATGCAGTTATTCCTCTCAAGTACTTCCACCACAACTGAAGTAGATACAATATCCTATGATATCATTGATTTCATATAATTCTAATCTATTAAAAGAGTAGCATCAAAAGATAACCATTACAGAACTCTCTAAGCTTATCAAATTCTTTCATTTCTATCAAATTAATCACAAGAAAGAAGTGTTACATGTATTTTTTATTTAACTGAAGCAAGAAATGAAGACATACCATAGACAATAGTGATAACATTGAGCAAGAGAATACTCTTAATCTTCTTGGATGCAAACAAAACCCCTCTCCAAAAAGGCCGCTTTTTAATAATCTGACCACTCTTCGTGCTTGCTTCGGCGCTCTCCTTCTTTTCAAGAGCAATGGACTTGTCACTTTGCAAAACTGAGAAAACCCCACCATTGCCTTTTTCATTCTTTGCAGACTTCTTGTATGTTGTACGCGTCAAAGCATTTGCTTGAGAAGTAGAACAACAAGAAGAAGAAGAAGAAGAGGGTTCAATGGAGAAAGTGGTAGAATGAAGTCTTTTGTTGTGTTGACGGGATGCATTGGAGAAGAAGAAAAACATGGAAGTGTTGTTAAAGCAGCTTGAAATTGAGGAAGTAGTATCATTTTTAACCATCTTCCAAGTTAGTTTTGTTGGACAATTATAAGCCATAGCCGAATTTACAGAATCTACAAACTGAACTGGTATTATCGTCTTTGCTAGATGCTTAGATTCGTGGCCATGTCTAACAACCCTTTAATGAAATCGTAATTATTGCTTCAATATATGAACATGACCAGAATAGAGGAAAATTAAGAACCATAGAAGTGGGAAAGTGACAAGGATCTTGATACTTTTGTTATCATGCAAAAGAAAATTTAGCATGTGTCAGGTACATGAAATTATATAGTGGGTCGGCACTCAAATATTGACATGTGCACAATGTGAAGCTAAAAAAAATGGATAGACATGTCAAATCTAATAATAGACAGCAAGCTTCGGTCCACAAAAACCCCAGATGTTGGCAAATCTACGTGCCTAAGCCACAGGAAATATAATAGATTCTCTTCAATCATAAATAATTTTGTTAATGGTTAATAGATTCTTTCAATTTTCATATGCACATTTTATGCTGCCATTAATTTAGACAGATAGACTGAATCAAATTAGATGTTAAAATAATTAAATTAATTAATTTCAATTGATAAATGATTGGATTGGATTGGATTGAAATTTTGGATTTCAATTTGAACAGTATTTTATAGGAATAAAGATGTTAAAACAATATACAAATTGACAATTTGGGGGTCTTTGATGTTTTGGAAACTTTAGAGACATAACTAGTAATTACCCAAGAAATGAGGGGTAACTTGTATTTTCTCATATATCCATGCACCAATGGACCCCTTTTATTGACGTTCTAAACCCGTCGATCGACTGTTAAGATGCACGGCTTTCCCCCGTTTTATAACCGTCTACGTCAAATTTTAAGTGCCCCCTACACACGTTAAATGATACTAAAAGCTACCTACAGGATATACTATTCTGTCCACACACGTTGCTGTTTTTTTTTTAATTTTCGTTAATATTATATATATTGTGCACTGATAATTAAAATTTTACTGGAACTGGAAGTCTATTTTATTTTATTTTTTAATATTACACGTTGTCTATAATAATATATTACACACATCACGGCACTTACACAGCCCAGCCCGTTATACTCCTTGACCCTTTTAGAAGAATCTGAAGAGACCCACATTAAATTTCCAAAGCACTCGACACACCACACTGACTACACACTTTGCATTCTTTACAATACATTCTCAACGACCCCACATTTCTAAATACACCCATTTCCCCCATGCCAATCAGACAGAATCTACAATAGGATACTAAATACACCTACATACCATTCTGACAGCACGCCGTTACATTTTTAAACATGCTGAAATCACTCACATATGGTTATAAATGCACCCATAGACTCCACTGGGCGATACACCTACATGTTTTTCTGACCTAAGACCATTTATCCTTTTCTAATACATAATAACAACCACCCCCCCAAAACCCTGTTTCTGAGTGCCCCCTCTACCTGCAACTCGCTTGCTATTAAAAATTTATGTACACTTACGGGACTTCAAATTCTAAATTTTGTATTTTTCTCATATACAAACATTTTTATTTTTATTTTAGAAATATTATTGTATTAGAGAATAGTTTAAATTTTATGATTTATCATCTGACATTTCAAACTTGCTTTATCATCATACACTCAAGACAACAACCAAATTACTTCATTGATAACAAAAGAAACTAATTTAAAGTTACCAGAGCATCTTAGACAGGCAGTACAGCTTGCTTCAGAAATTAATAAAGGCATTACGGAAAATCAATCGAGCAAAACACTCAGCATTAATTTCCAAAAACATTTTCATTCATAAATGAAAACAAAAGCAGGAAAGAAAAACAAACTTTCAAACTAATACTGTCTAATTACTGCTTGGAACATTCTCAGCAGCAAATTCGTCGAACACCTTCAGTTCTCGACGCCTACATCTTCATCTTCATACTCAACATCTTCGTCCACTGTAGCATCCTGATACTGCTGATATTCTGCAACCAGATCATTCATATTACTCTCCGCTTCAGTAAACTCCATTTCATCCATTCCTTCCCCAGTATACCAATGCAAGAAAGCTTTCCTCCGAAACATTGCTGTAAACTGCTCGCTCACTCTCCGAAACATTTCCTGTATAGAAGTTGAGTTCCCGACGAATGTAGAAGACATTGGAAGCCCTCTTGGTGGGATATCACAAACGCTTGATTTCACATTGTTTGGAATCCATTCGACGAAGTATGAAGAGTTCTTGTTCTGCACGTTGATCATTTGTTCGTCTACTTCTTTCGTGCTCATTTTGCCTCGGAACATCGCTGATGCTGTGAGATAACGTCCGTGGCGAGGATCTGCTGCGCACATCATGTTCTTGGCGTCCCACATTTGCTGTGTTAGTTCCGGTACTGAGAGCGATCGGTATTGCTGTGAGCCTCTGGATGTTAGAGGAGCATATCCCACCATGAAGAAATGAAGCCTTGGAAATGGGATCAAGTTCACAGCTAGCTTTCTTAAATCAGAGTTAAGCTGTCCCGGAAATCGCAAGCAACATGTTACACCACTCATTGTTCCTGAAATTAGATGGTTCAAGTCCCCAACTGCAATCAACAAACAAGATTAACATCATCACTCATTAAAAGTTGTTAACAACGAATTCTTTCTTGATTAACACATTAACAAATCTTTGGATCATGCTTAATGTTATATAAACTCACAGCTGGGTGTGGTGAGCTTGAGAGTCCTTAAGCAGATATCATAGAGAGCTTCATTGTCAAGGACCATACATTCATCAGCATTCTCTACCAACTGATGAACAGAAAGTGTAGCATTGTAAGGCTCCACAACAGTGTCTGAAACTTTTGGAGATGGAAATACAGAAAATGTCAGCATCATTCTGTCTGGATATTCTTCTCTTATCTTTGATATCAGCAGTGTTCCCATTCCAGATCCTGTTCCACCCCCAAGTGAATGACACACTTGGAATCCTGCAGCAAGACATATCGAATTATTATTAAATCTATAGAAAATTCTGACGATTAATTAATATTTCGGATCAAGGAGATTTACCTTGCATGCAGTCACAATTCTCAGCTTCTTTCCTGACGACGTCGAGAACAGAATCAATAAGCTCAGCGCCTTCAGTGTAATGGCCCTTGGCCCAATTGTTTCCGGCCCCAGACTGACCGAAAACGAAGTTATCGGGCCGAAAAATCTGACCATATGGGCCGGTTCTAACGCTGTCCATGGTCCCCGGCTCAAGATCCATGAGAACCGCCCGTGGTACATACCGGCTGTTACTAGCCTCATTGTAATACACATTCACTCTCTCTAGCTGTAAGTCACAATTTCCGATGTAGCGGCCGATGGGATCAATCCCATGTTCATCGCAAACCACCTCCCAAAATTTTGACCCAATTTGATTCCCACATTGCCCTCCTTGGATGTGAAGAATTTCACGCATTTTTATATAAGGTTGCTGTTACTCGAGGGTAAAAGAGGAAATTGACCGGGATTCTCCCTCAGAGGGGATTGAATAATGAAGGGTAGCAAGAAGAGAGATAGGTATTTATATTGAAGCGAGTTAATGGATGGTTAGCTAGCAAATTTATCGATATGACGAGAAAGAAATGAAGGGCGGGGATTGAATTTGACGATTTGATCGGACGGTGGAGAAATGACCGGCGAGAGAGAGAGAAATAACGATTTAATTAGTGGGGAGGGGTGATTTGTAGTAGTGTGAATAGTTGCCAAATGGTATTATTGGATTTAGGATCGCCGGCTTAATAGGATTATAATAGAAGAACGCATCTTCGCTTGTAGCTACTATTCCAATTCCCCTTGTAAGAAAAAGCCAAATGGCCAAACTTTTTTATTTTTTATTTTGAATGTTTGTGAAAATATATTATTATTATTATAGTAACTTTAAAATGATAGATTTGATTTGAGATGACGAAATATAAAATTTGTATAAAATAGAATAAAATAATAATTAATCTCAACTAATTATTGCCTACATTATCAAGTGTCAACTATAAAAAATTTGTTATTTGTATGTATATGGTAGTCGTGTATAACGTATGTGATTATGTTAACAATAAGAAGTCAATTGTTGAAATTATTGTTAATCAGAAGGTGAAAATTAAATATATCTTATATTAGAACAAGTCAACTTATGTATGTAATTAGTTGGAAATATTTTTTGTATGCACATTTTGATATAAACCTCAATCAATAAATAAGAATAATAATCATAATGGGCCGTACCAATAGTGAAATAAGAATGGGATCTCTATAAATAACTATTAATGGCCCATTAATAACAATAGGATGTTCAACTTAAAAGAAGTGGTTATTTAAATAATAATTTAACAATAAGGTGATAAAATTTCTATATTTTTTTCATCTCCTCTCAGCTCAACCCAAACAAGAGAGAAAACCCTTTAGCAATAAATATTTAACATGAGCAGAAATAGATGATACCCACTAGAGAGTAGAGACATCATTTATTAATATTAATTCTTTTTTTTTTCAATTTTAATATGAAAAAGATTCAAATATTTTATAATACTACCGAATAAATTTATTCAATTAAATAAACTAATGCTCACATATAAATATGTGCACAAAAGTTAAAACAAGAAATATATATATAACAATACATGAATATATAGCTTGGTTTGCTATACTACAAAAGCTAGTAATTATGAAGCAATAATGGATGATAAAGTTAGAAATCTTACCGAGGACAAACAAAGGTACACGAATTGAAGAATTAAATCATTCCATAATAATGAGGAAATGGGATATATATATATATATAAAATATGTTCAAGGGTAATATATGTAAGAAGAAGAAGAAGAAGAAGAAGAAGATGATGATGATGATGATGATAATGATGATGGAGGTTTCTGAATCAGAAATCAGAATGTATATATACGGACAAAGATATGGACAAGACATATGTATATTTCTATAGGACCAATGCAAGAAAAGCCAATTGAAAGAGCAAAAGAAGATTCCAAATGCATGCGACCACTATTCATATATATACAAACATACATACATATATATATATATATATATGTACTCTGCACCCAAAAGGGTAACATTATTCTCTTTTTTACCATCACCTTATGTTCTAAAGTTGTTATGTAAATTTTTTGTGGTAATATATGTTGTCTTAATTAGGTTTATATTTTCATAACCTTATATTTTCATATAATTATATTTCAAAAGTTATATATGCTTTAAATTTTAATTTCTAATTAGAATTTATATATATATATGCAAGATTTTTGTTGGATTATTCGTATTAATTTCTAAAGATATGCTTGAGCTTCTTGCTTTGAAAGTACAATAATTGAAGTGTTGAGTAAACACTGATTTTTACTTGTTATAATTAGTGTTTACACTCACTCTACTACTTACTTAATATTTAATGATTATAGTGACTATATATGAATTAAACCCCACATTATTAATTTCAATCCCAAACACATACCCTCTTAATTCACATTAGTTTACCTCTTAAAACAAGTATTTGTAAGTCTCCATAATTAGATTTACACACTTTAATCTTACTCTCTCAATAATATTTGCATTTTAATTAAACTGCAAATTTAATTTATATTAGCATGTAACTCTAAACTACCATACATGGAATAAAAAACAAATACATAACATGCATACATTCACCTACACAAGACACATATAGTGTTATCGCTATGGACAAGGAATTATTAATGGTAGATCGAGGTACAGATGGGATTAGAAGATATAGGATCGAGTATGTGAGAGAGATGGTAGGGGAATGTGAGATAGAGAAGATATCCGTACAAAATGGAGAGATAGAAATAAAAAAGAGAAAGATGTGTAGAGGCTTAAGCTTGTTATACAAAATGATATTACATGACATATATATATATACATGGATGGATAGAAAATTGATATCATGTATAGACAAAGAAGAAAAGGGTAAGAAGGGGGAGAGAAGAGAGAGGGGCAGTTCGGATTTAGAATAAGAGTGAAAAGCACGAGACATAATGAAGGAAGAACAATAAATGAGAGGGTTGATGAGGCTTATGATAACCCTCATGATCGTCACGTCGTTTTTCATTTGCTACTCCCGATATCTTCCCTCCCAGAATTCCACGCCTTCTTCCCTTCCTTCTCTTTCTCTTTCTTTCTTTCTTTACTTTCTTTTGCTTTTTGTCCTACCTACTCTAACCCTAACATACACAACAACAACACCAACGACACAACAGTACACCCCTCTACCTCTCTCTCTCTCTCTCTGTCTCTCTAAAATATATACATACAATACATTGTAGCTAAAGGTAAGCTTGCTTATTAGCCCTAGTCAACTTCATGTCTTCTCACTTTGTTTCATATTACACCAACAGCACCATTTTTCTCCCTTTCACTTTCCCCCCATTGCTATGCTTTTCCCTTTGAGTTTTCTTTCAAATAGCATTAATATTGTAGCATATAGCTGTTAGCTAGCTAGGCTACTGTTAGCTTTGTTTCAAAAGTTTGAGACCATTGTTGTGTGTTTTTTCCATACCTTACCTTAACTTTTACTTGCATGCTTGCTTATTCACTATATATTCCCATTTTTCTCTCACTACTTTCATATAATTTTTCTTCAACCCGCTACTCATTTTCTTTTAAGAGATCCACAACCCATATTAAATCCTTTCACTCATCGCATCTTGTCATTGTTTCATTACCTGTTTCTGCAACTCAAATCCCATTTTAGTTTTCAGCACCACATACTATTTCTTAATAGCTCAAACAAGAGGTCGTCAAAATGTGGATGATGGGTTACAATGACGGTGGTGATTTCAACATGCCTGATTCCTTTAATGGCCGCAAACTCAGGCCTCTGATTCCTAGACCAGTGCCTTCTGGCAATAATACTTCGACGGCAACTCCTCCTTGTCTCAGCAGAATCCATGGAACTGATCTCTTTGGGCTAAATCATCATCTTGGTAATTAATTTCTAGTTCATTTCTGTTCATTTTTTGCTGTTGCTTTTAACACTTTTGTTCATGTTTAAATCTTTGTGTTCTTCATTTTTATACCATGAAAAGGATCTCATTTTGGCGATCAAAACAAGAGAGAGTTCAATACACCACCAGTTGTTGTAAGCTCAAGGTGGAATCCAACGCCTGAACAGTTAAGAACGCTTGAAGAATTATACCGACGTGGTACTCGAACACCATCTGCAGAGCAAATTCAACACATCACTGCACAGCTTCGGAGGTACGGCAAGATTGAAGGAAAGAATGTTTTCTACTGGTTTCAAAATCACAAGGCAAGAGAACGCCAAAAACGCCGCCGTCAGCTGGAATCAGCGGCTGATCATCATCATGAGCATAATAATCAAGACATCGAAATCTTTGAAAGAAACACTAAAGACCCAGGTAAAAAAATAAAAAAAAGAAAAAACATTATTAAAAGCCAAATCTTTCATTCTACACACACAGAGATAAAGACAAAGTTATCTAGCTAGATGTTTGTTTCGATATCAATGGCATTTAGCAAAATAATTCGGTTGTTCTGATATGAAACGTCTAAAAC
Organism: Melia azedarach; assembly: GCA_028052125.1. Taxonomy (NCBI): domain Eukaryota; kingdom Viridiplantae; phylum Streptophyta; class Magnoliopsida; order Sapindales; family Meliaceae; genus Melia; species Melia azedarach. The sequence goes on along the minus strand of CM051401.1, from coordinate 13,304,085 downwards.
TTTTTCACCATTCCATTTGTTGTTTGGGATTTTTGGTCTGTGCTGTTGCTTTATTATTTTTTGGGTTTCTCTGTATGATTTGTTGTTCTTGAGATGTAAAGTCATATTCTTTTTGTTTTTCTTTTTGTCTACAGTGGCAAGTAAGACAGGTTATGAAGTTGAACAGACCAAGAACTGGGCTGCCTCTACCAACTGCAGTATACTAGCAGAGGTCTACTTTCATCTTCCTTTGTCTTTCTCTATAACACTCTTTTACTTTTATTTCAACTTTGAAATTCGTTTTTTCAACTTTTAATCCATAAGAAGCAGCAATTAAGCACTTAATAATTTCCATATGATTACAACTTCTCAATTTCTTAGGTTTGGAGATTAAAAGTTACATAGGGAAGATATATATATATATATATATATATATATATATATATATGTATATATATGTATAAATATCATCCATATATATATTATATGCAAGCAAGAGAGAATTCAAGAAGCAACAAAAGCTTTGTTTGTTGGGAAATGCAAAGGGTTTAAAAGCTGCATTCCTTCCCTTCTGTCGGGACTGCTGTTATAAATACTCGGCTAGGTTTTTCTTTTTCTTAATAATTTTTTTTTTTTTGGGGTCTTGTGCTTCTTATACATACTTTCATAGCATTTAGGTCAGTGATTTGAGCACTCTTCTTCATACATTCTATAGAAATGGGCACCCTGATAATGAAAAGACTATGCTAACCCTAGATTGGTCCATTGATTTGAATTGTAGTATCTATTTATAATATAGCTGGTGTTATTATTAATTAGATTTCGTGTGTTTGCTTGCACGGTGTGCATTGAATTTTTCAGGAATCTGTTTCAATACAAAGGTCAGCGAAAGCAGCAATGGCAGAATGCAGACAGCAGGGAGGATGGATCCAATTCGATGAAGCTGGAGAATTACAACATAGAAGCAGCAGAAGCTTAGTAGAAAGGAATGCCACGTGGCAGATGATGCAGTTGTCTTGTCCTTCTCCTCCCACCCACCTCATAAACACACACAGTATTAACTCTACTACCACTAGAGCTACCCCAGATCATCAATCAGCAGCAGCCATCAGAGCTATGGACCAAAAACAGCTCATTAAAACTACTCATGACCTCAACTTCTTTTTTTCACCCTGCAGAGAAAATTGCAATGGTTTTAACTATTTAAACACTTCTGTCGGTACTGAAGACAGTGGCTGTGGAGGAGAATCTGATCAAACCCTTCAGCTGTTTCCTCTCCGAAGCGGCGATGGCGGTACCGGAAACAATTCAGATAAGGGGACAGATGTATCAGTTGCAGAAGCCATGGATGCCAACTTGAATCCTTGCCAGTTTTTTGAGTTCCTTCCATTGAAGAACTAAGTAGTAGTAGTAGTAGAAGTAGTACCGCTGACTATATATTTTGCTAGCTGAGTCTGTAAGACAGTGATCAGTTATATTTATATTTTGTAATCTTGTTGAAATCGAGAACTGTTTTCATTGATGCAGTAGCAGAATTTGGGGTTGTGAACGAAAGAAATATTGCCCTAAATTGCATTTGAGCACCATATATATGTATCTATTTAAAGAATGTTAGAGAAGTTTATGTTGACATGCAGAGAGTGACTTGGGAATATTCCATTAACGATCAAGAGGCCTGAAATAGGGATTGATGTGGAAAGAAGCATCTGAATTGAGTATTTAGATGCGAAAGACACTGATGTTGAAGTGACTTACATATAATTGAAGTGTTTTTTTCACTTGTTACGCATATAGATTTCCAATAGATGTAGATATAAAGTTAATTAAGAAACAAAGAGTGCATGACTTGCATGGTGTTCTCATTCGTTGTTTCTCCTTTACCACTCATTTTTTTCACTCATGTCATTTCAAAAACATCTTAATGAAGCACTTTGAATAGTGAAAATTGGCCATTTATACATAATAAAGGTTAAAAGAAAGAGAGGGCGATTGACCTATTTAGGTTTTACAAAGATTCATGATTATAAAATGATTTCTAAAAGGAATGGATCACTGAATTCTTTAAAGACTAGCGTATGTAATAACTGTGGATCCAGCAGTAGTAAAATTGAAGTACCTCTGGATTCTGGCGTGTGAAAGGGACATGAAAGAATCTTAAAAGAATGCTTAATAAATGACTTAATTAAATTATCAATCTGCAACATCGGGATAAGTTAAAACAGTTCATTTATTTCCGACCTCACTTTGACCTCATATCATATCAATTAATATCTCATCACCATCTTCTCAAGCTTCTGATTGCCCACAAATATAATATATATATAAGAAATATTTTTTTACCGAAATTTGAGGACGCATGGAAATTACTTTCTTCTGCCCAGAGAAATTAAGAAAATATTTTAACACTACATCTAGCCAAAATTATCTTAGTTTTTTCTTCAGAAATTAAATATTTTCTCACCCATTTTCTAGCTAGGGCCAAAGAAAGTACACTCATGAAAATTGGGTAATAGCTATTGCACCCAACAATTTCTCGGAAAACTCGAATCCTGACTGACGACTTAGGCAAAGATAATTGAAGAGACATATAATTATAATAATAATAATAACAACTTGAAATAGACAAGCATGTCATATTGCATTGGCTGACAAAAATGAACTATCATTAGAATGTAGAGATCTCAATTTTGTATTCATTCTACGTACCATTTGTCTATCATGTAAAATATACATTGGTTTTAGAGAGAAAATTTTGATCCTTTACCAAGTGGAATGGTTATTATTAAATTCTATGATTTTTATGCAATGATTTAAGCGTACAAGCTCGTATATATATGCGTAGTATAAATAATTTCAAATTTAATGAGAGATATTTATATACAAAGAGTTATGTCATTGGTGTAACAAAGAAGATCTTGCATAAAATAATAATTAAAAAAAAGGGACAATTTTAAGACGATTATTCAACCATTCAATATAATTATATGAATAATATTTTTTATCATAACTGTATATGTATGCACGATAAAATTTTAGTGAATGAACATATGAATATCATAGTTTGTTGGTCCCATTAAAACATTTATCAAACAATTGATGCGATCAACTGTTGAGCTAATGATGATTTATATAGTCATAAAAAATAGTATTTAAACATTTTCAAATTTCAAGATAAGCTAGGACAAAAACAACACATGAGAAGGAGAGAATTTTATAAATGGGACAAAAATACTACACGAGTATACGGTTAATTCCTTTAATAAAATCTTGTCAATAATAGAGAAGAAAAAAAGTTAAAATATGTAACATATATAATGATTTTATTGAGTTTTAGTTAAATTAAATTCTTCACATAAGACAAATATTGTATCTCATACTTTATTACTCAGTAAGATAGCAGCAGTGAATTTTATTCTGTCTTGACAAAATATACAAGTTATCGAGTAAAGTTACATATATATATAGTGTAAGACTTTTTGAAGGAAGAGAGAAGTTGTAAGGTCCTTTGAGAGATCTGAAATTAACCTGAAGAGGGTACAAATTTGAGAAACCCAGTTGGTGTGTGAATTTGCAGAGAGCTATAGGTAGCCGACTTTAACTTTTTGGAAGGGATGAATTGCTTGCTAGCAGCAATCAATATTGAACATTGCTTTTTTTAACATTTCAATTTTTTCAAACAAAAGATAACAATGTCGGTTCCTCAGACAGACAGACAGACAGACAGACAAATACGCATTGTCTCTTTCTTTTCTCTCTCTTTTGCTTTTCCTCGATCCCTTCTGTGTTTCACCTTCTCTGCGTCTGAAATCTGATCAGTTCATACATGTAAGTACTTTCTCAAATATATGGCAGCCACAAGAAAGAAAGAAAGAAATGTTATTGATCAGTAAGTAAGAGAGAGAAGAGATTCTTTCTCTCTTTCATGCATTCTTCCTTTTTCCCTCCTTCTGTGTATCTTATTTGCCTTGGAATAAGGGAAGAAGAAGAAGGGATGATACCCTCTGTGTACAGAAATATATTATTGAGTCAAAATGCAGTGCTACACACACACACACACACACACCTAGCTAGCTAAGTTTATTTGTCTTTCCCAAAAAATATTATCATATTTTAATTACATGAAATCAAACTTTTGAATAATCAGCTCTTGATTTCAGTCAAAGTATATAAGCTTTTACCGATGCATGGGGTTTGACTATATATATATATATATATATATATATATTTTAAGAAACTATCACAAAAGTTGGGTTCTTTATTGGCTTTTTGCAATCACCAAAAAGAATATTTGTGAAACACATTTGAAGCAGATCAAATTAATATATAGTTTTATCTTGCAGAAATAAATGACCCTTTCTACTACATGTATATATAATACAAGTTAACATATTTTATGTATGCATGATAGTAAATGATAAAAGGGAATAATAATTAAGAGTTATACCACGTATAAAAATTCTCGTACAAATTCATTTACATGGATTATCAATTGAATTAATTAGTATCCACAATGTAATCACTTAGATATTTGGTTTGCCATGTATATATGTTATCAAAAATATATATTGAGCAGCATTGCACCCACCATTTTTGACTTCTTGTTATCTGTTGTATGAGTTGTTTCTATTCTGATAATGAACCATATATTTGATATTTCATAGAAATATGCATACATGTACATGTATGTAGTTGAACCATGAGTGGCTTAATTAATTATAAAAAATAAATAGATACGAATATCTGGTGATCAGAGGATATATATATATATATGTATATGTATTATATATAATCAAAGGAAATATGGAAATGGAAAGGTAGTGAGAGATAGGGTTTACTGTTAGGGAGAACGAGGAACTTGGAAATGGGGTAGCAGATAGTGAATTGACTGAGCCAAGGGCACACAGGGGGGGCCAGGCCAAGTCAGGCCAGACCAGAAACTGCTGCCGCTGTTGCCACTGCTATCACTGCTGCAGAAAAAAAATTGACAACTCCTTTGAGAGGTGGTAGACAAATGGTGACAGACAGGTGGTGGACCAGTTTAAATATTATTTTACCTTAATTAGTATAATATATCATGTGATCTTTCTCCATCTTCATTCATTTTATCGTCCCTCTTATTATTATTATTATTATTATTATTATTCTGTTTCATCGTCTGTTCTTTCTCTCCTTTATCATGAGGTCATCATGTATATATATATATATGAATGAATCAATCAATGAATAATGAATGAATCAATTGCTTCTCTTTCTTTTTCTTTGTCAGTCAGAAAAATTAGAAAAAAAAAAGTTAAAAATGTTAAACAAATTTAACTCATATATCAAGTGACTCTGCTGTTTGTAGCTATGGAAATTCGGCTTTAGGTAGCCATATGTTGAATTTGAATGGGCGGCCGTGAATGGTTCTGGGATCTGTCTCTCTCTATCTCTTTCGGAATTTTTTTTTTTTTTTTTACTGTTTTCTTGTTTGAGAGTTCATCAATGCTTCTATTGGGTCAGATTGATGGGTCTAGACTAGACAGTAATTATTTTATCTTATAATTTTAAGTGAAATATATAATTATACCTTTTGCTCTTATTATTGACATACGTAAAAGTCAAACGATTATACTGAGTATATGCAAATTCCACTAAGAAATATTTTTAAGTTGTAAATAATAATGGAGATTTGAGATTTGAGATTCGTTTCTGTATATTTATATATATGTTAATTACTAATTACGAATTTAACTTTTTCTAAGCTCGTTTACAATTTTATTGAAGCACCGCTTGTCGTTGCTTCGTTGGACAGTCGATTATGCTGGGCATTACTCAAATGGGCCTGTGAAGCCCAGTTCAACGACACGGAAATGGTGAGCCCAAGATGAATAAAAATCACCAGTATCATCCAACTGGTATAGCCCATATTGTAATTAGCGTTAGATAGCTATGATTAGAAGTGTAAATTGAGTCGAATTTCGTATACCCATTATGTAGGAGACTGTCTGCATTATAGCAGAATTATTACCTAAAAACTCATGAGAAAATCCCACATATTGTGAAAAAATTCCTACCACTTTTATAAGTGGTAGGAATCAAACACACTCTCTCTTAAGAAGGAGTGTGTTATGACCATCAAAGTTAAACCTTAATGACTTTGAGTCGAATTTATTATCAATAAAATATAACGATTACATAAAACATCAAAATATTAATAACAAAATGGGTTAAACTAATTGTATTATGTTAGAATTACAAATAAAGCGGTATATGACTAAGTAAGAGACTTGTGGATACTTCATGGTATGACATTATGTTAATTTAAAATTAATTTTTTTTTAAAATCACTCCATTGTATGCAATAAAAATATTTATATATAAAATAATAATTTGATGAAATGAGTTATTTATTAAATAGAACAATTACATACATGATGTAATTTTATAGTTCGTAAATGAAGTTGAAAGTTTGTAGATAGTAGAATCAAAAGCTAAAAAGGAGAAACCAAACACTAATGAATTATATATGAGCATAAACTTCGAACACATTGTGCATAAATATTTAAAATGCAACATATTAACAAATATTATATATTATATAGTAGTAAGTAAATTGTAACTTAATACTAAAAAAAAATATTAACGAGGTTCATGTGTTATAAAAGCAGAAAACAGAGTAAAGCAACCTACTTATAAATATAAATGGGCTTGCTTATTAAAAAGCCCATTGGGTCCAAAGATAAACAAAGGTCATCTACTTGTTTAAGCTAGCACTTAAGGTCTGGCCCAGCCCATATATTTTATTGAGAGAATTTTAAGAATGTGAGCAAAATTTAAACTACGAACTTTTTGTAGGCTTTATTGGTTAAGATATCTAACATTCACATATTTCAAAATGATTTATTACACGATTTTTTCAGAATTTACATATTGAATAACTCGTTATTTTTTGTATAAATAAAAAGTTTCTCTGTTTAAGAATTTACATATTTTGTAACATTAGAATGGGAAATTTATTTTCTTATGTTCTCTAATTTTATACATAAAGTTTTTTTAATTGAATTCTCGAACGTTTTATTATATTTCTTAACTTCAATATTATATTTGGAAAAAAAAAAGCAATGTAAAAATATTTTACAAAATTATAATATAACATGATTTTCCATTAGAAAATTTAAAAATATAACAAAATGTTTAATGAGTTGTCATATTACCGTTAGTGTAAATTAGCTTTTAGAATCACAATGGCAATAATAATAATAATAATAATATTAAATAATTATAATTATAATAACAATAAGAAGCGGAAGATGAAATGTTCTCATAAAGCGAAATGATAACCCCCGCAAAAGTTGACCCCTAATCATAAAAACGACGTTAAAACAAGGTGAGATATGCTTTAATGAACATACCGAGTTTCCACAGTCCCGAAATAATGTGGAGGTGTTCATTTCCCTATGCACTGTTACTGTCCGTTTGTGCAGATCTCTCATTTTATTAGTTAATTAATTATTTTAATTGTTTTTAAACAAAACATAAGATAAAATATTAGTATTAGGTAACTTAGATCTCTGAACATTCATTACACGACAACAATTCCGATGGAATCTCTTTGGTCCATGATAGTCTTACGTGGGACACCACGACTGAACTGAGCCTTGTCCACAAAATTTTTTAAAAAAATTATTGACCAATTTATCTGACTTTTGCCTTTGTGTTTCGGGCCCACTAGTCGTTAGAAAAAGCAATCGGAACCGTAAATCTAACTTTAATCTTATCACGAACGGTACCGGATTGATGAGCTACCTCAAACGTAAATCAGAAGATTGGTATAAATACATCCAGATCCCTGAGGTTTTATATTTTCACACATGAAGATATAATTAGTTCATATATATCAAATAAATTCCTAACTTCAACTTGAAACTTCGATTAAATGACTAAATTACCGTTCACATATTAATTTTGACTATCACCATAGAAGCACATAACTTGGCACTGGATGGCATTTTGGTCATTTCATGTTTACATGAGAAAATATGGAAAGGCAGACGATTAAATATTATTACGGCTTATGAGATATTATTGGGCAGTAGTGTTGGGGAAAAAAAAGGGGGGGATTAGGTCACTGAGGGGATGAGCGATAGGTAATGCACAGCACTATTGGTGATGCACAGCACTATTGGTGATGCACAGCACTATTGATTGAGAGCAAAAAATAGTAGGAGAGGAAGCAGAGAGATGCAGAGCGATGAGGCAGCAATTTGGGCAACAGAGTGATTCCCTTTCGCATGTGAATTCATTTATCTTTTTCTCTTTGGTCGCAGACAACCTATTCCCCACTACCACTCACCTTCTCTGCCTCTGACACCCCCGACCCCTCGACTACTGTGCATGTTGCATCATCACTCACCCGCCCTTTACACTGTTCAACCTGTAATACTATTATTCTCAGAAATAACATAGTAGTCCCTAAATGTTTATGCTTTCTGAAATGAGTATCCAATGTTTCTATTTGTATCAAATAGGTCCCAGATAGATAGTGATTCCGTGACTTAGTGATTCTACTCCAGTGACTAAAGTACCCAGAACTATTAAATGGGTCATTTTGGTCGTTTAACAAATATAGGTACTTATTTAATAGATGTAGAAAAACCATGTTCTTGTTTAGAAAATGTTAGAGCTTTAGAAACCTAAATGATAATCCCTATTGATATTTCTGATTTTCTTTCTGCATTGCTTGACAAATAATCTATCTATATATGGTTGTAAAAATAGGTTTTCGACAGAGATGACAGAGAACCCGTTTCATTTTTAACACTCATGAAAAAAGCTGTCCTGAAATCACAATTCAATAGCAGCCAGGCCCACTTTTTAACTTTATTTATCGACAATTTCACTGGAAAATAATCTAACTTCTAACCCTACAATTTTGCTTCTTGATGCATACCCACTTTCTCTCAGTCTATAAAAGCATAATTATAGCTCAGTCTTCTTAGAAGATAGAGCAAGTGCGAGCACACTTTCTCTTCCACTGTGCCCAGATCTTTAGCTCTGTTCACTTCAAAGCTTCAGCTATGGCTGTAACGCTCAGATCTCTCCTCGCTGTAATGCTTCCCATCATCCTCTTCTCCCACGTTGAAGGTAATGTAACTCATTTTTACCAAAATATAAAAATGTTTGTTGTGTAATCTGTAAAGTTAAAATCTTGTGGTGTGTGTCTTCAGCTACAATAATAACGTTGTACAACAAATGTCCCCATCCCGTGTGGCCTGGAATCCAGCCAAGCGCAGGCAAGCCTCTGCTAGCGCGCGGTGGCTTCAAGCTCCCACCAAACAAAGCCTACCCCCTCCGACTTCCTGCCCTGTGGTCCGGCCGCTTCTGGGGACGCCACGGCTGCGTCTTCGACGCCTCAGGTCGCGGCCGTTGCGCCACAGGTGATTGCGGCGGTGCTCTCTTCTGCAACGGCATCGGAGGCGCCCCACCAGCTACTCTAGCGGAGATCACTCTGGGACAAGAACAAGATTTCTACGACGTTAGCTTAGTCGACGGATACAACATCGCAATGGCCATCAAACCCATCAAAGGAACCGGGAAATGCAGCTACGCCGGATGTGTGAGTGACCTCAACTTGATGTGTCCAGTGGGGCTGCAAGTCCGGTCGAAGGATAACAGAAGAGTTGTGGCTTGCAAAAGCGCTTGCTTTGCATTCAATTCCCCGAGGTATTGCTGCACTGGAAGCTTTGGAAATCCTCAATCCTGCAAGCCAACAGCTTACTCCAGGATTTTCAAAACAGCTTGTCCGAGGGCATACAGCTATGCTTACGATGATCCAACAAGCATTGCTACCTGCACCGGCAGTAATTATTTGGTCACTTTCTGCCCTCATCACCGCTAGGTTTTATTTTAAGTCGCATCAATATATTATTATACTTGTATTAGTCTATTATGGTACTTAAAATTTCAGGGTTAATTTGGTCTATGGAATCCTATTTACTACCACGGTTCGATGAATTTCAAGTACTATCACATGTATATGGTAAAAGTTTAGCGGATTTACTGTTGTAGTTGGATGAATTTCGTATTTATGAGTGAATGTTCTTATTGAGATTTTCTCTATTATGTTTGTTCACTTATTGGAAAGGAACTGATGTGATGTGATGTGATGTGTGGTGAAAACCGAGAAGAAGGCAAGAAAGTAAATTTGGTTTCTCGGTTTTCCATATATTGAGAAATGTGATAATTGTGGTGGACAGCTAACGTATTATTGATCTTTGTTCAATTTCCTTATTCCCCTTCGGGTAAAAAGCATTTAATATACCCTAATATTGACTTTTTATATAATAGTTTAAATTTTTGCGTCAAGCATTTAATTAACATTTAATGGAGTTTTGTATAAAACTGCTGTAACCCATCCCCTCTATTTGTTCATCTAATAAAATGTTTTCGCCAACAAATTCAATTTAGATTTAGCCAACATTCATAAGACTAAAAGCAAAAATAAAACAGATAACTGAGATCAATAAAAAAGACAATTTAATAAAAGTTGTTTGATTTTATTATATGAATCCAGAACAACTATCTTAGTAAAGATTTCCTCCTGCATAAATATGTTAATCGAGTTAATCCATAGTGAGATAAATAGTGAAAGGAACAGAGAATTAAATTATTAATAATCAATCACTAATTTATATTGAATTTGAAGCCCAGTGGACACCGTTTTTGGGCTGCTTCAGTCAAAGCCTCTGTGAGCTAAGAAGAAAGGTGTTTGCTAAAGGCCGACGCTAAATAGCCCGCTTCTATTCGTTAAACATCCCCGTCAGTTTTAGAGTCTAGCCGTGGGGTCCACCTCACACTTAAAAACTCAAAGCGCTGAAGCAGTAGCATCAATTTTCTTTTTTAATGAATTGGTCTACCCCCAGCCGAACATACTGTCGGCCGCCGTCATCGCCGCCTGCGCTAATGCTATCCCTATACCAGAAAATATAGGCACTTTCGTTACCACCGACTATATTATTTTAGATAAATTAAACAGAATTAGAATGAATTGTATTAGAATAAAATAAATAAAAATTCGTGGAATGTTTAGTATAACACTGTATTGAATTAATTATTAATTAATTTATATTTATATTTGATGGAGTATCGTATTGGACTATATAAATATTTATATTTTTAAAATAAAATTAATATTTATTAATGGATAATATGTTTTATATTTTTCACTTTTAAAAAATATATATATATTTTTTAATTTTTTATCAATCCTAAATACTTTTTTACGTTTAAAGAAATATTGAAATATCTTTAAAATACTATTCTCTATATTGTTTATATTTAAATTAACTATTTTACTCTTTAATTATTAAAAAAAAAATAATAATTTTATTATTATTATTTTTACTTTATAATAACTAATATAATTTTATTATAATATTTAAATTTAAAAATTATAATAATATTTTAATTCTTAATTTTTTTCTTTAAATTTGTTACTAATTTTTTAATAATATCAATTATATATATTTTTAAAATTGATCATTTATTAAAATGATAAATTTAAAAAATTATGTATAATTAAATATTCTCAAAACTCATTGTCAATTTTTATAATACTAAAAATTAAAATATTTATTTTGACATTTTTACAATTAATTTCCTATAAATAACTAGTTTTTTTTATAACAAATTTAATTTTATAAAAATATTTACAATTAATGTTAATGTTGTAAAAAATTGAAAATTAAGAATTTGATAATATTAATTATATATAATTTTTTAAAATAGATTATTTTAATAAAATATAATTTTAATAATATGTATAATTAATATCTTTAAAAATTAATAATATATTTAAAAGAAAAATAATTAAGAATTAAAATATCATTAGAATTTTTAAATTTAAATATTAATATAAAATTAAATTAATTATTATATAGTAAAAATAAAGATAACTGAATTATTTTATATATTTTTTAATAGTTAAAGGATAAAATAATTTATTTAAATATAAATAGCATATACAATAATGTTTTAGAGGAATATTTTAATATTTTTTCAAAAGTAAAAGGTATTTAGAATTGATAAAAAAATTTATGAGATATTTCTCTTTTTCTCAAAAATTGAAGTAAAGCATATTATCCCTATAAAAAATTACATATACTATTTATAAATTTTATTAATTTAAATTATATAATTCAAAATTTTACATATATACAAATAAAATTTTTAAATTTATTAAATAAATATAAATAATTATATATATTTATTGGTGATATATTAATAGAGGAGACGCGAGTGAGAGGTGAAAGAGAGATAAGAAAAAGATGAGAGAGGGGCCAGGTTTGTTTTTTTGATTTTTAATGCAGCGTGATCAAAACCACACAATTTTCATGGGTCAAGTTTTGAAAGAGCTGGGCTGTATTAATTTTAATTTTAATTTTAATATAGTTAAGTCCCATAATTTTATATACCAAATAAATACTGTATTAATTTTTTATTATCCCGAATAATTTATAATGCTGGCCAGTCTCATGTTCCAAACGCCGCCCTATCATCCCAAGTAATACCTAAGAAATATTCCTTTGAAACTCGTCATTCCAACGGGAAGAAATTTTCTTACGTGAACGTGTATTTGAACTTTAAAAGATTCCTACTGACCGTTAGAGATCTAGATGTCCAGATTTCTAAACTCAAGAATCTGTGGATTTATATTTTTCTTTTTCTTTTGAAAATGATATAAATACTTTTCCAATTTTGGAAAATAAATTATTTTTTATACTAAGGAATGAAACAAAAAAAACCTCTGGAAAGACAAAAAAATATAAAGTTTTTATTAAAAATTCCGGAATTTTTCAGTCAAATATTCTTTAAGACGGCGGCCTTATCTCGGGTTGATTGGGTCAATAATAGTTGCCACCGATAGTTTGGACTTGTTCCTTATCTTGGGCTTACGTGGCCCATCATTTACTGGATGGGCTTCTAGAATATTAACTTAATTCAGTTAAATTAGTTGCAGATATTACTTTAAATTAAATTAAGTACATTCAATTTTTTTTATAATACACTAAATTAATTAATTCATATTATTGAACTACTAGGTTGAAATATTAAAATTTGTACCAAAGAATTTTATTATGTAACTGTTCTTTTAAAAGAAACAGTCTTAAAATTTTGTTAGTGTGAAATCACATAAAACGTTTAAATTTAATGTCATAAAAAGTTATTTAATTATTTTAAGAGGAATTGGGGAAATAAATAAATACCAGAAATTTAGAAACACAACAGAGAATCTCCCAATTATATTTTTCATTTTCAGAGTCAAACTCCTTCGGGAAACCAAGGGTCAAAGCAAACAAGCTTTAAAGCTTCGGCCACGCCGAAGGTTCACAGATAACGGAGCTGCATTGTGTTGCTAAAAAAATCGAAATCTATGAGACACGTGTCATTGGTTAATGGAGAGACGAAAAAACGAATCATGAACTACTTTTTTAGCCCATCAAGATCACCCATGAAACAAGGAAAAGGAAAGCATGAAGTACGGATCAGTTCTGCCTCATATTTTGAGTGTTAAAAACGCGTCAAAGGCCCATGCCCGACAGCCACGCGGCCTTGCTACGTGTTCGTAATTTCCGATCTTAACTAAACTTCTCGTCACGTGTCTTATTCTGTTTATCACATGCCGACCCATTAATTAAATGTTCTTGAAGTTGATGTGGATTTGTTTAATTGAAGAATATCATAGCTATTTTAATAATTTATTTAATAGTAAACTTCACGTAAGTTTAATTAAATCAGTAGAGGAGTGAAATGGGCTTGATTAGTGTAGTATAATATAATAGTTTAAAATTTTAAATAAGGCTCAAATTTTTGGAATTATAGATTGATAGTGGCAGCGAGTCACAGCATTTTTTTTAAAGATTAATCAAAATTACAAATCAACTAATTCACAATATATTTTAATAAATTTTCTATGTAACGAAATTACTAAGATATAAAAAATATTAAGCATACAGTAAACACGAGATTGATAGTAGTAAGACAAGAATCATGTGAGGTGTCAAAGACAAAATAAATAATTATAATCAAACATGTTCTACTTTTTTTCTTCAGCAAAATATAATTGTTTATATTATATTTTCAATGAGAATATTATTGAATATCCAAATTCATATGTACAAATTAATGCGTAGATCATGTTCTATATTTTTATAACATAATAATTTTTATATTAAATCAAGACATTAAATATCTTCAGTTACCCGGATTGTGTTTACCACTTGTGTAAATATCATATCATACCGTATAAAAAAAAAGCCACTTGTGAAAAAGAAAATGATAAATAAAAATGAAAATATTTAAATTAATGTGATTTGAAATCAGACGATGCTGTGCCCGTGCCCGTGCCCGTGCCCATATTACCGTGGGACCCGATTCGTCACCGCGTTTGATAGAGAATAGAAGGTAATCCATTTGCTCAGAATCCACCGCGTGCGATCATTCATTCCCCCTTTATACACATATATATATACACATACACACTTACCTCCCTCTTTCATATTCTGTCTAACAAGCATAACAAATTCTCTCATTTTCCTTTCCCCCAAACAGAAGCAATGGCGGAAACAGCCCCTACCGCAGACTCCAGTCCCAAGCAATCCGTCTTCGTTAAGGATGATGAAGAGCTCCAGAAAATCTTCAACCAGTTCGATTCCAACAAGGACGGAAAGATCTCGTTGGAGGAGCTCGGCGGCGTTATGAAAACTATGGGATCCACCTACACTCAGGACGAACTCAAGCGTGCAATGGACGACCTCGACACCGACAAGGACGGTTTCATCAATTTGTCAGAGTTCGCCACGCTCTGTCGCCCCCCCTCCGGCGCTTCCGACGAGGCCGAACTTCGCGACGCGTTTGATCTTTACGATGAGGACAAGAACGGCTTGATTTCGGCCGAGGAGTTGCATCGCGTGTTGAACAGGCTTGGAATGACGTGTTTGGTTGAGGAATGTGTAAAGATGATTAAGCCGGTGGATTCCGACGGCGATGGAAATGTTAATTTTCTGGAATTTAGGAAGATGATGACGACCTCGCTTAAGAAGCCGTAGATTTTGGTTTCGACGGTGATAGGATGATCGAGCGCATGGATATGCACTTGCGTCGCATAACATGGTATATCTTCTTCCTTCACTTTTAATTATTCTACGTTGACGGTCTGAATATGCATTTTCGTAGGTTTCAAGTTGATTGTAGATGAATATGACCTTTGGATGGTTGTTGAAATATGAATGGAAATGAAATTTCGATAGCTTTCTTATTTCTCTCTCAATTTCTCAAAATTCATATATTTAGCATTCATTCCAAATTACCATATGCGACAAGATATTTGGTTCGAGTAAATGATTTCCATTTTGAGGTTTCGATTATTCGACATGTATATTTCAAAATAGGAAAGATTTTCTCAATATGACGACGACTTCAAATTTTCTGTCTAAACAAATAGGGGATACAGAAAAACAAGGAAATAAGCTGAATATACATTAAATAACAAGTATAAAAAGCTTAGCGTTACACCTGATTTTAGGCAAATACAATGAATTTAATTAAAATAGAAAAGGAGACCCACTAATCGAACCCAGGACAAACGTGTTGTGTCGTGTACCTATTATTAGCGGAGGCCTCCAGTCTCCAACGGTCCAACCCTGCTTATTTATTAATTGAAAAAGCCTCTTCTAAAGTGCAATTACGTTTCTGTCATCCTCCGTTGATGCTTCAGAAAATTTATTTTGGCAATTTCTTAAGCCACTGGTAGTTATTGTTATAAATTGAAATTTTATTTTAAACCTGCAGCAATTACAGTATATTAATTATATATTAATTTCATATATTATATTTAAGGTTAATTGTCATAAATGTATTAATTTAATTAAAAAATAATGTAAAAAATATATAGTTATATATCTTTGAAATCATATTTACATTAAGATTATTTATATTCGCATGTAGTGGCAATAATTTTCAAATATGTCTAGCTTTTATAAAGCGTGTTTGAAAAGATACTATCATTGTAAATTCAATATGTGAAAGTGCCCGCCATTACGGCAAGACATAATTGGCCATTTTCTGTTTTAATACACTTCCAATAATACTCTCAATTTCATCAATTATACTATTTGAGTCAACGTTAAAAAAGATGAACAAAAATTTTAAACTATTCGACAAATTCCAAAAAGCATCGCAATAATAATAATCACAAATTGGTCCTTACTGTACTAATTCGGAGCTTGTCACTTGTTAGTGAATCTCGGACGTGCATATTGATAGCGATGTAAAAATATCATAGTGCTACCACTAACTACTAATGCTTGGAAAGCCGAATTGGAAGCAAAGCCAGGCCTCTCATTTAACGAATCAAGACACACAAAAGTAGAAGTATTGTGATTGACGTTGGGTCCATTTCCATCTCAATTTTCTACGACAAAAACTTGAACCATTCATTGTTGAGTTAGGTAGTTAGTTGGCTTTGTGTACAGTCTCTGTGACTTTATCATCTCGAAAATTCGCTTTTCTCCTTTGATCTATTAGGGCAAATTTGTCACTCAATAATTTCTTTTAAAAGAAATACTATATATATATATATATAATTATTTATATATTATACACCAATGTGAGATAATATAATTGAACGAGACAAAATATTTCTTTTATTTTTAATTATTTTCCACTATTTTACATAGTTTTTTGCTATTCCTTTTTTGATAAAGGGACAATATATTAATTTTTGAGAACTAACTAAATTCACGTATAATTATGCTACTGTTTTCAAATTATACCTAAAGAAACAGTGAAATTAATGGTATGTTTGACTGCGAAGATAGAGTTCTTTTTTTTAACAAATAAAACATAAACTTTTATTGCATAGAAAAAAATATTACGAGATACAGATTTTCATCCAAAACAATAAATATACTAGAGAGATTAATTACAACAACCAACCAGTCTGATCTAAGTTCTTCTAAAGAATAAAAAAAGTATAAGATAACATCTTTTTATTTGGTATTTTTTTATAATAGAAATAAGAGAGCAAATTGTAAAACACAAATAATATAATTTAAGTTGGAGCTTTTATGAAGGGTTTCCAATAACTCTATTGTGTTACTCTCCTTTCTTCGAATTGATCTTTCTAGTTGGTATTGTCAACAAATCTCTTGCAATATATTTGTTATAGTAGAAAAACTCTCAGATTTGAAATATAAACTCATCAAATTTATCTATAAAACTCTTTAATCTTGCAGATTTAAAGGAGAATATTACTATAACTATGTACACAAACAAAAAATTATAAAACCACCGTAAATTTAAATTTAGGTAAAAATAAACTATCATTAAATAAATATAATTCACTAAGTAAAAATATACTATCATAAATCTGAATTTAGGTGAAAATCTATTATTACTACCGAAAATAAAACAAAACACAAATCCAAGCGAGCTCATGTGCCGGGCCAGTCCAGGCACATAGAGTAGGTCTGCCAAGGCGGCCCGAAGGCCGTGTCAGGCTAGTCGACGCACCTGTTAATTTTGTAAAATTAGGAAACGTTAGACATTGTAAGGACTCTGTAGTAAAATTTAACTATTGTTAAATAAAGTTGGCTCTGTAGTAAGGTTTCTATTTGTATTATCCTAGTTCTAAGTTCAAGTTGTAAGCATTGCAAAAGAAATTTAAATTGAAATATAAGGCCTGTCAAATCAGTTCGTGATGGGTCGGCCTGGCCCAACACAATCTTGGGCTAAATGGGGCTCACGGGCTTAACACTATATCTAATTTGACTGGAACACCCGACCCGATTGATTTGCCATCTCTACCTTAGTGATGTCATTTTAACAAAAAAGATAATTTTGAATTTAGCCTAAAAGAACGTACAGCCCTTGCGCTGCACAAAATACTACTAGTAATTAAAACATAAAATTAAAAGGGGTGCATTTAGATTCTTCCAAATCACATCTCTTTATTGGAAGCCCAGCCCAAACCAACACAGAAAAGTTCCTTTGACAGTGCTAATTAATTAACGTCAAATAACTAAATAAAACACAATACATTATATTTATAATTGAGAAAAAAAATATATATATATACACATATATCATTATAAAAAAAAACGCATCATCATATAAAAAATCTTACAAATAACGTCAAATATTGGAATACATAATTTAGATAAATTATTCATGAAATTACATTCAAAAAATCAATTTTGTAACTGTTTATAATAATATTAGAAATGTAAATTTTTATACAAACCTATTACATTACATTAATATGATATTATATTTAAGAATAAAACACTTTATTATATGTTATAATTTTTAAAATTAATTTTACCAATTAAAGAATGTTATTTTGTAACCATCAAATCTTTATTTTCAATTGGGGCTCTAATGTAATACCTGCCCAAAGATTTTAGATCTCAAAATTTTTTAATAAGGATATAAATGCTGTTAGATATATTTTGTTATAGGTAGAAAATAGTAGTGATTAATACACATTGACTTTGAACTAAATATGAAAATGACTACAACTTGTTAATCTAAAATAAGTGTATATATATAAATATATATGTATGTATGTATGTATGTATAGGAAGAAAATATTCAAAGCGTTTATCCATTCAATAATATATAGTATTTTATATATTTTTTAAATTTTAAAAAATAAGTTTAAAAATGAAGATGGATTTACCTAATAGGGTGACAAGACAACTATGCAATTTTAAAAATAATTAGATATCTAAGTTTTTAATATTTAATTACAAGTTATCAATAATTTTAACTACCCATTTATTTATATTTCATCGGCAATAAACGGTGCAATAATATTAAAAATATTTAATTGTACAAATTTTATATACATAAATTCATTTCAAATACTCCCATAAAATATTTTAAAAAATATTGTGAAAATTTAATCCCTCTTTATTTATTTTTCTTATTGTGTTACTAAATTGACTGTCATAATTAAATAAAATTACGAAAATAAAATTATTTATTATAAATATAAGTAAATAGATATTTAATAAATATTAACCGGTTGTTAAAAGTAAATATTTATCAAACATTGTGACGATTATATTTGAAAATTAAACAAAAATATGATAATTATAAGCAATATTCTAAATTTCGTTATTAATACTATAAATAGAGATAGGCAATAACGAAATATACTTGAATTATATCTAAAAGGAGGAACTTGAATTTTTTTTTTGGGTCAAATTAAAAATATGGGTAACCGAAAATAGCTAAATTAGTTATAAAATTAGGTAAACAATCTTATCACCATTAACATTAATTTGGTGATACCTAATAAAAACATTTGATTAATTTCTAACAAAAAAGAGTCCGAAATCATTATCTATGAGCCTATGACCACTTAACACCATAATTTAAAGCAACCAATTAAATATTTTTCAAATGAATAATTAATCCATTAATTGTAAGTTGGGTGTATTGGTGTGACTACTGGGGTTTGGAGAAGTGCCCAATAGGAACATGCCACGTCATCTAAATATTTTTTGGAGGTACACGTGGAGTTGTGTAATTGGACCTTTCTTTGACAATTTAGTGGGAGAGAATGTTAAAAAGAGAGATAAATAAAATATGTTGACCTTATTTTTTTATTTTTTTATTTTCTTTGTTAATAACACCAAGAGGATTAGAAGACAACATCATAAGGGAAAAATAAAAGCCATGATGTCTTTTTCAATGGCTTCACAATTCACATGCCAATGAGATTATTATTATTATTATATTATTGATGATATGGAATTACTTATATAGATATTAGGTGATCACAATTGGGTCACTAATGTGTCACATTTTCACCAATATTGACATACTTTTTCTATTTATGACAAGTAGCTCCCCAATCACCATCTAATTGGCTATAATGCCCTCTATTTTATTTTTCAATTATAACTTAGTGAAAGTTTATATAATATTATTACAAAATAGTTGAGAAATTTTATGGTTAAATTGGATAATTTTCACCTAGATTTTTATATTTTTGAGAGAAATATGAGTTAAATTTAGATTCGAGAAATCAAACCCACTTAAATAACTTTTAGTATTAAGTTACATACTATTATATTAAAGGGTTAAAATTAAAATTATAAAGGTAATTTGATTAGTTCAACAAGAGTTGTTGGGTACTTATTTAACATATTTTGTCCTTCATTGTAAAAGTTTAAACAGTTAGGGACCCAATTGTTATTATCCAATACATGTATGCATATAAGTTGAACATATGACTGAATATGCCTTTCATTTTTTTTGGCTTTCCTTTTCTCTTCCTCTTTTTTGGGGTTTCTTCAATAGTTCAAACTCTTGATAAAGAAGCCAAATATTTCCTCTCTTCAACCTTCAAACTCAAAACTCTTCGGGTTTTGTTTAGAGAGAGAAGAAGAGAAGTAATTAGTATCAGAACTGAATCAGAGTAGTAATAATAATAATAACAATAGTTATTATGGGAGATTCATACGATGAAGAGTGTGATTACTTGTTTAAGGCAGTAATGATAGGAGATTCAGCAGTTGGGAAATCAAACCTTCTTTCAAGATTTGCTCGCGATGAATTCCGATTGGATTCTAAACCAACTATCGGTGTTGAATTTGCTTACAGAAATATTAAGGTTGGAGATAAGCTCATCAAGGCTCAAATTTGGGATACTGCTGGTCAAGAAAGGTACGCCTCTCTTCTTCAATCATCAATCACCTGATCATTTTCTTTTTTCTAAAGCTTTCTATGATTTGTTTTATCTTGAAACTGAATTAGCTGTATTTTATCAAATTGTATATATTGTTTGTATTGATCGGTTTTCAGTATCTTTAGATTGAGCCATCGTATTAATCAAGACATTAAGTAAAATTACAGCAGTTCTAAATACGTGTAATTTAATTTTAGAATCTCGACGAGTTTGAATTCTGATACTCTAGGGTTCGCTTTTAAACAAATTTACCGATGAATTCTTTGTTTTGATGGAAAGTGGTGATTAGTTTCGTCGATCTTAAACAGGGAATGTTGTTTAGTTAGTTAGTTAATTAATTAAGGTTAAATAGTAATTAAGATTAATAAAAGAGAAAGTAATAAGTAAACAAACTATAGAGTTCACGGGCAGAACGTTTAGTAAAATCCAATCTGTCCTTTTTGTGATTACTCGTATGCACGCGAATGTCATTATGCTGCGAAAATTCCGGGGACACAATAACAATAAGCTTTGTCAAATTTGTTGGCCAATTAGAGACTGCCACGTTTGCAATCTCCCAGTTTCATAGTTCACATGTTGTACTCATCAATTATCATCACGATGATGCGGAGGTTGAGCAATCTATACAAACTAATTTATTATGAAATCCATAGAAAAATAAAATAAATGAGAGTAGGGTAAGTAGACAATGTGATGATAATTGATAAATACAATAATAGTATTTCAATATTTATATATAAATTTATATACCTAGTATTGTTTGGATAAGATTTTGCTGAGTTGTTACATTCAAATTAGTGATTTATTATTATTCCAAATAATAGTTATGTTAAGAGTTTTTTTTTATATATTTATTATTAAAAAAACATTGAAAATGTTTTTATTGTCATACTGAAGCCATTTACACTTTTATATATGTTTCAGTTTTTTTAATATTTATTTTACTTTATTCAACATATTTAAATATTCTAATTTTTATTTCTGCAGCGATATTTAATTACATTATTTTTGTATTTTAAATTATTGCAGGTTTAGAGCCATAACAAGTTCATATTACAGAGGAGCACTCGGCGCATTGCTCGTCTACGACATAACTCGACGGCAGACGTTCGAGAACACAAAGAAATGGCTCCGAGAACTCCGAGAATTCGGCAATTCATGCATGGCCATCGTTCTCGTCGGCAACAAATCCGATCTAAGCCATTCGAGAGAAGTCGAAGAAGAAGAAGGCAAGAATCTCGCCGAAACAGAAGGCTTGTATTTCATGGAAACTTCCGCCATGGAGAATTTGAACGTTGAGGATGCGTTTTTGCAGATGATTAATAAAATCCACGAGTGTACGATTCAGAAGAGTCTGGAAGCTAAGAGGAATGAAACGACGGCTTTTGCCGCTGTGAGTAAGCTTCAGAATGGGAAAGAGATTATTAATATCGATGAAGTGACTGCGACGAAACAGGCGAGCTGTTGTTATAGGTAAATTATGAATTATAGAGCGGTTGGAGTTTTTGCTGATCGATTTAATTTCCAAGTTTTTTGATGTATTAATTGCTTGATCTTGAAGGTTATTTTCGGTGATGTATTGAGTTTCATGTGTAAAATTTGTAATACATGATGATGAATGACAACATATAGATGGAATATTATTGCTCTTTTTTCTTTTTATTTTTTTTTTTAATTTTTTTATGAATGACAACGTTTTTTGTTCTTCAATTTAAGATTCAAAACCTCACCCTCTCTCTTTTCGTACCGTGTTTAAAGAAAAATATGATAGATATATAAAATTAAAAAATATAATAAATATCAAGAAAAATTATCCCCACTAACTATCATTCACTTTCCAAAATTTAAAAAATAATTATTTTAAATAAAAATATTCCTACTTAAAAATATATTTATGCTCGAAAGTCAGCACATTGTTAGCATATTAATTCTGCATTTCTATTTTCATATGCATAATTAAATAAATTTTTATTTATTTAACCATTATTTATATAGAAATTTATCTATTCAAATTTCAATAAATAAATGTTAGCATTCTACGAGTGTGGTGTATTTCTATACGTTGAAACTAATTTTTAAATTCTTAATAAAAGTCAGATATATTTATTAAAATTGTCGTGAATTTCAAACTAAATTAAACACAATTTATATATAAATGTTGGATTGAATTTAAATTTTTATTTGGATAATTTTGTAATATTTTTTATTACGAAAAAAATAATAGTTTAGATTTTCGTATCAAAATTTCACATCTACACAATTGGTGACGTGAATATTAACGCCGCAACTAAAACATGGAAGGAAGCTGGTCGTTTGTTTGCATAAATCTGATGATTGAAGCTTATACAAAATTATTGAAGGATTAGGATAAGAAGAAAATCATCCACTTCAACGAGAACCACATTGACCAACTCTTCTGTTGTGTACACCAAACAATCCCTATTGTTAGAACCGTTGGGCCGTCATAGTCCCGCCCCTACTGTGATTTTTATCAAAACACTCTCGTGCTAATGCAATCACCGTCTGATAAAAATAGTCTCCTCTTAGATTTCAGATCTGGCCCTCTAGTAAGTATCAAATTCTTTCTTTGTGATTTGCAAAAGTAACCAAAAACTCTTTTCAATTTTGCATCCTAAATTTATTGGTACCATTTAATTGCGTTAATAAAAAATAAAACGTTCAATTATCATAAAAATAAATGATTCTAGAATAATATTATTATTTTATCATTTTTTAAATAAACTAAAGAAAAATTATTTTTGTTACAATATTCAATTATAAGTAAATTGAGACAAAAACATATTTCTGAATTTATTTATTACTTTTACAAAGTAAACTTATTTGGTAATTTCTCTCAAATCTAGTTATACATAAAATTTGGACGTCACAAAATAGTTGTTTACGAATTCATTAATTCACGATTAATCTCTTTGTTAATCAATCTTATTTTTTTTTTATTTTAATTAATATATCAGAAATTTAACACGTGGATACACATCGCCGTGACTCTAGCACACACTCGGTATCCTCTTCCGTCTTCTTCAGCCCACCGTTCTTCGTTTAAGTGAAAGCAAAAGAAAATAGAAGCCATCGTTGGTTACGCCTAATTCAAATGTCAAATTATAAATAAGCGTTTTATTTTCCTTTTAATACTATTCGAACGCAAGTCATAACAAACTGTAAATAAATCTGCAATTAGAATGGCGAATTGGATCTCCAACAAACTCAAAGTCGCTGAAACCCTCCTTCAACAGGTGCGATTTCTTTCTTTATTCTTTCTTCATTTCATATTCTGTCTGTTTGTTTCCCGAGAAAATAGTTTTTGAGCTGCTATTTCTTTAAATTTATTTTTCTGTTCTTTAAATTGAATTGTTTAAATCAACGGGTTCAGATCGATCAACAAGCTGCCGAATCACTCGGCAAGGGCGAGAAGCCTCGATCTGACGATCCGACATTCGATGCCCCGAGTAAAAGCAGTGGTTCTGTGCCATTAAAAGATCAATTAAAGAAGAAAACGGTGGAAAACAATGGTTATGGAGGCAAATTACAGAGTGATGCTAATGTTAATGCTCTTAATAGAAATAATTCGTTTAGTAGTTCGAAACCTAAGTCTACGCTCACTGATAGTGACTGGACCGAACTGCTTGGGACGCCTGATAAGGCTCCAAGTTTGGGGAGTGCTAGGAAGGATGAGAGGAGGCAAGGGAGCAGTTTGGGAAATAGGAATAGGAAGATTATAAATAGTAGTGTGGTTAAGTCTGCACGGAGGTTGGATATTGCCTTGGGAAGTAAGGTAAATGGTGGAAATAAACCGAGTGATGGGGAAGAGTCTGGCACTTCAGGAAGGTCTTCGAGTGTTGGAAGGTCTTCCAGTGTTGAAATGCACACTTATAGGACGAGTTTGGAAGGGAAGGATGTGAAACCTAAAGATGTAAGAAGTGAAGAAAATGGTGACACAAAGAATTTTCGCCATTTAGACATGGTGCCAATATCAGGAAACGTTGGTGCATTATCTGGTGTGAAGATCGGAATGAATGATGTTGATGAGCAGATAAGAAGTAGTGTGAGAGGGAACGGTAAATCCAATGCAGGATCTAGAACTTCTATATCAAATGATTCAAAGAGAGATTCTTTTTCTACAAGTGATGATGAGTCTGATTCTGATTTGGGTTCATCTTCTGAGTCTGAAAGTGAACGAGAAAGGGAGGAAAGGAGGAAGAGAAGGGAGAAGATTTTGGCTGAGAAGGCAGCAGCTAAAGCTGTGGAGGCCATTAAAGAGCGTGAAAATATGGTCGCTAGATTGGAGGGTGAGAAGCAGAGCTTGGAGAAAATACTTGAAGAACGAGCAAAACAACAAGCAATAGAGGTAATGTTGTTAGGGCTTTAATTGTTATCAGCATTCTCGCTACTATTAGTTTTTTATTTCATGGTGAGGTTGATCAAGGTTATGTTTTGCTTAGTTTAATGGGAAAATAGTGTCTTCTTTGTTTTGAATTATATGCATAATTATGGAAAATGAAATGTTGCATATTTCTTAATATCATTCTTACGGTCATTAGCTTTGATGAGGTTGATTGGGATCAGATTATTCAGTGTTGAATTTTGAACCTATTTTTTTTTTCAAATAATTTGAAGTGAAGAACTACATGTTAGAGAAAACTATTGTCAATATAGGATAATAACTTAATCCCATTTTGCCACTTTTCCATGTTCATTGTATTGCTATTTTTTATTCAAGGCATTTTTATATCTTTTCATGCACTGCTATGAGTTATGAACATTTTTCAGATTTCTTCAATTACTCAAAAATCCGTACGGTCAAATTTCCTTATTGAATCAAACCTTCAAAAATCCATGTGCAAGTGTTTGTTACTCCACCTTGTTCAGTAGAAAATTGAGTTGGAAAGAAAAAGACATCCTGATAATTTGACATCCTTATATATATGTTTTCCCTTAAACATTATTTTTAAAATTAGTTTTATGATTTTAGGAATATGCTTATTCCTTTTGGGTTTTTATCATTAGGATGCATATGAATCAAGTTTGCACGTGGCAGTGATTGTGTAATTTTATTCATATATTATTTCCTCTCTCTTTATGACTCAATATGGCTGCAGCTCACAAGCTTGTAGTATTTTCTTAACGTCCAAGGGTTTGTCCTAGATTGTCTAGTATTATTGGTTAGAGTTAATGTTATCTCCTTACTTGCATCAGGCTTCAGAGCTTCAGACAACTCTGATGGAGACCATGGAGGCTGTTGAGTTAGAAAAGCAGAGACATAATAATACTAGAATGGAAGCCCTTGCACGATTGGCTAAACTGGAGGTACTGCAGTCTTGTTTTGGATGGCTGGTTTCATCAATTTTTTTATTTTCTGCTTTGTTCTAGTGCTAAATGCTTTCAATTTTTGCCTTGTGGTTATTGAGGGTTAATCTGTGGTTTCTAAAGATCAATGCTGGTTGCAGACTGCAAATGCTGATCTTGCAAGATCCCTTGCTACTGCACAGAAGAAATTTGAAGTAGAGGTATGATGTGATACAAATTAGATTGTTGTGTTGATCCCATCCTCCGCCTTCTTTATTCTATTAACTTTTCTTTACATATTGTCTTCACGGATGATAACTTTTTTTTTTCGAAATAATTATAACGAAAAGCACATTGCGCATATGTCACACTGTCATAGTCTTCTATATCTTAAAGCACATTGTGTGTTAGTCCTAGTATGAAATATGTATTTCTGTACCTTTACAATGCTCTGACTTTTGGTAAATGCTTTCTGAAACAAGCAGGATTCTTTAGTGTATTTGAAACGTTTTGAAAAAAATAACACTGTCCCTCGTAGTAAAAAAAGTGCTTCTGTTATGCTGTCTCTTGCATGATATAAGCAAACTTAGATTTTGTTATATTGAGTTTTTGAGCTTAGAGCAATATGTTTTAGTCATTAAGTGATTTCCTACTTTGGATTGTTACTTGTATAATTTTTATTTTCTAATGAGATCTATTCATATTGTCAGTGGTGATCCACAGATAAGCTATAGTGTGAAATGGGACTATGTTGTATTCTCCTGCTTTAGCCTATGAAATTTCATTCACATGTGAGTACATGTCTTTATATACTTTTTCTGCTTTTCTGGGCCAGACTGATCAGGTTGCAGAGCTGCGACGACAGATGGAGTTAAAAGAAGTGGCCCACGAAGGTATGCTATCTTTGGATATTATTTGATCATTCGGATATTGTGAAATAAAGCTTTTCCTTGCTCCCTCACCTCCAAAAATGATAGTGCTGCAGTACAACATCTTCCTGTAGTGATGAAACAGGATATGTGTATGCTTTAATAACTTCTTAGGGTGTCTAATTGCTTTACAAGAAAAAAAATAGTCAATCGATTGAATTTGGTCACAAATTCAGTTCAACGCAGGTCAATAGCGTTGTCTATTTGAAGCATAGGTGACCTGGAATCCTAGGCTGCATATGGTCTTTGGGTTTATGAGCGAATAATAGGATTTGAATAGGCTATGGTTTGCATCTGATTTCATTGGTATCCCAAGAGTTGAGGACAGAATGAAGTAGCCGTAGAATAATATTGATAGGTTCAGCAAAGTAATGAAAAAAAATGGGATTTCTTGGTCCTAGAAGAATGCAGTTTAATTTTTATACTTGTTCCCTAATCATTTATAATATTTGTTCCCTATTGTAGGGTATAAACACACTCAATAGGTATGTGTCCTACTGTTCATGTCTGATGCCAAACCTCATAGTTATGTCCATGCCACATGTCTAACATTCGTAATAAATGTATATTTAAGTACTGTGACAATGATTCTCTGGACCTCCCTTTAAATATGGGGGAAAAAAAACAAAGGCAGAGTAGGACAATCTCGCACTTTGCCTTGGAATGAAACTGTTTAAGGTGAGTCAATCATTGATTTGTTTATCACTATTGTTTTTCTATTCTTGGCGCCATGTGTTCTCACAACACATCAGCTTTGCCCATGTCTCATCTTGGACTTCCTTGACCTTCACAACTTGTATATAATCCTCACAGTTCCAAGCCATAATAAAGGCTCTTACCCTAGTTTGTGGTGATTGTGCTTATTCCCAAATGCATTCATTTCAAATATATTCATGCCAGACATTTACTTAGGCGGTGTTTTTTAACTAAATATTGAAGTTCAGTATTTTAAAGATAAAAATAAAGCCTATTAATTGCTTACATTGGAGCGATGCAATATTTGAATGCTAATTGAAGAGAAATTTGTCAATATGCATGAGATTTATCTTGCATTATTCATTGCTTGGGATGAGTCTTGAAATACCTCTTCTTTGTCGTAGAACTCAGCAGGAGGATCTCCAATTCTCACCAGAGTGGAACATACCTAAAGCAAGTGAGTTATATTTGCCAGTCCTTATAGGTTGTGCAGGATTTATTGTATTTATTTATTGTTTTCCTTCTCCCTTTTTCCCCTTTTTTCAGTATTTATATTACTCTTCTGAACAGAAGGGTTTTTTCTTGACTCTTTTGGTGATGAAAATTTGATTTTATGTGTGACAACGCTGCAGTTAGCAGCTTCAAAAGGAGTTGAATTTGAACGGGAAATACTTGAGGCAGAATATTCTTTCATAACTGACAAAATTGTACAGTTGCAAGATAAGGTTGGCTTTCATAGTTTACATATCTGTTAGTATTTCAGATATTTCCTAAATTGTGTTTAATGTGTGCAGAATCTTGTTGTGCCTAAATGCTTGGAGATTAGACACATTTGTGAATTGTTGCCTGATGCCTGTAATTTGTTGTATTTTCAGGCTGTTATAAAGGGATTCTCATTTCCAAACAAACTATGGATCAATTATTATATTTATAAACAACGGCTGTTGCATGTTAGAATTGCCTCGCGAATACCCTTTTAGGCTCTGATAGACTGGTTGCATTTGAGTAGGGATCCTTGCTTCACTTGTAGACGTTGTGACACAAGTGAAAATACCATTTTCCTGGATGTCAGTACCTGTTTTGGTTCCTATCTTGAATAGGGTACCTTGACAGCCTGGATTCCTTCTCACGTTACTCTCTTGTGCTCATATGATCTAGTTGCCTAATCTTGCTATGAAATAAAACAATGTGATGAATATAAAAGGTTCAAAGTCTTATAGGGCTATGATTTAGTAGACATTGAGAAACTGAATGAGTAGTAACTGAAGCCATTCTCATGTTTAAAAATATTTGTCTTATATCTGTTTGGATATCATTCATGTTTTAAGGATTTATTTATAATATTTCAGGCAAAGAAGCTAGAAGAAGACATTGAAATGACCAGGAAGGAGATAGAGGATCCAACAGAAGTAGAAATCGAACTAAAGCAAAGGCTTGGTCAGCTGACAGACCATTTAATTCAGAAACAGGCCCAGGTTTAACTTTGACCTTTTTACTTGATTGCACCACAATTTTTGGTAATAAAAATGATGGTTAGCTTGGTGTTTATTCGCTTCTATGGAATTACATGCTAATCTAGTTTTGCCATGATACACGTTTATTCTCATTGCAAAACTGGGAGATGTTCATTTGTAATATTGTGCTTTCAGAAGTATGAAACACAAGAATTCTTTTAATATTTTCCTGTAGACATGTAATAATAGTTTATTCATTATTCAGTTTAGGTGCCTTACACCTTTAAGCTTCAGAGATGTTTTGAGGTAGGAGATTTGCTAATAAATTGTAGCTTGGTTCCTGAGCCCTGTTATTGAATTTCCTCTTTGGATTGTTGCTGCCTCTTAACTCTTTTAGAACACTGCTATAGCTGTAGGTCTCTTTTCAATCATCTGGTGTTGGAATAAAATGCCTTTGTCTTTTATTGAAAATTTTCAACTAGTAGTTACAGACTTGCTTATGGTGTTGATATACTAAACTCTGGTCTCAGATTATCCTGGGAAACAAGTAATGATTGAAACTTTCCACGTTATGCTATTTCAACCATAAGTGTCAATTGATATAGGATGCCATATGGTTTTTCATGCACAACTTTTTAATTTCTGCTCATTAACCAGGTAGAGGCTCTCTCCTCAGAGAAGGCCACTCTTGTGTTCAGAATTGAGGTAAATTCTCCCCCTAGAACCACATTTTGCTTTTTAAAAAGGAAATGTAACAGATTCATACTTTATGTCTAACTTGATTTGTAGGCAGTTTCAAGGTTGCTGGATGAGAATAAACCAATGACCAGCTCCTCATCAGTGGATTTAGAATCTGGAGGATGGGAACTCTCCCAATCAAAGTTGAGACCTCTTTTTGAGGACAAAATCCGTTCTGGGAGGAAGCACATCGGATCTCTCCTTCGGCAGTTGGATTCTATATTTTTGGCTGGTATGGTATTTCTGAGGAGAAATCCAACAGCAAAATTGTGGTCTTTGGTATACCTTGTTTGCCTTCACTTTTGGGTCATTTACATTCTCTTGTCACATTCATGGTCATCAAATGAGGCAAGATCTGGTGCTGTCTTCTCCTTAGAGAATATAAATAAGACTGCAGGTTTGTAATTTGTGATTATTAGTTTATCTTCAGTCATTTGTTTAGCCTCATGTTTTGAGAGGTTCTTGTCGCCATTGCATAATTTGTTCACGTTTTCCCCCTTAACATAACACATCGAATTGGCCTTGTATTCTTGTATATATCAAAACCAACATATTAAGATGATAAAACTCGTTTCCAGTATTCCTCTCTTCTGTATGTTGAAAGCTTTTATACTTGAATTCTTTCTTACTCGTATGTATATATATTTATGTATTTATGTTGGGGAAGGAGTCAGAATGAGGTGAAGAGTAGAAGTAATTTTGGTCAATCGACTATTGACCTATACACCACTACTACCATGGATTTGCTCGTGGAGAAAGTCTTGCACAGTGGTATTGCTTCATATATCATTTTGAAACAATTTCTAGGATCTTTTTGGTCTCTTCGTTTTTTGAAGGAATTTGTACATGAATTGCAAGTGAATTTCATAGGAAAAATGCGCAAATATGAAATGTAACAACTAGATTTGCATTTTTCAGTGGTTCTAGAAAAGTATTGAGTGGAAAATAATTACAGGAAAGAAGTTATAAATACAATCGACCTATCACGTTCGGTCTATGATGACACCCACCAAAAAATTAACCCATCTTCAATTCATCACTGCTTTTTCTCTGGTCTGTTCTATACCTTGCACAAAAGAATATGGCGGCATTAATTCACACACCAAAAAAAGAAGAAGAAGAAGAAGATAATAATAATAATATACCAGAGAAAATGAAATTATATCATTTATAATGAAATATTATCACGCAGATAACCGTTTTATCTATTCATAAAATCTAAGCTGGAAATAACGTTGTTATAACAACTGCAGTTTCAGCAGCAAAAAGGAAAAATTACCAGTACCCAGTGACTGTCTCATCCTAACCACAATAGTTAGCCAACTCCAAATGAATACAATAATAGATAAGAGTAATAATAAGCTTCTCAAAATTTGTAACTCAACGCCTACAGCATTCTAGTAAAAACTATCAAAGAAATGACAAATAATCTGATAAACCAAAAAAGTCCACTGGCATATCACTTGGAGATGCAAGGTTTGTAAGTCTTTAGTGTTATTGCATAACGACAAATGCACCATAATTGGTTTATTGCAAATTTAAAAAACTAGATGGGATGCATCAAATTAATTAATTATATACATATTTTCAACAATTTCAGAGTAAGAGCAAGTCACCGGCCCCAAAAAAACAACATGCAAGTCTAATGGCATCCTGGTTATGGCCTAAGTAAACACATATCCTCATTTATTGTACAAATTTTGTAGATAAGAGTCAGAAGATGAAGAATACAGGCCAGTAAAAGTGACCTGAAATATATCTGCCTAAGAGTGGAAGAAACCAAGCTCAGTCTTAAATCTAAATTTTGCAAGCTAGCACTGCAAGCTAATAAAGGTTGATAGAGAGGAAGTAGGATGGCCACAAAGAACATTACTGTTCCCATTTCTACTACAATTCTTCCTGTTTTGTATTTGCTTTGGAAGGGATAGTATGACATACACTGTTTTTGACACCAAATCCATTATTGACTTAAGCAAAACTCAAAAAAATTGTGCTAAACACCTATTTCCTAGAAAAATTGATGTAAACAATACTCAACTAAAATTCCCTGATTCCCTAACACTAATGAGCAAACAAGTGCACAGAAGAAACTACACACTGGTTAAGATACCTAGCATCAATGATAAAATAAATCCAGTAACATGCAGTCTCACCAGTTTGGCCCTTCTTCTGGAAGATTGCGGAGGTACAAAGGTAATTCAAAGAGAAAAGTTGATTTGAACCACAAAGGTAAGTTCCCATACACTACTGGGGGCAATGGAATAAGAGGGCTGAAACAGAAAAATTCATGCACAAAGTAGAGAATGAATCATGTTAGGTTCACTTTGTTCCTCCCGATTGTATTAATTGAAAATTTATTGATGGCAAAGATATTATTTGACCTGGTTGTTTTTTTGTACAGTCTGTATGCAGCCACATTGCCATATTTCTTGTCTGCCGACTCCTGCATCCGTTCATAGAAAGCATGTAAAGCATCACAAGCATATTGTTAAATGGAGGTGAGTTATGTAACAACAAAATCTAAAAGAAAATCAAACCTCAAGCAATGGTATGCCACTGACAAAAAGAAGCAACAATGTGAGAAAGATTGGCCCAAGGATTACAAGCCACTCAGCACCGTCCAGCACAGGAGTAGAAGCAACAAAAATTCCCCACCATAGGAAAATCTGAGCACAACATTTATTTGATAAAAGTTAAAATCAGGATAACAGCTACCATAGTTGCTTGATTAGTTGGTATCCTTACATTTAAGATGCTGGTAAGAACTGATTTTTAAATATACGATGCTTTTTACTGCCAAATTTGAGAACCCACTAAGAAACTTTAGTAGAGGCAGACATCTTATATATGAGAGTTTATTCCACAACCCAGCTCTAAGTTCTGCAATAGATACACTCGACATACTAATTTTGTGTTCTGCAAACCCCTCATTTTAGTATTTAACAAAGTATGGTATTAGGTTATTTGCCAGGCATTCGATAAGTAAGAAAATATATTTTAAAAGAAAAATGAGTTTTGGAACCTTTTGTTTATCCATGCCAATTTGACACATCTCCCACATTGAAAGACAAACAAAAAGACCAGCCACCTCCTTGGAAATTCTCAAATTCTAAGTCCATGTTTTTGCAGGAAAACTCATTAGAAAGCTCTCTGAAGTCCAAGTCATTTGGATGATGGCAAAAGGAAAGAGAGGTAATCTGTGAATATAATGAAGGATCTTGTCCAAGACTTGCACCAGCGGGTGAGGTATATTTATTAATTTTTAAGTTGGTTTGGAGAATTGATGCAGCGAGATCCTACATCAAGAAAGTACTTATGTTTTTCATTTATGAGATTTTGTTATCAGAAGAATATATATGTCGTTCTAATGAAACCCTTAATTTGACAGTATCTCCTAGAAAGGAAATCGTTTTGGTTATCAAAAGAATAATCTTTTAAGCTGAAAAGGATTTAGACGAAGAGATATCAAGTATGCAAGTGTTTGATGCTGAATATAGATGTGTTGACATGTATTTATAGGTTGATTTGTGAGGTTGCTTGTTTGAGTTTTTAGCTCATAAGTATGAAGTAGGATTTTATGGTGCATGCATGTATGACACTGTTAATTGTCATAAATATTTATTTTTCCTATTTTGTTAAGGATTCCTAATAAATGTTTGTTTCTCCTAGTTTGTTAAGGATTCCTAATTTATGTCGTTTTGTTATTTTAGCTACAGACTCTTCTATTTACTTGGTATTTAATATTCAAAATAATTTTATTTTATTTAACATGGTATTGGAGGATGCTTAATCTTAAGTTTGCGAGTCGACTTAGAACAATTTTGATAGCGATGACGTGCTGCCTTATGAGGTGGTTACCGAACATGATTTAGTTTCCTACTTACCAAAAATTTTTTTTGGAAACCTTAAAAAGGAAAAAACAAATTCTATAAACCCTAATTCAAGCTATGGTACTTTTCATGGGTATTTTTTTGGTATACTGCTTCCGTGAACAGAATTAGGGTTTCTAGAATTTATTTTCTTTTCTTTTATTTTCCAATTTTTTTTTGTGAGTAGAAAACTAAATCATGCTCATTAACCGCCTCATAGGGTAGCATATCATTGCTATTAAAAATTTTCTAAGTCAACTCTCAAATCTAAGATCAACCTACTAGCAATAGGTTGTTGATATAACTGTTCCTTTGTCTACTACTCTTTGCCTATGGTTGGAAATACTACTATTCTTTGCCTATGGTTAGTTAGTACTCGCCTATGGAAGGCACTCCTCGCCTATAAAAGGCATCATTAGTAATCTTTGCCCATGGAAGACAATCTTCACTCATGAAAGACATTATGAAAGACAGTACTAGTACTCCTTGCCTATGGAAGGCATAACTATTTCTCGCCTCTTGAAGGCATTACTTGGTTTTCTCTTATTTTTTGATCGCTTCTCAACATTACTACCGCTATGGAATCTTCTTCTCAATTGCATTGGCTTCCAAAGTATATTTCTAATTTGAGTATTGTTAGTTTTTTTCTAATTTATTCAGAATTCCTAAGTTTACAAGGATTCCTAATTCATATTACTTTATTATTTTAATATTTAAGGAAGATTCAACATAATTTTATTTTCTTTAACAAAATGAATAATGCTTGAAATAAGGGGTTTGCAAATAACTTGACTACGATTAAGAATGAAAGGGACCATATAAAAGTTCTGCAAGAAGATTGGTCAAAACACTACAAAATCGCTTGACAAAGTATCTTAGAGAGTGGTAACTATCAAACAATCCATCAGCTTATTGATTTTTGTCCAAACTATGTTGTCATGTAACATGTCAAATGTGACTTGTTGAACATTAATTCAGAGGATTGTCTTCATATATGTGAGTTTGCCTGCTTATTGTTAATTCTGTCCTAGAGAGACAATTTTTAACTAAGGGGCTCTATCCACATGAAAACAAAAGAATTTAATCACTCAACCATGGAACAAGAGTTGTATCACTTCATAGTGATAGAATTTAATGATTTCAGACTTAACCAGATCAAAGGATACTGCCACTTAGAAGAAATGACAGAACTAACCTCTCCAAAATAGTTTGGATGGCGAGAGTATTTCCAGAACCCAACATTGCACCATTTCCCTCTGTTTTCTGGAGAGTTCTTGAAATACAGTTTTTGCTGATCAGCTGTAGCTTCAATGGAAGCACCCACAGACCACATAATCCACCCAATTATATCCTCAGCCTGAACAGATGGATCTCTGTCACTTGCGTTGACCACTGTTACTGGTAAACTCACTGTCCACACCCAAATAGCCTACAGTGTAAAATTGCATAAATTATGTTTCAAAGGTAAGATATTCCGCTATGAATGACCAAGAGAGAGCTCTAGCTGATTGATTCTCTAATATAGAAAGTGAGGAAAATAAGATACCTGAAATGTCCAAAAGATTGCCAATTTCCCAAAATTACTACGCATTTCATCAAAACGTCGATCTTCACCCCACTGCAGAATCCTGGTCAGGAAACCTTAAAAGAGTAAAAATAAAAAATGAAACATAACTAGGATGCTGTAAATAGCATTTCTTTCCACAGTAGACCAAGGGGGTAAACTTTGAAAGTGCCACAGAATCAAGAAAATGGCATGACAAACTATGAGCTAGACTTAAAAGTATGTCATTAACCGTTCCGGAAAATATCAAAGTGGCAGATTTGGTTACATTGAAAAAGTTATGTTTCCGGATGTTCTTTAAAGATAATAGAAAGGACAATCACCAAAAGCAAATTAGAAGCAATAAGATGTTATGATCACAGCCCAATAACTCCTGCACAAAAATATATAAAGAATAATCCTCAAAAGCCTTTAAAATGGTTCTATCATCTGATACCAAATCAATCTGATGCAACATTGAAATTCCTTTGCATCCATTGCATAAAATAAGAATATTCTTCTGTAGTACAAGAAAGCATAAAATAAGAAACATCCAGCTACAGCAAGAGGTGAACAGCCCAGGAGAAGGTCTGAAAGCTTTGATGAATAGCCAGGTTATGTGTAACAAAGACCAATTCCAGTTGCACCTCTAATAGGATATAAGACAAGCCAATAGAAATATGTTATGACCAGCAATTATACCTAAAGGTATGACCCGTATTGGAGTTAAATGATGGAAAATATCATGTGATATAAATAATTAGCTGAACATAAGGCAACATTTAGTGGATTTCAGAATGAATCTTGGTGAGATCGTAAATAATAGTACCCAGGGTATATTTAGAATATACCGAATCAGTATAGCTATCCTTCTTCTGACACAACAACACAATTTTAATCAGTATTGAAATGCAATGCTAGAAAATTTCTTTCTTCTTTTCTTACTGGTCAATGTGTAACTATATACCATTCATACTATCCAATAGAAAATGTAGAATCGAGCTAAACGTTTAATAATTTTAGAGTTGATATCTAAATTATAGGCTTCTCAATCAAAGAACTTATCACTCATGTTGCACTAACATTTTGATTCATTAATGTATGGGAAAAAACCTTGATAGATTAAGATGTTTGGTTTCTTGCAATTTACCTCATCAATAGAAAGAGAGCCAGGCGAAGACCCCATACAACTACAAGCAGTGTCAAGACTATCTGAAAATTTAAAGGAGCAAAATCATTCAATGTAAAGCCATCACAGAATAAGTAATCATATATCCATAAAGTGATATCTACAACACAGCTTACTTAAAAACAGGATTATGTAGCTTATGATAAAAATGATACGGGTCGTTAATTTCTTATTATCAAACAATTTCTTCTACTTTTTATAAGGGAAGGAGATTCATTTACCTGTCTAAAATGCCATGTCCCTTTAAGCAACAGAGTCAACACGGCTATTATAATAAAATTCGTGCTCCCTAAAAGGGAAAAAGGAAAAATGAAAACCAGTTATTTAACTCCATGGAATCGTAAACAATCATAATATTAACTACATACATCACATTTCTGAGCAAACAAAGAATCCCAGATAGCAATTTTTTCTTCTTATAGAAAGAGTGATGATATTGATACCAGCGAAGTCTGTGACTTTATCGAACTTGAGAAGAGCAGTGATTATAAAGAAAAACAACTGGTAACCCACCTGCAAATAAACACACACAGATAAAGAAAACTTCACACTCAGAACTTGAAATTATGAATACACAGAGGGAAAAAATTAAAGATATAAAGGACAGGAATATACAGTGACAAGGGCAGTGAGAGCTAAGAAATGAGAGTCTATAACGGTTCCCATTCCTGCTGATTATTCTTTGCTTTCTACCGCTCAATTGTTTTTTCCTTTCTTTCAGTTTGTAATTTAACATTCATGTTTAGAAGTGTCTGTTGGATACTTTGGATTTTTACAATATCTATTCGTGATGACGTGGCGTATTTCCTGTGGTTGGCAAGAGAACACCGTTAGACCCTTCTTCGTGGACCCGTTTTCAATCAAGCCGAACGCCGCACGGAGTTTGATTTATTAATTCAGTTTGACTGTTTGACCTAACAGTTGTCTACTTAAAATTCCGTTAATTAGTTTACTCACCGTTTTGTGCCTCTTAATTTTCTTAACCAATTTACATTTTTTATCTTCTCCATATCAATGATTACGTACTCTTTAAAAATGATGAAGATTTTTTTAACTTCAATTAGAATATAATATTTTTATTAATCATAATTTGTATATGTGATAAGATTATAATTTAAATTAGTTCATACAAGAACTCTTCTTGTAAATAAAATTTATTTACTCATTTAATTTTTTTATAATTTATTTTACGAATAAAATAATCTTTTTAGAAGAAAAAATTTCAGTTTATGTGTTTAATACCAACAATTTGTTATATTTAAATATTTTTATATAATTTCAAAAAATTTATCAATTAAATTAACTACTATTAAAAAAATGTATATTAACTTAAGACAAAATTTGTGAAAAGAAATGCCCTGTTAATTATATAATTGTCATATCACACTTGTTATTTCCTTAATCAAGAATATGAGAATAAATTTACAACTTTTTTTTTTCCTTTCAAGAAAAATTGCCTTAGAACAGAAAAGGAAAATCATACACTAAAAAAATACGAGTTCTTTTACTTGACCAAAAATGAAACATAATGATAATGGCTTATTGATTAAGCAGGTGCAATGGAGACTTTATCAACTTCAACAATATACTCGAGAGTTGCAAATGGAGGAATCTGCAGACCATTACCTAATTCTGCACCATTCTCTCCAAACCCTAAATTTGGAGGAACAATGACTCTCCTTTTGCCTCCTGTTTTCATTGATCTCAACACATATTCAATCCCCTCACACATTCCCTTACTGTAAGGCCTGGAACCCATTACTAGAGCCAATGGTTTCTTTTCTCCATCAAATGTATCAACAAAAACTTTCCCACTTCCTTCAACTTCTCCCTTCAAATCAATCACCACCAAATCTCCGGTTCTTGGAGTTGCACCACCTCCAACTCTCAGTTCATAGTATCTGTTCATATATTTACAGTGTAAGAATAAAGCCTGTACATATATTAAGTGTATGAGAGCTTCCGAAAAGAATAATGTACCTTATGCCATTAGGCAACACTACTTCCTCTTCCTTCTCCACGTTTCTGTATAAAAATGAAGTCTTGTTAATGGCAGCATAACGATTTTTCTTTTCAAAATCATGCTATCATATCATTTTTGACATATTTTTAGGAAAAGGACAGAACTGAGGTAAAAAAACTGACCTTGTATTTGCTTCTTGTTCAGAGACTTCAAGGCGGGTCTTTATCTGTTCAGAGATGACACCAAAAGCAAGAAAAGCTGCCCATGCAAGCCCCGCTCCAAGTCCAAATCTCCTGGTTAAAGAGGAAGCAATCCAGTCTGTAGTTTCAACAGTTGTTGGTTTAGGAGGCTTCTGCTGTTGCTGCCCTTTCACTGTAACTGGTGTTGGTTGCTCAGATGAAGCAGTAGTAATTTGTTGTGGAGTTGGAGAAATTGGCTGTGAAGGTTGATTTGATGGGGGAGGAGGAGTTTGTGATGATGA
Source organism: Melia azedarach (assembly GCA_028052125.1). Classification (NCBI taxonomy): domain Eukaryota; kingdom Viridiplantae; phylum Streptophyta; class Magnoliopsida; order Sapindales; family Meliaceae; genus Melia; species Melia azedarach. The sequence continues at coordinate 13,265,203 of CM051401.1, read as the reverse complement.
TGAAAACTGGTGAGTTCTTGGAAGAGGGTGTGTGAGAAATGGTGGAGATCCAAAGAAAGCAGCCATGGAAAAAATCTTTTGAAATATCTTCTTCTGTTCCCCACCTTATCCTTGTAAGTGATAGGATTTATTATTTGGGTTTGGGACAATTTTTTGAAGCGAAACCCACCCTTATCCATAATAAAGGGTGAACAATTATTTGCCATATTCTGAAACATCATAAGGCAGGATTAGTCTATATTATGACAATTGTAATTGTAAGGTAATGATCAACATGTACATTTTCATTTACTTCTTTCGGATATATATATTCCAATAAATGCCATAGTTTTCCTTCAGTAGCTCAGTACATAACAAAGTCACAGGAGTACACCTAAACCATCAATTTATATAGTTTGTCAAATACATTTTATTTACTGTGCTAATGTGTACTCTATCTGTTGTTTTTGTACATTACTTTTTTTACTGTTGCACAACCTTTTTGCTGTCTTCTACTATTATAGCTTGCTACTGGTTAGTGCTGAATTTGAGCTTGCTTTCATGTATTATTGCTTATTTTCTGTTTTACGTCTTTAGAATTTGAACTCGGTTCTCTTGGCCTATGGGCTTCTCTGGTATATTCTTCAAGAGGACAGAAAATTTGGTAAGTATATAACGAATTAACCATTATGTTATGTAAGAAAGTTTATTACTAAACCTAGTCTTAAAATTGTAGCAAGAAAAAAATGGATCCCAGCAAGGAATTGATCGACATATCTTGTGGAAGCTCGCTCGACAAAATAAGTAAGGAAATATGATGGTGAATAATTGCATAATTGTGTTAATAAAATTGTAAGTTTAATTTTTTTCATTTGATATACTATTATTACTGTAACAAATAAAAATTTCAAACTCTTTTGTCCTTGTTTAATTTATAGATTGGAATTAAAGAATTTGATATTATAATATTTATGGAATAATTTTATTTTTATCCCTAATTTCAAAACTTTGTTATATTTTCTTCTGATAAGGTAAGCATTTAATTTTTTTATTTAATTTAATGTCAATGTTTTATTATCCTATTATTTTTTTTAACATTGTCATTTGTAGAGATTTGGATCCAGCGAACCTAAGGAAAAGGACATAAAAAGCTATCAAGTTACACAGCCTAAATTTCAAAACCTCAAACAAGATGCTCGTGTCTCTTAAATTTATTGTTAACTATTATGAAAAGGTCATGTCTAAAAATGATTGTATTAAAATATTTTTAGAAAAAGAGATATTTGGATACAAGTTTACTGTTTATTTGCTACAAGAAGATTTACAACACTTCTCCAATATGATTCCCTAGACTATCTTTTTTTATTCTGGAAGTTTTCGCATTTTTATGGATAATATTAGTCATTAGAGCACTTATGGTAGTTGATTCTGATATTCATCCTATTGCTCATGCCCTTTTTCATTTTTTCTTCTTGTTGTATGTTTTCTGAGGATTGCAAATAGCAAGTGGGTTTTTTCTATTAGGTTAATTTGTAGTAATTGACTGAAGATAAAATAGAAAGAAACCCAAAACGAAATGGAATGGATGAAACATGATTTACTTAAGCTCTGCATATTTGGCCTTCTGGATTCCTGTTGGCATGCTGGTTACATGTTTGGAATGCTGTTAGCTTCTGATGCTGGTTTTGATTATTGGATTGTTGGTTTTCTGCTTTGTCTGGGTTCTGCAATCTTGGCAAGATGAATTGTTGCCATTTGGCTTACTGGTTGCTTTTTTGGCTTGCTTGTTTACTGCTACTGCTGGGTTCTGTCTGCTGGCATATTGTTACGCTGTTGTGTTTGGATGCTGCTACTGGTTTTGCCGGTTTGGATTGTAGATTTGGCTTTTTTCTTTTGTTGCATTTTTTTCATTCTTTTACATTGCTGTTTTTAACATGATTTTTCAAGCCTTTCTGGGCTTCTTTTCTTTTTTTTGGCTCTTTAGTTGCTTGGAGTTTGTTTTAAAAAATATATATTATATTAGACAGCATTAATTATAGAAACATTCCTTTCCAAAATAAATTTTAATTGTTTTGCAAATAATAATTTTTTGTTGAAATAAATTATGACATACCTTCAGTTAGCTAGTTTATTATGCTACAGCTTAATTATTAATCAAGTAGCTAACTAGCAACTTATTTAGAAGCTATCATTTGATGGCACAGATAAGAAAATGCGGATATAATATATTTTCTAATAATGAAAATATTTTGGTCAAAATTCTTTTTGCTGTAAAAAAGACCCACATTGCCAGATCATACAAAGAATTAAAAAATAAATTGATAAAAATATCAAATGTATAGATTTGATTAGAGAAATTTATGGTGATTTGTCTTAGTATAAATTTGATTTATGCTTAGCTGAAGATGGATATTATTGCCTTCGCCTTTGCTTTGATATTGACACATTTGAGACCTTACCTTAAACCTTTTCTTAGAATTAATTTTAATGCCTTATAATGGGTACATGCAAAGACATTTTTGATTTGATAAATTAACCCCCACCATGATCAAGTTAGTTTCTCTCTTATACTTGTAAATTTAATTTTATATCAATTTTTTTTATAAATTCTATTTTATCCATTTGTAAAAATAGCACTTTCGAATTAACTTTTTAGTTATTCGCATCGTATTACCCAAATTCGAATGGAGAGCCCATGATCCAGCCCATAACCCATTTCGGTTTCCTTCCTTCGCAGTCAAATATCTCGCACTTGTACTGTATGGCAGTGTTTGGGAACTCTTAACTGAGATCAGAACTCGAGAATGATCCGGTGACGAGGTTGAAATCGCCATGAATTCCAGTCAAATTCCGATACAGTAAGGCCATCTTCAATCCATTATTTCTTTTATTTGTGAATTTTTTTTATCTGCTTGAAATTCAATGCTCCGATCTGGTTTACCAGTTCCGAGAATCAAATGAGAGTGAATTAGTTAAACATACTACATTTTCAACGAAAATTTTGACATGGGTTCATTGTCATTTTTGTTGCATTTAAATGGGCTTTTTTCTCTAAGACATCATTTACAGCTTGTTTGGAAACCTTACAATCTAAGAATTCTGTTAAGTTTACTCTGCACGGAACCTGTAAAAGAGCATTTACATAACATAGATTTATAGAACATTTGCTGTTACAGTTGTCAATTGGCTTTCCTTTTGCATGAGTTCTGTTTAATTATGCGAATTATAAATTTTTTCGGAGATAAAGTGTCTGAAGTATTAATGATCTTTTGCTACATTCAGGCCTAGTTATCAACCAAAGCTCAGCTGCAGGTGGAGTAATTGAGCTTCTGGTTGAGCGGATTATTTTTTGAGTGATTGAGGTTGAATGCTATTAATCTTATCTTGTTTTTATCTCCTCTTCGGTATTTTTTGGCTCTCAATTGCAGTCTTGTGTAAGATATTGGGTTATTGTTCCTGAAGGTTGTGCTTGTGGATTGCAAATAATGGCAAGAATTCGGGATAGAACTGAGGATTTTAAGGATGTTGTGCGGCATACTGCTGTTTCTTTAGGATATGATGAGGTATGTTTATCAATTCATTTTTTCTTTAATTACTTTTAAGTTGTTTTTATTTGTTGAGGAGTTTTTTGGGAAAATCTGGATTATTAGGGAAGGATTTGATAGCATCTTTGTCAATATGTCCCATGTAGTTTGGCGTTTGAAATTTCCATCGCAATGGGATTTTAGAAGGAAATCCTATTTTAAATCACAAAGTAATGTTGGTGTTCTTGAATTAATACAAAAATCATTAATTTTGAATGAAGCATAATAGTCTACCTAAACTTTTGCATTTGTCATTACTATATGGGGGCTTTCACTGTTTGCTGTTAGTGTTTGTTTGTCATATGTATTCTTAGAATCACTTGCTAATATCCTCTTAGTTGATGAATTTCGTAAATCAATATTAATAATGTCCATGTGTGGGACTTTGCTTGTTTATGAGGAATTCATTATTGTTAAAACTGCAATTATCTCTTCTGATGTTTTCTAAATCCTAACTCTATCTTGTGTGTTGTGTGATTGATTTTGACAGCCCAAACTAGCAGCCATAATGGCATCTTTCATAATTCATAAACCTCGGCAAAGATCATCTTTTACCAAAGCGGCTCTCAAGACGGTACGCTCTTCAATGTGACTTTTAGCTTCGTATTATGGTAGTGATTTACTCAAAACCATGGCCAACTTTTTGCAGGCGTTCTTTTCTATAGGAAGAATTCCAATTTGTTTACTTTCTTCAACAAATAAGAAATACATATGTGCTTGCAATCTATATGATTAATATGCTTTTTGTGTTTTCTATTAGCTTGAAAGCATTGGAGCTTTGGAACAGTTTATGTTAAAGCATCGGAAAGATTATGTTGATATGCACCGTACAACCGAACAAGAAAGAGACAGCATCGAGCATGAAGTAAGTATTCATGTGTAATGAAGTTTATTAATAATTGTCTATAATGATAATAATAATTGGAGACATCAGATTTCTTTATCTTCATCGTGCAGCATATAATCTTATAGCTTCTTGTACATTTTGTGATGAAACTATGTATCTGTTCTTTTGTCTTCTTTTGAAAATCGTGTTTTATGTTTATGCAAGAATCTGTTGTATCTTTGAGGAAATTGTTTCTATCCAAATGCAGCATTTTTTTTTCTCTAGACAAATGAAACTGCTTAATTTCCAGTAGTAAATTCTTTGTTCCTTAAATGTTGACGCCAATTCAAATTTATGCAGGTTACTGCTTTTATCAAAGCTTGCAAAGAACAGATTGATATTCTCAAAAATAGCATAAATGATGATGAAGCAAAGTCAAAGGGCTGGCTTGGCCTTAGAGCTGACAACTCTAATGCCGATACTATAGCTCACAGACATGGGGTGGTACGATTTCTTTCTTGTTTTGATCAATTCAGTCTTTTCATTATTATTTTAATTAGTCAGCAGTATGATTATGTCCATCTGCAATAAGATATATCCTGAATTAGTTTACTTGCATTTCTAGCTTGATATCTGAGCCTGATCAAACTTGCAGGGGTGTATCTCACCTCACATTGAAAATGGTAACAAAGAGGTTCTTGCTCCTTCAATCATTTGTCTATGGGCAAAAATAGCAATGCTAAATTAGGTCTTTATCTACCTGTCTCCTGAATTATTGATACAGTCGCTCAGTGGTTGCCTTGGTTCTAAGTGGTCAGGGACTTGTAACCCTTATACACACTGCTAATGTTGAACACGTTTGATGATAAAGCACTTGAAAGTTAGTAGAAGCCATTTTCCGTTTTCGTAGCTGTAGTGTAGAACTGTGTATGTTCAGTTGTAAATATCCAACTGAGTTAATTGGCCCCTTAAGTGGGCACTGAGTTAACCTTTTCATGAAAACTGCGTGACAGGAAAATGATAATGTATTATGCTTAGAGACAAACATTGTGAATAGATCAGGGGCCTGTGTGTTTCAATGGCGGATAGTATTATCAGTAGAGGGAAACTCAAGTTATTGAGGCATATTAACTTAGAAATAAATTATGGCAATTAGTTGTTATAAGAATTTCTAGGGTACCTTCATTGGTTTCAATAGCATAGTATGCTTAGGAAACCAAAATTATTCCATTTGGTTCTTTTCTGGGGCAGTTGTGATCTTTCTCAAAGAGAGTGTTTTGGAGCCAAGTCTTCTTTGGTTTGTGTTATTCTTGAGGAAGTGTTATCTTATGCAGCGGATGCACGATTAAATTTTTTATTTTTTCTTCTCTTGATTGTAGATTCCAATGGCAATCTTCTTGTTTCTTAGCACATTGTTTTCTGCAGGTTTTAATTTTAAGTGAGAAACTCCATTCAGTCACAACACAATTTGATCAGCTGAGAGCCATTCGTTTCCAAGATATTATTAACAAAACAATACCAAGAAGAAAACTTAAGCAGGCAACCATTTCAAATCCTGCAGATATCTCTACACCAAACAAGTCAGAAATCAGGGAGCTTGATGAACTTCAACCTCAACCTCTGAGTGTCCAGCAGCAATTATTGGATGATGAAACACGTGCCCTTCAGGTAATTAGAATTGTTGTCCAATAATTTTCTGAAGTTTTTCAGTCCCTCAATGGCATTTAGGCTCTAGTAAAAGTGACAAAGCTTGCTGATTTACTTATCATGCAGGTGGAGTTGTCTAGTCTCCTTGATGCTGTTCAACAAACTGAAACTAAGATGGTTGAAATGTCAGCATTGAATCACCTCATGTCAACACATGTTCTGCAGCAAGCCCAACAGATAGAGTTTCTGTACGATCAGGTCAGAAACTTTTACAATTTTTTTTTTTTTTGTATATATGGAAACCATGTGAGTCACTGTAAAAGCATCTTAGTACAACATTAAGAAGCATACCAGCCTGGTTTATTTACTGCAATGTATAAGTCATACACTAACAAATACGTCCTTTTGTTCCTCATCAACTCTGTTAGGGTTCTTTTTTTCCTCATCCATCTGTTGTAGAAGGTGCTGGGATTTATATCAATTTTCTTAACTTTTGCTTATAATTTTTTTCATACAGGCAGTTGAAGCTACAAAGAATGTAGAGCTTGGTAACAAAGAACTATCTCAAGCTATCGGACGGAATAGTAGCAGCAGGACATTTCTTTTGCTTTTTCTATTTGTACTCACTTTTTCAATCCTTTTCCTTGATTGGTACAGTTAAAATAAAAGCAAAAGCTGCCTCTCTTGAGAGGGCCTCCTGTAGTTTTGACAAAAGTAAAGAGAAAATAAGAATAATCTTCTGTAGTACAAGAAAACATAAAATAAGAAACATCCAGGTACAGAAAGAGGTAAACAGCCCAGGACAAGGTCTGAAAGCTTTGATGCATAGCCAGGTTATGTGTAAGTGTAACAAAGACCAATTCCAGTTGCATCTCTAAAAGGATATTAACAAGCCAGTAGAAATATGTTATGACCAGCAATTATACCTAAAGGTATGGCCCTTATTGGAGTTAAATGATGGAAAATATCGTGTGATAATAACTAATTAGCTGAACATAAGGCAACATTTAGTTGATTTTAGAATGAATCTTTGTGAGATCGTCAATATAATACTCGAGTATTTTTAGAATAATACCGAATGAGTATAGCTATCCTTCTTATGACACCACCACAATTTTAATCAGTATCGAAATGCATTGTTAGAAAATTTCTTTGTTCTTTTGTTGCTAGTTAATGTATAACCATGTATTCATACTATTCAATAGAAAATGTAGAATTCAGCTAAATGTTTAATGATTTTAGAGTTGATATCTAAATTATAGGCTTCTCAATCAAAGAACTTATCACTCACATTTTGAATCATTAATGTACGGGAAAAAACCTTGATAGATTAAGATGTTTGGTTTCTTGCAAATTGCCTCATCAATAGAAATAGAGCCAGAATAAGTATTCAACTACAAGCAGTGTCAAGACTATCTGAAAATTTAAAGGAGCAAAATCATTCAATGTAAAGCCATCACAGAATAAGTAATCATATGTCCATAAAGTGATGTCTAGAACACAGCTTACTTAAAAACAGGATTATATATCTGATGATAAAAATGATACGGGTCTTTAACTTCTTATTATCAAACAATTTCTTCTACTTTTTCTAAGGGAAGGAGATTCATTTACCTGTCTAAAATGCCATGTCCCTTTAAGCAACAGAGTCAACACGTGCTCCCTAAAAGGGAAAAAAGAAAATGAAAACCAGTTATTTAACTCCATGGAATCGTAAACAAGCATAAAATTCACTAAATACATCACATTTTTTCTGAGCACACAGAGAATCCCAGATAGTGATTTTGGCTTCTTATAGAAAGAGTGATGATATTGATACCAGCGAAGTCTGTGACTTTATCGAACTTGAGAAGAGCAGCGATTATAAAGAAAAACAACTGCTTACCCACCTGCAAATAAACACACAGAGACAAAGAAAACTTCACACTCAGAACTTGAAATTATGAATACACCAGAGAGAAAAAATTAAAGAAAAAAAAAAAGTAAAGAACCGGAATATACAGTGACAAGGGCATTAAGAGCTAAGAAATGGGAGTCTATAACCGTTCCCATTCCTGCTGATTATCCTTTGCTTTCTGCTGCTCGATTGTTTGTAATTTAACATTTTATTTATATTTAGAAGAGGGAAAGTTATATGATACTAGGATAAAAGAATCTCAGTATTAATAATCTATATCTTTTTATCTTTAGATTCAAAAAAAAAATTTGGACCATTTATTTTATATACTAATAATTAACCTGTTAATAAAGTAATATGAAAATTTTATCTATTGTTTAGGTTAAAAGTTATTTTTTTTAATTTTTTAATATATTAAAATTATTTTATTATAGTTTAGTTTTTAAAAATATATTTGAAATATTAAATTTATATAATACAATTGAAATTTAATGTTAATTATGCATACTAAAAATAATATATTTACAATATTAATTTAAATATTATCAAAATACATATTCTTTCTTTATTTTTTTAAAAATTATTAATAATAAAATATATTATGAGAGCTCAAAATTTAATATTAGAAAGTAAGACATATTTAATTTATTGCCTATGATGATTGTATTTATATAATTTCATGAGAAATATATGTTGATTTGAGAGTATAAATGTTAATGTAATAGTTAAAAATGAATAATATAATAAAATTTCCTATAATTAGTATCACATTAATAAAAAAAGAAATGAAAATATCTTAAAACCAATAAATCGTGAAAAAAAAATATATATATATATATATATATGTAATTGTACAAATGTAAACAAATAATTTTAAAAAGGATAAATAAGAAAAGTAAAATATAAATCGATATCAATTATGATGAACATAAAATTTGAGGAATCCTAATCACAATGCAAATTTTATTTGGCATAACAAAAATACTATAATTAAATTACTGATATCTACTATTTACAAAATAATACTTTATCTAATGTCATGCAACCAAAAAAACAATGAGAAAAAAATTAATTAGTACATATGTAAAATCAAATTATTATAATAAATAAAATAATTTAAAAACATCAATAATTATTTTTTTTTCTATGGTAAAGCGTATTCATATGCTTAAAAAAAATCATACATTTATGTGTTATATAATTATTTATTATTAATTTGAAACTATATTAAATTTTGTAATCATTTTTATAATTTTACAAGTATTGAGTTTTGAATATAATTTTTTAATTATAATTTAATTTTCTATATTAGGATTACAAGTAAAAATGTTGATTTACAATTTTTATATTATATTTCTACTCTTTTTATTTCATATATAATTATAACATTATAATTTATTAATTTTTATTTATTTATATTTATCTCATTACAATTATAATTTTTTATGTTGTATTTATGAAATTAATGTATATTTGTACTCTTTTATATTAGTTTATTGTTTCTACAACCATTGTATTCTAATTCTACCCGATAAACCAATGTTGAGAATAATTGCATCATGTAGATGTTAGTACTAAATATTGTTTCGGTGGATGTTATTGGGTTTCGAATTACAATGGCTTGTAATTATTTTGTATGAACCCAGAAACTTGCCAAATAAAAGACATAAAAGACAAAACTGTGCTTTGGTTTTGTTACTCAAGCCAATATATAGGCATCCTGAGACTCTACTTTCAAGAATTGGTCCCCTCTGAACTTACTCCTAAAGCCTCAATTTGGCATCTAGTTATGACCTCAACAACAGAAGCTGAACGCAAAACAAATGCAAAACATTGATTACAACAATTTCAATTGAATTTTTTTACAGACAAATACACAAGATTGAGGATGCTGCACCAATGACAATATAAAAGAGAAAAAAGGGAAATGTTAAAAAAGAATCACAATCATCTCAACCGGAGTATATGTTGGGCCATCATCATCTATCAAACATTTTCTTGTCCCAGTAGTCCAGCACTTGCCACAGTTTTTTTGGGCAATTCAGTAACCGAGATTTAGTTTGGTCTACACTTTCTATTTTTAGCCTGTTGGGTCTGCCGGAAATCTTGATACCTGACCTCTCTCGTGGCCACTACTTACAGATGGCATTGGTCTTGGCACTTGCGAACTAGTTATTGGTTTCTGCAATGGCTTCAGAGCAGCCATGATCTCTGCAAATGTTGGTCTCAATTTTGGATCTCTACAATGTTAAAAGGATGAATAATGTCAGCTATGTCCATGAATATGCCCTAACGGATTCAAATGCATCTAATGAAGTTACATTCTATACACACTGGAATGACAATAATAACATAACAATGCCAAATTCATCTCCAGTACATTCACAATATCCATCACTTGCTGTTTATCCTACCATACTACTCTCTACATTGCCTGTTTATCCCACCACAATATAACTATTTCTGGATTTACTATTATCTACATTGCCTTCACCAATACTGTTAAACAGCTTCCAACCAGAGCCGGCACTCATAAATTCCTTGAACCATTATCAGCAAAGATGCCTTCTAACTTCTCCAAACATTTTAACATGCTCAGTATGCATTCATCACTGAGAAGGTAACTCAAACATGAGGTAAAAAAAAAATTCAATGCAGATAACTTGATTTTAATCTTGGGAGTGTTTAAGAAAAGATTTTTGAAACACTTGAGAGTAAAAGATAGGTCTCAGCAAGATTTTATACAAAGGTTCCCTGAAGTTAAGAAAATAAATAAAGTCTAGGAAGAAAAACTAAATTCCAGACTAAAGAAATGAAAAGGGAAGAGAGGAATTAAAAGAAAAACATCTGATGGATCTACTTCTACATACAACCCACCAGATCATCAGCATCATCAGCAATTTTATACAACCTAAAGTTGGGTACGTGGAAAAATGGGGGCTACAAATCCCAATATAAAATATTAATTCCTATTCCAGTTTAAGGTAGCTCACCTAAAAGTATTGAGAATTTATTTGTATGAATTACGATATTATCACTGCAGATAACTAACCAGACATCTACAAAATAGTGAGGATAGATGTACTCACGTCTGCCAGCACTTCCTAATTATATCTGCAATGGCTGGATCCATATTATCCGGAATGTCGAGACGGCGGTGTTGAAATCCTACTGCACCAACAACTTGCATGGGATTCATTCCCCACCATGGTTGCTGCAACGTAGAGAGCTCCCATAATATGACCCCGAAACTATAAACATCGCACCTGCATTGGGCATTGATACAATTATCACAGAGCAGGTGTGAACAGTCTGATGAAATTAATAATAAATAAATAAAGGCATACTTTTCATCTGAAGGTTCATTTCTGAGCACTTCTGGAGCCATCCACTCAGCCTGAAGAAGAGTTATTACAAAATGAAATTACTCGAATCTACAGTAATATTGGTTAGATTAGTTCAAAACAACAAAATAATTAATTACTCAAGGAAACAAGACATATTGCAAGAAATGGATTAGTAAGTTCAATATTTACTTCTTTCGGATATATATATTCCAATAAATGCCATTGTTTTCCTTCAGTAGCTCAGTACATAACAAAGTCACAGGAGTACACCTAAACCATCAATATCAATCACTTTGGATTAACCCACTATTAATATTGATATATATATATCATTATCCTGTATGTAACATAAGAACATGTATTAGAAAAGTTAAGACAAAAAGATCTCCCAAGAATGCCCAATCCAACATGACTGAGTTGTCTTATATTTAAACATTATGATTGCCCTAAAAGTGCCTAGAGAAGTAGTCCTTTCAAAACTTGACCAAAATGGAAAATAATGTAATCTGCCATTCATGCAATCAATATGTTATAAATATTTTAATGAGGAATTTATTTTTGATATTTATGTAGTCTGAATTAATCTAGTTATACTTTTGTCACCTTCTCAAAGTAAAACATAGCACAAATGCAAGCTGACTAAATCTGAAGTTATTAGACAAATCCAAACTATTACCATGTCATGCTTTTTACCAGTCCATCAACATGTGTCTACCCTAAATCAGCCTGACTATGACATCCTATATTTAAGACATTAATCATGAGCCAATAAAGAACACGCAAACAACAATATTTTCTTGTATCTCTCACTTTTACTTAATAAAGATTTCATTGATCCAAATTAACCACGTCAAGTCATAAAAAATTCTAGTTTCTCTTTTACACAAGTTGCTCTGTGTTCTCAACTCCATGATTTTAAATTTTTTGAATCTCAACCATAATGTTGAAGAAAGGGATTACACTTAAATGAAGAAAAGGATTACACTTAAACAACAATTCCAACTGCATTTTTCCTATTAAAGGAAAAACAGGTGCCTTCCAGCACCAGATTACAGGCTACATCTTTCTCATGATATAAACTTTGCAAAAATCATCTGTGTATCATGCACATCATAGCAACACATTTATGACACAGTATTTAAAGAGTAAATTTGAATGAAATAAAAGGAAGAAAAAGAAAATACAGCAGCAGCTAGCTGTTAAACTCAGCTTACCGTCCCTGCTGTCGACCTTGAAGAAAGAAATGTGCTGTTCTTCATCCGTGATAACCCAAAATCGCATACCTAACTTACAGAAAAATATGTAAAAGAAAGATTACAGACAAAATATCATGTCAACTCACATTAAGTATATGAGAAACTTTAGAAGTGTAACAGAGATCAAATTCAACCTTGACAACCCAATTTTTATCAACTAGAAGATTTGGGGACTTCAAATCACGATGTACTATCATTGGAGTACAGGTGTGCAAGTAATTCATCCCCCGAGCCTGAAATGAATTATGTGAGAAAAATCATTCCAGCAAAGCCACTAAAAAATGCTCATTTATGCAGACGGATACAAAAACATAAAGCAAGAATAATAGAATCATACAGCGTCAAGGGCCATCCTCAAACGCTTCCGCTCATCTAAATGATTGTTAGGCCGGTGAATTAACCTATACAAACTACCTCTGCAAAAAAAAAAAAAAATTATTCTTCAAGTTTCTGATTAACATGAATAACAAAGGCCCAGGAAATTAATTATAAAAGAAACACAAGCACGCAATTTAGCAGTCTATGGTAAGAGGTAAATTTGATAAATTATGCTGCAAGATAACACAGGACCATTATGGCTGATAGATTGAATGTATACCCCCGTCGAGAAAATTCTTTTTGAACGATAAAAGATTTGTTGTATAAAGCAAATTTACAATCACCACTTTTTAAATCATCTCGATTACTAATAATGAAGTAGATAATTTAGATAATACAAGATAACAAATCTCACTGCCTTAATACATACTTTCTACTAAAATTCTTCACAATGAAAATTAGCCACAGTAAACTAGTTACAAGAGCATTATAAAATTACTATGAGCCATGAATAACATCCCAAGACAAAAATTATAGAAAATTGCTTAATAGATGAGTATAAAAATAATGAAAAGAGGCCAGCAAGGAAACATACCTAGGCAGAAATTCTGTAATGATTGAAAGATTTGGAGGACGTGTTACAGCTCCCATAAAGAGAACAACATTGGGATGTCGAACCTTTTTCATGATTCTCACCTTAAAACAAAGTCATCATTTGAATTCATCAATGTAAATAATACTCTGCGACTTGCCTTCGCCAGGGAGGCTTAATTTTATTGAACAGGTAGAAAAAAGGAGGCTCTTAATATGATTTTAAAATGCCATTAAAGAAACACTAAATGTAATTTGAAAACAAATTAGTCAACAATAACCTTCCTCTCCAGAAAGGATCAGAAGTTTCATGATGATACTATTGCCACAGGTTTTAGTTCATTGAGAAGGAAAACAGACGGTAAAGAGTCATAGTTGCTTTTAAGACTAATTTGATGCATCACTGGTACATAATATTAGTCTTTCTCTTTCTGGCACATAATTTGAAGGTATGAGCATAAAGCAAAGGCTGAGGGCTCAACAAAATTCTTAAGAAGCTACTTTCCATGCTTTTGGGGAGAGGAACATCAAAATTAAAGATCGTGAATAATGAGAGCATATTAGCATAGTAATAAGATAAACCGACTGGATTACATCGTAATGGAGAAATGTTAAATGATCTATCATGACATAACCATTAACCATGCATTTTGAATCAAGAACATCCTACTTGGGTCAACTAGTAAAACTTCTTAGGATGGTACAAGAGATCAAAGGTTCAAAACCCGCTCAATCAGGGTTGTGGAGGGGTTTGGTTTACTAATTTAGTATTTTAAAAAGGAAAAAAATAGGGACAGTGAGCCTGCTCCAGTGACGTGGGACACAAATACTTGTTGAGGCTTTGCACTGGAGAGCAGAAAATGAGTGGATCTCTAACATAGCATGAGAGAGTCAAGAGAATCTTGTACCTCACTTTTGAATTCTTCAAGTGATTGACCATAAATATCTTGGTCTAGGAACCTCTTCACAGCAACTTCCTAAAAAGTCAAACGACAACTTCAAAATATGTACCTTCAAAGATTGGGGATTAGAATATATGTAATTAGGGGGAAAAATAAAGCCATGCATTTGAATAGTTATTTTTCTACCTAAAAGTAATAGATAAAAGAACCATCCCATAACATGTATAAGAAAGACAATATAATTAAAATAAAAGAAGGAATTTCATAATAAAAAATCAGTAATCATTTTTTGGGCCCCGAAATATGTTGACCTGTTCCAAGGACAAGGAAGATAGTTCAGAAGTACTGTCATTAGATTTTCCCGAACCATGATTTAAATAACAGAAAACAAATTCAATAAGATAACTATACCAACAAAAGAAAAACATAAAGAACACAGGTATGCACAAGCACCAGATACTAAATCACAACAAACATATTGTGCCGAACATGAACGCCCCTAAGCCATTTTGAAACTGTTTCCTAAGTTCGTTGAAGAAGTTTGATTTGCTATGACATAGTTCTCTTGACATATCCTATGTGAAGCTGACTCTGTCCAAGGATATCATTTAAGATATGCTCCAATGATGTTGCTATAGCCTCAAGAGAGTGTTTCCAATTGAAGCCGTAAATTCAATTAGATAATGCTAAACTTTCCTCCATTTTGAGCCTCGAGTAGGTTCATGTAAATTGCTTATTCCAAAAACAAAAACCAACATCTGGATGTATTCCAGTACATGCATAGTGGAACCGTGACCTTCATAGTTCTAGTAAGTGCCTTGACCAATGAATCACACTCAGATGCACAATTTTA
Source organism: Melia azedarach (assembly GCA_028052125.1). Taxonomy (NCBI): domain Eukaryota; kingdom Viridiplantae; phylum Streptophyta; class Magnoliopsida; order Sapindales; family Meliaceae; genus Melia; species Melia azedarach. The sequence continues at coordinate 13,250,003 of CM051401.1, read as the reverse complement.
TCTTAGAGCCATGCATATGAACAAATATGAAAAACGCTCTCATAAATCTTAAGCCATATAATGATTCCTTGTGGCAGTCTATAAAATTTTGGAAAATCAGGTACCTAATGTGTACCTGTCAAATAGGTAAAAATCCTGCAGACCTGGGTTCTTTGTGTGTTTTCTTAGCATAATTATATCAGCTTTGACACAATTAATCATTCAGTTTTTATTGAGGTGTCCCATTCTTATGCAACATGTCTAACAATGTCTCATATTCATTTTAGTTAACAATTTCCTAAATTCTTAGGTATTTCCATTTTACCTGCCAAACAGCTTATAATGAGCTACTGAGTAAGCTTTCTAGTAGAATTGTAGAAAAATATTAATGCCTCTTAGAAGAAAGCAAATGGAAAGCATTACATCCATTGTAGACATGAGACAAAACAAACAAGGTTAAATTTTATGTTCAGTCATAGAAAACTCACTGTTCCGTGCCAATCCCCACGATATACCTCTCCATATGATCCTGCAACATAAAAATGGGCCAAAGATGATACTTACAGAATATCACTGGAACCTAGATTATCTAATGCATAGTACTAGAAATACATAGTTTAGCAATATATGAGTCGATACCAAGTCCGATACGCTCACCCAAGGTGATTTCCTCCCATGGAATCTCACACTCCGCAACATCATCAAAGCCAACATCAGATTTTGAGCTATCATTTCCAGCTGATCGATCAGATACTCTCTCACCTTCTGAATTTGCCCCAAGAGAATCACGTTCCCTGCCTCCACTACCACTACCACAAGGCTCATAACCAGCAGAGTCTGCATCTCCATCACTTCGTGTACCCTGCTCATACTGCTTACCGACAGCTGCAGTTGTTGCTGCCATAGCTGCAGCAGTTGCAGTGGCTGCAGCTGCTACAGGAAGTTCAAGATTTGAGTCAGCACTTGACTTTGCTACTGCAACTACCATTGAAGATGCAACAACAGCTGCTGCAGCTGCTGCAGCAGCAGCTGCAACAGGGACCTCTTTTCGGTATTTTATGGCTGTCACTTCAGATTGTGGTGACCAAGGTTGTCCAGTTGCTTCCCTTGTATCAGGTGGATAATTTAACCCTAAACCTTCTGCGGGTTTAAGATGCTCAGGTTGGTCAATGGAAGGAGTTGCCTTAGAATGGGCTCTAGGAGGTAGAGGGGGCAAAAAACGAACTGGATTTGGATCATCTTGATTCCTTTTTTCTTGGGTTCTGATACCCTGTTTATTTTCATCCTTAGTTTCAGTTGGTGACCTGGCCTCGGCTGTTGACACATCTAATTGCTCAGAATAAACTTCAGTAAACAAGTTAGGAGGAGCAACCACACCACTTTCAAGTAATACATCATGAAGTTTTTGAGCTAATTGTGGGTTCTCTTTAGCAGCATCAATCATGTATTTCGAAACATCTTTCACTTTCATTCTACGAGCAGCAGGTGAGCTAACACCTTCAGTCCAGGAAGGAGATCTTGCATGTGCGTAAGGATAATTAGGCTTGCTGGGAAATTCTTGCATTAGTGGCTTCCCAGTACTGCGAGGATTTTTGTCCTCTGAGAAGATCTTAGATTCTTCCTCACCTTTAGGTGTCCCAATTAGACTCAAAAATGCATTAGATTGTCCACTGTCATTCAATGGACCTGCTCCAGCAGCAGAGTTCCTGAGCCTAGATCTCTTGTCAAATGTCCCAAACTCAGAATGTTCTTCAAATGAGCTCCCAACCCCACTGCTTGATGAAGCCATATGGGATGAGTCAATTTCTCGAGACAGAGGACTGGCTGAAAAGAAAGAGTCGTCATATTCTACATGTGATCCGACTGCATCAGAAGGGATAAGAGTTCCAGGATCTGCCATTAGGTCAACAATATACTCCCTGAAATTCACATTATCCATCATTAAACAGCTTTAAAAGTGGTCATTTTGCAAAATACCAAACACACAATTCACAGCTATCCTGGCAGCCATTTTATCAACTTGACCTTGTCCAAAGAAGCAGGAAAAAGAAAATTGAAAAGGCAAGTCAGATATTCACTTCTGGGGGAAAACCTCTGTATTGAAATACTTTGTTAAATTTCTTTTCTGCCTTACAACCCTGCTCAACTTTCTTTAATCCACAAATTTATTCCCTTACTCCTATCAAATACCACCAAATTCTCACTAACTAAAATAGAAAATAACAATTAGATTTCAATCACAGCAGATATTAAGCCTCCACAATTGACATAACTCGGGGTCCTAACACCTTGCTAGGCCATTTAGTTGATTAAACAAAAGCAAGTACAACATACAGGAAGCCCACTGATGATTTCTTGTCTATGAAAATCTCACATAATGAAAGTCACAAACCCATTTTTGAGAACTACAAATCTACAACATAATAGAATCAAATTAAAGAAACACTGATGGTTCACTCGGAAACAAAACAGAGCATCCTATCACATAGATGATGAATCTTGTTAACTAGAGAGAACAACATCCTATATGTTTGTTCACATTGCAACAACATTAAGTTCAAATGGTAAAAGTAATTAATTACCTTCCATCCTCAATCCTTACAAAATTCATTGCCACATCATCACAACCTGTGTACTGGTGTCCTTTCACCAACCGGCAAGGGATCCCGACACTATCAGCCAAAACCTACATAAACATGTAAAGCACTGAGTGGAAGCTAAAAATTATTTGTGAAAATATTTTCAGACATCAAGGTAAATTGATAAAACAAGTATTAGGGGGAACAGAGAATATATAAAACTCAAGATACCAAAATATTGATAAGAATAAATTAGAAGCTTTAGGTATCATGACCAAGAAAAAAATACAGCTATAATGACAGTTCAAAATATTACGATATTTTGAGGTCAAAGTGACATGGAATAATTAAGCAACACCAAGCCTCCCTTTAATTAGCAGTCAAACTTAACATATGCCACAATAGGATAACTATACAAACTTGGGACTGTACACTAGTCTAGCATAACCACAGACAAAAAAGTTATGTCCACCAGTCACTTTGTATTAACTGAGGTTTATATTACCGGCACCCCCGGCATAGGTGAAGTGTCAGAATGGTGCAAAATTCAGAAAGTAGGATAAGTCCAAACTCCATATGCATAAGCAGATTAGCTCTATTATATTCTCTACAATGCAACAACTAAGATAGCATTTGACTTTTGTCTGGAAAGATAGTTTTAAAATAAGAAATGTACATTAAGAACTTTCCTTGTAAGAAATATACACCAAAGAAAATAACTCATATATAAATATATATGGAGAGAGAGAGAGAGAGAGATCGAAGTGAGGTAATTGACCGCTTTGTACTTTGTAGCTTTTTCTTGATATAGAAGTTGTGAAAAGAATAAAATGGAATAAAACAAAATTAATCTGACTTTTCTTGTAAAATTTTATAATTTTCTATGAATTATTATGCGTACTTTCAGACCTCTTAGGAAATGTACTCTAATTTAGTTAGTGGAATAACATCACTGTATCAAGATAGTTTTTAGTGAAGTGGATCTCTTACTTAAGACTGATCTTGTGAGCATCTGATTTTTTCTAGATACTGTACTCACATTTTAAGTCTTCTCTTCTGTTGGTGTTGTCAGTGGGGAATCACACATCACCTAAATATCTATTGGACTATCCCACATAATAGCTTAAGGTGCTTGTTTGAGGACTTGTCTACTAGTTAAAAGAGTTTTCTGTTTTTGTTTTTTTTTTTAGGTTGTCTAGCTGCAACTAGGGAAGAGCTTATAAAGGTTCAAAAACAGTCATTACACATCTAGTGAGGGAAGCTCAAATTTTGGGTTCGATCAGCTTCTTCTACCACGGAAATCATGCCTCCTAAAAAGCATGTGTTAGTTAGGAAGCTTTTATTCTCTCTCATCTATGTAGTAGACATATGGCCAGGTCCGAAAAACAATCACTTCTCCTCTATTCAGTCTCTGCATTGAGAATTTCTTCCTCTAGAAATATAACTGTCCCAGCTCCTAGTTGATCACAGAGGGTTTTAATTGGTGGCCAATGCTCCTTACGTTCGTGCTTTGTGCAGATAGTCCATGAGACAGAAATACCAACCAGATGATGAAGCACTAACCTGGCAGAGGTAACCTAATCCCTAAAGCACTGACCTTGTCTGGAGACTAGCTCTAAGAGAAACCATGCAAGTGCTGATCCAATCATCAGTCAGCCAAATACTTGACCAACCTAAACCTTAGATTATTGACCATTGACCAAATTTTCAATTTCAAGGTGTCCCTTGAATATGTGCAATACACTCAAATCTTCTGGAGTTTCTACGAAATAAACATAAACCCGAGCAAGAATCTATGTAACCACAAGATAAAGCAGAAAATATGCATAAAGATTAGATTTTTATCCAGTTCTACATTAAACTGATTAAAGTACTGGTGCCAAGCTCTTTCAAGAGTAGCTCCACATAAAGCGGGAAGATTGTAAAGAAGGTAAAGCCCTAATCACTCAAAAAGTCATAACTGACTCTGATATGACAAACCAGTAGTAAATTTTCCTACGAACTGTGTAACCATCCAATTCACTTAGGGCCACTATGAGATAACTGGTTATTCCCGACAGTCATAGTGAATGTTTACCAAGGAACAACAAAGATAACACTTGGTCGAGCAGATTAGTGTCCAACAATCTAAGATATTTCAATGATAGTAGTAAACATGCCTAACAATACCGTAATGGAATTGTCCCATTGAATCAACGCAGCCAAGGACTTGTTTACCAGACAGAAAGTACATATATGCACATGCCTGAACAATAGGATGCCCCACGATGCAGGTTCAAAATGAGTCTTTGCAGATGACACAAAAATTTAGCTTTTTCAAGTTATCTTGTTTAACCAAATTTGAAACAGCTGATTTGAAACATCTCCATTTTCAGAAATTGATCACCATTTAGCAAGTGGCAGACATGACTAAAAATATTCAATCTAGAAAATTTGGTCACTGTTTCAAGTACAGATTTTTCTTTCAATCATCCGATAATTTGGGAATTTCGACAAAAAAACTCCCAATTACATCAGACTGATGGAAGCAGTCTGGAATAGGTTTATCCATATTTTAAACTTAACCAAATCTTTATTGCAATAATGTATTTGCCTATACGATCATTTTATGCCATTCTACTCTATCTAGAAGATAACCAAAATTTCAAGCCATAAATAAAAAAGACGGAGCACCTTACCAGAATAAATAAATAAGTGGAGCAAGTACCTTAAACAACAATGCCCGATGACGAGCCAAACCAATTGTCAGGGAACCAAGTGGCAAAACCATGCTACCAAGAGTTGCTTTCAAACTGTAAGTAAGACTTCGTAATGCTCTTGACGTGTTTTCAGGATCCCCAACTGGTCCACCCATGTAGTTAGCTACTAAAATAGCAAGGTTTCGCACCAAATCACTTTCCACAAAAGCTAGAGATTGTGATCTTGACTTGACAGCCACCTCAAGGGCCTTTTGTTCAAGTTTCAACAAATTAGCATCACCGGCCCTATTGACCAAAACTGCTTCCCAGGTGACACAATCTGAAACAGGTGTTCCTTGCAGATCAACAAGGGATGGCATTCTGTCTGAGGTGGATGCATCTGAGGTGGACAGAGTAGGGATGCCATACAGATCGTAAAATCCATCCATGATCTTGTCATCATAGCTAAGAGAATTGTAATTCTGTGAAGCACGGACAAATCTACGATATGAGACAGGTTAGAAAGGAATAAACATGAAGCAAAATTAATTCTGAAAAAAATTAATGCCAAGGATACACATAAAAAATCGAACAAGTATGCAGCATGCAGACATCCAGCTTCTCTAAAAGTAGACATACTCTCAGTTTAACAAAATTATGAATACGTAACAATATTTCTAACAGAAAGATCAATGGCTTGGTTGTAATCAGGGCCTCAAGAAAAAAGACATACATAGGCAAGAAAAAAGTCCAAAAAAAGGTTTGAGAAACAAGAAAAAATGTAAAAATGTTACTATATTTATTAACATCATTTCAAAATGTGACTGACAAAGTAGCATATTTACAAGCACCATACTTGCCGGTTGATTTCCAATGAAAAAATGTTGATATACTTGATAACATTGTTTTCAAAGTTTGACCCAAAAAGTAGCATGTCACAAGCACAATTTCCAATGACAATGATAAGTCCTTCTCATCTTAACTATTAGCATCTATCAATGTGTACAAGGAGCATGGGAACATACAGCACCCTTTCACAACGATGAAAGGCCTTTAATTCAAGTGGTTGAGTAACTCACCACCTAATGAATGATTTTCTATTCGAGCAAGCCAATCGGGAGTTGGGCTCCCCTATATTTTGATGAAAAAAAACTTATTGCTCTAATGATCAATTTATAAATAAAAATTTCGTCGGCCAATCAGAAAGAAAGACGAGAAGAGAGAATATGAGATTTGAAATTGCAGAAAAATTTGAACTAAACACCAAGGAAATTCAAAATCAAACTAAAAACAATGGGCAACAATGCAAATGTTCCATCTGGAAAAAAGTTTCTAGAATAACTATGGAGATTAAGTGAAACAAAACTTGACGGATCGAATAAATCAAACTGGTATATGAAGGAGCAAACTTCAAACTTACCCAGTATCTATAAGCAACAACTTCAGCTGGAGTATTCTCAGGATCACAAGCACCCAAACTGATTTGCTTGACAGCCTCAATCTGAACTGCCTCGGGATCCTCCTTGGCACTTAACTCCAAAGCCAATTGTATTTGATATTCCTCTTCTATATCTGGATCCCTTGAGTTACTAGACCCAGAATCACGCGGCATAGTATCTAGAGCAACCTCTAAACCAGAGGCACCGGCAGAATCAGCCAGTTCTGTTCTCTCTGCCCTGTTAACATTTGAAGAAGACGGTGGACTTGGACTTTTTCTATTTACAACTGAATTTAACCAGTTTGAAAGACCTGAAATGGGTTTATGCTCAGGATTATTAATGGAAGAGAATTCATTTGACTTATGTCCCTTGGAAGAAGTTGACCCTTCTGCATCTTCCGATTGGTTAGACATGATATGGAGCTTCTTGAGAAGGTTCTTCATATTATTTCACCAAAGCTATTGTACTGAATGCTAAAGAAATAAAAATCTGGCCATAAACATCTCCATTGTCTTGGACCAAGCATGAAATCTAAATCTCAAAATCAATCTCAATCTAAATCACATGAAAATGGGAAGTTCAAAGCAATCCAAAAGACTCCTTTTGGGTTAGCAGGTGACACCAAATCATCCTATCAAATCCAATAGCCAACACAACAACAACCATTTCAAGCAAAAACCCGGTAAAGCTCGTCCAATATTAAAAGGACCCAGATGCTTTAATTGAAAGATAACATCCACCTTTTCAAAGAACAAACAAGACCTACTCTTGAAGATTATAAACAAATCAAACACACAACAGACAATCCAAACTAGAGAAACATCTCAAATATCATGACAAAATATATTACCTTCTTCAACTTAGCAGTAGACTAGAAGAATAAGTAAACAAATGTCCAGATTGAGGGAAAAACATGGATCTTTCTTCGGATAGAGTAGAAAAGAAGAAGCACTTGGAAAAGAGAGAGTAGCTTGGAAAAAGAGGAGAAGGGTAAACAGCCAAGAGCAACAAGTGGGAGAGTAGGACCTCAAAACAAAATACAAAGAATGACCCACTTGATTTTAGAGGCAGAAGGATTTCAAGGTCCCATAAAAAGGTTAAATTGGTGCCAAAGACAACTACAACTACAACACCAACCAACTTGCTCTCTCTCTCCCTATATCTAAAGTCCAAAAACTATGTCTCTATCTCTTTCTCTCTCTCTCTCGTCTGAAAATCTTGGGAGTTAAAATAAAGTAAAATAAAATAAAAATAAGTGAAATTGTGGTAAAATTGTACACAAATGGAATATTAAATGGAAGAACCAACTTTGAAAAAAAGATCATTCCTTTGCAACAAACAACTCTACTTTTTCTGATGTTTTTTTTTCGTGCGAACTTGTTGGGTTTGTCTGTACGCGCTATAAAATTTTTAGCTTCATCTTCTTCACTGTACTTGTGTTTTTAACTTCACAAGTAAAAATATTAGCTGTAACTGTAACTGGCAGCTGTTCAAGGTTCATGCATGGAGTCGGTCGGTTTCTTTGTATTACGGCTGGGATTGGATCTTTGCTATTTATTCTGTCCTTCTTTCCCGACTTTTATCAATAAAAGTAATCTTATTATTTTCATTTTACATTAATTCTATTTCGTCTTTCCCCTAAAAATAGAAAATTTTGTATTTTTCAGCCTGAGCAGAGAGCAAATGCCATTCATTTCATTTGACCAAAATTTCAAGACCCACGTGCAGTTTCTTTGGTTTTTGTTCATTTTTCATTTCTTTAATCTGCTCTTTCCTAATTTTGATCATCAATTTCTTAATCGCAAGAATGTTTACTTTGAGTTTTTCCTTTAAAATTTATTTAAAACATCTTTTTCATCGATGGATAATTTAGAAAAAGCTGAAGAATCTTAATTTATATTTATGTAAGGGAGAATTAACACATACCTCCCATGAGGTTGGAGAAATCTATATTTAGATGAAAAATTTGAAAAAATCTACATTTATCTCTCCTGGACCGTTAGTTGACCATTAGTTGACCATTAAGATTAAGGGTATTTTAGATATTTTATCAATTTAATTATTTTGTAACTTACTAGATAATTAGTTCCTACAAAATATTGTATTATTGTTTATTAATTATTCAAGATTTCAAGTTATAAGGATGAAATTTTAAAATAAATTATATGAAAAATCATATAAAATATATATAAATAAAATAATATCATTATATTAATTTATAAATAGAATTTACATGTTTAATATTATTATTTATCACAATCATAAATTTTTTTAAGTTAATAACAATTTTAAAATTATACTTATTTCATGTGTATGTGCACTAAGTCAATAAAAAATAATATAAAATATAATTTAATTAAATTAGTACATGGATATACTATATTTATTTTCCAAAAATTCTAAATTTATAATTTTTTTTAAAATTATAAAAAATAAAACTAATTCATATTATGTAAAATGGTATTATTATATGAACAATAATGCAATATTTTATAAAAATTAATTATGTAATAAATTAAAAATAATAATGTCCAAAAATACCCTTAATTCTAACGGTCTTTTAACGGTCAACTAACGATTCAGGAGAGGTAAGTGTAAATTTTTTTAAACCTTCCATCTAAGTGTAGGTTTCTCAAACCTCATGGGAGGTATGTGTTAATTCTCCATTTACGTAAAGTTGAGTTTTTATTTATTTTTTTAATATTTTTGAGCACTTTGTTGATTAAAATATTTATATTAGAAAAAGTTTTAGGTGGTAATTACTTTGTGAAACTCACTTACCTAAACTTACATAAATATCTATGCATTCATTATGATGTTGCTGTTTGTTTTTTTGCTTTTTCTAATTAAAAAAAGATTAAATAAACATCATGTTAATAAATTTGATTGTTGAGCAAAATTTTAAATGGGATAGTTATTAATCTAGTTATATTTAAAAATTGAAATTAAATTTATAATATATAATTAATATATACATTTATAACAATAATATTTTTTATCATAGATATTTTTCACCTTCTACAAACATCCGAACACATAATATCATGTGGTATCGTAAATATATAATACATATAATATATTTTTAATTTTTTGCTAAATATACAAAAGTCACATGTCCTTAAATAATAATAAATGCAATCTTGGAGTTGACCATAACTTTATTGTTGAATAGGATGAACAAATTTCATATGGGTACTTCATCCCTCATAAATAAAACGATAATGACCTAACATACACTTTTCCAACGGCCTTAATTATTTTTCTACTTCACTAAAAAATTATTATTAATTATTATTCTCATTAAATTCCAAAAATTGAAAAAAAAATTATTAAAATCTTCTGAATTTGAGTAAATAAATATAAAAATTAAGGTAGATACTAGATAGTGTCATTTTTTCTTTATCCATATTTAGATTGCAAAAAAAGTAGTTGAAGATGATAACAATGTTACAACAGTGATGTTGCTTTTTTCTTTGCTTTTTTTATTTTTTATTTTTTTTGTCTTATTGTGATGCCCTCGCCAATAAGGAAGTTGGAATTATCCTCAGCCAACAAAATTAATTAGTAATTAATTATTTAATTTTTTAAATATATAATCTTCATTTTGAGGCTCTAGTTAAAAGTAGATAATGCCAAGTTTTTCAACCAATTGGGTGTTTCATCTTCTAATATTATCCAATGTAAAATTGCTTTTTTTGGTTGAATTGTATTATAACAAAACATATTTGTATTTATTTTTTTATTTTTTAAATATAATTTAAGTAATTTAAAATATATTTAACGCTCTTAAATTATTTTAAATTTTTTATAAATAAAATTTTTCATTGTCATCTAAATTTTTTAAATAAAAAAATATTTAATTAAAATGACGTCGTGGTATTAAATTATTATTTTCTAAATATATATTTATCATCATTTTGTTAAATCTTAAAAATGAATATTAAATAATTTAAATTTTTAGTTTAAATAGTTACATAAATAGATATGAAAACTAATATACCATGTAATCAATTATTTATGGATTTAGAATTTTGGGATTAATTAGGATATTATTTTAGGGTATTAATACTCCACTAAAATGATGCTTTGTGTGTTCATATATATATATATATATATATATATATATAATAAAATAGAATTATAATTAATTGTGAAAAAAGATAAAAAAAGGAAAAAAGAAAATAGCTGGAAAACTCAATGAACGTACCTAATTTAAGTCAAAGAAAAGAAAAGCAAAGCGACAACGTCTTTTCATTGCTCTCCACCAAAACCAGCTTGGATTATTATATTAATTAATTAAATACCCCATACAACTATTTATATCTCCAATTAATTATTATTTTTATGACCTACCCACCATTTAATAATTAAATTTGATTTCTATTTAACCCATCTACGTCCCCGTTTGATTTAACTATTTTATTAGTTAATTTTTTTTAATATTAAAGGTTTGTTTAATTTTTTATCGTTTAATCAATATTAAAAAATTTTAATAATTAAAAGAAATTAGTATTAAAATTTTTTCAATTTTTTAACTTAACTTAACTTATTTATTCTTATTTAACTTTTTTATTAATTAAAAGAATATTTTATGTTAAAAATTCTTTTTAACTTTCTATTTTCTCTTTAAATAGTACTAATTTTTTTATTTTTTTAAAAAATTAAATTATTATTATTTTATTTTAAAGATTACGTAATATAACTTTAAAAATATTTATATTAAAATAATTATATACTTTTTCTTAAAAATTATTTGTAATAATAAAAAGTTAATAACTTTTTGTTAAAAAATATATTTACAAAAGATATATTCCAAAAATTTTTATTTAAAAAATTATATCAAACAGATTCTAATTCTCAAGTTACATCATTTATATTCTTTTTTTACCTTAAAAAATGATATTTTTTTTTAATAATAATATGCTTAAAAAATTGATTTAGATTAAAGTAAGGTAACTTTTAACTATTAAATATAAATAAATGGGTGGTGGATAAATGTTAATCATTAAATAAAGGTGAATATTTATAAAATGTTTAAATTATTATGTTTTAATATTTAGTAGAAATATAACTGTACAACAGTTACATTTCAAATAAAAATTTTAATTTTAAATAACATATGATAAAAATATAGGTTTAAAATTGAGAGAAAAAATAAATATTACTAAATAAAATAATTATTTCTCTAATTGATTTGTTCAAAATTGTTTCAAGCTTAATATCGTGATTTTCATACTCTAATTTGTTAATATTTACACAAATTAATTATATTTTTATGTTGATATTTAGAAGCTAAAAAGAATATTTTTGATTAAAAAAATGAAGGACCTACAAGATAAAAAATGTTTGTTGATGATGATAGCTTACATAACGTATGACTAATATTTATTGTTAATCTAATTAAGGAGAATATTAAATTAACAAAATTAATTCATAGTCAAGATACTTGATTGTCTAATAAACAAAATTAGGAATAAAATAATATTAAATAGCACGTAGTCTTAGCTTGAAGTTTTCTGAAATTTGATTGGCTTTCCTATCTCATTAGAGAAGCCTCTTTTAAAGAGGATGAAAATGATTGATCATCATCATCATCATTGTGTTTCTTCTTCATCACCATTTTCACTTTCTCAAGAAAACTATTTATCCATTGACAAATTTAGACAATTCTTTACTATTTACAGCTTTAAAACCTAATTCAAATAAGTTATAGGGTGAAAGTTAGAAATTTTTTTTATATAAAATTTTACATTAAATATAAGTTATTAAATTTAAATATATTTAATAATAAAATTTATATTTAATTATATAATTAATATATTTATAATTAATACATATATTAAATGTAATTTTAACCGTAAAATGTGTTTAAATCTAAAGATTTTTATATTTGATATAAAATTTTGTATAAAAAAAAGAAATTATTAATTCTTCATCTTCGAATAATATCAAATAAATTCAAAAATTATCACAAATTTATGTTATAATAAAAAGTATGAATTTATTGTTTAATATTTTTATATACATATGATGTAAAAAAAAATTTAAAAAATATATGAAAATAATTAAAATTTATTTTATTTAAAATTTTTTTGATTACGTAAATAAATTAATATAATTTTTTAATTAAAGAGTAAAAGATATTTATGACGGCAAGCAATGTCCAGCAAGGATGGCGCATAAATTCTGATGAAGATGTTCACATTTCACACCCAATAATTCTTTTTAAAAAAGGAAAAAATAATAATTGTACGAACTTTTTTTTTCATTTTTTATTAAAAAAAGGAAAAATCATATTTTATTTTCATGCTGACGTATGGAAAATATATATTATTTTAATAATTATTCGTTCTACTAAACTTTGTGCCCAATCAAGATTGTGGCCTGTGGGCTCCATGCTTTAATACAAAGTTTAACTCATTAAATATTACATAAATTGAATCGAAATTCAACTTATTTTATTTTTCGCATATATATATTAATATAATTTTTAAAACGCAACAAAAAAAATAAAAAATTTCAAATTTTACTAACAGTAACATTATTTTTAAATAATTTAACATGGGTGATTTTATTAATCCAATAATAAAATTTAACTCGTATTTTTTACGTTATAAAATACATACTATCTATATAATATTTAAAGGTTGATGAGTAGGGTGTATATAGTATATACTTTAGTATATAGTTTTTGCCAATTAAATGTTAGGGAATGAAATTGAAATTGACTTTGCAGGAAAAGAAATACACTATCAAATACGATTATTTTATACCAACTCCAATTTATTTTAATTCAATTATGTATGTGTAAAAAGATAAGAACAAGTATTTAAAAAATTATAATTAATTAAATTAATAATAAAATAATAATAAAAGAAATTGTGAAGGTCTTAAGTTAGTTGGATTGGACTAATTCTTGGGCGGCTATTTTTGTCCTACGCCTTAAATGCTAAAAGTTTCCATATCTCTTTTTCCTTCACTTGAAACGCGTGTTCTCCCTACGTCTAAAGTACGTGACTGCACGCGCTGATATCGTCCAATGGATTGGAAGAATTCAGTTTCGATTGGTGAGTGGATAACACGCGCTTTGTTGGAATGTGGAGGAAAAATTAAATTCTGGGGCACCGTTTTATTGAATAAAAAAAGGAGCTTTTAAGTGGGAATTTCTCCGATTATGATTGGAGCGTGAAGACACGCGTGGGGTTTTGAATTACTCGGGAGTAGTGGATCGCCAGTGTGCCACCTCCTTCCACTTTGTAATTTTATTTATTTCTATTAAAAAAAGGATTTGTTTACTAATTTTATTAATTAATAAATTAATAGGATTTGTTAATTATTTATTTATCTAGTGAGATTATTATATTAATAATGTGATCTAAATCGACAGAATTTGACGAGGAGATTCACTGAGTAGCCGAGGATTCTCAAAGCAATTTCAACTTTCATGAATAATCCTTTCCAATTAGAGATAATAACATTTTGGTCCTTTTTTTTGACAAATTCATAAATAAATATATAATTTATAATTTGTTTCACACTACTCCCTACCATTCGATTCTAATTTGGGATGACAATGAAGTTATGATAGGGTATTTCCATCCTCGAATTGGCTCGTTTTGGGGTGAGTTTACCTCCGAACTCACCCTTCCCTATTTAAAAAAAATTTGATCGGGTCAACTTACCTAACTCGAGAGTATCTAAATTACAATAAGATACATTACTCTTATTACAATGTCTTTTTACTGTATAGATTGAAATTTTAGGTTTAAGTCAATTACAACAAGTAAATGAGGTGGTGAGATAAAGAGAAAAATATAATCTTCGAACTCGTCTCACTTTTCAAACGGATTAACTTTTTAAATCTCAAATTGATTTCTATTTTTAAATAGGTTAAAATTTTTAAACTTTAAACTCGTTTTAAATAAGACAAAATAGGATAAGAATTTACAAATTCGAAAAAATTTATCATTCTTAATTATGATAATCAAGCCTTTAAAATTAAAGAGAAAATATAAACATACATCAGTTTTTTAAATTTATATTCTTAAGAAAGGTAATTACGTTTATTTTATTACAGTGGACAGAAAGAATAATATTATTAAAATAACAAGATATTCTTTAACTTTACGAAATTAACTAGATTAAATAAAATTAAATTGATTGCGATAAGCAACGGGATTATTAAGTTGAGGGTCAACCAAACTCTCGTATAACATTCTATTAACTTACTAAACAAGATATATGCATGTGATTTTTCTTTCGAATGCTAAATCCAAGGCTGATTTTACAACGAATTTCTTATTCTATATAAACAAATCATACAAAATAATTAATTAATGAACATGGCTTGTACATCACTAATCTCAAAGAGATAATGACTTTTCTTACAGCTCAAAAAGAGAACATTTATAAATAGATCAAGCATAAGCTTATTTTGATAACTGAAAGCAATAAAAGTTTTAATTGAATAATGAGCTTGATTAATTGTGCAAATTCAAAAGCAACTAAATCAATTAAAATAAGTTTTAATTCATTTTTGTTGCTTAGTTTGAACTTAAGGCCCAACTTATTCCTCTTCATAGTTCATAAAAATATTTATTTATATCAAATTATAATATCGATTGTAAGTTTGTAACCAAAACTAGAACCTATCCCATTTACATATTTTGTAAATAAAGAAATAATCTCTTAAGAAATAGTCAAACAATTTGCAATTGGGCTATCAAAAGCACACCTCTTTTAAAACTCCAACTAGGCCCAAAAGTGAATTATGAACAAAGTTGTTATTTATCTATTTCAATATAGTATCATATTATTCACATTTTAATTCTGGTTCACACACTTTTTATATTTGATATCTCATCAATTTTTTATTAATATTAACATTTTATAATTATATTCTATTCCATTTCAATTATGGTCCAAAACTGAATATAGTATATTTCCTGATAATGCAATATTATATTATTGTTATATATAGTATATTTTCTGAAAAGTTAAATTTGTTTTTTTTACAGAAATAAAGAACATAAAATATATGAGATATTTGACAATAATATACCAGTGTTGTGTCACGTCATTTTATATGAATCAAATTTATACAAGAGATGGAGATTGTATACTTAGCATTATTGCCTAGCATGATATCATAAACTGCTAATATCCAATAATTTTAACGGAGGACTGCTAAAATGTACTGAAATTGCATAGAAATTTTGAATTCATTACAGAGAGACAAAACAAACTAATGATAATCCAAGAGTGACCTGAACAACAAACTTGATAAAAATTAGATTTACAGTTCCTATTTCTTTTACAGAATTATTCGCCCACCCGTCGTCTTCTTAGTTAGAAAAAGAACTCGTAGTACAACTCTGTTTCTTTGCAATCAGCCATCAGGTTTCCTAAGACATCCCCACAAACAAATTCACAATCTTCTTGCCGTTGATATTAACTTAGAACCACTGGTGGTTGTGGCTGTGGTTGTTGTTGTGGTTGTGGTTGTGCTTGCGGCTGAGGATCCTCTCTCAGTGGTGCGTTAACGTCCATTGATGCAAGCCCTTCTAATTCTTGAATTGCTGCAACCACACTGATATGGTTTCCGCTGTTTAACTGAGGCTTAAGTATACTGAGAGCTTGGTTCACCTTTGATTGCTGCAATAACAGAGGATGTAAGCTCCCAGCACAATATATATCGACTAATATTAAGCATAACAGGATGAAACTACTTGACTTACAAAGAATTCAAGCTTCCTCCTAAGATCTGCAACGGCTTGAGCTTCACTTTTTTCCTTTAATGCCAATGATACATTCTTTATTTCAAAATGACAAGAATAAGTAAGAAAGAGTTGCAGAGATATGTGCATTACCAAAATAAGAAATAAAACAAAAGAATATTCAAAATGCACATCATCAAACGATTTTACCTAAAATTCTCATTTTGGTAATTCTTAGTTTTCACGAGTTTGTTTGTATAGTTAGATTCATTTATCATTTAAAACATATCACCTAGTACTGCCATACGAACAGTTGTCAAGTTCACACTAATAAATGCTACCTTTTGTCTATCAATAATGCTAAGAATACAACTCTCATACAAACTTCTTTTATGCAAACTGATGTGACAGAGTAATATTATCGACATATATTTCATGTAATTTTTTTTTAACTCCTGTGAAAATATAAGACATGTAGCAATGATATAACACAAGTTTGTACCTACGAATTTTGTATAAAGTTTGAATAGGAAACATTACTCTTCATTTATAAGTTTGCACTGTTACATTAATTTTTATTTTTTCCGATATCCCAAAGTTCCCCGACATGTTCGTGAACAGGAGATTACTGCACAATAACTCTACAACCTTGGTTGTGAACAAACCTATAGGACATACATATCCTGTAGGTAAGTGGTCCCAAGGGGCATTGCATTAAGAATGTTGATTAATAATAGTTTTAGTCAATAGTTGAAGCTAAAACATCTCCATCCTTCATGCAAAATGAAGCCAACAATTAATGGAAAAATAGTTATTAAACTGACGGAAGAAAAAAAACGCATTGAATTTTGACTAAACAATGAACATATGGCCTATTTTCAAAGGTCCCAATTCAAGTGACGCGATGCCGCTGCATTGTCCAACATACAAATGGTCATGGTCTTGGGTACATATTTAGACAACTACTCTCATACAAGTAACGTCAATGATAATAACCCCACATAACATGTGCTATGATCTTTTCTTTTAGTTCTATTTTCTTTTTAGGACCAGCAATGAGTAATGTGACATAAAAAGTGACAAACCAAACATTTCAAATGTGAAAAGCAATTAAATTTTATGCCAATATTTATATTAAAGCACTTAGCTGTACGAAAACTACACTACAGAACAAGAAAGGAATTAGTTACCTTCTTCGGCCGTCCCACGGGTCTTCCACTTCCAGTACTGTTCTTGAGCTTCTTTGGAGGCCGCCCCCGCTGCTGCTTCCCACCTGCATCACCGCTTGTGCCAACCTTCCTCGGCCGCCCTCTGGGCCTTGCTCCACCGGGCACCGGCACCGGAACATGCACGTTTGCATCGGTTGTAACGTAAGAAACAGTCACGGGATTGAGCTGATCTTGGGACTGCACTGGGACCTGAACCGGACGTCCTTTCACAGTTTTGGGCTTCCTAGGCCGGCCCGGCATTCTCTTCTTCGGCCCAAGTTGAACCGGCACTTCACTCTTCCTCGGCCGACCTGGTCCCCGCTTCGACTTATCCACAACCAAAGCCGAACCCGTAGTAGACTTTCGCGGACGCCCGCGTTTACGGCCCGCTTTAGGCCCATGGGCCGCAGAAACGGTGGTAGTAGTAGTTGTTGTAGTAGAATTATTAACGACGTCGTTTGGCGGAAAAGTGGCATCAGATCTAGGAAGCTGGTAAGATTTCTTGACCATAACGAGAAATCCACTGTTCTTCAAACGCTTCAAGTGGTGAGTCAACAAGGCCGAGTGAGTTGACGGAAGATTTGCGTAAGCTTTCTCTATGTACTTAGCTATAGCTCTCTTGCTTGAACCGCCTTTTTCTTTCAACGCCGTAATTGCTTCGTAAATCATCTGCAAAAACAAAGAAAAAACGAAAATTTTATGATAAAATCCAAACAGCTGAACTGAAGCTGATCGTAGAAATGTAAAATTTGTTACCTCGGAGTAAGGAGGGTGGTTGTTGAGGTTGAGAGTAGGAGGAGTGGGGTTAGCGATGGTGGCTGCGGAGGTAGGTGGAGGAGGAGCCGACGGCTGAGACGGCGGAGCCGGTGGAGGGAGTGGAGCGTCTTGGGGCTGAGGTAGAGAAGACGGGTCCATTGAGGAGATAATTTTGGGTTTTTTAGGGTTTTTCTTTTTTCTTTTTTTTTCTTTACCTTTTAGAGAGAGAAAATATGGAAGGAGAGAGAACGGTAGGTTAGGTCGTAGATTGGGGTTATTACGAGATGATGATGATGATGATGATGATGATGATGATGATGGATGAGATGAGATGAGATGAGATGAGATGAGATGAGACGAGAGAAAATGGACCGTTGAGAATTGTATTGTGCGTTTTCTTTTCTGGATTCGTGACGTGGCAGTTTTTTTGATGTCCTTTTCTTACCATTTTAAAAAAAAGATATATATATATATATATATATATATATATATATATATATATAGATAGATAGATCAAGTATTTAACATTAAACGGCATATATTTATACAATTATTAACTTAAATAATTCTAATTTTAAACTAATTATTTCAATTTTTCCTTTTCAGGTGACGTAGCATTAATTAATTAATTAATTTGATGATAAATTTTTAAAATAATTTATGACATTATTTTATCATCTAATCAGTGAATCTAATACCATTTAGAAAGAAAATATTAAGATAATCACTTAAAATAAATATTGCTAATTTAGAAAAATTTTAGTTAAGAGTGATGCGACCTATCGGAAAATTAAAAAAATAAACATGTAATTTCATCCAATATAAATATTTATATAAATATTTGTTTTTACTCGTTCATTAGTGGATACATAATTTTTATAATATTTTTTACTCGTTCATTGAAATAGTAAAAAATGGATTTATTAAAAGTCAAAATATTTTAATCTATGTTTGATTTCTTCTTACTTCTCTCTAGTCAATATATGCAATTTCTAAACTTGAGATTAAAAATTTATAGGGCAATTTTTTTATTTTTATTTTACGACTAACACCTTAGGTTAGAGTATCAATATAACGTCTCAATTTTGTATGTATTGTTGTTCTTCATTGAAAGGAGGGTCTCTTCATATTCTCATTGTTGTTTTTTATATTTACATTCTTATCCTATTTGAATTATTACAGAAAACCATTGGCATTTCCTATAAAATTATGCTTAAAACCAGTTGGAAAAATAAAAAGCATTTTTTTTGTAGAACTTTGAACGAGTGTAGTTTGTACAAAAACGTATGGGTTACATGTATATGGCCAAAAAATATTACGCAGTGCCAAACAAAATTTGTTTCTAATAAGACAACGAGTTTTTCTTCTGCCGTTTGAATGAATATTCATATCTGTTAGATTTTCATCACCATCGATCAATTACAAATTCATTTCTAAGTTTGAGTTTCTTCATTGTAGTCTTTGAAGAGTTTCGAAAAGGGAGCTTGAAGCAAAGAGAGAAACAGCTTCATCAAAGGATACGTTGCTTCAATTCGTTGAGAAATTAATTGTTGAGGATTAACTAAGGATCCTATAAAGGTAAATTTTCTAGATTTTAATGTATTTTTTTTGGTGTGGTTTAATTACCCAATTTCTTATTTGATTGCAATTAAATGATAAACTCTTTGCTTTTTTATTTTATTTAGAATAAATTTAGTTCTTCTTGAAAAGTTTAGTTTGTCTAAGAAGGGTGATAAAGAATAATGCAATATTTGATATTGGTTTTTTTAAATTTAATTTGGAGTGAAATAAGTGATGAAATTCATATATATTTTATGTCTAAGAAACCAAGATATATGAATTTATTTGGAATTGAATTTCCTCTGTCTTTTTCTTCGAAAAATGGGAAATCCTATCTTTTCGGCCTTTGTAGTTAATAACATATGAGAGAAGATGGTGTTATACAAGCAAGGATATTTTGAATAATTAAAGAAATTTATTTATTTATTTTAAGAATTTATTATGCTAAAGAGTATTTAAAAAAAATTGATTTATGATAAAAAAAAAAATAATTTCAATTCAATTACCATTATGTATAGAGAACCCTTCTGCATTCATCATTTACCGCTACTATCAATAATTAATGTGTTTTCTTAATAATATTTTTAGATCACTTATTTGTTACAAAAAATATAATTAAGCTTCTTATCAATTAGACTTTTCTAAATAGGGAGACTATAAGTTTAAATTACGTGAACACATTAAATAATTAAGACTGAGGTATATAATTAATACAACTTATAATTTTAAATATGCTTTGACAATATATGTTAGGTATAGTTTCAATCCTTAATAGTGCATTAATTTATTTTAATTATGTTCTTGTGTATTTATTTATTTCTAAAAAATACTCTATTATAATCTTTTATATATATATATGAAACATGATCCGTAACTTTATTTTTTTTACACAAAATCTTACATCAAACTATCATTCTTAGATTAAGTTTATATGAAAGGCATTAAAAAAAAGATTTCTATAAACTCATTTAATATGGTCATTTAAGTCTTTTTTTTTATTATCTTTTCTTAAATAAATCTTCGAAAACCTCTTCTCCTCTCATATCTCATGTGTTTTCTATTTATTCTTATTTTTATTACTGTAATATTTCTATCGATATCCTAACTTCTTTTTCTCAAGTTGTCTTTATTGTGAACATTGTTTCTTTTGAATAATTAAATCCTAATTTGCTTCATTCTTATTTGTTCCTATTTCGTCTTTTTAATGCCCATTTCTTCCCCAACTGGTTTAAACCAAAATTTTAATGATTTTAATCGTGGGTTCTCATGTGTTTTATGTGGTTCTCTTTTAGGATTTTATAGAGTTCTCTGGATGTCCATTTGTTTTTAAATTGCTTTAGAACATCAAATTAGGTTTCATTAATTTTGTGATTCTCGTCTATGCAAATTTATACTTTATCAAATTTTGAGCATGTAAAATCATGCTAAGTTTGTTTTTTTTCTCTTGCATTCTATTTCTTTGTTAATGTAATTTTTGGCCGGATTCATTTGGTGAACAAAAATATTCATTTGATTGAGCATAAACAGCTAAGATGGATCTTAGTATTGTTGAAGTCAACCATTAATTGAATTATCAGCTTATAGAGGGAATCAATTCATTTTGATAACTTTGAAAATTTTCAATTTCACATTGGATTTTGTTGGATACTATATTTTATTTTTTATTTATATATGGAATCAAAGTAGGTTGATTTATTACTAGCTATTCTTTTATTTTTTATAGCAATACACTTCATTTTTTTTATAAATTTTTTGAAATATAAATTTTTCTTAATTGAATAGCATATTAGTTTATATATTCAAAAGAAAACATTGGAGATGAGGAAAGAATAGCGTTTTAAAAATTTATTTACTGAGAAAAAAAATAAAGAAAAAAATTTAAGTAATCTTATTAAATGCGTTTATAGAAATTTTTTTATTACAATCTTAGTCCTTAATATACACTCGACCCAAAAGTGATGGTTTAATAGAATTTTTTTTGTCTAGGGTAAAACTGTAAATTCGGTGGTCTTATTTAGCGGCCCCCAATTTGGTGCTAACGTTGACTGTATGACTTGTTGTTATTTTGTGTTCATGCTGTCACGTTCTCCCTTCACTGTATGACTTGTTGTTATTTTGCAAGAAGATGATTGCAACCGTTGCAATGGGTCAGAAGAAGGTGGAGATGGAAACATTTCCTCTTATGCAAACCCAGGTTTTGATTGCAGTTCTAATTATTCAATGAAAGGGCTCCAAGAAGCCGTTTTCGGAGTTGCAAGCTCGAGAATCACTCATCCTCCATCAACGGAGATAAACCTCCATACGAATGCCCTTCTTCGCGAAATCTTCTTCGTAAATCCAACTACAAATCACCCGCCATATCAACAGGTATGTAATGATATTGATAAGAGTTCATTATCTCACGATAAACATTAATTCGAGTCAGACAGTTCCTACCCGCTTGTTGTAATATTGATATCTGTTGTTGCAGATGATACGCAAGGCGATAGAGGATTTGAATGAAGAAGGTGGTTCGAATGAAGAAATTATATGTTCGTACATAAAGACACTGTATGAACATGATGTTCTACCATGGGGGCTACAAGCTTCCATTGATAATGGGAAAGCCTAAGGGAGAATCGTCGTTGGTATCTTGGTCAAGACGGCTGCAAAGAAAGCGAAGAGGGACACCACCAAAGAAGGAGAAAATGGAGGAGGGGGAGGAGAAGACGGTAATTTGCTACGGGCCAAAGAGGCTAAGAGGGCGGTGGATGGGATAAAGCCTAAAGGTAACATGCATAATACAAACCAACAGCATATATATCTGTGTAGTAATGTACACAGAAGCACAATATATACATGTGTTGTGTGTATTTTGTTTTTGCTTCCTTTGCTTTCTTTTGTTGGTGTGTTTCTGTGTGAATATTGTAAGATGGAATGGTTTTTTATATGGGTCGATTTTGTGGATGTTATAATAAGTAGCCAAAAATGAGAACTATGATACTTGTTATTTATTAATTTGTTACGATTAATTTGTAGCATGCATGCCTACCTGCATGATAGTTTTCGAAGTAGATGTACCGAACTATATTCGTCTAATTAACGGACTCTTCTTGAAACAAAATCCTAATACTAATAGAAATACACTGGACCGAAAAAATACCGAACACCGAATACAGAAAATCTAATCTAACAATTCACATATAGTGTTTGATTCTACATGATTTCTCACAATTTTGTGGAATTGTCACTAATAAATATGGATAAATCTTCCTCTAATTTTGAAGATAAATATTATACGTATTATATAAAAATATTTAGACCGAACTGCAACCGTTGGATATAAACTTATAATAAACATTTTAGCATTTTCATAAAGTAGTCCATCATGATTCATGTGCCATCCCATAATGTTCAGTCTACTTTTCGTTTTTGTATATATAAAATTGATTGCCCAACGAGCTTGATTATCGTCTTGGGAAGGAATCAAGCGTGCATGTGACATCGATCATGATCACTATTGATAATTTGATATTGACCTTCACCCATAATTACCATATAATAATTCAAAATTTGTTAATATTTTATGCTACGTAATTTTTTAATTTACGATAACGTAAATGCAATGTTAATTAGTATTTAAATGTATATATATATATATATATGTATATGTATATATATATATATATATTAAATTAAAGGTGAGAAAGTGGGAAGATATATATAATCGAGTGTCGAGTGTCGAGTGTCGAGTCAGTGGCTGTCTTTGTCAATAAATCCAGATGATTTCCATTAGCGAGTAGCTATTAAATGTGATTTTCGGACAAAGATTCATCACATATATATCGTCTTCCTGTTTCATGTCTTCTTCAAGACAGCGACGTGTACTCGACCATCCGCCCGCCGCCCGCCGCCTCATCAAGTACACTACAGCCTACATGTTACTGGCAACAACACGCATTGCAAATTTACAAGTTACAACGCATGCCTTTTTATTTTATTTTATTTTATTATTTTAAGTTGCTTTCTCAACTAAACTCAGTTGAATACTAAACTGTCCTTATTATATTTGCACTGGAACATTTTACCCCACCGATAATGATACCTTATAGTTAGTTCCATAAACTACGTCGTATTATTACTACTACACATAATAATTTCATTAAAGTTAATATTTAATTTATAGATAGAGTAGACAGATGACAATTTGGTTATCTTTCCACCTAAAATCAAGACCCTTCTGCTGAGGACTGACTGACCAACTGGCTTCAACTCTGCAACTTCTGGGAATCGAATGTTACCCAAACCGTGTATGTTTATCATAACTATATTATACTAATTTTTAATTTATTAAATGAAATATTGAAATAATTTTACGTTCTTTCATGATTTGTGTATTCTTTGAAATTGAGATTTATATTTTGTACAATTTTACCTATTTAATTGTGCGAGTCACTTTATGATGTATGTTATGATCGCCTTGATTAACACAAATGATAGATAATATGATCAAATTATTTGGTCTCAAAATTTATACTATAAACATACCAACCATTTTACCTTTGAAGTCAGTAATCTCTTCTCATCATTATTTGTTTTTCTTGAAATATTATTTATTTATTATAATTTTTAATCGTATTTTAAATAAATAAATGATGTGTTTTTTATAACAAATAATTAAATTTATTTTTTTATATATATATTTTTTATTTTTTAATGAGAAAAAAATAACTTAGACCCACGTTCCTATCACGAAAGATCATAATTTAACACATAATGAGTGAATAATATGACAAGCACAAAAATACTATATCATAATAATGATAGTAAAAATTGTGAAAATAAATTTGTTTATAACTTATCAATTTCATCAAGATAAATGCAACACCTAAACTTGAATAAAAGGATATGTCTGAGAGAAAGGAAAGGTCTTATGCGAGAGTTTTCTTATTTATAAAATTTCATTCATTCACATTTATTTTAAAATTAAACAAATTATAATAATAATTAAGATAAACAGAGAAAAAAAATTAAAACAATTTTGTTACAACTACCAACAAAAGTTTTTTGTTCATGAAATATTTGTCACAGTACTTTTATTATACAATCGATATTCTCTGTTATACTTATTTGTCACATATTAAATATTTAGCATTAACTCAAAAAAGATTAGTGTATTAGGAGATATTATATGCTTACCTTATAAATTCATGATCAATCAATTTGTTATTTATTGTGGAATTATAATATATTTTTTTTCTTATGTGATACTTTTATTACATTTGACTCATTTTTCACATGTCTGTACGGTCTAATACATTTTTTTTTATTGTTTTCTTTATTTTACCTAAACCATTATCACACAATAGACTTACTCAAACTGTTGATTAAACGAAACAATTCCCTTTACACGAGATATTTGATGTGATTTACCTTATTATATATTTCTTCACTAGTAAAACACAATTAATGAAATTAAATGGTAAATTTAGAAAATTTAATGTGAAAATGGAAAAAATAAATAATAAAATAATCTCATGTTCAAATGTGAACAGCAAAGCCAAAGTTTATTCATTACATGTATAAAGAGCATAAATCAATCAGTCAATGTAATGTACAGCAATGAACTTGAAAGTTGTAGCAAAATAGCTTCCACGCAAACACAAAACACAAACGCAGACACAAAACACAAACACAAACACAAAGACTACTCCTGTCCTCTGTGTGTGTCTCTCTATCTCTCTGTGTCTTGTCTGTCCCTCTCCTCCGCAACCATCGGAGAAAGAATATAATACAGAGAGAAAACCAAGCAATCAAAACCCATTTGTAAGATTAGATGGCAAATGTGGAGAGAGAATAGGAAAGAGAAAGCCAAGCCAAGCGTGGAATGCTGGAATTGATTGGCTGTAAATCAAAGTCGAAGGCAATCAGATTATATGGGGGGAAGTGGTACACTCGTGGACGGTGTGCGTCGCTGGTTTCAACGCCATAATTTTACCAATAATAATTCTAACAATACTTCTTCTAATAATCATAATAAGCACAACAGTAATAGCAACAAGAAGAGCGATCATGGTTCATCATCTTCTGTGAGTGAATCTTCCAACAATCAACAAGAAGAAGGACAGCTACAAATTGTTGAAGACTTCGATTTCTCTGGCCTGAAGCTCATCAGGGTACCCAAAAGAAATCACCTTCCCATTGGCCCTATGGAAGCTATCAAGAAGGTTTATTTCTCTCTTTTGTTTTTCTATTGATCTTTAGGTTCAGATCTGTTGTATCGGTTTTTGGTTTTTTAATTCTTATTGCAAATAAGGATATGTTGTTTTTTTTTTTTTTGGGGGTTTGATTTTTCTTTTATTCACTTATTTTTATGGAAACAATAGTTTCTAAGACTCCTCTGTTTTATCTATTTTTTATTATTTTTTTTAAATTTTGTTTGCTTTATGGGAATGTGTCAATAGAAAAGGTGATCACATTGTTTAGCTGTGAGAAGAATCAAATTTGCTCGATGGGTAAAGTTTGGTGCTTTGTTCGGTTCTGTTTGCTTGCGGAGAAAATTTGGAAGAAGACAAGGGGGAAAAACAGTTCATTTAGATAGATTTTAATTATCTTTTGATGTTTCAGTTGAAAAATTGTCGATATTGATATTTTGAAGCAAGCCCTTTGTCTTTCTTCGTGTCAATATATTGCTATTTTGCTGTAACTGTGATTTCCCTTTAGTTGGTGTGTCGGGATCATTGATATCCTTGATAGGTTACCTGATTGGCCTTTTTGAAGAATCATTAGATAATTACTAGGAGCTCAGAGTGGATTCTCATTTCCTAGTCTCTTTTCAGTTTTACTAATCCATGTGTTGGATTTATAATTCATTCTAGTTAGGTAGTTCAAATTTTATCAGTCATGGTTTTAGGGTCACATATATCTATACTTTCTCTATTTTCTGATCATACTAGTTGATAAAAGCTTCTTAGTTGCTCCATTTTGGGAAATTGTAGTGCTGGATAATGGATGTCATCTCTCTAACTTTTGAAGAGAAGTTTCCATTTCCTTTTTGACGGAAAAAGTATGAATAGAACCCAGACTATAAAATTTCATTAGTTAAAGCACTAGTGCAAAAGATGAACATCTCAGTGGGAAATTTTGGTTGTGATTGATTATGGATTCTGTAGAATTCAAATGTTCATCGAGTGTAAAAAGGAAAAAAAAATTGTTGTCTTGGAACATTAGCACATATGTACTTTATTTTCTTCTTGGGAGACCATCCGAGGAAACAGTATAATAGAGAGAAGTACTTTCGGAAAGGAAACATCTAGTCTGTCAATATGATTTTGCCACTTGTTTTATGTCAAAATAAGCTGGTTTGCCTCTTTATTTATTTTATAAATTTTTTTTATTTGAAATCAAGCTTTAAAGTGAGGAAAATAAGATACTTGGGATGGCTTTATGAGATTTTTGGAGTCTTATCCTGGAATTTCTAATGATATCTTAAACTGAAAAAGAAATTTGTCTTCTATGGTAGTTTGAGTTTTCTTAACCGATTTACTGGTCCTTGTATTACTAAAACCTAGCTCAACAACTGGTTTTCAATTGATTTTTATCTTCCATCGATCTGCCTTATTGAATCTTCTGCTTTATACCTCATCAATGCCATGATAGAGGAAAGTTTTTGTTTTCAAGTCTATAAACACTAGTAGCTTATCTTGTGCAGAGTGCACTAGAAACAGAATTCTTCACAGAGTATGGAGAGGCAAGCCGATACCAAATTCAAGAAGTCATTGGAAAAGGAAGTTATGGTGTTGTGGGTTCAGCAGTTGACACTCATACTGGAGAAAGGGTTGCAATAAAGAAGATCAATGATGTTTTTGAGCACGTTTCTGATGCCACTCGCATTCTGAGAGAAATTAAACTCCTTCGGTTACTTCGTCATCCAGATATTGTTGAAATAAAGCATATTATGCTTCCTCCTTCGCGACGAGAATTTAAGGATATTTATGTTGTTTTTGAGTTGATGGAATCTGACCTTCACCAAGTAATTAAGGCAAATGATGATCTTACTCCTGAGCACTATCAATTTTTCTTGTACCAACTTCTTCGTGGTCTGAAATATATACATACAGGTTGGTGCAATGCAGTGTCTTTTGGCTTTTATGCTTTTCACAATTACTGATTTTCTGACTGTCATGCAGCAAATGTGTTTCATCGAGATTTAAAGCCAAAAAATATTCTTGCCAATGCTGATTGCAAATTGAAGATATGTGATTTTGGGCTTGCTCGAGTATCTTTCAATGATGCTCCGTCGGCCATTTTCTGGACTGTATGCTCCATCACACAAATTATAACTTTCATCTAAGTCTTGATATTTACCAAAATTGGTTATTTGTATTTGGTTCCAGTTACCAAATTTATGCCTCTAAACTGCTATGTGCTGATTGTATGCTTTTTTAAAATTGCAAAGGACTATGTCGCAACTCGCTGGTATCGTGCTCCTGAACTTTGTGGATCTTTTTTTTCCAAAGTAAGCTCCTGTTATCTTAAGTTTTGACCTTTTGTTTTTTATTTTCCTATCCAATCTGGAGTTACTGAGATGTCCTTCACAATGGTCTCCTTTATTGCATAATCATTTCTCTGAATTCCTTTTCCTTTACTGAATCTTATTAATTCAACCCATTCTAATAAGTTAGTTATTTTCTTATTCATGGTAGTTGCAATTGTATGAATTGATCAGACAAACTGTATATTTTCCCTTCTAAATCTCTTACATAATTTTTCTGCGGTGATGATCCGTTCTACGTGATATCTAACATGTTATTACTGTCATATTGCTCATTAAAACTACAACTTTTATGGAGGTAGTTTGTACTTAACCTAATTTCTTTGGCATTGGCAGTAACTTTATTAGACCATATGCTTATTCACTTTTTGATGGATCAACTGTATATTTTCAGTATCTTTTAGAATCAAGTATTTGTCTTTTCTAGAAAGATCCTTTTTCTGAATAGTTAGGGTTATTATATGTTAAAACTAACACATAACAGTGACTGTATTTTAATAAATTTGCATGTATGTGTTGTTTAATAAATAAGCTCCATTTCCTCATTCCTGGCAATCACCTTTATTCTCAATCTGTTCTTTTACTTATCCAAATCTAATATAGACAATATTTGTAGTCAATGTGTTTGATAGTTTTTGATATTTGAAGTGGATGATGTTTGGCTACTTGTCAATGAGAAGTGCCTCTTATTCTCATCTTGTTCCAAAGTTCAGTCTCCTCATTTCTGCCATAGTTTTGTCATCTTCTTTGGAGATTTATTGTTTACTTTCAGGAATGTCACCTGATAAACGTTCTTTTAATTCCTGACATATGTTCTTGCTTTCATTTGATGTGTTAATAAATTTTATGGTGTTGTGATACTGTTGATCTGTTCTCTGTATTCCTTTTCCACATGAAGTTTGCAGTATGAAGTATTTAGTACATGTTTTTTAGGACTTTTTTTGAACTCTGCATATCAGACAGTTTCTGTAACTTCTACGGCACTCTTTTCTTTTACAGTACACTCCTGCAATTGATATATGGAGCATAGGATGCATATTTGCAGAAATGCTTACAGGAAAACCACTTTTTCCCGGCAAAAATGTGGTTCACCAATTGGACCTCATGACTGATCTACTTGGCACTCCTCCTTCTGAATCCATTTCAAGGGTTTGTTATATACTCTTGTGGCTACTTTTTTGTTATTAATATACGTTCTAATTGTACACTTTAATCAGATACTTTCTGAACTTTTCTTTACTGTACACTTTTTTGAACTTGCAGTATATTTTCTGCTATACCTTTTTCTGTCAATTGCCCAGTGTTTGGCTTTGACCATAAATATTTTTGGGATTGATTCTCCTTTTCTTTTATTCTGTTAAATAACTTCCAAGTTATCAGTGATTTATTTTTTATGACATTGGCAGATTCGAAATGAAAAGGCTAGGAGGTATCTGAGCAGCATGCGTAAAAAACAACCAGTTCCTTTCTCTCAAAAGTTCCCTAATGCAGATCCATTAGCTCTTCGCCTATTGGAACGCCTCCTTGCATTTGATCCGAAAGATCGCCCAACAGCTGAAGTTGTAAGTACAAATTTAGTAAATAGAAGATAACTTTGTTTGATGGATAATGAAAATTTATTCAGTTTCAAAAACAAAATGAGAGTGCAACACACTTAAATGGGTACTGAATGAGAGAGAACTACAAAATTAAAATTTGAAATAATGTTCTATATATTCTAGTGCTACTACAATAAGTAATATACAACTATACACAGCAAGATATATCTGGTTTCCTTAGATGTGGAAAAAATGTGCATTTTCCACGGCTTCCTCCTTATGCCTGGTAGTTTTTGAAAATGACCACTTGTTCCACTATAAATTGTATACACATTAAAATAAACATACATTAGAAGTGATATATGTGAACTAATATATTTGAAGACCATGATGCTTGCTGATGTCCCTGATTTTTATGCTTGCAGGCATTAGCTGATCCTTACTTTCAAGGTTTGGCTAATGTGGATCGTGAACCGTCCACTCAACCCATTTCAAAGCTGGAGTTTGAGTTTGAGAGGAGGAAATTAGCAAAAGATGATGTTAGAGAGTTGATCTATCGGGAGGTATAATATTGATGCTTTTACGTATAATTATTGTGGATTTGTTTATCTTTTTAATTAAATATGATGACTGTAATTTATTCATTATTTCTTAATTTTGAGTAAACAGATATTAGAGTATCATCCTCAGATGCTGCAGGAGTATCTTCGTGGTGGAGAGCAGACTAGCTTCATGTACCCAAGGTTGGGCAGTTGTTCGAAATCTTTGAGTGCATTTATTCTATCAATTGAGAATCATAGATATCAAAGTCACCATCTTACACATTGCATTAATTCCATGTCCACAGAATAATGAAAAAGGGAAAATAATTGTATCCTGTATTAGATAGGTATTAGAACTTAATAGAGTTTGATGAAAAATTGTTGTTCTTTTGAAAGGTGAATGTTAAAATTTGCCATACAAATGAATGCAAACCAACATTTGTTGGCTGCAACCTTTCATTTTGATTACTGGATTATATTTCAATTAGTTGCAGCAGTGAATACTCTATATTCATTTGTCCATCACTCTCTTCCTAAACAAAACTCTTTCTTCCCTTTTTATTCTTTTCTATTCTCTTCTTATTGTTTTCTTTCTCTGTAGAGGCAAAAGACAGCTGCCTTTAGT
Organism: Melia azedarach; assembly: GCA_028052125.1. Taxonomy (NCBI): domain Eukaryota; kingdom Viridiplantae; phylum Streptophyta; class Magnoliopsida; order Sapindales; family Meliaceae; genus Melia; species Melia azedarach. The sequence continues at coordinate 13,218,850 of CM051401.1, read as the reverse complement.
GTTATTTGTCTTGGGCCATATCATTCATTCCTGACTAGTTTGGTCGTTAATATTGTCTTGATTAACCACGACCCTTTATGAATTGCCTAGAAAATAGAAGGTGAATTTGGAAAAAAGTATGCTAATTGATTGCTTTCATCTCCATTGCAGTTTGTCTCATCCTAGCTTCTCATCAACAATAATTTTTTGTGATTTGCAGTTGTCTGTTGTCATCTTTCTAGTTTATCCTTTTCAGTTCCTCTCTCATTTTCAAGGACGTCGTATTTTTGAAAGTCCATTATTTACATCTTGGTGTATTGCTGCTCTTACAGCTATCTTATTAAGCTTTCTGCATAATTTAAAAGTGGCAATTGTTTAATGCTCAAAAAGTAATTTACTACTTTTTCTAATTCTTTCCATCTCAACAACCCCTATATTGCTGCCATTGCAAGTTGCTCATTGCTGATTATGCAAATGGTCGTTCATTGGCAGTCATTAATTTGAACTGCTGCTTCATTTTATTAAATCTTTTCAAATTCCCTCTATTTTTGCATTCTGTGTTTAATCAAGCCTGTTGACGAACATTATGTTTCTCCATCGTTTGACATATAATTATCCTGTATTACTTGGAGGTTTTGAATCCATACCAATTGACAATATGGGTACCTTCTGCACCTAGAATGATGCCTAAGATCATTCTTACATACCTAAAGATCAAATAATTTGGTGAATGTTGGTAAGAAGAATGCCTAACTTATTTAGCTGAAAAAAGAAAAGAAAGAAATGAAAATGTCGTAACTAGTAGGGCTTTTTTTCTTTAAAATTTAGTTTATGTTGTGCTAGTATTTTAGTTTATAACCTAGATTTATATCCTTGATTCTATACAGTGGTGTGGATCGATTCAAGAGACAATTTGCACATCTTGAGGAACATTATGGCAAAGGTGAAAGAAGTACCCCACTCCAAAGGCAGCATGCTTCCTTGCCTAGGTATGTCAGTTTCTTAATTCGTTGATTTTTTCCAAGCAACAACAAGGACAGCTGCTTCGACAATTGCTCCTTATCTTTCTCTCTTCAGTTGAAAAGTTTGGTTAGTCATTTGCCTTGTGTTTTATCTTCTGGTCAGAGAGCGAGTTCCTGCTCCCAAGGATGAGACTGCTGAGCAAGACAATGAATATGGAAGAAATGCGGCTTCGGTTGCTACAACTCTTAACAGTCCTCCAAAGGCTGATGGTCCTGAAAATGCAAATGCCGAAAGACAAAATGGAACCAACAAGCCAAACTGCAGTGCTCGTAGCCTATTGAAGAGTGCGAGCATTAGTGCTTCCAAGTGTGTGGGTGTGAAAGACAGAAGGGATGTAGAGGTAATTGCAGTCATTTTATTTTAAGCAACTCCTTTTTGTCCATGCTGATAATTCTTACAAATTGATACGGTGGTAACTAAGATTTGAAATATTAAGTTTTAAGCTGTAGCTTTCGAAGTTACCTTCGTATTTTATCCCCCCAAAAATAGTTTTCATGCAACAAGATGAGGCTAATCTTCCTTAAGAGTTAGATGGCTAATGGAAATTAACTAGTCATTGTTACTTGGCTGTCAAAATTTTGTTACCCAGAAACAGATGAAGGAAAACTTAGGTTTTGCAGACAGTATCATATTGGTTAGAAGTTTCCTCTTATTCTATTTAAGATTATTACAGGGCTTAAAAAATGAAATTGTTTTATATTTTTTGGATCGTAGCTTTCCTGTAAGTGAGACTCCAATCGCTCTTTCATATTTTCTGCAACTTCCACACACTGTTTTGCTTCCATAAGCTATGGCAGACCTATTGGAACCAATTGTATAAACTCGGAACACAATTACATATATTCATCAAGCATCTATATGTAAAGCATAATAATGAACAAAACAGAATGAAAGCAATTATCACAAATTGTCTAAAGAAGTACATTAATGCTGATATTTATCTTTTGAACTTATAGTTTCTGCTTATTAAACATTATGATCTATCCTACATTGTGTTTACTTTTAACACAGCCCGAGGAAGCAATTGCTGAAGGCAATGACGAGGCAGTTGACGGTTTAACTCAAAAGGTTGCAGCCCTTCATGCCTGATTTGATACTGATCTGATCGCCTTCTATGAGACTCAGATGGCTTAAACTATGCCCATATTTAACCCAATATAAGAATATGGGGTGCTTGTAGAGACCTGCATAGAAGATCTTCACTATGTTCTAGGTAGAAGCTAACTGTAGGATTCCGTTTTTATAGTTACCCTATCTTGTTTTACCACACTGAAGAGATGCTCTCTCTTGCTATTTATATCTTAAAAATGCAAAACTGTATTTTGATTTCATTTTGTACTCCTATATAACAGCGAGAAAAAAGTTTTGCTTTGAAAAAACAAACTGCGTGTGTTTTGTTTCTGTTTTTAATTGTTTTATCAGAAATGTAATGTCTTTTGTTGGAAATCAATATTAATATTAATTGTTTTGTATATAAATGAAATCATGTCTACAGATTGTTTTTGTGTACTGATATAACACATATAGGTGCTGCCTCTCCTATTGAATGTGGTATTTTCATACTTTTCTAGTATGCTCTTTCTAAATACTATAATTTCATGTTTCATGCCATATTTTATGAGATGTTTTCATAAATAGAGTCATGCCACAGTAGCCATCTAGCCTAACCTGAATAACACTGTTTCATAATTATCGGTATTATAACCCTTGATTTTTCTTCGTATTCTCTCTTAATCGACAAAACATGTTGGTCCAAACAAGGGTTGTTTGATTGAAAGATTTGATTCACCTTACAGGTTGTGTTATAAATTTTGACTATCCTTAATTATGCAAGAAAAGTACCTGCCCGTGATATTTTGTAAGGCTAGTATTTCACATAAAACATGTTGCAAAACAGATCTTTACATCTTGTAATACGGTTCACAAGATAATATATTGTATTATACTTATAGTTAATTAAAGAAAAAATTATCTTTTTAATCTCATTAAAAATGAAAAAAAAAAAAAATTTTGGTCGGAGTTCAAAATTCGTTGACACAGAAAAAATAAAAAAGGTCGATCCCATCCACAAATGGTCCCCTATAATATTCTTCCTCAGAATGGAAAAAAGATTGTCTTCGCTTGAGTTGAGGTTGTCAAATCAGCATCAACAGTAAGGAAGCTCGGACGAGAGTTGAAAGTCAATCCCCACAGGAAACTCACAAGCCAAAATGACTAAAGGAAAAGGTTCTACCTATTTTTCTTCTTCGTGGTTGTAGTTATGAAGCTCGTGATTTTCTAGTATATGTAAAAAAGACGGTCGCTATAATGTAAACAAAACATCTTAGTTTCAAGTGCACAGGATTTTATGGTTATTCTTTCAATGGGTTAGTGTTGGCATATTAGAATAAAGAAATGGTGATCCCTGATATTATATGTGAAAATTGGAGGAAGGGTACGAAAAAAAAATGATAGTTTTACCACCCAAAAGAGATTTAAAAATGTCTTCTTTATATGTATTTTATGTAAGAATGGAAGAAAGTTAACAACTTTGAGGGAAAAAAGACCAAGCCGTTTTGTTCTTTAGTTTTCATTAAAGTTTCAATGTTAATCAGACATTGCCTGCGGAGTTGTAGCACATAATAATGACAAAAAGAACTTTTTTTTCTTTTCACAACTTCAACCTAAAAGGTAAGATTTTTGTTGGTCTTGATAGGGAAATGATTTTGATGTGTATTTTATCGTCAAGGAGAAGCAACAATCCTTGCATCTCTTTGCTGATTTCTATATACTTTATCTTCTTTTTCTGTTGATTCTACTGTTAAAATAATGATCCCAAGAAAGAAAAAAAATATAAGAAACATTTTAACCATAAACGAAAAAAGTTTTCAACTTTTGGTGTAGACCACTTTTTGCTGTGTTTAGTTGAAAGAACATTGTTTTAGGTGAACACTCTGCGGTTAAGAAATCGAGGTGACTATATAATTGCTGAAACTGGATCTGACTGGATTTAAGCAATTCTATTTTGATATTTCTGATCTCAGAGTAACCCCGACTTGTTTTAATTAATTTTCTATGTTTGCCACCATCCAAATGAAGTTATGCTGTTTCCAGTACTGTTCTTTTAACATTGAAGTGATTCATGATGCATTTCACTGGTGTAATTGTTAATTTTTAATAGTTTATCCTTCCAGTTTTACATGAAGCGTATAGTTTTTTACAACATTGTGTTTTTTTTTTCATTGTTAGCTTTTGAAATGCATGATTTGTAGTCAGGAAACTAATTTTTTTAAATCTGTATATGTTTTTCAGAACAACAGTTGTACAAGAATCAGTTGCAAGAGTATACCCAAAAGAATGGCTTACCATTACCAGAGTATAGGACTATAAACGAAGGATTCCAGCATGCGCCAAAGTTTAGGGTATGTGTCTTGGTTGATGGACAAGTTTATGAATCTAATGGAACTTTTCCTCAAAGAAAAGAGGCTGAACAGGATGCTGCCAGAACTGCTCTTGAGCACATAACTGAAACGTTGAAGAATGTAGGAGTATCTACTATTCAGGTGGTCTGTTGCACTTATACGATAATTATTTTTGTCTGTAAAAATGAAAGATTTTCCTTTTTGTTTTCGTGCTATTGTTTTTGCGGAATTGTGAAGTTCATGCTACCTATGTATGTGGGTATTAGTTGGTTTAACGGGTAATATATGATATATAAGGTTTTGGGCCTGTTTGAACCTCACATATGTCAAGGCCAGAGAATGGTTTGGTTTACACTTTCTTTTTTATGTCATCATGGTACATAAGTAAGTCAGAGTGCTTTCCTTGCAGTTGTTAACTTCTTCCTTTGGCTCATTGTTTTGTTAGTTTATATTTTAACCTCAAATGCATTGAAGTTCTTACATTTAACATCGTTAGTGCTTGTTATTTAAGTCTTTGATAGTTCTGCGCTTCTCTAAGCATTGACTTGTTTGCTAAGGTTATTTTGATAATGTGGGAAACATAAGGAATATTTTATGTAAGGATGTTATAATAACTGAGCTATATACACTTTAGCTGAAAGTTAGACAATGATTAAATTTTACCCCTTCCATGTTTGAAATTACTGAATGCAGTTCATGGTGCAGTTTGTGATACTGGAGAACTGATTAATTCCTCAGTTTTAGATGCCACTAAGTGTGTTTATTTTCACTTTTTCTAATGAAATTGCACAATCTCATAATTCTGCTTCATCAGTTGCATTTTAATCGTTGACCAGGAAAAGCCTGATGTATGTATATCTACGATAGAATTGCAATTTGTTTCCTTTCTTCCTTTGTTTTTTATTTGTTTTCTTCTTTCTTGTATATGCTTATGCATTATGTTCAATTGAATTAACTTTTTTGCACCGAGGACACTAGTTCAACTGTCTGAGTGCACTTTATGTTTTCTAGGATCCAACCTATTGCAAGTTGATCCTGAACGAATATGCTGTCAAGATGAAGTTGAAGAAACCTGAATATACAACCACTCCTAGAAACAACGTGCGTCTAGTTTTTATCTCTACTCTTGTTTTCAATGGTCAAGTTTACAAAGGTGAAGTGGGTGGGAGCAAGAAAATGGCAGAACAGCTTGCTGCACGTGCTGCAATTCAGTCACTTCTAGGTATTTTGTGGAGGCTTGATTTTCTAATGAGATCTTGAGTTCATCTTTTCCTGTCTCTTTCACCAGCGTCATTACTTTCTATATATAGAATCTGATCCAGGACTTCTTCGAGAAATAATCAATTCCAAGGTCAAAAAATCTGATCGCGCATTTAAGTTTAATGAGTCGGGGTTTGACAGGAGCAATTTACAAACTACTGTGAAGCCAGGTAATATTGTTATTCTTGATTACTTAGTGAAGTTAAGAAAGTTAAAATTGTTCTGGAAACTGATCACTTGCTAGCATCCAGAAGTTTCAATGGAATCTTCCAAGAAGACAATTGTTACTTCGGTAAGTTTCCTAACTCTCTAAAAGTTTATCAGACAAAGCAAGATTCTTTATAACAAGTACAAAAATTAAAATATCACGCTAGCCTCAGATGTTCTCAAGTTAATGCTGCTGCAGCATAAAACTTTTCAACATATATAAACATGTGTTCATATATGTCCAGCAGGACAATCTAATAATTTTCATTCTTATCTCTTTTGTAGCCCTCCACTGCCAATGTGAAGTCTCTAGGTCAAAATGCTGATTCTAACAGGGAGAATAAGAGAAAACGTGAGCCTGAAAATGCAAATTAAAAAATGCAAGGTCATTAGCATGCAGTAAGTTTTCCTTGTCTTTATCTGCTACCATTAACTAGGTATACTCTTATTTTCTGGATTTGGATAAATCTTCTGGTGCTGTTGAGGTTCCCCAGATCAAAGGAAATAAAAACAACATTATTTGCAGGCCTTAAATTGACAGGGTTACTTCCATTTTTGTGGAAGACAATTCACATTACATTTGAAACATGGATGTAATTACCGACTTTGATTCTGATTGCAAGGAAATTGGCAGCCATCATAGAAGTTTTTGACTATCCAGGGGTTTCATTGAATAGCATTTTTGCATAAGTAGATGTCAGAATTAAGAGGAGACATTTCATGTTCTGTTTGTGACAGAAACTAGGATGAACTTTGTGTTGGCAAATATAACCTGTATCTTAATTAATGGAACACAAATACATATATTAAAGTCGGTGATACATAATTATGTTAGCTTGTGTAAGGCATTAGAAATTATTGGTAAATAATTAAGTAATCATTTTTGTGATTAAGCATCCATTGACCATAAATGCCATTGATCTCTTGGATGAAACTTCTCACTTGGATTTTAACACTGTTGTGTTATTTGAGGTTTCAATACGTGGCATCTTATAATGATCATAAATCAACTATTAGATTCACACTTAATTCATATCTACTTAAACCATGCACTAATCCAATATGCTTTTGTGTTCTGAAAAATGCAGGTTCTAAGGCTATTCTTGATGGGGTGCATGTCTTGTTCGCAGTCCAAGTATAGTTAAAGGCTTTAACAGGGCACTTGATATTTCATGAACTATATATGCTCTTTTTATACACAACATTAACTAGAGGAAAATTTGATAGATATATAATAAGATTAAGTCCTTTGAACTCATTAGTTGTTAGCTATGGTTTGCATTGCGTATGCTTATTGGATTTATAACCTTCAGGGGTTTTCATCTGATCTTATAAAGGCTATAACACAAATCCACAAGTTATTATAATAAGTTGGGAGTGGCTAGTGCTGGAAAATCAGTAAATATTAAAAGCTTAAGCTCATAAGGAAGAGCTACTAACGAGTGTGATATGTAGACTTTTTTTAAAAAACTTATTTATAACCTTTTCCTTTATATAGCCTCTTAGTTAAACAGACGCTCAAATCATAACATAAAAAAAAATGAATCAACATTCGTCTTAACCATAAATTGTACATGTGTTATATTTAAGTTTAATTTACAGTGTTCGGGCATTGTTTGAGTCGAGGTTGGGTAATTACTGTAAAATTGTTTACAATTTCAATATTATTCAAGAGAAACAGATGAAGAAAAAAACTGCAAACAAATAATCTAATCTCTCTTTACTAATTTAATCATTCATCATCATTTTAAGAAAGAAAATTAAACAATTTCTACTAAATATTTATCTTAATTTTATTATAAAAATTGTATTTTAAGCAAAAAATTTAAATAAGTTCTTCTTATTTAAGATAAAAGAGTTCCGAATAAAAATTTTGTACAGATTTATACAAATATTATTATTGTTAAACTACGTAAACTTTTAAATTTGTAAGTCAAATTTTCTCTTATTCTCTAGCTAATTAAATTAAAAACAGATAGAATTTCAAATTCCTGAAAAGAAAAGAAGGCACTTATGTTTCTTATCTCATACATCGTTTAGAAGTCCATGCTCGATTAAGAGATTGCTCTTTATACCTCTAATAACAATTAACTAAAAAGTAATTAAATTTATAAACCTTCAATTCTAGTTTATGAGTTACATATCAAAAAACTGTGTCTTTCCATTGTCTAAAACAATTTTTCCAACTTCCTCGAAAAGCGCTTTTGGGGCATTTGCTTTTCACTTCGCCAACTTTCTTGCTAAAATACCATCACATCTTCGTACCCAAGAAGCAAAATCTGAAGTACTTTTCTAGACGAAGAACATAGTGTTGATCGAAGAAGATGAGTCAAAGAAAACAGATTTCATTTGCTCATCATCAACTTCATTCCAAAGCTCATGATAATAATTACCAATGTTAGAAGAAGAACACTGTGATTGATCAGCAGCAATATCCACCATTCCCATAAGCCTCCTCTTCTTGTAGTTTGCCTTGAAACACGATTGCCTTAGCCTCTTTGTTTTCTCCTTCATTTCAATATTCGGTTTCTCCTCTATCATCTTCATCTCCTTCTCCAGTCTCTCTATCTCATCCTTCACCTTCTCACTCCTCTCACCCTCTCCTTCCTCCATCTCCATCTCCTGCATATATAAATAAAAGCTAAGTACTCAACAGAAAATTATACATATTAGGGTTTGGAGAAAGTGATATTAAGAGAGATAAGGTTTGGAGATTATACATGCAAATTCTTGATTAGGGTTTGGAGACTTGTCAACTTTCTATGCGGCCATCTCTGGATTCCCAATTCTCTGCATCTTTTCTTCAGTACAGTTAACCCAACGTTAAGTTGTTTTGCTGCTTCAGCTATGGTCATGTAGAAGTACTGAGATATTGTGCCCTTTGACAGCGTTTTGGAGGAGCTGTTTGCACTCTTGTCTTTCCTGCATGCTCTAACCTTCTCTTCTCTCGATTCTTCGCTAGTTTCTCCATTTGTAGAACGCAATACAATTGCCTGTTTCTCAGACTCGAATACTGGATTCAGTTCGTTCAAAAGACAGGCTCCATTCACATAGTTATCAGAGATATCGCCTTTGTTAGGAAAATAACCAAGAACCCGTTTAAGAAACAAACCAAACAAGAACAAAACAAGAAAAACTGTATGAATTTCTCTTTCACCTTCAATAAACCCTGGACTTGGAACTATATCCAGAAATGCATAAGGGTCGTCAGGGTAGCTCTCCATTAAAGGAATAGCATCGAAACAGCTATCTTGAAGGAACAAACCGTTTTGCCAATCTAACGAAGTAAACCCATTTCCGCTGTGAACATTTGTAAGAAAAAAGAATTAATAAAAAGGAAATGAAAAAGGAAAAGAGAGAGTTTCGAGTGAGAATATAAACCCTAATGTTACCTGAACTCCATTGAAGGAAGTTGGGTTAGTGAGGAAAAGAGGTTATCTTCTTCTTTCACAAAAAGTTCATTTGTAAACCAAGAATTCGGTGAATGAGTAGCCATAATTGTCACTGTGAGTCTCTTGCTGTGTTACAAAAAGAGAGAGAGAGATCGGGAATATGAAAAAGGAAGATTCTTAGTTCGGATGAGTTGTAATCAATGTGTGTAAATCGAGAAGAAATTGTGAATGAATCGAGTAATTTGGGGAGAGAAACTAGAAGGAAGAGTAAGAAACCGAGGAGATGAGATTGATACATCTATTATTATGATTTGATTTATGGTATAATATGATGTAATTACTACCCTTTTTTCCAACAATTAATTATTCTTCGAAGTGGTAATTACTCAATGAAGATCGTGCATAATCTGATGATTAATATCAACCACGTATGCATCATATGTCAATGAACATGCATAATTTATTGATTTGATGAACAGGCGTACTTTTTTCGAAAACTGAAATTCATTAAAAGATTAAAATCAATGGTTACAGAAAATGGGAATACATAATTATTTGAATTTTGGGTGTTATTAGTTTTCTTCATTGTTTAACTCTAGGGTATCATATGATATGATCCTTCTTGATCACTGAACTAGCATAGATATAGTCCATTGGTATTACAACCCTAATATGCTTTAAGATTTATTTATGTAAGGCTGAATGACATTATTTTATCTTGTTCGAACTTAATTTTCATAAGAAGATTAATTATGGTTGTACCATAGCTAGTCAAATTCTCAAGTAAAAGTTGACAATTTTCATGCATCTTTTGCTTTTCATTAGGTAATCATGGTAGAAGATTACAAATATTTATTTAGTAAAATATAAAAACTTGTGATTTTGATGTAGTAAATATATACAAAGCTATCTAAATGATAATAATTAACTCACTGGTCATTAAGAAACGATGAATGTAACCTATACTGATTCATAACTACAGAAGAAATTAAATAATAAATATTTTATTTATTAAATGACTTTAGTGCATAGGGAAAGCTGCAGTTAAAAGAATACAGCTTTAGGGGCTGTTTGATCAAATTTATTTTTTCCCTTAATTGCAAATAACTGCTGATTGATTATATCATATTGTTTGCTCTTTCAAACTCGGTAATTAATAAAGAGTTTTTTTTTTTAATTTTGAAGGCAGAATTAATAAAGAGAAGTTACAACTGAGTTTTGTCCTATTTTTCCTTTCGTATATGTAATATTAGCTGTTCCAAAAACTATAGAACACCTTCAAATTACAAAAAAAAAAAAAGAAGTATAAGAAATAAAATGAGAGGAATTACAAATTAATAAAATTATATATAAAAAACTATGTAATATTAACTCTTCCAAACTCTTGCTTATAGAAATTTCAGAAGGAAAAACTGACGCCATCGTGTATCCCCTGTTGGTAATTAATGGCATTGCTGCTTTGAAGAAGAAGCATTCAGTTCAGCCAACTTTTATCCTGTTATCTTCCGAATTTTTGACGCAGTTACTGTTTGATCGACTGCAACTATGAAATGTAATCACTTTCTTACTAAAGTGAAGAACTATATATGTTAGCAGCCGTAGTCAATCAGTGACCAAGCTTGCTCCTGAAAATCACTCAAAATTCCTGGACAATTCCAAGCAATTCCAGGGAGCCTTGATATCACTTGCAGCTGAAATGTCTATCCTATGTTTGTTCTTATGAGTCAAGAAGATTCCAACTAGTTGGAATGTAAAAAGAATGTCAATGTGCAAGGATTCAGTAGGTTCAGAGAGTGTACCACCATAGCAATTGAGGATTTTCTGCTAAAAAGTCTCCAATCTCACCAGTAATCCCCACACGAACAGGAACCCCCACTGAAGTGGTGAAACCGGTTGTTATCCCTTAAGATTATCAACCTTCCCTCAATCTTGGATATGTGTTTCATGGCGTTGTGACAGTCTTCACACACACGCAAGTTTTTTATCACGCGTATTGGTCTCCCATCTGGTATAGAAAGTAACCCGTATGCCACAGCTAATTTTTCGCTATGATACTTAAGCATATGCTCCTTTTCTTCTTCACCGACATCATGTAAAACCAACTTTGTAGAGTAAACAAACCCATCCTTCTTTAATTTCAATTCCAACTCTTCTAAATAGGCATATATTCTATCCTTCTCTGGGTGGAAAGTATCACCAACTGAAAATGTATGAACCTTATTTTGCACTTCAAGCCAACTATAGCCAGTTACTTTCTTCACACCTTTGTCTCTCATTTTCAGTCTCATCCTACTAACATCACCCCATCTACCTGAAGCTGCATATAGATTTGATAGGAGAACGTACATTCCGGCATTATCAGGCTCCATTTCAAAAATCATCGCTCCAGCTTTTTCGGCTAATTCAGTATTGCCATGAATTCTGCAGGCACCAAGTAAAGCACCCCAAGTTGCTGCATCTGGTTCAAAAGGCATGTTTCTCATCAAATTCTCTGCCTCCTCCAGGCGCCCGGCTCGACCAAGAAGATCAACCATGCATGTATAATGTTTAGAATTTGCTATTATACCATAATCTCGATTCATTGAATAAAAATATTCCCTGGCCCTCTCTACCAAGCCAGTGTGACTACAAGCAGAAAATACACCAACCTGCAACACAGATATAATAGAACTGAAAAATTAGGAACCATATTTGAAGGAGAATAAAAATAGTATTTTTCCCTAAACGTCATTCAAAGACACTAACAACCATCTGCACCAAACAAAATTTTCAATACTACACTAATTTCATATATTATTTCTAACTGCTCTATCATAATATAATTTAAAACAGAAATTGCCTCAGATTCAAGAGTTTTCCCTCCAGTTCCTGATAGGCATTTTCTGGTAAATAAGAACACAGGACAAGAAACCAGAGGGCAGTTTCAACCCTGTGCTAACTCAGGCACTGGCTCTGTGATGACTAAGCTGGTCAGTCCTGAATCACAAAGAGCAAATCATTTCCTAGCAGAGATGAATTCCAAAGTCAACTAAGATCACTCTCCAGGCACTCTAAGAGTTCTTCCAATAAAAAATTGCTCAATAATCAGAGGTCAACCACAATGCTTTGAAATATTATATCAAATGTAAACCCAACTTAGGGCCCATTTGGGATTGAGATGTTATGGCTTTTAATATATAACTGCTGTCAAAATGGAATCGCTATATGTCAAGACAAAATGGGCGGGTATTTGGTAAACATTAGCTATCAAGTAAAAGCTATTATGCTTTCCAAAGATATTAGATTGATTTTATGTCAATAGCTGTCGAATAAAATCAGTTAATTTTTAGTTGTTGTGCGTCCAAAATCAAGCTAAACACAATAGTTACAAATGAGCCCTAAATCTGAATGTGGACCACATGAGTCTAGCTACATCAATACCTTTGCTCCATTTTAGTTTGCAGAAAAATATTCTCTTTTCACTCACAGTGGTGTTCTTAAATTGTTAAAAGTGAAAAACGGCTTCAAAGTTCCCAGTAGGATGTCTCATCATAATAAGGGAAATAATGAATCAAGCATTAACATTGTAGGGGAATTAACATATCAAAACTTACCATGGTGACATCATCTGGTTTTATACCCACTTTCTTCATCAACTCAAAAAGCATTAGGGCATGCTTCCCAAATCCATGTCTAGCATAACCAGCAATCATTGTGTTCCATGAAATGACATCCTTGTCTATTATTTCTTCAAATGCATGGTATGCTTCTTCAACACTTCCACACTTACAATACATTACAAGAAGCGCATTCCCTACAAAGCACCCGGCCTCAAAACCAACCTTAACCAGCTGGCAGTGCAACTGCCTCCCCAATTCCAAAGAAGCCAAATTGGCACATATGCTCAAAACAGTGGTAAATGGGGATCTGTTCATTCTTTCCCCATCTCTTTTCATCTCCATAAAAAGATGCATAGCATCTTCAAAATTTCCACTCTGAGCATAACCCGCAATCATAGCTGCCCATGAGATGCAATCACGCCAAGGCATCCTATTAAACAAACTCCTAGCATGAGTAATTTCACCACTTTGAGTGTAGCCTGTGATCATTGTATTCCAAGAAGCTACATTCTTACAAGTCATTGCCTCAAACAACTCCCTTGCCATGTCCATTCTCTTAATTTGTGCATATCCCGCAATCATTGCATTCCATGAAATCGTATTCTTTTCAGGCATTGCATCAAAAACTTTCCTTGCCTCATCAACCATCCCATTCTGCACATAACCTGACACCATAGCCGTCCATGTAAACACGTCCCTAACTGGAGCCTCTTCAAACAATCTCCGTGCTTCAGCCAAATCATTATTTTGAGCATAACCCGTAATCATAGTATTCCAGGAAACTTCATCTCTCAGCGGCATTCTATCAAAAAGCTGCCTTGCATCAACCAACCTCTTTTGCTTCACAAAACCTCCCATCAAACTATTCCAAGAAACTGCCTCCCAGTCCACCTTCGACTCAAACAGCACACAAGCTTCTTCCATCCTCCCATTCTGCACATATGCTGCAAGCAACCCATTCCATGAAACCTCATTCTTCTCCGGCATCCTATTAAAAATCCTCCTCGCCTCTTCAACATACCCATTTTGTGCAAACCCAGACAACATAGAGTTCCAAGAAACAACATCCCTTTTCGGCATCATATCAAACAACTTACGTGCTGCACAAAGATTCTTGTTCCTAACATACCCACTAATCATCACATTCCAAGAAACCAAATCTCTTTCGGGCATTTTATCAAACAGCTCTCTGGCAAGATCAAAATTTCCATTTGACAAATACCCACATATCAATGCATTGTAGGAAACTGCACTTCGGCGAGGCATAGAATTGAAGACGTGGAGAGCCGAGTCGCAACGTCCGTTGCGCATGTGGGTGGTAATGGCCATGTTCCATTGTTTTATGTCCCAGTCTCCGACGTGCTCCGGTTTGTTCTTGGCCTTAATCTTTTGCCTAAACGTTTTCTTTGATGGATATGGGTTTGTGTTTGTTGACGATTGAAGGTTGTTGACGATTGAAGGTTGTTGTTGGAGTATGCTGCAGCTGCCGCTATGTAACTGTCGTAAACGATTAATCCCGCGCATTATTTTGGTATCCAACGGTTACTCCCGCGCATTACTGTAAGTAAATGTTTCTGTGATGTATTTTAATTAATTAACTCCGTTTATTTATTTATCATTTCCCATCTCCCACGAAAAAAAAATAATAATAAAATTAGTCCTCTGCCTAATTTGAAAACATATCAACTCTAAATACAAATTAAATTTCAGGATGCAAATTTTTAGTTTTAATACAAATAATTAACAAAAAAAGAAGTTAATATCATAGAGTATAGTATAGTTAATTATTTTTTAATAAAATATAAAAAATTGATAAAAGTAATTTTACTTTTTGACATGCTAATCTAAGAAATGAGTGGGACATGCTCACCGACAATGGGGCTGCTTACATGACTTCTTTTTCATCCATTCAAAAATATTTTATTTTGTCACAATAATTCTACAGCAGTTGGATTCTTCAGGTGCAAGAACAAAGGGGTCGGAAAGATTAAGTCTCAGTACAGGGTTCAGCTTTACAATCTTCCTAGGTTGGAAGATACTGCTTTTGCTCCAAGATTTTCTGACAAGTTAAGAAGCTTGGCGAATTCTAGGTATCCATGCAACGTGCCGAAAAGGATTGATAGGCGAGTGATTGTAACTATTAGCCTTAATCTTCAAGACTGTCCTGAAAATCAACCATGCAAAGGATTAAATGGCAAGAGATTTGTAGCTTCGATGAACAACCAATCTTTCGTTTCCTGGAAAGCTATTACAAGAACCTGGCAACAGGCATTTTCTCCCCCGATTTCCCGGAAAAACCTACGAAACCCTTTGATTACACGGGTGTGGATCCTTTAACCGAGAACATGAACGCCGAATTCGCCACAAAAATTCTGGTAGCCGCCTATGGCACAAGCATAGAAATAGTGTTGCAGGATACAAGTTTTCTGAACGTTGAGAATCATCCAATTCATATTCACGGTCACAACTTCTTCATTGTCGGGAGAGGATTTGGAAACTTCAATGAGGCCAAGGATCCAGCAAAGTACAACCTCATTGATCCTCCAGAGAGGAATACGGTGGCGTTGCCGAGCGGCGGATGGGCTGCTCTCCGAATAAAGGCCGACAATCCGGGGGTCTGGTTCATACATTGTCATCTTGAAGAACATACTTCTTGGGGTCTTGATTCCTCCTCCTGAAGATCTTCCTGCATGTTAAATGATCTTCCTCCATCACAAGGCTGGCTTTTGGCTGTAAACTTTTCTTGAGGGTCTGAATTAGATTGGCGATTTTCATCCGAAATTTGTAGCTTGTAAACAGTAAACCCATTCAATCAAGACAGAAATTAATTGAGGACAGTTCGATGGGTTTAACCAATAATTACATATGTTGAATGAATCTGGATCAAGCTGAACCTTGATTTTGTACTGTTCCAACCCAGACCAAACGTTTTGGGCTTACTAATAGGTGGGCTGGATTCCCCAACAAAACCGTTGTACACAATACATTATTGTATAATCACGAGTGAAATGACCAAACTTTGCTTATGGGTTTGAGTATGGGAAGAATATCAATCTCATACTCATTTTCATATTTACTTTGGGTATAATCCTTTCTTCTAACTGCCTAAGCAGGTATTAACAAACATTCATAACCATAAAAAAAATTGTTATCTTTAAATAAAGGGTTATTTTTAAATTCTTAGAGTCTTGTTTATAGAAAAAATTAATTAAATCGACTTCTTAAAAGTTATATGTTTAAAGTTAAATCTAATGCATTAATGATACACCTTTTTAATTTCTTAGTTGATTTCTTACTAATGATTATGGAAGCAAATAAATCTCTATGTTTGATGTTTGAATTGAATTACATGGTCAAAACTAACATTGAGAAAGAAAAAAAAAATTGAGTTATCAAATACTACATTGTTCAAGTAGAAACAATACTAATACTTAAAATTGTTCTTGTACCTATTACAGTTATTTTAAAAATATTCATAATACTAATTCCTAAATTTTATAATAAGCATCATAATTTAGAAGTAGAATCCTTTTTGTATATAACATTAATAATAATAATAATAATAATGGGGTATAATTAAAATTTGTTTATTTGTTTATTTATGTATCTACGACTGTAAATTTATAAGAAAATGGTTCTTGGATCCATTGAAGACAATATTAATTTATTATTGTCCTTAATTTTGTTGGTCCCCCAAGCTTAATTTTGGTCAATTACATACACCTTGGTTCTATAAATAAATCACTAACAAATAACAATCTTTGAAAAATAGATAGCTTTAATGATCATGGTTGATGTAACATATCATTCTTTTTTGTTTTATATTTTCGTTCTTGGGGCCAACTATATGTATGCAATCATACACATACATACAAAAATATGAACAAATTGCATCATGTGGATGGACCTAGCTGTATCTTTATGTAGCCACTACTGTTAAAATTAAATTCTTACAAAATTAATAAATAATTAATTTAATGTAATTTTAATTGCCCTTAATTCACATGAATTTCATTACAGCAATGCATTAAATTAAGCTATCGATGAAGCAAATGTTTTCACATGATGTAAAACAGTGCAATTTATGAAGTGAAAGCTATCATAAAAAGAAGAATGGAATATGCAGAAGCAGAAGCAGCGGCGCAGGCTTTTCTTTTGGTAGTGGCTCTTTTGCAAGCAGCAGCTTTAGCGGGGGACGCGTGCTACTGCAATCTCCACCCATTGCTCCAATTTCGATGCTTTCACAAAATTCACTAATCAGAATTTTATTTCCCCAAATTAATAAGTATATGTTGTACTAATATATAATACAGTGATAATTATGGACTTAATATTCTGTGTTAATTTTAATGTAGATTTATCTGGAGTGAAAACAAATTTTATTTAAATTAATAAGAATTTATTTAACTAAAATTTAAATATAATTATTTAAATATCTAAAAGTCGTTTATTTTTTAATTTATATATAAATATTTGTTAAAATATCTTAATATATTGAGTTAAAATTTTGACTTAAATCTAAATAAATAAATATTAAAATAATTTAAATATTTTATTTGTAAAAAATATCTTTATTTTATTATTTAATATTTATATATGTCAACAATTTAATATATTAATTTAAAATTTATGATATATATGTCAATTTATTAGTTTTAAAATTTTTTATTTTTATAAAAATAAATAATTTAATATTTATATTAAGATATTTAAGATGAAAAATATACATATTAATTATATTCATATTTAAGTCAAATTTAAATTTCAGTCATGTTCAGACTTCAGATATAAAAAATAAATATTATCTAAGATAGTGTTTGTTTTTTCTGTTTGAAATCTAAATATAACTGAAATATATATTTAATTGAAATATAAATTTAACTAATAAGTTTTTTTTTATTTTAAGTGTCTTAAATATAAATATTAGGTTGTTTGTTTTTTTAAAAATAAAAATTCTGAAACTGATATATTGACATATATATCATACAAATTCTCATACTAATATATTGAGTTATTAACATATATAAATATTAAATAATAAATTAAGGGTATTATTGATAAATAAAATATTTAAAATATTCAGAAATTTACTTATTCAGATTTAAATAATAAAATTTAATATAATTATATTCAGATATTTTTATCAAATAGTTATAAATAAGGTAAAGAATAAGCAGCTCTTACACATTTAAATATTTATATTCAAATTTTAGTCAAAAAAATAAATAGACCCTAAATGTAGAATCTAATAGACAACATTAGATTAAATCTTACCAAAATTATGAACTCTTTTATACAATGTTGGATTAAATTCGATATAATATTAATAAATTATACATATAATTTATAAATATAAAAAATTATAAATAAGTACACACACTAGTCATGTTAAGAAATTAAGAATATTATTTTTAAATTATTTGATCAAAAATTTAAGTAAGAATTTAGATAATATATATTATTAAGCTCAAATAGGTTTAGAATTTCACATATTTCAAATATAATTTTGTTGTGTTTTTACTTCTATAATCAAGCAATATTAATTTCTTTAAAATTGTGTGAATTGTGAATATATATATACTCATGGCTATATCAAATTAATTAAGATGATTGAAAATGCTGATTTTTGTTTATTGATATTGATTAATGATACCACTCTTTGGTCTTTGCCAATGGGTTCAAAGCTGATGAAATCATATAATACCCACAACCTTTAATTTGCTAATGATTATATAGGTGGGGTTTTGGGGATATATATATATATTTCTCACAACCAAAAAATAAAAAATAAAATAAAAAACATGTTATGTTATAGTATCTCAAGATTTATATGTTTTGTTATATATTTACAAAACTTTGAGCAGCATGATATCATAAATCATTCCATACCCTAATTAACAAACCAATTTATGGTATAAGATCTCAAGAAAAAAGAAAAATAAAAAAGAAATGAAAAAGTATTCATAATTAAAACAGGCCAAACTTAAAGGTATCATCAATATGTGTGTAATAAAGATTCACTTGCAATTAGCTGGCATCTCTTTTTGTCACTTTTTACAAAGGCAAAAGCAACCACATAAATATATTTATATTTATTTTTATATTTATTTATATTTTTCCTTTTCTTTTTTACTGTCTAGAAAAGTACTTTAATGGAAATTAAGAATATTAAAAGTCAAATTCTTCTTGTAAAATTAAAGAAATAAAAATTCCCAAGTGGGTTTCAGGCTGTTGAGCTAAAGAAATAAAGTCTTTCCAAGTCTTCTTCTTCTTCGAGCTTTTCAAAAATTATTTACAGTTGTTTTTCTTAGTGGAGGGCCAAACGAAGATGAAAAGAATCTCAAAAGTCTAAATAGAAAATATTTTTTTATAATAAATTAATGGGAAACTCTCTCTTTTATTGAAAATCCTGAAAGGAATTCAAAACCCAGTCTTCTAGACAATAAAAATGCCTTGAGAGCTTACGGGCTTTGGTTTCTAAATCTTCCCTTCTTGTATCAAATTTTGGAATTAAGAATTTTAATTGAAATTAATTAATGAATTATTTTAATGTGGATAATAGTTAGTGTTATTGGTTAATTTAATAATTGCTGCTGGGCAATGTTCAAGGCAGATCTCCAAATCTAAGTTATTTTGTCCATTTATGTAAAAGAAAAATTCGAAATCTTCCTTGAAAATTCTAGCTAGATCAATTTTGTTATTGGTTATTGGTTAATTTAATATTTATTATCATAGTTATGCATGTTGGTGACTTTGTCTTCATCAATTTTGTTTTCATTAGCATCATCTCAAAGGGCTCCATCTTGGCCTAACCCCAACCATGCATATACTATGCTACTATACTACTCTGCTCTTGCAATTTACAATGAGGATTAATTTAACATGTTATTTTTATTTGGTCAAACAAATTTTGAAATTTTAAATGGTTTTATATACTATAATTATTGATAAATATCACTTTATTTAAAATAATAAAAATGAAATAAAAAATATTTTAGATTAATTTTTACGGATACGTTAAAATTCTCAAATTAAATCTTGACTTAATGTATTTGTATATGATTCTCAACATTGTGGTAGTTTGAAGAATGTTTAATACTCTCAAATTATTTCGCATTTTAATAATAAGAAGAAATAAGAATTTAGTGTTTTTTTTAATAGCTTAAGTTTTTCTTTTCATTTAAAATATTTTGAAATAAATAGTATATTATTCATATACTTTAATTTATTGAGACTAAAATCATGGGTGATGGTAAAAGAAAGGATGGAGTACAGTGGTAAGTAAAATCAAAATAATGATAACAATTAACAACAACAACTAATAACTTTAAATTAAATGATTTAATGGTAAGTCAACTTCTAACTTCCAAATGTTTAATTCAAGACTTTATAAAGTTTTGGTAGGTTTTATTGCTTTCATAAGTTATCACGTATTTTTTCTTAAAAGTAAAGATTTTAATATCTAAATTTTAAAAAATTTATATTGTAAAATAAATTTGTCATTATATTAATTAAAAGAGCCAATTTTAGTGGCAGAAAAAAAATTTAAAAGAGTTAAAAGAAAGAAATTTGGTAGATCTTTAATTTGTTATGTATATTATTTGTATTTTTATATACTAAATATACAGAGTGAAAGTTTAAATAAGTTCTATTGTGATACGTTTTAAAAATTACATAATTAATAATTTTTATTTTTATATTCGATCAAAATGATATTTACCCTCAATTTGGAGAGAAATCTATTCATACTATTAACTTTGTAGTTACTAAGATTCCAATACATTCTATGAATTTGAAGAGGGAGCATGTACTTTTAAGTTTTACCACTAAGACCAAGGCTCGGTTAAATTTTTATTTCGTATTATTATCATATTACGTATAATAGTTCAAGTGATTACGTAGTATGTAATGTAATAAGGGATATTAACATTTTCATCCCTAAACTTCAACGAAACAACAAATCAGGACATGGTTTGTCCGATTTTTACATTTTCATCCCTGCCGTCATAACACTGTTAGTAAGTGTTAAAGAACTAAGGGTGAAAAAGAGATTTTATTTTAAAACTTCCATCTCCTTCGCTTTGTAGGTACGAAATCCTGGCAATAGGTTTTGGTTTTGCAAGCAAAAGTGATGTGATTGGGTTTAGAGGGAGAAAGAGGGAGTTTAAAAGAGGGAGAAGAGGAGATGAGAAGAGGAGGGGACATGGAGGAGGAGAAGATGGTGGTGGTTATGAGATAGCCCTCTTTCTTGGTAAGGAACGCAGAAGAAGTGATGGGGTTGTTAAGTATGTTCATGGGAGGTTTATAGATGGAAATGGGTATGATTTTGCAAAGAAAAGTGATGGGGTTGGGATGATGAAGACATGAGATGTGAGATGCCGAGGAATCGTCTTCACCATTTCATGCGGCTAAGATTGACCAAGACGGTGCAGTAGAAGAATAAGAGAGGAGAAAAGTAAAATAGGAAAGGGATGATCTATCAGGGTTAAATATGTAATTCAATGGATTTTAATTGATGGAACTAATATCAGGGACGAAAATGTGAAAATCGGACAAACCATGTCCTGATTTGTTGCTTCGTTGAAGCTCAGAGATGAAAATGTTAATACCCCATTGTAATAAATTGTTTGCAATTACATCACCATGTATTTCATGGATCTCAATTCTCACGTTGTAAAGTGTTATATAATGAATGAAATGAAATGTTAAGAATGTGTTTATTTATTTTTCCAAAAAAGGCCTCCAAAAAAATGAAACTTTATTGCAAAGAATGATTTGTTCATGATACTATTACTAATCCCCACTTATAAGTTTACTAAACTTAGATCTGACCACCCAGCCCCAGCCCCAGCCCCAGCCCCAGGTCACAAACATAACATACAAACAAAGTACAATCTACACTGCCCCTCCTCTTCGTCCAACTCCCTTGTCCCCTCTTTTTCTCCTTTTATTTCCATTACCACTACCACTACCACCACCACTACTACAAACTCCTTACTTTACTCTTTCATTTCCCTCCTCCTCCTTCACAACCGCCGTATTGCCTGGACATATCATTCTTCTCCCATGTATTCTCATCCTTCTTTCTTTGTCTTCCTCTTCCATCTCTCCATTTTCTTTCCCATCTTCTCCTGTTTTCCCGATCCAGACCCCGTTACAATCGAGCCACTTCTTGTCAACCCTTCGCCTCCTGCAACAATCCCTGCATTCCCCGAACAATCTAATGTTGCCGGTTGCCCGCTAGACCTGCCTGATGAACTCTTTCATGCCGTCGAGTCTGCATGCGGTAGTGCCACTAAAAATAATAAGGAAGAAGTTTCCGGGCAGCTCAGGCGTAGTCGGTGCTGTCCGGTATTGGCAACTTGGTTGTACTCTGCTTACTCTGCTACCGCTCTAGGCAGTGCGGGCAGAGTGACTCCGGCAGTTCCGGGTCACAATCCGACCTCTGTCGACTTACCATTGCTGCCGGACGATTCTGAAACTTGCGTGGATGATTTGGGGAAGGCGTTGAAACGGAGAGGTATAGCGTTGGCCAGACCCAATGAGACCTGCGATGTGGTGTACTGTTTCTGCGGCATAAGATTGCATCCTCTCAGCTGTCCGGAGTCGTTTTCGCTGAATCAGAGAGGGAAACTTGTGGGAAATGAGAATGTGAAGAGATTGGAGAAAGATTGCTTGAGTAGCAGCACCAATGTCAATGGATTTCCAGGTCTTGGCGGCTGCAACAAATGCTTGAACTCTCTCTCTCAGGTAAAATTATTCTTTAATTGATCATTTTTCTTCCATTTACATTTTAAAGTTTTTAATCTATTCATGTTTCATTGCCATTTGTGGAGAAATTAAGAAGACCGTGATTACTGATTAGGGTTTGTTGATGTTCTTCTTCTTCTTCATCATCCAATTGATTTTGGTAAATTAGGGAAAGTTCGTGTTCTTACTCTTGATTATTGGCTCTTCACGCGCCAGTGCGAGTGGTATTGAGTCGATTCACCATATATATACCAGTTAAAGAGCATACAATTTCTTTTCTACTATATATATATAAATATTTATTACATTTCAAGTTTTGTGACGATTTTCGCTGCTTGGTAATGTAATCATTTGGTATGTTCTGGGTTATTTTTGTGATATAATTGTTATGTTTGATTAAAGAAATTGGAATTCAATTCAACACGCAACACTAAAAGAAATAAGATTTTCCAAGAAACTCTGTTTTATTTTGGATTTTAAAGTAAGTTTGTTGGATTCTTTTTAAGCAGTTAGAATTCTGCCTGCCATTAAAGCCTTAAAACGCAGGTTTCAATTGCACCTACTTATTCAGTTTCTTTAAAGCTTCATGTACCAAACGTGTACTGTTAGTCCAATTAAATACCAACTCTAACTCACTTCTCAATTATTAATTCTATTCAGCTTAACCAGAAGACTTCAAATTCAAGCAAACCAGAGGACAGGACTACCAAAATGCACAACAAAGATTGTCAGCTGATGGGTCTAACGTGGCTCCTTGCAAAGAACCGACCAGCCTACATTCACACGGTTTCTGCCGTCATACGAGCTATGATGATGAACAGAGACGGTTCCAATCCTCAGTCGTGCACACTCAGCAGTGACGGAATGCCTCTAGCCGTTGATTCCTCGGATATTTCCAATCAATCCTCGGCAATCACTCTTCGGGTTCCTAACCCACTCTCTTTTGTATCGTTTTGTTTGTTATTCATGCTGCTTATTGTATCATCCTCGCGGTTTTAGCCAGAACTTGATAATTTCAAATGAGTGAATGAAAATTGCCACTTTTTTGTAATTTGTTATCCCATTTGTTCCTTTTAATTTGCAGCTGCCTTGTACATGTTTTTGTCTAGCAAATGCCAGGAAGAACTATCCTTTTATTTCTTCATACTATTACAATGGCTGTATCATGTAGCGTCCGAACTGATTATAAAATTATTATTATTGTTGTTATTGGTGGACCTAAGTAACATGCAATATTGGAAGTCTTGCTTTGTCTTGAACGGACAAAATTTGGATACATGATAACTTGTTTCATGGCATTATTTTCGGGCATGGAGTACGATATACAGTTGTTTGGTTCACGGGAAATTTTGTTGGATTTGGATTGCGACATCTTCTCCCCATAAAGAATCTTTTATCTCCAATGCCTTACATTTGCAATAGATTGAGATCCACCGGCTAAACAGAGTACGAGTTTCTGTTATTTCATGGATGTTAATGGAACAGTTCAATTAGTAATATTTGAAAAAAAGATACACTAAAATTCCCAAATAAGGAGAAGAATTAGGAGTAATGGAAGTTTGGGCTCTATTGGGCCTCATGTATCGAAACTCAAATCAAAGGTCCAATTAAAGTTGGGTACTAAAATCCATACAAAAACAATATGAATGTTAGAAAAATTAGGGAGAAATTATAATGATCCCATCGGTAGAAAGATAAATTTGTTTTTTTGCACTTATTTAGATTGACCAGTGTTAAAGAACCAATTTTATTAAAATCACAGGTGGATTCGTTGCAAGCATTAGCATTAAAGAAATAATTCATAATGTAAATTCAAAAAAAAAAAAAAATTATCTTTGAAAATTTTAATAGAAAACTAATTGAATAGATTTAGAATTTTTGTTTTCATTGTAAATACATGCCTTTTAAGAAAACCAAATTCCAGTTTTCGTAATAGAAGTCGGGTAACTTTGAAAATGCATCGTGTCTATTTTGGGATATTGAACCCTAAACTCTAAGTCTCCAACAATTAAACTAAATCAATTATTCATAAGAATTATATACACTATATTATCTAATATAAGCATATATTAGACAGATGATTTTTCTTTAAAAAAACAAATAATTAAATAGATATTAGTTTGAAAAATTAAACTCAAAGCAATAACTAAAATAATATTAATTACTAATAAAAAGTATGTTTAAATTAAAAATTACTAACAATAAAAAAATTAAAGTTATAATGTAACAAATTTATTTTTTTATTTTTTAAAACTTTATAATAAAATCAAATAAAGAAAATAAAAAATTAAAATCTAAGACTCTTATAAAACCAATTATGAATATGAATTTTTTGTTAAAACCCATGATGAACACTATTTTTTGTAAATTTTTATAACAGTGAAGTATATTGTTTCATAATTATTATAAAGTATTAAAAATTAAAAACAACTATAGTCTTAATAAAAGTTTCTTTATTTTTATATATTCTTTTGCATTAGTTCTTACAAAAATAATGTTCAAATAGTTTTTTCTTCTTATTTTTATTAGATAATTTTGTTCTCATTAATGTTTTAAATTTTTTGAATCATTATTCATTTAATCATCCATCTAATGAATACTTATAATATATACCAAGGTGTATATATAAGTAATGAATGATTAAGTTAGTTTAATGGTAAAAAAATTAATTTTTGAGACTAAGATCCAAGGTTCAACTCTCTTACTAACAAATATTAAGTTTTTTTCTTGCAAAAAAATTAGGCTCGGCTGGGTTATGCTTAAGCGCGATACAAAATTAAATTTGTTAAGAGTAAATATGTAAAATAATAAAAACCCTAACATTTAACAGTCAAATTTTGACAGTGGGGGGGTTAATGGTAGATTTAAAACATTTCGAAAGTAAATGATAAATCATAGGAAAAAGTGGTATTGTTCCAATTCTTTTAATCATATTTTTATTTGTATAATTTATTAATAAAAGTATTTATGTAATCTAAATTTAAAAAATTTAAGTTAGATTTTTATTTAAATTTTTTAATTCAACCAATAAAAATTTGAATTATGTTTTTTTATTTATACTTCTTGACCGTTAACTCAAGTAATATGTAAATCTTAAAACCAAAACTTATTGCCAAGCACATTTATTTTGTTTTAATCTTATTCATTACAAGAAAAAGTGTCTTTTGCAATTGATATTTGCAGCTGATTTTAATCTGTTAGCAGCTTAATACAATTTTGTCGTAAAAAAATGTATCGTTTGTGACAAAAATCAAATATCCATTATAAAAAATTGGTAGTGAATTTTTATTACCAAAACGACATTGTTTTGGTAAAATTATAGTAAGTTTATATATTTTTATTAAAAGAATTAAGTATTATTATCTTGTTTAGTTGCATACCAGTTCCTAATAAATGGGACTAAAATGGTTTAAATATATTACACTATATAACAAATATTGATTATTAAGTTATTGAAGATACAAATGTTATTTTACATTAAAATGCTTTTATACATTAAAATCAAATCTAACCATTTTCCCTATATTTTCATATCTTCTCAAATCAAATTTACTCCTAAAATCAAACCCGACCATTAACTTCATTGTCTGATGCCAAGAATACTGCCATCAGCTTGCAAACTTCAGGTAAGCCGTCGTTAGCTTGTTGACGCTAGGAAAACTAAGTTTGTTAATGGTTTGGTAGGAAAGTAATAGAAGAATTAATGAGTTCAAATAGATTTCTTTTTCTTTCACATTGATTTGTATGAGTTATTTAAATATTTATGTTATTATATTGATCCACGCAGTTAATAGAAAAGTTTAATAAAATGAGTGTGTTTGATAATTAATTTTTGTATATAGATCTATTTTTTATTTAAATTATACCATAAAGTATTCAAATGCCATTTTTTTCTTAGGTAGAAAAAATCTAAATTAGAAAAATTGAACCAAATCAACTGGTTCAATTTGTTCCGTATAATTTTTTTAGTTTATGGATTTTTTTTTTGTGTAGTCCTAATCACAATTATTTCCATCTTGGAAAAAACAGAAAAGTACATCTTATATAAGAATTTTTATAATTGTCATTATCCATTTATAAAAAATTTCATTGATTTTTTATTTTATTTTTAAATGATTACTCTTTTTATATGTATAATTTTGAGATAAAGTTTTCAATTATTCTAAATCAAAAGTATTTTTTCCTTTAAATAATTAAAAATTTTGAAGAATAATATTGAAATTAGAACAATTATACATTATTATATATAATGATAAACTATTTTTCAAAGAAATTATTGTAACGCACCGATGATATTGTTTTAGCGAGATGATTAAATTTGTCATTATAATTTTACTTAAGAATTTCAATATTATCTCCATTCTAGGTATCATTTGTCGTTTTATCTAATTCTTCATTTTTCTCCTTAATTTTAAAGATTATATGATTATTTTTCAATTTTTAGTGTTTTAATGGTATTAAAAATGACTTTTGAAATTTTCTAGTCATCTAATGATGTTAAAGGCTATTCTTAGTAAATTTGTTGTGTACTTATCCAACATTTATTAGTCCATCATCGTTGATATCGCCAGAATTCATAATTATACTAACTTGAGTTGGCAGTCAATTTCATGTTATGTTGTTTTCTTTTAATTAGTTTATCTTTTCATGTTTGAGTGAGAAGATTTTATCTCTTAATTATTTTGCCAATTACTTTAGTGTTTGAGGACGAAAACTTGAAATTGGTTAATTGATTGCCCCGATTGGTGTTTTAATTAAGGTAATATATACATGCTCAATTTAGTCCTGAAATCAACAGTTGAACATATGTATCTTTCCAAGTTTAGTCAATTAAAGTATACTGTTTTCAACTAGCCACTTGAAATGAAAGTGAACAAGTTTGTATTGATTTTAAAGATTATAGCTCTTGTACGGTAATATTGGTCTTAATCTTGGTGAGATATACTGATAAATAATTTGATGGGATACAAGTTCTTGAAATCTGTTTGGTAATGTTGGTGTCAAATGAAGCAGGAGAAAGGTCTTATAGTGGCTTCTCGAAGCCACTTACTGAGCAGACAAGTAAGAGGCTTGGAAACAATAGGAGAGAAATTAAATGAGCCTCAAGTCATAAATGATGAAAGGTATCCGATATGTTATATATGAAGCAGAAAGATTTCTAAACTTGATGTTGTTACTTCTTTGCATCACAAGAAAATATATATTAATTGCATTTGAGATCATTATTTAAAAATCCAATTATATCCTGATTTTCATACAATTACTTCATCATTGGTTTAACAAGGGAGTTGAAGTTTTAGTTCTGTCTTGTGTCTTGCCTTGTTATGCAGATCTTCCTAGAGGGAGACAAATTAAGACAAGTGAAGTTGAAGCAGGCTTTCTAGCTTTCATCAGCATGTGCAGAAAGAGAATAGATAGGTAAATCTTCAAAATAGCTAAAAATGTCTCGTTTTCAAGCACATTAGAATATCTTCTATTTCAGAAG
Organism: Melia azedarach; assembly: GCA_028052125.1. NCBI lineage: Eukaryota > Viridiplantae > Streptophyta > Magnoliopsida > Sapindales > Meliaceae > Melia > Melia azedarach. The sequence continues at coordinate 13,190,754 of CM051401.1, read as the reverse complement.
TTAGAAAGTATATATGTTGTCCTGGTTTGCTGACTTCGTAGCTAATTAATAGTCATAAGATCATCTTCACCTCTGTAAATCTTTTATCCAGAAGAAACCGTATTGGAAAGACATCAATTCAATAGAAAGAAGACAGAACACAATCAACCCACCCCATACCCAACAATTCCTAGAAAATTAGAAGATAGAAAATCAAGAACATCTAAACTTCCTTTTACAATTGAGAAACTTACTCGATTCTTCAATGGCGGCATATATGAGTGCATTTTATTGAAGCCAAGTTTCTCATTTTCCATGAATTATAAGTTGCTTAGACTTCTGATCCCTGAGTAGTGCATGCTAGTATTCCCTGTTCAAGTTTTACCTGGAACACTGTTTTATCTTAATTCAGCAGTAATTTGTACTACTAAAGTAATTAATTCTGAAAAATAGCATAGTGCAAGAAAATGTTTCGAGCTAATTATGAATCGATGATTGATTATCCTAGACCTGCTTATTTTTAGCTGCATCACAGGATTATGTGCCACAAAACTGGACCTAATATAATTACGAACACTTTCTTTCTCTCTTATTTCTTTTTACAACAGGGGCTCCTTTGAGCTGGAGAACACTTGAGTACTTGAGCTCTGTTCCTGAAGGGAGCTTTCAGGTTATATACTGCTATGTTGCCAACATAGAACAACTATGCATCAGTGTGAAGCTTTCAAATATGAAAAGAACCAAGTAGGTATGAGCATTTTCGCGTCTCTCTATTCTATTATTTGGTAATGGTAATTGAAGTCGACAAGGATACATTTGCTAAGAGAGAAAGAGAGAAAAAAAAAATTGTATGATAAGTCTCAAGGGGATGAGCCTTATCCATCAAAATTATATATGCCTAAGACATTTTAAGTGGACAAACAAAAACACTTCATATCAAACAAATTTCCCAAATATCTTGCAGAAATAAGTGTACATGATCATATATTAAAACTTAAATAATTATACATTAGTTTTAAAATTAATCAATTATATTATCATAAAATTATAACAATGAAAGAAAATTTTAAAAACATATTTTATATACAATTTTATTATGTTACATATAATAGTTAACTCAATTTTAAAACTTTAAATTTAAAATATTTAATATAAAACTTTAAATTTAAAATATTTAATATAAAAATTAAAACTTAAAATATGACTTATAAAAGTTGAAACACTGAATTTAAATACAAAATTTAAAATATCTAACATAAAACTTTGATACATATGAAACGTAAAATTTATATTTATATTGGTCACTATATAGGATAATAGCTAGAATTGGTCGGTATATAAAATTTAGGGCATCGAATTAGGTTTAATGTAGCCGAAGCCTTAAACCTAGCAACCCATAGAAACTCCCGATCCGTGCATTGTATATAATCTATAACCTTCATAAAGCCTAGGTTAATCACCCTTCGTACCAATATAATATTACATGGCATGCTACCATTGGTTCAAAGAAGAACTTTTAAGACCCTCCACCCAAACAAGAATTGGGGCGCATATAGAAAACATTAGCTGTACCCACTCCATTTCATGTCTTACCTGTGTTCTTACATCAGAAGTTGTCTTGTAATTTGTCAAACTTAAAACATTTCTTGACCAGAAGTCTAGAAACGAACGGCCGGCGGATAAATTCACACCGAATTTGTCCACATTTATTTTACATTCAAGCCTTATCCAACGGGGTTAGTCCATCCTGTAATTACCACCCTGGTTTTCTTTTTTCATTAAATGTTAAACAACCTTTAATCAGCCAAAACAACAGGCAGGTGAGAATATCAGTGAGAGAGCAATACTACCCTGCTTTCAGGTCTTCTTTTTACCACCAATTCCTTCATCCAAAACCACAGATTTCCCCGTGGACCCAGTATGTTTCTTTGTCTTGATGTGGAGTCATGCTTATCCTGATCTGCATGCAGGAATGAAACCACACACCAGAGATCTTTTACTGTTGGCTGATTGCAATTTTGTAACCGACGGCTTCGATGCAACCATCTGTTACAAGTATACAAAAAACGATAGGGGTTTTCTCTCAGCAGGTGTGTTATCACACGTGTCCATCTCTGCTTCCATCAACTTTTTCGTGCCCTATGCATGTCCTATAGGTTACGCTAATCCATGAAGTCTCTCACCTCTTACTATCCTATATAAACCCTACCTCTCTTCACTTGAAAACCACACCAATTCATCCTCTTCTCCTCCTCTTTCTCTCCAGAGGGTCTTCATTTTTCTTCCTGTTTTCGCTGTTTTTGCTTAGCAATGGCTGCTTCGGTCGACCCTCTAGTTGTAGGTAGGGTTATCGGCGATGTCGTTGACATGTTTGTTCCAACCGTCAGTATGTCTGTTTACTATGGCCCAAAGCATGTCACCAACGGTTGTGATATCAAGCCTTCCATGGCAATCAGTCCGCCAAAGATCCATATAACTGGCCATTCTGATGAGCTTTATACTTTGGTTTGCTCTCTTTCTAAGCATCTTCGTCGTCGTTTTGAGCATGCATTAATTCATTAGGTTCGTGCATGGTTATACTCTATATGCTAATGTCTTTGTGCAGGTGATGACCGATCCTGACGCACCAAGTCCCAGCGAGCCAAGCATGAGGGAATGGGTTCACTGGTCTGTGATTTTCATCCACAGATATATGTTTCTACCTCTCTTATCTCCGTTCTTTCAGTTAAAAATCTGTTTCTGGTTTCAGGATCGTCGTGGACATTCCTGGTGGCACCAATCCCACAAAAGGTGACAAACGAAAAATTTACACGATCTAGTGGAAATACTTGTTTTCATATATATCAATAATTCGCCAAGTTTATATACATGGCGAAGAAGATATGTTCTTACCGTGACTTCATTCTTTTTAGCTTTTGAAAGTTTCGATCCAAATAGAGTATTATGTTGATTTATTTGTCACTTTAATACTCCATGCATGCATGCATACAAACAAAGCTATACGAAAACATATCATAAAATAGCCATTAAGGTCTATTTTTCAAGAATCGACATACCAAATCGTTGTGTTCTGATAATTCTTTTCAAGTGCTTTATCAAAAAATGATAGCAGTGGTTAACCCTGATAAACGAAAATGTTCTCAGTTAGAAACAGTCGATCTGTTTGATCGTACTACGAGGCAAATCGAGCTGCATGCAGCAGCAGCTAGCCTCGTACCCCAAGAATGTTTTCGGAAATTCTCTAGGGTTACATCACATCAATGATGTACCACCATTTTCTTGAAATAAGGCAGCAACCAATAGCACCAAAGCATTTGTCTCTGGCCGCAACATCTTCCCAAATGATTGATACAAGTCTTCTGTGTTGATCGTCACACGTGTCATCACTGATAATTATCCCTCCACGTGGTACAAATATACTTTAATCATTCCTTCATAGCCCTTTTTTTTCTCTCTCATTTATTTTCCCTTCGAGTAACGTATGTTTTCCTCTTGGCTCTGTCGTTATTTGCAATTTTGCATGCTTCATGTTTTCGACACCTGGTTGATTATTCAGCTAACATGTATCACCCATGTCGATCGTGACACATCGACGACATTTGTCTCCCTTTTCTATCGGCTTTGATCGATGATGAGTGTTTCTTCACAAAACAGATGGCTTCCATGTACAAAACCCACTTGTCAATCAGTCAAAATTCTCGTTGTAATACCTAAATTCAGTCAATAAAAATTGCCAAAAAAAAAATCCACGTAATAAAATTTTATGATGGACTTATATCTCACCTATTGTAATATCTTGGACGATTGTTGCAGGGAAGGAGATTCTGCCGTACGTTGGGCCGCGCCCACCGGTTGGAATCCACCGCTACATCATGGTGCTGTTTCAGCAGAAGGCTCCATTGGGGCTGGTTGAGCAGCCACCATCCCGTGCTAATTTCAGCACTCGCCTTTTCGCCGGTCATCTGGATCTTGGCCTCCCTGTGGCAACTATTTACTTCAACGCTCAGAAGGAGCCAGCCAACCGCAGGCGTTGAACGGTGCTTGCTGCCTCTCTGGACATATTGGCAAGTCAAGAAGATGATCAAAACATGAAAGTGTTAGAAGAAAAGAGTTAGTTTGAGTCTTAGTTCTGTTACTGGTTTCTAAAAGATCCTGCTTTTGCTTTACTGTTATGTTAGTGTCTTAGTTATAGCATGTTCTAGGGTTTATTCTTCGTAGTCTTTTTTTTTTTTTTTTTAAGAAAATTCCAAGCCTAAGCTGAGGGCAATAGCACAGAGGGTTATGGAGAGAGTTCATGTAATCTTTTTAAAGTTTCCTTTTAATAGAAACTCTATGCTTATGCGTTTTGTTTCAAAAATCTTGATCCTAATTGTTGCCTTTTAATTTCAAAATGTTATGCTAAGGATAATAAACAGAAAGAAATAGATAAGAACATCATATCCGAGTAATAATGTCACATGTACCAAAAAAAAAAAACAGCCTCTCTGGAATGAATATGTAATTTTCTTACAGAAAATTGAATAAATCATATACTGATAATTACTTAAGCAAATTCTTAAAAGGGTAAGAAAAAAATCATTATTTGGGTCTGAAGGGCCATGTACGTGAGTGGTGTGGGCTGTGAAGTGGAATTCTTAAGAGGTTCACAAGTCCAAGGTGAGTGTTGATGAGCCATCGAAATCGAATGGACTCCACTCAAAAATTTGTAAATCCAGTGACCACATAAATATATATATATATATATATATATATATATATATATATATATATATATATGCACGGAGACAGAGACATACATGTTCACAGTTTCTGGTTCAAAAGTTTTGTTTATATATATAACCCTTTGTATTAATTAATTTGTCTAGTCAGAAGAAAGGACAAACTCTCTATTTGTGTAAAAAGCAAAACCTACTTTGTATTCGTAGTCCCACAACAACGTATGTAATATAAACTCTTGCGGACGCAAGTGAGGCATCTTGCACCCCCAAGAACCCTCTGTTTTCATTCCACACTCAAGTATTTAAACAGTTGTTCACTTGATAATTATTAAAATTTCTTAATTTGAATATTGTTTTTTAATTAGCTCTCTTACTTGGTAACAATAATTTCGTTAAACTACTTCTGAATCTATCGGTAATTTAGCAACGATATGATCTCGAATAATACAATTGAAACCACTGATCGATAGGTGACATTCGCCAGCTCATAGTTTCGTAGACAACTCTCATATCCTCCCTTAGAAACAGACTGTACTGCAATGGGTAGGATTCATAAACCGAAACTATAACAGTATTAATGGTGATGATGAGAATCTCATAATGAGATGTAGTTGATACAGCAACGATACACAAATCTTCCTTGGTAACTTTGGAGGTTTTTACAGAAGGGGTTGAAGTTTTACCTGCCTTTCATGTGTAGGACTGATGTTGACTTACAGATGTGTGTTTTTTCTTCAGAGAGATAGAGGTGATAGAAATACAAATTCACAAGGTAGATATGCATGCAGCTGACGATACAGCTCTTACTAGGAAGCAATATTAATAACAGTAATTGTAAAGGGAACAGGAACCTACATGTACCAAAATGAATAAAGTTTAGGCAGTTTGGTAGCATTTAAAAATGGCAGTTATGTTTCTTAAAAGAAAAAAAACAGGGTTTGATTGAGCAATTTACAAAATTTTGGTTCCGAAAGTAGGAAATTTTTTTAAACCTAATTTTTTGAAAGCAATCAGCATGGTGGGTAGCATATGGCTTTAGCCACCAGTTAGTTGTTTGAAACCAGTGATATATGTATATATGTAGAATGGGAAGTGAACAGAAAAAGAAATTTAATGTACGACGTACAATAATCAATTGAAACAAGGGAGAATTGAAAGTATATAAAAGCAAATTGCAGTCTCGTAATTCTCAATAATATCTAATTAATTAATTAATAGTTTATCGTAAAATTCAGAATTATTGCAAATATATGATTTGTATATTGTAGCACATTAACTCTAATTCTATGGCTTCCAAATAAGCCAACATCATAATGAACGAAACATAGATTTAGTTACTCAAAGAATTTGATATTATAGAAATTAAATTGGACAAATAACAAGTAAGATCAGTTGAGTAGGTCTATATATGCATGTTCTTTCTGTAGATCACGTGGTTATCTGCTTCCCCATTTTTAATTAAATTCCTCGATCTTCGTAAATATATTAACAACAATCTTAAATTGCATACTATGTATAGTCACATCATAAATTTTTTCTTTGAAAAAAAAAATAAGAGAGACAATAAGTTTGTAGGATTGAGTGATCAATTAAGCCAGCATTAATTAATACGATCTAATTTATTTTCAGTTCAAAAGCTTAGTTATATATATATAATTGAATGGTAGATAGCTAGATAGTGCAAGTTATCTACCAAGAATAATTCACATCAGTTGAAAAACTACTGAATCACATGCAAATTTCTGCTACCCACACACAATAATTAATTAGTTAAACCTAAAAAAGGTTGTAAATTTCAACACATTTGGCATCAATTAAAATGTTGAATATTTTGTAGTTCATTAACCAAATGATTGAACTTCGATTTCTTTTTTCTTTTTAATTGCCTATTACTATTTATGAACAACTTCACGTAATCATATCCATCAGAAACTGTCGTCCATCCATTGGAAAACCTAGCTACAATTTCTTCTTCCGTTTCAAATTACAGATCTAACAATTAATTAACGCATTCATATATGGTTCATCTGAAAAGCTAGCTAGCTAGCCAGCTGCAGGACTTCTGTATCTATCTCTCTTTCAATTTAATTATCAGCTTTGAGCCCAGCTAGCTATTCATTCCTGTTTGTTTATCGAGTAACCCCACTAGCCAAAAGCTATCGATGTATCCATATATAATTTCCTTCCGCAGTTCGGTACAACGTATTTGTCTTGTTATCTATTGTCAACGAAAAGATATATAAAATTCTAAGTAGATCCTTCTGCAGCTTTTCTTTTTCATTCAATAACAACCACTCCTTAGTCAGTAATAATGTTTACATGGGAAGGGTTCTTCTACGATGCCCGGGAAACAATTCTAAGTACTGAAAAAATAATAAATGTGGACTATTGGATGAGATCAATGGTCCATCATTTTTTTTTAAATATTAATTTAATTTTTAAAATCATTGATTGTAGAAATTTTTTTAACTTCAATAAGCTTCAACATTTTTTTCAATTTCCTTTTGACTTTTAATTAATCTCAAACTTCTCTTTCTAATTTAATTTCAATTATTTACAACTTTTCTCTTATAATTATTATGGTAAAAATAATACTCACATAAAATAGTAAAAATGAATATCAACTTCATAAATTCAACATAAAAAAGTAAATGAAATGAGATAAATATAAATTAACGTGAAATTATAAAAATAATAACAACATAGTTATAAAAAATTAAATCAAAAGAATTTTAATTGTGATATAAAATGTATAAATGTATATAAAATTTATAATCTTGAAATAAAAAATTAAATTATAATATAAAACTTGTATAAAAGATATAATACTTATAAACGTTAAAATTAAAAATAAAAAAATATAAGCCAACATGAAATAGTAAAAATGAACATCAACGTCATAAATTCAACATAAAAAATGTACATGAATTGAGATAAATGTAAACTATATGAAATTATAAAATGACAATAATATAGTTGTAAACAAAATAAATGTGATATAAAACTTATAAATACACATAAATACATTGTTTAACATTAAATTTTTTTTACCATAATATATGATTTTGTATTTCAAATATATTTTTAAAAAATAAATTGTAACAAAATATATTAAAAATAAAAAATGAGGAAAATAATCTTTAACCTAAACAATAAGATAATTTTACATATTACTTGTTAAGTAGGTTAATTACTATTAATATAAAATAAATAGTTCAGATTTTAATTTCAAAATCTAAAGGTGAATAAAATTAAATCATTGATATTAGAATTATTTACTCAAGTATCATATAATTTTTTATAAAGAAATTAATTGATTCAATTAGTACTAAAATATTTTTAGGTGAAAGAGATATTTGGTATTTGAATGTAGATCTGTCATTAATTAAGCAAGGATTTGATTGATATATATTCATGTAATATTTTTGGAAGAATTGAAGGAAAGAAATTTAAAGTGTAATTAATAAATAATAACAGTAAATTAATTTATTTTTAACACATGTATGCATTGTAGAATATTATTTGAAACTAATTACTTTAAATATTTTATCATAAGTTAACAAAATTTCAGAATTTCCTTCGCAGAAATTAAGAAAAACCAATACATTGTACTTTTAGATTAATACGTGTATGATTGGAACCAAAATTCACGAAAATATATATATGTAGAACTACATAATCTTTACTGAAATTAAATTTAATATTATGTATACAAATATATATATATATATATATATATATATTTGCAACATTTATAAATTGTTTTTAACAAATATATCTACATCATCAGCATATCATTCTTCACTTTTAATTTAAGTCCCAACCTGTAGCCTCATGCTAAGGATACATATTAAAGAAGATTTTTTATATCGAAAATTTTTAACATTACATGTATACATTAAAAGCTATTAGTGCATCACATGCTGTTCAATCTTAGTCTTTCAGTAAACTTTAATTAGAGTACACAAGATATTAACATGTAGTCCTGTTCTTAAAATACGGATTAACATATTAATCCATAGTTACAATTTAGTATGCACCTAAATATTTAAAGATTTTCTTGGTTAATTTCATTTATTCATGAAAGTTATCAATTTCCCAGATTGCTAGTGCGGTAGAAAAAACCAATACCTCACAAGCCAAGATTCCAATTATTTGAAGAGAAGAAGCGTTGCAGCGGAATTGCCTGTGTTATCCTCTTTAACATCATTGAACACCGAGTATTCTGCCGTCTTAACTTCAGGAATATTACCCAAAGCAAGTTTAAGACTCAGATCAGGTAATTTGTTGGATATTTTCTCTGCTGGAGATGAAATTATAGCGCAAGGGAGTTGAACATCCTGTTCAGGAACTGATGCCTTCTCTGCTGCTGGAGATGAAGTTATAGCAGAAGCAAGTTTATCATCCTGTACGGGAAATGTTGTTTTCACTGCTGGAGATGAAGTTATAGCAGAAGCGAGTTTATCGTCCTGTTCATGGAATGATGTTTTCGATGCTGGAGATGAAGTTATAGCACAAGGGATTTGATCATCCTGTTCAAAAGTTGATTCATTCAATCGGGGCGGCCGAAGAACTGAGTGATGGTTTATGCGATGATTATCTGGGTTCACTCCCATGCTCAACAGTTTTCTCCTGAGATGAGTATTCCAGTAATTTTTCACCTCATTGTCTGTTCTTCCAGGCAATCTTCCAGCTATAAGTGACCACCTACAATTAAAATCACACAAGAAAAATATTTAAATTGAATTTATTGTTATTATTATTTCTATTTGAAATTACTGCAAGCTAGCTAGCTATGGTGAATATACCGGTTTCCTAATAGAGCATGAAGCTTGATTATAAGGTCCTCCTCATCTTCTGCAAAGTTTCCTCGCTTGAGGTTTGGCCTTAGATAGTTCATCCATCTCAATCGACAACTTTTTCCGCAGCGAAGCAATCCTAATCAACCCAAAAGGAAATATTAGTGATCAAGAAGCTGATGATGACAATCATAATATATGATGAAGAAACCCTAGATCTAGAAAATAATTGTTTTTCTTCTTCTTGTTCGCTATGCTTTTTTGTTGATTATGTACCTGCAGCACGAGGAATAACGCGCCATTTTCCCTCACCATGTTTTTGGACGTATTCAGTGAGCTTCTGGTCTTCTTGCCTGGACCAAGCCCCTCTATTCAGCTCTTGCTTCTCACAGAAACGTCTCCTCATTGATAAAATTCTGAAAAATGAGTATGCCTGCCACTGCTAGCTAGTGTTTTAATTTCGGAGAAAGAGATGCAGACAGAGGGAGAGAAGGAGTGAGTTACATATATGCAAATGAAAAAGGCTTATATCATGGAGTAAGTGTATTAATTACTGATCTAGTAGGATACCCTAGCTAATGTTGACTTGGAATGGTGGTTTTTCTTGGTTTCATTTAATTTCTCGGTGGCTTCGAAAATGCTTAAGATGATAATTCGACGGTTGAGAAATTTACTCCGACTTGTACAACAAAACAATACACGAATCCAATTTACATGATCATTTTTTCTTTTTCACACACCCCATGTTTGATTTTGTTTCACGCACAATATATAATTCTCTCCCATTTATCATACATGGAAGACTAAAACCAAGATTAACGTATAATTCTCTCCCATATATCATGTCTCTCCATTGACTTACCACATTCTTGATCCATCAAATAACTCCCTCTAAGTTGAAAAAAAAAAAACGTTGAATTCCCCTTTCGCCAGACCTACACGTACGTCTACAACACATCATTTTGCAATTTTGGCATAGCATTTTTGGAATTTACCTAAAATTAGCGAAGCCTTCGCATTCAACTTGAATGGTAGATAGCTGCATGCTTGGTGGATATTGCTAAATTTTGTAGTTATCTTCAGTTTTGAGTGGACAGTAGCTATCAGATTAATTCATCTCTCTTGAAATTATAGCTTGAGCTGGTGGGAAAATGTCCAATCACTTGCAACAAACTCATATCCAAGACAAGTTCGATCATAGCATATGTATATATAATTCAGTTTACCTAAATTTCAGTTGAATGTTTGGTTATTACTGAACTTTCATGGGTTGAATCTTATCCATATACTTAGATTTCGTGCTCAGTATCATTAAATATTCTGTGGAGATTGAAAATAATCTTGACAAAATGTTTTCAGACAAATCATAAAAGCATGAGTACTGTCTTGTTCTCAATGTCGCATATAGAAATGATTATTCAGGTCTGAGACAGTTTGTAATGTATAACTGGTACAAATAGGTAATTAATTAATTAATTAGATCTAGCTACGGAATTCTCTTTTTATTTAATAAATCAAAAAAAGAAAAAAAAACTCGCAATTAACAAATAAGTTCCAATACATATATTGAAACTAATGACTTATTTGCTCTCGCATTGAAATAATTATGTGTTGCCTAAAGAGATAGAAGATTGATCGATCACGTATCTTCTACGAGTGGAAGGCTTATGTTTAGGTCAAGATCGAGATTCAGATCAGGCAGACTGCAGCTAACTGTGCTACTGATCTTGGGCTCACCACTCAGAGAATAATCCTGAACTTGATTATCATGTCTCTTGGAGTTCATACAATGACATCTTTGGTCAGCACGATGGTTTTTGGGATCAATTCCCATTCGTATGAGCTTGCTTTTCAGATGAGTGTTCCAGTAATTCTTCACATCGTTGTCTGTTCTTCCTGGTAATCTTCCTGCTATCAATGACCACCTGCAATTTTTTAGACATAATTTTAAAATATGTAAGAACATTAAATCTGATGAAATTGGTGTCTGTGTAAAAGCTGTAGAACATTGTTCAATGCTTCACAATTGAATCTGCTAGGAAATTTCTTTAATTTAAGATAGCTTGTAGCAAGGGATCATAGATTAATTAATTACGCCTAGAAAAAAAATCATGAATGCAATATAAGGCTCTATATTTGATGACATGCAATGACATATTTGATATAATTTTGAAATATGCATGCATTCAAATTAGAACAAATATATATATATATATATATATATATATATAATGTAATAGGACCCTCTATTTCCAAAATAAGTTGAACATGATCATTCCTAGCTAAAAAGAAAATTGTTTTGTAAATATATTGCAGACCTATTTCCAAGAAGAGCATGGAGCTTGATGATGAGATCCTCTTCATCTTGGGCAAAGTTGCCATGTTTAATGTCCGGCCTCAAGTAATTTACCCATCTCAATCGACAGCTCTTACCACACCGAACCAACCCTAATTAAAAAAAAGATTACCCATAATATAAGTAATACATAATAAGGCACAAAACAGACATGTAGAATTAATTAATTAATTAGTTTGTGTTGGAATATCAAATTCGAAGTACGTAATATAAATGTACATACCTGTAGCTTGAGGAATTAAGCGCCAACAGCCTTCTCCATGTTTACGAATATATTCAATGAGTTTGTCATCTTCTTGCTTCGTCCAGGGCCCTCTGTTGCCCACTTTTTTCTCGCAGCAAGGATTCCTCATTGTAATAATAATAATAACAATAATATTAACAAAAATTAAATTAACTATGAGAAGGAACAAACAGAATCTATATAAATAGAGTTGACAAATATGCATAGACAGACTGAAGAAGGTGAAGAATATTTAAAGAATATTTAAAAATTGTAATTCAGCTTTGTGGCTTGACTAACAGTTGGCTGTATCATCCTTCTCAACTTCGCATGTTCGTGAGCTTTAAATATTTTTCTTTTCTTTTTTTTTTTTCGTTTTTGGCTAATAACAAAGGTGCTACAATTTATTTTTTAATACTCTTAACATACTCTTCAATCTTCATTTTTGTATGTAAATAAGTTGGATCAGCTATTTAAATCTTTATATATTAAATTAATTAATTAAAGTTATGTTTACATCGAATTTTAGAAAAATTTTATTTAAAAATAGAGCTAAGTAAGCCAGCTGGGCAAGAAGAGAGATGTATAGCAACGGATGAGATGGTAGGTAAAAAATCTCATGGTTATAGGTTGACCGTTAGATTTACAGAAGGAAAGTGCATGTGCCACTGCCCCCTCCCCTATTCTACATAAGAAAAGACACGTACCCTACTTACTCTGAGTGCAACCTTTCGAGTAGGGCAAATACTGAGAAGTACTCACAAACCAAAACTCTTTTAACATTAAATTAATAATTAGTAGCTCGTTTTCTTATTCTTTCTTACATTCAGTCAACAACAGTATAAAAAATTGAGGGTATATTTAAAATTGACTTAAACCAACTAATAAAGTTCTTTAAAACAGTATAAAAGAATTTGGGATTGAAATCTAAATTAAAATGGGTAGTTAAAATAGTTCAACATATATGCTCAAATTGTTGCGTTGGGTGAGGTCTTAGTTAGGGTTTTGAGGGGTGGAGTTAGTAAATATAGGAGGACTTGACTGTTAGATGAAAAAGAGTTTGGTCACTGATTTTTCCCATTTCCACGTGTGTTCCCCTCACTCTGTACAGTGTTAAAAGTTAAAACATGGTAATTTAGAAATTTTTAGCATTTTATGAGCCAATTTGTTGCATTGCATTGTTCTTCAAGAAATGCTTAATTCGGGCACAACAGAAGGCTTCATATTGAACATGACCTAATATTCAAAGTTGAATAAGATAAACAAGAAATTTTTTGCAACACAAACATGACCCGATTTAAAAATGGTAAATTGCAAGCATTTTTTGGTAAAATAGTTCATCCTAATATGATAACAATCACCCTCTCACAGGAGAACTGAATTAGGGGAAAAATAGGGAACCAAAAGCTCGGTCTTATCTACCAACTATTTTAGACATTTACTTCTGCATTAAATTATTTCTTTGCAACAAACCACACAGCAACTTCCGTTGTTCAAGTTCCATAGACTGACATTGCAAAACTATGAATTGAAAATCTCACACAATGCAATGATTTGGTATGGATTAGAGGGCCAAAAATACCAATGCACAAACACTACAGGATGCCTGCTTTCACCACTATCTACAAGAAAACAACACAAACTCAAAGATGTAACAAGGCCAAAACACTTGCCTGTGAATGGAACTCGTACATTCAAATGGTCGCTCTGGGTAAACCAAAATAGCTAAGTGCTAATATGATCTTCGTGAAACAATTCCCGATCACAGAAGTTTCTTTTTCTCCCTCCATCTCACTTTAAACCAAATTCAAACAAACCAACATGATACAATAGACATGCATTCACTGACTTCTGAATCTTGACATTGGTATCTGCTGAATTGGTCTCCACTAAAATTTCTCAATTAGATGTCAACCTCCACACACGGATACAAGCATCCTCACCAGAGCTAACCACAGTTTGCTCATCAGTGAAAACTAATCCATAAACCCCACCCAAGTGAGCTCCTTTTATGGTCATACGGCTAGATGCCGGCTTGTCAATTTCATATACAATGACGCACGTATCAAGTGATCCAGTAGCAACCATACTGTTATCTGGAGACCAAGCAAGACAGTTAATGCGTGCAGTATGGTACAACATGTTCTTGAGCTTTACCTGCAAGCCATCATTTGTCAAAAATAAGGAACAAGATTGCATTATCTTCTAGTTGAAAAATAAATAAGAAATGCAACTTTAATGCTATATGAAATAAATATTATGTGTATACCTCTCGGGAGGCACGATCCCACACTACAGCTTCTCGATTTACATCAGCCGATGCAAACATCGAAACATCAGGAGAGTAGCGTATGACACTAACAGCCCCCCGGTGTTTCTCAAGGACAGCCTCTTCTGCAAGAGTATCTCCGCTAACTGAATAAATGTGAAGTTTACCATCTTGCCCACCGACAATGGCCTCACTTCCATCAGGTGCAATAGCAGAAGCTGTCACAGGAAAACCAAGGTTGATGGTTGATACTACCTTTGCACCACGGACCATAACAACTCCTGAATCAGTTGTGACCAAAGCAAGTTCAGGAGAGTGAAGGGCAAGGCTTAAGTCCTTTGGTTGACCACCAATGTCAATAGAATTTGCATCTCCACATTGATCCCCTTGTAGAGAAACTCTCCATATCTGTCTTATAGGAAACAGAAGCAGACAAAAGCATTAGAGATACAAAACAAAATGACGGATTAAGAAATCTCCATCAGAACAATAATTGATAGTGCAAGGCCAGTGAATCTTCCTTTCAACCACAACTATTCAGGCACGAATTAGATGCTGGTATAAGCAAAATTCAAGCATAACAGCTTGAACATAGGAAAAAAGGACCTCGTCAACAGATTTCAGTAATAGCATTCTGCTCAATCAATTGAATTTTTTTCATTACAAAGGCTACCAGAAAAAGTTAAATAAAAAAGATGTAAAGAATGAAGTTCAAACCAGCTATGTAAAATTGAAAATATTTAAGATGGTTAATCACCTTGTTGTCAAATCCAGACGTAACAAGCTCTTCATCAACAGCAGCAAAACATTTGATTTGGGAATTCTCTTTCCTCTGTAATTTACCACTATATCCAACACCTTGAATCCACTTAACTATCAAACCATCATAGCTACTGGACAGTATAACCTTCGGATTGTTGAGTACAGCTAATGCAGCAACATTTTTCATATGTCCAGATAATTGCAGTGGGCTCTTCTCCAGATCACTTGCTGAAAATATACTGAATGTGCCACCAAGAGAAACAGTGACAAGATAATCATTCTGCCAAAGACATCCAACTACCATGTCATCCACTCCACCAGAGCCAGGAGGAGTCAACGTTTTCTTCAACTTCCCATTATTATCCTCAGAGATCTCCCATACTTTTGCTGATTTGTCAGCAGACACTGTTAGAACCTACAAAGGAAGATTTACCCCCCGAGGTTAGCTCATCACCAGGCATATGCTTTGAGCAAGAAACAACGGTAAAACCACAAATAATGCAGCAGCTGATAAGGAAACAAATAATATCATTTTCATCTGTATAGATAATAGTTGCCCTCTAAGAGATTTGAGTGTCAAACGACCATCAATTTTAGTATCTCCAACACTTGTTTTATCAATCTGACAAAACGTCTTTTCTGCACATCCCTTACCTGCAGATCCATTTACATCTAGAACAGGACCTTTCTTCTATTAAATTCATGTTGTGAATTTAAGGCTACATCCACCAAGCCAATAACAAGCATATATTCACTATGAACAAGAAAAAACAAGGCCCCCCTGTCTGCCCCCTCTCTCCGTCTTATCCAGAACCTAATACACTCAGAACTCACTCTTTCCAGGTTTGAGTTTTTGGATTGGATTGAGTTGACATTAAATTCCAATGAAATCTAAATGAAAAAGAAGAATGATTTACGGCTGGGTCGATTCCAGAATATCTGAGGCATCAATGGGAGTCAAGCTACAAGATCTTGATGGGGTTAACCCTAAAAGCAAAGTGCTTTGGTTCACCTTCAATCAGCATTTGCTGTAAAAGATCAAGAATGCAATCTGACCTCAGGTTTGACTGTCAATTTTAGAACTCCAATCAGTGACTTAAAAATGCTTTGTCAGACTTTGCGGAGATAAAACTTTAATAAAGTTTTAATAAAATATAAATGAGGAAAGATAGTTTGATCACAATGAATTTTCAAACAAATCATGCCTACAACCAGGGCTTCGTTAAAGTATGTTTTCAAACAACACCGTATCTTCCAATTCAACAATTAAGAACAAAATAAAATTCCATAAATAAAGGAAAGATTTTCATGAATCATGAAAAAGGGGGTGAAGGCAGGAGTAGAAAGAGTGCCTAATTGCTGCTTCTATTCAGAAATTAGGACTATCATGTCAATTCTTATATAAAAGAATGACTGATATAGGTTTTCATTAAGAAGCAGGTGCTGACCTGTTTACCATCGGGACTCCAGCTAACAGCATAGATGCTGCCTTTATGACCATTTTCAGAAGATAGCTCTCCAATCTTATCCCCATTCTTTCCATCAAATATTATACCCTTTTTGTCAGAGCTTACGCTAATGAATTTGCTGCCATCTGGAGAAAATCTAACACAATTCACAAAATTTGAATGATCCCTGCAAATCAGTAAATCAAGACTTCAGCAATGCAGTAATATGTAAAAGAAGGATATTCAATGTTGCTGCACCTGTTTAAATGTGTCAGTCTTTTTTAATCTTTTTGTTGTCAGCACAATGCTTTAGCATTATAATAGGTATATCATGCAATCAAGTCATTATAATGAGTATATCATGTAACCAAGTCATTATAATGGGTATATCATGCAATCAAGTCATAATAATGGGTATACCATGCAATCAAGTATTGATCAGTCTACATCATATGTAAATCTTGCAGACTGTTTACTGAAGTTGAAGGAGTTCCAAATGATGATGTTCTCTGCATCATCTCATTCCTGGTAATTATCATACTCTGCATGTCTAGGTTGGGCAACTACTGCAAAATATCCATGTTCAGATCTTTTTTTTTTTTTTTCCTTTTGGTGTCACGTGAGCTAAAGGAGAGGGAAGAGGAAATTGAAGAATATCAAACAGCAAGTCTACCAATTTGCGAGTATTTGACAACTCTATCACATTACCCAGATATTGACATAGTTAAAGAAAAATGATGAGTAAAAAGGGAGGATGCATGCACATACCTGCGAGACAGTTTGAATTTAAATGGAGGTCCTTCATAGAAATTCACTAAGAAATCTTCTCCACATGTTGCAATGCGAAATGGCCTTGTTGGTTTAAATGCACAACTTAGGACACGTCTTGAATGACCATCAAATTCCCCCACGTTAGTGCCCGAATCCCACCTGTTCAAGATTATGTTCAACTATTGGATGTTAAGCAAAAGGTAAATTGCAACGATCCATCATGAGATTAGTTAAAAGTGCAAGAATAAGATTATTTTCATGAACTATTGGATGGTAAGAAAGAATTAGATTGCAACAGATTAAGCATGAGATTAATACAAGACTAAACCTATTTTAATCATTCATAATAGCTGCAATTATGTTATCTTTTGTGGGTTTAATTCGTTCAACTAGTAAAACCACTTGAGTTATAAATTGCAAGAGAGAGATCCACCACTATCATATTTATAAACTTATATTAGTGGAAAACAACTACTCCATTGATGTATTCATAACTTTGAAACACATTAGAGATATCTAATATGTCAGAGAGTTAGTATAAACCTTCTGGCAACCTACATATCTCGGGGTGTGTCTGACATGCTTTCATGATGCTACAAAAATGATCACCAAGAAAATATCACACAGCTAAAAAATAAAAGTTTATTTGAATATTGGAGGAAAACATCACACAGCTAAAAAATAAAAGTGTATTAGAATATTGGAGGTATACAAGTATCCAACCGCTAATAAGCACAAAAAGAGCACCCAGCAGTGACCAGTGACCCAGCCTTAATTGATGAAGTTACTCCTCTTAGTTATCGTAATATTTGTCAATGTATAACTTCCCCCAACTTTAAAACATAATTAATCAAAAATAAAATATGGAAATGATCTGATGATGTAGCTTTTGTGCATGGGACACAGTCTACAAGGTTGGAAATATTTGACATCTAGATCAAAGCACCTAGAAATTGGAGTAAATGCTGAAGCAATAACTCAAAGGTAGCGGAGACCAAAGGGTTTGGCCATAGGAGAATTATTATAACGCTTAAAACTACGAAACTATACTTCTGATAGCAATCCAAGCATATTTTATGTGAATTCATTCGCCAAATCTAATACCAGTTTTAGAACATGAAGTAGTAGCACACAACTTTCAGCCCGCGCTTCTTCAGCTAGCAAAAGCAAGAGTTAAATCATATGAAAACGTATAATAAAATGCTATCCTGATGTGTCCAGATGGTATAGGATCCATAATTAGGAACCAAGTATTTCAATGACAGCCCCGAAATTTTCTACAATACCTAAACAATGCAGCATGATAAAATCTAATACCAAAAGAAATACAACAAGAAGCTCTAACGCCAAATGCACGTATGTTGACATAGTCAGAAAGTCAAGCTAAGAACAGAACTCAAGGGCAATGAACCAAAAATACAGCAAAATAAAACAAAACTCAAATGAGTTTACAAATTGATTATACGAAATAGCACACGTCAGTTTTCCACATGTAGAACTAATGGATTATTCCGCATGTCAATGTATTGGAGTGAGAAAGTTAACGAACTGAACATAAACTCCAAGAAATGCCTTAAATAAGCTTTACTAATATAGCAAATATACTAGGAAACAACTTCCACAAACTCTATCTCTGCAAAGGGTACTACTATCTCTAATATTGAATACCTATAACTGTCAGCCTCACCAAATGTATCAGCATCAACGAAACCACAAAGTAATTTGCATATTTAAGTTATTCCAGCATAGTTCATGCATATCTAGTACAACAGAAGCATGTACTTAAGTAAGGATTCAAACATCTGTAAGATGACCGTAACTCCATTTCTCTTACGCTCAAGCACATAGTTTTCTCATTATCCCTCACAGTCTTAAGTTCTTTTTCAAGCACTCCCAATAGAATTTCAATTAATTGTCGAACAAAACTACAACTCACATGAAGGCGCGAACAAGCGATTTCCCCTTGCCATCACCACAAGCAACGATCCTTAAACCGTCGGGAGACCACTGAAGATCGTCGATCCGACCCGACAGAACCTTGAACTCCTTCTTCAAAACATGGTCATTGTGGGCCCCCCAGATCCGTACTGTCCCGGATACGTCAGCTGAGGCGATCCACTCTCCGTTGGGAGAGAAACGGGCAACGGTGGCAGGGTAGGCGTGCTCGCCGTAGATCGAGACCTGGAGCGGATTACTAAGATCGAGAATAATAACGGATCTGCCATTGGTATACAAAATGCAATTGGATTTCGGATGGCCGGAAATCAGAATCCCACGGCCGCGCTCCGTGGACGGAACGCAAGCGTAGGTTTCCGCCAGTTGAGGCATTTTTGTTGCGTGAAATTTAGTTCAACCGTCTGGAGTAGAGAGTGAAAGATGGCGAAAGTTTAAGCTTGAGATTGAGACTGGTAAAAAGGGCGAGGGTGATTTTGAAAGGTGTGTTGTTTTATAATGGAATTACGTGTGTGTGCAGTGCACGACGAATCAATGATGACGATGACCGAGGTTTAGTACGTGGACAGAACTCATTGGCTGAACATCGCCAAAGTCTACAGTAAAAACATTTGAAATAAGTATGACAGCTGACAAATGCCAGCTCCGCAATAATAGTAAACTGTCGAAACGGCGCGATATTTAATTACTTTTTTAATATTATAATTTAAAATATTTTTAAATAAGAAATAAATGCTAGACAACAACAATATTATATATATTAACAATTTTAATTATTTATTTATAAAAAAATCACAGATAATCTTTAATTTTAATTTTGCAACGAATGTTAGTAATTTTAATCAATACAAAAAAATTTAAAAAATAGTCTAAAAAATATTGGGACGCAGGACACCATTAGATCTAGATAATAGATCATATTGGCCTCAATTCTCAAGAATTAACTATAATAATTTAATATAGTACAAAATACCAAATGAATTTAACTTTTGCTTAGTCATGAGATTGCATTGACACGAAATTTAATCTATACAAAGTTTATAAAATTATTTATTTCAAAAAGATATAATTTTAACTATTTTATTTATATTAACTTAAAGATTTATAAATAATATAAGAATTTATTTAAAAAATTAGTTTTTTCATTTTTTTCAAGGATTTGCAACAAGATAAAATGCGCTTGCCCAGAGCATTCTAAGCGATAATTTACTGGGCTTTAGTTTAATAAGCTTTTTCTCATTTCATGGAGTGATAATACTAGAACCACCTCCAAAAGCTTCTAGTTACACAGTTAGGTTTTTTTGGATAAGGAATGAAAATGGTAAAGGTGTATTTGGGCTCACACCTTTTATCATGTCAAGCCCGCAAGTAGGCTTGATAAAAAAGCCCGGGCTCGTAAATTACGGGCTGTAACCTTGAAAACCCACGCATTTTGTTTTTCAAAAGATAAAAGAACAGAAACGGGGGAGTATGCACATTTTGGATTTTATTTTATGTGTTGCATTTTGATTGCAGAGAAATAGTATAACGTTGGTCTTAATTAATCTTTCAAATAAATTAAGGTTGGAAAATTGTATTTTTACAATACAAATTTTATATGGGTTCGCTATTCTCGAAGGAAGATTTCAAGATTTAGGCTCCAAAATTTAAAATTTTTAATTTCAAAGTCTAAATATTCAATCTTATAGGGTCAAATTACAAACATACTCTATATTAAATAAAAAAATTTGATTTAATATATATATGTATTTTTGGGTACTGAAGGTAAAACAGAAAAAATAAAAAAAAAATACCACATTGAATATCAAGTAAACTAATTACCTAAATTCATTTACTTGTTAATGATATAATATATCTTGTATAGTAATGGTAATAATGTATTCAGTTACTAACATTTTAAAAAAATATAAATTTTGAATTTATATTCATATAAATAATTAATTATTTTGATCAATAATGTATTGGGGTGGGCCAAATTTCAGTGTCGTTGTGGAAAGTGATGTATGGACAAAATCATTGACTGCAAGTCAATACATTCACATACACTGGATTAATCTATGTATAGTTATAATATAGTATACGCATGCATACACATGCATGCAGGACCTTGGACCAATTATTATGTGTTGAACGTTTCAGTTGTTTCTCCACCCTTTATTTTCTTTCCTTATCAGGATCATTATCATTGACCACCCACTTTTCCTATTTTTTTTTTTTTACCTTATCTTTAAGTCAGTGTAGTAAAGCTTAACGCCAACGATAATTAAAGTTACAATGTAACGAGATATGTTTTAAATCTCGCGAAGGAAAAATATGGAAATTTTGTTTAACCCGACCTTTGTCTGTGTCAAGTAGGAGGGAGTTTGTCCTTTGCTAGATTCCCGCGTGCAAAGAAAAAAGAGACTCAATTTGCAAAACCGTGGATAGATTTGTAATTTCATCTTAAGTGGTTGGTGACAATCATACCCTGGTCCAAAAAAGGGGCGCGGCGATCGATGAATTCAATAGCTTGTGTTGCCATATTTACCCTTGCTTTATTACTAGACAACGAGCAAGTTGAAGTGCTGTCTGCATGGCTGGTGGTACCACCACCGCTGTCTCCATGCTCCCCCACTCCTGCCACGGACCTTTGTACATTTGAAGATTTAAAAGGGTCAAAATGTAAGAATTCTAAAATTTAAGGGGTTAAAGTATAAAATATTTTATATTTTTATAAATAAAAAAGCAATCACGAAATTCTTTTATAAGATATCTTCGTATAATATCCAATATAATTTTGGGATAATAGCATTTTGATCTCTACAATTCAACAACTTCATAAATAAAAATATCATTTACTTATTTATATCAGAAAGGTCCATACTCTATAGCCCTTATTACAACAATCGACGTATCCTTACTATCGAATCTTTACAATCAAACGATCTATAATCGACAAATTAGGTCTTTATTATTAATAAATTTAAAATTCAGGAATCAGAATAATTATCCCATATAATATTATTGGAAAAATTAAAATAATAATATAGAAATGTTTCTAGTGAACGGATCCATTATTTTCTGCGAATTTCTTTTTCGAAAGATCCTCTTGGTATGAGATCATATCAAGAGACAGACAAATCCACTATTTTCTTTTCTCTATAAAAACACTCCCTCACGTTCACTCTACCCTCTGTACTCCAAACACTGCCATTGTCATCGCTCTCTCTCTTCTCTCAAAATGAGAGTCCCGCTTTTAGCCTTCTTCTTCCTCTTGCTCAGTGCAACGGACTTCAATGAAGCAGCGAGGCCCGAGACCGTTCATTTGGACACCGGCGGGCTGAGCAGAGAAGGCTTCCCGAAAGGCTTCGTGTTCGGAACGGCGACGTCTGCTTATCAAGTCGAAGGCATGGCCAACAAAGACGGTCGTGGGCCCAGCATTTGGGATGTCTTTGTTAAAAAGCCCGGTAATAATTATAAAATTAATTTCTAATTCTACTGCATTTATGTATTTAATTAATTAAACACGGGCTATGATTATTTATGAAACAGGAATAGTCGCGAAAGATGCTACCGGCGATGTTACGGTGGATCAATACCACCGTTACAAAGTAAGTCCTTTTTTAGTATTAATATATAATAAAGGAATTTTCGTTTAATGTTCTCGGAAAATAATATTCGGATCTATGAATTTAAACAAAATTACAAATAACTGCATAAATTAATATAAGTTTGCGCATAAATCCTGTTATTTTTTTCACGTGAGTTCCAGAGGGCAGAGTTTATCATGTTTCTATCTTTTTTTATTTTTCCGGCAAAGGTTTCTGATTTATCAGTGGTATACTTGTTAATTTAAATAACTGTTATAGCGGTATAATTGTAAATATCAATGATTCATTTATACCCGTTAACGGAAGTTAGACTCACTAAAATAATTTCCAAATTATATCCTTATGTCATTTTTGCTAAGTTCTATATAGCTAATTATTTGTAAATATCCGTTTCCAATGTCGTCAGGGTTCTGAACCCTTCACGTTGAAGGTACAAGGGCTGTGCCACCTGTGAAATAATTTGGCGAAAGAATCAATAACTAGAACATGTATATGAACATGAAATGGATACATGTCTTCTGTGTGTCAAGTTCCTGCTTTGCTATTTAACTTGTTGCCAGCAATCTACAGGAAGCATGATTTTTGGGACTGGCAATGTTTTTCTGTTGCCAAAACTTCTTTGACATAATACACAACTGAAAAACAACTAAAATAAAACTGCAACTTGATTATTTAGGATCAAACCAATTCATGTTTTCAAAAGTTCAAGTCTTCTTCTGTTGTCTTGTTGCAGGAAGATGTGGATATCATGGCGAATCTCAATTTTGATGCATACAGGTTCTCAATTTCCTGGTCCAGAATTTTCCCTTGTAAGTTTATCCTTTGTTGATATTGCATCAGAATGTGTACAAATAGTTGCAACTTTAAACTTTGTTCAATCCGTTGGAAATGCAGATGGAACTGGGAAAGTAAATTGGAAGGGAGTTGCATACTACAATAGGCTGATCAACTACTTGCTCGAAAGAGGTGAAAGTTCAATGGAGATGATAATGCTAATATGAATCTAATGTAGCATTTTTAAGTTCAATATGGTCAAGTGCTTTACCTTCACACAGTGTGTCAAAAATTGCTTTACAGGTATTACTCCGTATGCAAATCTTTACCATTATGATCTTCCTGAGGCTCTTGAGGAGAAGTATAATGGATTGCTGAGTAAACAAGTAGTGTAAGTGTGTTATAACTTGTGCTATCTTTCGGTTCTTATGAATCTTTTTGATTTTATTATCAAGAAATTATCTGTTGCTAGATCAACATTTTGATGAATATTTCAAACTCAACAGGAAAGACTTTGCTGATTATGCGGACTTTTGCTTCAAGACATTCGGAGACAGAGTGAAAAACTGGATGACATTTAATGAACCTAGAGTCGTGGCTGCTCTCGGTTATGACAATGGCTTCTTTGCTCCTGGGAGGTGCTCCAAAGCATTTGGAAATTGTACGGCTGGCAATTCTGCAACAGAGCCTTATATTGCTGCCCATAATTTGATTTTATCTCATGCAGCTGCAGTTCAGAGATACCGAGAAAAATATCAAGTATGATAAGCAGTTCTTATCTTGTTCTGAGTTATTATTAATTTGTTTCCTTGGAAAGTACTCGTCTTAATTGATAAAATGCATAAATTCAGAAAACGCAAAAGGGAAGAATCGGAATTCTCTTGGATTTTGTTTGGTACGAACCGCTAACAAGATCGAAGGCTGACAACGATGCGGCTCAAAGAGCAAGAGACTTTCATGTTGGATGGTAAAAATACTGCATTAACTCATTGGAAAAGTGATATACTTTACAATTTTACTGGTTTAAATTCTTGGCAGTCACCAAAGTATTTGACGTTTGCCGGGTCTTTTGTAGGTTTATTCATCCTATTGTTTATGGTCAGTATCCGAAAACAATGCAAAATATCGTTGGCAGTAGACTTCCCAAGTTCACAAAAGAGGAGGTCAAAATGGTGAAAGGATCAATAGATTTTGTGGGTATTAATCAGTACACCACCTACTACATGTATGATCCACATTTGAAAAAACCGAAGCACGTTGGCTATCAGCAGGAATGGAATGCCGGATTTGCTTGTATGATATTTATCTCTTTCTCTAGGAAATAAAATAGAAAGAAACGCAATATTATCATTGACTTGCTTCTTTTACTAAACTTCAGTTTGTTGTGAATTTTGCAGATGCAAAGAACGGGGTGCCAATTGGTCCAAGGGTATCTCCTCTAAAACTAAATCAGTTTTTCCATTTTTAATGCAGAAATCATTAGATTTACATTATTGATTTACTGAATGTTTGCAGGCAAATTCTTATTGGCTATACAATGTACCATGGGGAATGTACAAGGCCTTAATGTACATAAAAGAGCGCTATGGGAATCCTACTGTCATTTTGTCTGAAAATGGTACGAGCCAACTGATATTTGCTCAAGTTTTGCAGGGTTTATGTACTTGATATTAAAGAAACTAAAACTGGTCTGACTCTTATATTGTTAATGTGTGTCTTCAGGCATGGATGATCCAGGTAATGTCACACTTCCAAAGGGATTGCATGACACCACAAGGATAAACTTTTACAAGGGCTATTTGACTCAACTGAAAAAGGCAGTTGATGATGGAGCTAATGTCGTTGGCTACTTTGCGTGGTCACTGCTTGATAATTTTGAATGGAGATTAGGTTACACTTCCAGGTTCGGCATTGTCTATGTTGATTTCAAAACCCTAAAGAGATATCCAAAGATGTCTGCCTATTGGTTTAAGCAATTGCTTCAACGAAACAAGCATTAAGTGGCTAGAATGTTTCTAAATTATGTTTTAATTGTCTAGGGAACGTATGTAGACAGTGAAATACCTGTGCTGTAATAATAGGTCCCTAAATAAGGATTAGTTGCTTTCCTTTTGCTTTAGTTGCTGTAGAATGATAACATTTTCTTCTAGCGACTGTATCAACGTCTTACTAAACAAAACAAAAACCGCAAGCAACTGCTCAACAGCAATCAATTAAATACAGTATACAATTCTCCCAAAGGCACGTAAGCCTTGACTATCAGCGTTTAGAACCTAAGGCTGTAAGTAAATCATATTTAAGCTCATTTTCCATCTAAAAGGTTGAGGCAGCTGCAGAAAAAGCACAGAATATAGGCCAATTTTTTGCAGCGATTGCCCTGGCTAGGCAACATGTATATCATCTTATCTTCCAACTTTCAAACATGTAAAGCATATAATGTTTCCAGAGAATTCTGATTAAGTAAAATGATCCTACTTTAGCCTCAAGAATTGGGTAATCATCCATGAATAAAAAAAAAATTAAAAAAAATGAAAGATTACACTCGAGAAAAGAAATTCAAGATACTAGTGCTCTTATTTACAAAACTCTTGCAATCACTTGTCTTTCTCTTCGCTGCTTTATTTCTTTCTTTCCCTCCAGAGATCCTTTTTGGCTTAGAATTCACACTTTCTTGTGATTCCATAGCTATGTACAGATCCGAATTTTCTAAACCTGTTACAACTGAAACTTCTCTGGTAATGCTCTCTCTCTGATCTAAGCTATTTCCACAGCGCTTTCTAACCTTTGGTGGAGTAATATCAGGAGTAATACGCAAGACATCTGACTCCTCATCATCAGACAATACTAAAACTTCTTCAGTATTGCTCTTCATCTGGTTTAATTGCATTTCATCAAGTTTTCTTTTCTTGAAGGGATTGTTGTCCGGAATTTTTAGTGGATTGTCATCTGGAACCTGAATTGTTTCATGAATTTCTGATGGCAAAAGTAATTTCTGGAGTGCAGCACCTTCTTTGAAAAACTTTGTTTCAGTTGAAACCAAATCCTGCTTCAGCATATCTGCCACCAAAAACCATGCTGTTGTGAACTATGTTGATTATCCTTTAGTTACTGCTCTATATTTAACATGTAAATCGACAAGCATGCCCACACACATAGGTACATAACATCATGTATTTGTACCAATTTTCAAGCAGCATACAAATACTCTGTATTGTTAGTGAAAAAAACTGAAACAATCATCAAACAGAAAGGAGAGAGAAAGAAAACCAGGGTTAAAGAACTTGCCTATACTTTCTTTTTCTATGGCTTTATGCGAAGCAAACACCATAAAACCAGCTTCTTCTTTGGATTCCATACTGATTTCAGGTTTGTGGAGTCTACTAGAAGTTCGCTTGACAATGGAACTTTGATGCTCTCCAGAAGTTGGGAAACAATTGAATGCCTCCATGCTTACTGGGTCTAAGCGTCCTTCAGCAATTGCAGTAGCTACTGACGGAGGAATTTCTCTAATATGTTTCATTATGGTCAAGGAAAATAATGTAACCTAAATATGCAGTGTATGAACAAGCATAATTACTAATTAGAAATGCTAACATTGCAGTTTTGATGTTAACTAAACTGCAATAATGGCGGTTGCAATGTCTGAGAATGAAAATTGTGTCAGGCAGGAAACAGGAGATTAAATTGATCAAAGGATACAGTCCTAGAAAATCAAGCTCTCCACCTAGAGACTGCAGAAGCTTCTCTGGAAGAGGTTTAATGTGTTTGAGCTTCTTAGTGCCAGCATCATATCTACAAATAGTGTTAGAAGGGACATTATTTATGTGCAAATTGATTCTGAAAATAAGTCATCAAATTATTGACCTAATCTATTTCCACAATCTGCTTACATCCTGGCATGCTGGAATACTGCAACTGCTTCTCCAAAAGATTTGGAGTAGTCTTCAGGCACTTGACTGCCCTTCTCAAACTTCAGAACTGATAAAACCTGTAAACAAAAAGCCGTCTGATGATTAAAAAATATTAAGGATGTCCAGAAGTGAGTGTTAAAAGATTTCAGACATACACTTAGTAAAAACTACCCGTAACTATAAACCTCTGTTCTGTTCTCTTTTAAGAAACATCCGGATAGAATGCTCATTATATGATATTATTGCCTCATCAACCGGCTGATTATATGTGATTGCAACTACAAATATTTTATGTACATACATTTGTTAGCCTGGAGTTCTGATGGATGCATTAATAGCTACAATTGCTTTTATGTATTTTAAGAAAGAAATTGGTAACCTGTAGCCTGAGACTACAACAATATGTTTTTGCTGAAAATTCAATCTATTCATTATTGTTGGCATTCATTACCACTAAGTCTAGTTTTGAAATGTAAAAGATGAGCAAGTAAAGAGCAAACTCTACGGAGCTTGAATATATTATATGTCTGTGCAATGTATATCAGAATTATGCCCTGTGGTGGCCCATTGACAATGATTATGAAAGAGCATTGCAGCATGCCTTTATCAGTCTAATTGTCTTGAGGAGGTTTCCAATGGATTGGAAATGTATTCAATAGAGAACACGTACCCGGTCTAGGTTCAGAAATTTCGAAACCATGGAGTATGCCTTTGCAATCCCAATTCCAGAAACAGATGGAAGGAAATCACAGCCAGCCAACACACACATACCTGTGAAAATGATATTGCAGTATTCCAGTTCTTAAGTCAATATGTCAATAAAATGACGAAGATATTGTTTTATTGCATGAATAGAAATGTAATTCAATTACAAATCTATCTCCAAAATAATTGAAACAAATTTACAACCTACATGAGCAAAAGAAGGGGAACATCATGTAGATGTAAAAAGAATGCAAGCATTCATCATCATGAAATACAGTGATTTTTAAACAAGAAATCAGTATTGTTTTAGGGTTCAAATTTGCTTCTGGTTTTTGTGTATTGTGCTTTTTTCCCATTTTCCTGTTTAAAAACCTGCCAATGCACATACATTCATTACAAGGTTCTTAGGTTTGACAATGAGCTCACCTATAAACAATTCCTTATCAAAATTCCTAAAAGATGGTGTGCAAGTCTCAGAACCGAATACATTGTCTAGCACTAGCTCTTCACCATTGCCGTGTCGATCCATCTTAAATACAGTCTGTGTTGGCAACAAAAGGAAATGAAAACAACTTCAATAAGAAATAAAGAAAACAAATTCCTCAGGAGAGCAGTAGACATCTATCTGCATTATGCCAGAATTTCATAGAAGTGCTTACAGCTTGGCAACCATATGCTATTAGATCACTATCTTCAGTAATCACAGCCACAATTCCTCCTTTTTCTACTTCAAGACTGGACAGATATGCTAACTGAGCATCAGCCTCATAAGGTGCTACCACAAATTCAATGTTCTCAGCTCTTAATATCTGTATGGCAAATACAAGACACACTTGGCTGTAATGGTTCAAAATCTCAACTATCGATCAAGCTTGCAAACTAATTAGGATTTAAACAATCATTACCTGAATCAGTCGATAAGCCATGGCGGGAGTGACATTAATTGCTCTCTACAAGCAAATCGGATAGTGAAATCAGAGTAGACTCAAAACTTCCTTGATAAGATATCATGAACTAAAACAACAATTTTACAAATTCAGGTCATACAGAATCCCTCATAGCAAAACATACTAAGACCACATTTAGCAGGATGGAATTTACAAGGTTCAAATTGGAATTGAGCAAAATTGGATACATTAATTTTTAGTTCTTTTTCCAGGAAAAGACTAGTTAGTATACAACTAACAGTTCCACCTAATTCCCATGTTAACTGTTTCATTTGCTTCCACTAATCTGCCACTATCTCAAATTCAGGCAATGGAATACCTGAAAGAGCTCAGAGGCAGCTTTGGCATTCCCCTCTTTAAGTTTTTCCATTGCCAAATCGCGATTAGCTTCTCTCCTTCTAAAAAATAAAACAAAATCCAAAGACTAACTCAATTTCAAAGAGAAAATGGCTATACAAATATAATTTTTTCAAACACAACAAATGTGGAGGATAACATGCCTGTGTCTTTCGCTCTCTGTCGTAGCCTTACAGGGAATACTTCCACCATCAAAGACAACGACAGGCGTAATATTATAGTGACGCAGAAGATTTATTCTATGCATAAAATAATCCAAGTATCGCAATTTCTTTTCACTATTTGAATTTAAAGAAAGCTCCATACTACAAGAATATGCTGCAAAATTTCCAACACAAGGAAAAAAAAAAGGAAAAAGGAAATACCCTCAATATGTAAATTAGATAAAATTAAAAAAAAAAAGAACATTTCAGAAAAAAAAATCAAAAATGGAAGAATATTACCTCCTTTATGAAGCCATGAGTATGCATCAATACCCACCTACAAATAAACCCAGATAAAATAACAAACAATTTGGGAAGGTAAAAATCAAATAAAAAAGAAAATGAAGCAATTAAAAGAAAATGGAGGGGTTGATAATTACTCGTTTGCCGGCATATTTCTTGATGTGAATGGGTTTAATGTAGGGTTTCATGAATCTGAGAAGATCTTTAATACCCATTTCCTGCTTCTCTTTGACTATTTGCAGGAGTTTGCGACTTTATTTATAGGATTATATTTTATATCATTTGTAATAAATTAGAGAAAAATATGACAATGACATTAGAATTATTTAGCAGAGAAAATGGCGGGAAGAATTGCAGGTGTAAAAATATGGAGGCGGCTGAAAATTCATCCTTCAGCGGCTTCAATTGTAAAGGGTATTATGGATTTATAAGGAACTGCCACGTGTGAGAGAAAAGACAGCGGCCGTTAATTTCGAGCAATCTCATTGGTTTATATTAAGGATATTTTGGTATTTTCATATAGTTTTACCGCGAATGAGTTTGAAATTTATCGCACTGTTGAAAACTCTTCGTGCCTTATTATTGATGTCATAAATAGTAAAATATCTGTGTGATTAAATATAAATTCAAGAAATAAAATTTTTGTAATTATCACGTAAAACAAAGTAAGATATATATGGTAAGTCAACATTTTACTTAGTAAAATTAGTGTAGAAAAATTAAATTAGAAATGTGATGAAATGTTATATTATTTAAGTAAAAGTTTAAATTTGAATTGTTAATTTATTACCAAACTAAAATTTTAAAAAAAATTCAAATATGTTAGTTTGTTTCGATTCACTCAACCGATTTAATTCACTATTTTTTTTTTTTGGCAATCCCAGTATCTGTTAGAAAAATTGTTGGCTATTATATTATGTTGATTTTTTATCATGTAATGATAAAAATTAAAATAGATTAAGTGACACTTAGAAAGAGGGTGTATATTAATGATAATAATTGTATATTTTTTATGACCAACTAGATTTCATATTCTTGATAAGTAAGCACATGGAATTCTACAAGAAGAAAAGTGATTTTGTATGGAAGTTCATCTCAGTCCATGTTTAGATTATAGTAAAGTTAACTGTCTACATTCATAAACACATATCGTAGCATAACATCTCTAGCGGGCTGGTCGCAGATACAGAGGAATGTAGGTGGTTCGATCAGGAGCTGAATCCCAAACAGAGAATGCACTTGAACACCTCATCCATTTTCTAGTCATTTCAGGAAAATGCCTATCTATAACATCTTTCAATGTCTCTGTTTTGTTAACCCATTCCAAGCCTCTCTCTGTGTAAGTCTTGGAATTGAAATTCGTCGTGAAGAATCTATCAGCTTCTAGCCTCCTGCACATCCATTATCCGTTAAAACTGAAAAGTAAGCAATTGATTTATGTACTTCTGTGTATTTATTTACGTACCTTGATGCAATGAGAAGGAAGATAAAGAAAGCAGTCTCACTAATGGCAAAGCCTTTGATTTTCTTCTCCGCATGTAAACCCACTAGCAGATCCAGCTTCTCAACATTATTTCCATACACCTCTCTGAGAGCTTCAACAACTTCTTGGTCTTCTGTTAAATCTTCCCATTTGCTTATAGGAATCATCAGTAAGTTCCTTCTGAATTCATTGTACCTAGCAACTCCCCTCTCCCTGTCTCTGTAGACTGTTTATACAAACAATTAATCATTCTACTTAAATGCTCAGGAGTATTTACAATCTAGGTCTAAGAAAAATGAAGGAGAAGTTAAATAAGTGAGAATTACTTTCTAAGGCGGCCATATCAACTGGATTTGGTCTATCGTCACCATTGACATCATGGGCAACAAGGTTCCTCATCCAGGAGGGATAGTTCCACAAGGTTAGAGCTCCACAAGCTTGATGTCCCATTGATACCAGCATCTGCTCCATTCCAATTTTTGGAAGTCTTTTCTCCCCTTCTTTTCCTACCATTTTTTCCATCGGCACTCTAGAATATATATCAAAAGCAGGTCAGTAATACTGAAATCACACAAAATATTACAAAAGAAAATGAATAAAATAGTGAAAATAGAATTGGGAAAAGTAGTGAAAGACAATTACTCTTCTTGTACAGGAGGGCATTCATATGCTGGCTTTGTGGACTTAATGTCTCTAAGTATAAGCTTGTCAGGTAGAAGACAATGCATTCTGTATACGCTTACAAATTCCTCTGTAAGCGAATAGGGAATTCCATGATCTCTGGGCTTCTTCAGACCAACCAATCCACTCAGTATTGGTCCACAAATATGCCCAAATAAGTCCTTGAATTTCTTCCCCAGAAACCCATACCTGCACAGACATATAATTGCAAATTTCTCAGCAATGAAGAGGAAACTTGTAAGCAATGAACACCAGAGAATTAATTGTAAGAGTTAACTATATTCTTCATATAATTTCCTTGTTACCAAAGTAGCTTCAAAGGTAAACTCCTTTCAACTTTAGTTTAAGCAGGATTCAAATTCCAGCCATCTTGTATATTTCACCAGGTTGAATTGACTAATAGCCATTTGACAAAGTACATAATCTAAGTGTCTTACCAGTTGATCCTCATCCCTGCCAGAAGAGTATCTGTTTTCAAGAGTTCTACAGTCCAATCAATGGTATGGATTTTAGCAATGACAGCAGAAGTCACCAATCTTGCACGTCTATAGAGCTTCTCATCATCAAAATCAGGGTAATGATCCTAAAAATAAACGGCCAAAGAAAAATCAGCAATCATCAGCTAAAGAAGAAGAATTATTCGTACAAGAAAAACTGTAACTTACTTTGAGCATATCACAGACAGCATTATGCTCTTTGACAAACAAAGCTTGTAGGAGGGAAAAACCTGCCCAGCAATTTCTGACATCACCTGATATAGGAATCCCTTTCTCATCATGCTGAAGAAGTCCATCTCCTTCTATTCTCAGCTTTCCATCTTTGAATGTCCCTCACTCTCTTCATCCCTTCTTCATTATTTCCATAAATTACACTCCCATCCCTGCACTCACGCCACCAAAGAAATTCAGGAATTCCAAATGATTAAGTAAATTAATTACTTGTCCTAAGAATGAGATCTACTTTTTGGTTGTCTTCTCATTATTAACTATCAATCATATGTGTATATTTATTGAAGTAAAATTTAGATCAACAACATAAGATCATAAAGCTAGCTTACCACCAAGGGGTCCTTGTATTCAGAGAGCCAATCTCGATACAAGGTGTAGAGGTGGGAACTCTCTTTGTTTTAAAGAATTTGAATGACTTCAATGGACAACCATTTCACTATTTCTTCATTAGGAGCTTTTAGTTCTACCTGCAATAAGTAATTATATAATGATACCAAAAGTAATTAATATGACTTTTAAAATCAATTAATTAATTAGAGAGGTAATTAATGTATGTATAATATATGCTAAGAACCTGTTTGGTGTCCTCCAAATGATCAATCCAATCATGAATCATGAATTGTATCCAAGGAGCATGCTATCATATTGAATTGCTTCCCATTGTCTACAAACTTCTTTCTTGCCAAAAGCTTTGTGGCTACAACTGTTGGGTGAGGATCCAACAACTGCTCACTCATGCATGCACACATATTTAAAATTTTATGATAAGTTTACAACATAAATTCAAAATAATAGGACATATAGTTACACTGTCTAACTTTCTCAAATTCACAATCTAGTTTGAGTCCTGTGTACTATACAATTATGTACAAATTAAGAATTTCAATTGATATGATATGATATATATATATATATATATATATTAGTAATTATACTAATAGTTTTTTTTTTTTCAAATTCTGTTACTTATGTGCTATTTTTTTAGATGAGTGGTCTATTGAATATCATATAGGTTTCACCTTAATTTAATTGATAAATGTTTCGGAATGACACAAAAAGTTTAGAGTTTAAATCTTGCTTAACTATAAAGTAATATTTCTAAAAAATTATATGTGTAATAAAATTTAATTGATCTCATATAGAATTTGCTAGAAGTAATATTATAATTTTTTACCTTTTGCAATTTCAATTGATGTGATATTTGTCAAGTAGGTGATAAATTTTCATAACTTCAAAATAATCTTGTATTATACAATTTCATCACTCAATCAATGAATATCACCTAACATATAATATAAAAATACGAGAAAATAAACAAAATTGCCCAAATATATATATATATATATATATATATATAAATCTTAAAATTTTAAATTTTTTGAAAAATAAAATAAAATTCGTTGAGATTTTTGTGAATCATGATAATTAACATTCTTTGATATATATTGCATGAAATTAAAGAGACCTATTTTTGGCGTACCTTTAAAAACAAATTGATTTAATTTACTCTTAATTATGAATAATTAGATAAATGGTATTAAAAGAACTAAAGCTATTATAATAAGGTATATTTAATTTATGGAGTAATTAATCACGTTACCCCATAAGGTGAAGATGGAGGGAGGCATGTTGCGACCGAAAAACGTTCCTTGGCTGCCAACTGTATGATCAGAAGGGTGATTGCATGTTCCGTCAGCCGTTCGATAAGAAAACTCCTCCGTGTCGTATTTCCGACCGTCCGATTCCTCCGACGTGCAACAGATTATACTTCTGATGCAAGTGCCTCCTTATGCCCAGATAAGCCAGTCCCAGTAGCACCGGTAGTCTGTGCCACAAATCCAGCTTGTCCACGAAATGTATAACCTAAATAAACAAAAAATTAATTACAACTTTGGAGCAGTAAATTTTACGTTACAAGTTTAGAGAGCAAATGGCTTCAGATCCTTACATAGAACAAGAAGGCATCGAAGAAGGTCATCCTGGAAACAATTTTCACGAAGCTGAGGATGAACGAACGCCATGATCTTTTGCAGAAACCGAGTAAGACTGCTGTAGACGTAGTTGGAAGACGTAGGTTATGGGCAAATGAGGAAGACTGATCAGGGGCAAAGAGGGTTTGTTGTTGGGCTTGTTCTTATTACATGCACCGTGTAATAAACACTGCAGTGTCTTTTTGCTGATGGTCAGCAGAAGATTAGACGATAAGTTAACTGGGTATGTATATTGTATACACGGCTTTCCCTTTATATGCTTAATACCGAAGGGATTAAATAGGAGAGTAGACTAGCTGTGTGTATTCGTTGTATGAATATTGCTGGTGAAGATATTACAACTGCTGCTGTTACAGTTATTTTTTGTGGTGATCGGATGATCATACAGGTGTCTGTTTATCTTCACTCTAACGTGTAGATTGAAAACTCCTTGTAGGGAGAGTTCATTAGTGAGAAAATTTTTAAAAAAATGGTTAATTTTGATACAGTAATTGCTTTTTTTGAAAAATAATTTTTACAAATAGTACAAATAAAATAAATTAAAGTTTTGCTTTCTAATTAATTTGCTGTAAGATGGATTTGAATTGAAAATCTCATATATCAAAATTTTATCAATTAAATCAATAAGTACTCCCATAATAATTACTTAATTATTAAGGTTTTTTAGGCCTATTATTTTTTTTATTTTAGTGAGCTTTCTTTAGAAGAAAATTTAGTCTAGATTTTATTAAAATAGAAATATTCACCTAAAAAAACAATAGAAAGGGGAGAAGAATAGTGTTTTATTTATATATGTAGCAAAAGGCCAAATAATTTTCAATATGGGTCCTCTAATTCTCCACACGTCTTTTCATATAATTAATCTATATTTGTCAAGTATAAAATTTTATCAAATACCAACATTGTATTTTATAAAATAAAATACATATTTATATCCATACAAATTAAATAATAAATTACTAAAAATTGATAGTGAATTATAAAGGATTGTGTATAAATTTATATATATAAAACATTCGCATGAGAAAAAAAAATTAAAAAGATTTCGTTTGATGATGTTTCTAAAATGATTTTTGCAAAAACTATGAATGTACGACAAACATGTGTTCATAATTGTTCACTTAATAATGTTAGCAATAAATTACTAAAATTGGTATTTATTAAGTATTTATATGTATATATAAATAAATCTGTACAAAATCGATCAAACGCTTTCCTATTTTTCAAATTAATTTTCATGAAATTCCAATATTAATTAAACAATAAAATTGAAGATCTTTTCTCATTAAAGAGTTGCAATAAATTTTAATCACATATAATTAACAAGTGCAATTTTAATTGTGAAGTCAGGTCGGATTATTGACACATCTAAACACATTAAATTATCAAAGATTATTTCCTCGTAAATTAAATTCAGGTAGACTCCCTCCCCAGCTCTCTATATCTAGCTAATGAGATTCACAAATTATTTCTTCCCTAATTTTTTTCAAAAATAAATAAAATATATTATTTGAGGTGATTATCTGTAGCTTCCAGCCAAGTGTATCACACTGGAAACATTCTGGTCGTTGAAGATTAATGTTCATAAAACATAAACCTATAAAGGAATAAGAATTTTTTTTTTCTAAAAGAATTTACAAAAAAAAAAAATCAACGGCAGTGTACAGTTCTTCTGGTCCCAGTAATAATTTTAGTGAAAACGATGATCCTCTTCTCCTAAAAGAACTATAAGAATAAGGTTTCCAATTTTGAATTTGCTGTTTCTGGGTTTAAAGATTTTTCTAGAAATTAAATTTATTGCATTTGAATTGCCAACCACCTCCTAAAATTAATTAAAAAAATGGAAACGTTAATCGACTTGCCCATTATTTTCTTATGTAACACTGACATATGTAAGTTGGGTATGGATTTATTTTAAAATATTAACTTAAATAAAATTGTTAAAGGAATTTTTATTAATTTAAAAAATTAAAGATATTGAATAAATTAATTAAATTAAATATCGTTTTCTCTGAATGTAGGTATCTTCAGTACTCAATCACAACAGTTGCGAGCGTATGTACATTAAATGGGGTGTATTATTTATTTTGACACGAGTACTCCATCCCTTAGGATAGAATACGTATCTGCCATTAATATCTTCTTCAGATCAGATCAGTGCAAGCTCTTTGCAGTTTCGTGGTCTCTTTTAAGGAAGTTACTTATAAGGGTATGAATAAATATTTAAATAATTTATATATTTTATTTGTTAATAATATTTTTAATTTATTATTTAGTATTTATATATGTTAACAATTTAATATATTAATTTATTTTTTTAGAATATATATATTAAAAAAATTTAAATTTTTATTTTTAAAAAATAAATAATTTAATATTTATATTCATATATTTAAAAAAAATAAATATATTAATTAAATTTATATTTTAATTATATTCAAATTTTATACATAAAAGATAAACACTAATTAAATCTTTCATAATATTATAATAAAAAGCATTTCTCTCTTTTTAAAAACGGTGAGTTTGATTTTAAATAATTAATTTTGGAATATTTTTTTTAATGGAATAGATTGTATGTATAATCATTTTCAATTTATAATATTAGAAAAATCAAGTCGAAAGAAAGCTGATAGCAATACCTATATTTTTATACATTTTAAATACATATTATATGTTTTAAATTATAAAACTATAGTAATTATACGTATTATAAGTAACCAACTTGTACGGTAATAAATACCCTCTTTTAATACATAGATATAATAAAATGAAAGAAACCAAAAATTAGTTTCGAGAAACGAACAAACCCACGACAGCATCGATGAATTTTAGTCACATTTTTTTTTTTGTTTTAATAAATAATATTATCAATTATGAAATATGGAATACAAATTAAAGGCAAAAAGTAAGTGGGACACATCATCTTAAATCTGCTTCTGACTCGGCCCATGCTATTGCAATGACAATTGTATGTTGAGAGTTGACTCGTGGGATTGTGCCCATATAAGCCTGCAACAATAATATCAACATTTAACCGTGAAATTCATTAGTTGGCATAATTTGGTGTGTGTTGTTGTGTACAATATTAATGCGTCCTGCTTGAATTATATATATATGCATATAATATTTTATTTTTATTGAATTTTAAGAGTTTAAAAATTATTTTTCTTAATTAACTACCATCGAATAAGGTTATGAAAATCATTGTACTCACAAACTGGATTTAAATGAATATTTCTAAAAATACTAGTCTAATAAATCGAACTTAAGAAATTTATATTTATTTTTTCTTTTTATTTATAATTAAAAATTACAAACAACATTTCTATCAAAAACAAAATGGGCTAAAGTTCAGGCTTTTCAGTAAAAGCCCAACTCAAAGCCTACCTAAGCATTCGGTCATTTGATTTTGTACATGAATTAATATGAATAAAATATCGAATTTGTATCTAATATACAATCTTTAAATTGAAAATGATCATAAAAATTTATATGTTGATTCGGGACAACTTCAATTTTATTTTTCATTTATATATAAATATTGTATTTCAAAATATTGTATAAATTTTTTTGTTTAAGAAAATTAAAAATTAACGGAATGCAATTAAAAATAAAGAAAAATTAATGAATAAAATAATATTACAAAAAAAATTCATTAGAAAGATAATAATATGTATGTATTGATATAAAATATTGTCACTTAATATCAACCAATACATTTGTTTGTATATGAAAAAAAAAAAAGTCACTCATTTCTTTTTTTTACCTTCTATTTTGTATATTTGTTTCTTAGGTCTTTTAAAATGTAAATTCTAGTAGGACTCCACTGGAAAACGAGCAGGTATTTTATCATCTTTGTTTAACTATTCTGTGCTTAATTAAAGTTCTATTTTCAGATTTAGTTTACGAAGAATATGGGCCTAACAGTCCAGCCAGCTGGGTGGTTGATCGGCAGACAGGGGCCTATTTTTTTTATTTTATCTTATGTTCCAATATTATGAGGAAATTTGCCCCTGCATAGTTAAAGACATGTAACTACAAATAGGTATAGCAATAGATAAAATACGGAATATATCAATATCTATGTTTACATCCTATAAAAAAATTTATATCCATATCATATTCATATCATCACCAGATAATTTATATAATATCTATATCCTTTTAAATGAATATTTGTTAATATTCTTATTCTTACGGATATTTACTGAGTATATCTATATCTTAATTAAAAATATTAAATTTTTTAAAAAATTAAATTTATAATTTAATTCTTAATCTTTTATAAATTAATATACCATATTAATAAATTAAATAAAAATAAAAATAATTTTATTATTTAGTCCATGCCTATAATTATTTTTATTATTATTCTACAATAAAAATATAATAACAATCGTCACATCTTTGTAATTATAATTTAAATAACAAAAATTATGCTAAGATAATTTATTTAAGAGTAACAACTGCATTAATGACTTTAAACATCATATCAACTTTGTTTTGAGTGTACATTTTTAATATATTCATTTGACTAGGTTACAAATTTATAGAGTATTTCAAATAAAAAATATGC
This sequence comes from Melia azedarach, assembly GCA_028052125.1. Lineage (NCBI taxonomy): Eukaryota > Viridiplantae > Streptophyta > Magnoliopsida > Sapindales > Meliaceae > Melia > Melia azedarach. The sequence continues at coordinate 13,151,284 of CM051401.1, read as the reverse complement.
AAATAATTTATTTCATAGTTAACATATCATAAATATTTTTTTAATATATAATCTCTAAATAGATATTTAGAAAAAATTAAAAAAGCGTAATGTATACTCATATGATTATATATTCTAAAAAGAACATATAGTATATTATAAATTAATTAAATATATTAAAAAATTAATTAAAATAATCAGAATAATAAAATATATATTAATATTATAAAATGGATATAATAATATATTTGTTCATTATATAAGATATTACATGTATCACAATAATAAATTAATTAAATTAGTGGTTTATATTAATTATTATAATTTATTTTTCCTCTTTTATGAATATTAAAATTTTTATTTTACTAATTTAATTAAAGAAAAACTGGTAAAACGGATATTTTACAATGGATACGAATGAATATCTATAAAACGGTATCCTGTTACCATCCTTAATTATAAATTTTTTTAATGATAATATTAAAAGTAATTAACATAATAAAAATAAAATTAATTAATATGCATTAAATCACCAACACTCTTAGCTTGGATGGTTCATAATTATAGTTAATAATGTACTCATGCTTAAACTCAATAACTAAACACAATGAATTTTGCAACCACTCAATCATTCGCATAAAGGGAATATTATCAATTTTCCTCCCCTCAGGTATCTTATATTATCAGATATATGTCTAAGATTAAGAAAATAAGCAAATACCTTCCCTTAGACTTTTAATACCTGTTAACTAACTTAACAGGCAAAAGGATATTCCTAGTCATTTAATAAACTCATTAATTAAAAATATTTGATTTGGAATCCCTAAATTCCCAAAGAAAGTTGAAGAATAAAAGGGGACGACTTTTAATAATTAATTATCTAACTTGTCTTTTGGTCTATATTACTAGTCTAAAAAAGTCGATTGCAAGCCTTGCAAAGAGACAAAATAACAATAGGAAATGAAATTTAAAACAGGAGCCGTCAATTCAAGAAAGCACTTAGAATACATTTGCTATTAAGTAATCAATACAATTCCTTCTCAAAATTCTATCACAAGTTTAATGTTTCATCTGTATGTTTATGATAATTTTAACTAGATTTAGGAATTAAAAAACTGTGAGAGTGAAAATAGGAGACTTTTTAATAAGAAAAAGGCTTCAATATTCTCAGTCAACTTTCTAGTCTTCTTCTTCTTTTCTTGTTCTTCTGCTTTTGATTCTACCTCTAGTAGTGATTTCGATTCTTGTTTTTACACTTGCTTCAGCTAGCGGTTCTTTATTTTCTCTAGTTCTTTCATGGAAGGTTGGTATCTTCGCATTATTCTGATTCTTCTGTTTTTCAAAGCACTGGTACTATAGATCTTTTTTTTCTAAGTTGTTTTGTTATAGTTGGAAATTGTTGCAGAAAAAATTGGTATAGGTTGTACAAAGTCGGAGAAGTTTGTGCAAGCTCATACTCCTTTTTCATTATTCACGCTATTTTTCTATTTTTCATTGAAAGTTGAAGGATGTTGCAGTAATTTTATGAATTTTTGTGAACTGCATTAATAGAAGCCATTTGAGAAGGGAAGATTTTGACTTTTATTTTTTTAATTTTGGACATATACCTAATAATATAAGATACTTATAAAGGAGAAACTTGATAATATCCCTTTGCATAAACTCTTCTCGATTATTCTTTTGCAATTGTAGCAAAATAGAATAATACAGTACGTAGACAATACTCATACATACTACGTACATTAATTTATTTATTTTACGAATCTACATAGTACGTAGACAATACTCATACATACTATGTACATTAATTTATTTATTTTATGAATCTACATATATGTAAATTAACAACATTAAAGTTCATCAGAATGAACTACCACAGTACTTTGTTACGATCCAATATTGCACCTTTATTTAATTATATATATCTTGCTAGCTAGCCTTCAGGAAAAGCTTGATTCTCTTTCTCATTTCCTTGGTGAAGATTCATTTCACCCTGCACATCCAATGCAATATTCTAATCAATATTATGAACATATAACAGTCAGATTGATAAGATCTAAAATTAAAGGATTAGAGAAGAAGAAGGTACTTAGAGCAATCAATGTCACGGGTAAGTTTGTAAGGAGTACTAGTCCCACAGATCCCAGGAAGCTTGTTACAACGATCGTAGTCAAGCCCAGGTATCTTTGCAGCGCCTTCCTTCACGCAGTTACACTTAGTAATCCGATCTTCTCTTGTTTTCATCACTTTGTCGATTGATCTAAGGCCGTCGCAACAAGCCGGCGGCACCGGTCCACCGAAGACGCCGTAGCTGATGCATGGAGTCAACCAGACTGTCACCTGCTCGCATGTTAATTTTGCATTAACATGAGGAGCTGCTGCAATCAACAACATGCTTATGGCAAGAACCATGAAAGGAGAAGTACTTCTGCTACTGCTACTAGCCATGTTGATTATTATTGCTTAATGTGTTTGCTCTGTGTGTGTGTGTGTGTGTGACGCTTATATAGAGTCGAGAAATGAGGTAGGTCCGTCGAGAATTTTGGCTGTTTCTCGTTAGTCTAATGGCTGCTGGACTGAGTCCCGGAAGATATTTCTTGAAGCTAGTTGTAATTAATTTGTTTGTACTTTGAAGAAGATAAGAAAAATGAATAATGCTCTTGAAAAAGATATATGTGTATAGAAATTAAAGGATTCCGTGAGTTGATTTAATTTAGAGATTGGGTATTGTTTTGTTGCCGAAATTTGGACTTATTGCATATATACATATACTAATAATAATATGCCACGAATTATGAAATTAGTTAAGTAGTTATCAAATACAAGTAATTAATTAAATTATTAGACTAGTCGTCAAACAAACATGCATTTTAACTGTTGTGAATGGAATAAAAACAAAATAATTTCCACTTAATCTAAGGAAGAAAAATTAAATTAATTATAAATCCAAGAGGCGAGCACTCCATTATTCCAATCGATATATCAAATTGTTGTATATATTGGAAAATTAAGTGAAAACAATAACAAAATTTTCTTGATTAATTATCACGACCACGTCAAATATGTGTATGAAAAATTCGTACTAAACTATAAGTATTATATTTTATATTTTGATTTTGAATAATATACAAAATAACAACTGTTTCGTTCTAATATATATACAATCTTTAGACAACGGAATTCTAAGAGATATAATTGGAAAAAAAAAATTAAATATTTTAATATAAAAAATTAATTGTTTAATTATTTTTAGAAAATGAAATACAAAACTCGATGCAATCAACAACGAAGAAAAACTCATCAATAAACATTTACGATGTTTATCCCTGAAAATTTTGAATTTGACTCTACCTGATTCCCTTTAATTGAAGAAAAATAAAAAAAAAATTACAAAGATTTATATTTTAATTCACAGCATATCATATTGAGCTTAAATTAATTACAACAGCAGCATAAAATAACTTATGGTAACAATTTCTAAGTAATTTAACAAGATCCTTAATAGTGGTATTAGAAAAAGTGATAGATAGATGATAAAATTTATTCACCAATTTTATTAGGGAGAATGAATCGAGTGATTTCTTCGTACAAATTGACGTATTATATTATACGAATTATATATTTTTCTACATATTTCATTACATAAAATCGTTGTTTATTTTGTTAATATTTGTGCCTTTGTTCTTTTTATTTTTTTACGTTATAGTAGTCTGTATGTATATATATATATATATATATTTCACAACATATGCAACTGGGAATTAAACTGACGAAAATTAAAGACAACGAATTAGCAAACACTCGAGTATTATTTTTATATTCTCTTCTCTCCCTTTTGCACAAATGCATGCAAAGGAAAAAAGAAAGAAGATACAGCACGTACAAGAATAATAAACATACAACAATTTTGTTTGAGCATGGTTGTAAGCAAAATAAGTTCATCAGAATGAACTATAAAACTGTATTACAGTGCCCTATTAACTTTATTAATTTATCCAGGAGAAGCTTTAGTTCAATCTCTTTCTCATGATTTCATTCCGAGGATTCAGTTCACCCTGCACATCCAATCCAAAGAATATACACAATTATTAGTGCATGGGTTGAATATATGACTGTCAAATAATTAAGAACCAAAGTATCATCAGAAGAAGTACGTACTTTGAGCAATCAAGATCATGGGTGAGTGTAAAATTACAACTAGTCCCACAGATGCCAGGAAGCTTGTTAACACGATCGTAGTCCAGCCCTGGTATCATTGCAGCGCCATTCTTGATACAAGTTACACTTAGTCCTACGATCTTCTGTTGTTTTTGCAGCAGCAGTGAGTGCTTTAAGCCCGTCGCAAGCAAGCCGGCAGCACAGCTCCACCGATGACGCCGTAGCTGATGCATGGAGTCAGCCAGATGGTCACCTGCTCGCATGTTATTGTTGCATCAACGTGAGGAGCTGCAATCAACAACACGCCTATAACAAAAGCCATGAATGAAGAAGTACTAGAACTAGCCATGCTGATTAATTGATTTCTATGGTATATCGCTGTGTGATTCTCTTTTCTCACAGCCTGTAGTTGGTCCTTCTGTAGATGTCGAGAACTTTGTGTGTTAAATACCCGTTGGTTGGTCCAATAGCTGCTGAAATTTCTTCTAGCGCACTTCGTGGCACTTTTGTTGGCTAATTTTGGCAAGTATATATCAATCTTCAAAATCAACTTACGGAATCGTTTTCCAGATGAACTCTTGATCGTCTAAGTTATCAATCAGTACAGTAGAGACGACATCGAGTAACAGACAAATTATCGGCTCAACTTGTTTGTTGTTGGCACGTATTTTCCACTTGGTGATAATATTTGATTAGTAAACAGCACGTGGAAAAAATTCCTTGAATTGATTTTTGGAAATTCATAGTCAAGTCAGTGTCGTTGAAAACTATACTTCTTGATATATATATATATATATATATATATGTTTCACGAAACGTAATTTTAGAAAATTAAAAATATTGCCCAAACAAATACTTTTATTTTGTTTTTGTCAGTTCAGATTTACAACAATTTGATATCAATACTATTATAATTCACTTTAATAATCTAATAATATATAATGAATGAGACTTCTTTCCAAATGGCATGTTCTTGCTTAGTTAAAAATTTCTAATATTTGTCCTCGATGGAAGGGGAAATAAGAAATATAACGAACTGAAAAAATAATTAAGCCCAATTTTAGCCTTGTCAATCAAAGCCCAACCCAGCTAGAGCCCACAACTTTGGGAATCCACTCGGTCGACCCGACCCGGGCGTTTCTCTATTTACTATATAACCAAATCCAAAACGAGCATTTCAATCGTACCGCCACTTTTCACTCTGTTTTTAACGCAATTCGTTACCTTAAAACCCTAACAACTCCTGATAAAATAACGAAAAACTAACGTCCCCCAAACACAATGTCTCACCGGAATGATTACGACGACGACGGAGATGACTTCTCCGGCAGTGAAAACGACAACGCTTTGGACGAAGATTTAGAAGCCTTAAGGAGAGCCTGTATGATCGTCGGAGCCGACCCCAATGACCTCGGCAACAGCGGCCGCCATTCTCCCGTCGCACCTTCATCTCCCGGCGGCGACGCTGGTGCCTGGAGTTCCGACGGTGAAGATGATCTTGCACTGGTGCGAAACATCCAGAATCGTTTGGCATTGTCGGATGATGTGTGCCAGCCTTTATCTCTGGAGGCTCTTTGTACACTGCCGCCAGTTACTTCGGACGACGAAGAGGATGATTTCGAGACTCTTCGAGTTATTCAGCAGCGATTTTCAGCCTATAATTCAAATGGCAAGTTTACAATTTTCTGACTTTTTTAAATTTCTCTGTTTGTTTGTTATCCATCTCCTCTCTCTGCTCAGTATTTTGCCTTTTATGTTTGTTTATAACAATTTTAATGCAGATACTATGAAGAGTGGTGGAGAGGATTTCTCACAGACTCAACAGCAGGTTCATGCGTCTAGTGTAGCTTCAGAGAACACAACTTCCAATAATTCATGTTCAAATATAATGAATGTTAATGCTGGTGAAGGGTTTAAAATATCAAAAGAAACTTGTAAAAACTTAGACATATTGAGGGACAATGTGAACACAGAGCCTTGTGCTTCTGCTGAGTTGCCGCCTCAATCAGATGTTAGCAGACATTCTATAGTGCCACAGAAGCCTAGCTTCCCCAAATCTGCTCAGATGTTTATTGATGCCATTAAGAAGAATAGGGCCTATCAAAAGTTTATCCGAAGTAAGTTGACTCAGATTGAATCAAGAATAGAGGAGAACAAGAAATTGAGGGAACGTGTAAAAATTCTTAAAGACTTTCAGGTTTCTTGCAGAAAAATAACTGGTCGAGCATTATCTCAGAAGAAGGATCCTCGTGTTCAATTAATTTCAGCACAGAAGTTAAGGAATTCGAAGGATTCAGAGGTAAAATTTTTCTTTTCTTTTTATTTAAATTGGCTTTCTGATGTATATTTCCTGTTGACATGTTCTTGGAGATAGAATTTAGACGTGGATATAGATACCTCTTTTATTTTTCTATTTTTCAAATAGATGTTGAAGATATTATGATTACAAATGTCATCTAGGCATGCTATGATTTGGATAGTCCATGCCAAATGCTGATCCATGGACAATGTTCTACTACCTGGTTCTGAAACTAGGATGCTCACATTTTATTTAAAAATCACTTTATGCTTCCCCTTGTGTGCACATGTTTGTAGTAAAAAGAAGAACGGAAAACAATGCTTGATCCGTTACATTTCAATTAGCTTGTCCTATATCAATGCAAAGTGACCTTAGCTTATTTTTGCTGATTGCTATATTGATGCGGGATGGTTTGAAATCTTACTCTCTTAAGATAGGTAAAAAGTTACTGTTTGTTGCATATTGGACTGGAAGTGATTAGATATTCATAGAATGGCATTTTAGTTGTAGGTTTTGAGGACCCAGGAGCTGTTCCATTGGTGTGATTTTGAAATTTCAGCATTCTAAATTTGGATAGGTAAATGTTTTGTTGTACATTGGGTCCAGGTGAGTATAAATTTGTCAAATGGCATAAGTTTTAGGATTAAGGTTGTAAAAGCTGTCAAATTTTGTGGTGTACCATAAGGAGCACTGGCTAAACATCCTGAAACTCAACTGAGTTGAATCTCTCAATTTGCTGATTACATCATTGGGGAGGCTAATATGTAATCTAAGGTTGAAGGCAGGATAAAACAGTTAACACAAAGAGATTAGGGAAGAGGAAATTGAAGTAGCAGTAACGAGAAAGAGAGGATGTTCCTCATATGCTATATTTCCTTAAGATAGCAAAAAGGTTTTACTGGTTTTACTTTGTTATATGATTTAAAACAGTTTTCTTAAGGAAGCTCTTACATACTTAGACCTTCAACTGGTAGAGGATTCACTGTAGAGAGAGCATAAAAGTAAACAAGAGTAATAGGCATTTTAAGCTTTGAAATATTGAAGCAAAATCCTAGTATTTATATTTTTTACAGTAGTATGATAAAAATGATGGATTTACACAATTAAGGGTTTGAGAATTTTGATGTTAAGGAAAAGGAATATAAGGTTTGAATTGAAAGTTGTGAAGTAAACAGTTATTGTGAATAGCATCCTTTGTAAATCTTCCTTGTGTTTTGTCAAAGTTCTTCTGCCCCTTCACCCAGAAGAAAAAAAGGTCATGCAAATAGTATTAGCATTATTCTAATTTCATTAATCAAAATCTAATAAACTACTTAACTGCATAGGTATTAATAGTATCTTTTGACTATTCTAATACTATGAAGATTGTGTTTGGTATTGTTTCTCCAGATGGAGCTTTTACAGATAGCATATTACTGGTAAAGGTTTTATAAGTAGAGATTTTAAGAAAAGTTGTTGCTTGTCTAGTTGTCAATCATAACATTTTGTGGAGAAGTGTCTAGTTACATTGAACAAAAGTTCTGTTACGTAAAATAAGATGTGTCATGAGACAGGTACAATAGGATTGAGAATAACATAATGGTGTTTTTGATAATCTATTTATAAAATAAAGAAATAAAAACCCTCAAAAAGAGTTTGTCAAGAAACTGTACAATAGCTTTTCTAATACTGTGTAAACATTTTTTCTAGTTATGACCAACGGACCTACCTAAAAGAGAAAATAATAATAGAGCATTTAACATTAGAAAAGCTCTTTTTGTCAATAGATAGGCCATGTCAGATGGGCTGTAGGATTCTTAAATCCACAAGAACTGGAGCTATCAGACCAAATAAATGCCTAAAAACACAACCTAGATCAACTAAATTTCCAATGCCTAATTTTATAGGAACGGTTGAAACTACGGTTATTTCTGTACTGGTGTATATGATTTTATGCCTAAATAGTAGATTACTAAAACTTAAGGTGGCATAGAAGTTTGAAAAACTCTCTTTTATGGCTAGAGCAAAGCATCTCAGTTGCCAAAATATTAAAACCTCCCAAGATATATGATGATATTTTAACCTTCTTTGTGACATGTAAGACAGTGGCATGAGTAATCTCATTTTATTATTTCTTTTCTCCTGTTTTGTTTTTTGGCTGATATTAACATAGTATGCATCCTGGTTTATATAAAACTAAGTTTACGGTCTTTATTTTTCTTGCTTAATTGGTGGGTGTTTTTTGTGTTTGATTGCCAACTTGGTTGAGGTTTACTGAGATGTTCAGGTTGGATTTCTTCATATACTCTTCTTTAGTGCTTTGATTTTCAGGGTTTTTATTTTAACTGTTGTAGCTTGGTTGAGGTTTACAGTGGTTTTCAGACTGGATTTCTTGATATACTTGTATTTATTGTTTTGATTTTCTGGGGCTTCCTTCTGTAACTGTTGTATGTTTTACTGCTGCAGGTTACAGATAAAAAGCCGTCTGCTATGAACTATGGCCCAGCTGAAAATTCTCATGTTGCTAATTATAGAACGGCACTGGAAAAATTTCCTCTTTCATTGCAGCGGAAAAAGTGGTCAAAGACAGAAAGTGAAAATCTCGGAAAGGGTATAAGACAACAATTTCAAGAAATGATGCTTCAATTGTCAGTGGATAGACTCAGGTATGCCTAGACATAGTAATTATCAGTTATCCTTTTAAAGTGTAAGCACTGACAATGCATGCTTTTTCTTAAAAGTCAAATATGTAACTTGCACATCAGTATATAGCAGAGGTAGTTTATCAAAATACTTTATAGTTGTACAATATATTCGACACAATTATGAGAGGCATGTTGTTTGTATATTTAATATGAATAGCCAGGGTAATATGTACAAATTCTGTTAATATAAAAGTAAATAAATAAATAAACTGATCTCTATGGAAAGAATGGTGAGTCTAAATAAATCAACAAAATTAATTTATGATTATGAGTTGTGCAGTGTCAAGCCTAAGGAGGGCCAGGCAAATGGCATATTTACCATAGGATCTAACCTTCTAAGGTTGCTTCTTGAAGTCAATTTGAATATTGCATTTAACATTGCTTTCTGTTATCTATGCTTTGCTTGCATTATTTAAGCATATTTATCTGGGCATTTTTTCAATTCACAGTGTTTCAGAGGGACCTTCTGCAAATACAAATGGTTTGGATAACATTTTTGCATCAATAAAGGATCTTGAAGTTACCCCAGAAATGATTAGAGAATTTCTTCCTAAAGTTAATTGGAATCAGTTAGCTTCAATGTATGTTGAGGGTCGTTCTGGTGCAGAATGTGAAGCACGGTAAATACTATCTTAGTAGTATTCTTATGTATATTATTTAAAATTATAAATTTTTTTTGTAGCTGTATCTTTTTTTATTATTCGTATTTTCTGAGTAGTGTAATAATTGATCCAATTATTATACAATTTACAGTATGGAATTTGATGTGGAAATGCTAAATTATTTTAAGGAATGTGTTGCTTCTCTAAGGATATCTGTAGGTACCTGTAATTACATTACTATGTGTACTTTGCTCCATTAGGTTGCTTGTAATTTGCAAACTTATCTCACTTTTCAGTCACATTTGGAGCTCTTTGGATTTAGGGGTCGGATCGGTCCACCTTTGTATATATTTTTTTTAATTGGGGCCACGTGCATGCAGTCCCCCTTCTGCCACAAATTTATGACGTAGGCCCTGCTGCTCTGCTCTGCTCTTCGCATTTAATTTGGGTTACCAGATTCTTTTGATTTGTATGTATTTTTGTTTTTCTTTTATAATTGCATTTACAATTAACTCCAATTGTTGAATGCTGTCAAATAAGAATGCTTCCTTGTTCTAGCTTTAACAATTCAAAGAGCAATCACCTTGAAATTTATGTTTTCCTATTTTTGACGTAAGTTCTAATTATTTAAATGTTTGAGTTTTTTGGCTATTTTCACATCATGGAAAGGGGAAGTTTCAAGATTTCATTTATATTATGAGCAAAAAAAATTTGTTTGTTTAATGGATTTAGGGATCAGGATATTGAAATATTGCTCCAAAGAGAGACTTATAAAAGTAGAAACCTTCTTGAGGGGAAACTATGGGTTAAACGACAGTGTCTTCTTACCTGGGCCAGTTTTTAACTTGCATTTCATGTTTATTGATTTTTGCATGAAGCATGCGTATTTTAACTGGCATATCACCATGTCATAATGCTATGGTTCTGTTCTTTTATCTCATGTTTATGGCTAACCCTTGCAGGTGGTTGAACTATGAAGATCCCCTAATTAATCACAATCCATGGACTGCTGAAGAGGATAAGAAGCTTTTGCTTATCATTCAAGAAAAGGGAATTAATGACTGGTTTGATATTGCAGTCTCACTGGGGACTAACAGGACCCCTTTTCAATGCTTGGCACGTTATCAAAGGAGTCTGAATGCATGCATGCTGAAAAGGGAATGGACTGAGGAGGAGGATGACCAACTTCGGATTGCTGTAGAAGCCTTGGGTGACAGTAATTGGCAGTTTGTAGCTTCTACTTTAAAAGGACGGACTGGTACTCAATGCTCAAATAGGTTAGTCAGCTGCTTCTAAAGACTATTTGTCCTCGTACTGTATTCCTACAATCAACTATGCAAAACTGGCAAAAGAAATTTATCTCATTGTTGAAGAAATAATGGTGAATTTGCTGCAGAAATGACTAAAATAAAATATAAATTAGTCGCAGGGCATGGCACCTGCGTGTCCACTGCAGAGAACATGACACATTGAAGTCCATTCTACGACTTATATGTACATCATTGACATAGAAACTATTCATTGAAGTTTTGTTATACATATCATGTAGTTATTGCTTGAAACAATGGGCAAAATGATTGTACTTGTTTACTGGAGTATGAAATGAATGGTTTGTCCTTGGAATGTGGTTTTTCTATTCAACCTGCCAGGATGTAGCATAATTGTATGAGGATATAATCAATAAAGGGTAGGACAAAAGGCCTGCCAAATTGCACGGATATGGGAAATCAGTAGAGCCTTAACAACTGAAATTGTATGTAATGGTAGTCATACTGATCTGTCATCAAACAGACCTGTTAATACACTGCTGATTCTGTCATCAGTGAATGGGGGTCAATTTCATGCTTGAACCAAACATTGAAATATATTCTCCTCTGAATTTCATTTCGTACTTGCTTACCTTCTAGTCTCAATTTCATTATAGCTACTAAATATAACCTATGTTTCTATGCTTTGTAGTCTTTCACTTGTCTTAACATATTCTGCTTGGTGCTTGTCATTTGGTCAGATCTACTACTTTTTATTATGCAGCTGTCAGGCAGTTGTACAGTGAAAATCTTTTTATCTTGCAGATACTCCTTGATGTAATCAAAATGTATTTTTTTTGGTTTCCTTTTTTCTTCTCATCCAGTTCCATGTCAAAGTGATGATAACTGATGATTTATGCTTTGTCTGAATATTTTTCTCAAAGGATTAGTTTCATTTTAAAGTTTATCAATTAACTTACCATCCTAATTTTGTGATATACAGATGGAATAAAACACTTCACCCAATGAGGCAAAAAGTTGGGAGGTGGACTCCTGATGAAGACAAACGTCTTACTGTCGCTACAATGCTTTTTGGACCTAGGAACTGGAAGAAAATAGCTCAATTTGTGCCTGGTCGAACTCAAGTGCAATGTAGAGAAAGGTATCCATGAAGAATCTCATGTTCAATTTATATTTTGATTTGACAAAAATTTAACTTGTTGCTCTGTTAGCAGATGGGTTAATTCTTTAGATCCTTCGGTGAATCGGAGTAAATGGACTGCACAAGAGGACTTGAGGTTAGAAGCAGCAATTGAAGAGCATGGATACTGCTGGTCCAAGGTTGCTGCTGCTTTGCCTTCACGTACTGATAACCAGTGTTGGAGGTACGAAGTTTCAGATTTCATAATTAGATTTATAAGTAGACATTTGTAGAAATCAACTGTAATTTTATCATTTCTCTATATATCATGCATATTGCCTGTACATTTCTCTGTTGAATTTTGTTTTAACTGCATTTTGCTTTGGTTATAAGCAGGAGGTGGAAAGCATTGCATCCACATGAAGTGCCTTTGCTTCAAGCAGCTAGAAAGATGCAAAAGGCTGCTCTTATATGCAACTTTGTGGATCGGGAGCAGGAGCGCCCGGCCCTTGGTCCGAGTGATTTTATTCCATTGGTGATGATAAACTCAGCACCTCAACTTGAAAATGTAAATTCATCTAAAAAATGCAAAAGAAAATCAAGGTATTAATTTTAAACACTTATCTCTTGCATCATTGCTGACAGGCTATACAAGTTCTAATTTACATCACCTTTGTGCAGTAGAAAGCCGAAATCTGGGAAGGAAAAAGATGCTTCGTAAGTTGTCTCTTTGTTTCTTCCTTTTCTTTAATTAGTCTTAAATTCCTATTCCTAACATATATTAGAAAGTACTTGCTGGTGCCTTTCTCCATGCCAGCTTTTTTTGCATTGATCATGCCTGTGAATTTTTTCATTGTCTTTATTTATTTTTGGATGTCATGCAGCAATGTTCGGAAGAAGGTTAAATCTGAAGGAGCTGCGGAAGGTCCTCAAGTTTGTTCCGAGGAAGTTTCAGGGATGACCAACTCTGATGAGATTGAAACCTCTGATAAGGATGATGCCATTCTAAAGAAGAAAACAGTAAAGCCACATTCAGGAAAGAAAAGGGTTAATAGTAGGCCTGATTCTGCAAAGAAGTCTTTAAAAAGAGGTTCAGAGAAGCAATATTGTGCAGAACTGGATGAAAGCAATCAGGGTAATCTTCTGCAAACCCCGGAAAATTGCACTAGTGATGGTGAAGGTGAGAACTTCTCTTTGACAGGCATTAATAAGGCTAAAAAACAGTACTGTGGAATGAAAAGATGTAATGAAACATCAGAAGAGTGCCATGGTGTTGCATGTACTTCATGTCAACAAAATAGTTGCAATATGTCAAAATCTAGAACCAAATCTTGTTCTAAGGACCTTTTACAAGCATCTGATGGAGATGACATAACACTTGCTTGCTTTCTCCGTAACAAGTCAAAGAAGAGAAAGCTTGGCACTAAAACTGCTGAGCAGGTTTGTTCTCCCTCACGTAAGAAAAACATGGGATCTCCATCACTTTCACAAGCAGTAGATCAACACGAAAATGAAATTCAAATGCCATCCCAAATGCAAAATGGGGAAGCTCACACAAACTGCAATGTTGTGACTCCTGAATACATGTCACTGTGTGGCATGCAGTCCAGTCATTTAAAGGATATGCAAACCACGGGAGCTAGTGACAAGAAATGTGCTGCAGAAAACATGGTCGAAGGTGGGTTTATAACATACCGTGAACCGGTGCTGGAACCAACAACGAATGTTAATGTCGTAGATGATCTTGAAGCTGGGGATACAAGTCTTGCTTGCTTGCAAAATAGATTATTACCCAACATGCCTTCAAGTCATTCAAAGGATATGCAGAAAGTTGTAACCAGTGATAAGGAGCATGGTAGAGGAGATCTGGTCAACAGTGGAACCATTACTCTGCAGGCACCAGTGAGGGAACAGATAAGCAATAAAACAGAAGGTGATGTAGATGTTGCTGATATTACACTTGCTTGCTGGCGTAAGAAATTGAAGAAATGCAATAAATTGGAAGGTGATGTAGATGCTGCTGATATTACACTTGCTTGTTTGAGTAATAAATTGAAGAAAAGATAGGTACTTTTGCATTCTGCGGAAAGTGACTAACTGGTCCAAACAAAGGAGGAGTCGATCAGCTCGAAGCCCGCAACACGCTGTGAAATTGTAACAGCTGGTGCGGCTAGTCATTATGCTGATACATCCTCAAGACAGTTGTATGCGTAGGTAAATATTATCATTTCGACTGCTTATACCCAGGTAAATATTGTATTGTGCAGTGTTTTTGTTCTAGCTCAATTCCCTTTTTAACATTATTTTTTTCGGAGAGAAAAGAAAAGAGGAAAATAGAAAAAGAAAGTGAAAATGAGAGAAGTATAGAAGGCAGATTTGAGGATTTTTTATGAGACACAACTGTAGAGCCCAAACATTTTTTGCTAATTTTTACAAATGAATGGTGTCCGATGGACACATTTTATTTTCCTGCAGCTGATTGTTATGCTGTCTACATGAGATTTTTAGTTATTATCTGTTTTTTGTGCTGTTTGCTTGATGTTCCAGGTTGCTCGAAGTCTGTACTCCCCCTAATCTTTCACCAGGATTATTAAATGTAATCTAGAATTGATAAACATACGCTAAGTGTATTTATTACTTGGTATAATTTTTTAAATAAAATTTATTAGAATAAATTTTTTAAGAATAAGGCTCTGTAAATAATTTTTTGTTATAAATAATTTTGAATAAAAATTATATAATTATTTCGATAAATAATTTTTTTTAAGATATATTATAATGAAATAAAGTTAATTTAACTTCTCTAAAAATATTAAAAAATATTCGAAAATTTTCATTTAAAAAGTTTTTCTCATAAAAACTAGATGACACAAAAAATTTAAAAAAACACTGTTAACATTATAAAATATATTCTTTTTTAACTGATAAAAGAACAGTACTTAATTAAGATTTTGCTGTGGAGTGAAATCACTTTATGATAGCTAATATAACTTCACAAATAAGTAGTTATCCAACACTCCAGCTGCCGAGCTTTGAAAAACTAGAATATCAGACAACCTAAACAGGTTATTTTAGGTTTAATACATTCTTATAAATGAAAACGCTATAATTTCTAAATCTAAATTTTGTTCTCCTTCCATTCGATCTACGTAGAACGCCTTATCCATTACAAAAACAATTCATTTGTAGACGAGACTTTTTGAGATAAAAACTCCATCCAATCTATTAACAAGTTATATTTCAGAGATATTTACAATAAAACCTCCACCACTGGCACAATTTAATTCCGTAAAAATTAATATAAAACGTAACCAGCAAAACTGACTACAACGGTGATCATATTGTTGCTTGCTCATGCTGATAGGTAAGGACAGCAAACAACAAACTACAAATTGCAGATCAACAACAATTATGCGTGCCTTAAAATTGATTGTGGGGGGAAACTACTACTACAATACAATTCATAAAATATAAGCAAAAACCAATATAAAATCTAAATTAATAAAGGCAAACCAAAACAGCTGTGGCCTCAAAGCCATGTAAGATTCAAATATAAAGAAAAACAAAATATCCTTGAACCACTTTTTGAACAAAAATCTTAAATTGAAGGTCTTAAACCCTACAGAGTAGAGCAACTAGTTTAGTCATCCAAAAAAGGGAACATATCACAATTACTCATAATAGCTAGCTTTCCTAGTAACGCCCAATTCCCCAAACTCTGATCACACCATCTGTATAACCACTAAACAAAGTGCTTCCATCAGCACTCCAGTTCAAGCTTGTGCAGTAAATGTTCTGCAAAATCAAATGCCAATATAAATATCATTAGTTCAAATAATATATCACTCTTGAATGTTTTTCTTTTTGCAACTGATATCAACAAATCACTGTACAAACAACACAGACCAACATTTCCAATATATATTACATCGAGCACACAACATTCTGGAAGTAAAAACATTTCGTAAGTATGCATATAAAATCTTTAAAAAAATCAAAGAGTAACTTTTGATGCAAACATCCCATAATATTCACATACTTAACATTTCAAAAGTAAAATATGGCCATTAAACCTGGTTGATTCTCTAGGCCTTGCTATGTATCAAAATGAAAAGTGTAGGATAGAATAGTATTAAAACAAAAGGAAAAAAAGGTTGAAATTACTACTTATGGAATAAGCAGCTGTCTCAAAATATGCCACTTTCAATTTTCAATTACAAAAGAGAAGCAACATAGATGATATAACATACCGTTTCAAAGAGCAATGCAGTAAACACTAAGGTTAATTTTTTTAAAAAAATGGGTAACAGAATGTTCAGTAAATAAACAACTTATTTTGCCAAGAGAATTACAAAGCAACCAAAATGAAGAGTGGAATTGAACTCCACAGAGATGACATTGCAGCTGTAATATTTACAACTCATGAAGTGAATCAACAAGTGCCACACATCATTATGGGCAAATTACAATCATATCACAGTAGAAAAAACATTTCAATAAACACTTTTAAACCGATACAGATTACAATTATCCATGCAAATTTATAAGCTTACTAATTACCCAGGCAGAAAACAATGACAACCAACAAAGACTCTTGACCAATACAATGCAAATTTTTCAGAAGATAGCTATTCAAGATAATATCTTCCTAAATTAAAGTTAAGCATAATAGAACAAACACACAATTAAGTAAATGGGGGCACTAGTAATAAAGTAATTATAATATTAATAGAAAAGAAAATAAATGGGTACGTATTATACCTTCTTTTTGATAGTTGTGGTTGCAGTGGTGCCCTCAGATTTCTCGGCCTCGGTCTTAAGGTCAACCTTTAGATCCTCAACAATGCTCTTGCTCTCAAGATCCCAGATCTTAATACTCTGCTCAGTAGCAGCACACAACCAGTACCTGTTTGGACTGAAGCAGAGAGCATGAATAACAGCCCCAGCATCCAGTGAATACAGCCTTTTGCCCTCAGCCAAATCCCACAACAAAATCACTCCGTCTTTCCCTCCGCTAGCGCACAATGAACCGTCCGGTGACACTGCAACAGTGTTCACGTATCCGCTGTGTCCTGCAAGTGTTGCTCTAAGCTTGCAGTTGCTCAAATTCCAAACTTTGACAGTACGGTCCCATGAGGCAGACACGATTGTTGGCTGAAGAGTGTTTGGGCTGAATCTAACGCAAGAAACCCATTCGGTGTGAGCGTCTCCATCCTGGATAGTGTACTTGCACTCGCCAAGTGTGTTCCACAATTTAATCGTGCGGTCACGAGAAGCCGAAACGATCTGACGGTTGTCAATCGAGAAAGCAACAGAGAGAACGTCCTTGGTGTGACCAACGAAGCGGCGGGCAGAAACACCAGCAGCCAAATCCCAGAGACGAAGCTCGCCGTCCCATGAGCCGGAGAGGGCGAACTGGCTGTCGGATGAGAGAACAACATCCTGAACAAAGTGAGAATGACCAGTCAAACGACGTCGGGGAACGCCGTAGGTCTTTTCCTCCTTGGTAAGGTGCCAGAGGATGATGGACTTGTCGCGCGACGCCGTGACGATCATGTCTGAGTTATCGATTGGGGTGGCAATCGCCGTCACCATATCGGTGTGGGCGCGCATGGTTCCCCTGAGAACAAGACCTTCCGCCATTACAAATGTATCTAAGCTTTTGCTAAGCTTCTCTGGCTAGGGTTTGCAGGAGTTTGAAGAGGCGAGTGGCGAGCTAAGAATGATCTAGGCAAAATGCGGGAGTTTATATAGTGAGGAATGTCACTAGGGTTTTGGGGGTCACCGGGAAACTGGGATAAGCGAGCTACTGAAGAGTTAAAATGCAAGGGTTTGAGCATGCAACCGGCTATAGCCTGTGACAGTGACTGGCCCAATTTCAATGAGTTCAACTATGAGCCCAAATCATATTAGGCCTGAAATGAAATATGGAGTTCGACCCGTTTCTGTGAGATAGCTCAAATTGACTTGGGTTGGTTTGTCTTTTCATTGGGCCGTCATTCATTCCTCTGCAGATAATGTTTCCGTATGGCTTCAAATTCATTTTTCGTTAATGTAGTTTTTATTATGTACTACCCAATAAAATCATGAATACAAGTAATTGAAGACTTGGTCTTTGTTATTCAACGACATTGTTAATAAATTTTTTTAAATTCTTCTAAGACTTTTTTCTTCAAACCTGAAATTTGATATTTTGAAATACTTATCTTACATTCACAACTATATATAAAAGTTAGTATAACTTATTTAATAATATTTTGTATTTATATTATGTTAGATATATCATTGCACAACTTATCTCATTTACACAAATTCAACTTAAGTTATATTTGTTTTTTCTTTAATCTAGAGTATGAATACATTTAAATATGTTAATAGTTATTGTATAATATGATCGTCAAATGATAATAAATAAAAGGACGTTGTTATTATTATTTGGGATAATGTGATTTACTCCCCGATGTTTTGAAATAAGAGAGATACCCCTTAGCTTTTTTTCTAATCTCACATACCCTCTGACTTTTAAATAAACTTGAGATACCCCTTACGATACTATTTTAAGTACTAGATATAACTTAATTATTTTACTCCCTAATTATTAAAAATATATAAAATAATTTAATTATTTTTATTTTTACTATATAATAATCAATATTATATTATCATAATAATTAATTTAAAAATTATAATGATATGTTGATTGTTAATTTTTTTTAAATTTGTTAATATTTTGATAATAGTAATTATAAATAATTTTATCATTTATCATTTTATTAAAATAATCTATTTTAAAAATTATATATAATAAATATTATTAAAATTCATTGTCAATTTTTTACAATTTTTTTAGTTATCAAAAATTTATTGTAAAAGTAAAAACAATTAATTTTTTACAACTAAAAAAATTTTATATTGTAAAATTTTTTAATAATTTCTTATCATATTTTATGTTGTAAAACTTTTACAAATGGTGTTGTTAAAATTTATTTACAATTAATATTATAAAAGTCGACAATTAAGAAGATTTTTAACAATATTAATTATACATAATTTTTAAATAGACTATTTTAATATAAGGATAATTAAATTATTTTATATGTTTTTAATAGTTGTGAGGTAAAATAGTCAATTTATATTTAGAATAGTGCTTATAATAGTATTTTAGGGGGGTGTTTCAAGATTTTTTGAAAGTCACAGAGGTGTATAAGATTAAAAAAAAAGTTAATGAGGTATCTCTTTTTTTTTTAAAAGGTCAGAAGGATAAATGACATTATTCCTTATTATTTTGTAGAATAATTAAAATTTTTAAAAATGAATGTCGTTTGATGATAGCATTATAGATGACAATAAGTCGAGGACTCTTGTTGTCGTCCTCATCTCTAGATAATTACGGATACATTAACTTTAGCTTCTTTCCATCACGGACGAAAATAAAGACTAGTCAAAATTTCCTCCGAAGAAAAAAAAACGAAGTTGTATTGGTGACAACAAAATTAGCACCCCTTCCTTAATCTTTCTTTGATAAACCCACTTAATAAGAATTTTTATTTTTATTTTCCTTTCGAATAGTTAAGCACATGGTTTTCCAACATTGTGAGTCTTTAGTATGATCTTAGAGAATAATTTTAAATGTAATTTAAAATTATATGAGATAATAAAAGTTAATATTAAACTACAGTCTATTAATTTTTTTCTTATTTGAGGTTTATTATAAAAAATTAGTATTTTTTTATAATTATTATTATTTGATTTTATGATATTTATTTTATATTATTTTTGTAATACGTTATTTATTTTGATAAAGAACAAAAAAATTGTCATCCAAGCATTACAATGTGTTTATTTTGATAATTTTTTTCAATCCTTATATCTCCAAATATTTTTGAATGGGTTAACCGTTAACGGTTGAAGTGTCATTGAAACGGATTCAATTGACAACACTGACAAACTTTTGATTTTTGTGATTTTTTCAAAATACTAGGGATTTAGCTGTAAATTATCCGAAAATAATCTAAAGTTAGCTTTTCCCCATCAAAGAATTGGGACAGGTCGGGGGAAGAAGCCGAAGCCGCACCCTCGACTCGAAAAATAAAAGAAAATGAAAAATCGTTCCCATTCTTATTTCGATAAAAGTTATTATCACCTGCCTCCTTGAGGTTTGATATAATGTCATCTAAAAAATATCTTTATGAAAATATTCACTGACCACCTATGCCGTTACCCAGCTCCCTAACAACTGAAACGGTGTAGTAATATTTTAACCCATAAATTTTGGCAACACGATAAATGAGGACATGGTTTGTCCAATTTTAACAAATTAATCATTACTATCTAAACTATTAATAAAATTATATGTAATTACTTATTTACTATGATTAAATAAATATAAATTCGAAAAACTTCATTACATTAAATTAAATAGATATTGTTATAGGGTAAAAATAGGCTAGACACGTGGCGGTACGTAAGCCCACGACGCTCTAGTCGGCACCTATGGAACGATCCGTTCATGTTGAAACCCACCTCACCTCGGATCCCAGCTGAGGCAGGATCCGACCTCAGGTAGTATAGAAGGTGTTCACATGAAGGGTGCCACGTGGTCTATAACCAATAGTCCACATAGATAGGGCAAAACGAGTGGACCCCACTCGAGAACAGCCCCAAAAGTGAAGGGATTTGGTTTCCCCAAAAATGTGAAAAAGGTGTCCTATGATCCTAGGTCACCTGGGGGGACCACCTGAAATCGCCTAAAACGGAAAGCTGACCAAGGAGACAGTGTAGCACCTTGGTAGCTGAAAAAGGGACCCCACCTGACATGGTCAACCTTTGAGGGACCACAAGTAAAGGCGAATGAGCATTCGCCACCTGTACACAAGGGATAACGTAATCCTCTACTCGAATCAAATCGTGCCATGTGGCATATAATCTCGGATAAGGTCTTAAGGACCAATCCCTGCTCACCAAGGGACCAATCCCTGCTCACCAAGTATTCCTAGTCTTGACTCCGAGCTAAGGTTTCAAGCTGGGGAAGAGGGAGGAAAAGAGGAACTAGGGCAGCATTGTTTGGCCAATCATGTGACCACAAAGGTATAATATAAAAAGACACTTAGGTTAAGGTAAAGTAAGGTCTTCTTCTTCAAGTTAAAAACTCATTCTTTGCTCACACACACCACAAGCACAAGTCACCTCACTATTGTTCTCTCTAAAAATAACAAGGAGACAACCTTAACACCCATTGAAGGTTGTCCCTTGAGGACGGTTTTACTGTTCCAGCTTCCCTAAAGGCTATACTTGTTGCCTTCAACATGTATTTTGTGTGTCATTTGGTCCATCAGCTCCTAGCTACATTCATCTCCTTATATTAGCTATTCCAAGCTACCGAAACCGAGCCATAATATCACTTCCTCAAGGTACTGACTTGAGCGTCGGAGTGGGCTCGCCGAAAAACCTCCGGCGCCCCCCTTTTGACCGTGTTCTCTGCTGCAGGCGTCCTCACTAAGTTCGTGTCCGAGGTCAGCAAGGAGAGCGAGCTCATGAAGGTTTCAAGCGATTTGGCCCGGGATCAACGTGGCGTGATAGGTCAGCTTGAGAGCTTCCGGGGTTAGGTAGAGACTAAATCGGGTGCGGAATACTGAGCTCAGACTGTTGACTGGGCATCCATCTTCAACTCGGATACTAGATCAGCAAGGCATTACCACCTCACCTGGGTTGATATTTTCACGCATCAACAGATATAAAAAAGAAATACAAAGTCATTCAAACTCACAAGAATATAATACATGTAAAAATAGATATGATAAAGATTAAGATATAGATATTTTAAAATATAATATTCGCATTAAATATATGTTTTACTTTTTTTTTTCTTTTCAAATGTTGTTACCAGAACAACGAGATTTTATTTAAAAATCAAAAACCAAAATATAATAAATCCTAAATTATGTATAAACTCTTAATTTTATCCTCAATTTTTATCTCTATTTTTAGTTCTAGCCCATGTATTTTAATTTTTTATACTATAAAAATACTTTAAATAATGAAAAAATTAAATTAATTAATTAATTTTAAATTTGAAAATTGCATGTTTACATTGTGTTGTATATATTAAATTTGTCTTAAATTTTTGAAATAATTAATTGGGTTAATTGATTTTTAAAAATACTCTACATATATATTTGCATATTATTATTATTCATAGGTTGTAATTAATCTTATTATTTGCATCAAAATTTAGCTTGTATTATCTATGATTCTTGTTACTTAATTATTTTCTTTTTAAATTTATTGGTATTTTATAAATTTTCAAACTTGATTCTTTGATATTTTATTTTAATTGGAGGATTTATTTTTATAAATTTTTATAATTATATATATATTTAAAATGTTAATATGACACTAATTTTTTAATATAGTGTATTAATTTGTGAAAAATAAAAACTGTAAGAGTTAATTTTTTTCCCTTAATTTTTAATATCTTTTAACGTCATCATAATTGCAGAGATTGGTTTGTTAAAATCGAATAAATCATGTCTTGATTTCTTGTTTTGTTAAAATTTAGGGATAAACGATTACAACGACTGGACAATGTTAGGTGTATTCTATGGACATTTTTAGAAAGATAATTTGTAGTTGATATTATGTCAAACCTTAGGGGAAACATGTGATAATAACTCTTCGTTAAAGGAAATAGAATCATTTTAACCCTGATTTAGAAGAAAATGTTAAATATAGCTTCAAACTAAAAGTATTTGTCAATAAGACTATATTTATTAGATTTTTCATCTCTATTGTTAATTTTTTAAATGATTTTATTTTATTGGGTATATCTATATTTTTAATTTTTTAAATAAGATTTATAATATAATTTTTATTAAGATATATTTGTATATTATTATAATTTTATGAAGAAAATGCATATTGTAGTTAATTTTTAATCCATCAATTTGTTTGTCTAAATTGTTATTGAATTCTCTCTCTCTTCATTTCTCTCTCCTAAACTTTTCCCTTTATACCATTCCTCAACTCCAGAAACTTTTCTCACTGGAGATAGAGTGAGACTTTATCTCCGGTAAGATTTTCTTTTTTCTTCTCAATTTTTTGTGTTAAATCTTTTATTATATGCAGATTTTTACCTAAATTGCGATCTATGGTAGTTTTTCTCTACCTGATGGATTTGTTTCATTTTTATGGTAGTTCAAATCCACCTAGATTCAAATATATGGTAGTTTTATGTCTTTTTGTTTGTTTTTTTGTTGTAGGAGTTTTATCTTTCATATCTTAAGGGTTTAAGATGTACAAGAGCTTTAAAAAATTTATCTTTTAGATCTGGAAGATATGCTACTATATTCCAATCAATCAATTACAATTTTAATCTCAAAAATTTAATCCGAGGAAGGAGATTAAAAGAACATTTTCTAGAAAAAGTTATATTATAAAATCAGTTTTCTTTTTAATCTTATCAAACAAACACTGAGTATAAATGTGTTAGTTTTATTTTTTCCTTATACTTTAATAGGTTATAAGATCTGTTTGGTTGTTATTGTAATTGATGTTAGTACAATTTGTATTAAAATGGATGAAAATTTGTATGTTGTGATTTTTTCTATTGTAGAATGAAACGTTCTTGATGTTGTTTAAAAAAAAAATTATTATTTGTTACAACATTAATTGACTTGTACTAGCCACTCAGCCTTTAACTGAATGATAAAAGATAGAGTATTTTATAATATTGTAAGATTTTTTACCTTATATACAGGAAAAATTATTCAAAATAATTATCATATCTAAATTTTACAAAGACTTTTTGACTTGAGGGTATATCCTTTAATATTTATATTTAAAATCGGGGTTCAATTGTCTTTTACTCGCAAATTTTTTTATCATATTTACAAAATATTATAAGATAATAGAAAGATTCACTCTTTTAATAAATGAAAATGCAATTGTCAATGATATTTATATATATATAGAGAGAGAGAGAGATTGATCAACAATAATTTCAACAATAGTAGCTAGCAATGACTTTAACAAATACCGTCACAATCAATAGTTTATAATAATAATAATAATTATTATTATTATGAATAATATTAAAAACTTATGAATAACAAAATATAAAATATTAAAACATAATTACTTTATTTTTTAGTCTCATAACTTCCGATCCAATACTAAAAATAGTGAATACAAAAGAATGAGCGTGGACAGAAATGTCATTTCGTTAAATTTTTTCAAGTTCTCTGCTCCAATTTGAAATTCAAAACTCTCTTAAACTCTTTTTGAAAACCCGCCTCTTCCTCTTCTCTTACTCTCTCTTTAAAATCCGAAGCGCCTTTTCTAGCATCTCGTTCATCCGACTCTTCCCTTCCCCTTAACGTGCGCACCCCCTTGTCATTTCCATGGCGCACGATATCCAGCTACCTTGCGACGGAGACGGTCAGTGCATGCGTTGCAAAAACAAACCCCCAACCGAGGAGACGATCACGTGCTGCACGTGCGTCACTCCCTGGCACGTGGCTTGCTTGGCCAAGCCTCCGGAGACCTTAGCTTCCTCTCTCTCCTGGCAGTGCCCCGATTGCTCTGGCATCGACGAACCCGCACCCGTAGGTGGCGCTGTCGGAGACGGCGGGGATCTGGTGGCGGCTATACGGGCCATCGAGGCGGATGGGACGTTGACGGAGAGGGAGAAGGCGATAAAAAGGCAGGAGCTTTTGAGCGGGAAAGTTGAGGAGGAAGTAGAAGGAAATGGTGAGAAGAGGAAGAGTAAAGGAAAGGAAAAGGAGAGTGAAAACGATGTTTTGAACTTGCTTGATGGTAGCTTGAACTGTTCTTTTTGTATGCAGCTGCCCGAGAGACCTGTTACGGTTAGATTGATAACAGATGCTACGTTTTAATGATTTTCCTGATTAATGTTTTCATTATTTTGGTTGGTTACTTATTGTTGTTTAGATTATTTGTCTATATCTCTTCTCATTTTTATTTGATTTATATGTTTAACGGTATGTTTCATTAGGGTTTTTTGGGTCATGAGATCAATTAAATTAAATGAACTTAGAAGGTTTTGAGTAGCTTGAGCTACTAGATATGAGTTTTGGAGTGGCGTTATTCTAATTTAGTTGAGAAATGGTAAGTACGGTCGTGAGTTCACGACCCATACCCTCGATGTTTCGGATGGTTATAATCTTATGTGTCGTTCATTTAATATTGTGATTATTGACAATAATGGTGCTAGCAGATGATATTGGCACAATGCAAATTAGGTTTGTCTAATCT
This sequence comes from Melia azedarach, assembly GCA_028052125.1. Taxonomy (NCBI): domain Eukaryota; kingdom Viridiplantae; phylum Streptophyta; class Magnoliopsida; order Sapindales; family Meliaceae; genus Melia; species Melia azedarach. The sequence goes on along the minus strand of CM051401.1, from coordinate 13,125,902 downwards.
TGCGAGGCTACCAATTAGCTTCATTTCCATTTTACTAAGTTGCACAGATGTGTTTTAGGCCTTTTTTTAAAATCAATTTTCAACTTGATATCGCCCTTTTGGTGATTGATGTTGATGACATGTTAGTTAAGGAAATGACCTAGATGCCTGTTTGGAGAATTTTGTAGTTTTGCTAAGACTGACCAACATAAACAAAAATCAAAGTTTTTCCTAATTTTTGATATTTTTTGTTACAAGGGAATTGAGTTTTGTTTTTACACATGGCAAAATTCAATTTATCAGCCACCTCAATTGGAAATTGGAATGTATATGGTAGCGGATTTTGAAATGTTTGTGATGGATGGACTTGACAGCTGGCTCACATCTTCATGCTTCTAAGTTATTTACTCGTGAAAAAGTTGTTAGGAAATTTTGAAGTTAACAATGTTAAATAGAATGTTATAAGTATATTGTTTTTACGGTTTCAGACACCATGTGGGCACAACTTTTGCCTAAAATGCTTCGAAAAATGGATTGGGCAAGGGAAGCGTACCTGTGCAAAATGCCGCCACATGATTCCTCCCAAAATGGCAAGTCAGCCTCGCATTAATTCTGCACTTGTGACTGTCATTCGTATGGCCAAACTGTCGAAGTCAAATCTTTCTTCTGTGCCTCTCAAAGTTTTCCATTTTATGCGGAACCAAGACCGGCCGGACAAGGCATTTACTACTGAGCGGGCACAGAGGGCTGGGAAGGCCAATGCTGCAAGTGGAAAGATTTTTGTTACCGTACCTCCTGATCATTTTGGCCCTATACCAGCTGAAAATGATCCAGAGAGAAATCAGGGTGTGCTTGTTGGTGAATGTTGGGAGGATAGATTGGAATGCCGGCAGTGGGGAGCACACCTTCCTCATGTTGCAGGTATAGCTGGACAGTCAACCTATGGTGCTCAGTCAGTGGCACTATCTGGAGGTTATGAGGATGACGAGGATCATGGAGAGTGGTTCTTATATACAGGAAGGTTTGTTTTTTATGACTACACTCTTAGCTGGTTTCAGGTTACTTGGTGCTGAATCAGCTAGTTCATTTATTAGAATTCCTTTGTGAAGCAGTTGCATTTATTGATTGCCAAACCTAGTTCATGTCTGTATTTCACTGTTATTTTCTTTAAAATTCAAGAAACCTAAATCTGATTTTGTATCAGCGTCTTCAACTTTGAAGTAAAACTTAGTGATAAAACATGAAGAGCTGAAATATGACTTTGTTCTGTCTTCTTCCAACACTGGGGCTTAACATTACATAATTGTTTTCTGCTTTGCAAATTTCCCAGTTTCAAATATCTCTTTGCTTTTATTAAAACCACATTTGGTGCGCAAGCATAGCAGGGACATTTTACTAGTAGTTCTATCTACTCTTTCTTCTGCAGTTCTGTGCTGTGTGAAATCCTTATCATTTGCTTATGCATGTATTTAGCCATCTTTGTTATCAAGCTTCTTTTGCCAATAATTTTGACCTATTTACCCGATCACTAGTTTACCTTGTTTGACGCCCTTTGTATTTGGGACCCTAAAATATCAAACTTTATATTAATATCTTTCTGATGTAGAGTTAATGATATGATTGTTTGCATGGATTTGGTGGGCAGTGGAGGTAGAGATCTAAGTGGGAATAGACGAACAAACAAGGAGCAATCTTTTGATCAGAAGTTTGAAAAAATGAATGAGGCCCTCCGGTTAAGCTGCAAAAAGGGATATCCTGTTCGTGTTGTAAGGTAAACATTTCTCTCTCAAGGTAATTTTGTTTCACTGAACAAGAACATGAATAATCAACCGTTGTTACTTGCAGTTTGTTTTCAGCATGACAATCTGCATGGCAGAATTCTTGAGCATGCAGCTTTTTGTCAAAAAGTAGAAATCATGGATAGCTTGGCATAATTGTTTTGAATTTTGAAAGTATCTATATTTGAATGTCATTTTTTTTAGAAGTAATCAACTTTACTTGCCAATTGTTATGATTAATCTTTTTTTTTTTCTTTGCTTATGCATTGTGAACTGTAAGTCTTTGCAGTAACTACTAATGGGAAGTGGAATCATCTTTGAATGTCTCTCTGTGTGACTGGTTTATACAGCGAGACATTCTAAATTTTCTTTTTGAAATGTGCAACATATTTTGACCTTTTTAATACGTCTCCTTTTTTTCCATGGGTAGGTCTCACAAGGAAAAACGTTCTGCTTATGCCCCTGAGAAAGGGGTGCGCTATGATGGTGTCTACAGAATTGAAAAATGTTGGCGAAAAGTTGGAATCCAAGTAAATATATCCATTTAATTTCTTTCATAATTACCATTAAGAATATTTTCGGTTGAATACATTTATTCAGACGTGTTTCCTGCACAGGGTTTTAAGGTTTGCCGATATTTATTTGTCAGATGTGACAATGAGCCCGCTCCATGGACAAGGTTTGCTTTTTAACCTATTTGGCTTCCTATTTCACCATTCTTTCTCAATCTCCCTGCTAATGTTCCTGAAACTTTTAATTACAGTGATGAACATGGTGATCGGCCTAGACCTTTGCCAGTTATTCCAGAGCTGAAGAAGGCAACTGATATAACAGAAAGGAAGGAAGGTCCATCATGGGACTTTGATGTGAGTTAATGCAGTTTCTTCCTGAAATTAATGTTGCATGTTTCATGCTCCTGTTCTTTCAAGACATGTGTTCTGGTGAACCAACTAGTTACATGTTAATGTACCAAAATATATCATACATAAATGCCAGAAAAGTTTCCTATATCAATTCTAAGGTGGATTTTGGTTAAAGAGTTTTCTGTTTCTTGGTCAATCTGTGATTATCACCAAAACATAAATGTTCTTGTCATAAGCCGTAGTTATTCTGAATTGACATATGTAATTAATTATTTATTTATTTTTCATTTTCAGGAAGAAGATGCTCGCTGGAAGTGGAAGAAACCTCCTCCTCTCAGCAAAAAAACAGTGGATACAGGAAAGTCTGAGGATGGGAAAAAGGCAAGGAAAGTTATTAGGAAAGCTCAGAATACAAGTATAAGAGAGAAGCTCCTGAAAGGTTTGCTTTCCTATCCTTTTCTGATGTCTTGCTTGAGACAGTTGGTATGGTTCTGATTTGGGAAAAAGGTTGTCTTTGTCAATTGTTGCTCTGTTATGAGTTCATCCTGGTTGCAGCATGTGAAAAGGGAAAAAAATAAAACTCAGCTTAAGTTAAAATTGTGCCATGCTTGATTTTTTAGGTTTATTAAAATATAAATCATGCAAGAAGTTTGAAAACTATGTTTATTTTTACATGCAGAGTTCAGTTGCCTAATTTGTCACCAAGTGATGACTCTCCCAATTACAACACCTTGTGCTCATAATTTTTGCAAGTCATGTTTGGAAGGTGCTTTTGCTGGTAAGACTTTTGTGAGAGAGAGAAGCAAAGGTGGACGAACACTTCGATCTCAAAAGAATGTCCTGCAGTGTCCGTTTTGCCCCACTGACATCTCTGACTTTCTTCAAAATCCTCAGGTACAATGTGGACTGTTCATTGTTATCAATTGTTGAGATGGGGAGAATTTGTGCTTTTTCAACTTTTTTCAAATTGACAGGTTAACAGAGAATTAATGGATGTAATTGAGTCACTGAAACGCAAGACTGAAGAGGAGGCCGAACCCACTGAGGAGTGGAGTGAAGGTGAGGCAGATGAGATGGAGGAAAATCCTGATCCCACATCAGGGAACAATGAAACTGCTGGCAGTGAAAGTTCTAAAAATGCTGATGTGAAAGAAGATTTGCAGAATCCTCCTGCCAAGTGCAAACAAAAAAGGGCTAGCAAGCGAAGGAAAGTTGATGCCGGGGAGAGTGCTTCATATAATGACAACAAAGGAGAGGAAAGCAAGATTTCTGCAGAGAAGCCTGATGGTTCAAATGGAGACTCTGAAGTTGGAAAGACTACTCGGTCAATGGTTCCAAAAGGTAGCAATGAAGGCTTGCCTAGTGATAAGGATGTTTCCATGAAACAGATTGTCGGAGTACAAACCAGAAGCATGAAAACTCAAGCAGTCGCGGATGAAGGTGAGTCACCATCAAGTACCCTCCATCTGCAGTCATCTGATGAAGATTTTGAATGACTTGGTTTTGTGGTTGGATCATCAGGTATATGCAATTTTATTTGGCATTGAAATTTTCCTACAATTTAACATCTTTTGTTGTATATTCTGTATTGATGGTTCTTGTGAGAATAGGGCTAGACATTGAATGCAGCAAAATCAAGATATCGCTGCTGTTTTTTGTACAACTGTGTTTACACAGTTGCTTGTTTTGGACGTTAAACAATTTGTGATGTAAGTGGTACTTGCCAATCGAAAATTTGAAATATGTCAATGCTAATTCGCCTTTTGCAGTTAAGCTCTTCCGCAGTGACCTTTGTGCCCTTCAAAAATATTTTCGGGTTTTTTTTAACCTTACTCATTCATCAATGACCATTGATAGATAATTTTGATTTTCTTGAAGTCATCAACTTGCACCTCCTTTATAGCAATGCCTCGTATTCGTCATTATTGTAGTTGTACTTGTCATTAAATGTGCAAAGACAAAAGCAGCCTTATATCCGTATTATTTTTAAGGGGAATTTTTACATACCTCCCCTGAGGTTTGCCAAAACCACAGGTAAAGGAAAAGTATGACGTAATTCACACTTATCTCCCCTCCTAGAGTAATTCCATTTAGTTGACCGTGCGTTGACCTACTAAAAAAATCGAAAACTCTAAAATATTCTTAGCTGCGACGGTGGTGCACTTGCTGGTTGGAGCGGCGACGACGGCTTGCGGTTAGAGCGGTGATGGCGTGCGGCTTGAAGCGGTGACGATGGCTTGTTAGTTGAAGTTCGGAGAAGCAGCGACCATGGTGGCGATGGAGAAGGCGGTAATGGAGAAGCCGTGGGTTGTTGTAGATTGCTGTAGCAGGGGAGGTACTTGTGAATTACATCATACTTTCCCTCTACCTGTGGTTTTGACAAACCTCAGGGGAGGTATGTGAAAATACCCCTTACTTTAAAAAAAAAAAAGGTAATTATGATTTAATTTTCTGTCAATTCTATTAATGCATCTGATTATTTGGCTATGGGATTGGATTTTGAATATAATATGTGATTTGAAAATTAAGCTATAATATTTGTTTTAGACATTTGCCTAAGAAGATGGACTAAGCACTGTTTTGAGGCCCATTTAAAGTCTCAACGATCTGTTATAAATCCAAGGCTTGTTCCTTTACTGGACTGAGGTTGTTGGACGTTGACCATGGTGCTGACTTTAATGTTTACTGTCAACAATGAGACATCTCTCTCTTTCATGTGAGAAGGGAACTTTCTTGCATCTAACAGATGCAACAATATTTTTGTTCTTATGGAACCAAAATATAATATTAGTAGGGATAAAATTATTCATTTTGACTAAAAAAAAAGAAAGGTTATATTCAGTTCTGCTCTTTTCGTTTATTAGTAATTTTCAAATGTAACTTTAAGTCTGTGTAAGTTGTGGATAAGCCCTTAAACAACTGTAAATGATTGTTAAAGTTAATTAAATTTAGGGATAAAATGAAAACTTAAAAAGCATTTATAAAATAAAAACTAATTTAAGGGTAAATTTATTAAAGGGGTAATTGTTTGAAGATAAACAATAATATCCTCAAATTTAGTTCGAAGACACATAGCCTCTAGAGTTACTGGCAATCAATTATCTCTATGAAAAATAATTATTGTATCCTTACTTATTTAAAATATATATAAATAGATTATTTTATCTCTATTATTAATATATAATGACTAATATAATTTTTTAATTTTAAAATAATATAATAAGAATTATATCATTAATTTATTTTTTTATAAATATATTTTTTATTTTCTTTATAATTTTATTCAAATTTATTAACTTTTAGACAATTTATTCTTAATATATTAATTTTTTGTACATTGAATAAAAATGTGTCAAAGCTCCATGACACGTGATACCCATGAATGAATTTGTCTTATTTTATCCTAAATTGCCCATTACATGTTGCCCTTCCTTCTAGTTGTACAGTAAGATTATTTTGTTCTTTGTAAACTATATGTCATGGTCTAATTGCCCTTCCCTAATGGTCCTGGTTGTTGTTAAGAACAGGTGGTCCACTAGCTCGCTAATAGTAATCATGATAATATCAATTTTCTATTATGATCAAATGGTCTCCTAACGACTATTTGTCCTAAGAAACAATTTGATTGAAAGGTTGAGCATGATCTTTTAACTTTTGGGATTAGCCTACACGTGAGGATCACCTATTATCCCTTCTACAAGTTTCATTCATTTGTTTAGTGGAATAATATCTTTCTTTATGAACTTCTTTCACGATCTAATTACTATCAAGGCCAATTTCACGAGATAGGATTCTTTCCTTAGGGTGTTAGCTTGGACACCATGACCTTATTCATAGCCATGTGTTTAGGCATTTTTTTCTCTATAACAACATCATTTGTAAAAAATATTGGGAGTGAAATTTTACTGGCAGATACTGTAATTGAATAAAGGGTATGGATTAGAAGTCTTTGAAATCAATTGATAATAAAATATTACATAAAATATTAGGATTCATTAGAAAGTATTACAGAAAAAAAATATTGAGGTATATAGGTGTTAAAAGTATTTTAATATTTTTTACCACTTTTTAAAAAATATTATTCTAATATATAGTGTTATGAGATAAAAATAGGCTGGAAACGTGACAATACGTAAGTCTACGAAGCTCTAGTTGACACCTATAAGACGATTCGTTCATATTGAAACCCACCTCAAGAGGGATCCTAGCTGAAGCGGGATCTGACCTTAGATAGTTTAAAGGGTGTTCACATGAAAAATGCTACATGATCTATAACCAGTAATTCACATAATAAAGGCCAAAAGAATAGACCCCACTCTAAAATAACCTTAAATATCAAGGGATTTGGTCTTTTAAAGCAAGTAAATACTTTCCTATATTTTTATATCACCTGGGGGGGGGGGGGACTATTCTAGCTCAGATAGTGTCAGAATGTTTGCATGAGGGGATGCTACATCGCCATAGTCAATGGCCCACAAGGCATAAATAAAGTGACTTATCTCTATTTTAAGTCAATTTCGGACATCAAGGAGTTTGATATCCTATTTCTTTAATAAAATAATATAATGTCCCCCAAGTGGATTATTTGACACCCTAAAAAATTCCAAATTGAATAATGTACATAAGGGAGAACCACTTAGCCGCAGGTCCTACTTGTCCCACTTATCATTTACAACACTTTGGAATCACTTTTGAGAAGAAATGAATTTACGCTATGTGTCCAAAAGGGGATAAAGAAATTCTTATATCAAATCAAAGCTTGTCATATGGCGAGCACTATTAAATAATGCTAGAAGAGCCAATCCCTACTTACCACGTATCCTAAGTCGACTTTCAATTCCAAAAAAAAAAGAAAAATTAGGGCAACATTCTTTTAACCAATTATAAACTACGAATGGTATGATATATATTTATGTTTTTCTTCATTTGTAAGAATATTCTAACTCTTACTTTGACTCTTCTTCTCGACTTCTATTTTCTTTCTCTAAAGAGAAAGGAAACTTTGCTTTGTTCATAGGTTTCTTGAAGATAACCTAAAAAGACATATTGATGGTGGTTTTTGGGAGGTATTATTCATTGTTTCTTCTAAAAAAAGACCACATTTATTCCATCTTCTCCATGTTTTTCATGTGCTACTTGGTTGACTTTCTCTTTTCTCTATAAATCCGCCTTGTATTAGCCATTTTGAGTTACAAAAGTCGAGCCAAAATCACTCCCTCAAAGTACTGACTTGAGTGTCGAAGTGGGTTCACCCAGTTTTAGTCCAAGGTCAGCCGGAATAATGAGGTCAGGAAGGTTCGTGACAGCTGGGCCTGAAGATTTGTGAAGCAAGAAAGTTTGGCTCGGGAGCCTCGTCGGGATTAGGTTGAGGTCAATTTGAGTGCGGAATATTGAGTTCAAACTGTTAACTAGGTATCCATCTCCAGCCCGGATACTAAATTGCCTATGTATCCCACCTCATCAAGATTGATATTTTATCGCATCAATACATAGTATTAGTGGTTAACTATAACTATTCACAATTATATCTATAAATTATAATTAGATATCATGAAAAAAGAAAATATTTAAATAAAAATGGTCTATACATAAATATATTAGAGTTTATTTGGGGTGTAAAGAAAAAATGCTAAAGTACATAACTATTTATGTATATTTGCATTTCTTTGTAGCATTTTTTTAAAGAATTCATTAAAATACATAGTATTTCTAGTAAAGTACTTTAAATACTATTTTAATTAATATATAATTATATCCTAATTTAAAAAGTATTCTTATTACTAATTAAATTTGATAAACATCTCTAAAACAAATAGCCAAATATGTAGATAATTATTTATATTTCTTAATTTAGTATTTATGTAGTATTCATTAACGCTACTAATGATACTTTAATGATTCAAACTAATTTCAAAATGACACTTTAATTGTACAAGAAAACTTAATTTAGTATATTTAAGATAATGAGTTAAACTGTTGACTAAACTTCTCAAGCCTTAAATTTTGTAATTATTTTTAAAAAATTTAGATAAAAGGTAAAAGACTTGTTAATCTCTAAGATTTAGTTTATTGAACTGATTAATTTTAAGATTTAGTTTATTGAACTGATTAATTTTAATAATTTTAAAATATGTACTTAGGTCCCAAATTATTAAAAGATAATAATTATATAGAAAAATAATTATTAAATTTTTAAAATTTGATATAGTACAATATATTTTATTAAAATACATTAATAAAATAAACAATGATATTATTTTATAATATAGTGATATATATAATATTTATTTATTTTATTATATATTATTTTTATCATTTTTATATATTTTAACTATATATAAATATATTTGATTTAAATTATAATACAATCATTTATATTGCATTATAAATATATTATAAAATAAATAAACTTAAAATTTAATTTTAATATATTAATAAATATTTTATTATTAATATATTATTAAATAGATATTTATTATTTTTAATTAGAAATATAAAAATAAATTTTTAACTAATTATTATTAAATAAGCATATAATTTAAATTTAAATTTTAATGAATATTTTAATTAAGAATTTAAAAATAATTTCTTAATTAATTATTATTAAATAAGAATATATAATAAATTAAAATTTTAATGAATATTTTAGTTGAAGTGTACGCACGTTTTTAAAGATCGACTAAAATAGTATATCAAGTAGGTTCTTAAAATTTATTTATTTGTATAGTATAACATAATTTATTTATTTTTATGAAATAGGTCTTTTATTTATATATTTTTCTTTAATATTATAAATTATATATATAATTTATTAATATGATTAAAAAGTTTATCAAGACTCAGAGAGTTTTTATCGAATTTAGTCTTCTGTCACTCACCAATATTTGTGCTTAATTTAAGTAAAATTTATTTGCATTCAAGAAAAATGAAATTTATACGTAACGGAGAATTGGGAGTTCTAACCAAATTTTTTTTGAAACTATTGGTAATATTTCTTTTTTGAGTTATTAGAGTTGCGGATCATCAAATGAATTGTATCTATGCATTATCAAACTCAAAATTAATAAACATTTGACCAGTTTTCGTGTTTCTTTAATCGAATTCAGAAGTATTAAATTGAAAGATATTTTTAATTGACTACTCTAAATTTGTTTGTATCTTATTATGATACAATAATTTTTCTAATACTATACTGCAATACAAAAAGATAAAAAAATATTTTATTAAGCTACAAACTTTTAACGTCTGTCCAAAATATTTTAACAACATAAGGGCAAAATTATCTTTACACTTAATTTAACCATCTATTTCATCTCGAATTATTTGTATTAATAAAAGGAAGGGCGTTTCAATCATTTCATAATAAATACTAATTAAAAATAAAAATTAAATGAGTGTGATTTAAATATGCAATATTAATTAAAACTCATAAAACAATAAAAATGAAATGAGTACAATTAATGTATGGTATTAATTAAAAATTTATAAAATAATACAATAAAGAAAACCCTAAACACTTAGGGCCCGTTTGGTTCACGATTTGAAAATTATTTTCAAAAATTTGGATAAAATTTAAAAATATAAGTTATATTCTTAATATTTTAAGTATTTAGAAATGTGTTTGATATAATATCTAAAAACTGTTTTTCAATTTTAAAAATGTAAAAAAATATTTGATATAAATTTTGAAAATAGTAAAAATAAGCATATGTATTTGATTGAAACTATTTTTCAGTATCTTCTTTTTATTAAAATTTTACTAATAAGTATAAATATTTTATTGATGTAGGCTATTCCAAATTGGTATTTAAAATATATGAATATAAAAAATATAAATTATTTATTTCCTTAAAAAATAAACTTAAAAAATAGTTAATGATTGAGAAAAACTTGAAATTTATTTAACTTTAAAATTACAAATATAAACTTTATTTTAAGACTAATTATGAACATAATCTAACCACATTACTCTAGCTATATGATATCTAACTGTATAATTATAATTTTCAAGTAAATCTTAATTCATATGTATAATCCTAATTTATATATAAGTCCAATCATAATTTCTAAAACTCTCTATAACTCTCCACGAAATGATGGACTGTTGCCTAAAATTTTATAGCCTATTTTATCTAATAGAAATCATAATTAAATTAGACAAATAATTGATGATATGTGACAATTAAGCATCCAATTATATTTAAAATATCTTAAACATAAAAATAAAAATGAGTTTTATTTTATTCTATCGAAGACCGTCGCCATCGATGTCTTCGAGTCTATTCTAATTCCGCTTAAGATTGGCATTATCTCATAAGAAATTCGAGTTTTCTAAAAGGTTAAACATAAAAATAAAAATGAGTGTAGTTGTTTTTATTTTGCCAAATTATCCTTCATATAAAAAGTCATAAATGGTCATAGGTAAGTGTTTGAATCCTCGAACTTTCTTCTTTAAGTGTAGAATCCTAAACTTTAGAAAAAATATGTATTAAATTTCCTTTTTTCTAATAATAAAAAAAGTTAAAGAAAGGATATTTTTGATAATTATTTTTAAAGTTGAGACATTGATATGATTTGACAATAAAATAGAGTCTTATTGTTATTTGGACAAAAAATTATCTAGAAGTAGAAGAAAACATTGGGGATGGCAATCTTGAAAATATTTAAACGCTTACGGATCTTCGTCGCTGGTTTGGAAGTAGTAGTCAGTTGAGTTGTGCGAGACTTTAGACTTAGAACTAGAGACAACAACAACAACAGCAAACGGGGGTAACAAAATCAGACACAAGTATTACGGAACGGCAATAAGCAACGACAACAATTTCCGCTGCTTTATTTATCTCTCTTTCATTGGCAGGCAGCTCAAGATTTTATTCAATTTGCTTTTTCTTTTCTCCTCTCTTTCAACTTCGTCTCTTTAAACCCTCAAAATTGTTACATCAAAACTTTTTGTGAGGGTAAATTCTCAAAATCTACAGAAAAAAAGCTTCTGTTTAGCCTCCTACGGGCGGGTTTTCCTAGGCCTCCGCAGAAAGGAGGCTTTGTTGTTTTGTTTTGTTTTCTCAATCACCTGCCCATTTATGGATTTGCATGAATCGAAGGCTTAGTTACAGTAATGGATTTCTGGGTTCCGTAGTGTAAAATAAAAATGCTTTCTTTAAGGTTAGTTCTGTGTTTATGTATGGCTCCTATTCTAGGTTTGTGCTGAATTTTCTTTTGTTGATTTATTTGTCTGCTTCTTCATGTGGGTTCTTTGTTTTTTTTTTTTAGTGGTATTTTGGTTACTTTTGGGAACAGCTGATTTGTGTTCCATTTCCATTTCCTTCATTTGGTTATTTAAGTATATTGTTGGGCGTTTAGGGATTGATTTGTGCATTTTTGGTAATGTAGGGATCTTTGGAGAAGGCATAGAAGGAAGATTTTTGTTACCGCAGGTATTTTAGGTGGTGGATATTTTCTGTATAAGCTATATGATGCTCAGCAAAGGGTTGCTGATTTGGAGAGGCAACAGCGTCAGCATGATGAACTCGTTAAGGCCCAGTTAAGACATGTTCAAAATCTCATATCTTGGTTTTCTTTGTATAATGAACTTTTCTTCCAAGAATTATGTAGTATTTTGATACTTATGCCTTGACTTTTGATTGATGTTCATAGAATGCAAGCTCATTTTGAGGAAGTTCAAAAAATAGCTGATGCTACAACATTGCCCCATGCAATTCACTATTTGAGCACTCAGATAGCAGAACAGCTGGACCTTTCTCCACTTACTGAGAAGCTAATGAGAGGAAAGGAACAGCCCAACACTCTGTCATCTTCCGAAAGGCTTGAGCTATGGGATAGACTCAAAATTTTAAGTATGAAGTTGCTGCACTTTGTTTATTTACATTTATGCCTCTTGTGTCTCTGTAATTTATGAGTTCTTTTTGATACCTTCTAGTAATCTTACCTTGACAGAGGCATATATTTCTGGTGGTTGATGTGTTTTTTCCAGGCTTCACTAAAATGGTGGTATCACTATGGACAGTGACTGTGCTTAGCTTATATATTAGAGTTCAGGTTAACATTCTAGGGAGACATTTATATATTGACACTGCTCGTGGCCTTGGAAGCTCTGATTATCCTGTAAGTCTACTATTCTTTCCCAGTCAATGCCCCCGGATGTTGCTCAGTAGTAAAATCATGTTTATTTCAGTTGAATTTCTTCACGTATTATAAATTTCAGTGGTATTTTTCTTTGTAATTAGTGTGATGCATGTGGCTCACTTCCATGCAGACAAATAGTAATGTTTCCTGAAGCTATTATATTTACCTATGAAATTCCTATTTTTAAAATATGAGAAGAATTAAATGTTTTTGCTGAAGCATAATTGAGATGTACTTGAATTAAGATTTAGTTTCCTGCTTTACTCTTCTTTTTCCCACATAAGTAGCATCCATTTGTGTGCTACTATGTTCTATTATTTGCTTAATTAGATTCACTGAATTGTTAATGTGGTTTTTGACATTCAAAACATAGATTTCTGTTCAAGGTACCTATGAAGCTCTTCAAATCTGTGATTAAATTGGTTTGCATGAATATAGTGGTAGTGATGGAAAGCTACACCTTGAATCAGTTATGCAATTGAAGGCATGTGTACTAACTTTGGAATTTATTTACATTGGTTTAAGTTATTAAAAGATGTAAAGAAATGTTAGTTTAATTCAATCTGTCTAAATGTCGCGGGTAGTAGTGTCATGTATTTTGGAATACATTTTTTGATTTTTCTGAAGGATAATATTCTAAGTTATTTGACGCGGAGCTGAAAACATTCGGCAGGCTTAATGATAGACTGTGTATGATATGGTTCCAAGTGGTCTCACTTTATGAGGAAATTTCGTTATAGGTTTCAGGCATAATAAGAGTGAAACATAAGTATTATCTGAATTGGAGCTTAATATGATAAACCAATGATCTTATGAGGCTATGCTATTGACTGTCGTGGATTAAAAATTATCAAAAAATGTTTCCGAAAATTTACTTGCAAAAGGGAGGCATCTTTTACGTAGTTGTAATGTGGAAATATGAGTGACATTTTTAAGGAGGTTAGGGTTTGCACATGGAGGATAAGAAGGTTTTCCGATTGAATTAAGTTGGTTTAATTCACTTTGATGCTATAATATGATGAAATCTCCCCAAGAATAGTGATGGATATGACTCTGGAAATCTAGTTAAAAAGCTTTTTGTTGTGTGTTAAATGAGTTTTATTTTCATTAAGGAGATGTGGAAGGAATTTGTTATATATTTAGTGACTGATGCTTCTGAAGTGAAGAAATGATTTGGTGTTGAAGGCAACACTAGAACCATGGAAATGTAATACTGTGTAGTAATTAGGTGAGATTTGGATAAGATCTTTGTAAAGGAAGTATTAAGTTTTGATAATTAACTTACTTCAGATGAAGGCCCTTTGTTCTCTCTTATTGAAGGCATTTTTCAGTGCCTAGCAATGAAAAAATGATAATAGAAAAAGAGAATAGAAGTTTTGGGAAGATGTAAGATGGATGGAGTTCTCTGCCAAGGAGGTGTTGTTTCTTTTTATTTATTTGTTTATTTTCCTTATCCACTTCTTCTGCGTGTGAGTTTGTGCCTGTCAGTGCACGTATGCTTGCATTTCTCAGTAGGAAGAATTACAGTCCGCTTGTATCCCTCATCTACATTTGTAAGATGGCGTAGCTTGATACCTTCTTCAACCCCCTCCTTTTTTCTAGAACAGTTCTGTGGCAGTTTCATTATATAAATGTGTGCAGATTGATGGGTTATTTCTGAACCTGGTTTCTGTGGATTCATATTTTGGGCTTATATGCTTCAAGATTTTTGGAGTAAACATGTTTCTCTCTCAATGAATGTGTGTAAATGTATATTTTCAGAGTATAGAAATGGTTGTGCATATTCATCTAGGATTGTAATGTAGATTTTCTTATGAGCTTAATATGATTGTTGGACAGTTGGTTTACTCTCCTTTTTATCTTCTGATTTTTCCAAGGACACATGGGCTTCTCTTTGCAACATGACTTAGCACAATGAGCTGCTGTTTTCAAATTACATGTCAATTTGGTTCAAGTAGAATTATTGATTAAAACTCTTAATAGGATATTGCCTTTTAAATTACTCTGCTCTTTTGATATATTTTACTTTCAAAAGAGCAGCTGTCACATTCGTCTTCTTGTGGGGACTGAACTTTTTTTGCATTGAATTCTGTGAAAGTCACATTACAGATGATATTGTTTTCTGATTGCAAAAATTTCAAGTTGGACAAATGAAAGCTTAAACCTACTCAACTGATATTGCCTGGGGTGACATTTAATATCTAGAGGAACTAGTGGTTCTGAAAAGACACTTGGAACTAGTCTTGAAAACAAGCATTTCTAGGCGGGGGGTTAACTTAAATTAGGCAAAAATGAGAAAGAGGATGAAAATCTTCATGTCTGGAATTTTGTTTTATTTAGGCTGTTTCCTATTCTGTGGTACACCTATTTTTAGCAGGCAATCTTGAAGGAAAACTTAAAATCTCAAACTCTAAAAATTCTGCCCTTTAATAAAATAAAGCTCATCAAATCTAGCCCAATGCTGGAGTATAGGACCAGAATCCCCCTTACTTAGAATATAAAGGGCTTTCTAAGTTTAGTAACACCCAACAAAATCAATCCTAAATCCTTCCTTTAGAAACTCAATTGCCTGCCCTTTGCACAGAAATCAATCTCCAATCTTCATTGCATAACAAGCTGAAACATTTGAGCATAATTATCTAGTAGTTTCTTAAACCAAAATACTAAATTTTATAGTAGTTATCATAGTAACTATACCAGCAGAAGTAACAGAAAAGAGAGGTTGTTTTGTTAACAACTATGGCTGACAGGCTTGAAGGTTTGTAGTGTTAAGTTAATTACAGATTGTTGTATGCTTGGGATGGTGGCAGATATCCATTGCTGGTGAAAGCTGAAGTAAAAGGAGGAAAGAGGGATGAAATCCAATTGATTTTGTTAGTGATGATATGCATGAAAAAATGGGCACCTAGGTTCCTACTCAGTATATGAACTGAGTGCAGGTGACTGATCAATCCAGAGATTAGCTCCAGAAACACTTAAGCTGGCTTTGATTTATTGAAATGTTCTCAATGACTTCCCCTCTCCTGTATTTTCCCTTGTTTGATAATTCCGCCCTTTGGCAGGCTTAGGAGTATATATCTTCTTTCAAATGTTGAGCATGAACTACTTATAGAGCAAGGTGCCCTCCCTTTGCGAGTCATGATTCCTTCTAAAAGGTTGCTTCCATTTTAACTTGAAGTACTTCTAAATGACACAACCATGTAGAAGACAAGTATAGAATTAGAGATGGGGGCCTGAGACTTATTTACTCTTTTGAAAACTGAGACCTATCAACATCATGAATTTACTGAGAGGAAAAGGGGTAAAAGGAACAGATACCTACCACATGGTATTGTAATAAGAGGAAATTGGTGAAAAGAAAAGGCATCTGCCACTCTGTGTTCTAAATGTAAATTATCTCTGTTAGACAAAGAAGGTTAGGGCAGGTGCATTGTTGCACCTTAATTTTTGGTTAGTTGGGTTTAGCTTTGTATTTTAGAAGATATTTTGTGAAACACCGCAAGAGGAGTTAAAGCAACAGTGAAGCAAGAGCACATGGGGTATAGAGATTCCCATGCAGGAGCTGGTGTTTTAAAGAACAAAAAGGGAAAATATAAAAGAAAGAAAACTGAAGTCTGTAGGACTAGTTTGTCAAAAAAGATTGCCCTTTTTTTCATTCTTCCTTTCAAAATGCTTACTCTCCAATCTCCCTGGAGGTTGGTACACATACAATGGGATATAAGAAAGAAAATTGTTTCATCTGTCCATAAGATGTATATAAAGGTGTTAAAATTATACTGAAGCTGTGCTGCTTCTCTACTTTGATGTGGACTGTAAAAACTAATGCATTATCCGTGTTGCAAAGGTGGAGTCGCAGAAATTTATATTTAACCTAGACTTTCATTCGTTCATATGCAGACTTGCATTTCTCATGTAACTATTTGATGCTTCATGTCTTTCTCTTGTTCTGAATGTAGCCCTTATAATTCCCTTTTCCCAGGAGGATGCTGATCTCATTGACAGGAATGACCAGCAACAGTTTCTGGCAAGTGTTGATTTTCTTGCTATTTATAGCGTGCATGCAGTGATTTCCAATGTTCAGGCAGCAGCTGTTGAAGTATTAAAGGGGTAAGGCCTCCACATCTGCGAATTAGTTTATGTACAATGATGATCTTCAGTAATACAAGGATATATTTCTGGATTTGATCTTTCCAGTTACATTAAAGTCCGCATGTTATTGAATCCTCTTTCAAATCAAGAAAGAATATGTTAAAGACACCATAGATGATAGATGCTTGCATATGTTCCTTGTGAGTATCAATAACCTGGCAAAAGTTTTCTGCTAGTTTCTTAATCTTTAGTTTCCATGACATTATTAGCCATAATGAGACTGGAATCTAGACCTTCAGCACTTTGATTAATGAACCCCTACTGCTGAAGGGAAAATAGGAGGACCTTTATGGCATAATCCTGTTAACTAAAAGAATATCTGAGAAATGAACTTCACGTGTTTGGGACTTTGGTTAAGAAGTGATATTATTGAGGCTCAATTGCCCATGCAAAGACTAAATCTGTTGATGATAATTCATGCATATTGTTCAAAATCGGAGGAAGTTGATAAGGTTAACTCTCAGAGGCTTCATTAATTGGTTTTGCCACTTTTTGTGTTGCAGAAAGCAATTAAGGGATCTCTTTAACACTGTGGTACTTCATGAAACTGTCATGCAAATGCTTGAGGTGTTCATGGGCATGGATAGCTCTCATCAGTGGGTGAACTTCTTGATGCCCGCGGATATTACGTTCTACAAACTAGCCACAGCCTCCAATCATGACAACGCATCTGTTTCTGATGTTACCAAATTTGATCAACTTATGGCAGAGACACGAGCTGTTTTAATGAGGTATGTTCATCATACTTGTCAAGCTACTAGTTCTATTATAGATTTTGACCAATGACATTTAGTAGTAGCTGATAATTTTCAAGTCTGTTTTTGTTCCAAAATAATATTATAGAATTTGGAACAATCTCCATGAAGTATTTTGGAACTTAATTTGAAGTTTGAGTTTGACCGATAAAAGTTCTTAAATAAATTTGAAGTACCTCTTTTGTCTACAAGTTTAATTTCACGTCATTCGTTCATAAATTATTTTGGAACAAGCTCTTAAAAGTTATTGTACTTAGCTTGTCTTAGATCAGTTAAAAATACTAAAATTAAATGTCAATGAGAAAATTTGTCTGTTATTGAAACATACATTATTTTCTCTCTTGCAGTGCTGAATATAGGAATGTTGTCGAGATATCGTTGAAAGCAGCTGTGGATGCCCTGGTAGATGAAACGGGAGTACAATCAGGAGGAAGTCTAACGTCAGGGATGCCACTAGCTAAACTTGTGCCACGACTCGTGCAGATGAGTCCATCTCTACTCAACGAACCAAGCAAAAACAGGATTATCCAAGCCGTGAGAAGCATACCAGAAGTTGAACTCTTCTTCACACTTCTTTATGCAAATATGTCAACCTCATAGATTGGTGAGCTGCATTGTATTTTTGTTGGCATTTTCTTTTCCATACAAGAGAAACATCAATGTAAAGATTTTAAATTGGAGTTAGGTTTGCGGGTGAAAGAAATAAGAAAGAAAAATAAAAAGAATAAGATTTCGGCAGTAATAGTTTGTAATTCTTTTCTGGTCTCAATAGTTTTTGTTGATTACTTTGTACAATTCAATCGTCCTTCGTACACCCTGTGAAATGATGATGGGATGTAGCAGGCATTATATTGGTCTGCAATGGGAACTTTCTGTATTCAGCATTGCTGATGAATTGTCTTTCTTGCTCTTGGTTCATGTGTGTCCTTTCTTTTTAAATTGAATTGCTGATGAACTCTTTGCTGCTTTCTGTTGTTATCTGGAGCTTATGAGATCGGATACACTTGATTATTCCTGGAATCGGCTCCCGAATTCTTCATTTCTTCATTGTTCTGAGTTGTTCATTTGCAGAAAACAATGCATGTCCAGAGAGGGAGTCAGTCGTCCATAATTATATGAATATAAGGAGGCAATATTTTTTCTCTCAATCTCAATCTGATTTTTTTACTGTTGTAAGAACAATCTCATAGTCGTGTATTGTTCTTAAATTAATTTTTGAAAAATTAAAAAGAAAATTTGATATTTTTAAATTAAAAAACGTGGTACATTTTGAGAATTTGGATTTAAAATAAAAATAGATAAAAAAAAACGTATCAAGATTATGGGAGACAAAAACATCACAAAATAGTAGAAATTGGATGTTTTCAGTTTTTTTCTTCTATAGAAAATGAAAACATCATTTTTTTTAAAAAAAAATGTCTCCAAAAATAAATTTTGGTCATTTTTTTTTTTAAAAACAAAAGATAATCTGAACAGAACCCTGAAATTTGGTTTATGTGACAAATTACTTCTAATTGTAATGGAAACTGTCGCAACTCACGACCCAAAATCAATTATTTAAAAAAATAAATAATAATTTAAAAAAAAAAAAGAAAAATAATAACTCGATTCAGATTTTTCCTTCTACTAAAAACCGGTTGTAGAAAAAGCCCGTCCCTCCAAACTCTGCGGGAAACAATTTGTTGAGCTTCCATGGCGAGCAATACCAACAACGGAGATATTCTGATGCTGGAGGCTCCTCCAGATGCCTCCAGGCCATGGAACGCAGAAATCATTGACGCGTTGCCTTACATCGACGACGACTACGCCGACCCTAGGGTCAAGGAAGAGGTTGACCTAATGGTCGAGCAAGAGATGCGTCGCAGCTCTAAGAAACCTTCCGACTTTCTCAAAGACCTTCCGCCTCTCACCAAGTTCAGTTTCGAGGTAATCACTCCTTTTCGTTTCTAGGGTTTTTGTAATGTTTCGCTGCTGGTTCGTAAACTTAGCTTGATTGGATGAACAATTACGTAATGACATTCTAGGTTTGAATTTTTCCAGTTCTCCTGCTCTTATGTTTTGAAAATCCATCTCAATTTTGTTTCCTTGAAAATTAACGAGATGTGCTTGGAGAGGTCTTAAGTTTAATCTATATTTGTTTAATGCTTCTTTTCTTAAAAGAAAAAAGGCATTTTTAATATTCTCTGTATGTTTAGCTTTTAGACAGGAGGGCGATCTTGAAAGTGCCTAAAGTAAACCAAACATGAATTTAAAGAAATGTAATTACATGTCTTATTGATTATGTATTGTGATTGTGAACCTCAGAATCACCCAATGCTTGCCAAAGAGTATGAGCGTGTGAGAGCAGGGAAGCCTCCTGTGATTCTTGATACTACGCGATATCAATTAGAATTGATACCAATGAATAAGAGAAATGATGAATCTGCTTGGAAGCAGGCACTTCAAAAAGCTCAACGCTTGTCACAGCATCAAGTGATCAGGTGATGATAAAGAAGTTGTTAAAGTAAGCAACGTATATTGCTATCTTACCATGATTATGGTCGTTTTACCTGTTATATGTGGGTACTTGGCGCTCTTAAAAAAAATTTAAACAAACTTATTTTCATGCTCGAGCTCAAAAAGTAGATGAGTACAGTTTTAAGCATAAGGAATTATTTTCTTCTTTTGATTGTTCAATAGAAGTTCTGTTTGCACACATCCTTTTGGATTTGGCAATCAAATAACCATTAAACACATGAAAGAGATGGAGAAAAATAGTCTTTCTTTGAGTTGAGTTATTCTCTTACTATATTGTGAATCAAGCTTGAGATTTGTTTCCAAGCTCTACTCAAACTTTTGATAGCCAAGTGTTTGGCTTGGCTTGCTCATTTGCATACCTGCAAGCCCTAATTCTCTAAACTGAGCTTTTGATTTTTTGATATTAAATAGCATACTTGTTTCTTGGTTTCTTCTTTAGTTATATTTGTTGGCTGATATCATTCTAAATTAAGTAGCTATCTAGGACTTCTTGAAGCTTTAGAATTTGTGTTTTCTTAATGTTATGCTTTTCTTCTATGATTTAATTGCTAATTTCTTCAGTGCACGTTAAGATTTTTGTAAGAAGATAGCTGCTTTGAGATGTATTTCTTATTAATGTGTATGTGTTGGGTATTGACGCTCTAGCACATTGAATGGTTGAATTATAGGTTGGAAAATTTGGAGTTGATGTCTAAACATGGTCCTGATGTCTGGAAGCAGCACAACCAACGATTGGAAGCATTATTAGCAAGGTTTGTATGTAATTTCCCTAATCAAGCCCATAATGGAGTATTCTCAAGATTTTATTGCTATTATTTCTATCGGGTTTCATGAGGGTGGGGGTGTTTTCAGTTACAAATGCTGCATTAGGTTGTTGCTTTCCACATATTATATTGTAGTGTTACGATGTTCAGTGTTCCCAAAAGTGGTTCAACTTGGTCAGCGATTTTGGCAAGGCTAGGCTTTAATTTCATGACCTACAACCGTTAGCGAAGCTTATCTGAAATGGAATCCTAAATAAATATCTAATGGGTTTAGATTTGACTAAATTACCAAATATGGATTATGTGCAGTAACTGCTGAAATTACATTTCTACCCCTTTTTTTTATACACAATACACATAACGCCTCAGAGTTTATTGGGATCCCTTTGTCTTTTTATTTGCCACCATCAAGCAAATGCCGGTTTCATGCGGGAGTGCTTTCTATTGCTGAATTACTCTTTGGGCCTTTCGTTGTTTGTTGACCTTGAGCTGATGCATTTTGTAAAGTATTTTTATTACCTTTAAGGTCTTGGACAGTTTGTCCTTGTCTAAAGGACAACTTCTCCGGTCTTTCTGTGAATATTATCTATACTACTAATATGTAGTGCACCTTGTTCCTTAACCAGAAAAGGGGAACCTTCTTAGAGCTTTAGCTAGGTTGTGAGAGAAGATGGGTTGTCAATTGATGGATGATAAAAAAACAATCACAGAATGAGAGAGGGAGAGATGCGAGGCCAGTGATTGGGAGAGAAGATGAGTTACAAAGTTAGGTAGATACTCATGAGAGGAAAGAAAGAGGGTTTCCAGAAGTTTGAGTACAGCTCAATTGAAAATGATGAGTGGTTTTTTTGAATTTTTTTGAATTTGAAATTGAATTGTAGACTTATATCTGAAAACATTTTTCTTTTTCAAAGTTGTAGAAGTGCATCTTTTTAGTTCTTTTTTTTTTTTTCCCCTGAATGTGGAGAATTTGTTTGGTTTCTGTTTCAATTGAGCCCTTCGCTGACAAAAATGCTCTCTGAAGCTAAATGTGTGTTTAAGACTAAAATTGGAATGAGAAGACATGTGCAAAATGCCTAACCTTGTAACTAAGAAATGTTTGATTTTGTTTTCCTTGGTTGCTTTAAAATTCAGCAAGGCAATGTTTGTGATTACCTTGCTGCAGTTGACTCTTCATCGTTTGTGGCTCTAGTTTTGCATTTTATTTCAGCAGTTGTGTTATCATTTTTCCCAGGATGCAAAGATTAGCTCAGGAGCAAAATGAAAAAATTGAAACAGTAAACCGTGATAGAAAATATCATCAGGTGATCTATATTTCTAGCTTACCATCCCTTCTTGTGGTTCAATTCTGTACCGTATCTGATTAGTCAATGCGATCTATTTCTTTGAACAATCAGCAAAATACTGCATATGAGCTGAATGCTTTGTCCACACAATGGAAGGAGCTTTGTGCAAAAAATATAGAAATCCAAGCTGCATGTGCGAAAATAGAAAATCAGATAGAGGAACTGCAGAAAGAAGCTTCAGAGAGGTATTCTTCTGGTCAAAAATCTTTCCTTAAATACAATATATTGGACCATTTTGAAGTTTGAGCTAAATAATTTCTTATTCTATCTATTCAGAGGCTGGAATTTAGAAATTGATGCGGAGAAAGGCTCTTTGCTGCAATGAGGATAGTAAGTGGCTTTCTTTGCCTTCAATTATATGGAATTCAGTTTAGACCCGATGCTATGTTGTGCTTTGTTTTGGCATTAAGATTGAAGTTTTCTAGATAAGATTTCTCTTGATATTTTTGGCTTATATCTAGAATCTGATTTGTAGCATGTGGATGTTCCAATAAAGGATTTATTAGGATTTCTTTTTCTATGGAAATGGTATTTCATTTTATTGTAGCCAGTATTTTGTGTCTAAATAAAAGAGACTGATTTGAAAAATATTGCAGTTTAAGATTTATTTTTTCACTTCCATTGATGCTGATATTGGAAAAAAGAAAGGAAAAAAAAAAGGAATAAAGGGATAATACCATCAGCCTCCCATGCAGTTCTGATTTACATCATGGGTACATCTGAGTTTGAAATTTGATAATTCTTTCCTTACCATTGGATTTGGCAATCAAATTTTCATTGGAAATCTACCCTATTGTTTGAAATATAACAATTAAAATAAACTTTAGGGGAAGTCTGATGAAATTTTAAACTTTGAATAAAATAATAGAACTATATTTATTTCATAGTGGTTTGAATGCCTGATTAGTTTTTAACTAAATAATCCTCCGATGCAGTTGGGCCTTTTGCCTCAAATATTAATATGATGCTTATTTTGGAGTTCTCATAGATTCCATGGCAGCATCTGAGAGTATGTTGATCAACATTACGTCTTTCTTACCGGTGTGAATTGATAATAGTAGCAGTACCTAAGGTGTGTTGATAATCAACACCTTCCATACTGAGATCAAAACTTACATGCCTGCATGTCTGTGTGAATAGAGAGAGACCTTTGCCTTGAGTGTCTTTGTTCCTTAATTTTTGTTTTATTATAGCAGTATTATCCTTCTCTCTATTATATCGTGTAAGACAGAGATATTTATGTACCGTGGGATCTGTTTTCTTCACATTTGCATTACATATTAGTCAACTGTAGCCTATGCGTTCGCTCAATAGCAGATACTGCAGAAGGTGCCTTTCATATCTGTTAGAGCATCTCCACACTCTGGTTTGTTTATATCAGCAAATAAAATAAATAAAAAGAATGAGCATTAGTAGTACTTTTAGTTACTGTGTTATCATGGTAAATGGACATTACTGACTGAAAACAAGCTTTGAAGTGAATCAACTGGATATTGGTTCCACCGAAGTGGGAACAGTCACAAAGTTGGGATACAACGTCTGCATCCCAACTTGAGTTTTAGACAACTTTTCATAACTTTGAATGATCATATAACCAGAATTTTACAAACTGATTCTTTGATTATTGGTTGCCAACAGGGTACACTAGAAGATTCAGCAGCATTCTAGACTATGTGGATATGAACTAAGGAGTGACGTCCATCTAATATCTGTGATTCTGCCGTGCTGTTGGAGTTCAATGCTGGGAAGGAAGCCTTTAGATTTAAGATGGTCTGGTTTTAGTTTTGTTCCTGTTTTATTATACATCTCTAGTTGAACTCAGAAGTATCTCATTGTGTCTCTACGAAGATAAATCCGATCAACATATATGAGCGTAATTTTTCGCTTCGCGTAGGAAACGTCACATCTTTCTTATTTCTTTCAATTTTCTCATGTTGTATCCATTTCTTGTTATCTAGTCATGTTTTCTGTTATAAGAAATCTCAATTTATTTTGGCCTTTAACTGACCTATTTTCTCTTTTCCTTTTTTTTCTTCATTAGCTATTTGAATTTCCTAGGCACCAGATATTGATAGGAGTTCAGTTTATATTCATGCATTTGAAAAACTGAAATAGGTAAATTATTTGTTTAGAAACTTCGTGCTCCATATGGACAGAATAGCAAAAACAAATGTCCCTAAATATATATACACATGGGTATATATTGTTCTGTATATAAATATTATTTAATAGGGGGGCAAGTTTAATGATTTTTTTTATACAAAATTTTATTTTAAAATATAAACTGTTAACTCTAAACACATTTAACGATTAAAATTATATTTGACAGTGTATTAATTATGAATGTATTAATTATACATTAAATACATAATTAAATATAATTTCAGTTATTAAATGTGTTTAAATCTAACGAATTTATATTTGTGTAAGATTTTATATAAAAAAATAAAATTATTGGTTAAGTCTCTTATTTAATTTATCGAGTGAAAATATAAAATTTAAATTAAATCCCAACTAATCAAGCAAATTATGCGATGTAAAAACAATATCCAAACGATGTCAAAGTATCTAAAAAAATAATACATTATATATCATGTCAATTAAAAATTAAAAATTATTGTCGTATTAAAATATACTTAAGCCAGCCTTAGGGGGTAATGTATCAAAGGGGTTGGATTCAAAATTGACAAGTTGAATTATGAGTGAATATTTTAATTAAAAGTTAGCAACTAAGCTTTGCTTAAAGTTAAAACCGTGAGGTGTTAAAAGAGTACCGAGTAAATGCTTAATTTCATCAGAAAGTCGCAGCAGTGAAGACTTAAAAGCTTGGTTAAAGAAAGTTCAATCAAGGCTTCAATGACTTCTTCGAATATGAGTAAGATATTTTGTGTCTTATAATAAAATAAGACATAAATATATTCAATTTGAAAGAATTTGATGTATTTTTTACTTGTACACCATTTTATTCACAAAGAGAATTAAACTTTCAGAAGTGGGAAATTTCAATCCCTCGTAGGATGTCATTATGATTAACAATTTTTATTATTTAACAAAATAAAAAGAGATTATTCTATTTTTCATAATAGAGATTAGTAATATAGTAAACAACTGATAATTTTCTTAAACTCAGAATAATTATATGCGGGTACTTGAACCCTATTGGAGATCTTGAGCATTGTAATTTTTCCTTGTGTATTCTCTCTGAATCATGATAGCTTGATCATCATGGCTTATCTCAAGATAGATTTTCTAAAACCTTCAAAGTATTGGACTAAATTTCAGAAATTTTCGATAATATATGTTACAATATCCTCATCTTTTGAGGTAAACATTCGATTAACAAACAAAATACAAAACATAATACAATTCGGAATTGAATATTTTAGGTATTAATATTTTCCCGCTGATTATTTTACATATAAAAACTGTATATTCATTTGTATTAGTTAAATTAAAGGGGAAAAATCATCTTTATTTGTTTATTTATTACAAAAAAATTGACATGCACTTTGCAGTTCAAGAAAGGACATTTAATTTACGGGTGAACAAAAAAATTCGTAAACCTTAAAACTCAGATAAATACCATCTTAATTTTAACAAGTATCAATTAACCTATTATATTATATTAAAAAAAGAATAAAAAATCATAATATGTAAATTAAATTTAATTCAGTTAAAGGCCAAAACCCAATTTATTTCAAAATTGAAACGAGTTCAAGAATTAAACTGTTCATTCTACCTTTATCTCATTCACTTATACAATTACTGTGCTATATTGCTTGCATCCAAAACATTAAAACTCAATATACATAACGCAGTTGACCAAAAATTTTACTGAAAATTTTACCAATACAGGATAAAAACTACAATATTTAAAACAAGAAAAAAATCAAATACTGAAATTTTGTAGAAGGGAAAAATTTATTTCTTTCTCATCAAATCAATTTTTGCTCCTTCAAATAACATTTAATAGACAAAGTATCGCTTACAATCAAAATTATAATTCTTATTTAAATAAAAAATAGATTATTTCTATAGTAAATAAAGATAAAATGATCACAAAAGGGTTAATTAAGCAAGATTGTTATTTGTGTAATTTACTATCACAATGTTTCTTCGGCAAAATACAACTTTTTTTATGAAGAAATTTTACTTTTTTTTTCACTAAAAAGTGAAAAAATATCAGATGAGACACCCCTCCTTAAAAATCACCATTAAAAGATTGAAAATTAAAAAACTCGAACCAATAAACAAAATTTAATACACGTCTCTGAACCTCTCCAATATCAATAAAATTTGAAAGGAGAGCTACTAATTAGCAATTACAAGAGGAGGTTAATTAAGCAAAGGTAATACTATTAATACATCTCTTAATACCAAAACAATTAAACAATTTAATTACTTTGGTCAATGTTCTTCAACATGCATGTTTTCTATGAGCTTCTTTATCACGACCTCTTCTGACTGTAATAATTGGTAATTTCTCCGATCACTCTCAAACTTCCAAGGTTATGGAATCAAATCTTCCGTAATACAATCAATAAGAATAAATAATTATTCTAATTGCATAAACTAGAATTATATGAGTCCAGAAATCCTACCGCAGTTTCAGAGAGTTGATGAACTACACTTGGAGCTTCAAAGTCTTTCTGTTATGGCTTCAGTCAGCAGCTCAGAAGATAATTTCAAAAAGTAAAAGTTGCATTAGCCAACCCTAGCACGAATTAATTTAGAAATATAGAAGCAGTCAATTAATTAATTGTCATGATTCAGATCAAAGTAATTAATAAAAAGATACTGAGGTAATACATGCAATTAAACTAAAGAAGGCATGGAATTGAAAAGTGAAGAAGAGAGAGGGAGAAGTGTAGAGCTCCCTTCAATCCAAACAAGGATCTAACAGATGGGTAATGAAGCTCCTGAGATATGCAAGCCACAAGCCTATCAAAAACCTGAGAAATATATGTGATAGGACTGTGGGATTCATAGCTCAGCAGCTCTATCTTCCCTGCAAGAACCTCTATTGGACTTCAAGGAGCTCCACTTTTAACCCTCTTTCCCAAATCTAACTTGCCCTAAAACACTAGATCATACAACAAAACAAATCCCTAGAACAAGAATCCTTCAAAGAAAAATCCCCGGAACGAAGAAGATCAGGATCTTGAATCAATGGAGAATCTCACAGATCCAGACTTTCTGCACAAACCGTAAACCATATTCAGCTTATATATTCAAAAGCAACAAACCGTTGACCAAGTTTTGATAAAACACACAAGAAACCAACAGATCCAGGCAAAACAAAACCCTAAAAGACATAAAAAGCAAACCCTAGAAACCCTAATCACATACCTAACCTAAACCAAACCTTGTATTTATTGCAACTGCAAACCTACCGGAAAACAGCTGCTTTGGGTTGGAGATGAGGTTGATGGGAAGCCTTTTATAGTGTTTAGAGATGATAAATAATGGAGGGTTGGCAGAGAAGAAGAGCTGTATTTTTTTTTTCTTTTTTGAAATTTTAACTTTTCCCTTTGCTTCAATCACGAAAAGTCTTGGGAACCGGCTCGTTAGATTCCCTGTTAACACTGTTAATCACATGCACTGTTACAGTAATGAAAGACGGATTGGCTCCCTCTATTTTATCGTTATTTTCATTTTCACTCGAGTTCTGAAACAGTGTTTTGTGTTTTGTGTTTCTTTTTCTGCACAAAATTTTAAAATATTTTGCCATTAAAACTCCATCCATTGTTATAGAATGAAGAAAGCCGTCCTGGGGAAACCCTTTTTACCTTCCCTTTCGTTGTCCCGAGTCTAAACCTAAATCTCAATCTCCTGACTTTCTCGTTCAAGAAGAATATCGATTAATAAAGACAACAATATATACTTTAGCTTTAAACATAATCAGTAATCCACCTTATTCCCACGACAGTAGAAAACTTAATTAACCTCCGTAAAGAAAACAAAATTCATTACGCAGTTATGTTTACACTGCTTTATAGGAATTCATTGTAAGATTGTTTTCACGTCAATTTGTATAAGTAAGTAGCAATATTTTTTATTATTTTAAACTAATTTAATGCTTTAATACCAAATATTTAAGTATGTTTTATAATGTGGGTGTTCTTTTACGTCATAAGATTTTTATAATTTTCTCTAATCATAGTGCTGATGAACACGTATTACGATGAAGCATGGCATCCAATGCTTTTCTCATTTAACAGTTAAGCTAAATAATTTCATTTTGTTTTAACATCTTTCTCTTTTCTACTAGTAAAGCATGCATGTGAACTAAAATGATTTCATTTTTTCACTCGTAATTTCATGATTATATATTCACTAAAAAGGAATTCTTATTTTTTATCAATCTTTTATTCCCTAGGTTATGCAAAAATTGTACTGTTGAAAATGCTTTACATATCTTTTTTTTAATTAATTCTGTAATTATTTACACCAATATAATATTAAACAGTGGCTCTTAATCTAATAAATCTCACGCTTCTCAGAGTTTATTAAATTAAGACACGAGTTTTTAACACCTCGCGAGATATCAAACTTGATATTGTGCTGGGTGACACGTGTCGGTCGAAGTAAGTTATCAAACCGGGAAAAGGCTTTGGGTAAATGAATGGTAGTTGTTGAATAAAGATTTTCCTGATTAGACAAAAGGGACGTTGATGTGACAACTCCCTAGACAGTCCACCCGGCCCCACTGCACCCGCTGCCTCACCTTATCACATTCGCTCCTCTGTACAAACTGTTCGTTTCCCGCTCTTTGGTTCTGATCATGTACACTCGGCCCTAATATAGTAATGTAGCTACCTAAAATATCACCCAACATAGGGAAGTGGGTCCCTCAATTGGTTGGCTTGTCGACGAGACGGGGGGCGGAACTACTTTAAATATTCTGGGAGGATTGCAGAAGAGAGAAACCACTGAATCTAGGGTTAGATCTCATTGTACGGCCCTGAATGATTTTGCCAGGCTGTCGCTATTTATTTATCGCCGCGTGTTATGTTGGCTTGCCGGACAATCTCTGTTTTTTTAATCGATCTGGTTAAAAACTCGAGAACACGTGGTCGGTGAAGATACATCGGCAGACGCGCATGAGTAACAGATACGATGCGCCCCACGGCATAGATATCTTAATTTTCATATCCGTGTATTATTCGAAAATTTGTATTCCTATATTATTCGTATATGAATATTATATTTAATATTTTTATTTATAAAATAAATATTTATTAATATTTACAATCTTTATTAATATCTTATTCATATTTTAATAAAAATAATAAAATTAAAAATATATATATTAAAAAATTTAATTTATAATATTTTTATAAATTAACACACTATATTAAAAAATTATAATAAAACTCAATATCATATTAACATCATAAAAATATATATAATTCTAACAATATAAAATTTAAACTCAATAATTATAACAATCCATAAAATTATAAAAATTTAATAAACAAAAAAAATTTATAAAAAAAATCAATCAATAATTACGTCAATAATCATTATTACTATCAAAGTTTAACCGAATTTTATCTTCACTCAAGTTGTGTAGAGCCCATCCAACATGATTCCTACAATGCAAAAAAAAAAAAAAATTATGTTCAATTAGTCATCAACTTTTTTGAAATTAAATTATTAATAGAAAATATTTTTATAATATCTAATCCTTATAGTAGTATAACATTTTCATCTTCTACATATTTGATACTTTATGCTTGTGTTGAAATTTTGAACCTAGCCATATAACAAAGAAATTTAATTATAAAAAATATAAATTAATGATGATTATCAATATATTAAAAAATAAGTATACTTTGTTACTATTGAATTCAACTCATAACCAATCTTGAGCACACATTAAGGCTTCCAATGTTTTCGGATAAAGTCTACTACGATATGAAGACACGAATCTACCACTTGTATTAAAAGCTGATTTTGATGCAACCGTGAATATAAGGATAATTAAAACATTTCTAGCCACTTCTTGTAAAGTAAAATATTTTGAACCATGTGTCTTCCACTAATTTAATATATCAAACTTCTCAGATCTTGAAACGATATTTTCATCTAAATAATAATCCAACTCATATTTAATTTAAGTAGTACTAGTGCTTTGATTTACCAACATATCAAATTGTGTCAATCGTTCTTTCATTTTTGAGTAAACTCCCTCCGAACAAGATGATGAAGCAACTGAAGAATGAACAACTTCCTCACTCGTTTCAGACCTTGATTGATAATCTTTCACCAATGCATAACAAAAACTATGAATCTTCTCAATTTTAATTGTATAATAATTTCCATACAGTAAAGTAAAATAGTATTGCACCAATTTCAACTTATATCTTGGGTCTAAAACAATTGCTACAGCTGTTACTCCATGAACCATATTCTAATACTTGTCAAATTTTTCAATCATTTTTTCAGCAATTGTCCTTATTTATTTCACCCATTAGTAGAATTAAGCCACTCCCTGATAGACAATTCAATCTCACAGATATTTGGGAAAAAAAGATTGGTTGTAGGATATTTAGTACTGGAAAATAATGTAGTCACTTCATAAAGGGATTCAAGCTTATCACAAATTTCTTTTGCAAAAATCCAATCTTCATCAGTAGGCAAATATTTATATTGTGGTTCTCGTTGTTTTAAACGTGAAAACACTTATTTGTAAATCAAAGCACTCTCAAGCATCAAATAAGTAGAATTTCATCTAATTTTACAATCAATAATTAACTTCTTAGTACAAGAAACATTGTTGTTCCAACAAATGTCTCGTCCCTTTTAGGTGTTGCTATCCAATATAAAACACTATTATAGATTCTTTTAATACTTTCATTTATTACAGTCATACCATCTTTTACAATTAAATTTAATATATGTGCAGCACATCACATGCAAAATAATTTTTCATTCAATAACAATGAACCACTATCACGTTTTTCTAACAAAATTTCAATAATGGCATCATTTATATTACAATTATCGACAGTCAAAGTAGATAATTTGCAATCAATGTTCTAATCCAACAAACATTTCATCAAAGTTTCACAAAGTACTCTAGCAGTGTATGGATAAAATGTGTTGTTACTGTCATAAAGCCTTATTATTGATTGTTGGAAGGCCATATATCAGTAGTGACAGCAATTCTTTCTCGATTTGCCTCCAACAAGCTCATTGTTTTAGCTTTCACATAATCATAAATCTTTAAAATATCATTTTTCAGTATATTACGAAAAATGACCTAAACATAGGTTGAAAGTCTTGATAAACTTTCTAAACCTTATGTGTTCAACCATATTAAGGGGATATTCATGTATGATTGTCATATTGGCAAGTTCTTTCCTAATATTATCTGGATCAAAAGAAAAATAAGACACCTTAGTTTTTTCATCAACTATATGAGCTTGTAATCTCTTCATGGTATAATTTATGGTAAGTTGCCTTTTACGAGAACATGCTCTTAAATGATTGTGTAAATATGAGGTTCCATCTTTTGGCTTATGAAGTATTATTTTATTGCAATACGAGCAATTTGCATTTCAATAACCAGAATTATTATTCCTTTACCTCTTAAAATGACTCCATACACTTAAAGTCAATTTTTACTAGTGACTGAACTTGTAAGTTCTTAACATGTACTCTCTGGAATTTGGTTTGAATTTATTTCATTAAATTAGTCGAGAACATCACTGTGAGCGAATTGTTTATCAAATCGTGTTATCACCAAATCCATGTCCACTTTTCACCTACAATTAATAATTTAATTGATCAATTTTTAAGTCTATAGTACAGCAATAATAAAAATCAAAACTGTCAAGAAATATTTCATAAGAAAATTAGTATAATATTAATGTGATAATATATTTAAGTATTAGTGTGCTTTTGTAATTCACTAACTCGTAAGCTATAAATAAAGAAAATTATCTTGAAAGTAGCTAATTAGCTAAAATAATATAAAATACATTTAAGGAACTTAGGTAATATTATACACATCAAATTTAAGAAACAATTCGCATTCGTTTCCTTTAATATTATTTTTTATTCTTAAATGAAATATATTACAATTAAATAATTCATCATCAACGTCAATACATTAAATATACATACTGGAATGTGTGATAGGCTTCAAATGAGAGAGCTTGCTTGCAAAGTGTATAAATTAATATTCAATAATTGTGTGATTGAGAGACTGGAGAGAAGAGGGGGGGACAGCTTCTGTTCACGTGGAGTTAAGGTAAACGAAGACAAAGAAATTGCTTTCGATTTTCGAATAAGGGTTTACTGTTGTTTATAAATATATAGCATAAAATGACATCATTTTAGATTATTCAAAACAACGTCGTTTTGATTAAAAAAAATGATAAAATAAATATCTTATACGGATATTCGCGGATATTTTAAGATATCCATATCCGTACCATATCTTAAATTGATATTATATAAAATTACCGTATTCTATCCATATTCGTTTTTGCAATTATCATATCTTATCCATAAAGATCGGATATGAATAGATATCTGTAAAAACAGATACCGTTGTCATCCCTAACCCCATTCTCTAGTGCTAGCCTTCAAAGTTGAGACAGTGTGCTATTATATTTTTTAATATACTAAAGAATTTCTGAAATTTTTCATAGAAAATTACAAAAAAAAATTAATTGTACAATAAAATGATTGTGTTGTAACAAAGTTACAAACCCATAGTTTGTAATGACATATAACATGTGATGTACACTTATTTAATGATGGAAATAATTCACTTATTTAATATTTTGACAATGTTTTGATATATACGGTAATAAATTTGTAAATTAGTTAAAAGAATACAAACAAACTCAGGTTTTTTGTTTTAGTGGGTATTATCATATACCTCTCTTGAAGTATCATAAACTATCACTTAAATGGAAAGAATGAGCTTTCTATCACATACCTCCCCTATCGTTAAAATTTACTATTAATTGACCATAAGAATAAAGGGCATAATCGTAAAAGAGCATTGATTGTGATTGATGTTTTTGGTCCGAACGAGTATTACATTTTAGCACGAATAGAGAAAATGGGTTTGTATCCTAAATTGGCCAATCAGGGCAAAAATCCTATCAAAACCATTCATTTTTCTCAAATCATAGGTTAATTTTAGCTATTTTAGTTATATCGATTGAATTAGAAGTCGGGATCAAGCCTTGGAGACTTGGACAAGATTTACTGAAATGGTATTTTTAAACGTTTTTTATGCATGCATCTTAGATCGAGATATAAGTTTTGTACATGATTGATTTTTTAGAGTCTACAGTCGTGAGGTTTTAGTTAAAATAATTTATATAATATTGAAGCTTTTGTTATGAATTTTTTGAGTTTTTTTTTCAATATTTGTTTGATTGAGAAGCTATTATGATAAATGAGGCAAAATTGTTATTGTTGCTTTTGTTATATTGCTTTCTATTGATTAATTATTGTTTAACATATGGGGATTTCGTTTTCATTTACTTACGTACTGTTGAGAGGCTTTTGTTATTACAATCTCTACTACTAGAAGCTACTATATTTCTGTTTGTATTTCTATTGTAACTATTTTTTGATAATACACTCTTTGATTTGTTGACTTAGCTGGAATGCATCATTTATGGTTGTTGTTTGCTGTCATTTGCTGCTAGTCTTATTGATTTTTTGCTACTATTGTACTATTTTGTAGTTATTATTCGCTATCTATTCTATTGTTTGTCTCTATTATTGGTTTGTTGTTGTCAACAAGCTACAGCTTGCTCCTGAATTATGTAGTTTGCTGTTGAAATTTTTAGCTAGTTGTTAATCCAATTGGTTTTTTATTTGGCTTTTTATTTTTGTTTGTTTTATAAGCCTTAGGGTTACTTTTGTATCCTCTTTTCTCCTTTTGATATTGTTTTTATGTTATTGTATTGTGCTGAAATAAATGAGGCAAAACAAAAAAATATATATTATTGTGTTGAAATTGTTTTATGAGAAATGAGAAGAGTTTATGTTTTAATTATATATTTTTTGTTTAATTCAGACCCTATGAAATTGTTATTATGTTATTGTATGTAGTTAATAATTTTTCCAACATCAAAAAGCATGTAAACCTATTTTTACAGTTAAATTAATGAACTTGAGGGTAGTTTCGTAACTTAATATTTTGGTGTTGGTCAAATGACGGTCCAGGAGAGGTATGTGATAAAAAGTCTATTTTTTTCATCTAAGTGATAGTTTCTAATACCTTAGGGGAGGTATGTGATAATACCCCCTGTTTTAGTTAATAATAATGGATTTAAGGTATCTTGAATTTATTGAAATATATTAAATGAGTATAATTCTTCTGTTTTAAATTTCAAAATCATTGACAATGATAAATAATTTGATCAATCAACAATTTTCAATTAAGGGTTACTTTTGACTTTAAATTTGTGATAATTCATCTAAGAAAATATTCTAACACAAATCAATGATTTTTCAAATTAACATTATAGAAAAATGATTGTTTTTGTTTGACAATAACTTGAAATATTGATTCATGGTACAATATCTGTCTAAAATTAATTTTTTTAAATATATTTATTCTTTCTCATACTTAAACATGTGATAAAGCACATGTTTAGGTTCTGTATTATTAATTCGATTCAAACTAAAAAGATGTATTTAATAAAACGTGTGTAAATGCCTTAAGTGGCATTAATATTAAAAATTTTAAAACCAATAATAAAATTAACCAATTCAATCTATAGAATTTTTATTATACACTTATTTTGACCATTTCTATTTAATCTATTCAAGTAAATTAAGCAAAGGGAAAATGATATGGAGATTGTTAAGGTTTAATTTAATGGACATATAAATTCTACTAGTTTTAAAAATATTTATAAAAGTCTTAATTAATTTTAAAAAGATAATTATATCCTTATTAGTAATAGTTATTTAACAAAAATTATTATTAAATTATTAAAATTTTACAAAATATAATATAGATGTATTAAAAATTTCCTATTAAATAAATCATAATATTATTTTATAGTATATTAATTATATAATATTTGTTAACATATTATAAATTTATAAATATTATAAATAATATTTGTTAATATGTTATAACTAAAACGTAAATTTATTTGCTTTATAATATATTAACAATTCAATATTAATTAATTGTTGAAAAATAAATAAAATAAATCGCAAATATATATTAATATGTAAATAAAATATACTATAATACAATACTTATGATTATATTATAATTTATATATGTGTTTAAAATATATAAAATATGATAAAAATAAAATTTCTATTTATAAAATATATAAGTTTACAATACATTGATAAATTTTATATTATTAATCTACTATTTATTAATGTATCTTTTATAAATATATTATATTTTCTTAAATTTTAAAATTTTAATAACATTGTTTGTAAATAATTTCTTTTAATAAAGATATAATTATTTTTTTAAGATAGATTGAGACTTTTATAAATATTTTTAAAATTATTATAATTTATATATCTATTAAACTAAATTTTAAGGACCTCCGTATCTTTTTTCCTTAAGTAAATTACTTAATCAAAATTACAAGTAGGCATATGGACTTTAGAAGGGTGGATATAACATGAAACGGCGCCATTTTTTTCAAATTGGGCCCAAAAGATTAAAGTCAACTCGTCAAGCATAGCCCAACATAAAACCCCATTGACGATGATAGTATGTAAAGTCGCACAATAGTATTTCAAGCCTATTAAATTTTGGGAGAAAGAGCTTGTATAAACTCTTGAGTATATGATTAATTCTAAATATTAATATATTATATACGTAATATTCAAAAAAAAAATCCATCAAAATAAAAATGTGGTTATTAAAATAGTCAAACACTCATATTTTAATAAAAAAAAAATTAGAATGATGTTACTGTCACCTTCTTTAGATTCCTTTTAATTCCCTACTTTCTTTGTTTATGATTTTAACCTTAATTAAAATTAGAAAATAATATATCTAATTAAACTCACATATTTGAATTTATATTAAATATTCTTCACACCCTATTATTTTATAATTTATTATTATTTATATTTTTTAACTTTTTCTTACTAAATCTATTTTTTTCAAAACCCGAAATTAAATAAATAAATGTTTTATTCTTCAACAAATTTACATATGTCTTCAATTGATAAGAAAAAAATTATGGGCAAAGAATTGATCATGAATAATAGATTTTTAATCACAATCTAGAATTGGATGAATATTTATCCATTATAAATTAATTGAGAGTATTTCAAAGAAAAAAATTTAATTACTCGTATTCAATAAAAATAATTGAGATTATTGGAGTTTACAAGAGGAGTAGGTGTTATAAGAATTTTTTTTGTATTAAAATTCCTATTTTTAATAAGGTAAATAAATAAATTATGTTTTACAAATTTTTTGAAAGGATGATAATAGCATCACTCAAAAAATTATTACAAAAATATTCAACAATATAATTTATTATTAAGAATAAAACAAGTAAACAAAATTATAATGCTAATAATTTAAAATTAACTACCCCAAACCCTAAATTTGTTCTCATAAACTTTTTAAAATCATTAACTCATGGAAAAAAATATTTTAAAAATTCAATAAAAAATTATGCATCATGTATTAAAAGAATTCGAATTATTAATAAAAAAATATATGTTTCCTTAAAAAGGAGAAAACCTTTAATTTTTTTAGATATTATTATTTTTAATTTTTTATTTATTTATTTTAAAATAAAATGTATTTAAATGAGATAATTTTTTTATAAGTATAGATAAAAATAAGATTTATAATAAAAAAAATTCACCGAGGGTTATTTAAATATTTATTATAGTGTATACAGTAAATTTCAATTTTAAAATATTTTGAAATGGGTAGATGAATAAAAATAGTGTTTAGAGTAAATTTTAGAGCGTGAAGAGACTCGCTCTAAAATTAATAAAAGAATGAGTGAAATTAAAATACATTGTAGTAAATAGATGTTATAAGAATGAGTAAATAGTTGAACAACTTTAACATATAATTAGTGATAATTCCATTGAATGAGAGTTGTATGTGACTAGAGATAATTCCATTGAATGAGGGTTATATGTGACACCTTCTTGTAATATTCGATACAAAATAGTTAAACAATGAAAAAATAAAATATTTAATAATTTAATTGTTAAGACGATTTAAAATAAAATATTAAAAAATAATAATTTAAATGCACAATTTTTAAGGTTCGGTATGTAAACATTTAGATGGAACTTGGGATTCGAGCAATTAGAATCATCCCTATTTTCAGGCACTAAATTGCTAGGGTATATTATGTTCTAATTTATTATTTTTTCAAATCTTATAGTTGAATGCAATTTTTTAGTATTGGATTGTTTCAATTGAAATAGTGTTAGTTCATTTCGAATTATTGATTAGATAAAAAAATTCATATAATTAAATAAGTGTTGATGAAAATCTCATACAATTTTTATAAAATAATTTCTTTTTGTAATTTTATAGAGTATAATGTTTAGCAAATATTTCAATATTAAGAAAATTATAACCACCAAGAACTCAAATTTTGGTGGAAAAAAACCATCACAAATCTTGATTTAGGTGGAGATATATATCTACACTAACATAAAAAAATAAATGATAATAAAAACAAATAATATTATTGCAGAAAAGAACAATTTCCAACTTCTTTGCCTCATACCAAGAAATGGTGAAATTGTTATAAAGAGAAAGAAAATAAATGCATAATAAATATTTTTATGAGAAGGATTGCATATAATGAAATAAGAAAGAAAAAAAATTCACAAACAAAACACGAGAGAAAAAATAAAAAGAGATATTTTTAAGAAATTTAAATGTAATCTTATAATATATTGTTTTTAAATTATTTAAGTGTTCTCATTATTAAAATTTAGACCCGCATATTTTAATTTAAAAATTTATTTTTTTTTGGCCATTCGACTTAATGGTAAACACAAAAGGTGTGAGTTCAAATTCTATCAATTACAGTTGATAGAGATATTTCACTTTACGCGGATTTATATCTTAAGAAATTATAAGCAGACTTTTCTTCATTTTGGGAGTAATGCTCCCTCTCATTGAGAACAAATTCAGATGTTGGGTGTGTCCAATAATTTACAGTGTTTTATCGTATTAATGATATATTAAATATTGGATGCGGTACAATAATAATTTTACATTCTCATGAGATAATTGATATAATATCAATAGATTTATTTTGCATTAAAGATAGATTTTAGATAATAAATAGGCTTGTAATATTAAAAAAAATTATTTATTTTTTTAATTTAACTATGGATCTCTTGAAAAATAAAAATCCGGTCGGATCAACAACAGAACCGAAAACCCCAAAACCGGGGCAGCAAAAATTATCGAAGGGACCAAAAGCCAAAACACAATCACATTCATACATAAACGCGCAGGTTTTTATTCTGTAGGCTAAGGTTAAGGCAGCTTCCAGAACAACAATATTAGCGTACGCCTCTCTCTCTTAGCTCGTATAAATTCTTTTCACTCAGGCAAAAAGGAAAACCCCTAGACTCCGTCGTCACCATGGGTAAGTTCTTGCGCTCTTCTTCTTTATCTCTATTTTTCACTTTCTGATTCGTCTCTGCCGAATTTTAATTTATTTATTTTGTTGGATCTGCTTGTTTAAAATCGATTCATTTCTCAGTGTTTTGTGTACTGATCTACCTTCTGTTATGGTGTTCGTCTCGAAATTATGTTAATTTTCATCATTTTTGATATTTTGGTTGATTATCTAAGCATTTTACTGCTCGGTTTATTTCATTTCCAATCCTAGTACTGTTTCTATCTGCGAGTACATTAGCTACTAGGAAATTCAGGTGAAGTATAGTATTAAACGTTGAATTTAACCTTATTCTGCTTTTGATTTTGGTGAAAATTTAGTTGTATGCGTTACTTATGCTTGGATTATCGGTGGTGTTTTGTGATTGTAAATTTTTTAATGAATGCACTGTTTATTGCGCGTAATTTGACTTTGCATGTTTATTCTGATATTACAATGGAGAAGTGGGTTATGTTGGTTTGAAGAATTTATTAATAAGTAGATTCTTTTTCATATTTTGTTTGCTCGATGTGATTCTTTCTTTGGTTATTTTCCTCTTGAACTTGTTTTTTTTAATTGAATGGAGAGTAATGGCCAATACATTGTTGAATGCTCTAGAAATGTTGTAATTAACTTGTTTGAGTGTTTTTCCCAATTGGTAGATATTGAGGAGGATATCCGCTCGTTACAGCTTGACTCTGCAGGTAGTATTAGAACGACCCATGTAGCGAATTTCATTTACATTTTTGTTCTCTGAAATTTCTGTTGAATGCTTGTATCAAATCTTAGCAGAGGAGAATAATGGGGTGGTCAACCTAGAAGATGGAAAGCTGGAAGAAGTTGAGGAGGTTGATAAGATGGAGGAAGGTTGGTAGGATCATTGAATTTTGTATTAGCTCTCTCTCTATATGTACATAAAGTGCTTGTGTGCTTGATAGAGTCAAATGTTAAACCTGATCGATGCCTGAATTTGACATTGGAATTCTGAAAAGACAAATTTTCAAACAAATTGCTCCAAAATAGAAAAAAAAAAATTGAAGAATTGGTGGTTTTGTTGTAAGTTATGTATACAACTGTGACTCTTCACACTTATAATAATTTTTTGAGTGGGTGATTGGAGCATAACTAAGTAAAATGGGTTTGTTCTGTCTTTCGTTGAACTCTTCAACCTAGAGAGGATTCTGTCTTGTAATGAAGTAGAAATGTTTGTCTGTTGGATCAAATTGTTTCCATTTGTATGGTAGCATTTCAGTTCACCACATTTCTATCATAATAAATGTACAGTAATTGTATTTTCTACAGTGGACTTGTAGACTTGAGTTAAAACTTACTAGTGCATGGAGTGGCTTTTCATGCCACTAGCTACAAGTGGATGCCTGATAGCTGCTAATAGTTTCCAATGAAATAGGTCTAACTCTTAAGTACTGTTTTTTCATATAGTTTAGCAACTAACCTGTGTCATTTTGCTTGCATTTTGTCTTCTTTACTTGTCAGAGTTTATTGTGTTGTTTGATTTATTATTGCAGTTAATTATTAGCTCTGTTTCACCTTTTATATGGCTTTGTAGTTGCCAAAAGAATGGTAAATAAATACTGGTTTAACTGATTTTAGCCCAACTCAAATGGTTTTTGGTTTTTCAACCAATTTCGAACTTGCTCTTTTTGCTCCACAAGATGTCTTCTACAAATATGGGTAAAAGCCAAATCTCATCATTTTTCTGGAAGATTGTCGTCATTTTACTGATGCATTATGCACGTGTGTGAATGGAAATGCCGAAGGATACAATATGTAATGAGTTTGATATATAAAACATTTTAAAATTTTTGCTTTTTATGGTTTTAGATTCAAAGGAGGAGGTGCAAAAAATGTCCCAGCCGGTTCATCCTGAGCCAAAAGGTTATTTTGTGAACTTTTTTCTGTTCTGTTTTTAGTTTTCATGATACTTGAATTGCTTCTTGCTAATTTAGCTCTTAATGTGTTGGTCTGTTTTTCTTTCCCTTAACCATCTCATGTTCATTGTTTGGCCTGGATGTGTAGTGAAAGAGAAGGACGTTTCTGCTGCAGAAGATATCCAATCTCATGAAGAGACGGAAGGAACTAAGAAGCGACACTTGAATGTTGTGTTTATTGGTCATGTTGGTATGTTGGTGTCAATTATTATTATTATTAGTATTATATTTGTGTCTTATTATCAATTTGACATCATGGCTGATTATATGGTTTTATTCCATAAATTATCCAAGTACACATGCATTAGCATCAATATCTTCTTATGCTAGCAACAATATATTACCTACTTTTATCACATGTTCTAATGAAGAAAGAGATAACAACCAGTTAACAATATTCGATAAGGTCTTGTGAACTTTAAGAATCAATGTAGTGATAATGGAAGAAAAGGAAAGTTAATGAGATCTGTATTTTACTTAATTCTTTGAGCAAGCACTGCCAGACTCAACTTTGTTCCTTATATTTCAAAGTGACTATTAATTTATAGAATTAGGTCATTTGGTCCTGATATTTGGACTCTTAAGCAAGCCCTTTACTGTTTGGGAATTAGGTCGTTTGCTCTTGTATGGTACTTTCGTTGTTTGAGGATGATTTGGGAAATATTGTATTTCTTTTTTATTTTTCAATTACAAATACAGTTTTTCTTTAGTTTCAAATGTGTTATTGCAAATGTGTTATTGCAAATGTGATTAATCTGTCAATCTATTTTGTTAAAATATGGATGGATAGATTAGTTTCCTAATGAAAATCAGTGTGTTTTAATTGTCATCTTATGCATGTGTTGCAGATGCTGGTAAGTCCACCACTGGAGGTCAGATACTTTTTCTTAGTGGTCAGGTTGATGACCGTACAATCCAAAAATATGAGAGAGAAGCAAAGGAAAAAAGTAGAGAAAGCTGGTGAGACTTCATTTTGGCTATTTTATTGCAAGACTGCTTGTGTGGAGCATACCAGAAAGCAAACCTAGTTTACTTTTGTCATAGCTTGTAATAATGGATATTGGAATATGGTTGGATTGGCTTGGTTTCTATTTATGCTTTCTGGTGTGCCGATTATTGCAGATGGTTTTTTATTTTGTATAAA
This sequence comes from Melia azedarach, assembly GCA_028052125.1. NCBI lineage: Eukaryota > Viridiplantae > Streptophyta > Magnoliopsida > Sapindales > Meliaceae > Melia > Melia azedarach. The sequence goes on along the minus strand of CM051401.1, from coordinate 13,083,890 downwards.
TTTGGAGGTTGATTTTGCTCCTTGTTTTCTGGTGTACTTGGTTCAGTCTGAGATCAATTTTAAAGAATATTTGCTGCTATTTTGTGGAATATCTACTTCTTGCTTTGCTCAAATATCCTTTGCTAATTTCAACCATTTTCTATATGTTAGGTATATGGCATATATTATGGACACTAATGAAGAGGAGAGGGTCAAGGTATTTTTAAATATGCTAATAAATTTCTCAACTTTTAAAGGATGTGATTCTTGTTAAGAATTGGTGTATATGCATGTTAAATATTGAATTAATGAAGTTTACATATTTACGAACTGTGGTTCCTATGCTGTATAGGGTAAAACAGTTGAAGTTGGAAGAGCACACTTTGAAACTGAAACAACAAGATTTACAATTTTGGATGCACCGGTAAGGGACTATGCATTATTATATGTTATTATTATGGTTACTTAAAAGATGGTATCCATTATTTATCTTGGATGATGTAATGAAGTTTAAAAGTACGAGGGCTAAACTTGAAACTTGAGTGACGTCCAAGCATTTCTAGTCTGTTTAGTAAACAGATTGATTGCTGAAATTTATTTTCTCTCTTTTGTATTGTGGGGGACTTTGTTAACTTGTGTTTCTATTGATTCATCAGGGTCACAAGAGTTATGTCCCCAATATGATTAGCGGGGCATCTCAAGCTGATATTGGTGTACTGGTTAGTGAATGCTGATGTTTTTTTAGTCTGTCTCACTTTTTTTTTTAATTTCTTTACGTTCATTGTTTTGGAGTCCTACATTTTGATTTTTTAGTTGACCCCTCTCTTTCTTTCTGTTTGTCTCTATTTATTAGGTAATTTCTGCTCGAAAAGGAGAATTTGAAACTGGTTATGAAAAAGGTGGGCAGACCCGTGAACATGTTATGCTTGCAAAAACCTTGGGTGTGACAAAGTTGCTTATTGTTGTAAACAAAATGGATGACCATACAGTGGCCTGGTCAAAGGAAAGGTGTTTATTTGGCTCTCGACTTCATGCATATGGTTCTTTTTGGTGTTCTAGCTTTTTTTCATTCTCTTTTGTACTTTTTTTTTAAAACTCAGGTACAATGAAATTGAATCAAAGATGATACCGTTTTTAAAGTCTTCAGGCTACAACGTGAAGAAAGGTATTGTATTAATGGTTTAATGAAAATTGGTTGGAATTATTTTGTTTTTTGGTTTTAATTCTCATGGTGTGCTAAAAATTCCAGATATAACTATCTAAAATTCCAAAAGGTATGAACTTAAATAATTTTATCACTTACCCTTGCAACTCTCCTAATCCTTACGTTTTTGTGGTGGAGGAAAAAGAACCAAATAGTGTCACAAAACGGGTATCATGTTTTTGTTAGTAGGGGAAGATTCTAAACCAAGGAGTGGCATTGATGTTCCAAATCCTTTTGCTTGCTGAGGTTTGAGTTCTTTTCTGATTGCAAAATTCTTGGGTCACTAAATTTAAACTGAAACATTTTCCTCAAGTAGAATAGTAGGTGCAGAAAGTACGTGCTTTTTTTTCAAAAAATTTTGTGGTCAGAATTTTTCTTACTGTTAGATTCATACATAATATATTGTGCCACTTTTGTATTTTTGAGATTATAATAACAAGATCTGCCTTGGGCAAAATTGTTAAACATGGGGTCTCACACAAATATCACAGTATGAACTTGACACAAGCTTTTCCAAAGCCGGTCTGTGGTGACAACAAATTAATTGGTATTATCATTTTGTCACTGAAGCTCATTTTTTGAGGTTGTCTGTTGTAACTCTGAGGTGTGTTGTATTGAAGAAATCTCGGTAAAAATTTGGCATCTTGGAGGATGTTGATTTGTAAGCCATCATATGCTTTGTTATGCGCAGATAGCCATTTTATCTTTACATTTTGAGTCCACAACTGTTTGTTTGTATGCTTGTACTTGTTTAACGGTTGCATTTATTCTTACATAAACTTGCAGATGTCCAGTTTCTACCAATTTCTGGTTTGATGGGTGCAAACATGAAAACAAGAATGGATAAAAGCATATGTCCATGGTGGAATGGCCCATGTCTTTTTGAAGCTCTTGATGCTATTGAGGTTCCCCAACGAGATCCTAAAGGTCCATTTAGGTATGCAGTGATATTTCATGTTTGGTTATCCCTTTTTCCTTTTTAATCTTGTCATTGCCGCTCTTGATTTGGTTGAGATTTTCTTGTGTACACTGAAGAGAAATCTTCAGAACATTTTCTATAGTACTCTGCGCTGAAGTATTTCATCATCATTTTCAGTATTTGGATTATGATTGAGTGACATTATATTCTTTTGGAGGATTGTCATTGTTTTGACAAGTTTTGTCATATCATCTTGTAGAAATGGTAATGTATGTTATATATTTGACTTGTAGGATGCCTATAATTGACAAATTCAAAGACATGGGAACTGTTGTTATGGGGAAGATAGAATGTGGTAGTGTGCATGAGGGTGATTCCTTGTTGGTCATGCCAAATAAGGTGTGTTCTCTAAACCTTCTTTTTCTGTGACCTGTTTATTTATTTCTACATTTATTTATGTTATGGGGCTTAGAAGCTTGCACATCAATTTGCAGGCTCAAGTTAAAGTTGTTGCTATATACTGCGATGAAAATAAGGTTAGGCATGCAGGACCTGGTGAAAATGTACGGGTTAGAATATCTGGTATTGAAGAGGAGGATATAATATCTGGCTTTGTCTTGTCAAGCATTGGTAGGTTCTATTTAATTTATATTACTTTGTTTTCCTCCTTACTGTTCAATGATTTTTATAATATTTTTTCCTCTTTGTAGTTGTTAGTAGCTAGTATCCAATCTTTATTGCAGAATTATTCGTTTTTTCCCCCTTTATAGCTAATATGAAAGACATAGATGAAGAGTCACTTATATAAAGTAGACATTGACGTACATTGCACGTAAAAACAGTCATGCTGTTGTTTGATGAATTTTGATATTTTGAGTGAGATTTGTAATTGCCTTGTTTTACTTTTATTGATGGACTGTTGGCTGACCTGGAATGTAATCATATCCAACTTTAATAATATTTTCTGTTTCTTATTAGAAACGAAGAGGCAAAAAATATTGAAATGCGGGATTTTAAAACATTTGGCATGTATATTGAGGTTTATTATACTTTGTCTGTGGAGTCTTGATTTTAAATAGACCATATATGTTTTTCTAACAAGGTTCTTCTATAGGAAATTTCAAAGCAAAGAATGAAAAGAAGTGAATATAATTGCGATTGGATTTGAAGCAAACAAAAAGAAGTGCATATTGATGAGCGTGTATAACTAGATAATTCTTTCACATGCACTTTTGGGCAAATAATTGCAAATCTCATTGAGGACTTTCATTTGTTTGTGGTGGAATCTGTTAATGGTTTAACTGATTTTCTGAATTGTCTACAAAATATGATTTTATCATTGCCAATGATTTAATGTGCAGTGACATTTACTCATTGTTTTCTGCAATTGTATTGTTTTGTTGACATTATTATTTTTGTTCATGTAGCAAAACCAATAGCTGCGGTCACTGAATTTTTCGCGCAGTTGCAGATCCTCGAGTTGCTGGAGAATGTATGCATGGCTTTCATCTTTTCTTTTCCTAGCTTTCTAATTGAAGACTCTTTTTGTGCAAATTGCATTTGCTTGAATTTTAGTTGGTGAATCTCACATAAATTCTATAACCTTTACATTTTGCTGTGTGTTAGGCAATTTTTACAGCTGGCTACAAGGCTGTCTTGCACATTCACTCTGTTGTTGAGGAATGTGAGATTGTTGAGTTGCTACAGCAAATTGACCCGAAGACGAAGAAAGCCATGAAAAAAAAAGTTCTCTTCGTCAAGAATGGTGCTGTTGTTGTATGCCGTGTTCAGGTTTGTTTCACAGTCTGAATAATAATCTTAAGACATTTACTTTTTTGAACTTACGATGTTGCAAGTCTCTCTCTCTTTTTCTTTTCTAATTTGGGCCATCTTTTGTATTTTATTATTTGATCCTCCTGCCATAATGTGTACCTTAGGTAAGTAACTTGATATGCATAGAGAAGTTCTCAGAGCTTGCACAACTTGGAAGGTTCACTCTTCGTACTGAAGGTGAATAGATACTGCCTTCTTTTGTAGATTCAGTCATGATTATTTTTGGTGTTCTATGGAGTCACGTGTTACTTTTGTCTTACAGGAAAAACAGTTGCAGTGGGGAAAGTGACCGATCTTCCTACAGTAAGTGGTAGTGCTTAACCAATTTTGGCATCTAAAGGTGAGGATTATTTAATGATTGTTCTGTTACAAATTTTCTTTTCCATATAAAGTATTTGTGGTGTTATTCTCATGCACCACCTTCCTGTCCCCTGGAAATTGAGTGGTCAAAATCCCTCTTGCTAAATGGAAGTTATTTCTTGCCTGCTTTTTTTGTGATTTTGCTTTTTACATCTAAAACTGCTTGGTTGTTTTACAATCTGGAATTTGATTCTGAAATCCATTTTCTAATGGTTAAGATCCAGAACTCACAATTTTAAAGCTACCACAAATTATTTTTAATTTTATAAGATGTTCACTTGGTATCTGAAATTTGATTTTTGACGTCCATTTTCAAATGTTTAAGATCCAGTACTTCCGGTACTAAAGCTACCAGAAATTATTTCTAATTTTGAGGATATGTATGTTTTTATTTTATAAGATATTCTATTGGATATACTATGCTATTTATTGAGCTGCGTTTACATTTTCAAAGTTAGCTCATTTTCACAACCATGGTTAACATTTTGTTAATTTCCATGAAATGACTGGTCCAAACTGAGAAAATGAAAATAAAAATAAAAATAAAACCAGAGGCTGGCATATGGTGTTGCACATAATTCGCTGGAAAATATGCTTTGGTTCTCCACTGTCAGGTGATACATTGATAATTAATCTACTGCGACAGGAAAGCTGAATCAGCTGGACTTTTTCGAGTACCCATTTTTGTGGCAGCTGAAGCGGGTTTGAAAGAAATTGTGTCATCTACTCCAACCCATTGAAATATGTTTGATTCAGCTTCTGATATAGCTGAGCCTTCAAACGGAGCTTTTGAAGTGCATTATTCACGGCTTTTGTTTGGTGGGTGTGAAGTATGCACTAGATCACCCATTGCCATTTTTACAAATTACATATAGTTATAATTGATATTTTATCAATCAGTTTGTTTAATACAGAGTAATATTTTTGTTCGTCTTTCGATACCCCAAAATATGACAATCGCCTTGAACAAAAGCTTTGCTTCTGCAATGCTGACTTCGCGCTTGTGATACTATCTATGTTCAGAAGCTTGATTTATCTCTCTTCTATTCTGTCCTTTCTTTCATGATCTTCTGAATTTATTTCTTTTAACACAATTGGACGCGGTTAAGGGAATGGATAGTGAGCAACAATGGGGTTTAAGTTGGGTTTACTTGGTTTTGTGTTATGGCAAGTTAACGATTTGATACAGCCTGCCTGGTGTTTTGCTTAGTTTTTATGCACAATGGATAGGTTCGTGGTTTTGTATGCACTAATTAATCAACCTCAAATAAAATATCAAGTTCGTAGTATTAAAATTTTAGTTTTTGGCTTATCCATTAGGGCATATAGAATCAATTGAAAAAATTATACTTTATTTAGGTCAAGCTTTAATGGATAAATTTTCACTGTTTTGTAATCTATGCTATCAGGCCTAATCAAATCACTCATTTAGACATTGGACGATAAAGTTTAGAGGTTTTGTAATTGTCCAAGGCTTTTATCTGTTTCCACTATCTGTGGTTCCTTGGCCCTAGCTGATGATCGCGATATAGTGACCGACTGCCTTTATGAGGAGGTTGGACAAGGTTGGGCCGGGGAACTCACATACATAGCTTACGGATGTACATCAGACGTTAGTGTCAAAGTGAGCAGGAGCACCAACTAAGAATTTTGGGTGAAAACTCTTCAGGAAAAGGCTAGGCGAGCTGAGCTGGTTGGCTTATGATCCTTGTTAGGCTTTGTAATGAAATTTGGCATAACATAACTTGATTCTGAAAATTTCCATCATCGTGATGGACATTTCATTTTTATTTTCGTTTATCCACCGCGCGATTAAATGGATTGAAAAAAACTGGAACGAATGAAACTCTAAAGGATGGTTAGAGGTAGGGTCTAGTGACAACTACTTTCAATTTATTGTTGGTAGACATGTGAGCGTGAGGGAATGCGAGCTTTCACGACTTGTAGGGGAAAAAGATAGATAATAACTTGGAAGTATTTTCTTTTTAATTAAAGGCCAAAAAAAAGGCGGTGACGAACAGGGAAATGCTTTTATTGGAAAAGTTGGAGAAATGTTATCTTTACGGAGGCAGGGAAAAGTTTTATTACTCTTCAATGTATTTACGAAAAAAAAAATATATATTCTCAGAACTCAGAAATTTAATGGCCATTCACGAGAGACACCATATTGTCAGTACGGGTAGAGAAAAAGCGTTAGTTATCTATCTATCTAGCACTTAAATGGTTATTTTTTTTTTTAATTTAACTTTGAAAAGCACACCACAATTAAAACAGAGTGTCTAGTTAAATGAGGAATACTGAACAAGGTTTAAGATCGAAACACATTCTATATGGAAACAAAATCAAGGATAAAGGTTACAAATAGAAGTGTCCTTATTGCACAAAATGGAGTTGGGATCTGCGCCCTTATCTCATTCTCTACCCAACAAAATCTTGGTTCTTTTGGAAACAAACTATTGCTCATCTAAAAAATATGCACCTCTTTGACGTTGGCGTTGCCAAATCCAACTACATTATTAGTCCTTGCGTGCCTGTGGAGTGTTAAAAAAAAAAAAAAAAACTGGATATAGATCAAGCTGCCGATTCTTTGGCAATCTTCTCTGCCTTAGCAATGACTTCGTCAATCCCACCAACCATGTAAAATGACTGCTCAGAAAGGTCATCATACTTGCCATCCAATACTCCCTGTGCCATTGCACAATCGTTAGACCAAAAAAGAAGACAGGAAAACAATTACAGCAACTAAAAAGATTAAGATAGGAATCACCTGGAAACTGGCAATGCTCTCTTTTAGTTCAACGTATTTTCCTGGGGCTCCAGTGAAAACTTCAGCAACATGGAAAGGTTGGCTTAAGAATCGCTGAATCTTCCGAGCTCTAGAAACAGTCAGCTTGTCATCTTCACTAAGCTCGTCCATTCCCAAAATGGCAATGATATCTTGCAGATTTTTATAGTTTTGCAGAACTTGCTGAACACCACGAGCTGTACTGTAGTGTTCATCTCCCAAAATATGAGGTGAGAGCATGCGTGATGTAGAATCCAAGGGATCAACAGCAGGATAGATACCAAGCTCAGAAATCTGGTAATGAATCATCAATTACATGACATAGGCAAGAGTGTATAAGAAACAGTTGGTTTTCTTCAGCTTATTAGAAAGGAAAGAAACTTAAAAGGTACTATAAAAAGGAATAGTACCTGTCGGGACAGCACAGTTGTAGCATCAAGATGGGCAAAAGTAGTTGCAGGAGCTGGATCTGTCAAGTCATCAGCAGGCACATAAATTGCTTGAACAGATGTGATGGAACCTTTCTTAGTTGTGGTAATACGCTCTTGAAGGCCTCCAAGATCAGTAGCCAAAGTAGGTTGGTAACCTACTGCAGATGGGATACGACCAAGCAAGGCAGACACTTCTGAGTTAGCCTGCAGCCATGGAGGAAGAATAACAAAAATTAGTTTGCTCAGAACATTACTAAAGAAAGAATACTGTTATAGTTCTCTCTTTTAAAATTAAAAAAAGAGAAAAAAAAGAAAGGATAAAAAAGTTACTTGGGTGAAACGGAAAATGTTATCAATAAAGAGAAGCACATCTTGTCCTTCAGCATCACGGAAATGCTCCGCCACAGTCAGCCCAGTAAGCCCAACACGAGCACGGGCACCAGGAGGCTCATTCATTTGACCATATACAAGTGCACACTTGCTATCAGCCTGAAATTTAGGGAATCAAGCTTGAGTTAAAAAAAAAAAACTGAAGAAAAAGGAGGAGGAGGAACCCCTAAAAGAAGTCAGAAACATTGCAGCGAAATTAACCTGTTTGTCTCCAAGCTTAATGACACCACTTTCAGTCATTTCCCTGTACAAGTCATTACCCTCTCGAGTGCGCTCTCCTACACCAGCAAAGACCGAGAAGCCACCTAGGAAACGCATATACAAAACATTTCATAAAATACTTGCAGAATAATTTTTGCAAAACAGAAAGAACTCTGTATTTCACTTGAATCAACCAACCATGGGCCTTGGCAACATTGTTAATAAGTTCCATAATAAGCACAGTCTTGCCAACACCGGCACCACCAAAGAGTCCAATCTTGCCACCTCTTTGATACGGTGCAAGAAGATCAACAACCTGAGAGGCACAACAATCATAAAATTTTTGAAACCTCGGCACTTTAACAATTAAAAGGTGCAAAAATAATTGGCGTACCTTGATTCCAGTGACAAGAATCTGTTGCTCTGTTGCCTGCTCAACAAATGCTGGAGCTTCTCTATGAATGGGAAGATAATGTTCAGTTTCTGATAAAAAAATAAGCAAAATACCAGTCAAAACATTTGTCATCAAATATAAAATTTATTACAATAAATTTGAATAAAAAACTCTGGAATGAGTTTTCACCTTCGTACCTATATTACCCTTATCATCAATAGGCTCTCCAATTACATTTATAATACGACCAAGGGTCGCCCTGCCGACTGGCACCTAAAATCACAAAAAGGATATTACACAGTACAAGTGACAAAGCATGTGGACGAAACGCAGGTTAAGGGCAGCATTCTCATTATAGACATATATCAGAAAACAATCCCGGTACGATATCTAATACAATCAAGATAAACACTTGATCCACTACTCTTCATAAATAAAAGTATAAGTTTAATCCTATGCAGCAAAAATAATATTTTTGGAGAGAAAGAAAATAGCATCAAATCTTCAAAATGCACGTAAATATGCATCAACAGCAGGTTAAATCATAAAAGCTTCAAACTGTGATGCTTTTTGCGCAATATCACATTCATTCAATCATATCAGAGAGATCAATGAATTAATTCCAACCTGTAACATAATAACGAAAACACAGAAAGATCATTACAGTGATAGGAGAGCCAGTGTTGAGAACGCGCTGCCCTCTAACGATCCCTTCGGTTCCATCCATAGCAATGGTTCTCACAATGTTCTCACCCATATGCTGCGCCACTTCCAGCACCAATCGTATCGAATGATCCATCACCTCCAAAGAAGTCAAAATCGGAGGCAATCCTTCATCGAACCTTACGTCAACAACGGCACCGATGACCTGACACACCTGCCCGATCGCGCCCTGTCCAGTGAACTCATCGATGATTTTACCACCGGAGGCTTTAGCAGACGGCGAAGCCGATGAAGCGGATGTGGCGGCGGCGGCGGAGGTGGAGAAATGAGCAGCGCGGGTGAGGAGGGAAGGGAGAGAGCGCGTGAGAGGGGATCGGGGGTGGGAAAGCTGAGGTTTGGCAGTGCGACGGAGGGAGGCACGGAGAAGGCTTGAGAGAAGCTTGCGCGACGACATCGTTTCAGGACTTAGAGGCTCCTCTAACTGAGAGGAGTGACTATCATCTATGAAATGCCGATTAACTAGTTTGTGTTTTTCAGATGAGAGGGAAGTGAAGAGTGAAAACAGTGATACAGTTGTGAGTTTGAACGTTCGAGCGCTGGAATTTTGGAGGTCGTTATGAATTTCGGGTTGCTGATATTTTCTACAGGTTTTTTGATATTCGGGTCGGGTCTACTATATTTTAATACTTTTCAAAAAATACGGCAATCCAAGTTCAATCGAATAATTTCACTTTGGTCCTTAATGTTTGAGAAAATGTCCTTTAAGTTAATGTGTTTAATGTATTAAATAAAAACATCCTGAACGATTTTAAAAAATCATCACTTTGATGCTCAACGTCTCATGAGACATCACTTTAAATGGCATGTTTGATATTAGATAAGATTATTTTGAATGTTTTTAAAATAATCACTTTGGTTAAAATATTTTAATCAATGTCATTTTATTCCTTTGACAAAATATTCTTAAATTGTTACTATGAATTAATTAGTATAAAAAAATAAAATTACACTGGTAACACTTCCATAGATTTTGCAGTATAAATAATTTATTTACCCTTAATTTTTAATATAGTTTCAAAATTAAAATTTTAACTTATTCACTCGTTAAAAGTAACTAATCTACGAAATATTAAAATACAAACACAAGTTAATTAAGTTATAAGTTCGTTTTAGTGATGAATTGTACATGCATATGCTTAAATTTAAATATTGAAAAATTTGAAAAAATTACTGTGTCTTGTTCACACCCTTTAAACTTCCATGTATATCAAACTCACCAGAGTTTCAACACAATATATATAGAGAGAATCAATATCAAAAATTCTAAAATTAAGAAGTAAATAATCCCATTCCGATCTGTTTTTCTCTGAGTAGTAGTAATAATGGATTTGTCAATGAGAATTCTTCTGCTTAAGTTCATTTTGATGCTGGTTTTTGTAGCTGCTGTTTTGATCGACAAGACGCAGGGATCTGTTCCTTTTTGCTGTTCTTACAATCCCGATTGCTGCCAAGCCTACGAGAAAATCGTCAAACCAAAGCCGGCCCCCTAATATTTAAACTTGCAATTGTTGGTTTAATTTGCTCCACAATATGTATAATTAAGCAAGTATCGTGATATATGTCTATGTTCACCATATTTTGCCCATAGTATATATGTATTTAGCACAAGTGGAGTTTTATATTTCATTAGTCAACAACTAATTTTTTTTTTCCTTTCTCTTTTGGATTATGTTGATAGCAAATAAATAAATCGATGTAGTAATGTTTTACATTAGAGAGTCTTGGGTATTCTTAATTAATATTTTATTTTTTATCTAATTATTGTTTTAATATATTTTACTAAAGTATATTAGTATATATGTCTTAAAAATTACTTTATTATTTTACAAGTTAGAGTTTATTGAGAATTTATATGATATAGTAATCGTATAAAATTATTATTAATCTTATTAAGAGATACTTCTTACTTGCATTATAAATTTAACACTGGCTTATTTAATTTGATATACATTTTTTAGTTTAATATATTAAAAAGATTTTAATTGAATATTACCCGTTATTAGTAAACTTATATATTTATAACAAACTATAATTGATATTAATTTCTAAATATTACTAAATTATAAAATAAAAGTAATGTTAAATATTCTTGAAAACTTATTAAAAAAATTAATTTTTAAAATTATTCATTACACTTTGTAACTATCCAGTCAAATAATACTGAAAAAACACTAGGTTCTCATCGGATTTTACGAGTTGGTATAAAATTTTGACAAGGAATTCCGTATTTTCCCCACACTTGGGATGGACCCATACTAAATAAAATCTGACGATCGACATTGTTCCCAGAAACTCTAAGTTGGCCACGTGGCAACCATCGGACGTTCCGCTAAACAAACCCTAGTATTGCATGCAGCTGTAAACCAAGCAGGAAACAGAATTCAACAACACTACAAACCCTTCCAACGTACAAGTTTCTCTTTCCTTCCACTCTTTACAGTTGAAATTAACTAAACCTTCTGTTTAGGGTTCTGCGTTGCCATATTTCCTTCTTCGAATTCACACCATAAAAATTTCCTTCAATTTTCCTTCTCTTTATTTGTACGTTGATATTGATTAGAATGAGTGCAGCACTTAAAACTTTTCGCGACTTTCTTTATGCAACTATGGAGTCTTGTTCTCCTCATTACAAGGATCACCATGATCACCTTCTGCAACTCAGCAAATCTTCTTTGCAGCCAACGGAAACCTGTACACATCCCAAAACGTTTAAAGCAATCTGCGTCGACTGCGGGCAGCGCATGGACGACGAATACGGCGTTGCTTTCGACTATATAACAGAGGGTTTAAGGTTCAGTAATGATGAAGTTTCTCGTTTGAAAAGAAGAAACTCTGAGTATTTGTTTAGCAAGGAGAAGCTTCAGCTGGTTCTTGATTTGGATCACACACTACTCCACGCAGCAAAATTAAAAAGATTAACAGCCGAAGAGATGTGTATAAAGAATGAAGAAGATTCTTCAGAAGATATTTCTAACATCAGCTTATTTCAGTTGGAAAATGGATACCTGGTCAAGCTTAGGCCTTACGTTCGAAAATTCTTACAAGAAGCTAGTGAAATGTTTGAGATGTATGTATACACAATGGGGAGTCGAACCTATGCAAAACAGATGGGTAAATTGCTTGATCCTGAAGGGAAATACTTCAATTCTAGGTTGATTTGTCGCCAAGATTTGGAACGAGGAATGCTAAGGAAAACTCTAAACTTGGTACTGGGACAAGAAAATGGAATTATAATTCTTGATGACACAGAACTCGTGTGGAAAAATCACAGTAAGAATTTGATAGTAGTCGAAAAATACAACTATTTTAATGAGGGAAAAAGTGGAAGTATGAACCCTAAATCTTATTCTGAGAAGAAGACAGATGAAAGTGAGACTAATGGGGTACTGAAAAACCTTCTCAAGAGTTTAAGAAAAATCCATGGATTATTTTTCAATAATCCTGCTTGCAGAGATGTAAGAATTTTGCTGGGGAAAGTTCGTAGTGAGATTTTGAAGGGTTGCACTTTGTTTTTCAGTAGTGATGTTGATGATTTATGCAGATTTTGGAATAAGGCACAGATGTTGGGAGCTGAATGCACAATTATGCTCGACTCTTCTTCAGTAACGCATGTGGTTTCATCAAATGTAGGAAGTAATAATAGTTGTCGATGGGCAGAAGAGAAGAAGAAATTTTTGGTGCATCCTCAATGGATTAATGCTGCTTATTATTATTGGTGTAGACAGCCTGAAGAGGAGTATTTTCCAGTACTATCAATAGAGATTAGAGGATTGTTGTTACAAGCTGAAGAACTGTTCTCAGTCCGTGCAATATTTTAATTAGTTTTTCAATGAAGTAATAATGTGACTAATGTATGGGGTTTTTTTTTTTTTAAAATAATGAAGTGAATTTTAGAGCAATTGAGTGTTCTATTCTTGTTGTAAATACTAATGAATAGGATTCGAATAAAAATAAAATTGAAAACTTTAGCTTTAGTTGAAATATAACTAAACAATGGGACTCAAATGTTAATATTCCAATCAGAAATTGACGCAGAAAAAGGAAAGTAATCTAATCCACAAATAGGAAGTGATTAATGCAGAATGCAGAAACAAGAAGCATGGTAACCTCTCAAACTCCTGAAAAAGCAGAAGCTGAACGCTGTAGTTGCAACAAGCAGCAGCCATGGGCTCAAAAGCAGCATCACCCTCATGTATGTCATCCCTCAACTGGGTAGCTCCAAATTCACCTAAGCTCTCTCTCAAATCCTCAAACTTGTCTCTGAGAACCAATATAGCCCATATTCCTTCATTCGGGGCCACAAACAATGATCATTTCAGATTTATAAGAGTAATGACTAGAGCTACTCTGGATGAGAAAGACGAGATTGCTCCTACTCCTCTCCTTGTTCAAGAAGCAGAGAAGCCCAACAGAGTATGCTTTTCTGTTGTCTTTAATTTTCCCTCTTTGGAATTTGATTATGTCAGGATAAATGATATTGTGCTTCAATTTTATAATCAGATATGCTAATTCATGCAAGTTTTCTTTCAATCTTTGGGAACTGAGATTGTCTGGATTGAACATTTCTTTTGTGAATCTCAATTTAGTTAGCAATTAGTTAACAATGGAGAATTTATTTAATTAATGTAGTCTTAGTTCAATGCCCTTGTGGATTGGGAGATTTTCGTGTGAATTGTGTTGCTCATATGGTGTAGGCGGTAGAGGAGAGTGTGAAAGTGCTTAAAGAAGCAGCAAAAACAAGAAAGGTTGCAGCAGAAAAGGTTCTGTCTGCGCTATCTGTCATTGAGAAGGCCAAAATTGAACCCTCTGGGTTTTTGGAGACACTTGGAGGATCAGAGTCCCCTGGCAAAACCTGGATGCTAATTTTCACTGCGGAGGTTGATATACTTGCATCTTTTGTTCACTATTTTGAGTCTTCTGAATATGTTAAAATGCTTATTTTTAATTCATTTTTAAAAATGCAGAAGAAATTGAAGAGTGGTCGCTACTTCCCTCTTACAGCTGTCCAGAGATTTGATGCTGCTGTAAGCATTATAATATTCTGTCCTCTGATTCAATATGTTTTAACCCTCAACCCATGTTTTGGAACTTCAGCATAAAAGCTTGTAGTTTAGTGTTTGTTTTACTTCAGGAACAGCCAAGTTGCTTGAAATTAATGGTTTTAGGTTGGTTCAAAACCTGTGTAAAATTTGATGATGGGTTTAGTATCAAAATTTGATGAGTATGGTTGCTACTTCCATGATGTCTCTTCAATCAGTTTAGATGCGTGTAATTTACTTAGTCATCTTTTTCCACAAGGTTCATGCTGATTTACCTATTCACTAAAGAGAATTTTTGGTTTTGTTGCAAAGTTTCTAATTACTTTGGATTGCTGTCACCATTAATCAATTTTGAAACAAATGTTCATTCTCTTTTGGTTAGTTTTTAGAAACTAATCAATCTCACTCTCAATGATCAGGCGAAGAGGATTGAGAATGGAGCATATCTTGGTCCAATTGGATGCTTAACATTTGAAGGCAGATTTTCTTGGAAGAAGAGAGTACTGGCCTTCATTTTTGAATGTGTCCGCATCAAAATTGGGCCTCTGAAACCTTTGGAGATTGGTCTTGGCCAGAAACAAGACAGAGAGCCAAGCAACGTTAGCAAAGATCCTTTCTTTGTCTGGTTTTACATTGATGAGGAAATAGCAGTTGCCAGAGGCAGAAGTGGGGGGACTGCTTTCTGGTGCCGGTGTCGTCATGTTCCTACTTCCTATTCTCCTTGAATATGTAGGCAGATTCAATTATTGAAATCCTTCCATGAATGGTATATTTTCGTCTATTTAAATGGATCTAGATATAGGCTTGTACATATATGCCAAGTAAACAACTGCAAGTTTAATATCTCTCAAATGTTGTTCTCTTTGCAAAATTGAGTTCTAATGTTGAAGATGAAGATTTCGATGTTAGCACAAAGTGTCCATTGTCATTATTGTCTGGCAGGTAATTTAGAGATGATCAGAAATGGTATTATCAACTAAATTCTGATATTCATCATGCAAGGTATATAAAACTTTTGAATTATACATCTATGAAAACCAGATACATTTGTCGTCAAGAGACCAAAAAAAGAAAACAGATATCCTTGAAACAAAGGACAAGGTAATTTACTGCTTCTTGGCAGCCAAAGAACGCATGTAGCTCAAGCTGGAAGTGAAATATTTGACAAGCTTCTCTCTTGGGGGAAGGCATTCTTTGATGACTGGAGTCTCGATGAAATTCTGTGCCCATTCATTAAGGAATGGAAACTTCTGGGCATCAACCAACTTCATATCTCCTAATTCTTCCAATACATTAAGCCAGTGAGGAATCCAGCCCAACGCCAAATCCAAGTAGCCGATCTGTTCTCCTCCGAAGAATTTCTTTCCTTCAATCTCCTTCTCAAGAAACGCAAATGATTCTGCTGCTGACTCTAAAGCTTTGGCCTTTTCTTCTCCTTCAGTATGGCAGGCTTTCCATGCACCAAACACACACTGGCAGTTTCAAACAAATTGACAAGACATGAGATTAATTAAAAACCATCTAGAATTAACATAAAATCTCCATGTACGTACCTTGTCATCAGCAAATTTAGCCCAGAACCGGGCCTTGGCTCTCTCCTGCGGATCTTCAGGGAGCAGCAAGGGATTGTTCTCCTTCCACCTATCGTCGATGTATTCAAGGATAACAAGTGATTCAGCAATCGCTTTCTCATTGTGGATGAGCACAGGCACCTTCTTATGCACAGGATTGGATTTGAGGAGAAGTGGAGTCTTGTTAAGCAAATCTTTTTCTTCCAAGTATTCATATTGAACACCTTTCAGTTTCAGAGCCCATTCGATTCTTGTGCAGAAAAGGCTCGAATATGAGCCTATCACCTTCACTACTTCCGCCATTGCTACAAACCCAACTCCAGGAGTAGTTCTTGTAATAGTTTAGTTATAATTATAACCAGGTCTGTGTTTTCTTTCCTTTTGACAATTAGTGCCGCCAACCTTAATTGAATAGGTCCAATATGACTCTGTTCTATATCTGAAATGGTAAAACGTGGAAACAACTACCAGTAACATACATTTTCAAATTTTCAGATATCATTAATATTAATGTCATTGTCTAATTCTATGTCTTATTGACGTTTGTAAAACATTTTAATGAAAATAAAGTTAATTAAACGATTGACTTTTTATAATATTGGGTCGGATCATATTGTTTAAAATTAAAAAAATGACATTGTTTACAATTAAAACTTAAAATATGTGGCCACCCATGTTGGGCACACGCCCTCCTTTAAGAGAGTGTATTCAAGTTCTACAACGAACCCTGCAAATTGTAAAACTTCTCCCATTATACGTGAAAGTCTTTCACGTATCTCAGATACCTATATTCGTAAATTTTTAAAATGTGATACAACAGCAGTTATCTAAATTCACAGAAGTATTGTAATCTAGTCTATAATGTTAGTAAGACTCTAATTTATAATACTAATAAATATAGTTGCAATAAAAAAAAAACTTAAATGGTGTGGTATTACTCTTTTGGAAAATTAACACATATCTCCCCTGAGGTTTGAGAAACCTACACTTAGATGGAAGGTTTAAAAAAACTCACACTTACCTCCCCTGAACCGTTAGAAGACCGTTAGAATTAAGGGTATTTTTGGACATTATTATTTTTAACTTATTACATAATTAATTCCCATAAAATATTGCATTAATGGTCATATAATAATACCATTTTACATAATATGAATTAGTCTTATTTTCTATAATTTTAAAAAAAATTCTAAATTTAGAATTAATATTTAGAATTTTTGTAAAATAAATATAGTATATCCATGTACTCATTTAATTAAATTATATTTTATATTATTTTTTGTTAACTTAGTGCACATACACATGAAATAAGTATAATTTTAAAATTGTTATTAACTTAAAAAAATTTATAATTGTGATAAATAATAATATTAAATATGTAAATTCTACTTATAAATTAATATAATAGTATTATTTTGTTTATATATATTTTATATGATTTTTCATATAATTTATTTTAAAATTTCATCCTTATAACTTGAAATCTTGAATAATTAATAAACAATAATACAATATTTTGTAAGAACTAATTATCTAGTAAGTTGTAAAATAATTAAATTGATAAAATATCTAAAATACCCTTAATTCTAATGGTCAACTAACGGTCCAGGGGAGGTAAGTGTGAGTTTCTTCAAACCTTCCATCGAAGTGTAAGTTTCTCAGACTTTAAGGGAGGTATGTGTTAATTCCCCTTTCTCTTTTTGTTACTTAAATATTTACAAATTAATATGATTTGTATGCCAACTATTAGTTCACAGAAATCGTCAAAACTTTTTTGAGTTAATATTTTACTTTACTAAGTACAAGTTGATAGATATTAAGGAATTATCTTCAATTAAAAATTAAACAAATTAATCACTTAAAATATAATTTAATTTATAAATTATGATATAATTAAGGATAATAAAATTTTGTTGGGGCTGTACATAGACTTGTTTAAACAAAGTAAATTTAATATAATGTTACAAAAAGTTTAATCCTTGTACACTATATTTAATGTCAGCTATTAAAAATAAATATATTTAATAATATGAAAAATTAAACAAAGTTAAAAAATTATTGATCTATTTATATATACATAATATAAATAGTTTTATTTTTAAAATAGAATTTTACATATAGACAATGTCTTATAAAAAGAAATCTATAATTTTTATTTTTTATATTATGTGAATATCATAATATATTAATAATATTTTATTTAGTATATAATATAAATAAATAAAAAGTGAAAAAAAAAATTAAGTGGGATAGAAAGTCCATTTTACCAGGAGGGATTCTTGAAAGAATTAAAAGAAAAAACGAGGTGAAGAACACCTGTCCACTGCCATTTTTTAAATATAAATTTATAATCACTCAATTTTTAAACTATTAAGTAAAATTAAAAATAAATTATATATTTATTTTCTCACGTGATTATGAAAAAAAAAAGATTGATGCATCTTTAGTTGAGTAATATTACTAATTTTACTATTTTAAATTAATTGTAAAGAATATTCATTTTGGTACTCTAAACTAAAATAAAAAAAATATAGGAACGAGATTAATTCTACAAATTATAAATAAATTTTTTATTAATAATGGAAAGAGTAATTTAATGTGTATTATCCATACTATTCAATTTCATTAAAACAGAAAAATAAAAAATTGAAACCACGATATGACTAAAATACCCCCATTGAAATATGAAATTAACAAAATGAACAGACTGTGGCTTTACTCTCTCACATAATAAAACAATCACCTACTGCCACTGGGGGTTTCAGAGCTTTCACTTTTTTCAGCCTCATTCCCCTGAAGCCTAACGTCTTTATTTCTCTCCCATCTACCCCCTGATTTTCTCGGATATTTTCTCGAGAAAATGATACGCGCGGAGAATCGTCTATCCTGACATTGTAAATAGACGTACTCTCGTCTCGCCTGAAAATAAAAAGATATAATTACAAACATTAAAATAAAAAAATTAACGATGGCGGAAGTCGATCTGTCTAAGAAAGTAGCCGATAGATACCTGAAACGTGAGGTCCTCGGTGAAGGTACTTATGGTGTCGTATACAAAGCCATTGATACTAAGGTAAACCCTAGCTCTGGCTCTTCTCTTATCTCGTATTTGGGGAATTTTATTTTATTTCTTCGTGTGGTCTGTGATTTTGTTCAGCTAATGGGAAGAAGGAAAACAAATGAAAATTAGTGTGGATTTTTGTTATTATATTTGTTGTAGTTAAATTGATTGAGCATTTGATATCTTTTACATTTAATTTAACACTTACAGGACATTGTATGTTAAATTATTTTGATTTATTAAAAAAAAGGTGTTTTTTTCTTAGCTCCTCAATGGGGCAAAAGGTTTAATTTGATGTTCAGAATGTTATATTAGTTAATCCAATTTCTAGAATCTTCAATGTATAGCTGATGAATGATAAACTGAGTGAAGTGTTACTTCATTTGATTGTTTTTGTCATGGAAATGGGGGACTAATTACAGTTGATTTAAATTCACTTATAATGTGTTGTAATTATGATAAATTATTTCTTTTACTAGCCTTTTGTCAGTGAATTACTTGAATTGTATTAGAACTTAGTTGAGTGTTTCAAAATAGTAAATGCTTTTATGATATATTGATTGTTGAATATGAGTGAAAAAGTTGAATCGGCATTATGGAATTGCAACTTTTTTTCTTAATTTTCCTTTGAAATATCAGTCACTAGACTAAATTGATGCCCTGGGTGGGCGAGTGAGCTGATTAATACTTTGTGTAAATTAAACTAACAAGACTTACTGTTTTGAGTTTATAAATTTACTTTCAGTTATTGAATTGCATTTTTTAATCTTAATGAAAGATGAAATTTTTTTGCTGAACTAGTATTTCGCGTGTGCAGACTGGACAGACAGTTGCTATCAAGAAGATTCGGCTTGGGAAACAAAAGGAAGGGGTGAATTTTACAGCACTAAGAGAAATTAAGCTGCTGAAAGAACTTAAAAGTCCAAATATAATTGAGTTGATTGATGCATTCCCTCACAAGGGAAATTTGCATCTTGTGTTTGAGTTCATGGAGACTGACCTTGAAACGGTTATTCGCAATACCAATATATTTCTTTCACCAGCTGACATAAAATCATATATGCAGATGACCTTGAAAGGACTTGCTTTTTGTCACAAGAAATGGGTTTTGCACAGGTCTTACTTTTTTATTTTTGGGCTAGTCAAAAGCATGAATCCTTGCTAGAATTTATCTAAAACGTGTCCTTGTACTTTCCAGGGATATGAAGCCAAATAACCTCTTGATAGGACCCAACGGACAGCTTAAACTTGCTGATTTTGGTTTAGCACGTCTATTTGGCAGCCCAGACCGCAAGTTTACTCACCAGGTATGTTTCCTGCAGTTAAAGTTTTCGGGTGCTGAATACGTTAAGCTACCATTGGATATTTCTTGGACAAACTGATCATGTTATATGAGCAGTTTGGGAACTTTTACTTGTTATTTGAACTTTCAAATATTTAGAGCAAGGTTTTTTGTTTATGCTTTGGATGAGTAAAGTTGACAGCGGCAGTGGGTAATATGAAGTTCATTGTGGTTTTTTTAATATCTTTTTTCCCCCTTAAATGCCTTCATCTCACCATGTTTTAGGTGATGATTTGAGTTGTAATCATGGAAGTTTGACTTACCTGAAAGCATGTAACTTGTATGGATAGGTCTTTGCTCGATGGTACAGAGCACCTGAGCTATTGTTTGGTGCAAAGCAGTACGGTGCTGGTGTCGATGTCTGGGCTGCAGGCTGCATATTTGCCGAACTTCTTAACCGCCGGCCGTTTCTGCAGGTAAAGGTGTATTCAAAGTGTCATGTTTGTTGAATCTTTTGACCTATAGAATGTGGTATTGATGCAATATTCATTTGATGGTTTTTGGAATTATTTAACTTCACTGATTGTGTTATCTTTGTGCTTGTTATGCTTTTTTGTAGGCCTAGTATCATGTTTAACATTCTATGCTGATTGATTCATTCTTACTTCCTGTTTTCTTCAAAATTTAATTGTACATCTGTGGCCAAGGTTACCTTAGCAGCAGCATTTAAGCATTTGCTGATAGAACTTATTTATTTGGTCACTTGTAACTCTGTAATTTTATTATTTTTTCAATCGTAGACTGCTTTCTCAAACTAATATTATTATTTGCAGATGGAAATGAATTTAACTCTACAAGAGGTAAATGATTTCAAACATCAGAATTGACGAACTCGAACCAGATTTTAATTAAACTCCATTTTCTTTTTCACACATTTTTTATGAATTATTACACTTGGTGGAAATTTAGCCTATTGTAGTGTGTCTTCTTGTGCGCTTTTCTGACAACATATCCGTGGCTAACAGCTTTACCACTCGTTGACCTCCTAGTAGAAGACAGATTTGTGTTGGGCGATCCTTATTTGTTTCTGATGGCATATCCATCACAAATGCACTATTATTGTTGATGGAAAGCGAATGCTATTTTAGTGCGTTTGTTTTGTCTTATGCACTTTTGTACCTCTGGAAATGATTATATTTCAGACTAATAAAATTCTTACCACCCGTAGATCTCCAAATATATGAAATTGCGTTGTTAGGCATCTATTATTTGTTTCTGGTGACACAAAATAGTCTATCATGGTTAAATAAGTTTGACAACTAATTTTTCCTTGATTTGTTTTATCTAATCAATAGTGTGATATTTAATATTTAATAGGGGACAAGTGACATTGATCAATTAGGAAAGATCTTTGCGGCATTTGGGACTGCAACATCTTCTCAATGGCCAGACTTAGCTTATCTTCCAGATTATGTGGAATACCAATTTGTTGCTGCACCCCCTTTACGTTCATTGTTTCCAACTGCTAGTGATGATGCTCTAGATCTGTTGTCGAAGATGTTTACTTATGACCCAAAAGCTAGAATTACAGCACAGCAGGCATTAGAGCACAGGTTTGCAAAATTGTTCATTTTGGGTTTTTGTTTACTGTTGGTTTCTGCTCTTATCTCTTCTCTCTGATCTAGGTACTTCTCTTCTGCACCACTGCCCACGGACCCGGACAAGCTTCCTAGACCTTCTGCTAAGCGTGTGTCTAGGCTTTCAGATTTTAACCCTCAGGAGGGTCCGACCGTGCTTTCACCACCAAGAAAGTCAAGGAGAGTGATGCCAGAACGTGAGGGATTTGATGGAAATGGCCGCCGAGTTGATAAGGTTGAGGAGCATGCAGGTGAAGAAAAACATGGTGATGGTGATATTGCTGGCAGGAATGACCAAGTGCCGATGTCAGTAGATTTTTCCATCTTTGCCTCAAGACCTCCTACTAGGCCTACAATTAACAGGTAAAGCAATAGCTATTGCTCAATCAGTTTATGATGCTTGCTCAAAAATACATGAAGTGAATCAGATGTGTCAGAGATATTACTCTTAGAGATAGTCTATTAAAAAAAAAGTGTCAGAGATAGTAATTAATGTGCTGATGAATTATACCTGGTATTATACACTTGCTTTGCTATGTTAGGCCAAACTTAAAGCAGAATGTGGCATGGCCCATGGGTTAAGAAATCATTAATATCCTTTGGAGCTATATTTATATTCACGTCAAGAGTTTTTGGCTATCTGGACATAATAGTATGTCTCAAATTGCTTGTCTATTTTTAAAAAATCAAAGCCTTATGTTATTCAATTCTCAAAGTTGCCCATAAAGTTCTACCCTTTTTATTTGAATTAAATTTCTCAAGTCTTTAGCGAAGGTAAATTTGGAAACGAACGACTTTTTAATTAATGAAATGTAAAAAAGAAAATCTCGCTAAAAGATAGAATTTAAATATGATGCCAAAGTTTTGCAATGGTTGGAGTGTATATTTGCTATCCCACTAGAACACTTTGACCCTTTGTTGGTTCTTTTCCTAAATTAATTTCTGGGCCAGAATCTGCTCTTTGGTTGTTAGGTGACTGTGGTCAAATTGAATTAGCCATAAAACTTGGAAGTGCATTAACTCGAGATTTCAACAAAACTAGGAGGAAATTGTATTTTTAACCATACTTCAATATAGCTAACAACCTGTTACGAATTTAAATTTATGATCCTTTCTTTTTCATTTTAATTCATCTTGCTTAATCTCTCGATATTTCAGAGGAAATTATTAACCAATATCGGACAGGGAAATACACATAAGATTTAAACTGTCGAATATTTGTCAATGTGATTATCCTAGGAAGCACAGTTTCCAAATATACCACTAATTTTGGTAAATTTCTGAAAAATGTGGAGTTTTCAGGCCGTTCAGGAAGTAAGCAATAAAACTGTTATTTATTGCTGATGCCCTATATTTAGGGATAGAATGAAGTATCTGTCTTCGTGCTTATATGCAATCAAGGAATATGTACTTTTTTCATGACCTTTTTTCTCATTCATGAAAGTTCATTTGGCCCTATCCTTCTTTCTGAAGTTAAATATAAGAATATGTGATATTCTTCTGAGTAGCTTATTTTTTACATGACTGGTGGATATTGTTCGTTGATTTTTTTCTTTTTTTGTCATCTGCAGCGCTGACAGATCTCATTTGAAAAGGAAACTAGATCTTGAATTCCAACACCCCGAATAAGAATGCATTTCAATGTCATGCATACCAAGCGTTGCACACATTTAGGAGGTATGCAATGCTTTAGGAGTTTGTTATATTTATTCGGCTGTCTCCAACTCATTTACCATATCTCTATACAAGCCCTTTCTTGGCTATTACCTGGCTGAAATAATTAGGGGGAAGCTATTGTTGGTGAAGTTGAAGATCATTATTTTGGCAAGGGTGAAGTTGGGGCTAAAAAATAATTGTAAAGATATAAAAAAGGGAAAGAAAAAAGAGACTCCTCGTTCTGAGAGAACTTGTAAATTAGCCAACGGACGGCCAAATTTTGAGGCATTTTAATTTTCATTTTTGTTGAGAGATGACAGTACTATTGCTTGTGAGTACTTGAGTTCCAATGTAAAAGGACATATTATTACTTACCGATTCTACTTTGCCTATTACTAGGTTAAGGCTCACCAAAGTTGTTGCCAGCTTTCTAATTTAATTTGGTTAATTGTCGGCGAAGTTTATGTGTTTTAAAATATGCTTTTCTAGGCTGTTTTCCTTCTTGTTGATTTACCTTTGGAATTGTTGTGGGATTACATGAGTTCTTTATGTGAAGACTTTTAAACTTCTACCCAGTGTGAGGGATTTCTAATGGTTCAAATGGGTATTGGTTCATTACATTTGCAACCTAAAGCTAAAATGCTTTGCACCATGTAACATGACTAATGTCAATTTGTAACACTAAATGTCAGGCTTCCAACTTTTTATATTGCAATTTTTATGTTTTCTGTTTCAAGTTTCATATTTTGAATTGCAAGTGTTACATTGTAGGTTGCACAAGTGATGAACTTTATCGATACTGTTGTATGGTAGGCAACCTGCTGTTGTCTATTCAATATATATTGGATTGCTTTATTCTGCATCAATATTTTGTTCTAAGGTTTTAAGTTAAAAAATTTCAGCTCAAAATCTTTTGACACAATTAAAAGAGTTCAGGAATATACCAATTTGGATTTAAACAATAGAAAGGTCTAAATATATTTCTGTAATTTAAGATCAGCCATCAATGTTCTTGTCTGAGTATTGTATGGATAAGGTAAATGAATATCACTTAATATGCTTGCCTGATTCATTTGGTTTCATATACTATATATGGCTATTTGATATCCCCTTCAATAAGATATGCAAGAGAAATTTATGTACCTGAGATAATCTCTCTCTCTCTCTCTCTCTCTCTCTCTCTCTATATATATATATATATATATATATATATATAAATTATCAGGTACGGTTGTACGTTTTAAAATTCGGATTTGGTGCAATTCAACGCTGATTTGAGCTATTCTGGGTTGATTTGCTCAAAATCTCATTTTAAAAATGTGAATGTTTGCAGAAGATAACTAGACACAGATTTCAGGTTAGTCCTTGGATGATATCTAATAGGTTGATTAGGAGAAGTTATCTTCGTTACAGGGCTATGCAATGCAAATACACTATATCCTTATCTACAGCATGTTAGAGTAATATTAAGATTATGACATGATTGTTCATCAAACTGCATTGTTTTTGTTTATGTTTTCTGTAAATTTGTGGTCAATTGATTTTTGTTAGGAGAATCTCTATGAAATAGATTTTAATGCCCATATCTATTGACTGCAAAGTCTCCAGTGGCTTCACAATGGCTTCTTGTTTCCAGTTATTAATAAAGCAAGTTCTTTTTCAATATAGCAATAGACAGTTCAGGTTTGTTCAGCCATATGCTCAGTAGACTAGTTCTCCTCACAGCCTTCGTTACCTGAACAATAAAAAAAGCAAAGCTGTGGTACATTCAGATGTACCGTGCCAAGACATTTTCATTGTAACTTCTAACTGCCCATATGCAATAAATAGTCAGGAATTTCTTGAACTTTTGGTGAGCACTGAAGAACATTTCTGACTTCTGTTCTTTAATCATCAAGAAACCGATTAGGGATTCTTGATTATTTTCTTAAACCTATGAGGTCATTTCAGATAGACCAAGTAGTATGCACAAGCCTGAAAAAAACATTTTGGGTATTTTTAGGTGTTATGTTTTTCTGCTGCATTTTCTAATGCGTCGGGGGCTTTCTATACGGAAATGTTAATACAAATTTAGAAACATCAAAACTTGAAACATTTAGAGCAATTAGAAAAGTTTAATGTAAAACTTGAAAAGCAGAGTATAGAATTCTTATTCAGTACGTGGAAGTAACCTTATTGAAAGCACTGATGTTTCTAGCTCTGGATTGGGAAGAAACCCGAGAGGAGAACCATCATTTCAGATGACCACGTTTCCAAGCTGCTCAAAATCAATACCGACTTGCACTAAGCTCTTAGTAAACAACCAAATGCAGAGTATTCTTAATACTGTCCTATTTCTGCCTAGTTTATTCACTAAACATCTATAAATTTTTAAGATAATTATTATATATACAAATTCAGATACAAATTCATCTACATAAATTTAGATGACAATATTATATTTTTATGAAAATAAGATAATTATAATATATACAAACACCGGTATATAAATTTATTTATACAAATTTATATTACGATATTATATTATTACATATTTTATATTTTTATAAGAATAAAATAAAAGAAATATACATATAATCCTGTTAGGTTAATTTGGAATTTCGGGAGGACAAGAAAACTACCCGGTCGGGATATATGCGAGCCGGGTGGTTGTTTGATAAAATCCGGAATACCCGTCCCACACCCGAATATTATAACGTATTTTTAATTAATTTCTTTTAATAATAATAAAAAATAACAAATTAAACCTAGCGGCAGCCCGCAGCCAGCAGTGCAGTCTCTCCCACGCCACTTACGAGTACTTCACTCCACCACCATCGCACGCGGCACGCCGCAGTGACCAGCATCAGCCGTCGTTCACTTTTCTTACTAAGGAAGCGTCAGTTAGCCCTCAGCACATCAACACCACTACCACCAGGTCGTCGAGAATCAGGTGAGGTTTTCTTTTTAATTTTCTATTCTTTTATGTGTTATGTGGTTCAAATTTTGAAATGGTAGTATAACTATTTTGATTTAATTTGGTTGAATATTGAATTTTTATGATGATAACTAGGAAAATTTTTTCAGGTTTCGGTTCTGTCATTTAAAATTATTCAACATTCGGAATTTTGGTAAAGTTTTGGAGATAGCCTAAATTTTGAGATTTGATTGTGGATTGGAGTTCGAGAAATGTGTTTTTATGCCGTAAGATAATGATATTTGGCTGCTATTTTATGTATAATGGTATGAAATGTAGTGGATTTGGCTAAGAAGTTAGGAAAATAGTGCTTGATATTTTGTATCGAAAATTGCCAAATGCAAGGACCAAGTGCTCGATAAAATGCCTCAAGGAAATTACCCTAGGTGTTAGACAAATATTATCTAGCACCCCACAGTTGCTGCACAATTTTTGTTTCGCACTACAAGGCATAGGTGCGACTGCAAGGTGCTAGACAAAAATTGTGGGATTTACACGTTTGAATTGAGAAATTATTGCTTTGCATCTTTGGTGACATGATTTCATCCATCCAAGCAAGTTGGAAGATTTTCTGTCTTTTGAATCTTGTGCATTTTCCTTATGGTAGTTTGTTTTTCTGTTTTAGCTAAAAAAATAAGGATATTAATGGGTAAAATAGTATATTTTTGTTACTTGAGAACAAGGAAAACAGTGCTAACTAAAGTATATGCATTCATCCTTTTTTCCCCTCTTCTGTAGCATTTGAAGATGTAAATTGAAAGCTTTATAGAGTTTGTGTTTTCTTTGTGGTTTGTGAAATTGGAGTTTAAGTTCCTGGCCATTGATAAAGTGCTAATCTTTGAATAATTCTTAAAGGGCAGAGTCAAAAGCTAAAAAGTTCCTCAGTTATATCTCCAAGAAAATTAGTTCTTAATAATGCAAATTAAAAAGCTTTATTGAGTTTCTATTCTGTATTTAAAAAATTGGAGTTTAAGTTCTTTGTGTTAATGTTTGAATAATTTTTAATTGGTAGAGTCAACAATTGATCTCTCCAAGAATTATTTTTTATTAACCTAGTTTGGGCAGTCTAAAATGGACAAACAATAATATAGAAGCTGTTTGAAGTGCATTTGAATTTGAATCATGCAATAATCTTCACCGGAGGTAGACTGATGATTTTCCCGATGTAAGGCTGGTGCTATTTATAGATACAAGGTCATTGATTTGAAATTTCAGGTGTTACTTGGGAGTTTGGACTTGACTTTTTGAACCAAGTTAAATCTTTGGGACTATGTTTAATAAGAAATAAAAATATTGTCTAATTAACAAAACTATTCAGACTAGTGTGCTTGTCTTGTCTTTCTAGGTGACACTGATATGCCCTTTATTCGACATACTACAGGGTTATAAAAAATGTTCATACCTTTGATCTGCTGGTGGCATAGGTGTTATTGAATTTTGACAGCAAAATCAACTGTAAAAGAACTTGCAATCAAATAGTTGAGAGGATGAGTGCTAATAGCCTGAAGAACATCTTGGCTAAAGCTGTAGTATCTGGGGTGACTGAAGCTAGAGCAAGAATCTTTGGCCATGTGCTTAACCCAACAGGACAGAGATCACCTCACAAGCTTTTACGCAAGAAGCTCATCGGTGACAAAGTTGCGGAGTGGTATCCATATGACATTAAAAAGGACGACCCCCTTGTGATGGCCCGACAAGAACAAGAGCGCTTATCAAAGCTTGAAATGTTGAAACGACGTGGCAAGGGACCACCCAAGAAGGGCCAAGGGAAACGAGCTGCTAAACGTAACAAGTAGAAGTAATCCCATCAGGTTATTTTTTAATTTGGTTGTAGTTGATGTTGAAGAAAATTATGCTTTTTGTTGGACAGTATATAAACACATTTCAGAAGAAGCTACAACTTCTGATCTGATTTTGGAACTTGAAAATGAGCAAGAGTATTTTTATTACCATAATCTTCTTGTTTTTCATGTTAATATGTGTTTTCAAGGCCTTAATTGTGGCTGCATGCTGTTCTGATATTGGCATCCACTGGAAGCCTTTTCATAGACTAGTGTTGATTGAGAGCAGAGCTAATATACTCTCGGCTTTCATTACAGATGAAACGAATCAATTTAAAAGATTGATGTATTAAATAATATTAATGGATTTTTATTATGGATTTAAGATCAACCTATACTTTTAGGCAGTATTTGATTGATTTTTCATCTGAAAAAAGACCGGTAATCCACTAATCCTAGCCAGAAAGGCATAATTTGAAATAGACCTCCAGTGCAACCAACCTATATTTCTTGGAGTAGTCGAGCAAATTGGAAGCATCATTATTTGTTTCATTGCTTCAGAAAAACGCTTTTCTGTGTTATTCAAAACGATGCTTTATGCCCTACCTTAATGTCAGTTACACAAAGTCAACAACAAATATTGCCAGCAGCTTTAAGGACTTCTCAAGATTTTCACCCTATATTACTGACCTATACATTGGCTTAGAAATTCACTATATAAAACGTAAAATCCAAGTTGGCTCAATATAGATACGACACACAACATGATACGATACTTAATTGATCATTATCATTAGAATGACAACACAAGAAGATAAATACGACAATTATTTTAAAAAATTGTAATTAGATAAAAGTCTATAATATTTCAAGACATATGATGTGGAGTGAGATTTAATAATATGACGAAGATTAATTTTACATTCCTAAGCTATATTTTATTCCCGATTGCATTAATTAACTTAAACAATCATTAATAATGCTAACTAAATTTGTAATACAAGCAACAACCAAACCAATGTCATTAATCAATCATTGTCATTGTTAACAACTTATAGTTGGCTCGTTCCTATTAAAGCTTTTGAAATATCGTGTGGCCCGCCGTTCATTGTCATAATAAGCAACTTAGAGTTGCTTATATATACATGGACATATTGATGCTTCTCTTTTGGGTTTCTTCAGTCAAAATGATAACTTTGGTTGGAGTAGTGAAGCAGCAAAGATGATGTACAACAAAATATTGTCTAGAAGCTTTGGTAGGAATGAGAAGAAGAGGTTGGGATATGGAGCCATTGGAAGCTTGGTTATGGCATTTTGCATTTGGGTTCTGTTCAAGCTTTATTTGTGCCGATTATCAGCTTGTAAGTTGTTATAATATGCCTTCATTTTTATTCTTGGAGCATATAATCTCTAACATCATTGTAAATATGATACGTGTTTTACATGGGTACTTCATAATATTCTCAATGCTACGCTACATTCACAACTCCATTTTGGTGGTAATTTCTAAAGTTCCATTATATTTTTCAAGTTTTTAGATGTAACTCGTAAATAAAGGATTGTAACTAAAGAATTAAAGAAATGTGCAGTATAATTTAAGGTACAATAGTCCTACCTTAAAGGAATTATGCATTGTTTTTTTCCACACATTTATAATTATCTCTATGATCTCATGCAGTGAGTTTACAAATGTCCATGGATTCTGGTGTTGGTGAAAAGTTAGTGATCAAGAATACAAGTATCTCAAGGCACTTAGGTATAACGATATATACTTGATCATGTAATGTACTTTATATTATGCATGGTTTACCAAGTGATTTTATAATTTTAGCAGTTGCAAAGGGTGAGAGAAAGGAACTCAAGCCGATATGCAGTATCCTGGAACCAAGATTAGACTCTTGCGAGATCACAGGGGACATAAGGGTTCATGGGAAATCCTCCACTGTTTCCGTACCTTCATTACAAACAGATACTCTGGTAACAAAAGATTCACGGAATATGAAGCCTTACACCAGAAAAGATAATGCAGTAGCAATGAAACTTGTGAGGAATTGGTCGGTAAATTTGGTGTCAGGACATAAACAAATTCCTTCCTGTAATCTCAATCACAATGTTCCTGCTATCCTTTTTTCTCTTGGAGGATTTTCAGGGAATCATTTTCATGATTTTAGTGACCTGGTTATTCCACTGTATATAACTTCTCAACAATTTAATGGAGAAGTGCAATTTCTTGTAACTGATTACAAACCTTGGTGGATCAGCAGGTTTAAAAGAATACTAGAGAAATTATCTAAGTATGAGATTATCAACATTGACAGAGACGAAAATATCCATTGCTTCTCAAGAATAATTATTGGCCTGAGATTTCACAAAGAGCTGGGCATTGATCCTTCAAAATCTCCAACTGGGTTGTCCATGAAAGATTTCAGACAGTTCCTCAGGAGCACTTACTCTTTGAAAAAGGCTAAAGCAATCAGATTACCGCAAGATGACAAAGACAGAAGGCCGAGGTTGTTAATTATATCAAGGAGAAAGTCACGAGCATTCGAAAATATTGACAGAATAAGCAAAACAGCAAGAATCTTGGGCTATCAAGTAGTGGTAGCAGAGGCAAATCTTTCAACAGATATGTCAAAATTTTCTCAGCTAGTGAATTCATGCGATGTGTTAATGGGAGTTCATGGGGCTGGACTGACAAACATGGTCTACCTTCCTGATAATGCAATTCTGATTCAAATAGTCCCGTTGGGAGAGATTGATGGACTGGCTAGAGATGATTTCAGAAAGCCTTCGGCAGAGATGAACATCAGATACTTGGAGTACAAGATAAGGGTAAAAGAAAGCTCTCTGATGAAGCAATATCGATTGGATCATGCAGTTTTTAGGGACCCGTTGTCAGTTCATAAACAGGGATGGAGTGCTGTCGATTCTATTTACTTGCAGAAACAAAATGTGAAGCTAGATGTACATAGGTTTAGAGCCACTTTATCTAAAGCTCTAGATACGCTTAGAGAGTAAAGCTTTTTTGATTTTATGTTAATTTCATATCTAACCATGTAGGATCCGGTTTCATATTCATGCAAGTTTTTACACGAGCAAGTACAATGTTGTAATTGATAGTTAACAAATAAGATTATATTAAAAAGATTTAGGTGGTTAGATATAAAATCCTAATTCGTTTAATCAGTTTATATAGCGAGTTTGCATATGTAACACTACTCTTATCTTCTTGTTATTAATTAGTAATTGTGAGTTTATATATAATATGATACAATCAATCCCCTTAAAATTTTGTTATTACAATAAAGTTGAAAGCATTTACTTATTATAGTTTATTTTTAGCATATGGCGAGATCTGTCAGATTTGAATATGACATCGGTTACTAATTATGTGGTTATCCAATCAGAGCATATTTCTCTGTTGCATTTCTTTAAAGATGGATGCAAAGCATATTCTTAATGCTACAAAACTTGGGAGATTCGGAGATAAAATGCGAGTTTGTATGACCAAATTTTTTACATGCTTCAGTCATTGAATTCTGTTATAAAGTGACAATAGATCCAACTTCAGGAGACTATATTTCCTGGGATTATTGCGTCGTAGACTCTCTCTGTTGCTTTCTTTGCCTAAACAAAAATGAACAGAAGACACTAATCAGAAGTTGAAAGTGAAAGATAGGCAAAGATGAGGAACAGAAACACAGTAGAACAAGAAAAAGAAACTGGAGAGAGCACACATGCATACCTCCTGCTCCCAATTAGTGCGTATAGTAATAATGAAAAGGGATAAAACTTGCACAATGAGGGCGCATATAATGCCCAGCCACAGCCCCTACAGAAGATTTTTTATAATTAATTAATACATATGAATATTGAGGAGAATTTCCATACCAGAAGCTTCAAATAAGGTGGAAAAAAGAGTGAGAATTATTACCCTTCCACCAACGTGTAGGACGAAAGCTAACAAAATTGCACAGGGAATGCCAACCAAATAATAGGATCCAAGGTTAACGTATGCCCCAATCTTCTGCCATCCGCATCCTCTGGCAGTGCCTGATCACAATCAGAGATGCTAATAAATTACTGGCTACCAACATAAATCAATAAGCAGAATAAGGAGTTCTAACAAGCAATGAAAAATGGCTTTG
This sequence comes from Melia azedarach, assembly GCA_028052125.1. Lineage (NCBI taxonomy): Eukaryota > Viridiplantae > Streptophyta > Magnoliopsida > Sapindales > Meliaceae > Melia > Melia azedarach. The sequence goes on along the minus strand of CM051401.1, from coordinate 13,051,540 downwards.
ACAGAATTCAAACCTCAGGACCTCTTTCGTACATTAGTCTACAGATTTTATCAGTTAAACCTATTTATTCTCGATGCTGTTCATGATTCATTATCAACTAACAACAATACCAAGGCCAATCCTAAATTCTAACACAGCATCTGCATTGCTTTTCTGGTTTTAAAGAGCTTCACAAGATAGTTCAGTCATAGAAATACATTTGTAAGATTGAAATATACCTGAAAGAACACACTGAAGTCCATCCAAGAAGTTGGAAAATGCAAGAATTGGCATCATTGAAGCTACATATTTGATCACTTCAATTTCACTGCTGTAAGCGTAGCCCCAGATGTTGCGTATCAAAATCAGTAGTGATCCAACCAATATTCCCTCTGTTACTGCCATAACCACTACAACACAAACTGCTAATCGTGCAGCTTCCCAATGTCCTGCTCCTAATTCGTTTGACACCCGAGTGCTGTGATTTCAAAGATTAATTCCAGTAAAAAATCTCATTGGAAAACAAAATTCTCTGATTTTGTATATATAGCTCACCTCACAGCACCACTGAGTCCAAAGGGGATCATCCAAACTGTTGCAGCTGTATTAAGGCTGGAAGAATTAAGTTTGGTTAAGCAAATCATTACAGTGTTAATTCTAAATATGACTAAAAGATCTTCTAAATATTTCATAACCAAGAAAGAAACCTTATTGAAAGCGTTGATGTTTCTAACTGTGGATTGGGAAGAAGACCTGAGAGCAGAACCATCATTTCAAATGACCACATCTCTAAGCTGTTCAAATCATGCCAAATTCACCGAGAAAAATTATAGTGACACATTTTATGCTTACCGGAAATAGAAATATGCCTAATCCGAATTCATGTTTCTATCTGAGTAAAAACCAAATGCAGAGTATGGCCGTTTTGCTTACCAGACCATAACAGCTGAAGGAATAGCAAGTTGAATAAAATTGAAAATATTGTACAAGGCCTCCATTGAAAACCCCGTCCAAGTTTTAGCACATGAAGGAGAAAATTTGACATAAATAGCCAACAACACCACATTAATCCAGTAAGAGATTGAATTTGCCAATGCAGCTCCTCTACTTCCAAGACCAGACTTGAACACCAAAATCCAACACACTAAAATGTGCAGCAAAGTTGTAACGCCAGAGCTTATCATCATTGGAAACACAATGCTTTGTGTTTGTAAAAATCGGACAAGGCATTGAAGAATACCATATGCAAAGAGACAAGGAATCATGAAACGAGCATATGATCCTGCTTCTTCGGATATTTGGGAATCTTGATGTGCAGCAATTAGAATAGAATTTGTGTTTGCCCAAATGAAAGAGAGTGGTATGCTAACAAGTAAAAGAACAAAGATGGCTCGTTGCATGTGTATGCCTAGCATCCGATGCTGCTTTGCTCCATATGACTGCCCACATAGTGTATCTAATGCACTTGCCATTCCGTTCTGTTGAAAACAAAATATAATCGGAATACAAGTTTGAAGATCTTTCACAGAAAAATTGAGTCATAATTAATCTTCTTGAGCACATTCAAATGATCCCTACAACCATTCATATATCTTCCAGTTGATTTTAGCTTACAAGAGTGTTTTCATTTTTTGTTGTTATTATTTCCGCGAAAGAGAATTTATTAAAAATAAAAATACATCACGAGAGTTAGACAATCTCTTAATCTATTTACCATCTATATTTGAAAGATGTTTCATTCCAAACACTAGCGATCTTTTATGCCACTCTCTTCAACACATTATGCTTACAATCTTTCTCATATTTGGTTCCTGTTCTTATCTTTATGTTTATTTATAGAAAAGGAAAAACGAATTTTTTTTTGAAATAGTTAAGTTACTGGGATTTTTCTGTATTTATAGACTCAGATAAGTTCCCTTCTCTACCTAGAGCCCCGAATTCCCTTCTCTGGCCAAAAGGGCAGAAAAAATATAAGAATTTTCTTTCTTTTATTTCAAAGTATGTACAATAAGCATTATTCCCCAACAACTATATTTATTAATTCCGTAACACGTCACTGTATGACTATCTATGACTATTGTTCCAATCACATGATTTGATGTGCTGTCACTACGTGTCTACAATATATGAATATGTACATATTTATACCACTATAAACGTAAATATCACAACTACACAGAGGACATATATATGAATATTAGACAGCAGTAGACAATAAGAATTAGGTAAAGTTTTCCCTCACTTAAAGCATTAAAAGAATTAAATCAACTCATAATTTTTATTGAAATTACTCGACAAAACAATGAAAAGAATCAAAATTATATATTTGTTATAATTTAGTAGAGTCAATCAAGTCTTTGTATATTAAAACATGTATCCCCAAATCATGGGAAGATTACTTTTCTTAATTTCTAGTTTGTGATTTTTCTCTATTTATAAAGGGTTTTGAATTTGACATCCTTTGATATGCATCAATAAAAATAAAAGTTTCTCTCTATTCTATAAGCCTCTTCACTGTAAATACAGTATGAAGACAATTTTACTTCCTATATTCTTCGGAAAAAAACTAGTTAGAAGTAATTTATTTTCTTTCTTTGTTACAATTGAAATTAATTAGTGGCTCAAATGAAGCCCCGTGTAAACAGTCACATGCTTGTATCTAGCGTAAGGTGGAGAAATATCCATATATATTTTTATCCAATAATAATAATATGCCCTATCACTCCTACAATCTTAATTTTTGCAATATAAAGAGTCTAAATTTTACGAAATGTTAGTTCTTTTTATTAGCTAGCTAGAAGCACAATGAGAGAAAACGCAGTAAAGATCTGGGGAAAAGTAAGAGAAATATTAGGATATACCAACAAGCTGAAACCAGTAACAGATGCAAAAGAGGTAGCCATTGAAGCACCAGAGAGCTCCAACTCCCCCAGATGACCCACAAACATCACTGATATCATTTGCAAACAATACAGCAACAAGCTTACTGAAATCAATGGCCCTGATAGCCATAGCTGCTTCTTTACTTCCTCTAAAATCTTCTTCTTCTTTTCACTGCTACTTTGATCATTATCTCTATCTCTATTTAACACTTCAATAATGTTTTCTTCTGTGATTTCGATCAAAGGAGAATTTAGAGACGATTTCTTCTCTTCTCTCTCCATGTTCTTCAGTTCCCCAGAGACAGAGAGGGAGAGGGCAGAAGGAGACTGGCTGTGAATAAAGAGAAGCGTTAACACAGACACAGACACACACGTATATATATTATTAATTTTCGGATTTTAAAATACATAAGAGAAAGTGAAGAACATTTTACTTTTGATAAAATTATTGTTATGTCAACAGATCTTAACTATTTTACAAATATTACAAGAAAATATTTATATATTTAAAATTTTTATATCAAATATCTTAAATTTTGTGTTATACATTTTAAATTTTTAAAGAATTTTTTTAAAGATTTTTAATATCTTCTGTAAAATTTGAAATTTTACATTGTAAAAAGAAAAAAAATGTAATAGCACAGTACTATCGTAGTCAAGCCCTTTGCAATAGAGAGTTTAATCTTCACTTTCGCTTATTAGCAATGACAATTTTTCTTTAATCCTTATTTTCAAGATACGACAGGCCTTGTGGATCGCATCAGAGTGTGTTTTGTCCAAGTTGACGACCTTGACTTCCACGCTTTGTTTTTACGTGCATAATCATAGCATTCATGACAGACATCCCAAATAATTAATTTCCCTACAGACAAAATATCATCAGAGTATGTCTTCGATTTGATTTACTTCTTTTGACATATTGTGTAAACTAATGAGTAATTTGTCTTTGTTAAAAGGTGCATAAATTTTTTAAAAAGAAAAATTTGCAGAGATGATGAGGTGTGCCATGACTTTTCCTTCAGACAAATTGAAAATGAATAATTAAGAGCAAACACATACTAAACGCCAATATTAGTTTCAGTTTGACACGGCTTTCTCCATTCATGAAACTCGTGATAAACTTTAACTAGGTAAATACAAAAAATAGGGCAAATTTAACAAATTTTTTCCATACTTTTTTTTACAAGTAAATTAAATAGTTAATGTCTTAAGTATTACATTCACTAGTGATAGAGATGGCAAATGGACTCTGTTGACTCACAAAAAATAAGCTCATAGTTCGCGAAAAATAAGTCCATACAAATATTTAAGTTAGGCTGATGTGATATGTACAGTAAAATAAATAATTTTAATTTAATTTATAATAAAATTATTATGTGTGTCGTGTTAATCCGATCTGTTAAAAAATAGTTCAAATACGATCCGTAAATTTATATAGACTCTATAGTACATGTGAATAGTATCCGTATCTAATGAATAATCTACCATACATAATAAATAGTTACTAATTTTTACTGAATGGATGAACAACAGCCTGTAAGGTTTTTTTCTCAGCCTAGTACATCATGATGACTGTTGTTCATAGCACAGCATAACTGATGAGCTTTTTTCTCGATTCGATTCGTGAATAGTATCATACTGTGTCGGATTGTACTGACATTTTTCACAAGTCTTGTCGTGCTCGGATTGGTCTGTCCGTTTTGTCACTCTAATTAACGGTGAATAAATGAAGAAGGTTGATCACCAATAATAATACTAAACATAAAACATAACACTAGTTCGGATAATTTAATTTTTATCCTTGAAATTTTGCGTATAGCTAATAATAATTTTTTTTACTAAAATTATGGTCAATTTCTCACAGTTTTTCAGATGTATAATGTATTCAATGATTAAGAGCATGCTATTTTTAAAAGATGAAAAATTCAATTCAGTTTTGATATTAATGATTTTGATAAACAAACTCTGCATTTTACCTAGTAATTATTAGTCCTCTACAAAGTCCGAAATACTCTCTCTACCGTTATCCCTCCATCCTTTTTTCTCTCTTTATAATTCTTTCGTTACTTTCATTGATATTTTCCTCAGTTCTGTTAAACAAGCCTTATCCCCTCTTTCCTCTCCATTCCCACATGCTGTACTTCAAAGAGTTATTTATTTATTTTTCAAACATACGACTCTTGAAATTAGATTGAATTTATATTTTTCAAAAAGAAACAAACAGGCGTTGCAATAATGTAAAAATGGTTCCTTTTTAAAAATATTATTAAATTTAATTATTTTATGAGTCATTTTGTTTATTGAATTTATGGTGTTAAATTGTTGGCCACTTAATATATGAATTGAGCTTATAAGTAACAGTGTGGTGATAACCTTGTCCTTATTTATTAATAAAATATTGTTCTTAAGCAATGAAAGATCAAAATCAGTTTTGTTCTTGTTTTCCTAAAAACATTGTTACAGTATTCTTTTTCCAGTTCACCCAATAAACTTAGAATCCAATATCTATGAGTACTGAACTTTTTCTTATTGATCTTTAACCATTTAGTGTAGAGGAGAATGTTAAAGTTTGTAAAAGATTTTATTTGAAAAACTTGAGATAAGTGGTGGAGACAGATAAGAGAGACAGTGAAAGTAATAATCATGAGTAACGAAGAAAATGATGTGATTAGCTCTCAGGGCGTCGCTTTTGTTACCGGGCCATCCGAATACGAATAATAATATATAGAAGATAAAAATTTGCTGTTTTGTGTGGAAAATTTTTCACTTTCATTTATTTTTTTAAAAAAAAAAATTGGAATACTTATGGTGGAGAGAAATTTTTCAGGTTTTGTCTATCATCACAATCAAGAGTGAATTGAATTTTTTATTCTTTTAATTGACACTCTAAAGTTGAACATATCTAAATTTAATTTCAATAATATATCTAAATTTATTACTCATTGAATAAAAAAATATTTTTGATAATTAGGAGAAGGCAAACCTAAATTATTTAAAAGTTTTTTTGTCAGTGAAATTTCATAGCTGTTATTTATTAAAAAAAGAAAAAACCCATTTTGTGGTCAATCGTAACTACAAAAGAAAAAGCGAAGAGATCCCTCTAAAATTTGACATTAATAACCTGATTATAAGTTAAAAAATAATCTTTCAAAGCGAGTGAATGAATTTTAAATAATTAATTTGATCTATTTTTGACACTCTTATTTATCAATTTTATACACCGTTAATCACGATTAAAATCCTAGCTGTGAAGAACATGGGAACATCTTGATTGTTACAATGTTGCTTCTTCACCAAATCACCGACGCCAAGTGGACCAATTCAAATGAAACCCGTAAACCTAACAAAGCTGCTCCTAAAGGAAAGGTGTGAATTCTTATTATTTCTTTTTAAAAGAAAAATTCACTATTGAAAATGATTGATTAGCCTTCGATAGAATAGTTTTCTTTTTAGTTGTTATTCATTATTTATTATCTACATAAACATTTATAAGATCATCTCTGGTATGTTAATATACAATGTATGTATGAATGAAGTTGTATGTATCATGTATGCTGAATCAACTTGAACAACATGAAATTATTTTCTAACATATAATCTTGAAGATTTTTTCCTTTCTTGAATTATTGAAATATATCATCAACTTCGGATTTTTTATTTTGTAATGTAAGATATAAGTAAAAGACTCCCTCGTACTTGGTTACCGACAAAAGTATTGAAGGATAAAAGGATCAAGAGAAAAAATCAGAAAAGAAAGTTGATCAACACAAAAGGATCAGAGCCAGTACCGGTAATGCTACTCTCTAGTCAGGAAACGAAATATTGTGTGCCAAAACCAAAAATTATCGATGAAATCTTGCAAGAAAACATAGACTGGGTTTGCAAAATGGGTGTAGATTGTGATCCTCTTGTAAATACTAAGGAAGTTAGCTGCTCCGATAAATCTTTGTGGATTAAGGCAGCATATATATGTCATGAATTATTTCTTTAATTAATGCAAATGGTCGCAACGATTAGATTGCCTGCGATTTCGATAAATCTGGTTTGTTGACATTAACTAATCCAAGTGAGTGAAAAAAAACAAGTTTCGTGAATTTATATTCTATTTAAGATTATTTAAATTTCTAGTTTTCTAGCTTTTCTATTTTGTACATATTTAAATGCAGGTGATGGTAAATGTGCTTTCTTATGAGATTATATTGAAAAGATGAAGTATGTGATAAGAATTAAAGAAAGATTATAAAGGTTTTTTTTAAATATCTAGCTAAAACAACCTTCTCAACATTTAATCGATGATTTTATATGGCAAAAATTATGATATATTGAAATCACTTTTACCATAAATCAATCAAATAATTTTTGAAAATTGAATTTTGCATTCATGTAATTTTTGAATTGTTCTTTTTTTTTTTTATAAATAGGGATATTGCAATGTTTTATTCAAGAGTAAAAATTCAATAATTCTCTTTGTTTCCAAAAGTTCCTCCCCATCATCTATTTATTCGATCGGTTAGCATTGAGTCTCTAAACTGTTAGATCAATTCATGTATGCATATGAAAACCAAAGTGAAAACAATTATCATAATTTGTAGGATTCATCTAATTTTGACAACATTTTTAAAAATGAAAAAAATGATGTTTTAAAAATTTTTCTTAATTTTTTTTTAAAATAAGGATTAATGAGCTATATTTGATTACATATTAAGAGATTTTACCATTAATCAAATCAACACACTATAAATATAATTATGAGAATATAAAATTTTAATGTGGTTTGCATTATTTAATCCTATATTCACAAGGTTCTGCTAAAGGAAAAACAATCCACTAAGAGTAAATATAATATAAACATTAATAAATTTATACAAACTAAAAGCTCTTTTTTTGTTATTGTCGTTGCATAAGATTTTCTTAGATGACTTTATATCTTGAGATCTCCTCACTTATGATGCCGTTGAATTCCTTTCAACGAATATGACGTTTTTTCCTAAAAAAAATAAAATTTCTCTCCCGATGAACACAATAACAATATCTTCACAATACTTAAGAGATTTACATCATTAAGTTTATCATAATGAAAATTATAAACGAATAATTCCTACTAAGTTGTTCTTAATTAAAGTATAGATAATTAATTGAATAACTTAGAAAAATAAGAAACAAAAATCACACTTTCAAAAATCTCTCTTTGTACATGTTTTTCACATATAAAAGCTTAATAAATTCTGAAAAATATTGCTTATCTAAAGAGAAATATAAAACTTTAGTCTAAAGAGAATTTTTGTTTTCTTATTTCTTAAGAAAATAAATCTCCTAAATTAAAAGGAATTCTTATCTTTTTAAACTCTTAAAGTTCTTTTTTCTGACAACTGAGAGCATGTTAACTTTAAAAAATAAAAAGATTCAATTCAATTTAAATATCAGTCAGTTATTTTTTTCTCCAATTATTTATTTATGTTTATGTTTGCATTTATTTATTTATGTCTCTTCTTGTAACTGTATTTTTCAGTGAAATTAAATTTATTTGTGCAATATTAAATCAATTCTTTTATAAGATGTCCAATAGCAGTTGATTACAATAGTTGTTTTTGATGTCAAACTTTGATGATTAAACATATTCCGAGTTAATTCAGTCAGAAGAGCTGACGAGGAGACACAACGGGCTAGCCTTATATTTCTGATCTCCTTAAAACATATTCCGAGTTCTGATTTTTAAATACCGCATAGCTACCATGCACAGAATCACATCTAATCCATGAATTTCATCATCGCTCGAGTCTGAGCAATCTCCATGGTGTAAATTGATTGTCATTATTTCCGCAATGGTGCGTGGTGGTATTATTACCAGGAGGAATTGAAAAATTCCCAAGAATAAAGCACACGATTCATCGCGAAAAATCAATACTAAAAAAGTAAACTTAGATTAAAAAATTCCCAATTTTCTTTTAAGCAATCTCAAAGCGATGATTCTTAGAGATGTTAAATAAAAAGAGAAAGAAGTACAAAAGTAAACCAAAGCAGTAGACAAAATGATTTAATTTTGAAGGAAACTAAGGATCTTCAGCAGGAAGCAGTGTAACTAATTTAATGTATTCGGGATCGACATTTATTAATAGAAATATTTCTCTTAAGCAATGAAAGATAACAATCTTTTACTTATCTTCAGTATTTATGAAGACTAAGCAACCACCACCAGCCTGGGGGCAAAAGCTTGTGCTCAATAATAAATATAACACGTGGACAACTGGATTCCAACCTGCGTAGGCAGACACCAACAGATTTCGAGTCTTCTCCTTAACCACTTTGACAGGTAGACTCCAACAAATTTCAAGAGTTTGTCTCCGGCCTTAACCACTCGAGCATATCGACATGTGCTTAAAACACTAAGGATTAATTCTTCTATATTTATCATTTAACTTCATTGTATAGAGGAGAACATAAAGTTTTGTAAAAGATTTTATTTTAGAAAAAATCTTTAGACAAATGGTGGAGAGGGATAAAAGAAATTGTTTGATTATACAAACTTCAAAGAAAAGAATGGTGAGAGGGATAGAGAAGTAGTGAGTAACAAAGTTGTGTTCATGGAGAGAAAATTTCCGGGGTTTTGTCTACGATCAAAGTCAAAATTGAATTAGATTTTCTTAAAATGTTCTTTAAATATAAATTTAATTTTAACAATTTATCTGAACTTATTCATAGAGTAAAAATAATCTTCTTTATAATTAGGAGAAGACAAGTGAAATATCATATATTTATTTTATTGCAAAAGAACCGAAAATCATTATGCATGGATATTAATAAACAAATAGTCAAATGTAGTAAAAAGAAACAAATAAATCCAACTAAAGTTTAGTAATATTAATGACTAATTATAAATACAAGAAAATGTCTTCAATATAATATCGTTAACAGATTTTGCATAATTAACTAGTTGTTTTTTCTATTTTTTGACATTCTCTTAATTGCCAATTTTCTACACCGTTAATCACCATAATCTAAAAAAAACAACTTCACAACATGCTTTTTATTATAAATAATGTATTTGAATACGTTTTAAACAGACCAATTAATCTTTCAAGAAGGAAAAAGACTTGCACCAATAAAAATCCTGTGAAGCCATTAATCAATTAGTTGGAAGACCATGGGAAGCGCTTCCAACATCTTGATTGTTACATTGTTGCTTCTTAACCTCATTACCCTCGTTTACTGCATCGACTCAAATGAAACCCGTCAATCCAACAAAACTGCTCCTACACCTCCTAATAAGGGAAAGGTATGAATTTTTTATTTTTTATTTTTAAAAAATTCACTATGGAAAATGATTGATTAACCATCGATTACAGTAATATTTTTACCCCTGTTGTTATTCATTATCTATTATCTTCATGAACATATTTATAGGACATCTCTGTTACGTTAATTAATATACAGTATATGTATGTATCAACTTGTTTTGCATTATGCATCGGCTTGAACAACACAAACACTATTTTCTAACATGCATTATTGAATATATCATTAACTTAGGGTATTTTATTTTGCCACTGTAGGAAACAAGTAAAGAACTACCTCAGACTTGGGTACCATCAAAAGTGTTGAAGGATAAAAGCATGAAGAAAAAGATTCTGCTGGAAAGAAAACTAATCAACAGAATAGGATCAGAGCCAGTAGTACTGCTCCATGGTTCGAAAAAGAAATATTGTGTGCCAAAACCAGAAATTAGCGATCAAATCTTACAAGAAAATATAGATTGGGGTTGCAAAATGGGTGTAGATTGCGATCCTCTTGTAAATACTAAGGAAGTTAGTTGTTATGATAAATCTCTGTGGATTAAGGCAGCATATGTCATGAATTATTTCTTTAATGCCCACGGTCGCAATGAGACAGCCTGCGATTTCAATAAATCTGGTTTGTTGACACCAACTAATCCAAGTAAGTAAAATATAAAATTGATTTAGTGAATCAGTCCTGGAGATTATTTTATTTTTTATATTGCTAATATTTGTTTTTATTTTGTATGTATTTAAATGCAGCTGATGGTAAATGTGCTTTCATATGAGATTATATCGGTAAAACGAAGACCTTAGCTTATATGTCACAAGAATATCAAGTAAAGATTATGGACATCCTTTTCAACATCCAAGGACAACTCTTCTCAATATTGATTGATAAACATGGCGATAATCATGATGTAAACTAAAATGATATTTTGCCATAAAATCAACCAAATAATTTATAAAAATTGCATCATACATTTATGTAATTCTTGAATTGTTTTCTTTTTGATTCTTGATTTTCCTCTATCCATAGAAATATTTGTAATATGTTTCATTCGAGAACGAAAATACAATATTATATTCATTCCTAAAAGTTCTCCATCTTCTCTTTTTCTGTTGGTATTATGTCTCTAAATTCTTAGATCAAATTACATATGCATATGAACATCAATGTGAAAATGAAAAATATTTGTCATAATTATTAGGATGAATTGGATTGATAATACTTTTAAAATGGTAATTCTAGAAATTACAAAATTGATGTTTTGAAAATAATATTTTTAACCACAAAAAATTATTTTTAATAGTATTTGTTAAAATAATTTCCTAATATAAACACTAATAAAACATATTTGGTATTATTTATTTTCTAATATTGAGTAAAGTAATTATTTTGAGAAAACAGTTCTAATTAATTTTAAAAACATATTTTTAGAAATGGTATAAAATCAACAAAATGTTACTTTTTTGGGCAAAGCATGCAACTAAACATGTTTAGTTTTTTAAAAATTAAAAATATTTTAATTAATTATATTATTAAGATATATGTAGTGTTTTATGCAATAAAAAATATATTATTATGCATTTTTATAATATTAATATATATTTTAGTATCTACCAAAATTCTAATTAATTTAGTTAATTTATTAATATATTTATTTTTATATATTGTCTATTCCTTTTGAGATATACAATTATATGAATATATAATCTTCTCTTTTTAATAATTTTAATTAATTTATTATTATATTGTTAGGATACATTTAGATAATAAAAATATTTTTATTTTAATTTAATTTATTAACATGGTATATTAATTTTAAAGTATTAAAATTTAAAATTATAAATTAAATTATTTTTAGAGTTTACTGTTTTTTAATTATTAAGGTATGAATATATCTTGTCGATATTCATTACAATATGAATATTGACAAATATCAATTTAAGAAAATATGAATATTAAATAAAATATTCATGGAACTTGTGGATAGGATGTAAATAAATTTTTTTTTGTTGGATGCAAATATAGATATTGAGATATTCGTATCCTATTTGTTGTCATTCCTTCACAAAACCCTGTCAATAGCCCTGATTCTGTGTGCCCAAAATAATAAATAAATAAATAATTATTTATTTAATTTTAACTCTTAAAATCATTTTATTTTAGTTTAACCCCCACATATTTTTTTTTTGTTTATTTTTAGTGGCCTCAAAATTTAATCCTAATAGTGTCATAATAATAATTAAAAAAATAAGGATGGAAGGATAGTAGCATCATAATAATAATTAAAAAAATAGGGATGGAAGGATAGAGCCAGAAGAGCAATAATCTACGAATATTAATGTACCTAAAAGTAATGTAGGAAATCAAACCCCTTTATTCGAAAATTTTAAAAGAAAGGAGAAAGAAGGGAGACAAGCACTCACTATTAAATTAATTATTAGTGGTTAAGACTTAAAATTATTGAAGTCAAAGTTTATAAATTATGAGTAAACAATAAATTTTAGAAGTAGAGAGGTTAAAGTATATAAACAGTGTATAAATTTGGGGGTATACTCTCGTGATCAAAATTTTACTAATTCATCTACATATATAATAAGATTAACAAATAGATAAAATTATATATATTTTATCATGAATCAAGTAAATAATTTATGAAAAATGAATCTCACAACTATTATATGTGTTATTTTAAATTATTTTATTTTAAATTTTTTTAAAATTGAAATATGAGTGAAAATATTATAATTTTTTCTACAATGATGCTAATGTCACTCCTTTAAATTCCTTTTAGAACTGCATTTTTTATAATAATTTCTAAAATTATATAAAAAGATATATCTAACTAAAATTATATATTCTAATCCCTCATTATAAATGTAATTTAGTAGTATTTTTTACGTATTTTTAATTTTTATTGATCATAATTTTGTCAAATCTTAAATTATGTACATAAATAATAGTTTTAAATTGATAAATAAAATAATCATGTAGAAAAAATTGAAGAAGAAACTTTCAATGACATTACGGAACTAGATGAGAATATATTTTTACAAATTAATTGAATGCATTTTAATGAAATTCAATTTATTGTTTTTAATCAACTTGCCAGTATGAATAAAATATGATAAAAAACAATATTATATTCAAAGAAAGTAATTCTCCATATATTAAGTATTGAATAAAGTAGAGAGAATAATAATAATAAACAATCTCTAATAAGTAATAACTAATATGGTAAACACAAGAAAAGTTTGTTGGATTTTAAACTTGGTTTTCAAATTGAAGCACAAATCCAAGTTCTAGAATTAAGCATGATACATGTGTTTTGGTATGTTTGATGAATAATTGAAATTAGGTTAAGTGGGTTTGGTGAATAATTGATATTAGGTTAAGTGGTGCACCTTGGATGATAAAGATTTTTTGAGTTTATTTTAGTGAGTGGTGCATATTGATTGTGTTTTACTATAAAGACCACCTCTCATCTCTTATATTATCAAGCTAAAAAAAAAAAAGGAGTGAAGAAGTGAGTAAATGAGTGAGTGAGTTGTAACTTCAAGAAAGAAGTAAGAGTGATGAGTTGTTTGAGTGATTGTAATAAACCTTGACAGAAATAATACTAATTTTATTGTTTTGTACACAATTCTTCCAACAAAGGTTTCCAAGTAAAAAGATAACCCTGCCTAACTCATTCTAAAAACAACTAATTTCCCATTTTCTAAGTTAACTGAAATTTGGTGCTTTTGAAAGGTATGTATTTACCGTGAAGTTAATAGATTCCAACTGGCTTAATATCCTAATCCTTCTGTCCATTTTATACACCGTAAATCAGCACCATCTGTTAATTCGGTTTCTAAATATTTTTAATTATAAATGATGCAAATATATTACGTATGATCATATTAGTTAACCAAAATCATCAAAAGCTGTTATTAATTAATTAGTAATCAATGGCAAGCGGTACTACCAAATTTCTCCTTTTCACAGCCTTCCTCCTTCACTTCAGCACCGTCACCTACTCCATTGATGATACTGCAAGCAATGTGGCCCGTAGAGAGGTACATATGAATGAAGCTGCAGACACTATATAGTTTTGAATTAGCAACAACTAAACATGGATTACATTATTTCATTTACACGTAGGTTATTCATGTTAAAGAATTTGGATCTTAATTTGTTCTTCAAATGTTTAACTGATGCAGGCTGTAGGTCGACATCTTCAAGCCCGAAGAACATGGTTACAAGCAAACCAGCAACGAAGTGCCAGAATAAAAGGATTAGCCAAAAAGTCACGCGAAGGAAACCGACCCAGAATTGCACCAGTGTCGACACCAATAGTCTTACGGCCAGTTCTGCAGGGAAAGAAATTTTGTGTCCCAAAACCTGGAGTTAGTGAAACAATCTTACTAGAAAACATAGATTGGGGTTGCAAAATGGGTGTGGATTGCGATCCTCTTGTAAACACCAAAGAAGTTAGTTGCTCTGATAAATCTTTGTGGATTAAGTCAGCATACGTCATGAATTATTTCTTTAATGCCAATGCTCGCAATGAGTCTGCTTGCAATTTCAATGGAACAGGGTTCTTGACACTAGCTAATCCAAGTAAGTATGAAATAACAAGTTTATTTATGTTTACGTTGAGATTAATTGTTTTCTCCAATTATTTTTCTAAATATTCTTTTTTTTTTTCCTGTATGTATTAATTTAAATGCAGGTGATGGTAAATGTGCTTTTATCTAATATCACACGGAAGAGTATTTTATTTTTGCTTATGAACTTAATGATCTCCTATAATTGTTCTTATTGAAAATATATGTGTGTAATAAATTAGTTATTTTAATAAAATGTTCAGTAGCAGTTGATTGCAGAAATTTATTTTTTCCGGTTTCTTGTTTATCAGACTCCGATAATAATATTATCCACCAATTAAACAAATGAATTAATTAATTCATTAAGAAGAGGAGACACAAAGAGCCGCGCCTTTATTATTCAGCAAAACTATATTTCTAGTCTCTCAAGGGAGATTCGAGTTCTCATTTTTAAGATGCTTACACCTTGACAAAATATTATTATTTAGTATATATAAACATTATTTTGGATAGTTAAAGGGATTTAAAAATAATTTGAACTTTAGTCATTCCTTACTTTTAAAATTTTCTAAAAAATATATTATCTACTATAAAAAAACACAATGGATAAAAGTATTTAATTTTATTTTTGTAGCAAAAATTTCTCTGTTTTTTTCAGATTAATGTGAAGAAAAATCAATCTCTAATCTATTTATTTCAGGATGAAAAGCCAAACAACTTGTTTTCATTCATTTATAATTTTTTTAGTCCCTTTTCCGCGTGAATTTGGTGATAGATGTTGAGGAGTATCAAGAGAAAAATACTAATGCAATAAAACCACAACATTTTGGCAAATTAAGGTTCTTCTCCATTTAAAAAAAAGCACCCCACCCCAACACAAAAAAAAAAGTCTTTCTCTTCTCGTAACTTAAAAAAAAATATTATGATACCTGTTCATTAAATTAGGGAAAAAGTTCGCATACTTTCTTTGAGATTTGTAAAAATTTTAGTTTGATAGAAAATTTGTAGAAAGAGACACAAATCTCCCTTGTAAATAATAAATTTATTAAAATACCCTAAATTTATTTTAAAATTACAAAATAAAATTATTTTGGTTAACCACTATACTCCAATACTTTAACGACTATAATAAAATAAATTTTAATAATATATTTTTTAATTCATAATATATAACTTTTTTTGAAAATATGTATATAATAAAATTTATAATAATTACAATTGTTTTGCTACTATAAAAAATTTATAATTCAAAAATAATTTTATAGTCATTAAAATTTTATATTATAACTTGATTTTAAATTTATTATTATTATTATTAAATTATAAATTTTTAAAAAAATTATCATTATTTTAATTTTTTAAATAAAATAATTTATTTTATTTAAGGAATAATTTTTTTAAATTATTGATTTTAGAATAATTTTATTTTATAACTATTTAAATTTATTTTCTTTAATAATTATTTAAGAATAATTTTATTATTATTTGATAATCATTTTAAACTCAAGTTATTATATAGATTTATTTTAATTATAAGTTTTATAATAACAAAATAATTTTAATTATTATACAAATTATTAAATATACATTATCAAAAAAGTTATTTATTAAAAATTGAAAAATATATATTTAAAATATATTTGGTACAATGGTTAAAGTATTATTCTTTTTCACTAAAGTTTACTAATTTTATTTTGTAATTTTAAAAAATAGATTTAGGGTATATTGATAAGTTTACTATTTATATGAGAGGTTTATATCTTTTTTTACAAACTTTCTATTAAAATAAGATTTTCATAAACCTTAAGGGAGGTATGTGGACTTTTTCCTTAAAATTAATATATATTTCATCGTCCTCCTACTGGGCACAACTCTTTCTGGGATAAATTATCTGCTTTCTGATTAATTAATAGGGTTCTTGTACATTTATTTGGATGACTTAAAAGGTAATCTCCATTTTAAGACACCCCACCAAAACAAATGAATGACTTATTTTTTTCACTGCTATTTTCATTTACTAGTATATCCTTTATTTTATTTACTCTACAAATTTATTTTTCAAAATTAAAAAAAGGTGTTAGCATAATTTTTAATTTATAATCATTACAAAGGTAAAACTACCAATGAGTAATAAATAATAGGTGCTAAAGAAAATTAAGTTCAAATAAAATTAGGTGTCTATTAAAACTTTCAAAGCTAATACGTTTGTTTTCTGTGTAAAGGTTCTTATTTGCTTTCTCTTTTCTTTATTTTATGTGATATATGTTCTATGTCAGTTAAATCTGTATATAGACAATAATTTTTAATACTAATGATTTATTAAGTATGAACATAATAAAAGTTGTACCAATGAAAAATAATGGATACAACCGTACGTTCTCAAATCTACGATCTCTTTGTTTTGAAAAACAGAAATTTAGTTCTGTTGGAAGGCACATATTTAAAGTGAAAAGTTATTTTATTTTTATACTCGACTTGTTTTATCTATTTTTGGTACTCTCCATCTGTCAATTTTCTACACCACAAATCACTACCATCTCGAAATCAGTTTTCAAAACTGTTCTTATTATAAATATATACTTCACATGAATAACATATTAGCATACCAAAATTATCTAAAGCCATTGTCAATAAATCAATGGCAAACACTACTACCAAATTTCTCATTTTTACAACCTTCCTCCTTCTCCTCACCACCACCACCTACTCCTTCAGAGGTACTGCAAGCCCTGAAACCAACAGTTATCCTTCTCAAATGACTAATAGAAAGGTATGAACAAAGTTTTATACATTATATATCGTTTGAACAAAAATTAAGCAATGATATATATAGTTCATGTTAAAGATTTTGATTTCCTCTTTGATTTGAAATTATATATATCATTCCATCTTGTTCTTGTTATATCTTCTTTCTTTCTTTATTGAACTTGAACCAAATTTTTCGTTAAGCTAGTTATCGAACTTGGATTTTAATTAGTTCTTCAAATGCTTTGATGCATGTAGGATGGAGATCATCATCAAGCCCTAAGAACATCAGTACATGCAAACCAGCAACAACGAAGGGTAAGAAAAGGATTAGGCAAGAAATTGAGCAAAGGAAAACCTAGGGTTGCACCAGTGTCAACCCCAATAGTATTAACGGCTGTACAAGGCAAGAAATATTGTGTACCAAAACCAGGAGTTAGTGATTCAATCTTAGAAGCAAACATAGATTGGGGTTGCATAATGGGCGTGGATTGTGATCCTCTTATAAACACTAAAGAAGTTAGTTGCTCTGATAAATCTTTGTGGATTATGGCAGCATACGTTATGAATTATTTCTTTAATGCTAATGCTCGTAATGAGTCTGCTTGCGATTTCAATAAAACGGGTTTCCTCACACTTACGAATCCAAGTAAGTATTAAATTATAACTTTGGTGATTTAATTTATCGAGACTATTTCACTCTGTACTTTAATAATATTTATTGATGTTGTTTTTGTTTGTGTTTAAATGCAGGCAATGGCAAGTGTGCTTTCATTTGAGATAATATATAGAAGATCATACTAGTAGATATACAATTTCTTTAAATGATTGACTCTTGTAATTTTAGTCAGTTAAAATTTATTTCTACAATTTATTTTTTTTTCTTTCAAGATGTATAAGAGCAGTTGTGACTATATATAAATTTAAAAAGCAAACATTTCCAATGTCAATATCAAAATCGCTTGTTAAGCGAGGAGGATTATTTGAGGAACTTATATTATGTCACTACGTATATATATATATTTTTATTGCGGATGTGTTCACTTTTTAAAATGCTAACAATAATTGTGGAAAACAAAATAAGAAAATTCTATAATTCTCTGAACCAAGCACAAACTTTTAATTGTCTCTAAATTTTAATAGGTAAGCACATTTATATTTTACATAAGGGTGGGTTTCTTTCACATAAATCTTTGATTTAATTTTAAAAATAAAATTCTATCCATTGATTTGTGCAGTTTACGAATGTATATATAATTACTGGGTAATAAAATTTCTGTCCCTCGCCTTTGGTAAAGTAATAAGTTAGGGCACGTTTTTTTCAAGTTTAATATTTTAATCCTCAGTTTAGTCACGCAAGAGCAGGGACTAAATTTTTATATTTAAAATAATTATGTTCTAATTCATCATTATTTTAGGTGCGTTGTAGGGATAAAATCAAACTACAATAAATGTGCAGTAATACTATTTTTCATTCCTGAATTTTTTCAAAACAATAAATTAGAATATATTATTTTCAATTTCAATAATTTCGTGCCAAGAAGTCCACGAAAACGTATATAAAATTAAGGGAAAATTAAGAAATTAATTAATTGCATCGGTTCTCCAATAATATGTTTGGTGGGAGTGATTACTTCCTTCATAGAAATTAATTTCTGCTCTCAGTGCTCCGCGTGACTTTAATTACCGAATTCGACGACGGGAAGAGTGATTACGTCAGTCATCAGTCATGTTGTTTTGTCTTCATATGAGTGATTACGTCATATATATATTATTAAATACTTATAATATTTATATAAAAAGCAATAGGAACAATTAGTAATTAATATCATGCGAGCTATGTCACCCTCCATTTATTCTAACCACCAATAAAATTGATAATTTAAATTAAAATAAAATTATACTAATTAATTTTTTTATATTTACGGTACTTAAAAGATATTTTGTATTAAGAATCTAGAGGTGGCAAACGGGCGGGTCAGGTTCGAGTACGGCCCTACCCAACTTGTGAATAGTATCGGCACAGCCCAACACGACACAATACTATTACAGGCTGGACCTAAAAAAAAAAGCTTGTGGGCCGTACCGTGTCGGATCGCAAATAAGTAATCGTGCCGTGACAGGATCAAAAAAAAAATTCATGAGTTACTATTTAGCCCATAAACAGTATAATCTCGTCACTATTCACTATAAACAGTGACATTGTACAAATTCGATGGACTACATTTTAACAGACGGACCAATACAATATAAACAATAATCGTGCCTATAGGTCAGACCGGATCAGTATATTTTACTGTGTATATCGTACCCGTCCGACCCGAGAGCCCGTTGGGCTCATTTTTCATGGGCCATGCCGAGCCATTTGCCACCTCTATAAGAATCTCATAATATAACATCAATATTACCATACATCAATCAATTATTACCATATAATTAATTATCTGTTATAAACAATGAAGATCGAATTTGCTTTCGTTTAAAGAATAATTTATCAACATCAAGAGATGTAAAACATGCACCTAGCAAGTTCTTTCTCATATAATATTTAATTTGTAACAACTTAAGACTAGTATTTCTACTTAACTATTGAATTTTTTTAAAATAAAAAAAAAGAGTAATAATGCAGTCTCAAGTATTATTATAACTTTTTCTCTTAAGTGAGATTATATTTATTAATAAGATAATAGGTTATTTTAAAAATTATAAAAATTAATTTGTTAAAGAATGAGTTTTGAAGCCTTCGAGTAAAGCTTTTCTTACAGAGTACTAGCAAAGATAAGTTTTTTTTTTATTTAAAAAAATGAACTTTTACAAATAATATTATTTTACAACGACGAATCGAATAATTAATTTTTAAATTAAAAAATTGAATAATTTTTTTTATAAAATTATTTTATATTTATAACAATTCGCTAAAATATAATTTTCTTATTTTTATTAAAAAAAAAAAGAAAACAGATAATTAAGGTTACAGTTTAAATTTGCATCACAATTCTCCTTCCTTCTGTTAGAAAAACCAGAATTTGGTTCTCTTAATAGGAATATATTTATAAAGAAGTTACAACATTTGATTTCGATTAATTGGTTTCACCTATTTTTAACATTCTTCATCTGTCAATTTTCTACATCGTAGATCCAAATAATCTAAGAAAACAGTTCACTAAACGATTATTAATATAAATATGTGTGTATATTATATATTAATTCATCGAAAACCCACCAATTAGAAGTCATCTATTAGAAATAATAAAGCACTCCATGGCCATGTTCACTAGCAAAATCCTCCTTTTCATCACCTTCTTCCTTCACCTCAGCATTGCAGCTTACTCCAATGGTGTAAGCAGCAATAATTTTCCTTCTCAAGTGCCCACCAGAAAGGTATTGATCAATTAATCCACTCATATTCTCTTTTTACTGTACGTTTAATCAAAGTCTTAAATCATTTAAAAAGAAACATCACTTCTCTTATTAAAGAATATAGCTTTTATTTACCAACATCTTTTCATATCAAAGAATTTAAAAAAAAAAAATGTAACAGATATTTGATTCCTAGCTAATATCAACTTTTGCATCTTTAATTTAATTTTTGTTTCTTCAAATGTTTGATGTAGGCTGGAGGAGTTCATCATAAATCACTGAGGACATGGGTTCCAGCAAACCAGCACCCAAGAGGAAGAAAAAGATTAGGCAAGAAATCGGGCAAAGGAAAACCTAGGATTGCACCAGTATCAACACCAACAGTGTTACGAGTTATACAGGGTAAAAAGTATTGTGTTCCGAAACCAAAAATTAGTGACGAAATTTTGCAAGCAAATATCAATTGGGGTTGTAAAATGGGTGTAGATTGTGACCCTCTAGTAAATACCAAAGAAGTTAGTTGTTCTGATAAATCTTTGTGGATTAAGGCAGCATACGTCATGAATTATTTCTTTAATGCTAATGGTCGTAATGAGTCTACCTGTGATTTCAATAAAACAGGTTTCTTAACACCAACTAATCCAAGTAAGTACAAATTAACAAGGTTTTTTTATATTTATATTGGGATTGTTTTCACTATGACATTTCTAATATTTTTATTTTTATATGTATTTAAATGCAGGTGATGGCAAATGTGCTTTCATTTGAAATATTCAAAAGATATATAGGGTATACGAGCTGCAAGACTTTTTCTTGTTATCATTATTACTTGTATTCAGAGAAATATTTTTCATGCAATAATTATTTTTTGTTTTTTCAAGATGTCTAAGACCATTTTGTGACATTACTTGACAAGCAAATGTATTCGTCAATAATTAATATCAAACATTATTTATCTTCTAGGATTTGGGTGTTTTATACATAATTAACTAACTCAATACACACTCCGAGAGTTAACTCTTGAAAATTGCTTAGATTTAAAAAAAAAAAGGCCAATCCATAAGTTCTTCAATCTTCACTCTTTCAATAAATTAATCACAATATGATTCCATTTTCCTCGATCTATCTTCTAAATTAACCTGCTTTGCTCTAATCATTCAAGTTATACAAGTCAGCGATAGAACAATGTTTTTAATATATATTTAAAAATCAAACGTCTCTTTCCCTCTCTCCCGCTCTCCCCTAATATATATATATATATATATAAGAACTATAAATTTATTTTCTTATGGTAGTGGTGTAATGGAAATAGAGATTCCAATAATTACCAACTGCAAATTGACTTTCATACTTCGCTGCATAACATTTGTCTAGCATAAGCAAGAATTTATCTTCAATTTCCCATAAAATGCTGAAATTTTCCAACAAATCGTTTATATAAACTAGTATAATATATTTATTTTTCATTTATTAATATTTTGACTCGTTAATTTATATAATACAAAAGTTTGTATACATAATTTTGCAATGTACGTGGCTTATATTAATCCTCGGGCTGCCTTAATTTTGCTACCTAACATTGACTTAATGTGATAATGGTTCCCCAGTTTGTCAAAGATTTTGGTTAGATGCTGATCTTTCGTGCATACATAAAATTATATACAAGGAGGTGAGTGAGAGACAAAATTAAACCAAACACAGAAGAATATATATGTCGAATCTCTCAACCAGAAAGGTGAAGATCCAAAGATGATTAATATTTATAATTGTACTATTGTGCGACAACCATGCATTACCTTCTCCATATATTAATTATTCAAACTATATGTATATATTATTATAATTAAGAACATATTCTTTTGATAAATAAGTTTCGGAGAATCTATTATTCTAAAAGAGCACACGTATTACTTGAATAGAGACAAATATTTAAAATAATAAGCTTTCTTCCTACTCTTATCTCATCATGCGTCCTACCAAGACTGAGCAGACAAATATTGTTAAAATGTCTCACTTTGAAAAATTTTATTTCCATGCCAGAACTTCCTCCCCCGGTTCAGACCAAACTGAGTCAACTGGTTCACTCAGTTGTCGGCAATCCTAGCTTGTTTTGTAAATCTGATAATATATTGATGTATTTAACTTCTTAAGTAAGATAACGTGTGTCGCCATGAAATATATTGCAGGCCAATTCGGGATTTTCTTTAAATGATGAAAACCAAGACTTTCGAAAAAATATTGCTATATACGTTGATTCAACATCTTAATTTCATCTATAAAGATTATAAAATTACTTCATAAGTATATTATATAAAGTCGGCGACAGACGTTCGTGGAAATTAAAGACTTTAAGCTAATAATTTTGTTTTGGTGTTAATTCATTATTAATTGATATTGAATTATTGATTCGGTGAGTTCACTCACTTAAGCCTCTGGTTGATTTTAATTATTAGTAGAAAATTTTGCATTAAGAATAATTAATGACAAAAAGATATATGTATATATATGTATGTTTTATTGCTAATACAATAATATTATTAATTATTTATAAAAATATCATTTATCAGCGTGTTTATTTTCATTTTTTTTATAAATAATCTCTTTTTTTTTAATAAAGTTTGGTTAGCTTATAGCTTTCCTTTCAAAGCTGGAATCCACGGCCGGCGATTTATGCTTTAAACATGCAAGAAAATCACCCAACGCAATCATTGAAATAGGTGTTTGTTTCTAATACAGCAGCCATCAACGAAGTCCCTTTTCGGAAGGTTTCAGAAATTTAGAAAATCCAAACGGACCTTATTAATTAAAATCATACTGTGGGGAAGCAATTATTCACAGGAACTAAAATGCACCCCAACCTTCTACACATTGTCTTTGAAAAAACGGATCATCTGAACCTTCCTCATTAGCCATCCGATTTTGAAACACATCAACTTCTAGTTAGTTCACTATATATATGAGAGTTTAAATATGTACATAATATTCGCTTCATTTCTTGTTAATATTAAAAAATAGATCATTTTATGTATGTATGCAAAAATTAAATGCCATTGTAGAACTTGGCATTGATCTTTGCCTGTAGTGACGTGAGAAAAAGAGAGGGAAAATGTTGTACAATTCCATACTTGCAAGAAGCTTTAGTAAGCACGAGCAGAAGAAATTCAGATATGGGGCGTTGATTGGTTGCTTGCTCATTGTATTGAGCTTCTGCACTGTGCTTAAGCCTTATTTGGGTCCTCTGCCAGTTTGTAAGTACTATACATTCTTGCACTTTCATTGTCTTTAATCTTTTTCTACACAGAATTCTGAAAGTTTTCCTTACTAAAATGAGAAGCAAGACATTTGAAAATGCACTAAACAGTTTGAACTCACTATGTATTTTGCAGTAAATTTGCGCGTATCAATGGAGCATGTTGGTCTGAAGATGTTAATGGTCAAGGATACAAGAAGTTTTCAGCTAATATTTAAGAATAATAGCAGCAGGTCTCAACATATTCTTGATGATATAAGCAAGTCTCGACAAGCTGTTGATAACATTAGCAGCTCTGAGAATAGCAGCAGGTCTCAATATATTCTTGATAATACAAGCAAGTCTCGACAAGCAGTTGATAACAGTAGCAGCTCGCGGAATAGCAGCAGGTCTCAATATTTTCTTGATGATACAAGCAAGTCTCGACAAGCAGTTGATAACACTAGCAGCTCTCAGAATAGCAGCAGGTCTCAACATATTCTTGATGATAGAAGCAAGTCTAGACAATCAGCTGATAACATTAGCAGCAGGTCTCAACATGTTCTTGATGATACAAGCAAGTCTCGACGATCGGCTGATAACATTAGCAGCAGATCTCAATATATTCTTGATGAAATAAGCGAGTATCGACAACCGGTTGATAATATTAGCACCTCTCAGATAATTATAGCTACAAATACAAGCAGCTCCAAGCTTAGTATAGTTACAAACAGTTCCCAGCTAATTATAGCCAATGCTACGAAAAATTCTCCAAAAATGGTTGGGGGTAAGTCTCAATTTTCTTAAGAACTTGAAGCAAGCTGGAATCAGTTATTGATTAGTTCCCTAATGGATGAATTCCAGCCATCAGACATACATTACTGACTTAAGTTGTTTTGATTTGATTTCTGATTTAAATTCCAGATTCTGTACCGAAGATAGAGCCTACACTCTGCAGCTCAACGAAACTAACAGATTTTTGCCAGATTAACGACAATCTAAGGATTGAAGCATGTTCTGCTACTGTATTTATAGCTTCATCTCAAGCATCTGGATTCTTGGCAGATAATAGTCCATGGATTATCAGACCTTATGCTCGGAAAACAGATCAAACGGCAATGAGTTGGGTCAGAGAATGGTCAGTAAAATCAGTAATGGGTCACCAACAACTCCCAAAATGCACACAAAATCACAGTGTTCCAACCATTCTTTTCTCTACGGCAGGATATGCAGGAAACAACTTCCATGACTTCACCGACATTGTGATCCCACTGTACCTAACGTCTAGGCAGTTCAATGGAGAAGTACAATTTCTTGTTACAAACAAACAGTCTTTTTGGATCGAGAAGTTCAAAAAGCTGTTGCAAAAGTTATCAAAATATGATATCATCGACATTGATAAGCAAACTAACGATGTTCATTGCTTCCCAGGAGGAATAATTGGCCTTAAACGCCATGATTCCAGAGAGCTGAACATTGACCGATCATTGTCTCCTTATTCCATGAAAGACTTCAGACAGTTCTTAAGGGATGCTTATTCGTTACATAAATCTACAGCAATCAGAATGAAGGATGGAGGGAAGAAAAGGCCACGACTTCTGATCATCTCACGCAAGAAAACTCGAACTTTTACCAATGCTGAAAAAATTGCTCAAACTGCTAGAAGGTTGGGGTACAAAGTAGTAGTTGCAGAAGCAGACATGAATGTATCAAAATTTGCTGAGATCGTGAATTCTTGCGATGTGATGTTGGGAGTTCACGGAGCTGGCTTGACCAACATTGTTTTTCTCCCTGAAAATGCAGTTTTTATACAAGTAGTTCCCATAGCAATTGAATGGCCGGCGAAAGCTGATTTTGAAGAGCCTTCAAAGGCAATGAACTTGAGGTATCTAGAGTATAAGATTAAAGCAGAAGAGAGTAGTTTAATACAACAATACCCACAAGACCATGATGTCATAAGAAATCCTTCGTCAATTGGGAAAATGGGATGGATTACATTCAGGTCTTTGTACTTAGACAAACAGAATGTAGAGCTTGATTTACATAGGTTTAGAGGTACTTTATCAAAAGCCCTCGAGCTTTTGCATCAGTAAATACTGTTTTCTATAGAAAACCGAATTCCAGGTACCAGTTCCTCTTCTTTTGTCCTTTCCTCGATGTCTAATTTCCAATTATTAGAAGCTGATCGAAGAGTTAATGATATCTGTAAGCTGTTTGTGTATATGGATGTGTATCAGAGCAATAAAGCCCAAAGCCTTAAGTGGGTTATTATCTCAGTCCAATAATTATACAACGCATTCAAAGGGCTTATAAGTTTGGGTAACAAAGTCACAAGTCCATTTTCTAAAACTCGTATGTCTGTGAATAATTATGCTTTATCCAAAATGTTGTGTTAATGACAATCAAATTCAGATAAAACAAAATACATTTTGATGGAAATTATTAATCATGTAACAGCATGTGTATGCGTGTGTATATAGATATATATGTGCTTAAACTATATATTATTTTATATTTTTTCATGATAACTTTCTATCTTAACTTAATTATATATTATAATAGCAAATGCACATAAAAATAATCATAGTTGTAGTTTAAATTCTTCAAAGAATGTTATGAGACAATGAAGGTTTCATTATTTTTTTATCAGTGATGTAATTGGAACAAGCCATCCACCGACTGCAAATTGACTTTCGTGCTTAATTTTTCCTGCATAATATTTTGCACAAGTAAGAATTTCGGTGGCCCATAAAATAATCAAGAATGAATAAACATTAGAAACACTTTTTATTTATACACATACATATGATATAGAGAGAGTGAGAGTAGCATTTTCTCTTCTTAACACCTACAGTTTTCAAGATATGAACTAGCAAATTTTCATATATACAAAGAGCTATTAGAAGATAAAAAATTTGTTAAATTATTTGAGAATAGTATTTATTATATAATTAGTGCATTAAAGTTAAAACCAATAATATATATATATATATAATAATAATGTTTAAATGGGCACATTTTAGTTTGTAAAGTATTTGCTACCTAATTACATTGACTAACGTGATAATGCCTTTCAAATTTCTCAAAGATTTAGGTTAGGTGCATATTATTATCTTTCATATAAATAAAATACATAATTTTATATTAGAATGTGCATGCGTTCATATCTCAACTAGGGAGGTAATTCAAGGAATGATTAATTGTTCTGTAGTTTGATAACAATCTCCTAACTTCTATATAGATATAAAAATTAATAACAAGTCGATTATTTTGATAAATAACATAACATCAAAGAATTTGATTCCTTCAAAGTAGCAAGGCAATATTTAATTAAATATTCTATCATGTCTCGCACAAAAACTGTGTATAGGAAATTTTGATTGTTAAAATGTCTCATTCTATACCAAACTCTCTCATTTGAATGTGAATTAACTTCCCACCACTCTTTAATTCAGTCAACTGATCGATTGAGGGCATAATTAGGAATATATCACCAATGTTTGGATATATTATTAAGATTATTACATCATATTTAATATTGGAAGTTGTTGCATTAAATGCCAAAATTTCTTTATAAATTAAGATCAAGAAATTCATGCATACAGACAATTGTTACCTCTCGAATGCACATTCCAATAATTGAGATTACATACAATCATATAGTAGTAATTATGTATTAGTTTCACACTTTAAATAATTTAATTTGAATAGTTAAAATTAAAAAAATATATCTATTCTAACTTTTGAAAGCAAACTTGCAAAAAAGTATTAGTGAAAGAGGAAAGATAGAAAATAATAAGAAGTCTACCTTCACATTAAATTTATATCCAATTGATTAATAATGATAATTTTTAAAACCTTTTATCACACTATTAATCCGTCTATTGGATAGTGTCACTATTAGTGTATATTCTTATCAAAATTAACGTGATTATTTTCTACTTTGCAAAGAAGAAAATTGAAGTCAGATAATACCTTCGGAGGCTAGAATTAATCAACGTCCGGCAGTGATGATCATTCTGAGAATGTCAAAGATATGAAAAATCACCAAATGCAATTATTGAAAGAGATGTTTTGATACTTAATTTCACAGCAGTCAACTATAAAGTCCCTATCGTACTCTTACCCAAATTGCCTATAATTTAAATATTTCCACAACATAATAATCATACGTACGTGGGGAGCAATACTTGTTGCTAATACGAAATCAAAATGTCGAATGCACCCCAATTGTCACTACACAAGAACATAAACATAATCTAAATCCTGATTCGCCGTCTATTAATCAATCGTATTGAAACTTCAAGTTGCGTTTTCTGTTGTTGAAGATAAGGCTTTAAATGTGAAGCTGGCGTGCATGCATGTAATTTAAATTAGGTTTTGCTTTTCTTGATTTCCACATTCATACAATTTTGCATGAAAGTGAGTGCTGAGATCAATTAGAGAAGAGAGGGAAGACATGTACAATTCTATGCTTGTTCGAAGCTTTAGACGTCGAGAGCAAAAGCAGCTCAAATGCATGGCGTTTCTATGTTGCTTTCTAATTGCACTCAGCTTCTCCACTGTGTTGAAGCCTTATTTGGGTCCTTTTCAAGCGTGTAAGTTTCCTTTATTCTTCTACTTGATTTAATTATTAATCTTTTCTATAAATACAAATCATCTTCTTCTTCAATCTTGTTCTACAAAGAAGTATATAGTTAGCATCTGTTTATGAATTTTTACTTACTTTTCTTAGTCAAACGTTCAAAACAGCAAGAGTTGTATAATTATTCAGCCTTAATTTTAACAAAAACTTAATTTTTTTTTGGTTTTCAGACAAAATCTGCATAATAATAAATGTACAAACAAGTTTATGATTATATTAAAAGAAATTTCAAATTCAAAAATAAGTTTTCTCTTTTTCCAACTATATATATAAATTTAACATTAAAAATAAAAAATAACGTCTTTTTAATTAGAAAACATACTTTTCTTTTAACTAATATTAATACAATTATATGGATTCTTTTTGCAGTAAATTTGCAGCTAACGGTGGATGTTGGTGGTCTGAAGGTGCTAACAGTGAAGGAAATAAGCAATAATATTTCCCAGCAAAAAATAAAGGGAAACGCCATTAACAGCACCTCTCAACATATATTTGAGAATATCAGCAAACCCCGACGTACTGTTAAAAATACTGTTACCTCCCAGCTAATTGTTAAACCCACCACCCATATTTCTCAACCAGTAATATTGGAGGGTAAGTAATTATTTTAATTTTATCAAAAATCATTTAATTAATTGCATCACTTACATCTATTTATAAGTGTTAATTATATCAACAGTTAAAATATTTATAATTAAAGTAAGTCAACTTAATTAGTCTACAATGATCACAATTCACACGATACGTGAATTTGCTAACTCTGCTAGAATCCTCAAACGTGCATGCACGATAAGAATTTCTTGAGAACAAAAAAAAAAAAAAAAAACTAATTTCTATGAGAATTAAAACATATATAGATTAAAGGGTATACTTTTTTAATTGACTTGATTCATATTTTTGATGGAAAATTTTTTAAATTACAGAATCTGCACCCAAGAAGATTGAGCCAGTCTGCAGTATGACGAAGGGATCAGACTTTTGTGAGATCAACGATGATATAAGGATCGATGGAAGTTCTGCAACTGTGTTCATTGCTTCAGCTGATCAAACAGCCATCTCTGCAGAAAATAGTTCCTGGATTATCAGACCTTATTCTCGAAAATATGATAGATATGTAATGAAACGCGTAAAGGAATGGTCAGTAATATCAGCAACAAGTTTTGAAGAGCTCCCGGAATGCAATCAAAATCACAGCGTTCCAGCCGTTCTCTTCTCCAATGGAGGATACGCAGGGAACATTTTTCACGACTTCAGCGATATTATCATTCCGCTGTATGTAAATTCTCGACAGTTTAACGGTGAAGTAAAATTTGTTATCACCAACAAGCAGTCTTGGTGGATTAAGAAGTACCGAAATATTCTGAAGTTGTTGTCGAAATACGATGTTATTGACATCGATAATGAAGAGGATGTTCATTGTTTCCGGACAGGCATAATTGGCCTTCAACGTCATGATAAGGAGCTGAATATAGATCCTTCGATCTCTACTTATTCTCTGAAAGATTTCAGACAGTTCATAAGAAGTTCATTCTCGTTGCCTAAAGTTGCTGCGATCAGAATGAAGGACGGGGAAAAGAGGAAGCCCCGACTTCTGATCATTGCAAGGAAGCGAACGCGAGCTTTTACAAATCCTGAAGAAATTGCTCGAATGGCTAGGAAGTTAGGATTTGAGGTGGTTGTGACCGAAGCAAGCGGGGATATATCCAGATTTGCGGAAACTGTGAATTCTTGTGATGTTTTTCTTGCAGTTCACGGAGCTGCAATGACAAACATGATATTCCTTCCGGAGAATGCAGTTTTCATACAGGTAGTTCCCTTTGGAGGATTTGAATGGTTGGCAAGAACTGACTATGAAGAGCCTGCAAAAGCTATGAAGTTGAAGTATTTGGAATATAAGATTAAACTAGAAGAAAGCACTTTGATACAGCAATACCCACTTGATCATGAAGTAATAAGGAATCCTACCAAGGTTGGGAAACAGGGATGGAATGTATTTAGGTCAGTATACATGGTCAAACAAAATGTTAAAGTCGATTTGAATAGGTTTAGAAGTACCTTGTTGAAAGCACTTGAGCTTTTGGGTCAGTAAATAGTGTTTTAGAACTCGAATCACAGGTCATGCCAGGAAAGTACTATATACAATGATTGAATTGATAATGAAATCCAATGTTTCAATCTTCTCCAATGACAATCCAAAATAAATGTTGTGCAAAGTAAGCATACGCGCGAGACTAATATATGTAAGCTAATACACCTTTTAATACAAATATTTTGCTTTACAGATACAAAATTTTGTTTCCTATATTGCCAACTAGATCTTCTGGCAAGAATTATAATGGTAATTTCCCAGTCTATTGTTAACAATAAGATAACGAATGTGAGAGGAGCCACCTGATGCTGCACTGAGCTTGGGGCAATAAGAATTTCGAGCCCAGTGACGTGACACCCAATTTTTCTTCAGTTAGTTTATGTAGAATCTCCAGTTTTTGCCTCCAACAAAACTGCTATGCTTCACCCTTTTCATAAAACAGGGTCCTTAAAGGTCGGCAACTGTCATTGATTCAGTAAGCTGCAGTTTCTCTTCCAGCTGCATATTCTGTAACTGTAAGGATCGAACCCCACAAGTCCATCAAAACTTGGAACTTCAACCAGGAGCCCTGTTTTTTTCAAATAAATAAAGCTACAGTATCACACTAGCTTTTTACATCAGTTCCAACTCCCTTTAGCACTGGGAATTCAAGTTCTCTTTCTGTTTTTGTTTTTCCCCCTTTTTAAGAGCATTGACACATGATCAAGATCTCTGGCAGATGAATGGCTCTCACCCCTCAACCACAACAGAGCCTCCGCAGCAGCATCCTTTTCTGCAAGTTTTTTGCTGCTGCAAGGCTGCCCGACAAAGTTCAACCCATTAAAGATCACTGTGGAACGAAACTGGTTGTTTCTCAGTTGCTTTGTCTTATAGGCAGGAGCACCGTGTCCTGCCCTGGCAAGCAATGTTTGCAGCTCATTCTTTGAATTATCACCCCCAACTTTTGAGACCATATCTGGGAGTTTTGCTTTAGCCACCTTCTTTGAGGCTGCTGGAACCTGACGACCAAAGACGAATCTGCCCTCACATTGGTCCTCTGACACCAGCAATCTGACTGCATATAGGAGTTCATTGTGGACTTCTATATCCAACTCAGGGTTAAGGAGCTGCCCAAAAAAGAATTCATCATTATACATGGATCTAGCGATAATTTTAATCAGTCCTAATGAAAACAATTTTAACATCAATCGCAAAGAACTTCAGGTCAGAAAATTCAATTAATACTTACTTTTCTCTGAATAAGTTCCTCGATCTCTCTCTTTAGGCTTAAATATGTATCAGCTAATTCTGGTTTCATGAAAAATTCCAAATACCCTCCCAACATTTTCAGGTGTCCGTCCTATCAAAAGCCAGTAACGTTCAGCACAAATCATGCACCACCGAGAGACAAAATGAAATCCATGTCTTCTACAAGAAAAAATAGTCCTATTGGAAACGACAGCAAAAATAAATTACAGAACTTACTAGTCCACCCCTGGAAATGTTCCCTCCAAACAAGAGAAGCACAGAATCAGATACACCAGTTGAATCTCGGAGAAAAACTGAATTCACTTTAACCTTTTCATTGAAAATTAGCCATGGGTATGGAATTTTGGGTACTCCAGCATTCACGGAATTCTGTTCAAGACAATCCACAACATGGAAAAAAGAGGTGCAAAATTACTATAGAGACACCTGTGTTCTTTATAGAAAATGAGCAGGTGAAAGTAAAACAGTTTCATATAACCAACTTCATAGGGCAATGAATACTGAAATAACAGAAAGACGAGAAACTTACTGAGTATAGAAGCACCTGACCATCCTCCATTGTTTTCAATGTTATGGACTTCTCCTTATTCTGTATATAACAATTGTATCAGTACATAATTTCTAACATGTCCTAAGCAAAGGCAAGTCATCTCCCTAGTATACAGTTAAACTTTAAGAAAGAAATTGGCCAACCAAATCTACTTGTCCACTATAGCAAACATATGAGAAAGTCCACATAAACAAATCCCTTTATCACTCTTTCTGCTGACTGAACTTTGAAGTTGTAAGAAGAATAAAACCACACAAGAAGAAAACAACATCAATCCAAAGGCCACAAGAAGGATGTAAACAAACTATTTTTCTTAAACCTGTAAAACAAATGCAGCGCGACTCACCATGACGGAGCATATTCCAGGAAATAGGCCTGCACATATGACTGCTCGGATAAGATGCTCATCCTGGCTCCATTTATTGCAGTTCTCTTTATTGCAGTCAATTAGACCAGCATCCTTGAGCAAAAAGAAGAACTGCTTCCGTAGAGAGTCAATTGCTTTAAGAGTTTGTGCAGAAAGAAAATTTTTCCAGCAGTACTCATAACCCGCTTGATCTCTTTCAGCTTCTTTCCAACCATCATAGGCTCGTACAAGTGCAAGATGGTCACTGTAGTCACGGGCAGAGAATTGAGCTTTGGCCGACTCTGCAAGCTACAAAAAGCAAGCAAGAAGGAATTCTTCACAACATTGTATATAAGAGGCTCAACTATCACAACCAAGGAAAACCTCTAAAAGGCGCAGAGGCTGGAATTTTGGTAATTGTAACAAAAGTCCCCATCAGCACAGGCAATAAAGAAGACAAGTAAAAACAAATGGTAATGTGTTCTCTATTTGCTTGTTCATAGCCATAATTTTACTATAAATGCTTTCTGCATTTATTTTCTAGCACCTACTTGTTCAAGACATTTTCAATTTTAGAGTAACTCTTTTAACAAATGAGATACACCATGAGCACACAATAACATAGGCTTGAATACTAACAAAACGGAGACAAAATTTACAAGAAAATTGTAGAATATAAATGAACACCTATATTCTCTGCCACACATTTTAAGGAAGAACGCAAGGCAACCATATAGTGTCAAATTGAAGTTATTTAGTGAGTTTATGCCAATTAAAACTATTGGAGATGGCTCAAGTCTCCTAATAAGAAGTTGCAAATAGTTATCCGTCGAGCATGTCCACATTTATTCTAGAAAACTGGAATGAAGGTGCAAAATGGTCAGTAGCTCTAAGATTTAACTACTGAATACAAACTGTTGCTACTAAAAGACACAAGTTAATCAAAGATATCTAACAGCGGCTACAAAAGCAAGAAGAAAAACAAATTTACTCAGCATCGAAAGCAGAATGCTGTAAAAAAATATACTACTAAAAGAATCAAAACAAATATTGCTGGTGGACTTACATCCTTCTTGTCAAATGGCATCAAGAATGGATCTCTGACACTAAGACCGGCAACAACAGTCATTACTGGATCTAGACAGTTCAAAATAGCCCCTAATATGAGCATTTTTCCAAGTTTAGGCTCAACTGGAAGCATTGATAAATTGCGTCCTGCAAACCATCGGTCAACACTAAGGCTGCTGCTTTGTAAAATAATTCAATATCCCTCATTACAAAAAATAATAATAAAAATAAAAGAAGTAATTCCTCACCTAGCACTGTCAGATTCTCATTCTCATCTAAAGCTCCAATGATCTGCAAATATTCAACAGCATTTTTGACCTACACAACAAACATGAGTCAAACAACTG
This sequence comes from Melia azedarach, assembly GCA_028052125.1. NCBI lineage: Eukaryota > Viridiplantae > Streptophyta > Magnoliopsida > Sapindales > Meliaceae > Melia > Melia azedarach. The sequence goes on along the minus strand of CM051401.1, from coordinate 13,017,185 downwards.
ATATGCAGAATTGTAAAAGGATAATACTAATGATTGAAGAATCTAGATGCCTAAGATGAAGACATGTAGGATTCAATCACAAGGCAAGCAAGAAGATTAATTCATTTTTTATCTCTGCAGGTAAGGAAGCAATCAACTTGAAAATTACCGATAAAGGTTCAGGTGGCTGCAGGGCGCTAGACAGGAATTCGGATATACTTCCAAGTTGTAAACTTTTTATTTGCAAGCACAAAGATTGCAGTGGAGTCCTTAAAAGTTCTGGCAACTGATAATCAGCAAATGCATCATATACACATCTAGGATAGAGATGGTAACACTCGCCCGGCTGAACACGACCAGCTCTTCCTCTTCTCTACAGAACACAAATAGAGAAAACTAATTAAACAATTCATGTAAAGAACCATGATTTCAAATAAAGGTATACATAATGGTCCGCAACTATAAATCTTCACGTAATGGATGGGTGCTAAATTAAATTAAAGAAAGTCCACTCAAGCAGCAACAAAATGTTGATAATTAATAATAAATATGAGCTCAAAATTACGTCACAAGATCTCTCCGAAAATAATAGTCTACAAATAATTTAATTAAAAAATAGTAAGTCCAAGCATGCGGAAATTTCAGTTATGATGAAGCAAATTAAAAATTAAGGTTTACGGTGTAGTGATGCATGATCAAAAAACTATTTACCTGTCTAAATTGGACTCTAAGTGGGCCAGTCTGAGAATGTAAATGAGATGGAGATTTAGCCCCCCAGCATAAATGCCTCGTTATCTTTTTCTTTAAGTTTGCTCATTTAGTTTCAATTCTATTTCAGTTTTTGCTCTTAAACAAAATTTCTAACCAGTTGTGTATTGTTATTTGACCCTTGGTTAGTGCAGATATTTAGAGGGGAATCAAGTGATGACTTCAAGTACACAATGGCATTACCATGTCATAACCACATTTCAAAAACTTGAAGTTCAAAAGAACAGTGATTCTCCTTAATATACCCTAGTATTTGACACCTTAAAATTCCATCCAAATCAAACCACAATATTTTGCTTTTGTTCTTTCCTAAAATCAGTTACGTGCATGTAAGTTGGCAGCAAAGAAACTATTTTCGGCAATAAATTTGGTATATTCCAAGGCATTTATTGTTCACACCAACTTGTCTTTCACCAAAGTATGCAGAATGTTTTGAATTCAAGTAGACAATTAGTTAATATAGCCACTAACCACCCACCCCACTTGCTAATTTGTATCATCAGGAACAATAAGTCCCAATAATCCTTCCCTCTTTTTCGAATTAATTACCTAAGTTTGGCTGCACTGTCAAAGCAAGAGTTAAAGAAATAAAATCCCTTCTCATTGTGTTTAATGTAAAGCATCAGAAATTAAAAAATGTTTGGGGCCTGTCAATCTAGATGAAGCTTTGATGGATCCAGTAGAATTGATTAGGGTGAAAAGTGCATTATAAATTTAATTAATATGAACCTGGACTAGAATTAAGCGAGAAAAAGGATTTTAAGAAGTTGACATTAACTGGTTTCAGAATTAGGCTTAGTTGAGTGAGGTTTAGGAGTGGATTAGATAAATACCATACAGGCATGAAAAGCACAAGTCAAAAGCCATTCACTGCAGATTTGATCACTAAACCCTCATGCAAGCAGGAACACATTTAACTTGGGAGGAAATAGTTACTAAAAGATAACTATAAAGAATCTAAATCAGCCGTGTTTCAGTAAAATAGGTAACATTTTATATGTTTATCAGAAATCTTACTTGCCGGGCAGCAGCCTTTGAAATCCAGGATGGAAGCAAACAAGGAGTGTTATTTAGCGCATCATAAGATGTCTCTTTTGCCTTCCCACAATCAACCACAAAAACCACATCATTGATGGTGATACTAGTCTCAGCCATGTTAGTAGCTAGAACTATTTTCCTCACTCCATCTTCAGGTTTATCAAATATTAACCTCTGGATCCCAAACAATTGAACAAGGAAGAAATCAAGAAGAGCAATAGAGAAAATAAATTGGAAAGATAACCAGCAGTATATGAGTAGTGTCAGTTTAATTCTACAGTTGAGTAATGATAACCAAGTGAAATATGATGTTGCTACTAAAAAAAATTAAAAGAAAAAAGGCCAAAGTTGAAGTTTCCATACAAATTGTGGACCAAAAAAATCACAAAACACCATAAAGCAGCAATAATGCTTCACTAAGGTAAAATGTTCTATTTGGCACAAATATTCCAAGGAGAATAAATAGTTTTGGGTCTAGCTCTAAGGCTTTCTGATCATTTGTGCTCGACTTGAGTTCCAGATTAACTGGATACCTGTTTCCCAGAACAAAAATTAATATCATAGACAAAGAAAGAAAGAGTCAGGCAGAGATGGAGGGAAGAAGAGGCCAATATTTTTGTCTCATCAGTACATTAGGTAACAATGTTCAGGAAAAAGCCAGGAAAACCAGGGGAAGTAAGAGCTTAAAATGATTCTAAAAGAATCTTTTTGTCAAGGTTTACATTCATGTGTCAAGCCTGCAAATAGTGATGTTTACAATGTCTAAGACCAAAAATGATTCAAACTTCAAATTGGCATAATTCACTATGCAGTAGCCCAAATTCCCTTGTACGTTGCAGAATATCTGTTATAATATGAGAAGAACAAGAAAATTCCAAAGACAGAATTATACAACTAGATTAGATAAGAAAACTGAAAAGAAAATGATATTTTTGAACTTCCCATACTGCAACAAGAACTCTTCAAGAAAATATAAAAATTAGCCATATAGTTTAAGGACATGCCATTGTTATCACTATATGCAGAGAATGATGAAGACACCTGTTCAGAGCTTGCCATTGAACCATGGCATGCAAGTAGCAACACTTTGCTAGGATCACCAAGGAGAGGATGAGATTGGAGCTGATCCTTCAAACAGTTTATGTCATCCCAACCAGTCATAAAAACCAAAATAGCACCAGGTCTCTCTTTCTTCACTATGTGGCATAGCACATGCTCAATGAGGTTAAACCCAATTGAGTCAGGATTCCAACAGGATAAAGACTCCCGAGTCCGAAAGCTATACTCCCTAAAGTCAGCAGCTTCAAGGGCATCCTGCTCACAAGTTTCAGAGAGAAAATGTGTTAAGAGAAAGCCAAAAGCATCAAGGGACACTGGATCAGAGTCCTCCATGCCCATATTTGAAACTAGGTTCACAAAATTTTACCTCAACAGTAGAAGCAATTGAGCTCTTCCTCTTTTTCAAGGCCTGAGCTTGTTTTTGCATTTTCCACATCTTCTCTTGACCATAATCATCAATTTGATTATATGGGGTCAACCGATAACCGGTCATCTCCAGAATATTTTCCAGGAAAAGTGCTCGAACAGGGTATGTGAAACCCTGAAATTGAATATACAATAATCATCATGCCAACCCCAAATGGCAAACAAATGGAGAAAAGAGAGCCAAAAAAAAGTAACGATAAGCAGGTCACCCAATAGTAACATGAAGTCAAATCAAGCCCTTTTCTAGAAAAATCCACAACCATGTGAGTTAAAACAAAAATAAATGAAGTATAGGTGAAAAATGCCACAGGGAGAGAGGGAAGAGAGGAAGGAGCGACAGATAGAGCTAGCATCAGGTAACACAATAAACGCGAAAGAGATCTAAATTTCTAAAAGCAAATTAATCAGAGACTGAAACAAACATGTTCAAACTTTGGAGATCTAAGAAGCTTAAAAGTATCCTCCAAACCTAGTGCTCCGATGTCTTAACAGGACTACTATAACAGATCTTTTAACATTTACAACCAAAGGCATAGCCTACTCCTTACCAAATAGAACAAACAACAAAAACCATAGCTCTGAAGCCATCTTAAAGCGCAATAAAGATAATTAACCATCTTTTTATTTCATTACATATACAAAATTTGGTAGATTCACATAATGTTAATTCTGAGGATTTCCGCTGTAAAGTAATAACAAAGATACAGACAACTACAAACCATTACAACTTTTTGAATTGTCAATTTAAGAAAGAGGAAAATAGTTGCAATATGACTGAAAATTTAGAACTGGATGATTGACAGTAAAACAAATTCGAGTGGGTTGTGACAAGGGGCCAATTTCTTTCACGCGAGATCTCTTTCATAATAAATCTTCATTTCATTTCCTAAGACAGAAATTCGGAGAAATTTTTAAGTACAGCAAATATCAAAATTATCATAGGCAACTACTGAATGATATAATCAAGAATTTTTCGATAATTCAAAGTAAATTTGAACTAGGATAAAGATTATGATATTGATAGCTATTAACATCATTTTACAAGCTAATAGCATAGTAATAACACAAAAACACCAAAGAGAAGAGAAAAGAATAGAAAATCTGTATAAAAACAAAACACTTGGTCAAACCATGTTGAGAATATGGGAATGGCTCTTATCACTAGATAGGAGAGTAATTAGCGTCCTCCAAATTACCGGAATATGGAGCATTGGAGCACCACCAAAGTAAGAAGAGAAAAGCTCTGCATTTAAGGTTGCACTCATGAGAATCAACCTCAACTCTGGTCGACGAGGAAGAAGATCTTTCAGGACAATGAGAAGAAAATCTGAAATATAGGCAAACTATGGTAAGAATCACATCTGAAACATCAACATTGAACTTGCTGAATTCCAAAGTTACCTTCATTCATCCCTCGTTCATGAATCTCATCGACGATAACATGAGTGACACCTTTCAAATTTCTGTCAACAAGTAATCTCCTCAATAATATGCCAGTGGTACAGAACAGAAGACGTGTGTCCCTCCCTTTCATTCCCTCTAGCCGAACTTTATAACCAACCTTTGATGATGGGGAAAAACAATTAAGTAAAGAAGATTTAATCTTAAGCTGACACATCACAATAATCTAAATGGCAAGAATCAAGAAATAAGAAGCAGAAACTAACAGACTCTCCCAGTTTCTCCCCTCGTTCTGCAGCAACTCTTTCAGAAACAGCCATAGCAGAAATCCTTCTAGGCTGAGTACATATGATACTGCAAGCTGCACCACGAGCAGCTTCAATCTCCGACTCTAGTATGTATTGGGGTAGCTGCGTGGTTTTACCACAACCAGTTTCACCCGAGACAACAACCACCTACAATAATCAGTACAGTGAATCATGTTTTCAGTATGTTCTTATTAGCCATCACTAAAAAATATAAAAATCATATAACCATGTTACAGTTGGAATCGTTTGTTTGGTCCATGCATCTATCACTACATGGGTGACACAAACCCATGATACATCATTTAAACAGAACAAGCAACTCAATCTTACACAGAGAAGAACTGAGCAAAATTAGCTAAGCCATTCTGCCTTCAAGACAAAAATGCTCCTCACCCTCTCTGTGGTTCTCACTGACCCAAGAAAAATGTATTTTCCCTTTATATAAAGGAATATGTATAAAAAAGCCGTTACCACGTGCTATTGTACAATTCTTACAATGTCAACTCCAAGTACGAGATTCAGACCTTGTGCAAAACAAATGCAAGGTTAGGACCATTAACCACATAGATGGACTTGCCATGGCAAGAACAACAACAGATAACATCCCTCTTTTAGGAAAGAATAAATAAATGGCTGCTTGGTTAAGTTACTACTCATGCTGGCCATAGACATAAATTTGGTGTTACATGGTTGGCCACAGACATAACCTCCAAATCGTCAATAAGGTAGACACAAAGATTTCTTTTCCAGACATCAAATTTCATGTATACAGAGAGAAAAAAGAGTAGGAATAAAGCCACAGCTAAAATCAATCATAATAACCAACAAATCATAGTTAACCTGATTCTCTGAAATGGCTTTTAATAATGCTTCCCTCTCTTTATATGCAGGAAGACTTCTTCGAAATTCAAGCATCTTTTGGCCTTCAGGAGATTCCTACAGAAAAATGCAAGTTTTTTAAGAACATGCAGACATTCATAATGCTGAAAAGGGGGAAGCAGACAGTCAATGTACCCATAAGATCAGAAAGTTGGAAAACCTGAAAGAAAAAAATACATATAAACTAGAACTGAGAAATTAATCTTTTTACCATCAGATATTCTCCAACAGAAATAATCACACACTAACAGACATCTCCATATACTACAATATACAAACATGAATTGAACAACATGAAAATAAAAATTACCCAAAAGAGCAAACAGAGCTCATTTCTGGGACCATAGGGTTGTTGGGAAAGGAGAGAGAGGAGAGAGATTCAGTGGGAGAATTTGCCGAGACACTGATCCCATCTTTTCTGATATTGGGCATTTGGTCAGAGTTTAATGACAGGGCATGCACAGGGTTAGGGCACCAGATGGAACTTCTGGAGAGGCTTTACTCATGAGCATAGGATTAAAATCATTTCCCCTTTTCTTTTTACCATTTTAAGAATTTATGAGATTTTAAATTTCAGAATGTAACCATTTTCAATATTCTGATGCGTGCCTCTTACAAACTTTGCATATACCACACAGAATTAGGACTCTTTTAGGCATACTTCCATATTTCCCTTTCTATTTTTCTCTGTTGGAGATTGATTCATCTTTATCAAAAAAATAAAATTACCAACATCAAGCCAATATGGAGCTAAATAAAAACAAATTACAAAAGAAATCTTATCAGGGAGAAATAAACCTGCCAATCTTGTTGCTTTTCACGCAGCTGCAAACTTCTATGTCGGAGAATTCTCTCTCTCACAACATTATTCTGAACCAGCGGCTCCTGCTGCTGAGCAAGTCCTTCACCAGTAGCAATACTGCCACCACCGCTTAAACTTGACAATGAGTTATCCGAAAAACATGCCCCATTGATATACTTTTGTGAAAGGTAAGCTTTGAGATAAGAATCTACTTCTCGTAACAGTCCAAATGGTAAGATCACCTACAATTGCTCAACCACATCAGCAAAAAATGTAGGGTGCATCAAGTAACATACAAAATTTTTGGCCCTGAGGATCATGCACAATTTTCTATTTGCCTCAAAAGGTAAACACAGACTTTGTACAAAATAGTTTATTTATCATTAGGGTATTCCATTGTTCATAAACAATCTAATGTTTCACAAAATGACACATAAAGAGTGAAGAAGGCAGAATCAACCTCTCTTTGGGGACGCTTATCATCCAGATCAGATCTGTAATTCGGCAGAGGGACTTTACTAAAGACGACTATTTTTGCATATTGACGACTGTAAAAAAATTCTCGTATGTTACAACACATACATCAGATACAACACATAAAAGCAAAATGACTTTATGCACTTAATATACCTATGTAAACCCATTCTGGTTGCCAATGCTGAAAGTTGTTCAAAATCACGTCTGTCCTTTTTCTCCCTTGACACCACTTCTTGCTCATCTTTGTTGCGCAGAAGCATGGTTAACTTCCACCTCCACTCGTCAATGTTATCAAGAGTTGAACCACACTGATAAATCATTAAACAAAGATACAACAGAGCTATATGTGTCAAAGTTGCATCTCTTTCATATAAAAATATGGCACAACAGACAGCAGAAATTACAAAACAACAAACCAACAATGCACCAAGCAATGAACTGAAATATCAGAATATGATCTGACTACTGACTAACTGAAAATTAAGCAGCACTTCAAGCACATAATTCTAACAGAACTAAAAGTCAGGCCTGGCATTTTAGGAGTAAACTAGAGACTGTAATAAACTCTTAAGAGCACTTTATTTAATTTTGAAAGAGATATCTTTGAGGAAAGATGTAGCATTACAGAACAAAATTTTTTTAGCACATAAGAAGAGAAAGACATGAAATGAAACATTAGAAAGAGAGAGAGAATAGTGGGGGAACCTTTCATATAGCATAACAGTTGAGACCGTTTATTAGCCAATAACCAGTTGTCTTTAGCCTTCATTGGAGATATGAGGGTTGCATAAATGACTATATTAATGGAGTCAAAAGTTATGTACTTTGCAAAACAAATGGGGAGAATTGCATGGAGGTTATGCATTTTAAAGATCAATTAGTAGTTGGTAATGACCAGGTGAGTTACAAAAAGAAAGTATGAATTATTACTTATGAACTTGAAGATCTCTGCTCTCCCTAGTTAAATGTTGTGTCATTCTCTTTAATCTCCCAATTTTGCTTAAGTGTACTGTTCTAGTATTTTCATCTGAAATCGGAGCTGATATTACCATTAAAGTTAGCCAAAAGGATGCTCATCATCTTAAAAGAGCCATGCTCATTCGAAATAATATCTAATGTGAAGACAATTGCTATCATTCTATAGAACAATTATATGAAAGCAACATAACATGTTCAAATCATCTTAAACAACAAGAACCTTGATGTGACAAGGTCTACAATTGTCCGCTTCAAGCATACAGTTCGTCACTTTTTTTTTTCTTGAATTTTGCAAACCAAAAGGCATCTACCAACCCAACTGAGACTATAAAGCTTATAACTTAACCTAGGCTCACCTTCACTAGCAATATAGGACATGGCAACCCCTACCCCGTCCCTTCCTAGCCCCGCCCCTCAGCCTTGCATCCTCATAAGGGGATCAAAATAGAAACAGATATCCACACATAAAGTTGCAAGCTAGCTCTCCCAAATGTAATAGCTTGGGCCTAGCGCTAACTGGATATTGTCCACTTTAGGCATACAACCCTTTACAATTTTATTTTCGAACCTTGCAATCCAATGCGCTTAGTTATAAGAACCCAAAGCTTATTGATATAAGACAAAATAAGGTTTTACTATTTTAGGAATATTTTGATCTTAGCCAATTTAGTTAGAATCTTATCGGGTGTGTTTGTAAATCTTTATTTTCTTTGTTTGTAAATCTTTATTTTCTTAATAAGTTAGAATTTGTTTCTTATATTTTAGTTAACTTAGGAAATAAGTTTACCCTATTATAAATAGGGAAGTCATATTTTGTTAAACAATTCTCTTTTATGAATAAAAACTATCCTAGTGATAATTTCTTTGTGGATTCAACAACCACCTGGTGGATTCAAGAGTTAATCTCTTTCTAGATTAGTTTTTCTTGCTCTCCTGATGCATCTTCTTGCTTCCTAGTAGAATTTGCTATAACTGTGAACAATAAGTCAATTGTCAACCACCTATTCCATTTTCCTAGCATAGCTCTATCCTAACTTCGTAGCTTCATCTCATGATAAGTCATATTTCCAGAAGCCTTACCAGGGTTGCATGGTCATAAGCCAAGAAATTTCTTCATTATAGTTCCTTATTACTCTCCTGGAACTCTTATTTCCAACGTCAAAGTCTCAACTATACTTAGGAAGCCATTTCCCTAACAGGAGCCTTAATTTTAGTACGACGAAATTCTTTTTCCCAAACTTCCTTACAAAACATAAGTTCTTCCCATTGTGACTCCAAACTACATTAATTCATGCCCAAGAAAATCAACTCTTCAAGCATCGAGAGAGTGTCATGCTGACACAAATTTTTTATCATATAGAAACAATTGCAAGTTGAAAGAACAAAACAAATATTAATCCACTGCTTAATTGCCAACAGAGCAAAGAAAAACAGGAACATTGAGAAATAAAACCAGCTGTACAATATTAACCATCTAATATTTTAAGAACCAACAGCCAAAAAAAGTAAAACGTTCCATTAGAATTCACTGTCCTCTCACAAGTTCAAACGTCTACAAATTTATGGTTAAAAAATGAGTCCCTAGCAATAATTTTACAGTTCATTTGTCACCAGCAAACGCCAATTCAACACAATTCTCCCTTCCAAAAGCAACAAAAATCACCACGAATCACTTACAATTGAAATCATCCAATTCAACGATACGGGTATCCAGAAAGGGAAAAAAAAAAAACACTAACCGGCTGTTGCTGCGTTGACGCAAATTCATGGTCAGATTCATCGCTGGACACATCCTGGTACGCATACCGACCATAATTAGAGGTCCTCTGTTCCAAATACGGAAAAGAAACGGCCTTCCAATCCGACCTACGAGTCCTAGTTACAGCCCCCGAGCACAAGACCAGTCCATGCCTCCTCAAGTGAGAAGACAAGTGATAGCGACGCAGAGACCTAAAAGCTACAGCTTGGTTTTTGGCTACGAGAGGAGCTAAGGGATGGGGTTTTAATAGGGTTTTGGGGGCTCTATAAAAATGGAGAGAACTTGGTCTCAGAGCCGTAGACATGCTGGCGCCGGCTCTGACGAAAACTAATGAGCAGGGCATTATCTAATACTTGTATTCGACGTGTTCGTGATTTTGCCTGAGGGAGGTTAGGGGCTTTGGTTCTTGGGTTACATTAGTTAATCTTCAAAGTCTTTGGTGAAGGACCCATGGCGGAAGTAACGGCGGAGAGGAAGTCTGTTAGTGAAATTGGAGCGAGTGGCAGTTAGTGGAGGTTTTGTTTGGTGGGTAATTGTGAAAATGTGGCAGAGGGGTTTTGGGAGGTTCAGCGGCTCAGCTTTTGCCAACGCCAACAGAAGCTAAGACTCTGAAGCCGCCTGCCTGGTTAAACAAACTTAAGGCCAGAGGCAAATAAAATAAAATGATGGATTCGGGTTAGAGAAACCAAACCGGAAATCGTGATGTTTGTACTTCGTTGGATCTTCATCTATTCTGGATTAATTGGGCGGGTTCAATAAGAATCACTGGACTGTACAACGATGGGCCTGGCCCTGGAAGGGCGCGGCTCACTTCACCCTTCTACTATCTCTGGGTTTTGGAATTTGACGAGGACGCACTTATCACTGACATAGAATACACTTACCATTATTACCAAACATCTACTTAAACCTCAATCAAATACAAAAATTTCTCCCACTTTCCCGACTTCCTGCTACACTCTCCAGAAACCTCTTTTATTTTAGGGTTTCAGTACATTGCATTTCCGCATTCACCCGGATCTTTACTTTTTATTTACACGTTTAGCCACTCCCATCCGAAATCAGGGTTTAAGGTTTCGATCGCACAATGTCAGCGCCAGCGGTAGCCTCTCAACCTCGCTCTTCGAAAACCGAGTCCTATGTGGACAACAAGCGCAAAGATGACATCCGCCAGGCCAACATCCTGGCTGCCCGATCTGTCGCCGACGCGGTGCGTACTAGTCTTGGGCCCAAAGGTATGGACAAGATGATCTCCACGGCCAGCGGTGAAGTCATCATCACCAACGACGGTGCCACCATCTTGAACAAAATGGAAGTCCTCCAGCCTGCTGCAAAGATGCTCGTCGAGTTGTCGAAGTCTCAGGACGCTGCAGCCGGAGACGGCACCACTACCGTGGTCGTCATTGCGGGTGCGTTATTAAAACAGTGTTTTACTCTCTTGTCCAACGGAATCCATCCAACTGTTATATCGGACTCTCTCCACAAGGCTGCGCTCAAGGCCGTCGATGTGCTCACTGCAATGGCCGTCCCTGTCGAGTTATCAGACCGTGAAAGCTTGATTAAATCCGCGAGCACATCCTTGAACAGTAAGGTCGTGAGTCAGTACTCAACACTACTAGCGCCGCTAGCAGTTGATGCCGTTTTATCGGTGGTTGACCCTGCTAAACCCGATTTGGTTGATCTAAGGGACATTAGGATCGTGAAGAAATTAGGAGGAACTGTTGATGATACAGAGTTGGTGAAAGGTTTGGTTTTTGATAAGAAAGTGAGTCATGCTTCGGGTGGCCCTACGCGCGTGGAGAACGCTAAAATTGCGGTGATTCAGTTTCAGATTTCACCACCGAAGACTGATATAGAGCAGAGCATTGTGGTTTCGGACTACACCCAGATGGATAGGATTTTGAAAGAGGAGAGGAATTATATATTGGGGATGATTAAGAAGATAAAGGCAACGGGGTGTAATGTTTTGTTGATTCAAAAGAGTATATTGAGAGATGCAGTGACAGATTTGTCGTTGCATTATCTGGCAAAATCAAAGATTTTGGTGATTAAGGACGTGGAGAGGGATGAGATTGAGTTTATTACTAAAACTTTGAATTGCTTGCCCATTGCCAATATCGACCATTTCCGTGCAGAGAAGTTGGGCTATGCCGATTTGGTTGAGGAGGTCTCTCTTGGAGATGGGAAGATCGTGAAGATTACTGGGATTAAGGATATGGGTCGGACTACAACTGTCCTTGTTCGTGGTTCAAATCAGTTGGTGATTGATGAGGCTGAAAGGAGTTTGCACGATGCTTTGTGTGTTGTTAGGTGTTTGGTGAATAAGCGTTTCCTGATTGCAGGTGGTGGGGCACCTGAGATTGAGTTATCAAGGCAGCTGGGTGCATGGGCAAAGGTATTGCATGGAATGGAAGGTTATTGTGTGAGGTCGTTTGCTGAGGCTCTCGAGGTTATTCCCTATACTTTGGCCGAGAATGCTGGGTTGAACCCAATTGTTATTGTGACGGAACTTAGGAACAGGCATGCCCAGGGGGAGATCAATGCTGGCATCAATGTGAGAAAGGGGCAGATTACAAATATTTTGGAGGAAAATGTGGTACAGCCACTGCTTGTGAGCACAAGTGCAATAACACTAGCAACAGAGTGTGTAAGGATGATTTTGAAGATTGATGACATTGTTACAGTGAGGTAGTTTTGTATCCGAGGATGGAAATGTGTTTCCTAGTTATGTATTGTGTCTGTGTACTGTCTAAATTAGTAAGTTGTCTTTGCTTTAGGATTCATTGCAGTTAAGAATTTTGGTTTTGTGGTTTTTGATACCAAACATTTGGTTTAAATTTGGATATTTTATGTTCTTTTTTTCAGTGTGCTCCTTTATATCAGTTCTTATGCATTGAAGTTTATAAATGTTGTTTTATTAGTGGTCTTTAACTTTGAAAATGATCCTGGATTAAATGTTTTGCTGAATGAATGATTAAAACCATTTGAGCAATTTTTACATGTTTCTGTTATTTTGTGCTGTTTGTAAATATGTGTGAAGCCCAAGTCCGATTTACTCTCAGGCAAATTGATGAGTGCTATTGATTTATCATCTGCTCTACAATAGCTGTTAGGTGCCACATGTTGACTGGTTCATACATTATGTTTTGGTCAAAAGATTGCATCTATACATTATGTTTTGGTCAAAAGATTGCATCTATGAGAACAACAAACTTCTCTATCATGTTATGGTTAATTAATTATTGGAAGGCAGTGTTTGTGCAACCTCAAAGTTTTATTCTGGCTTCAATATTGTAATTTCTCTTGAAGCCTTGTAGCATCAGGCATGCAGCAGCTGCTGTCAGTATTCATGAGTTGCATCTAAAGATTTATTAGGTTTTGCAATGACTGTTGTAGTTCTGACAGTTAAAGCTTAGAAATGGCGTACTGTCAGTGATATCTTGGTATTGTATCAAATATCAATGGCCAAATTTGCTTCCAATCTCCATGCATGTAGAATATTGTTTAGTTGTTAAGTTGACTAGCGACTTTCTTCCTTTTCATTCTGTAGAAACCTTACTTTGTCTCATTATTTTGGAATGGTGGCTAAGACTGCTAGATCTCTCTTTCACTATGCTGTACAAATGCAGTTATTAGGATCTGGTTTTAAAAGACTCAGTTCTGTTTTCTTTTATAAGGTGATTCTAGGGTTAGGTTGCGCTATATTCTAGCTTAAGCAGGATTTGCTAGATTTATTTGCTCACTACTTAAGTTTGTGATTGGGCAATGCAGCTAGTTGTTCAGTTTTTGTTTCTGTACCATTATGAGAATGATTACAGAGATTTAAGTTGGTCCTGGTTTTCCTTGCTCTATCTTTTTTATTTGATGTTGCTTGAGTACATTTTGGTTCTATGGATTTTTGTGCTACTGTGAAAATTTGTTATGCTTTAGAAATATATTTTTAGTACTTCTGATAATTCTGTAAGTACTTAGATTGTACATGCTTTAAGCTAACAGCTTACAGAGTAGCTTGCCACAAGGATCCAGATGGTAGCAAGTAGAATAGAGCTGCCAAATCACATCTCATGCTCCTGACATCATTTCTCATCAAGATTTTAAATTCTGTGTTAATAAATCCATCACTCAGAATTACATAGAGAAGTTACAAGCATTCAGAGTCAAGCAGGCTTTTTTATAGGGACAGGGACTTGAAACATCATAATTTCTAATCATCCAGAATAAGCATAGAGAAGAGATTAGCAATTCTTCCTGTTATCTTATCGCTGCAACTCTTCTTGTTATCTGGGATTTACAGGGTAGTCCATCGGGTCTGTTGATAGGGCCTTTTACACCCTCGATTCTGTTGATCTTTAGTCTTTTTCCTTTAAAGTGCAGATATGCTCCTAAATATTTGTAAGCGAGGCTTAGGCTGAGAGTGTGATGTACTCATGGATGGGACATCTATGGATAGCCCATTGGTTTGAAGCTGCGGTTTCATTGGTATGTGAATGATATTGCTAAAATTAACCTTTAAACGGTCTTCAGCTTTACAGGACTGTTTGTTGGTAAAATCCTGTGTGTTCATTACAGGATGTACTTCTGGCCTAGGAAAAAATGCTAGGCACCAAAAGTAAAAGCAGTCATCATACGAAACAGGAGATTCTCTACAGTTTTTGTCATGTTAGTTTTAGTGGGAGGAATCTGATGTCTGATTTAGAAAGTTTAGCATTTGACAATTGTACTCTTGGAGTCTTGCTGTATTTGCTGGTCTCATCTTTGGGAGCTCAAGCTAGTTTCTCTCATTTTGGATGGTAAAAGAAATATACTTCAGGTTTTATACAGATGTTTCCATAAAGCAAAAGAAGGGTCTGGTCAGGAAAATCATCCTACTGATTTCTCAAAATGCCTAGGATTCAGTACTCTGAGTAAGGTGTTATTGGGATGAAAAGTTTCTGATGTACGTTGGAGGACAATTTGGGTGATATCTGCTGTAGTCATTAGACTGAACTCAAGTCCTTGAAGTTGTGAGGGATTCTTTTTCTTTTGCCTGCGTGTATTATAGTAAACATTTCATCTCGCGCTTGCTTAGATTTCTTAACTTCAGAAATCGGTCCTTGCACTAATTTAGAGATGGATTTGATATAAATTATCATTTGGCTGTGTAGAGTGTAAGGGAAAATGATCACTCTTTCCAAATGATCAGATGAAAGCAGTCAATTATAAGGAGTTGCCAAGGCTTAGTTGGCTTGGTTTATATTGTTACCTAAATTGACAAATTTCATGGTTGACTTAGTAATATTATACAAATTTATGGGGCCTCTCTTAAAACGACTTTGAAACTCTCTGTCTGATGCTCCTTCAACCGACCAAATCAGACCAAATAATGTTAATGTCGTGGAAGAGGGCTTCCCAAAAGCCAGCTTAGCTTGACAGAAGACAAATTTTAAAGAGTGAAAAAAGAAAAATTAGAAAACCCAAAGATTTACATATTGAGATGCTGAGCTTTATCTCATCTCAGTAGTAGTGCATCTGATGCTAAGATCACCGCAAGTTTAAGTTTTCCTGCAGGATTAGAGCTATGTATACATGTCATGGTATGTCTGATGAATTTGCACTCTCTTTATCTTTGGATTCAGCTTCAAGAAGGTGCTTTGTCAATGACTCTTCTTCCTTCTCTTGGTTTGCCTCTTTCTTCTCTTCAGTTTTACCCCATAGGACTAAGTAAAGCCCAGCAACAATGAAAACTGCACCAAGAATCCTGCAGACAAATGCAGAAGAAAGTTGAAACATTAGATTATAATTTGTATTAGTGGGTGATTATAAGCTTAAATCTTTCATACTATCTGCTGTACGTTATATTTAAATAAAGTATACATATATCGCAATTTTATTGGACAAGTTTGCATGCATATCTCAAGCGTGGGGAGATTCATCGATGGTGTATTTTTCTAATCATTGGCTGTCAAATTTTTTCTTACCTTCCGGAGTATAGCTGATCACCCAGAATTAGACATGCCATTACAGCAACTAAAAGAGTTTGCAAGGGCTGGAAGACAGCAACAAATACAGGACCTCCTTTGTGAATACACCATGTTTGTAAAGAAAATACAATGCCAGAAGCCACAATCCCCTGTAACAAACAGAGCCCAAGTGAATTATTTTTATGAAGAAAACTTTTATGTGAAATGACAGATTTGAGTAACTGAAATTGTAGTTACAGCGTATAGGATTGTGAAAAGCTCTTCTCCAGATTGGATTATCCAACGGTTGATGTCAGTTTCCACAAATGCTGCAATAACTAGGAATTGAATCAATCCAAAAAAGCATGTAAATGAAGTGAGCGTGAGCTTTGCTGGGTACTTTTTCAACACAGGAGCCTGCAGCAACATTTAGAACTTTACACTTATAACGATTTTAATGTCACTTGCAATATTATAAGAGTGACGTTTTATGCTACCAGTATGTGATGGTAAGAATGATGAGCTAACCTGAAGGACCATCCAACCAGCCCAAGATATACAGTGACCAAACAAGAAAATGCAACCCCATGTCCAGTTCTGTATTTTGTTCGAAGACGTGTGATCTTGATGTTCCAAGGTATTTTCAGGTGTAATTTGATTTGTTAGGTGCAGAAGAGGAGGGCCTTTGTAAAGTGTGATGATACTGGCACCACCAACACTAGCAACTGTTCCCAGAACTTTTGCCAACCCATCTCTTCTCCCAAGATTAACTTGCTCAAGTCTGAGAGAAAGAATGAGAGATCAGCAAAAAGAAAAGTGCTTCCCTTCCATACCAGGTAAGGAAAAGAAACTACAGCCTCAGTTACCTTAAGGCAGAAGCCAAAATAAAAGTGATTGCAGGAACTGAGTTTTGCATTGCAGAAGCAAAAGTTGGAGATGCATAATACAATCCCAGGAGATAAAATCCTTGGTTTGCAGTTATTCTGAGAACATCCGGAAATAGCTTATTAGAAAAATCATAACATCACTACTGAATTCATCAGTTCTAATAATATTAAAACTCAGAATTCTTACCCCAATAATGCAAGAAGGAAAAACTGAACCAGCAGAGAGAATGTAAGAGGAGGTCTGTCCTTCCTGAAAACATAACGCACAAATAAGACTACTACCATATGACACAAAGAAGATAATAAACAAAACATGCTGTATACCCAAATTAATAAGAAATTTCTGAAGACTCACTTCTCTAGGAAATAAGCAAAAGGGCCCAATAAAAGCAGGGCAATGATGTTTCTGTAAACTGGATAAACCACTTTACTGACACCAATGTTTAGTGCAACTCTGCTGACAATGTGAAATCCTGCAAAGCAGAATTGTAGAGCAAGCAATGCCAGGAGAAGTTTCACTTTCTCAGAAACAATAGCACTTTCCCTTCCCATGATCTATTTATTGTCTTGTGTCTTCTTTGGCTTTTGGTTGAAGTGCTTTCACAATGGAGAAGTGCTTGCTTATATATTGGTATGCATGGAGAAAATATAATTGTAAAAAGTGTATTATTTGAAGCATTAGGGTAGCAAACCGCCCCAAAAGCACATGCAAATGATGTAATACATACTGAACCTAACAGAAATTGTCACATAAACAAATATGTTAATCCTATAATTAATTAATAATATTTATTGCTGGTATTGTAATTTGAATGCAATCTCTTTGTGATTTATCTTAATTTAGAACTTATTTATAATTTGTTTATTTCCACATCAGTAGAGTAGTATAGCAGTGAAGTGTTTAATAAATGCTCACTTTATTTAATAATTTTATTGCATAACTTAAAATTAAGAGTTTCAACTCCTCAAGTTTAAACAAATACCTTGGCTGCTAAATTATGATATGAATTATTATGTTTTGTTGGGAGACAATATAGAGGTAAAGCATGTTGGACAGGTAGCTAGAAAGGCCAACTTATTAACATGTTTGGTAGGATCATTGTGTCTATCATTAAGTTTCACATAAATGTATTTGCTTAAATCAAAATGGAAACTTTGTCTTTTGTATTTATAATGATAATGTCATACCATACATCAATAGATCACAAGGATAATTTCTCACAAAGATTGGGTCATAGTAGTTAAAAAAAGAAAATGACACTTGGAAGTTGGTTTATTGAATTTATTGGAACCAAAAAGAGAAGAAAGAAAAATAGAAAAGGAATCAAATGTGGCATGTGGTCATTCATATGATTTGGGTATTCTTTATTTTTTTTGTATACAGAAGAAAAATGAGACTTTTGTCTTTAACAATGGGAAAGCACATGTAATCTAAGAAGCATATATAGAAATACCAATTTTTGAGGGTATAATTATAATCTCAAAATACCCACAAATTTACAGATACATTCATCTTGGTTTTAACTAACAATAAGGTTCATGCATTAATGCTATTGGCAGACATTTGATTCTTGAAAGCATTTCTCTATTTTCTATTATCAGTAACTACTAACTCTCTTATATTTGTATAATTTGTTTGATTTGAAAATTATAAGAAAGGTGACTTCATTGACCAAATTGATAATTAAAATTGTAATAATGATTATAGGAAGATTTTAAAATTATATTATATGGTATCTTTGTAAGTTGAAAGGGCATCATTTTCAAAATCAATAATACAGTTGAGAGACAGAAATTAAGGTTGCATATCACAACAGTGAACAAATATTATACAAGCAACACTTTATTAATGTAGAGATATGTTAAATTAGGAAATTTTATTTTAGTGAGTATTTATTAATGTAATTTGTTCAAGAAATTTGAATTTTATTTGCACTATAATTAAAAAAAAATCAGTTTATATACATGTAATAATTTTAACAAATAAAAAAAAGGATTGGAAGAAAGCTAAAATTTAGAATTATTGGGAATATTCTCTCTTAAATTTTTGAAATAATTAAGTGAGATTCTTTTTACAATTGGATACAAAACAATCATTTGATTAACATGGGGTTGTCTTAGAGTCTCGTTATTTTTTTTTAATATTATATTTAAAATATACATAATAATTATACTATAAATTTAGATATAAAAATTATGTTAGATATGTACAGAAATAACACCTATTATTTACTTTGACAAAATTAAAAATCGAAAATTTCATTTAAATGAAACTTTTATTATTATATTAATATATAAAAAAACATATATTAAAAAATTATATATAATCACAATAAATGATAAATACTATTATAAAAATAAACATTAATCAAATGCAAGCTTTCTATTTGAAAATTCAAAACAAGAAAAAATTTGGAAATTTGTTATTTGAATAATATTCCTAAATTTACTCTTTCGTTTATGCATATGCGTATGTGTGCACATAGTAGAAGACAAACATATATAAGTATTCAAAAGCTTTTGTGTTTGGGAAATTTCTTATTCGGTATTCATTAATACAATTTGGACCTATTATACTACAAATTATTCAAATGTGATTCAAGAAAATGCAATAAATTTTTATTTTTATGGCTTAAATAGAAAAAAAAAAGAGTTGAGACCAAAAATTAACGAATCTGATCAAATAAATAATATATTTATTTTGAAATCATAAAAATTTAAGAACCTATATTACCATAATTGTTTATTTTATTTTTACTAAACTTTGGGCGATGGTAAAAAGAAAGTGGGTAAAGTCTTTTGTAAATTACTAAAATCTTTTGAATCCAATTCACGGTATATAATTTTAAGTTTTCTGCTGAAAAAAAATGTATATTTCTGTAGTTTGAATTTTTCAAAACACTATTTTCTTTTTGTTAAGTCAATGATTAATAATACGTTAAATGAGTATGAAAAGTAATATGATTTTATTTATTTAAGTTAAATTATTTTAATTTGGGTGTAAAGATTAAATTTTTAGTTGCACAAGCTAAACAGTGAGACAGATTTAAAAAAAAAAAACGCAGGATAACTGGATAAGGGTGTTGTGTAGAGCATAGTTTATCAGAGTGTGGAAGAGAGTGGAAGAGTGGCTGCTAGTGCTATGGCAATGGCAGGTTCGCTTTGTATGCTTAATCACAGTGCTTTTCTAGGATCATGTCAACCCTTTTCGGGTTCGAAGTTATTGGCCACCGCTAGGCCAACACCTGCTCTTGTCATCGTTGAAGCTAAAGCCAGAACTAGAAGAGAGGACCGCATTGCCCGTCATGAACGTATCAGAAAAAAGGTTTCTTTCGACCTCGCTTCTCAGCAATTAATATCGTTTATTTGTTAGTAATTGAAGAAGATACACATCAATTAATTAGTTGTAAAATTGATTTTATCTGTGGGACGGTGTTTATATAGTCTACTTTGCGGAGTTATTGTATAAAGATCTTATTCTGTTTGCATTGCGGTTGATTGGGTAGGTTTTCGAAGGAACAATTGTTTGTTAGATAATGCTAGTTGATAATGAAGTACTGAATTTCTACGAAAGATCAAGACACCTTGAAAGAGAATGAAATTGAAATGACAGTGATATTTACTGCAGATTTTGGGTCATTCCTTAACTGAGAGGAGAACCTGAAAAACTTAGGCGTACTTAACTTTTAGTCATTTCTAAGTTTGGGATGAATGGTTTCTGGGATTACGAGTGATCCAGGACATGGACAACTCATTCTCCCTTTAAAGATTAGGAAGGAAAGTGCTACTGTCCCAAAAAGAGAGTGGCCTTGTCCAGACCCAGCAAATTTATAATTATATACTAAGGCAAGAGCTTTGTACCATCCTTGAATAACAAAACTTATAGCATCACTAGCAAACCCGCCACCTGAACCAATAGAGCAGAGGTAGCTATCCTTCTTTTAAAAGCATCAAGCCTTCTGGGTTTACGCCCTGAGTCTTGCACTGATAGAGGTGAATGATTGAGGTGCAAAAGCATTTTCCAATAATCAATTCTTGGGCCACCTCATTTCAGGTTGGAAAGTTTTCAGACTGCACCATTTCGTATGGACAACTTTGATGCTTAGCTGCAAGAATTTATTGTATCTATATTGAGGTCTATTTTCCTTTATTCCTGTGATATCTTTCCTATGGAAGGAAATTTGTGTCTTTGATTTTTGATTATGCATTACACATGCAATCCTATGATGGATTTCTTATTTTCTCAGGTTGAGGGGACACCAGAGAGGCCCAGGCTATGTGTCTTTCGCTCCAACAAGCATCTCTATGTCCAGGTGATTGACGATAGCAAGATGCACACACTTGCTTCGGCTTCAACAATGCAGAAACCCATCTCCGAGGAATTCAACTACGGCTCTGGTCCTACCATTGTAAGTTTGTAGATATAGGTTAGGGGTCATCTTGATCCACTGCCTGAGTGTAGTATCTTTGTCTAAATATATGTTTGTAACAGCTGCAGAGGTCTGTTTAACAAGATGGAAAATTGCCCTTTTATCGTTTATAGATCTATTAATATCTAATTTCATTTTATGTTATCTTGTGCAGGCCTGGTACATTTATTACTCAGAATATGTAGACTAGTCCCCCAGTCATTCTAGAGTTTTATGTGTTCAATGACCTACTTGATGATATTTTGTTGCATCGTAGCTAGATGATAGGCACTTTTTCCAAATGCCCAGTTCTTATTCTTCCACTTTATGCAGATCTCAATGTCTCTTAAAATATTTTTTTCCTCCCTTGTTTGGCAATTTTAATTTAACAACTTCATCTGCCCCTGTGAATCTTTTGGCTTCAGGAAGTTGCAAAGAAGGTGGGTGAAGCCATTGCTAAGTCGTGTATAGAGAAAGGGATCACTAAAGTGGCCTTTGACCGGGGTGGATATCCATACCATGGACGAGTAGAAGCCCTTGCTGATTCAGCACGGGAGCACGGCCTTCAATTCTAAGAATTATTCAATAGTAAGTTGTTCATTCATTTGAAAATTATTTCCATGTTCTCTCTTCTTCAAACTCTGTAGTAGAAGAAAGCATAACTGTGTGGAGAAGATATTATTTTCTAGAACATCTGATAAGAAATGGAAAAGTTTTTCAGCTCTCTTAGCGATCTTGCTAAACCTGGAATAGTGCACATTGTGTATGGAACTCAAATCTTATATCATTTGGCCAATTAGTTTGAGACATAGACATAATCCCATGGTTGTTTGAGAATTGGGATTAAGATCCAAAAAGCTGAAATTAAGGGTACTTTTTGCAATACAGTTATAGAGACTTGTAATTAGTAGATAACCTTTTGCAAAACTATGAAATAGTGATTTTACAATTTGCATTTAGATAAATATCAATCGTGTAATATTCATTTTCCTGACAAGATAAGTGTAATAGCGATTTGTGACAATAATTATCTTCTACGACTTGCATAATATAATTGGGAATTTATTTTTGATTGAGTTGAACCTATTTTTACCATGATTTTTAAGGACAATTTCGGCAATAGAATCATATATTACTAATTAATAAAAGATTACATTGTTAGAAGAATAATGATTTTTTCCAGATAAATATTTTATGTCTAAAAAATTAAAAAGATATAGAGATGAAAAAAAATGCAAAAGGAAATTATTAGTTATGCAATTAGGTAAATTCAAAAAGCTGAACAAGAAATACGAAGTCAACCGTACAACATTAACACAAATGAACAGTTTATATATTTAAAGAGTTCCGGGACCTGTTTGAGTTTTAACAAGTCTCAACCCTATATTATATAAATTATAGGAAATAAATTTTTAATAATAATATATAGTGTGTGAATTTTTGTTTGTCCCGCCCGAATCTTCATTTAGACATATGTTACTAATTTTTAATCTAGTAAAATGTAAAATTTGTGAAAAATTGTCACGAAAATTTTACTTTCAAAATTATTTTATTAAAAATTTTACTCATATTTGATATACTGATATAATTCTCTTAAAAAAAAATTGAGTTTAATAAATAAATGTAAAATATTTTTAAAATATTGAAGAAAATTAAAATAAAAATTTAGGACCTTGATTTATCCAGCAAAAATACTACAAAAGAGTGACGAAAATATTTTAAGTTGGGGTTGCAAATGCAAATACAACCCATTTACACTGGAATCCGGTGGAATTATGAAAACCAATCTATTAGTTGAAGAGCTTAGCTCTGGGACACGCCTTGTTAAGAACGAGCCTTTTACGCTATCTTGAAATTTAAGAAGTGATGGGAGCATTCCATCTAAAATTAACTAATTATTGTGATAAATGCTTTCGCATGGTTAAAATATATTTTATTAATTGTTGTAACGATGACCCATTTAAAAAAAATCCAATAAAAATTTACATAACAGATTTAATAAAAAAAATTAATAATTTTATGGCAAATAATAGACAAATGCAAAATATAAAATTTATTCTCTCTATTAAGAAAAACTTAAATGTACTTCTCTCCCAATTGGTACGGATCAATTATGACGATGATGGACATTTTATTTTGCTTAATTAGTTTTACTTGTTTTTTTGTTTATGTTTATTGTCTGTCACTTTTTTATGACACAAAATCATCATAACTCAAAAAACAAAAATCAGTTAATTGTAAACCTATTAATATAAAAAGTGTATGTATCTTGTACAGTAATTCACCAATCACAAATCTCTAAAGCCATCTAATATTAAAACATATTTGGTATACTTTTCATGCCAAATTTCCACCAAATTTCCTCTTAATCAAACGATTAGGTGGTCATCAAAAGCATCATTTTTTAAGAAGAGTTAAGTGTTTAGTTAACTATTAATGTAATTTTATTAATGTCGTATTCTATAAAACATTCATGTATATCATTCAGGTACATGAAACTAAAGCATGAAATTTATTTTGTTCATCAAATGTTTGATCCTTGTAAGATTAGCAAAAGCCTTAAGAACATGGGTACCACAACAATTTCAGGATTAAGTAAAAATCTGGGCAACAGGACCAAAAAGCGCCAATGCTGTTACCAACTGAACAAGGTAAGAAATAATTCTGTTTAAGTAAAACAATTTATGTCTATATTTGAGATGGTATTTTTCACAATTATTCTGATATTTTTGTTTATGTAGGTGATGGAATAAAAAACTAATACTTTGAACATTTAGCAATACCGTACGACTGACATGTGGAACATATATATGAAGAGGATACAAAAGAAACAAATTCTTACACTGTGAAAGTGACATGCTAAGGTTAAAACAGCTAACGCAATCAACATGCCCCATGCAGAAATGAAAAACTCTCCAAGATTTTGAATGACAGAGTAAAACAACACTGTTTGGGAATATTGTACAACTAAAGAAGAAATAACTCTGTGCAGTTCGTGACAATGAGCAGCAAGAACTCCTATCTTAATTCTTATTTAGGAATCACCTGTGCTTGAAAACAATGACAATTGCAGTGCAGTTATCTTTGCAGCGTCGTTCAAGAACTGCTTCCCTTACGAGACGGCGGCTCACAGCTGTAACAGATAAACCCTCCTGCAAACATTTGTAAGCCTCTTAAGTAATTATAAATCCTTGGACAACAGCAACATAATTGCATGTTCACCACAAAGGAGTGGATAATGATCAGAATCCTCCCAAGTTAAGGGTTAACTTTTAAGTAACATGTTCGATGTCTATAAAATTATCAAGGGGCAATTGTGCCACATTGATAGATAATCCCTCCATGAGAACAACCATTAAAAGGGGAAAAAAATGTGTGAAGGAAACCAACAACCTATCAAAATATTAAAAGTTGTACTAAGTATTTGTTTTTTTACTCTCACAGATGAAATTGCTCTTACCTTCAATAATTTCTGAACAAATTCGACAGCATCACTAGGTCCAAACACCTGCGACAATTCCAGAGTATCTTTTCATAATAACAGGGGAACTAAAAGTAGAAGACCCAAAGAGAAAAACAGACTTTTTTAGATGCACTGAGATGTTAGAAACTATTAAAGGAAGACATACCCCCCATAGACCATCACAACCAAGTATAATGAAGTGCTCTCTCTCTGTTAGCCCAAAGGAATGAATGTCTGGGGTCGCAACAACACCAAACTGCAGGTCAATATATTACTTTCAGATTTCAAAATATTGCTCATAATACGTAGGCTCATAGGTTGTGCAATCACAATAGGAAAAAAAAATGTACTTATACAATATAACGTACCCCAGAAAAGTATCTATAAAGCATATTTCATTTCTGAATGGATAATGAACCCTAAAAGGTAACAAAGCAGTAACGACACAGAAGAATTGTATTGAGCTAACTTCAAAAAGGAAAGAAGAAAATGCACTGCAATGTCATCTAAGTTAAAGATAAGGACTTGAACCTTTTTGAACTGGCGATCTCCAAAGGCCCTAGAAACTTCAAGGCGCCCCTGTAATCGTCCATTTGAGCTGACAGTTCCACCAGCCTGAAAATAGCAAAACATTATAGTTAGTAGATCATGAGGGTTCAATTCAGAATACCAAAAAAATTATGAATTTCTAGGTAACAATGTTATGCATTGATAGAGCTCTTTCTCCAATTCAGCATATCAGACAACAAGTTTCAAGTGTGTTTTGCATGTAAGTAATCCTTACCTTCTGAATACGAGCTCGCTCTTGTGGGTAGATGGCTTTGTGCTCCCTTGTCACCACAATGGCCTTTAATGAACTTAATCCATCTGGATTAGTCTGAGATTCATCAACAATAGATGATCGCGCAACCACTGCTTTTGCATCCCCAATGTTAGCAACAAAAACCTAGAAACAAGTAATGGTAGATCAGATAAATATTTATTTTCTCATAAGAAACAGCAAAAGAGAGTATATTAATGGTGTTACAAAAATGGACCAGAAGTCCACTAAAAAATTGAATAAATGTTCATAAGAAATACAAAAAAGAAACAATCAAAATCATCCACAAAACTAATTAGACAAGTTAAAATGCAATTAGCATATACGAATTTTGCAATTTTGACTGATTCTCTATCAGCAAACTCGGGTAAGAAATTTGTATGCTCATCCACCAAATAAGTCAAGACAAAGCAAATAATCAACCGCTCTCAGTTCCAAAAATTGCTAAGAAGACAGAGAAAGTTCCTTTTGACATGTTTCATTCACCCAAAAAAGTGTATCAAACCTTCTATTCTTACAGTAAATTAAAATTTAATTACATCACAGGCACTTATTTCACAACAAGGATATGGTTTTCACCTTCTAACCGTACTTTCTAAATCAGGTATTTCAATCATTTAGCTAAGAAATAATAAGTTCAAGCAATTGCAAACTTACAGTTCGTCCAAGTACCCAGACACATACAGCTGTAGCACCATCCTGCCATCCTCCTGATATAAGAGTGTTAAACCAAAAATTAGAAGTAAATCATTGTTTTCTAGTATCCCTACTTGAGAATAAATATAAAGACTTTTAAAGAAGGCACAATCAAATGGTATCTAAAATGTCATATTTTTTAAGAGCTAGCTAGCCTATAGGAAGTTCATATCATGTGTTAAAACACTAAATAATAAAATTAAAAGAAAAGGATGGACATTCAAGGCGTTACAAGGTCAAATTAGTTTTACAGGTTCCATTAAGAAAAGGTTTCTAACAAAAATGTTGAAACCAATTACTCCAATAAACAGCTCTATCCCACATCAATTAGTTGGCGACTTCATGCACCTGTGCCACATGGAAGACAAGTAATTTCATACATTAAAAGCAGCACATAAAGTCATTGACCAAACAGATTATGAATAATTATTCTTATGTCCAGTACAAGATGTCAGTAGCATCAGATTAAACAACAAGGAATTAGTATTTCTAACTCTCATACTTCCTCGTTCACAACCCAGTTCTCACTTACCCAAGCATTCAGTTATAAACACAAAGAAAATAACATAGCTTGAAATCATAAAAACATTAGGTTAATGAGTTGGCAATTAATTGTGCCATTTACCTGAAGCACTTTCTTGAAGAAGAGATTCATCGGTTTTGCGAAAACCTGCATTACAATTTACAAACAAATAAAAAGAAAACAAATTGAAAAATCAAATAACAAACAAGAGAGTAATGCAAATAATGTAGAATGAAATACTCGGCATAACTGACTTAAGAAAGAAAGGCAGCAAAACATGAGAAAGTTGAAGTTGTACCATCAAGTATGGCCTTTTTGGCAGCTTTAACATCCAACTGCAACATTATAAGCACGATATGAGACATAAAACCAAGAATCAAAAAAAGTACAACAAACTGAATGCAAAGGCTAACAACTGGCTTCAGTAACAAAAATAGAAGTTGCATGAGCTAAAGAAACGTGAAACTAGAACAAGCAAACACACCAACTCACGTAGTAATCCAGCTGAAATAACATTAGCGTGTAAACGCTTCTCAGCATACTCGGCAGCCAAACGACCACCATGTCCGTCGTATATAGCAAAATGCGCACATCTATTCACAAATTAAAAATAAAATAAAATAAAATTTCAGATTTAAGAAAACTCTTTGAGTTCTTGGAACTGAGAAACAAGAAAACAAAAACCTCAATTTGGCAGGAGGATCAGGACAGGCGTCGAGCATGAGAACCCAAGCATCCTCCATAGTGTGTCTTGAGCCCTTGTCTTCGGCCGCATCAGCTTTAATCTCAACAAAATCATTATTCTCATTCAAAACTTGTGCTTCCTGAACTTTTTCGGATTTTGATTTTTTGGCGACCAAATTTGAGTCTTGGAAGTCACCTTCGCGCTTCTGCTGCTGAGACTGAACCTCCCGCTCACTCATTCTGCCTTCTTCAGTAACCGAAACGCCGTTTGCTGAATTTAATTAATTTCGACCACCAAACGGACCTTGGAAGCATGGTGTTTGGAAGCAAGGGATAAAAGAAACCCGGTTGGTATAGAGATGAACTATCCTGGCTTTTTCAAACTGCCAACCATGCATCGTTTCGCTATTTTATCTATTTATCCGTTTCACTGTCTTATTGGACTAATGTTTATATTGTTTGACCTTAGAACGGATGTTGTCACGTTGACCGCTATGATTTATTTAATTTTTGTTCATGTATTGTAACACATACTGAATTCATATTTATGGCAACATCACCCGTATTTACAAAATTAAACCTCTTGAAGTAAAAAAAAAAAATTGTCAGCTTTTTTATGGGAGATCTTACAGATTTGACCATTTGAAATGTACTTTATCTTAATTTAATTATTTTTACAAGTGTTTGTGCTCTTTATTTTAATTTTTTTTTCTTTTTAGCTATTCAATTCATTTCATGCCTTTAAATGAATTTTATAAGAAATGAATTCATGAAAGGAATAAATGTTAAAAAAATTAAGAAATTAGAAAAACTTCATCTGAGAGATCCAAATATGTCCATGGATTTAGATTAGTATATCCATTATCCATTTTCTGAAAGTCCAGTTCATCAAGTACAATTACACTTTTGTATCATATCTTCTTCATCAAAGGAGCAACTTATTCTTGGTACCACGTGATTCCTTATAAAAAAATTATTCATCAGATTTATCCAAAAACTAAAAAAATTACTACACTCCCACTAAATTGAGAAATAATCAACAAAAATTAGAACTGAAAGCAACAAGGATATGGTTTATCCAAATAAAAGATTTACACTCCCTCTAAATTGAGAAAAAAAATTAGCCAAAAAAAAAAAAGGGATAACAAGGACATAGTTCAACAGAAAACTAGCATCATCTAGTGGTAAGATACAGATTTATTGACACTGATTTTATGAGTACCCATATTCCCCTGAAAATAATGCTGAGACCTATGATGTAGTACTTGTCAGATTAGCACTAAATTTTTTTTACAAAAATTTCATACATGCCGCTACACAATAATCTACTTGATATGATTTGTACATATACCTGTTTCGAGGTCGAGATGAAGAACGAAAACTCAACTTCTTCGCAATTATCGATAGCACCGCTTTGGCGTATGAGTTATGATTTGGGCTACATAGTTGTACAATCACCCAGTGAAAGTGACTACTTGAAACAGGTCATGTTGTGGATTCAGCATCCCTTCTAAGCAACTCCTGCACAATATTTAAATAAAATAAATATGTGTACCAAATGCATATCAATATTTGCAAGCATACCCTGTTGTCTACTGTGCATTAGCAATGGATGTTATAAAAGCTTTCAAACAGAGTAGAAGACTGCTTCTTTTTTCTTCTAATCTTAATTTTCAACATATAATTTTCCGCCAACACCTTGGAATCAAACAAAAAATCCAGAAATACAACATGCATGCTGACCATATTTTGACCTTGAGCTCACTACAACCTATTTTGATAATACAAATTTAATAAAAGCAGGCTTCCACTTTGACAACATCAATTATCAAGCTTGGAAATAACTATAGTTTGCTTGCCTTAAAAATTTTTTGCTATGAAAGTGAAAGGCTATATTGAATTAAAATTAGATTGCATCAAGAATCTAATATGCTGCTCCCTTCCATGGACAATTCTCATTTTTTGTAACATGACAATCTCTCCTTCCACCACATCCACCACAAGGAGACATGCTCACATCCAAAAAAACCTTTTTTCGAGGGCACATCACAAGATTCAATGATGACTTAGATTTGCAGTCACAGTAAAAAACCTTTTCTCGAGGGCAGATCACAAGATTGAATGTTACTGCTAACAGAAAACAAAATAAAATTTTTGATTCATCAAACTATACCTTGATAGTGACAACTCACTATGGTCTGCTTGAGAGAGCGAATAATTATAAACTGTAGACCTCAACGTAATACAAGTGCAGCAGTGAAATAACTATCACACATGCTCCAAATCCAATATATTACTCACTCGTTCTCATTGTGGGAATGGATTACATCCATATTTGATTTAGTAAAGATTTTTCTCCTCCCGTGAAGAGTTTGAATATTGACAATATATCTCATATTTGATTAACAGGTGGTAAATTAGCTTATGACAATGTCCTAGAGTATAAAATGCATGCATTCCTCAAATGATACATGTATGCACGCAATCGCACAATATTTACCGATTTGGTAGCAGCAATTGACAATCGTTGCCTCTCTTTCTTCTCACGGAAGCATTCTCCACACCAGTTAGAGAAATCCTTCTGATACCTCTTCATCTCTCTAAAGACTGAACTGTGGAGAGAAAAATGAACTTTTGATTAAATAATAGGCAATTGAAATTTGACTATAAGGTCTGAAGCACTTCAGGGAAACCAACAGAAAAAAAGGAAAATGACGACAGCAACAGCATCACCTCCAGCAGCTGAATTTCATTATGTTACACATTACAAACCTGAAATTTATCGATTTATATTTGTCGAGGATCAGAAGTAAGACCCACCAAGCATCTTTATTGGCCAAAAGTTCACTAACTTATAAATCGCCATCATTAAAATGGTTAACTTAAAAAGTAAGCAACTGTTACTTATTTTGATGAGTAAGAGAATTTGTATTCTTTGGGGTAAGAGAAATAAAGTAAAAATAAAAAAGTCAAGATGATAGAAATCAACTTCTTTTGCACCAAAAAGTTTTTAGTAGCCCAGAAACCACACTCTAATACTGCATTCCTAGTTGAAGCTCTATATTATATATTCATAAAACATTTTCCCAGAGCCAAAGCAAAAAAAATCCGATTTAATGTCTCAATAGGATTCCATTTGAAATCAACACTTTTGTACTCTATAACCAAGTTGAATGTTCACCAGTCACAGTAAAACTATTTTGAACTTTTTCCCTCTTTAGCTAAATCTGTGGACATGATATGCAGACATGGATCTGATGAACTCCACTGTTTACTCCAATCACTTTAAAGGCTCTCTAAGAGTTGCCATTCTATACAAAGCACCACATATGGTGTAGAGATTGTCCACCAACACTAGGAACCACCAAAAACATTAAAATGTGACATAAAATATGTCATCTATTTATTTACACTTCAAAATTCCATTAAATGATAATTTGATTGTGCAATTTCAGCACATCCAGAACATTACATCAGTCAAACTTCCTATTAAGAGTGACAGTCAAAATGTTAAACTAGTTGACTCAATATGCTACCCAAAAAGGGGCAAGCCAAAGATCCCCCATTTAGGTGAAAAAATGACTCAAAAAGACTTTTGGATTGCAGATAGAAGATTTTTCCCATCACAAGTGATTGAATTGACTACCTTACGGACCTGAACAATTCAGTATGGCCTAGGGGTCAAATTAAGTGCGTTATTATCAGATTTAATTTTGAAGCTGCGCATGTTAAATTTCAAGCCTCTGGATTTACTAATAGTTATCAATAATATGCAGCCCACCTTCTCGAAACAGTATTCTTTATGGAAGTGATCAATAGACAGAAGACAGCAAATGAAGAATTTTAATCAAAATCCTCATTGTTTAACGGCTGTAGGAGTGATAACTGTGGACAAAAAAATTTAATGCAAAAATTGCTGTGAAAGGGGGAAAAGAGGTGAAAAAAACATTAATCATGCCGCTCATTCATTATCTGTATAAGTGATCAATTACTTCTTGCACGGAGTCAGGGGGCCTAAAAACTCATGAAAGCATTTAGCTAGGAACGAAGTGCAAGAAACAGTGAGTACCTTCTGCACCATAAGAGTAAATTGACCCTATGACCAGATGTTGTTGCTCTGGCACCATGGCGGTGGCGACCACGATGAAGAACAGCTCGCCCAGGGACATGAGAGTAATCAAAGATCTCCTACTTTGAGCAAAATATTCCATCAGAAAAATTGTAAAACCATAAAATACTGTGGACTATGACAGAGGCATATTATGAAAATGAAAAACAGAAATAGCAAGAAAAGGAATAGTCTAGCATTGCCATGAATAATTTAAATTAGCAGCACCCTAACATCACCATAATCATTATCTCTGATGTTTTAACTTCAAATCCTTATGCTGTGTGGTCCATAAGTCATGACTCATGATATAGTGACGGTGAGTTATTTAATTCACAGGATAACCCATGAGTTATTTTCTTTTTGATAGCTGAATCCTGAAAATTACTTCTAGTATTCACAATAGAATATATTGTTTAAATATGACTAAGAAAGAAGGGATGAAACACCAAAAATGGAATAGCCTATCATAGATAGTGCTTTAAAAACACATGACGCCAATTTAAGCGCCACGGGTCTCCAACTCCTATAAATGCACACCATCAAGTGTACGAGGATGAACAGTTCATCCACATATGACAGGAAGTTGACTAACTTAAGATTAAAAAACTCTTCCAGGTATGGACTTCAAGCTCTTCTAATGCATAAGTGCTCTTTTGCTCTTAAAAGCAAAAGCCTTAAAAATAAGGCATACAGTAAGTTGAAATCAATAAGCCATTTTGTGGCTTTTTAAGCATTATTCCATAAATTAGTCACTTTCAGACCACAAACTTATTAAGCCCTCAAAATAATGTGGTTATGATATTGATAAACAGCTAGCATCACCTGCAGTGACAGTACATACATTTTCTTTTTTCAGGATAGGAAACAGGTGATGGTGTTGACATAATCATAAATACAAGTCAATGATAGCATTCAACATTTTTGACATGATAAAATCATGGGATAAAGAACAAGTTATGCTGTCCAGAAAGGAAATCGAGGATCTTAATCAACAATATAGAATATAATATTAGGGATAGAAAATGACAACACATCCAATGTAAATTTTATGGTGTATAATAACTCATCACTAAAATAAA
This sequence comes from Melia azedarach, assembly GCA_028052125.1. Taxonomy (NCBI): domain Eukaryota; kingdom Viridiplantae; phylum Streptophyta; class Magnoliopsida; order Sapindales; family Meliaceae; genus Melia; species Melia azedarach. The sequence goes on along the minus strand of CM051401.1, from coordinate 12,984,700 downwards.
AAGACACAAATGTAATTGCATACCAATGCACATCCATACACAGACAACCATAAACTCGTGCATTCATACATCAATACATACATTCAGATATACACCCATTTATATATCATAATGAGAACCAAAAAGAGGTTAAAAGGATGTATTGATATGCAGATTCTTAAATTTTAGGTATGCCCAAGTACCAAACTATTTAAATATCATTACACCATAAAAACTAACATACCTCAGCCTGACTTCCTGTATTTACATGTTTTTCACATCTCGTTCCCCGGAAAAATAATTCTCCACCAGTAAATTGCTTACCCAAGCATACATTCAACGTTACTTCTGAGTCGTCTACATGAAAGCCTACAAATGTAAAACCTTTGGTCATAGCCTACACGATTTTGACTAAAGGGTGAAATCATATAAAGGATATCATGCTGTTAAGTAAAACCTCTAGATGTTAGGAATCAAGATTGCCCGTATTGGGTGCAGAAATACCATAATGCTCATTCAAGTGATAAGTACAAATCCACAGCTAATATTACTCCAGCAGGCTATAAAGAATATGCTTTGGGACTCAGTTTACTGTACTATACCCTGCTCGATACACTTATAAGGTGGTATATAATCGTTAAAGGATATAAAATTAAGTGAAAGAAGTAGGCACCAGTTTAAAATCAGAAAGAAATGCATAAAGAAACCACCTACCCAGATCAACATCTCTATCTTTACCGTATTCAACAACAAAACCATGATGGGAGTCCAGAGTTGATCCGCCAACCTCCAAAAAGAAAACTGTAAAAGAAAGAATAATTTAACAAGTGACTGACAGTTACATAAGTACTACTAGCTTATGTTAACAGTGACAAATGGCATATCTGCATTTGTGTGTGTTTATTAAGTTTGTGGAGGTTGTTCAGTTCACTACAAATGCACATGAAAGGGAGTGTTGAAGTTCAAATAACCTTAGGCTGTTACCTAACAGCTTAAAGTTTTGGGTTAAGTAATTAACAAATATTTATGAGCATAAACATTACCTTTAGATAAAGGACGAATAAAACTCTCCATAAGTTTATCAAGCATGGTTTCAAGCCCAAAATCATCAAGTACAGCACCATATTTATTCATTGTATTCGGTCTCATGATCCGAAAGTTTGATTCGTTAACCCACTTTTCAAAGCTTTCAACCTACAAAATCAAAGTAACATCCTAAGAGAATATACATGCAAAATTACACAGAAACAGATACACTTGAAGATGAGAAACAGATAGATTATTACCTCAGCTAACACTAACTCACAAAAGCGCGGCTGAAGCATCTCAAATGTAAACACACCTGGAGAGGGTTCTGAAATTATACTTCTAAAGCTATCCTCTGTGTTATCACCGATTGCTTTGAGAAATGGGGCCACAAAGAAGTTTGCAGGGTGCATGGTGTATAACTCTCGGTGTAGAGGCTGCAAACAAGGGACAGAACAGTTGTAATGATATCTTCTCTCCTTCAAAAGGTAAAAGGAGAATGGCAGGTATTGATAGAACAGTCGATGTGTAATACCTGATAATTTGATATTATCTTCTGCCGGTATTCTCTATGTCTCAGAGCCTAATGCATGACATTCAATTAAATGAGATTATACAAATCCAGAAGTTGGTTAAATTGAACTGGAAATGAATATTTCCAAAAAAGAATGGCCAACAGATTTAAAACCTGTGAATTTTATTACAGATAACAAATTAAGAGGTTTGAGGCAATACATAAATCTGCTTGTGAAGGGAAGGAAACCTAGAAATAAATCAAGAGTTAAAGCATACACTATCTTGATTGGATGCACAGAACAGAGGATTTATAAGAGCAGTCTAATAAAGATAAATGTTTATATTGCCTGTCAAGGAAAAGAAACCTAGAAACAAATCAAGAGTTAAAGCATACACTATCTTGATTAGATGCACAGAACAGAGGACTTATAAGAGCAATCTAATGAAGATAAATGTAAGCACTATCAAGGAAAAAGGCAAAAAGACCATTGACAAATGCTGCATTACAACACACAATAGCACTAACATTAAAATTGATTGAATGGCAAATAAGTACAGTCTAGTCAAATATAAGTCAAATCAATGCCAAGCTGAGTTGTGTATGATCTAAGACCTCATTAACCATTAGCTTCATATTCAACTTTTAGCACAACTGAACCTCTCTTTGATTTAGTTTTTTAAGTTATAGTCTTCTGCTGGCTTCAGTATCTAAAGGTATTGCATTTAGTTAAAGTAAATCAACCTGAGAGTGAACCAACATCGAAATGCCCTGCTACACCATCACTAACTTTAATGTTTATGCTCTACACATTCCAGATTTATTTAAAATTGAATTTTAGAACCAATTCAAAATTAAGCACTGATAAACAAATCAAAATGGATATCAGAAACACATTTATTTAGTAACAAGTTGGTTGGAAGTCACGCTATATTTCTAATATCTTGGTAAAGTAATAAAGAAAAAAAAATTCTTAGTGAAATGCAGAATACTGAGGGTAAAAAGAGCAACTTCATGATTAGAGGGCATGTTTATCATCCACGTGCATAATTACACAATTTTATCCAGGAAACTTACCTAAGAGTCCGCTTTCTAGAACACTAGCTTTTTCCATGCAAAAGGAACTGAAAGGGCATTTTTGTCACTTAACTTTTAATAACATGTCCGTTGGAAATGAAAGAAGGCAACGCATCCAACCTATGCTAAACCCTAATCAGAATTTCGCAAGATTCTTCCGATTATATCCCCTCTTTCAATTTTCTAACAGAAATTATACACCAAAATGATTTACTAAAATGGTATAGTACTTGGAAAAAAATTATATTTTTTTTTTGCCGTTGTTTTTCCGCCAAAATTGCAGCAAAAATCAAACCACCGATTGGAGAACAATAAACAAAGAATCGAGTTTAAATTTCACATACTCTGGTCCTCTCCCCTTGCGGCAAGTACTTCAACAGAATCTCTCTCATAAATTTCACTTTTTCATCTCTGTTCGCACCAAGCATAGTCGGAGGCAAGTACCTCTCCAGAGAGCTAAAAATCGACGGACTGAAATCCAGCTGCAGATCCTCGTAGCTCTCCGGCTTGTGGTCCTTGTTAGGGTTCAACCTCAGCCTCTGGTTTTGGTTCGGCGCCACCACCCCCGCCGGCTGCAACTGCCTCTGGCTCAACTCTCCCGAAACGATGCCGTTTTTCACCTCTCCGGTCGCCGCAGCTGCGTCCCGGCGATCACCGGAGGACATGGTGAGAAGCAGAGAGGGAAATTCAAAGAAGTTCAAGGCTTTGGATGGGGCATTTGTGAACATAAAATTTAATGGAGTTAAAAATTGAAACTTTCGACGAAATTAGGGTTCTGGGAGTTTGTTTCAGCAGAGACGTGAAGGAGATGGTGATCTTTGCAGTTAGGGTTTCGGCAAAAAAGAGAACGGGTAGTTTTTGCAAGGATGTTATTTTTAAAATTATTGTAGTTTCTTCGGGTTGGAGAAAGCACGCAATATGCTAGAGCGTGCATTGAACGCGCACATGATATTCGTAATGATTGGGGCGTGTAAAATCTCGCTTTTGGAAACGGTTGGATTGTGGCGATAGTTTGTTGGCAGAGAGGACTAAATAGTTAAAGATGTTTCCAAGACAACAAATTAAATTGGATAAAGTAAGACAAATTATGCAATTCCGCAAAGCCAAATTACATTTTACCCAATCTTGGAAGGTTTTGGACAATAATAAAGGATAAAAAAATTACTGAAAAATAATACAAACGCCCCTCGATAAATTAATTATCATTTACGTTTATTGTTCACGCTCCATGCCTCGTTAAAAAATATGTACATCATCTGTATCATATTCATACACACGTGTATTTGATTAACAATATATATATATATATATATGTACATGGTATGCTCAACATATTTTATACAACATGTGTAAACTGATCCCAATATTATATACTAAAGCTATATTTTACATAAATTTTTATATTATTTAAAAAAAATTGAGTTTACAAAGTAACGAGTAGATATAAATTATAAAAGAATATATATTTCTATGTATTATTATAAAATATTCTAAAACTATTCATAAATAAGATATTATTTATATATAAAAATATACTTCATAGTAATTCTATTTAACTAATGCTCAAAAAAATTCCAATGCTTGATAAAAATACCATTATCCAAGCGAGAAAAGTATACTTAATACTTGAAACCTTCGTATTATTGTTCGAGTAGCACACAATTTATAGTTATATTATATAGTTGTATTTTTATATGTCTCAAGAACCTAAATTTCATTAATAGTTTTTGCAAAATACTTTCAATAACTACAACTAATTTTTAATTATGTAGTAATTATTTTCATATAATTACTAAATATCATGTATAAATTGAGTATCATTTTTCATGCAATATATTTAAACACACCAATATACAATTCAGTTGTGATATAATTAATATTTTATTGTATTAAAAATATATAATAATTTACAAATATCATCCCACAAGTTGATAGCTCAATCTTAAAAAATTTCAAAATTTTTTAAATATTTCATCATTGCTTCTTAAAACATAATATTAAAAAATTTACTATTAAAATTTATTTAAAATTTAATATATATTATAAATACAATAATAAAATCGTTCTAATCTTGTAAATATATGAACTATTAAATTTTTAGATACCGATTCAACTTAGCTTTTTCCTGAATTCATCATTCTTCTCTACTAAATTTTCTCTCTCTTTTTCCTTTCTATTTCTTCTCTCCTCTCTCATTATCTTTTATTTTGCGTTTGGTAAGCTGTCGGGTTTCAATTGTTAACATAGCCTCGTTTCCATTCATTTAGTAGACGACTAGACGTACGTCACTCGGACAAAATTGAAGGCGGCTTACCATGCTAGCTGTGCGGTCAAATTCTCGCCACATGTCCAAGAATTGCCAATTGTTCCTTAAAACTCAACTTAAAAATTTACTTCAATCAATTCTCGTCCAACAAATCTACTCTCACAAACAGTAACGAGGTAAGTATAATCAGACTAAACTGTGATTCTCGTCCAAACAAAGTCTTTGAATTTAGTAAATATGACTCTTTAAAGATTATATTCTACATATATTAATATAATAATGTCATGTCGACAATATTGCTCGAATTAGGTTATTTTAACTTAAATTTTTTATTAAAATTAACAACATAAAATTTTATTTATTAATATTATATAATTTAAGGTAGATATAATAGTATAATTGAATTGGAAACACCGAATACTACTTTTAAGGGAAATTGACAGATGCCCCCCTGAGCTATTAAGAAAGAACAGATACCCCCCTGGTGTTTCAGCAACGACATAAACCCCCCTGACATATCAAAAAAAGACAGATACCCCCCTGGAGTCTAAACACTGTCAATTTGCCGTTAACCTGGGAGGGGTACTTTAGTCTTTTTAACTATAAAATAAAATAAAATAAATAAAAATCCTACGATTTTTTGAAGGCCGCCTAGAACTTTATCTAAAATAATACACATACAGAAATATATTTTATCCTTGATTTTTTTTTACCTATTATGCATTCAAATATTTTTCATAATTTTACTATTAAACATTTTATTCTTATTAATTAATTTATTACATAAACCACTAAATAGATGGCCAAAATGATAAGTAACTTTTGCTGCCTTTTTTTGTTTTGAGTTCAAAAAGAAATTCATTAATAGGAAAACAAAAGAAAATTACAAAGAATGAGCCAAAAAGAAGGCTAAACCAATCTAGACAAAACATATTAGTGCTAGTCATCATCAAACTTGTTTAAAAAAAGACAATTTTTCCTTGCAAAGACTAATTGTATCTCATAATAGCCTTTGCATCAAATTGAATCAAAAACTGCCAGAAAGCAATAGACAGCATCAAATAAATTGTAATAGCTAACAAGGTACAAATTCCACCAGTATAAATAAATCAAAGTTGGCAGCAGTAAGCATTCCAACAATAATCAGCAGCTTCCACTAGCACCGACCAATAACTGCAGTAGTAAAAATTCCAATGATCAGGAAAGCACCAGAGAACAAAAATGATTAATAGAGAAGAAAATTCAGTACCAAAAGCATTCAAGCATTAAAAAAGGCGTGAAAACCTGACCATTTAGTTTAGGCTATAACTATATTAATTAAAAAATTGAAACTGGGAGCAATAACATTGAAGGGAAGCATGAAAACTTGACCCTTCAGCAACAAAACAAAAACATTAAAGCATTACCAAAGCAAATTGCAGCAGAAAGTGGTAATAAGCTGCAGTAGAAAAATAGCGGTGCAGAATTTGGAAGCAACAAAATAACCAAAAATAGAAAAAACCTGCAGCAGGAAGTGGTAACAAGTTGAAGCAGAAAAGTAAGAGTGCAGAAGTTGGCAGCAACAAAATGACCAAAAGCAGAAGAAAATCTGCAGCAGGAAAATAGCAACAGGAAATGGTAACAGGAGCAGGAAGTGGTAACAAGCTCCAGCAGAAAAATAAGTGTAGAATTTGGCAGTAACAAAATAACCAGAAGCAAAGAAAAATCTGCAGCAGGAAATTAATAGCAATAGAGTTAACAATACTAAAAGCAACACTAACAAGCCACAAACCAAAATAGAAAGCTAGACCTTCATGGTGAACTCAAGTCAAGCCAACATACAAACCAACATATGAAGCATAAATACTCTCAGCTGTAGGGAACTAAAGTCAATAGACCTTCATAGCTGCAAAGAAGGCCTCAGTCATTCATCCGAAGGAAACTTGAATATGCAATCGAAGAAAACGGAGGCTGAGATGAACATTGTACATGCCTCTGATCATATCCATATGAGACAATGTTTGCTGCATTAAGTTGAATTGAATTCCTATTTCTCTGGCATGAAATGTCCATTTTCAACATTTCCCTGCAAATACAATGAAGAAAATGGAATATGAATTTATCAATCAAAATTTACAGCATACATTTCATTAATAATAAGTCTGAAACAATTATGCATATAAAATATAAAAATATAAAAATTATATTACGAACCCTAAACATAAGAAAAAATGTAATATAAACGAGAAAAATCAACATGCATTTAATTTATCCAGAACAAAATCATGTTTTCACAACGTATTACCCACCAATTTTACATTCATCCACTTAAAATAAAAAATACCCAAAATAGCATTCAAAACCCTAGCCCTAACCCATATTTAATATTTGAAGCTCAAATGCAATAACAAGTTCAAATACTTTCTTTCTTACTAAAATCATCCTCATAATGCGTTCAAAATGCATTAGAGACTAAATAAGTTGAAGACGAGAGTGGGTTTACCTTTTTCAACTTCAACCCACGTTCAACCCGCTTCGAAAACCCGTAATGCTCGCAACAACAGGTCTGAAATCACCAAAAAGCTTGTCTGAATCCTTCAACGCCACAGTCGTCGCCGTCGTCAATGGAAGCTTTCGCCCTAAAACTTCAACCAACAAGAGAAACGAGAGAGTCGTGTAAGAAATCGATAAAATGAGTCCTAAACAGCCTTCAAAAATCGTAGGAATTTTATTTTATAGTTAAAAAGACTAAAGTATCCCTTCCAGGTTAACGGCAAATTGACAGTGTTTAGACTCCAGGGGGGTATCTGTCTTTTTTTTATATGTCAGGGGGGTATATGTCGTTTCTGAAACACCAGGGGGGTATCTGTTCTTTCTTAATAGTTCAGGGGGGCATCTGTCAAATTCCCCTACTTTTAAATTTCTCTTAGATTTGCAATGCAAATTTTTATCTAACTATGAAGTCAAAAGGTAACAACAGTTAGGTATAGTCCAACTAAGACATAAAAATTAATTTGCATTTCTCATTAAGTACATATATATATTTTGAACAAATTATTTATTTATACTTTAATTAAATTCATATCTATTGAAATTGTAATAAAAAAGTAAACATGATGTTTATTGATTTGTATTTTATTTAAATGATATTCTCAAGAGTGAAATAATAATAATAATAATAAAAGAAAAAGTTAAAGTTGAGAGCACGTGCAATTATTAAGTGCGTTGGTTTAGTCGATCGCAATTTGGAATAACAGTATTACGGTCCCTAATGTTTTATATGTTTACAAAAAAAGACATAGGGTATCCATTCATATCAAATAAGTCACTAACCCGGATATGAAATGACTAAACTATCATCTTTTAGTACTAAGGTTAAAGCAAAGAATGTAGGGGTAATTTGATAATTTCAATAGCACTCAACGGCATATTTACTACCGATGGACGGACTATAGATTGTGTATGACGACATAAAACCTCAAGGATCCAGATGTTATTACTCCAATATAAATTTTACCAGCCCTTTCTTTCTTTTCATTTTTTATATTCATTTTTTAAAATTGTTTTTTATTTTCTTTTTCGCCCTTTTATCCAGCAGCACCAGCGCACTCATCAAGACGAATCTATCTTCACCAAAATTCTGTTTGGAAGAAAAGAAAATAAAATAAAAGAAAATATAAACTTCTCAGAAAATCGGCAGAAGCCACCGTAAGCTGACACATCATCTTCTCCTTTCTTTCTTTTGTTTGCCGTTCTTTAAATCCATTCATTCGATTAATTGTTTTTTTTCTTCTGAGAATTTTCAGGGTTTCGTTTAGAGTATATTTGCTGTTTTGACCGCCATGTTGGAAGAGAAATCTCGTCCACCAACCCTGACGTTTATATAAGGCGGAGGCTTTCTAGCTTTCTGATTGATTTTTGTATCTGAGCCGCTTTATTATATAATATGCGAATTAGGGTTAGGGTTTTTGATCAGAGGCCTCCGAATCGGTGTGCGTTGTACTCTGTTCTATTATAATCGTAGTAAAATTAAGGGCTAGATATATATTTTATGTTTTTAGTTTATTTATTATTATAATTTTTGTTGGTGTTTTTTCTACCATATTTTTTTGTAGCTTCCATCCAATACTGTACAATCAACGATTATTACATTGTTACTTCTCCCTTCGTTGTTTGTTTCTGATTCGATGCATCTCAGAAAAAAAAAGTTGAAATATCTGTAAAAATAAATCAATAAAATTATCATATTTAACAAAACCGTTTGATCGAGAAAAAAAAGAAAAAAAAGAAAGGAAAAATTGTGAAAAATAATATTAATGGGGAGCAATAACGGACAGCGGTTGGGCATAACAGAGCCCATATCATTGGGAGGTCCAACCGACTATGATGTGATGAAGACGCTCGAGCTTGAAAAGGTTTCAGTTTTGAATTTGTGACTTAATAGTTCTGAACTGTGACTTAATAGTTCTGAACTGTGACTATGGTTATTTTTAGCTGAGTTTGTACTACATTCTGGATTTTGTGTGTTTCAGTATTTGCGGGATGTGAATTTATATGAGAGTCAAGAGGAGGCAGTGAGTAGAGAGGAAGTACTTGGGAGACTAGACCAGGTTCAAAGCCCTTTCTCAGCTCTCAGTCTTATATGTTATATATGTTCAACTGAAGGCTGTAAGCACCCTTTGTAATGTAGTTTGTTGGTTCGTTTTGTTTAACAGGGTTATAAAATGATGAAAAATTATAGGTTTAAAGTTTTTGTTTAGATGGGAATGTCAGAAAATGCCTTTGCTGATTTGAATCTTTAATGCTGATGCTGTAAAATTAAACAGATTGTGAAGATTTGGGTCAAGAAGATTAGCCGTGCGAAAGGTTTGAATGAGCAACTGGTGCAAGAGGCAAATGCCAAGATATTTACTTTTGGTTCTTACCGGCTTGGGGTATGATGACGTTATCAAACGGTTACCTTTTATCTGATTCTCCTTTCCCTATGCTTATGATATGACATATATTTACATGCCTCTCAATTGGGAATCCTTTTACTTGTATGAATAAAAGCATGTCCGCCAAAGATTCTAACTTTATTAAACGAATAGAATCTGTCTCTATTTTGGAAGATTGAGTTCATGTGTTGTTTTAAGGGAAGTTTCTAGCAATAGGTGATTATCTGTCATGTTAAGAAAAGTTGGTGATGACTATAGAAGTTGTCAATGCATCAAAGCTGTTGGTGTAACATGCATTAAGGTTTTATAAAAGACAAGATGTTTTCCATAATCAATATGTCCTTATGTTCAAAGCAAAGAAATAATTTTAGGTCATATGGGAACCATAGGCTTCCATAAGAAGCTTGTTTCTTTAGGACCGATTCTGCTGTTTATGTTCAACACATTGGCTCATACAAGAAGAGGGAAGAAATTTTTTATCAGTGATATACTTTTACTATCTATTGAGATGAAGACATTCATCTCTATAACCCAAAAGAATATGATCTGTAGATTAATGTTCATGTCTTGTGCTTGGAGATATTGAATATAATGATATATGAATAATATTTATAATTATATTGTGTTTTAATACTCTTTATCTGGATTATCATACTTTTACACTTTTGTTTTTGATTTTTATGTTTTCATAGGTGCATGGTCCTGGTGCAGATGTAGACACACTTTGTGTGGGACCTAGGCACGCAACACGAGAAGTGAGATCAGCTCTCTTGTATTTATGGTTCAAAAAATTTAATTGCAGTTTAGGTAATGTTTTTTATGAACTTAAAATTGCTTCCAATTGCATTGGCTATAGGAAGACTTCTTTGGTGAGCTACGTCAAATGCTTTCAGAGTTGCCTGAAGTTTCAGAATTGCACCCTGTGCCTGATGCTCATGTTCCAGTGATGAAATTCAAATTCAATGGTGTTTCTATAGATCTTCTATATGCGAAACTCTCTCTTTGGGTCATTCCTGAAGTAAGAAAACAACTCCTCCTTTGTTACCTTTGTGCATTATTAATATTTTGTTGTTTGTCTTTTAGTTATGTTATCTGAATCGCTGGGATGGACTGTTTTTATTATCATTTAGCTGCCATTTTGGGGCGATCCTACAACATAGTGTGGTCATCTGCAATTGCAGTTTATTTTGCTTTAGGAGATGGGCATGAATGATTGTGCCGTAGGTATAGCCTGATGCCATGTTTTTGGCAAACATAGAAGCTTGTACTTGCAACATATGCCATTGCAAGGCAACTAACAACATTTTTCTCGAATGGTGGCAAGCTCAATGTTGAGGTTTATCATATATATCTGATAGGTTTAGGAGTGCTTCTTCTGAGTCACCATCCTTATATAAGCTATATTTGTAATGCTTGACAGAGCTATGCACAGACTATGGTCAGGCTTACAGAATAGCTATGAACCTGTTGAAAGAGTGGAAGAAAAAGACGACAGTTTTCTTTAGATGACTACACTTAAGTAAGTCCAAGCATGGCTGAACTAATTGGGATTTCCAGATCCCGAGGGTAGTATTATGTTCTATTATTTGAAATTAGATGAGAGGAAGATGAGATCTTGATGGACTCTGTATTTGTATGCCTTCAGCAATACTCTCTTAGAGTTGATGGATTCACTGCCAGGTTTTGAGGTTACAGTGTTATGTTAGGAAAGATGAGTAGCTGTTAGAACCATGGTGGCATTCCAGATAGATTATTGATAGGTTAAGTTTGAGGCATCTGACCCTGGAGTAAACCAATAAATCAGACAATGGGGCATACTTGGCTAGTGGAAAGGTTGGGGAACATTTTAGAGATATTTTGTATGCTGTTTGAGCATGAACTCCTTGGAGAACAAGAATATAGTTCTTTAAGAATTCATTTTACTATCACTGATATCATGCTTATATGGAACGAAAAGTTGCTTATGTTCTAAGTTTATACAAAATTGGTCTTGGTAGCTGTTTATAATACTTTAATTCTGACACAGGACTTAGATATTTCACAAGACTCAATACTGCAGAATGCAGATGAACAGACAGTTCGTAGTCTTAATGGTTGCAGAGTAACGGACCAAATTTTGCGTTTGGTTCCAAATATTCAGGTTGTGGCTATTGCTTCATAAATTTTATGTGTTAGTGAAATTCAGTTTTGATTTTTTATATAGCATATTGTCTGTGATTGTGTTTCTGTTTCTTTTGGTGCAGAATTTCCGCACAACATTGAGATGCATGAGATTTTGGGCAAAGCGTCGTGGTGTTTATTCAAATGTATGGGGAGGTTTACTTATAGGGAGGATTTTAATTAAGTGCCCCTATTAACTGTGGTTCTGAATGTTTTCTTTCTTAATTCGGATACATTTCCCTTCATTTTGTGGTGTTTGCTGTCATGAGCAGGTTGCAGGGTTTCTTGGTGGTATAAACTGGGCATTGCTTGTTGCTCGGATATGTCAGCTATATCCTAATGCACTGCCCAATATGTTAGTTTCACGGTTCTTCAGGGTCTATAATCAGTGGCGCTGGCCAAATCCGGTTATGCTTTGTGCTATAGAGGAGGGATCACTTGGTCTTCAAGTTTGGGATCCTAGAAGAAACCCAAAGGATAGGTTCCATTTGATGCCCATAATTACTCCAGCTTATCCTTGCATGAACTCCAGCTATAATGTGTCTTCGAGTACCTTACGAATTATGACGGATGAGTTTCAGCGAGGACATGAAATTTGCGAGGTATGACTTGTGGTACATGCGGATATTTCTTATTTTCCATTAGGATTACATGTGCATTAAGAGATAAACAATTCCACAATGATTTTTCCTGTTTGTTTGATTCATGTCTAATTAATTCCAATCTTGAATCTCATTTTTTGCGTATGATACTTTTAACAACATTGTTAATTCTTCTGGTGGGATTGACTACAATACATCTAATACGTTGTTACATATATTCTTTCTTTTTCAAGCTTTACATAAATGTTTCAAGTTTTGGAGTTTTAAAATTTACTTTAAAATTTTAAGTTTTGTGTTAAAGTTTTCAACTTTTATGTAGGATGTTTCTAATTTTATGTTGCAAAAAGAGTGTGGATGTAAACATCCACTGTATTGTGGCCAAATCCCTTCTGGTGATTTTGGATTGTCAGAACAACAACATGGGTAATTGGACTGTTGATCTGAAATGGTGTTTCGCTGTCTTGCTGTATTAGGGCTTTTTCTTTGGGTTGTGGTAAAGATAAATGTTCTTGTGTTTGATAAGTACCATCACAGTTTAGTTATATAATTGAGTCTCATTTCTAGCATATTTCTGGGAATAATTGTCTTGAAATCTTCTCAGAATCTTCTTCTTTTTTCTTTTTTTCCCTTTAAATCTTATTTGACCCTGATGTTTATTTGAATTTCAGGCTATGGAGAAAAATAAAGCTGATTGGGATACACTTTTTGAGCCTTACGCTTTTTTTGAAGCGTATAAAAATTATCTACAGATAGATATCTCTGCAGAAAATGATGATGATTTGAGAAATTGGAAAGGATGGGTTGAGTCTCGCCTCCGTCAGCTTACATTGAAGGTTAATTCCACAACTCTGTGCATGGCTGTTGCATTTTTTCCTTCAAATACAGTGATCCTAATTTCATTATTTCTGTGGAATCTAGATTGAGAGGCATACTTATAACATGCTTCAGTGCCACCCACATCCAGGGGATTTTTGTGATAAGTCAAAACCTTATCATTGCTCTTACTTCATGGGTTTGCAACGGAAACAAGGAGTTCCAGTTAATGTGGGTGAACAGTTTGATATAAGGTTAACTGTTGAGGAGTTTAAGAACTCTGTCAACATGTACACACTAAGGAAGCTTGGAATGGAGATCAGTGTTATGCATGTAAAACGTAGGAGCTTACCTAACTATGTGTTCCCTGGTGGGGTTCGACCTTCTCGTCCATCTAAAGGAACTTGGGATAGTAGACGGGCTTCAGAACTTAAGGTTCCAAGCCCTGCTAAACCAGAAGGATCAGATGAGGGAAGGAAGAGAAAGCGGGTGGATGATAGTGTAGATAGTCACTTGAGAAATGCCAAGTGCTTTGCTGCGATGCCTTCTTCTAGTGGGGAAGTTCGTGAGGGTAGCCCTCCTATGAGCACGATGAGTTCATCTTCTATAAATTTAAAGGTTGAACATATGGATGCAAATGGGTTAGCAGAATCAACTAGAGAAAAGGTTGAGAATAATTCTACAGATGGCGTAAGAATTTCAAGAAATTTAGTGGAAGTTTCCTCTCAAAATGGTGAGATGGATAGACCTGTGAAAGTTGAACCTCTTAGTAAAACCCTATCAGTTGATTCATCAAACTCTAAAGAGGCTGAAAAGCTGGCGATTGAGAAGATAATGTCTGGTCCATATGATGCTCAGCAAACTTTTCCACAAGAGGTTGATGAACTTGATGATAATTTGGAACTTAAAAATCAAGTCAAAGATTTTGGAGGGAACACACAAGGCAGCTCAATGGAGTCTTCTACAGTGAATGCAGCAGTAACAGCAGCTTCAGTAACACCTATCAATGCAGGCGGTCCTTCCTCTGCTTCATACCCAAATGGGAGCTTAGAGGAGCTTGAGGTCTTATCTGCTAACTCTATAACTTTTACTGGGCTCTTCAAATATTTAACATTTCCAACAGATAGCTTATTGGTTTATTCTGTTTTCATTGCTATTTTTACTTACAATTATTCGGTTCCATATTGGTTGCATTTATTATTGCAAATGCCATGGGTTTCAGAATTTGTTGACCTTGGAAAACATCTATTTTTCCCTTGTTTTTTTGTTTGTAAGGAAAAGGATAATGGAAAAGAAAGAGTTGACATTGGGCTTTCCAGGAACGGGTTGTAGATAAATTTCTTTTGACTTTTATGGATTGCAATCTGAAAGCTTGAGTTTTTCATGTCATTGTTCACCAAAGTGGTTGTATTAGAATAGGTTGGTGATAACTCTTACACCTGAGGAGAGTTGATAAAATTGACACTTAATGAAGAACATGAACAGCTTTGAGATGCTATTGAGGGCAAGAAACTTTTTAAATATTTCATGGAAGACAAAGTTGATTAGTATGTTTTGACTTCTTCCAGACAATAAGTAACTGATTTTAAATATCTTCAGTTTAAAACATATTTAGAATGATGTGAAATTGAAAGTAAAGAAAATCCCTGAAGTAAGTGGAGTGAGTCGCCAAAAACAATAATATGATAACTTCAAGTTATAGTTTGTCTTTTGCTTGAATATGCCATGCAAGTGGATTATCTTCCCACATCACAACATGTAACCTTACATGGTGTTTCTTCTATGAAGCCTGCTGAACTAATGGCACCACTCTCAGCTGGGATCCCTGCTCCACCTGTGCCACAGCGAAAGCCGCTAATCAGGTAATTAGTGTTGAAAAATCAGTCACAACTATATTCTTAGCATGCAATAATATTTGTATTTTTCATTATTGGGAATAAACACTGTATCTTTGTCCTTTTCATTTACTGCCTTTTTTTCTTTTTATACTCTTCTGCTATTCATTTATTCATTTTATAAATCAGAATTGACTCTAAAAGGCTTCTGTTGGGATATTATGATATCCACTGGATCTTTCTGGTGTTTTTTTAGCAAGCAACTGAACATTTCTTTCTTCTCCTGTTTGCAGGTTGAGCTTCACCTCCTTAAACAAAGCAACTGGCAAAAGCACGTGAAGGGATTTTGAGTCTCTGCCAGAGCCAGACTGGTCTCAATGGACTGTTAAAATCTGTGTATAACAAGAAGTTGACGAAATTTTTGTTTCTACTTTTTGTAATAATAATAGAAATATATAGCGATTAATAGTTTTTGAGCACATATTTTCTTTTTCTCATATTCACCCTGATAAGTATGCTCATGAATGGAGGAGGAGGAGAGCTGTGAGGTTGTTGTAAGGCATGCATCCTGCTCTATATTTAATATGTGTTTGTGCTTCTCAGCCTCCATTTCTTCTGCCATCCTCCTGAATGCTTATAAATACATGACAAAGACTAGAATATTAAGCAACCACAAGAGTTGCATTTTTTTATTTTTCCCTTTTAATTCGTTTTTCGAAACAGCTCATGTGGACACAAATTGTGTACGTATTACTTTTGAAGTATAAATACCTACTAGTATTACAATAAGAGTTTTACTAAGAGTTTCTTTTCGCACGTATAAGTAATTGCAAATCATTCCAAAGTTTTTCGCACGTACATGCAGTTGTAGACCACTCTAAACTAAAGTTCTTCGCCCTGCGAGAGAATCTTTTGAATATTAATTAATTTTTTTTATGATACTGGTACTTAGATTCGGGGTTCAATGGTTGGGAAGCGTTAAATGTACTCCAAATTAATCGAGTTAACATTTATGGGATTTATTCACTTTTACATGTATTATATATGATTTTTTTTAATTTTTTTAAGGAATAGAGATATTCCGTTGAAAACAAATGAAACATATAAACCCATTAATATTGTTAACAGGTAAGATGTAGATTAATATTTAATCGTTTTATTTAAATAATTTTCCCAATTCAGTAAGTATTTTAAATAAAATAAGTCATGATACTTTAGTCATCTATTTTTTTATCTTTGCGTTCACTTACCTTTTTTCAATACATAAATATGAATAATTGTAAAGGGTACGTTAGTTTTTTCAATTTTTAACCAAGTAATTTGACGCAGATATTAGATTAATTTTATATATTGAAAAATAAATAAATTGACATAGATATTATAATTGTAAATTTAAAAAACAAAACACTAGGACAGACAATCAGACATATCTTTCCCTTTATCCTAACCATAATTAACATTATTATATTATTAGAGTACTAAATGATCGCAGAGATTATGTTTGCTGTCTTTGTCTCTACATGCTTTAATTAACATTATTATATTATTAAAGTCATAAATAATCTCACAGATAGATGTTAGCTGTGTGTCTGTCTCTACATGCTTTAAATAAAGTTAGTTAATTAGTTGAGTTGATTACCGTGTATGATCCTAATTCGATGTCATCTCGTCCCCTCCATATTATTAGAGTTGACTGTTGAGCACCTCTGGGTTTGAGTTGAGTTCAGAGATAGAACAAGGAAGATATGGAAGAAAATAAGCTTGACTGTATATTGGTACCCTCAGGTCTGTTTGTGTTTGCTGTATATCACGTATGGCTGCTTTTAACCATACTCCGCAACCCCAGAAGAACTGTCATTGGTCTTAATGCCGAGTCTCGCCATCAATGGGTCCATTCCATGATGACAGTAAGTCATTCTTTTTTTCTTTTTTAAAATTTCTTTCTTGTTTCTGATCTGGATCTGCATTTGTTTCTCAATAGAGTGGTTATTGTAGATTCTTGAAAGTTTTTGAGAGTTATGAGTGTGAATAGGTGATCTTCATAGAAACTGTGGAATTTAGTTAGGAAAGCACCTTCTGGGCATTTGTTGTGTGATTAAGACATGATTATATATTAACATGTTTAACCAGTGATGGTGGTTTTTTCTTTCTTTCTTTTTTTCGTTTTTATCATCTTTTGATGCAATATTATTTTCAGGGACTTAAAATATTTATGATGTCTTTTATGCTTTTGTAATACTTTGGCTGAGCTTTCTATTGCACCAATGTTGAACGAAATCAAAGATTGCTTAGATATTATAGCTTTAAGGCCTAATGATCCTTACAAGAAGATCTAAACTCTTTTAGGAAGATAGGTTTGAATATGAATAAATCTGGCAGGTAGCTAGATGTTGGTGGCATAATTGAGGTTCAATCTAATTGCTAAAACTTTAAAGACCGGAATGCTTATCAGGTGATATGGATGTGCCAACGGTTACCTTTTATTGATTAGGAAACCCCCAAGTGTCTGATGAATAATGTCCCAAGACAGCAGATTTAGACATAGTTGGTCTTTCCTTTATGCATAGTAAGTGCTTGGGTGATATTGATATTGATTTACTTTGTGCTGGGATAAGGTTGAATAATTGACTGTTTTATTTTTCTAAGATTTTATTGTTGGTCAGAGAAGAAGCTGTGGCTAGAGGACCAATTTACAGTGAATGTAGGGTGGGCTTGTTGAAAAAATTAATGTTTTGGAAGTTTATTAGCACTCAGTTGAGAAAGACAGCAACTAGAATTAGCTTGAAGGACAAAGAAAAGGACTTTTACTAGAAGATGAAGATGGAGAGAGTTTCTTACATCTAGCGGACCTAATCTGTGATTTTAGAATTAATTTTACAATTATCTAGTTAAAATTACTGCTGTTTTACGTTGTCAATCATTTTGGAAAATGATGCTCAAAGACATCCAGTTCCATTTTTGACTTGTTTTGATGCGATGAAGCTCTGATGACGATGATAATGCATGTGATTGCACCTATTATTCTTGGGAGCAGGTTTACTAGTTATGGGAAGTCTATTTTGCATTTAACCTACCAATAGTTCAGTAAAATTTACATGGAAAACAGGCATCCATATATTGGATTGAAATAATTTTTGCTGAAAACAGGCACTAAAATGTGGACTTTTTAGCTTCTTATAATAGTGCTCACTGTGATATCCTTCATATTATTTTCAGGATCCCTTGAAGAATGGTGTTTTAGCAGTTCAAACAATACGCAACAACATTATGGCATCCACACTTTTAGCTACGACAGCAATCACTCTTAGTTCACTGATAGGTGTTTTTGTGAGCAGCACATCTAGCTCTGACAATACAGCTTCAGAATTAGTTTATGGCAACAAGACTTCCATATTATCTTCAATCAAGTATTTTACTATTTTGCTGTGTTTCCTTTTTGCCTTTCTTTGCAATGTGCAGTCTATTAGATACTATGCCCATTGTAGCTTTTTGGTTACCCTGCCTACGTCTAAAGGCAAAAGAGATTCTCTTGAGTATGTTGCGAGAAACTTGAATCGAGGAAGTTTCTTTTGGTCCTTTGGACTGCGAGCTTTCTATTTGTCATTCCCTCTTCTCCTGTGGATATTTGGCCCCATACCTATGTTTGTTTGTAGCTGCACAATGTCATTTATTCTCTATTTCTTGGACACAACAAGCAGTTTTACACGGGAGCTTCATAATCACTCATTGAAAGAGGAAAGAAAACATGATGATTTGGAGTCACCTATTCAACCATCGTAAGTTCTATAAAGAATGAAATTATGGCACTATTATTGCTTACACCTAAGTAGAACACTTTTAGGAATATAATGTTTATAACTAGGATACGTAAGATTTGTGTGTGTGATCCTTACTTTTTGTTAATGAAAGAAGACAAGGTTTGATCTCGGAGTTCTTGTTAAGTATTATTGACAATATTACTTTCAAAAGTTTATTATTACCAGTAATATGTTTGTTATGATGCTCAATTTTGTATATCGTGTAATTCATTTGCTTTGAAGATGCATATTGAGCATAAGGTGGAATTAACTTTCTTTGGGAAGTTATGATACTGCTTTTTGGTGATTGATAAAGGTGTGGAGGAACCTATTAACCAAGGCAGGAATGGGTAATTTGGTAAGCTGGCATTTTAAGTATCATTATTGGATTTGAATGGAGAATTATGAACTCGAAAGCAAGGAGAGTACTTTTTGAAAAGATTACCGTATTCGAATGCTTCTATTTCTCTGATTTTGATCATTTGCATATACAGGATTTGTTTATATGTCACTTGTACGATCTTTCACTTACATGTTAAATTTGATACTGTGTCATTATGAAATTTTATAATGTTTTGACTGTAATTGAAGAGCTTGAAAGTTTAGGACTGGACTTGGGGCATCTGGATGGGTTATTTCACTTTGGACTAACTGTAGACTATAGGAAATGTGTTCTTATACGGGGAAAATTATTTCTTAGCATTGAGTTGTGTGTAGATTAATGCTTGTAGTGATTTTATTATAACTGATGTAAAAGCTTGGAAGATATTATAGTAGCATTGTTTCTGCTTGCAAAATCTGGACTAAGCAATTATTACTTTCAGATTTCTGGTTTGTTTATATTTTTAGCACAGACAGTAGGTTCCCTGAGAGTCCTTGTTCTTCATTCACAGGGAGGCTACCCAGTCTGAGAACTCCCACCTTCAGTGTCCTCTACTTAACAGCAACAATCCGGTTGTCACATGATCTCAAGTATGTTCTGGTTTCATTGGTAGCATTAGCAGCCATTGTTGCATTTCACTGTGCTTTCGGCATGAAGCCCATTGTTTTGTTTTTTCTTTCTTTTTTGCTCTCATCCTTCAAGCAATTGTGGGTGCTCCCAGAAATCTGATCAATTCAATTTTAGATGGCAATGGCTTCTGATCGTAATTTGTTTGATGTTTGATTTAGTTTTAAACAATTTTGTCTCATAAAGAAGGAATTGTTTTTAAAATTAAACGTTGATAAAATAATTTTTTATTTAATTTTAAATAAATTACATAAATTAAAAAATATGTATGAAAATTATGTAATTCTATCATAAATCAGTAAAATAAATCCCTTTCGAGCTATCATAAACCTCACAGTAGTTGTGAAAAGCTTTTGGGTCAAACTGGGCTTAACAGTCAGATTTCCTGTCTCATCATTTTACCATTTTACTCTCCTAAAAATGTTTTCAACATTTACTTTCATTACACTTTTATTTTCCAATCAATGGAACACTGCATAAGCTTGAAAGGTAGGTTTAAAATTGTTTTGATTCTATTTTTGAAAATATAATCGTTAAAAAAATATTTTAAAAAAATAAAATTTTAATATTCGACAATTAATATTTAGTTAATAGTCAGTTTTAAAAATTATGTATAGTTAATATTACAAAAAAATTGATAATAAATTTGAAAAAAATAATTAAGGGTTAAAATATTATTATAATTTTTAAATTTATATGTTAGAGTAAAGTTATATTAGTTATTGCAAAATAAATGATAATATAATAATTTTATATGTTTTTAAAAATTGAGGGATAAAATAATTTATTTATATTAATAAAGATAAAAAATATTAATAAAAAGATTTAAATTCTTAAAAAGTTAGAGAGTATCTAAAAATTTAGGGGACATTTGCTCAATTTTGAGAAGTTAAGAATAAAGTGCAATATCTCTTAAATTTATTAAGAACGATTTTTTATATTGATTACATCTTTTTTTGAGCTTTTAAATATTAAGATCACCTCTAATCCTTTTTTTTATTATTATTAGATTTGTGAAAATTACTTAATTATCATTCTTTTAATGATACAATTTTTTTTAAATCTAGTAAATATTTTTTTCAAGAGGTAGGATTATGAATGCATTTTATTTATGAGGGGCAAGGTCGAATTTTGATAAGTTAAGGGACTATCATAAAAACAATAAAATTTATGAAGGAAAAACCAAAAAAAGAAAATAATAAAGCTGCAGTTATAAGGAAAAAAAATTAAGCATATAAAATTCAAACCATAAAAGATATATTTAAAAAGATTAAAATATAAATAACATTAAGAGAGCTCTACACTAAATAAGTATATATGTGGATCATCAATAAGTAATTAATTTCTTTTTCTCGATCGAGATTTCTGTGTCTGAAAGCCATCCTTACAACCTCCGTTTGTTCCGACTGCCGGCTGGAGAGCTTCCTGTTCTTGTAATTAATGTTATATATAATATAATATAATATAATATTATTACATTAAATGATTTTATTTTTATTTCTTTTATTTTTACAAAAGAAAATATATGAATAAAATTAATATAATTTGTGGTGGGACGACGACTTGTGGGAAGAAATTATGGTGGCCTACCTGGAGATCAAAATTGCTCAGTGTTGATGGTTGACTTTAATTTGCAGTGGAATGAATGCATGCCCACAAATTCTTGTCGTCGTAAGTGTTATTTGACTCGCCATTTAAAAATTATTTTTAAAATTTTGAATATAATTTAAAAATATATATTATATTCTTAATACTTTTATATTTAATATATTATTTAAATTAAAAAATAAAAAATTAATTATATAATTAATAAATATATATATATATGTTAAACAGTTAAAAATATATAAATTGGATCTACAAATAAATATATATACTAAAATATTGACCCTTTAATACCCATATACATTAGAAGATGACGATGATAATTGCTTCAACATTGATGTCCAGGCACGAAAGCTATACTAATAGAATGTCTTTTTTTTTTAATTATTAATAGTTTTATTACAAGTTAAATGAGAGACATATCTTTTCAATTGTTTTAAATATAATTTAGATGGTGTTGGTAGCTTAAGTTAGGGGTGGGCAAAAGTGGGTTCGGTTCGGTTTTTTATAAAATTGAACCGAACTCGAAATATATTATAATGAAATCGAATCGAATCGAAGAAGTTCGGTTCGGTTCGGTTCGATTCGAGTCTAAGTTCGATTGTTGAGTCTATCTTCGGTTTCAGTTCGTTTTTGTTGCCTTTATTTTGTAAACTTTCATTTATGTTCTTAACGTATATTATAATTATAAAATATAAATAAATATAAAATATTATTAATATTTAACTTTATTATTATGTATATTTATGTATATTATTATCACATTATTAATTATTTATAATGTATAAAATTATCAGAGGCTTATAAGAAATTTTACAATCGATTTCGGTTCAGTTTCGGTTTAAAACTGAAATCAAACCGAACTGATTATATAAGAACCGATTAGAATCGAATTTAATATTGAAACCGAACCGAATCGAATCGAACTGTTCGATTCGGTTCGGTTCGATTCGGTTGAGTAAAAATGCCTACCCCTAGTTTAAGTTATGTAATGGATAAAAAAATATGCGATATAGACTTTGTCCACTTCTTATATTAGAAAAAATTTAGTTAGTATTTATTTTTCATATTTAAAATTTGAATATGGTTAAAATATGAATTTAATTAAAATGTTTATTTTTTTTATCATAGATGACTGAATATAAATATTAATTATTTATTTTTATAAAAATAAAAAATTTGAAAGACATATATGCTTTAAAAAATTTAAAATTGATATGTCAAAGTTGTTGACATATATAAAAATTAAAGTAGTATTTATTTATTTTTTAAATTTGAATATAATTACAATATGAATTTGACTGAAATTTAAATCTAATTTATATGTTTATTTTTTTCTTTAAATATTTGAATATAAATATTAAGTTATTTGCTTTTAATGAAAAAAAAATGAAACTGATATATTAAGTTATTGATATATAAATGTCAAGTAATAAATTAAAAATATTATTGACAAATAAAATATTTATTCAAATTTAATTTAAAATTTTAATTTAATTATATTAAGATATTTTTAATAAATTTTTAGATATAAATTTTAAAAAATAAACAATTGTTAAACATATTAATAAAATTATTTATTTAGATATTTAGTTATTTGGATTTAAATTAAAAATTTAAATTTAATTATATTTAAAATTTTTTAATAAGTTTTCATATATAAGTTAAAAAATAAATAACTCTTAATTATTTAAATAATTTTATTCAGACTTTAAATAATAAAAAAAAAGCCATTAGTCTAAATTTCTAAATTTAAGATGGACTAATATTGCTCTTCTTTTTATTGCAATATGCTAATTGATATCCTAAACTCTATTTAAAACTATGTACTCTATTTTATTTTTAGTGGGAAAGAAAATTAAATAGTATAAACTTTTACCACTTAGCTAATACTAAAAAATTTTTAAAACCTTTTTACCGAACACTTTATCTAAACTTTCAGTAAATACTTGATATAAGTATTGGTAAATTGTAATATCAGAATAAATATTTACCGAACATTTTATCTTTACCAGCAATCTTTTTTTGAAAAGAATATATAAAAACACATTAATTATGAACATACCCCAACTCAAATCATAGATGAAAAGATATAAAGTTAGTGGTTTTTTCTAAAGAAGGTTGATAATGCATGAATTGATTCCTTGTGCCGTAAAGTAAGTAGCATCACGAACAATGGTAATACAATCTATACACCATCATAATTTATTAGTAATGCTTAATTTTAGTCATATTGGTTATGTAATTAGTGGCCAATTATTAAGAATCTATACTCTTGAAATTAAAAGTATGGATTCTATCATATAAAGTGAGTAAAAATAATCTTATCAACAATATGAGTAAGTAGTACTCAAAATTTGAATTTTTAGTATTAGATTATCTACAAATTTTTTAAAAGGTAAAATTGTTTAAAATATATTTATTTTATTTGAACCTTTTTATATATTTTTTTAAAATAAAATAATAAAATTTTTATATTAAAATAATTACACAAAATTTTTATAAAATAATCAAACAATTAATAAAATTTATTAAAAATTTTATTTATAAGAATTTTACACTACAAGGTTTGTTCTAAAATTTTTTTATTTAAATATTATAATAAATAAAGTGACTTAAAATTTTAAAGTGTGTTATTACATTATAATATAATATTATTATTAAAAAAAAAGCAATGAAACTTTTGGCACACTATATGTTGATGAATGGATGGCCACAAAAAAATGTTTAGTAACCCACCAACCAAATGTTCTTGCTATCTATTAGCTACTAGATACTATTAATCTCCATGGAATCATTGATCGACCAATTAACACTCAACTATCTATAATTTTCTTATTTATTAATTAATTCTGAATTTTCTTTTTTATCCCTCCTGGGTTATGCTTCTTTGATTGGTTTACATCATTCAGATATGATTGTTGACTCCACTTTAAATATTCAAACTAAAAGAGATTTAGAGATGGCTTGGATACATTTTCAAAAATAAATTAAAAATAAGAAAAAAATATATTCAATTGCATGTTTTGGAAAACAATATTTTTGTTGTTTTCCACCATTTCAAAAAATGTTTTCAGAATAAATTATATTTTATTTTAAAAATAACTAACCTATTTAATCTCAAATATGTTATCACTTTTTATCATAAAAATTCTCACTTATTATTTTTTCTTTATTCAAAACTTTATTGTTCAAACAAGTACTTTAAATAACTAAATAAATTTTGTCTAGAAAGTAGAAACAACCCCTGGAGGGAGGAATACCATGCTCTTTTTAATTATATATCTTTCAAGATATAAATAAAAATTATTATTATTTTTTGAGAATAATTGCTCATAAAATCCATATTTATTTCATTATTATAAGCAATTAAAGTACATTCCTTTCCAAAATCTCTTTTTCTTTTCAACTATAAGCTTACGATAAGAATATTTGTCAGGGTATTCGATTCTATCTCAAAAATTAAATTCATATCATGCATGTATACGTAATTCATATGGTCAAAATTAATGAAAAACTTAAAAAAATATTAAAACGCAAATAATTGCTTGAAATATAATTAATTAATTCGTGATGCAAATAACTTTAAATCCATTGAATTCAAGAGTTATGCTTTTAATTAATTGATATTTAAAGCACCTGACTACTATAAACATATTTTATAAATTAATTTGTCTTAATAATCTACAAATTATATACATTGCATAAAGGTCTTACGACCTTCTTTTCTCTTGTTAATGTTTAGCCAATGAGTCAAAGCTGTCGAATGGTCATTATTTGGTGAACATGAAGACTACATATTCACAAAGCTAGATTAATTTTCATGAATTGATTCACATATTAAAGAAGATTTTGGTTATCAAAACTTACCCAATTATCAATTGCTTACTTTCATTCTCGAGATGGTTTGAGAATTAATTATAAGAATAATTATTACTTTAAGTAGATCTATATGGTTAAAATTAAAATTAAACTTCAAATTTATTGTTGTAAACTCAAAGTTTCAATCCTCAAACTACGGATGTTATAGATAAACCAAAGTTGGCAAAGCAAATGGACTCTTGGTTCCCTCCCATCTAATACCATATTTGTCAGAAGGAAAAGAAGATGGAATTTGATTTTGAAGAATATTAGAAAACTGGAAGATGCTTAGTTTGTTCTTTCATTAATTAATCGCAGACATTTTTGGTCAATAATTTTGGAACCCCATTAAAAGCAATTCCATGCTTTTTGATAAAGCTCTTTAAATTAATGATAGAATTTGGCTGGTTAATATAAATTATCCAGTAATTAAAAAAAAATTGAGAAACCGAGAAACAAAAAATCTAGGCTAGTTGCAATAGTGTGATGATTTCAGAAGGAATCTTGGGGGAAGTATTTGTGGCCTACTTTGGCCAGTGTGAGTTAGCTTTGTCCCTAAAGTACTGGAGTGCCGAAATGACCCCTCGGCCATAAAGCATGCAAGTGGTACTGGTACCTACTTCTTTTAGGAATCACTTTTAATTGTAATATCTGACCATCGATCCCGATGTAATGATCAGACCATTCTTAAATAATTCCTCTTAATTCTCTGTTTAATCAAAAGAAATTAACATTATTTTTTAAATTTTTTTAATCTTTTTTTCAAGTATTTTATTAGTATAATTAAAAATTTGTCGGAAACGAATGTTTACACCTAATGTAGGAGGTGATATCTTGACCCTACATGAGAAAAGAAAGACTACCCACAAAAAAGAGATAATAAACTATTAGCTGCCGCTAACAGGTTCGGTGAGGATGCGAGGCTTCTGAGCACTCGGGTTCCGAGTGGTTTAAATTTGTTTAATCTTCAATGGGAAAAGAAATTCATCATATTGCGGAAATAATTGCAGTGGAAGATTTAGACAAGAAAGAGATAATTGAGCAGAAACAAGACTGCTTTTTGAGGGTCATCATCATTTATCAGGCACGATGATTCCAACTGGCACCGTGTTGTGTTTGCTAATAAATATAGACTGCAAAGCATAGAATCAAACAAAATGGATATGATTGAGCGGTAAAAGATTAAAGAATAATAAAAAATTGAAAAAGAAGAAAAAAAAACCCAAATCAAGTGTTTTATCTATGATAATGTCTGCATATATATTGCAACGGTCCACACATAAATCAAAACTCTTCAGTCTCTTTCTGCAAGGTTACACTGCAAAACTGACATTAATTGTTTAAGCATATATTGCAAATATATAAAGAAATTAATTATGAATTGCGCTGGGAGGCAAATGAATTTACAAGCCCTTTTAAGTACTTCCAGCAAACTAGTTAAAATGGTCAGTTTATGGTCCGTAATGAACATATGTAAACATAACAAAAATGAAGAACATATATATATTGATTCCTATGCTAAAATAGAATCATATATAGTAAGCAAATTAAGAAATGAATTGAAAGCTCTGAAAGAGAGAGTAAGAAAGTGAGGGGCTGAAGTGGATGACAGAAGCATAGAGAGCACAAAGGAGTGAGATGCAACTTCATGAATTTGCATAGCATCATCTGTGCTCTCTATCTTCTGTCAACAACATCACCATTGCCTCCTCCTCCGATACTCCTTCCTGCAGATAAATTAACCTATTCTTTTGTTATTATTTATTCTTTATTGAAAACAAGAGAGAGAGAGAGAGAGAGAGAGAGAGAGAGAGAAAGAGTTACTCAATAAGGAAAGTGGGCTGGGGTTAGAGAGAAAGGAAAAGCTTAGAATGAGAAGAGGAGGGAGTCGTAAGATGACCTTCAAGAGAGCACCGATAGCCTCTATTTATAGGAAAAAGAAGAGTGCCCCACTCATAAAGTGTTGGTTACATACTATTGGTTAACACTGCCAGTCTTTTGTACTCTCATATCTTAATTTTGTAACCGTTTTCTTATCACGAGATTAAAATTTTCTACCAAACCCTAACCGTACTCCATGTTAACCGTGCAATATATCGATTCTTCTCTCTCTGTTAGAATTACAGCCATTGAAATATTCAATGATGGTAAAAACAGAACAAAAGAATGAGTTGGAAGGTGTCCTTTAATTTACAGTAAATTATTAGAATTACAGTGAAATGGCATCAAAGGAGAAATTAAATTTACGGGGAGACGTTTGAATGATTCAGAAACTGTACCTCATTGTGATATCTATCTACTCAGACGAACTTTCAGCTATTGAATGATCTTGCTTTAATTATTTGATATTGCAAGCCATGTGTATTTGGATTTATGCAAATCTTATGAGATTTTGTACAAGTCAACCCGCATGATATATGGCAGTTAAACCTAGCTATCTTTCGAACAACTTGTTATGATTCTGACTTATCATCTAATTAATTAACAATAATTTGCTGTATGAGCCCCCAGTACATATACATATAATTAAGCATTGTGATGGATCAAATGATACTTACACCTCAAGGTCGTTAATCTACACTTGACAGTAGTTTATTTCTTTATGTAATTTCATTTTTTTTAACCTTATTCAAGATGGAGTGCAAATTGTTCAAGGGCCCAATCTCTAGAAGTATCTCACTATATGTGTATATACAAGGACCAGAGATTCTTGACGTAATAGAAAAAAATATATCAGAGGCTGAGATTTTTTTATAAAAATGTAAGGAGTAGTTAACACTAAGTTAGATATGATATATTAATAAAAAATTATATATCACAAGGTTATTTGTCGGTATTTGTATTCTTATAAGTTTATGTTAACAGTCATAATGGATTTTTTTGGTGGTAATGAATAATCTTAAATTATTGTGTCTTTTTGTGTTATATAATTTATTTGATCATCTTAATATTTGACACAGTTATGCAATTACACTAATACAAACCGACTATTATATTTTCATCCACTCAATATTATTGCCATAAATCACTGGTTTGTATAATAGTTTGTTTCGAAAAATTTTATATTTTTAGTATTCTTTTTAATATATGATATTACTTTATCGAATTAGTATATGCATAAACACTACATCACTTCAGAAGTAGTCTGTTTTCCTTAATATTCTTTCTTAGTTTCTTTATCTTAATGCCATAATTGGAATAACATTACTCTTATATCATAAAAATACTTTAAAAAGTTATACCATATATATATGAATGGTCCATATGACTACTCTCTGTCTATTTCACTGTGAAATCACCGCCACATAGCACAATTATCAATTAATGTTTCCCAAACTATCACTTTCAATCGTTTGCTTTGGGTTGTTATAAAGTAGGTTCACTGATTGACTAACTAACTAATTAAAAAAGTAATTAATGTAGTGTATTAGAGTAATTAAGATTAAAGTAAAATAATTATAGCGTATTAATGCAATAAATAGACAGTCGAATTTTCCTCAACTGAATTTAGAGGTCTCCCATTTTTGAGACAAAATTTTCACTTTTCCATCTTAAATGTGCTTGTATATTACAGCATATGTCTTGTAGAATGACTCCATATATAACTTTACGTTGTTTAGAAAAAGAACTTTGGATATGAGCCACAAAGAAGTATGCAGATATAGGAGCATTTTGGTTAGATATTTCGATTGAATTAATTGACAGGGAATCTAAGATTTATGAATTGGGTTAGGTTCTTGTTGGGCATGTCCTTTTCAGGATTAAGTTTTTTTTTTTAATAAAGATTACTAATTCCAGATTATAGCAAAAAGAGAACAAGGTTTGAGAATTTCTAGAAATTGAAAATATATAATTTTATAAAATCATATACAATATTTATAGAGAGAAAAGAGAAGGAAGTTTGAATATAGAAGTTGGGTGATTATAGCTGATTAATATTGCAGATCTTATTTCATTCTTATAGTAATTTTTTTTTCTGTAAATACTTATATTTGGGATTGGCATATTTATCAATTATTTTTAATACCAACTTCTGTATACAAACTTGTATATAGGTATTCTTAACAATATATTGAGTAAATACATTTATTCTTGATTATGTCATTTCATTTTCAATCACATTTTTGTGCAAACAAGAGGCACTTGAATACCTAATAGAAAGTATGAAGTATCATACAGAGGTGTATAAATTAAACAGATGAAATTCAATGAATCGAATGAATTTGCCTTTTTGATGAGCCATTGTTATCATTCATTGCAAATTGCCAAGAAACATGGAGAAGAAAAGATACTTAAAGAAGAACGAAAGATTCAAATGAAACAATCCCTCAACACACAATTCTTATCCTTCATAAAAACAAAAGGAAACTTGCAAACAAATGCCCAAAACCACAAGCTCTCATGTACATGTGTGTGTGTATGCTGTCACTGATAATTACTAAAGCTGAGATGAACAGATTGGGGCGGTGGTTTGCTATATTATTATCATTGTCTCTTCGTGTTAATCATCACATGAACATCATCTTCCCATGGGTGATTAATCAAGGGAAATTGACATATCATAGCACGTGGCACCACCCTACTATTGATTTCCTCATTTGGGTCTCTTAGTGTAGTCCCACCTGATTGGTAACCCAAGAAATATCTTGACTAGGGTCCCCGCAAATGGGATTGTTGTTCTTGTTATTAATAATTGAAAAAAGCTAAAAAGAAAATGTATATATATATATATATATATATATATAAAAGAAAAAGTGAAATATTCTTGAATTATTAGGACTGTGATGATGGAATGAATATGGGATTGGGACCCATGCACTGCCGTTTTGGGGAATGGGATACTTCCAAAGTTTGTGCTTTCCCTTTTTGGATTAGGATGGAAGTGGAATAATAATAATATCAGATAAGAAAAGAGACTGACTCATTGGCTGGTCAAATTAATACGAAGGATAAATTTTTATTTTTTATTTTTAAAGTAAGCTTATATAATACATATATAGTACAATTGTATTATGAGAAGAGATCGGCATACACATATTGTTATATATATATATATTTATATTATTTTTAAATCGTTAAAAATATATTTATTTCCGTAGAAATTAGGGCATCTTCTATCGTTTTGCCTTTTTTCTTTGAGAACTTGATTTGGAATTGTTTGCATGTCCACGCGAGTGCGTCAAAATCACGCCCATGATCACATGGGAAGTTTCGTTTATCATTATCATCACTCATTTTTCTTTTTCTTTTTCTTATTCAACCTATCAAATTAATTTGTCATTGTCAAAGAAATCCCCACTTGGGCATTTGAACTAGCATATTCATTTATTTTACTCATTTCTTTTAATTATGAAATAGAAATAATTAACTCCATTTTGATTTTACTATAGATAATCAAAGATCTAAAATTGATTAAGACTTCTCAAATTCTTATACTAGACTTTTCAAGTTAATTTTCATATCATTACACGATGATACAATTTTATTTCAAGTTTAGTTTTATATTAGATGTTTTAAGTTTTACATTTGTGGTAGCAATTCTAATTAAAAGCAGGGATACGAAATTTTCTCTTTGTCCAAACATGCTGTGTGGATAGCTACTTTAGTAAGGATATGCCCAAATGTGTTATCTCTACTCTTCTTTTTCTTTTCCAATAATTCAATTATCTTATATTTATTTTTGAACCATGTTCTCAATTATCTCATCCTTTATTTTAAACAAGTGCCTTATCTTCTATTTCAGTTTCACAGGTACAGATCATAGAGATAGAAGATAAAAACTGTTTTGTGAGACAGTGAAAGATATATATCAGGGAAGATCCATTTAGCTTTGTGAAAAGCATTTTATTGGAGGTTGAAGATAAAGTAGATTCTTTCACCCAACGATCGCAACACAACCAACCAAGGATAGCAATTAAAGTTATTTATCTTCTTGGATATGTTTCATGTTATTTTTCATATATGTGTTTGGTTTTATTGTATTGTACTTATTGTATTACAACATAATTGTTCAAACCAAAAGCAAAATATGACCATCAACTTTAAATAGTAATTATTATTTTTGTCTGTAAATAATGAAAGTTAAATAAAAGGCAATGAAATTCTCAGACACGTAGAGGTGGTGCCTCAGGAGGGATATGATGACGCACCTTGTTTGGAGTTGGAGCTGCTGGTGGGCTTAGCTTGGGTTTGCTCCCTAGTTCCCTGCGCTTCCAATCTGCATCGTATAGCCCATCATCACACACACACACACACACACACACACACATATATTCAATTATATGATTGTAAGATTCCATAAATGAAGAACATGTATAATTAATCATATTGATAATGGATAAAAATTCAATATAATCGACAATTCAATTTCATTTCACTCATTTATATATTTGTACCTGAGTTGTAAATCGGAGAGTACGAATGGTCTGCAAGAACCGGAGCTGAGTGCATGCTGAAAATGGAAGCTGTCAGTAAGAGGAGAAGGAGAGAACGGAAGAAGAAAGGGAAAGTCGAATTCATTTGATCGATTTCTCCGGGAGGAAAATCTGATTTCTTGGGTCAACGACAATCGAAATTAATACTGTGAGTGAAGTGATCTCTTGACTCCTTACGGCTTGCCAAATTTCAATTAGTTGTAGTAATTATTTTATAATGAGGTGTTTGTCTAATTCATCGATCATTTTCCGTAGTGACAAACTTTAATTAATTAATTAAATTATTAATTACTAAGAAAAGTCTCACCTAATCCCTCTTACTTGTTTTATTTTATTTGAATAATAAATTCCGGAATTCAAAAGTTATTGCCATCGCATTCACACAACATTTTCTTTTTCTTTATTTTCTCAAGATTATTTCCATGGAGAACTCGTCTTCCCGATATTTTTCATGTCTGAAAAGTATATTTATATATATTAAAATTTCAATTAATATATATTCCCTATATATATTAATTGGTTAGATTTTATACTCTCTAATCCTCATCAATTAAACTCAATAATCATCGAGCTTAATCTTTAAATTGGTGATTGTCATAATGTAATTTACTATGAAAATAATATTACCAATTAGGCAACCTACCACAAACATGCTCTCATCACTTTGTGAACAATACAATCACATATTTAAAGTAAATTGAAAAAATTCTCTTTCTCAAATTGATGTTAGAGAGAATCGATCCTTAACCTTTTATTTCATAACAATACTAAAGCAATTAAACCATATCTTAAGGACCAATATACAATTGGAAGGAATATGCTTTTGCCATGGGAAAAGAGAGTTTTAGATTGTGCTTGTTTTTCAATCTTAAATTAAAATTTACACTACATAAATGTTATAATTAAATTTTTAAAAATAAAAAAATCACACATATATATACACACGTGCACTTAAAATATAATTAAAAAAAACGTACTTTAATCTAATAATTTTAAAAAATATCGATTAAATTATATTGATTTTCGGAACATGATACCATCTTATTCACACCTAAATTTCATCCAAATTCCTTTCTTTTCCAGCAGCGAATTTGAAGTCATCGTTAGTTATTGCATAGTGGCTGGTTGACAGAGGCGAAGCCAAAAATTAATATTCGAATGGTCAAAATTATTACAAAGGAAAATTAATAATTAATATATTAAAGATTATAAATAAATAATTTTATAAAATATAAAAAATAAATTATATATAAATTTAAAAATATGTTTAAAATATAAATATTATGATAAAAAATTTAAATTTTTGTCAAAATAGGGACTTCATGTATTTCTTGAAAAAAATTTATTTGTGTTTTTCCAATTCAAAACAAGTACTGCTGACATTTATGAGAGTTGAATAGTCTTGAGTGGAAATATCATCATGCATGTCTCGACATGAAACTTTTGTTCAATAAAAATCCATTAACGTGTTTATTTAACTATTGTTTTCTTTAATTTGTTTCAACCATCATTATAATTACTGGTTTTGAGAATAGATGTGTGTCTTATTGTTTAGTTGGATAAATATATATATTTTTTATACGTTATAGTATATCTATTTTTCTAAATTGAAAAATATATACTACTGCAAAACTATAAATAAAAAAAATTGTAAAAAAATTGGGTTTTTTTTTTAAAATAAATGTTATAAGTATGAAATATTGATTTTTAAAAAATAGATGTTATAAATATAAAAATCAATTTTAATTTGTAGTAGTAATATACTATTTAAGATATTTGATAACTACTCATTTCTATTTAACATCTGTTATCACTCACTTATTTCTATTTATATATGGTAAATAATAACTTTATTGTATTATTTATATAAATTATTAATAATTTTAGTTATGAATTAAAAGTGAAACATTTTAATCTCATACATATCCTTAATTTAATTTCATGTTAAATAGCATTGAAGTATATGTGATAATCATAAAATTCGAACCATTATTCTAACAATTTAAACTCTTTCCTTATATATATTCTAAACTCAGTCTTTGACTAGATGATAATAAATACATGAGAGTTTGTGTTTGAATCCTACCATATTAACAAAAATAACTCATTAATATTATATATATATTTAAAAAATATAAAGAATAGGTGAATCTTAAAGCATATAATTTTCTATCCGTTACATATCCTGAACTCGAATTCAAACAAAATATCTGCGAAGTGACTTAATTTATCACCTGACTAAACACTTCGAAGCTAATATTTTATATATAATAATATATATATATATATATATATGTGTGTATATATATATAATTAAGGAGAGGGTCAAACTTCTCAAATCTAATTTAACAAAAAAAATAGTAATATGAAAAGTATAATAAACTGTAACAATATTATAAATTATCTTATTCATCAAAATTAATAATGATTAGAAACATTCAATAATAATACTAACAATAGTAATATATCTTTATCTTATTATCATTAGAGATATAAATAAGAAAGAGGTTGACATATATATATATATATATATATGTATGTATGTATGTATGTATGTATATATATATATATGTGTGTATGTATGTATGTATGTATGTATGTATGTATGTATGTATGTTTGTATATGAGTTATGATATTTGAGCCAAGGGTGATATGGCTTGTATGGGAGCAATGTCCAGAGGAGGAGGAGGTGGTGAGCTTGGCAGCACTCTACGAGCCACCGTTCTCATCTTTGGATCTGCCAAAACAACGTGATATGATATATCTTCATTTTTATATACATACATATAAATTCAACTTAATTATTAACTGGAATATAAAACAAATAATGTTGTTATTAATCATGATAAAAAAAAACTGATATCCTATAAATATTAAAAATGTCAAACAATTAATTACTAGTGTTATCTATTAAATTTCTTTCAGAAAATATATAAATAAAAAGATTAATAATTCTCAATCTCAAAAATGCCATTAAACAAATAAAATTACTCTTAATATATCTATAATAACATACCTGCAGCTCCTTCAGCAAAGCGCATAGCCAAGACGGAAGTAATAAGAATGACAAGAAAGAGAAGTCTGAAGAAGCCAGTGAAACCCATGATCGATCTCTGCAATTTTTGTGTACTCGATCATGCTTCAAATTATCAAATATAAGTATATATATATATATATAGAGAGAGAGAGAGAGAGAGAGAGAGAAATCAGAAAGTCATATATGAGCCAGACATCATTTTGGAAATGACTTATCCAGCTTTGAAGAGAGGAAAGAAAGAAAGCTGGCCTCACAAAAATTCTTCTCCCACAAGTCTTCATTGTTTATTGCATGAACGTATTGGCGGTCTTTTGGGTTTGGGATGTTTTCGTATTGTCAATTGTTAATGTCAAACAACCAATAGTACGTATTTTTCTTCTAAACCCCTCACTCAAGTTTAATGCATTAATTTTTCATATATTCTTAATTTTAAAATAATAACAAGTAAATATATATTTTATTATTATTTTAAAATTATTATTTTTCTTATATATTCAATATTTAATAATTTTATGTCACAACAACTATAAATTAAAAATCTTAACACATCAATATTAAATATGTCTTAAGTAGTATTTGTTTTTATTTTAGTATAAAATCATAATAAATTCCAATATATAATAATAATAAATTATATGTTTATTTTTATTTATAATATTTAAAATTATTAGTTTGAAGTGTTACACCTTTGTAGATAAATATAAATTAGCATTATACGTTAAAAATGTATTTTTATTCATATATATTTGTATACGATATTAAATCAAAATTTTTAACTTTAACTTTCTCACCAATTGTATTTCAAGTGGTTATATATATAATTGGAACAAGCCTAATATTATTCTATCAACTTTTTTTTTTGTGTTAAGTTAATTAAAATACGAAAAAATTTAAATATTAAGATATTTAAATATCTGGATCATATTTAATTAGTCAGGTAAATTTACAAAAATTAAAAAAAAAAGGTTGGAAAAAAGGTCTCGCCCTTAGTCTTGCAATGGACGGCTGAAGTTGATGTCAATTGTCATAATCATGGACCGGAAATTAAACCATCGATCTATGTGAAACTCAACTTAGTTAATTAGACTTTGTCAATGTTCCAAACATACTTGAGAAAATTATTCATTGAATATTTCAAACTCAAACCATGGATGGGGCAAGAAATGTTGATTCCAATATGTTAATTATTACTTGCAATTAGGGAAACTAAATAGGAAATATCGATCTAAGAAATTAAAAGGATTTATCATCACTGTTCATTCTCATATACAGTGTACAAGGTCCTTAAGAATTTTGTCGTGAAAATATTATAATATTTTTATTCTACCTAATAATTATCATGAGATTTATAAAGAAAGAAGAATGATATTTAGTAACCTGAAATTACTATATAAAGAAATTAGAAGAACTACACTGTAAAATTAAAAGAAAAATCTTTTAATTTCATTTATCTAATATGATCTTGTATATATCTTCTATAACTGAATCATTAATATAAACCAAAAGATACAGGAGGAAATCTGAATTCTAGACATAATTTTTCACAACAGATATACCTTAATAGATTTTCATAAGATTCATGAAATGAAAGTCTGTATATATCACTCTCTAGCTTATACATGTATATCTGCCAATGAAGAAGAATCAAGATTCTTGAGATCACATGGGTGATGTGGCTTGACGTGGTGCAATGTTCGGTGGTGGTGGTGGTGGTGGGCTAGGCAGCACCGCAGGCACTGCAATTAAAAATCCTGAATAATCAGCCTCAGGTTGCAAGTTAAAATATATACTCACACATACAGGAGATCATCGACAAGTGTAAATTGATTAACATCTATGTACCTGCAACTGAGTGAATGGAGAAGATGGAAATTATGATCATCACAACCAGAAGCAGAGAACTGATCATGAAAGAAGAGAAACCCATGTCTAAAATATATTGAAGAATTCAAGTTTTAGTTACTGCTTTGTTCTCATTTCCTCAGAACAAGCTATATATGTGTACGAGTTTTAACCTGTAAGTTGAAGTCTTCATTCGGATATAATATTAAAATTTTACTTAAATATTAAATGACGTTTTCAACTGTGTTTCCAAGAAGGAAGTATACAATTTCTCTTTGCTATTTTAATTCGTATATATAATACTAGAAAACGACTCTGAATGTACGTGGCAATATTATAATAAACATTAGAAGTTGAAATTTTAAAATTTAATTTTGTTTAATACATACACATGTATATTTTATACTTAATGTCATGTATTAAAAAATTAATATGAGAGATTCCTTAATTGCTTGGTTGACCAAATCTTATCACTCAATGTTCTGTCCTAGCCTTAACCAATTTAATTACCAAAAGATAAAACAACCAATGCAAGATTTACTTGCCTGATGAACCTAATTAATATATCGAATAATACTAATTTATTGGGTCAATCAATTTTTTTTAAGTATTACATAAATCATAAATATATAAATAAAATTCTATTGTACTTCAAATAATATGAACAAATTTTATTCGTTGAACTAGAATACTCGTATTGATGAAAAACGCGCATTCTATGTGAATATATTAGTTTTGTCATTAATCGTTAATTAAAAAAATAAGTGAGACAATCTACACATATATAACGATAGTGAAACATGTGTTAGGCCGTCTCATTCAGAGGCGGGTTATTAACCCGGCATTAATGGGTCACCCAAATTGAGCTTTCCTTAACCCGATAAACTGTGAGCCTGAGAAATTTTGTTTTCAGTTTCTTTGACGCCAAACAGAAAAGAGATCGAGACTCTCACTTTCTCTTCTTTCCTTGAATGAACGTTGATGACTCAGGTAAATTTTCTTTTCTCTTTTTTTTTTTCCTTATGTTCCGTTTGGTTGGGAGAAAAGATGGGAAACTTATGGAAAATTTATTTTATGAAAGCTACCAAACATAGAGGCTTGATTACTGACTCTTAACTTTTTGTATTGTATGTTTGTTTGCTGAGAAAATGTAACCGATCGAGGAAATCCTAAATTTGGGCTGATTGAGTTCAGTTGTTTAGTTGTTTATGAAACCAAGGAACTGAACTGAAATGTAAATAATCAAAATTGAATTAGCTATTGACTTGTTCTTTTGTGTTATTCCATGAGTTTTTTAGAACCATAAATGACTCTTTATATAGAGAGAAAATCGAAGGCCTGACCTGAACACAAGTAATTATATCCTATACAGTATATAGATCTAATAGATGATGACTGTTGATTTTCTTTAAAATAATTTGAAATGTTGATTCCGTATGTTAATTATTACTACTTGCAATTAGGGATAGATCGAAGAAAGACAATTTATCATCATCAGTGTTGATTCTCAACATATATTTCATTTATATAGTCTTTTTGGAGATGTCTCAGGTGCCAGAAATTAGGATTTCTTAGTTATCCAAACCTGAAATTATTATATAAATTAAGAAATTGAGAAAAAGAACCACACACACACGAGATATATCATCGATAATTTTAAGTTGATTAACATACCTGCAGCTCCTGCAACTGAGTGAATGGAAAAGATGGAAATCATGATCATCACAACCAGAAGCAGAGAACTGATCATGAAAGAAGAGAAACCCATGTCTAAAATTTGAGGAATTCAAGTCTTAATTGCTGCCTGATCAGAACAACCTATATATGTGTATGAGTTATAACCTGTAAGTTGAAGTCTCTACTCAGATATTATATTAAATTTTATGTTGAACTTTGAACAACATTTTCAACAGACTTTCCAAGAAGGAAGTACATATATTTTTTTCTATTTTGATTCATATTTATATAATACTTGAAATTAAACAACTTCTTGGAACGTAGCAATAATAAATTTTTTTTTGAAATTTTAATCTTGCTGAGTACATGAGAAATTACCCCAATTGCATGGTTGACCAAATGTTTTCATTCAATGTTTTTCTTAGTCATATATAATCAATTTAATTAACTAAAAATAAAATGAGACCAGAGTTTTCATTTATAAAATATTAACCTAAACAAGATTTAATTACTTGCAAAATTGATAATAGCAAGTCAATCAATCGTATAATATATCAAATAGCACTATTAATTAATTAGGTGAGTCAACTCTTTTAAGTGTTACATAAATTATAAATACATAATTAAAATTCTTTTCTAACTCTAATGATGTAAGCCCAAAATTCTTTTTTGTTGAACTAAATAATACTCGTATTGATGAACAACACGCGTTTTATGTGAATAAAAATGTTAATTAAACTAATGTTAAATTGTAATGATTAATAAAGAATCTTTTGCTAAATTAAATTTCTTTTATTGAATGTTAACAAAAAAGAGAAAATTCTTTTTTTCCTTATGACCCGTTTGGTTGCGGAGAAAAGATGGAGAAGTCAGAGAAAAATTATTTTATCAACAACCGAACACAGAGGCTTGATTATTGCAGTCAAACTTCTTGTATTGTCTATTTGTTTGCTGAGAAAATGAGACCGAAGAAAACCCCATTTGGGGCTGATTTGAGTTCTTCTGATAGTTGTTTATCATGAAGTGAAGCAACTGACATGAAATGAATGTAAATAATCAAAATTAAACTATTCTCTATCGGCAATATCCCTAATTGCCTTCGGAAACAAAATTTTCTTTTCTTTGTCCCTTCCTTGAACTGCTCAGATTGCTGCCCAACCAAGATTATTTTGATTGTAGTTGTGTTTCCTTGAATCCTTTTTATATATTTATTAATCACTTTATGGGTTTAAATTAAAATTACTTTTAAATTTAGAATAACAATGGTGACATACAGGATAAAAAAAATAGATAATAAAATTAAAAAGAAAATCGATATTAGTTATAATTTATATTACACATGTACAATAGCTCAAAAGAAATTGACATTAGTTATAATTTGGTGATGATAAAACTTCAACGCCTTATTTCAAGGTGATTTCATGTATTTTGAATTTATACCATTATTGATGAATGTGCACTCCTTCGATAAAGAGTAAAATTACAAAGTATTGATGAAAAAACTAAAGTATAAATAGAGGTGTAGGTACGAAATTAAGATTGAATGGTCCTATTTCTTCTAATCATATTACTGAAAAATTTGATAAACCAAACTAATGAGAGTGATCAAACCGAATCAATATGTCAATACAGTTTTCATGCAGTTTGGTTTGAATTTCAATTTAGGGATAATGATATACCCCTTAAGTTTGATTTAATAGACAAATATTTTTTTAATATTTGAGGAAAGATATATATCTTTGATGTTTGGATAAATAGGTAATATCCCTATTGATTTTTATTTTCGTTAGTTGACTAATTAGTTTATTATCATTTGTATTCTTAAATTTTTATATAACAATAATATAATATTTATTTTATTTAATTATAATAATTTTATCTCTATTTTAATATTTTTCATAATATATTTTTTAACTATAACAATTTTAGTCCTTATTTAATATTTTTTTCACAATATATTCAAAACTAAATAAATTTTTAATTTGATATTTTAATAACAAATTTAGAAAAAAAAATATTATTAAAAAATTTAAATAATAAGTTAGATTAAACTCATGTTAAAATATTTATAACTTTTTTTAATTTTTTTAGCAATAAATTTGATATTTAATTGTTAAAAAATTTTAAAATATATTTTAACATTTTATGCTTATATGTAATATTTTTATTTAAAAGATTATATTAAATTTATTATATTTTCTTGAGAAAAATTATGAAAATATAAATAAAAAAATAGTATCATTTTTTAAAATAAAATTAATAATTATATATATTTTATATTCTTATTAACCAATTTAATTTAATTTTAATTAAAAAATAAAAAAGAATAATTTTTTTTATTATTTTTATTTTGCAATATATATATATATAAAGCATGTATTCATTGTTTATATGTTTTATTTATATTTTCATATATTTTTTTAAAAATATATGAATTTAACATAATTTTCTAAATAAATAGATTATATCTAAAAATAAAATGTTAAAAAATATTTCAATTAATTTTTTTTAATAATTAAATATCTAATTATTATCATAAAAGTGAAAGAAGAATGCTAGAAATATTTTAGCATATGAGTGTAATTTAACTCATCGTTTGAATTTTTTTAAT
The DNA here is from genome assembly GCA_028052125.1 of Melia azedarach. Lineage (NCBI taxonomy): Eukaryota > Viridiplantae > Streptophyta > Magnoliopsida > Sapindales > Meliaceae > Melia > Melia azedarach. Next base: position 12,943,638 of record CM051401.1, on the reverse strand, counting down.
AATAGTATTTTTAAAATTTTTTTTATTAAAATAACAAGTTAAAAGATTTATTTAGTATTGAGTATATTGTGAAAAATATTAAATAGGAACTAAATTGTTGTAGTTAAAAAAAGTATATTGTGAAAAATATTAAAATAGGGATTAAATTGTTATAATTAAAATATATATATATATATACATCATATTGTTATTGTATAAAACTTTAAATATACAAATAATAATAAACTGGTCAACGAAAATAAAAGTTAAGGGGGATATTTGCTTATTTGTCCAAACGTTATGGAGTATTTGTCTTTCCTCAAACGTCAAAGGGGTATTGTCTATTAGACGATTTTTTTGTTTATTTTTTATTTATAACTTTAAAATATACATAAATTTTACTTATATAAAATCAACATATATTTTAAAAAATAATCAATATCAATCATATTAAAACATAATTTATAAAAAAATTAGTATTAATTATAATTATAATAATAATATTACTTTGTTAATGTATTGAAAAATAGTATGGGCTAGAGAAAAAGGATAGATCGAACTAATACAAGGTGAACCGAACTAAATTAATATATTAACTCGGTTTTTATGTGGTTTAGTTTAAGATTCGGTTTAATATTATATATAGATTGAAACCCGTAGTGTTAAGTCGTGTCTAGCATTGGTGGGTATGGGAGCATAAATAGGTTATCATAATTGGTCTTTTCTTAACCCGATAAATAACGAGCTTGAGAAATTCTATTTTCGATTTTTTTTGGCGCCTAACGAAAAAAGATCAATTCTCTCACTTTCTCTTGATTCCTTGAATAAACGTTGATGATCTACGACTACGACTATGATTCATGTAAATTCTTTTTCTTTTTCTTTTTCCTCTTATGCCTTATTTGGTTGCAAAGAAAAGATAGGAAAGTTAGGAAAATTTTATTTTATGGACTACAAAACAAATAGTTCTCATCACTGAATTCAACTTCTTATATTGTCTATTTGTTTACTAAGAAAATACTTTGAGTTGTTTTGTTTGCTTGTTGATGAAGCTAAAAAACTGAAACGAAATGCAAATAATAGATATTGAATTAGCTATTGACTATTGGTGTTCCTTATTCTATTTTGTATATTCTATTAAAAATGCTATTTCATGAGTTTATTTTAACCACTAATGGTTCTATATACAGAGAAAATTTATTTCAGAGAGTCTCAGAGAAATATTAGGTGTTTTAAGTATTTTGTTCTAAGTCTCTTTTATTCTTGTGAGTAGAATAATTAAAGTAAAAGTACCTGTCTAAGAGTATTTGAGATTTTGGATTTTGAGAAAAAAACTATGTGATTACACAAATTATTCTATAGTAGATTTTTGTCTCTAAGAGCCCGTGGTTTTCTCGGTTTAGAGTTTTTCACGTAAATTTTTTTGTTATGTGATTGTGGTAATTCTCTATTTTATTTTTTAGTTATTATTTGATATTTTTGTAATAGTAGATTTTTTAGGTAAATTTGGATAAGTCCGAATTTCTAAAGAATTTGGTGTATACTGTTCATTTATACAATGCCATTATTTATGTGAATAGTGACTAGTCAAAATTTACCTGAATTTTTCTCAACATATAAGTCTGATAGATGGTGATTGATTAATTTTCTTTAGAATAATTTGAACAATATCTCTAGTGTGTTCCTTTCTAAACTATTCAATATGTTCTACAATTTGCTTTAAATATTCATAGTTATAGTAATGAAGCACTTACAAGAAATAAGAACTTCTTTATAGTGTTAGAACTGACTATAGGTGCCAACCTGAATCTTCTTATGTAATATATTCTTTTAGAATCACTAATTATTTTCGGAAAAAAAATTTCTTTGTTCCTTTCTTGAAGTGTTTAGCTTACTGCCCAGCCAAGGTTATATGATTATTTTTGGTATTCAATTATGTTCTTTTTTACTATTTTGTATGTTTATTAATCAATCTGCAAGTTTAGAAATCACTTTCAAACTTATAAGCATGTTGAAGTTATATTAACTTATTATTTCTTAATATTTGAGGATATATAGATTTTATTAGTATAAATTTTTTTTATCTGGGTACTTCAGCTTGTTCTTGAACATATTGTTATTATGTTTCAGTTTTACAATCCACATCTTCAAAGAACCTTTGTAAAAGATGGAGAAATGATGGATAAGGTAGAGGAGTTGGCTTTCTTTATCTAGTTTGGATTTGGATTTGTTCTTTAAGATCCTTTTGGCCTAACATTTCTTGATAATTGGTTGTCAGTAAGGGCAATAAAGTTTAATTGTGAGAATTAGAGAAGGCTAGTATGACATGGTTACTAAGTGCCACAATAGTTGGGGAGGCTGAGAAATGAACTATAAAACATAATAAATTAATAGATCAATCCCATTTTGACAATTATAATCATGCCATAAAGTCTTGTTCAGATAATTACAACATCATCTCATCCTAAATATGCCCATAGTTTGTGCACAAGCCTATTGACGTGTGAAAAAATTATGGGCATTATTTATGTAACTATTTATGAATTAAACTATTTACCCAAAAAATATTATGTATCTTATGTTTTGTTAGTATTTTAATATGGTTACAGCTCACTAATAAATATGAGACACATGTAAGTTTCTTGTGAAAAATATATAAAATGCATTTATAATGAAAAACTTAATTAGAGTGTTCAAATATGCCCAAAAAAATTCATGAAGTGAACTATCCGAAATGCTCTGTTTTTAAGCTGATTTTTTAGTTTTCTACATTATTGTAGTTGCTGCAACTTTTCTTTCTTTGATTTACTTGTTTGGATGCTTAGCTGGTGGTGTTAACAACCTAAATTTGATGATATTTGTTAAAAATTCAGCCAACATTTTTTTGTATCAGAGCAAAAGATTGTAGAAAGTGAAGACTTAAGCCAAAAACAAGATGGCTAGTACAAGCTCTTTTAACCCCATGATCTAGCAATCTTATGTTCTAATTTTTTATAGAGAAATTATGATTTTTGGTTTGTGAAGATGAAGACACTCTTTATTTCATTAGATCTTTGGGATTTAATAAAAATAGAAGTTGAAGAATCTGAATTTACTTCTACCTTGATAGAACAAGAATAAAGGAATATGAGGAAAAAAAAGTAACAAGATGCAAATGCTTTCAGCAAATTTTAACAAGAAGTTTTCAACAATGTATTCTCAAGAATCATTGGCGCAACAAAAGCAAAAAAAGCTTAACAAATCTTGAAAGAGGAGTTTAAAATGAGTGTAAAGGTAAGAACTTCTAAGCTTCAAGAGGTTAGAAAATATTTTGAAAATATGATAATGAAATAAAATGAAACAACGCAAGAATTTTTAGATAGATATACTGAGTTAGTGAATCAAATGAAGATTTATGGTAAAGAAATTAAAAACAAGAAATTTATTGAAAAGGTTTTGGGTTTCTTGCCGAAAGAATGTGATCCTATTGTGTCGATTATTTAAGAAATTAAATATTTGAATATTTTGATATTACAAGATTTGGTGAATTCATTAAAATCATTTGAGGATAAATTGATACGACGTTCCGAAAACTCCCTTGATAATGCCTTTCAATCTAAGCTCAATGTAAGACTTAAAACTCATAACCAAAGTAGAGGAAAGTCATCTAGAGGTGAAAGAGAAGCAAAAGGACCAAGAAGAGGATGGAGTTTTGGATAATGAGGCAAAAGAAGTGTTGATAAAAATTCAGCAGATGGAATTTTTTTTCAGAAGTGCAAAATTTGTAAACGATATAACCATATTGAAGAAAATTATTGGTTTAAGGGAAAACCTCAATACCATAATTGTAAGAAGTTCGAGCACTTACAAAGAGATTGTAAATTTAAGGAATACTCAAAACGTAAGCCAAGTAGAAGAGAAAGATGATGAAACGAATTTGTTTTATGCATGTCAAAGTGCATTAGAGCAAGGAGATGAAGTTTCTTTTTTTGACAACGATTATATGAATCATATGACTGAAAACAAGAGCATTTTTCATAAAATAAATATTTCTATTAGCTCACAAGTAAAGATAAGAAATGATGCTATTGTGTAAACTAAAGGCAAAGATTGGTATTCAAACAAAAAAAAAAGTTAGATATATTTTAGATATGTTGTTAGTACCAAATTTAGAATAAAATTTGTTAAGCGTTGGCCAACTTCTAAAAAATAACTATTCTTTGAAATTTAAAAGAAATGGTTGCATGTTTTTTAATAAACCAAAAAAGAAGCAGATTATAATTGATATAAAGATGAAAAACAAAAGTTTTATGTTGAAATTTCAATATATAAAGGATGTTGCATTGAAGACAGAAACCATCATGAGTTTTGGCTTTGACATAGAAGATTTGGGCACCTAAATTTTGAGAGTTTAAAGTTGTTACAACAAAAAAAATACGGTAGATAGCCTTCCAAAAATAGAAGAATAGTAAGGAGTATGTGAAGAATGTACACTTGAAAAGTACAATAAGCAATTTTTTCCAAAAAGAGTAGCATAGAGAGCAAAGCAAGTGATTAAGTTAGTGCATATCGATGTTTGTGGACCAATGAATACAACAACTTATAGAGGTACGTAACAAGTACTTCATTCTCTTCATTGATGATTATTCAAGAATACCATAGATATTTTTCATGAGACAAAAATTTAAAGTGTTCACAATCTTAAAAAATTCAAGAGCTTTGTTAAAAATAAAGTAGTCATTTTGTCAAAATTTTAAAAAGTGATAAAGGTAAAGAATATGCCTCTAATCAATTCAATACGTTTTGTGAAGATGAAGGTATAGATAGACAATTTATCGTGGGCTATACTTTACAATAAAATGGGGTATCCGAGAGAAAAAATCAAACGGTAATGGAGGTGACAAAATCTATGTTATATAAAAAGAGCTTACCTAAAGATTTTTAGCTGAATCAATCCATACAACTATATATTTGATAAATAGAACACCAACTAAAACTTTGAACAACAAAGCTCCTATATGAACTTGGAGTAGAAGAAAGCCTTTCATTAATCACTTAAAAGTTTTTTGTTGTGTTTGTTATGCCCAACTTCTAAAAGAAAAGAGAAAAAAGCTTGATGAAACAAGTGAGAGGTGCATCTTTGTTGGCTATAGCTCACATTCAAAAGGCTATAGATTATATAGCTTAAAGATTAAAAAGATTATTGTAAGTAAAGATGTGATCTTCGATGAAAATGCCAACTACAATTAAGAGCAAGGAAAAGTTGAAGAAAAATTTATTTCTATTAATATGATGCAGCCTAGTTCATATCAAATTAATGGTAATGTTGAAGGATCTCTATAATCTTCTTCACCTAGCTCTCTGGGATCATCAAGTAATGCACCAAGTTCCAATTTGTCTTCACCGAGTTCGACTCTAATAAGAACGAGAAGCTTGGATGAAATTTATCAAAGTTGAAATTTTTTTATTGTTGAACCTATGCAGTTAAAGAGAAACCTTAAAAGCAAGCCATGGAGAAAGAAATCAAAGTAATTGAAAACAAAAACACTTGGGAGCTCATTGATAAGCCGAGTAACAAGAAAAGTTATTGGGGTAAAATGAATTTATCGGGTGAAATACAATTCAGCTGGTGAGGTGTAAAGATACAAAGCAAGACTGGTTGCTAAAGGCTATTTACAGTAGCCCAATATTGATTTTCAAGAAACCTTTGCTCTGGTTACAAGTCTTGACACTATTAAAGCTCTCATTGCCTTAGTGGCACAAAAGGGTTGGTTATTATACCAACTTGATGTCAAATCAGCTTTCTTGAATATAGAATTACAATAAAAAGTTTTTCTTGATCAACCATAGTGTTTTGTAGTTAAGAATGAAAAAGACAAAGTCTACAAACTCAAGAAAGTGTCAAACAAGCTCTAAGAGTCTAGTATAGTCAAATTGACTCCTACTTCAATAAAAAATGATTTATAAAGAGCAAAAGTAAGCCAACACTGTATGTAAAGAAGCAAGGTATATCAGACATTCTCATTGTTGCCATTTATGTTGATAACTTGTTGTTTACGGATAATAATGAGAAATTGATAAATGAATTTAGAAATAAAATAATAAAAAGATATGAAATGAGTGACATGGGATTGTTGGGATACTTTCTTGAGATAGAAATTCGCTAAAATAAAGATGATGTATTTATATCTCAAAGAAAGTATACAGAAAATATTTTAAAGAAAAAAGGAATACTTAGCTATAATGTGGTAGCTACATCACTTGTTGTGAATAAAAAATTGAAGAAAGAAGACGGAGGGAAGAATATGATTCAACCTCATTGGCAACATCGCATGCTTTATGGTTAAGAAGGATACTTGAAGATATAGGAGAGAAGCAAGAACAAGGAACATCATTGCATTGTGATAACAAATCAACAATTGTAATGGTCAAGAATCTAATTCATCATAGTATAAGTATATAGCACTCAAACATCATTTTACTAGAGAAGTAATTGAAGATGGAGAGATTCAACTAAAGTTTTGCAAGTCAAAACAATAACTTGCTTACTTGTTCACAAAAGATTTATTAAAGGAAAAATTCAGCAACTCAAGAAATCAATTGGAGTTCAAGAATAACACATTAAAGGGGGAGAATGTTGATGTTAATGTGCAGAAAAATTCTGGACATTATTTATGTAACTATTTAGAGAAAAATATTATGTATCTTGTGTTTTGTTAGCATTTTAACATGATTAGACCCAACTAATAAATGTGAGACATATGTAAGTCTCTTGTAAGAAGTATATAAGGTGTATTTACGGTGAAAAACCTAATTTAGAGTTTTCAAATTTGTCTAAAAAAATTCATAAAGTAGGCTGTCCGAAATGCTCTGTTTTTAAGTTGATCTTTTAGTTTTTTGTATTGTTTTAATTGTTGTAACTTCTCATTCTTTGATTCATTTGTTTGAATCATTAGTTGGTGGTGTTAACAACCTAAACTTGATAATATTTGCTGAAAATTCATCCAACGAAGCCCGCCTATATAACTGTCCTTGAGAAGAAACCACAGTACTGTAACTAAATTACTATTTTTTATCCGGCCTGGCTAGTGTTGCCATTTGGATGCTCCATCAGCTGATCTTCAACAAACTTTAACTGAATTTTGTACTCATGTTCAACAGTATAAGTTATGCAATGTACATATACACCATAAGTGTATTAGTCTGTCGTACTATTTTACACTGGCAAGCCTTGCTGACTAAACTGCTGCAAGCTGATGTTTATTACCTCTTTCTTTTTTTTTTTTCATAGGCTGTTGTTCTTGTCTAAATAAGTCAATGTGCCCGTGGATTGGGTGCAGTGTTCTAAAATGATTGATTATTTCCTACTTAATGTGTTCCTTATCTCATCTGAGCGTCCTATCTTAAATGAAGCATCATGGGTACACAAGATCAAGAAAGTTTGCCTCAATTTACTTCATTCCCCTGATACTATATCTCACATCTCAGAACTCTGACATTTTCTTCCTCGTATTCCAGTTCTTGCATGCATCTTCCTTATCTTTTCTTCTTCATTTTGCAAGCCGTTACTTGGGAATATATATCAGCCTAAAGAGAACCTAAACAATTACTTGAAGTGGTGCGCTACATCTTTAGCTCTTTACAAAATGTTAATTACTACCAATGAATTGACAACCACAAGGAGGCCAGGGTGTCCAGGACATAGAAATTAATTATTTTATTTTTATTTTGTTCTGGTTCGTGACTCATGTAATTATATATGGTTGAAGGGATTGTATTGAATTCATAGTACGAATACGATAAGCATTAAGCAGAGAGAAGTTTGATGTCCAACCAATCCAGTAATTAATGGCGAGGGCTGAGCTGAAGCAAGCTGATGCTGATGGTGACAGTAGACTCCTTTCATCATCAGGAGTAATATCCACCTAATTAATTTCTTCCATCATTTCCAATCTCACGTACGTCAATTAATTCCTGAAACTTGGCAGGATATTTCCAAAAATACGTCTCTACGATTAATTTGATTTTAGGATTTTATTTTTTACTATAAATAATTGTACATACATAAACCTGATATTCTTATTTGGACTGTGACAGAGCTATAATTGCTAAATGCTTGGAATATATTTTAAAGTAGGCTATTCTCCTTGTTATTTATATATGAAGGCATGTACGCCGTTTAAACTGCTGCATAAATAGACAATCCCAGACATATATGAGTATTACATTCTCCCACAGCATTTTTCCATAAAGAGATTAATTATTAGTATATATTAATTAATAAGTAGCTAGATCAACAATCACCTCTCAAATTTATAATCTCAAAGATGCTGTTCTGGAGTCCCCTTCTTCAATAATAAGCAGATGTTATTTCCATCGTTCAACTGAGAAACATTTCTAGCAAAAGAAAGCATCATCTCCTCATAAGCATCTCTAAATCTCTTCGGTATCGTTCCTATTGTCCGAAATCTCTTACGAGTACTTGTCACCTTGATCTCCTTATCATCGCCGATAACCATTGTACCCTTCAGTCTCCTGTATCGTCTTCTCCTCCTGTGGCTGCAATATTTGTTGAAGCTAACACATAATGGAGTGCCTGTATCTGCCTCCATTTCTAATAAGAAAACAAAAAAAACATCAATGAAGGCAATAACAGTGAGCAGGCTTGGAATGAAGCACATCCAAATCATCAGCTTTATATTGAATATAAAGGAGAAAGAACTAGAAGGGAAGGTGAATTGCCTTGAAATTAAGGCAGTGACAGTGCTGAGCAACGTCCTCATCATTGTCGACAATTCTAATTAAAAAGGACTGTATTTTGCTTAGTATTTTAGGTGAGTTATTAATTATAATAATAAATTCGTATTTTAGGTGAGTTATTAATTATAATAATAAATTCATAACCTACTTACAGGTTGATGTGAGTGAAGTTGATCAATAAGCTAAAGAAGTAAATATGATATCCTAAAATTTAGATTAGAGATATTATTAATTAATATGATTTTGTTTTTGTTCAAGCCCTTAGGATTATTGTTACCACACATTTATTCCTTCATGTCCACGCCAATTATGATTAACACATTCATGGTTCATGGTTATCGATTTTTGTTTTCTAACGGCCAATTGATAATTTTAAGTCTTTTAAAATAATCTTTTATATTTTTTTTTAGTTTTCATTGTTCTCTAAAATTAAGGATTTGTCAAACATTTTGAATATCATAGAAATAGAAGTGCATTTATTTTCTATAGTTATATATATTTTTATTATATCTACCACTTCCTAACTTAAACTGCTGACATAAATTTCATTTATTTCAATGATAGAGAAGGTTGATAAGTTGAAAACATTAATACTAATTTTGTTTTTGTTTTTTTCCCTTTCTAAGTTATATACTTGCTAAAGTTTAAGGTAAGGTTATCATTTGTGTTAAAAAATTTCCTTTCGTATATATACTATACAATAATTGTACAGTAATATATATATATATAGAGAGAAAAGAAATTAATAATATTATTTATTTTTATTGATTTGTCATATGATCTTATTTTATTGATATACATGACGTATATGTAATGATAGGATAATATATGTGTTATTGAATCATGATATTTTATCTATGATGATGGAGCAAGAGAAATGTTTAAAATTTAAATTAAAAAAACAATAGAACAATTTATTATGAAGGAAATAAACAGGCCTCAACCCCATGAATAGCCAAGAAATGCTACGATGCATGATGGAGAGACAAGGTAAAGAAAGATTCTTTTTAAAGAAAAAATTTAGGAAAATTGACAGATATTCTTTAACAAATACCTTTTGCTATTTTTGAAAAAAAATACATATCTTTATCGTTTGGTCAAATAGATAGATATCTCTGAAATTATTATACAATAATGAAAAATAATTATTTTATTTTTATATATTTAGAAAATATATTAATTGATCATTTTAGCCCAATTACTAATACATAATAATCAGTATACTTTTATAATTATATATTTAAATATTTTTATAATTAGTCTCTAAATTATTATTAATATTTTAAATAATTTTATTACCATTATAAGTTATTTTTATTTACAAATTCTATAATTATATATAAATTAGATAATTATTCTCAAATTATAAATTATACAAACAATTAAAATAAATCCAAACTACTATTTGAATTTCATGAATATATTATTTATAATATTTTTTATATATTAATTCTAAATATTCAATATGACATATTTATTTATCAAAAATATTCTCAAAATATAAATAATATAATTTATATTATCCAAATATTATTTGGAATTTATTTTAGTTGATTGTGTTATAAATTATTATAATGATAATAAAATTATTTAAAATATTAATAATTTTTTAGAGACTAATTATCAAAAATATTTAAATATATAATTATCAAAATATAAATCATAAAGGTATATTGATTATTATGTATTAAGGTTAAAATAGTTAATTAATATACCTTCTAAATATATATAAAGATTAAATATTTATTTTTCATAACTGCATAATAATTCAAAGGATATTTGTTTATTTGACCAAAAGTGAAGGATAGGAGTGGGCAAAATCGGGTTAATTTAATTTTTATAAAAACCAAATCGAACCGAAAATATATGAAATATAATTTGAATCAAATCGAACCGAATCGAATTAGTTCAGTTCAGATTGGCTCGATTTTAAATTCTATTTCTTGATCCAACTTTCTTTCCACTTTAATTCCGAGTATTTGTTTCAAAAAAGTCTTAGATATTTTTATATAAGTCCTTAAGGTATACAATAATTACAAAAAAAAAAATCTACATACCTCTCATGAGGTTTGTGGAAATCTCAGTTTGAAAGAAAGTTTGTGGAAAGAAACACAAACCTCCCATATAAATAATAAACTTATCAAAATGCCCCGAATTCATTTTAAAATTACAAAATAAAATTATTTTGGTTAAATTTAAACCTATAATTTTAGTAAAAAAAGTTAATACCCTAACCACTATACTAAACTAAAATTTAATATTATATTTTTAATTCATAATATATAATCCTTTTGAAAATACATATATAATAAATTTTTACAAAAATTAAAATTATTTTGTTACTATAAAAAAATTTATAATTCAAAAATAATTTTATAATCATTAAAATTTTATATAATATAACTTGAATTTAAAATTATTATTATCATTAAATTATGAAATTTCAAAAAAAAATCATTATTTAGATTTTTTTTAAAAAATAATTTATTTTATTTAACAATTACTTAAGAAATAATTTTTAAAAGTATTAGTGCTAATAATAATTTTTGAATAATTTTATTTTACAACTATTTAAATTTATTTTCTTTAATAATTATTTAAGAATAATTTTATTATTATTTGATAATAATTTTAAATTTAAGTTAGTATATAGATTTTTTTTTTGAACTATAAGTTTTATAATAATAAAATAATTTTAATTATTATAGAAATTATTAAATATGCATTCTCAAAAGAGTTATTTATTAAGAATTAAAAAATATATATTTAAAATATGTTTGATGCAATAGTTAAAGTATTACTCTTAAAAGAGTTATTTATTAAGAATTAAAAAATATATATTTAAAATATGTTTGATGCAATGGTTAAAGTATTACTCTTTTTCATTAAGGTTTAGTAATTTTATTTAATTTTAAAAATATAGATTTATGATGTTTTGATAAGTTTATTGTTTATAAGGGAGGTTTGTATCATTTTCTACAAATATTCTTTTAAATTGAGGTTTTCACAAATCTCAGGAGAGGCATATGGACTTTTTCCTTACAAAAAAATAATTTTTAAAATTTATAATTAAATTCTCTATCTTTATGTAAATAAGTATAAATATTTTATTTATTTATAATTTATATAAAAGTAAGGTACCGATGAAATTTTACAATTAATTTTGGTTCTATTTCTATTTTTAATCAAATCTGAACCGAATTGAGTGGATCAAAATTGATTGAAATCGAATTTATTTTTAAAATTGAACTAAATTGAACCGAACTAAATATTAGGGATATTTGTTCGATTGAGCATTTTTGCCCAATCTTAAAGAGGGTATCTATTTTTCTTCAAAAATATTAAGGAGTATCTATCAATTTTTCAAAATTTTATTTATCAATAGAAATTGAATAAAAAAAAAGACTAGATACAGTGTAAGACTAATTTGTGATGTTATCTTAATCATATATTTAAAATAAATAACAATTCAATAGCAACAAATAGCTGCAAGATTAAGCAAATCTATAGCAATTGGAATTGCAATGAATGTATGCCAAATATTCAACCCCGTAAGTTATCATAATCATATATTTATTTCTTGATCAAAAGCAACAATAATAAGAAACTAGAGCAACATCGAATCCCTTATTATAGAATCTGTTATTACACAAGGAAGCACACAAGCTGTATCTATAACCATCACTGAAACACAAAAATTATGTTACGACTTTCTGTATATTGCATGCCGTTATAGCGGTTGTGATGTTCTGATTTGATGCTTGGAATTGTCCGGAGGAAGCAGCTGGTTTGAAGCATCTGCTAATGCTGCAACTGCTGCTGCCGCAGTCATGGTTTGGTACTGAGGTGGCAAGGGGGCAACTTGTCCTTGATATTGAGTGTAGTAAACTTGTTCATGAGATGCAGGATTTGTGTAGTCATAGCCGTAATTAGCACCAGCAGCAGGAGCAACAGCAATGGACTGAGATGGATGTTGCACTTGAGAGTAATTAACATACTGTTGCGGAAATTGATTAGAAGGAATTTGGACTAATGAAGGAGTTGAAGATACTGCCGTTCTGTATAAATTTGCAGCCATTTCGGGTTTTACCTGAGTAGCAGTAGTCTTTGTGGGATAAATGGGTGGAGTACCTTCTTTATAGGCAGCAGAAACTGCGACAACGGCAGGAGTTGGAGGCGTCAGTGGGCGACTTGAGGCTGCAACAACGCTGGTTTCGGCTACATTTGATTGCATAGAAATGTATGGATGAGTTTGTGCAACGGGCATTACATAAACAGGGTATTGTTGATCAATTGGATGATGGAGTTGTTGCGGAGAAGCAGCATACATAGGGTAGTAGGATGAAATTGGCACTGGAGGAGTTGTTGATGGATGGGGAATGTAATGCATGCTCGCGTGTACAAATTGTTGTTGAGGAGGCTGCTGCTGCTGTTGTTGATCCAATTGATGGGGCAAAACGTAACCTGAATCCTGGATTTGGGAGCTAGGAATTGGAATATTGCTTTGTGTGCCGGGACTAGTAGGAGCTCTGTTCTCACCAGAAGCAGCACCAACTTGATCTTGATAATACACAGGCTTTGAAAGAGAACTTGCAGATGCAATGCTACTATCACTGTGATTAAAGTTTAATTTTCCAAATTACCATTTCAGTAAACAAATGGAACTTCATTAACGAAATAAACTATCGAGATCCAAGCGATAATAATTACCTTGCAACAGAATCAGGGGAAGGCAAATTGTAAGCTGCACAAGCTTTGTGTTGTACAGGCTGTAAAGGTAATGGAGGTTTCCTTGATCGAACAGGAACGTTGTGATCCGATCTCTCATCATCAGAGAGAACCCTACTCGTATTTTCACTAGGCATGCCGATATGCATTGCAGGCAGAGCATTGGCCGCAGCCACCGGCATTGGGGGTGGAGCACCAGAGTAAACAACCATTCCCTCGTCCTGTGGCTTCTGAAAACCGGTATGAGCAAAAGTCATCTGCGCAAACTGCTCTTCTATCCCATTCTTCTGATCTTCAACACGAACGCGAATGGGCGGTAAGTTTGACATTGAAGGAGACGAAGAAGACGAGCCAAACGACGAACTAGTCTCCACCACTGGCGAATCCGGCAAGGAATACTGCACATCGTGCACCATATTTTTCACCTGCTTGCTGTGATCATTCTCAGCAGGTTGAGCCTCCAAGTCATTGTCGTTATCAAGATTCAACAAGCAATCCATTGTAGTATCAGATAATCCTCTAGGAAGTAGCCCGGAACCATTGAGAGCATCAACAAACCAAGTTTCGGATTTGGCATCATCGAGAAATGCTCCCATTGAAGCTGCAGTTTCAGGTTTGTTGAAGAAAAGAAACAAGCGAATACGAGATGAAGTTGTTAAAGTAGAATCTGATGCTGCCATTAATCGGTCATATTCTTCAATCATGTTCTCAAGATCTTCATCAGTGGTGATGGAGACAAGAGAGTCAAGGTCTTCATTAGGAAGCTGGTATTTCAACATGAAGGAACGGCCATTAAAAAGAGAGCGGGAGAGACGGGTGCAGAGAGAGGAAAGAGAGGAGTGACGGTCGACAACGACGAGGCGGGTCTCACCACCAACGTAGCAGAGGGATTTGTCATGGGGACGGGGGATGATATGGCCGCCATAGCTGCACATGAGGCGAAGCTTAGCACCAGGGACGGGTGGTAGAGGGTCATCATAAGTGTCGCCAGTGCGGGAGCGGGGGGAAGACTCGATAGAGTCAGGATAGTTGAGATGAATGCTGGTGGGGGCAGGAACGGCGGGAGAGACGGTGATGCTGGTGGGAGTAGTGGGGTGAGGCGGGAGAGGTGGTGGATCCATCAGGAAATGAATTAATTGTTTTGTTTAAAACGTAGGCTGCCTTTTGGACTAAATAACAAGAGACTACTAAGTAAATGAAAGTTGATGCTTTTATATATACACTCTTTTCTTTTGCTAAATTTTTCTCTTTATCTTTTTGAATGATTAGTATAAAGTCACGCTTGATTATAGGAGGAAAATGAGGCTCTTCATTAGTTATTTCATTAAAAAAAATACTTGATGATCTCATAAGTTTAATTATCAGCTTCCATTTTAAGGGTTTTTCTAAATTTCTTAATACCGCATAAGAGTAGCGAAAATTTGGTGACAAGGACCTCAACTCTTAATACAAGAGTTAAGAACAGTTTTGACCAACTCTATACAAACTGATTAAAGGTGAGAATCATTCTCCTAATAAAATTTGATGTGTCAAATCAATGAAAAATTGGAGGATCGATACTTGGACGAGACTAATAATTACACACAAAGTTGTCTAGTAACAATTGGATCCTTCACCACTTCGACTATAAAATTGGGCGACCAATTTTTCTTACTTATACAATATTCATTCATTTATACATACACAAGGAAAAAAAAATTGAGATTGTTTTGTTTATATCTTTATTTATATTATAAATAATAAGATACACATTATCAAATATTATAATTAATTAGATATTAATAATAAAATTTAACGTTAATTGACATACAAATTTATATTTTGGCTCCCTAACGATACTCAAAACTTTATACAATAAGCCACTATTGCAATACTCAAAACATTAGGTTGCCTCATTATTATAACATTGTTGCATACAATCTCAAAAAAAAAAAAAAAATAGGTCACTTATAAAAAGGTTTTGAATGGATGAAGATGATAATGCAATATTGGTGAGTTCAAAAGACAAAATTCGATCTCATAAAAAGAAAAAGGTCCAATTGGAATAGAAGAAGAGGAAACTCTCATGCATCAAAAATACAATAACATTTCTCTATGTATATGTTTATGCATTCCCATATTAACACGTAGGACATGCATCTGGACTGACTTCATGGGAAATGGACTAAATCACATGTACATGCATAGAAATTTGTGACCAAAAATGTTAATTTTCAATAAAATCAAGAGAAAGAGAACTTCATTACAACGCTACACGTTGGTTACTCACCAAAGCAATCCTTTTGGAAATTTGGTTTTTCCCTCTTTGCTTGCTTCCGTCCTTCAGATACGAGGAGCCTGTAAGACAAAAACGAAACCCTAGAGAGCAACAAAAGGGTATATACCCTTTTTTTATTTATTTTTCTTTCATTTTCTATTGAATTAATTTTACTATATTTTTCACTAATTGCTTCCATTTCTCTTTTCTTAAAATAGATGGAAAATTTGTTCGGTTTTGTTATTTTATAAATGATTTATTAATAGAGAAAATAAATTTTATATTTTTAACCAAAAATAAGCAACTGAATAAAAGTTATTTCTTTGTTTTTGAAAGAAATGTAAACTATACATCATTCAATATTATAATTGTATAAGAATTAAATAATATTGAGGATGTTATACTATAATATTTTATATTTTATTATGTATATTTGAAAATTAAGACATCTTTTAAATTTAAAAAACTCAGTTTATTTCATTTTGTAAATATTTATAAAATTTAGATTTAATAAATAAAAGATTGCAATTTTATTTTTGAAAATATTTCTACCAATCATGTTTTACAATTCTTATTTATAAAATACAAATTTCAAAAAATATCCCTAATACATTCTTAACTCTAAAAATATCAAATCAAAAATAGGCTATCTATTCTTTTAATTTTTATTTTATAAAAAAAGTACTTGAAAAAAAATCTTAAACACATATTTAATGATTTAATAACAGAATAAAACTGAGAGTGAGAAATTTGGATCCAAAAAATTTACTTGATTCTTGGGTTTCTGATTATTTGTATTTGATAGGAAGTTATACTGAAGTTATGGATTATTGAGATCTGCTCTAATTTCAAGTAAATTGCTATTTCATAATCACATGTTGGGGTTATGAAATTCATTGGCATTTGAATATAAAAATACTTTCAGAACTTGTATTATCGTTATTGATGTGCACAATCTAGTTGAAGGAATGATTTAATTTTGTTTCAATTATTTTTATTTTTTGACAGCAGAAAGAATCTAACCCTAATTAATTTTGTTTTGTATGCACATGTTGTGTTGTACCATGCACACGATCTGTGGAAAGGAATGATTTTTATTCATTTTTTTTCATGTTTAAAATAGAAGAATCCAATCGAAAAACAGTGTTCAGGTTGTGGTAATTTTTAGATAATCATTTTAAGAATAAATCTTATATTTAATGGAGTTGTCTAAGAAGAAGGTACAGATTTCATTTTGATCCCTATACTCTGCTGTTATTACTTTTAAGTTGATAGTCCACAACAGTTGCCAATTTGTAATTAGGTTCTTGCATTGGCGCAGGGTCAGTCGTCAAGTGGGATCGAATGGTCGAAAATTATTTTTTTTTCTTTTTTTTTTTTAAGTTTAGTTCCGTCGAGAAGTGTGTCTGCCGGGCCCAAACTTTTCTAGCCCATTTAGCTGCATCTAGCCCATCTTAAGTACAGGCCCAAATATATAGAATTTTCTTTTGAATACAGCTATTTCAACCCACGTTGTCATAGATTCATAAGTAGATCTACGTAGTACTCACCCCACAAAAGTATTTTATAATTATACACATGTTCTTGAAGTTGGGACTAATTTATTCTCATATGAATTATTGATATCCCGATGTTCAAAATCGAATCATATAGTACCCAATATGCTATATATAAATTCTTTAAACCTAGTTAAATCAAATATTATTCTAATTATTTTTTAGATATTATTCCAATTCAAAAATATTATAAAGGATATGGTTGTTACCCAAGAATAAAAAAATTATATTAATATTTAAAAACAACATATTAGTATTATTTATTAAAATTTAATATTTTAGTATCAATAGAGACAAAAGTCTTGATGTTTGGTAGGTGGGATTTTTTATTTTTATTTATTTTTTTAAGAAAATTAGTTTAATGGGTAACAAGACTTGATTCTTTCTTTTTTTTTAAAAAAGAAAAGAATTATTATTGTAATACAATAATAGAGTCACAAAAATATAGGGTAATGTATCCTAGCACAACCGGTTAAATAAGTCACTTTTAAAAGTATTATATTAGGCTTCCTTTGAGATTGCAATTGAAAAGTAGTAAAGGACTTATTTTATAAAAAAATTTATCAAAATTGTATTTAGTAAAAAAATACTTATTTTATAATTTTTATTATAATCTCACTATTTTAACAAAAGATAATTTATCATATACATATTTTTATTATTTTATTACAATTTATTTTATTATTTAAACACATAGAGTTTCAAATTTTCATTAGATAAATTAATTTATCTTGATATTACAACTTTATTATATCAAAAAAAAATTGTTATTCTTTTAAGAAGCTATTATTTGTCTATACATTAACAAATTAATTATAAAATATTTTACACAAAAATATTTCTGTATACTTTTGGCATAGACTCCTTAAAATATATCATATTAATTTGTCATTATGTGTTACTATGATTGATAGATAATTTTGACTAAATTTACTTTTGTTGTAAAAAGTAATTAAATTTTTTTATTATTTTTAGAACACAATGATATCATATTTATTTACGGTCAACTTTAATAATATTAATTTAGTTAAATGACATATGAACTTTTATTTTGTAACTAAAATGATAAACTCTCGTTTTAAAAATAATTGTCAAATATTTTTTTCTATTAACTTTTTTTGTTATTGTTAACAAAAAAGTGACTTGGAGTGTTAAAATAACAATTTATCCTTTACTTAATATAATAATTAATATTAAAATAATAGTATTGCATAACATGGAATGAAATGACAAATATACTATACATATATAAGAAAAAAATTTCTATTTTTTCTATCTGCATTTTCTTCTATTTTCAATTGCTTATGTTTGTATTAATTTTTTTAAAAAAATTGATTAAATTATTATTGATTGTATTTATGGATATTAAGATGACTAACTTTTATATTTTATTTTTTATTTTTTTAATTTATTTGAAATGTATTTTTAACAAATTTTTTGTCACTTTATTTGTGTTCCTCAATCTCTTTTCTTATTTATTTGTTTTCTTATCAAAATGAGTTTAGAGCCACTATTTGGTGTCAGTAAAGCAAAGCTATGAAGATATTTTTACTGCTTTAAATGGTTGAGATTATTTGTACAGTATATGGATCACTAAGATTTATTTGTATAATGACGGATAAAATTTATTTGTACATGACTTAACTTTTATAATATATTGTGTCATTTTTTTTAATTAAAAAGGTAAGGAGGTAACTCAGACCCATATCATATTTTTTTTGGGTTAAATTCCCTTATTTTCTTGAGGGTATTGTTTCAAAGTTAGGACACCAGGTAAACCAAGCAAAGCCCCTAACTTTCAACTGGTTGTTGAGATATGACAAAACGTTTTTTTTTTTTTTTTTGATTAAGTTGTGGGCTTTGAAAAAGACAGGTCATTTCGATAGTTATACATTTAAAGGTTAGTTAATTGTTGTGTTATTTATTTTTAGTTTCTTAGCTCATTTTTATTTGATGCAAAGATTATTATACTCAAATTAATGCTAACAGTAATAGAAAAAAAAATAAAAAAAGGTATACTTGATATTATTTTTAAAATGAGAGTTTTAATATATAAAAGAGTTATTATCATATTTTTTTCTCGAGATTTTCATTAATATCACTTTGATAAAAAGTATTATAAATATATCATACTATTAATTAACTAATCTTTAAATGTATAATTATCCAAATAACATGTCTTTTTCAAAGCCCACAACTTAATAAAAAGAAAAACTTGTCATATCTCAACAACCCACTGAAAATAACCCCAAAAATTAGAAGTCAAATTCATATCAAAGAAAACTAAATAAGTCCTGTACACAAGCTAGGTATTTCTCTAGCTTCTTCGGCCTCAACTATAGTGAATGAATTTTTATAGCTTTTTCATTAATTACAAATTAATTATTTTATTTGACATCAATTTATTATTTTTATTTTATCAAAATTTGTTGTTTTAAATTTAGTTATTAACAATTTTTTTATTTTTTTATTTTTTTTAATAAATTTAAAATTTTTAAATATCGATTAAATTGAAAATATGTAAATAATTATAAAAAATTTAATTGACTACATAAAAAATTTATAAATTTTTTTAAGAATTTATTTGACTAAATTAAAAATTTATAAACTTTTTTTAAAAATTTATTTGACTAAAATAAAAATTCTGACTTTTACAATTATTTAATAAATAAAATAGATATTTATATAATTAATAAAAAAATGAATTTGAAACCGGAGAATCACGGCAGGACGGGGAAAGAGGCCTCGTCCCAGTCATCGATCAGTTTTTAAAACTGAAATTTTTATCCTGGTCCCAATCCCCAAAAGTTTCTAGAAAGAACCTTCTCTAATCTGTGTCTCAAATGGGACGGGTGTTTGTAGAGCTGCGACCTCAATGAAAGAAATTGTCATGTCTATTTGTAATACTTTGTATTTAAATGATATTCATAAAAACTTCATAGAGGAATGTGATAATATTCTATATATCAAATAAAATGAGGGTCCGTCTGTGATTTATCCTGTATAAAAGAACAATATTTTTAACGGTAAAATTTACTAAACTGATTATAGTAGGAACATAATAAGATAAAAGTTCACATACCTCCTTTGACGTTTATAAAAATTTTAATTTAAAAATAAATTTATATAAAAAATATAAACTATCTCCACAAATAATAAATTTATCAAAATATTTCGAATTTATTTTAAAATTATAAAATAAAATTAATTTTGATTAAATTTAAACATGTAACTTTAATAAAAAGGCTAATATTCTAACTATTATATTAAAATAAATTTTAATAATATATTTTTAATTCATAATATATCCCATTTAAAAATATATATATAATAACTTTTACAATAATTACAATTATTTTATTACTATAAAAAAATTTATAATTCAAAAATAATTTTATAATCATTAAAATTTTATATAATAACTTAAATTTAAAATTATTATTATCATCAAATTATAAATTTTCAAAAAAATTATTATTATTTAGATTTTTAAATAAAATAACTTATTTTATTTAACAATTATTTAAGAATTTTTTTTTAAAATTATTAGTACTAATAATAATTTTAGAATAATTTTATTTTATAACCATTTAAATTTATTTTCTTTAATAATTATTTAAGAATAATTTTATTATTATTTGATAATAATCTTAAATTCAAGTTATTATATAGATTTTTTTTAATTATAAGTTTTATAATAACAAAATAATTTAATTATTATAAAAATTATTAAATATACACTCTCAAAAGAGTTATTTATTAAAAATTAAAAAATATATATTTAAAATGTGTTTGGTGTAATGGTTAAAATTTTACTTTTTTTCATTAAGCTTTAGTAATTTTATTTTGTAATTTTAAAAAAAATATATTTAGGATATTTTGGTAAATTTACTATTTATAGGGGAGGTCCGTATTATTGTTTACAAATTTTCTTTCAAACTGGCATTTCCGTAAACCTCAGGGGAGGTATGTGGACTTTTCCCAACATAATAATAATCCAAACCGGCCCTTAGAAGGCGCCCTCTGTCAAGCACTTCCGGCTCACGTCTGTCTGCTTCTGTCTCAGTCCAGCTCTGGATTGTCTTTCCACTACACCATTTCTCATAATTTTCACAGCCCAAAGCTCTGCCCTTTCAAAGCTAATATTAACAGCAATCAGCAATGCTTCTACTTTAACGTCATCTCTAATGGCTTCCTTCTCTCTCCATTCTCACCCCTCAACTTTCCCATTCTACTACTCCTCACTCTCAACCCCATCGAATTCATGGCGCTGTATCAACTTCCAATTCAGAACCTCGAAAATCAGCTGTTGTCTCTCCATTCAGGAATTAAATGACGTCAAAAGCGACGCCGACGTTAACGACAATCTTCGTGTTGTTTTCGCGGCTGGCGGGACCGGCGGTCACATCTACCCAGCTGTGGCGATTGCTGATGAACTCAAAATCATCAACCCCACAACTCAAATCCTCTTCATGGGATCGCAGAACAGCATGGAATCTAGTTCAGTCCCATCTGCCGGATACGATTTCGTCTCTGTCACAACTGTTCCGCTATATCGCCCCCTTCTCTCCCCGAAGAACCTCCTCCTTCCTTACCGTTTGATCAAATCTTTAATCCAATGCCATTCTGCACTTAAAGACTTCAATCCTGATATTGTGGTTGGTACGGGCGGCTACGTTTCGTTTCCCACTTGTTTAGCGGCGGCTTTATGGGGGATTCAAGTAGTTATTCAAGAACAGAATTCAGTTCCCGGTATTGCCAACTGGGTTCTTTCTTTTTTGGCTGAGAAAGTGTTTGTTGCGTTTAATTCTACAATTGAATGCTTCCCAAGAAAGGATAAGTGTATAGCCTGTGGGAACCCTGTAAGATTGTCTTTGAGAACATACGTTTCGAAGGCAGTGGCAAGGTTTAATTTTTTTCCGAGGTTAAGGAAGGAGGAGGAGGCAAAGGCAAGAGTGTTGTTGGTTTTAGGAGGATCTTTTGGTGCTAATGCCATAAATATTGCCATGTTGAATTTGTATTATCAGATGCTGATGGAGAAACATAATTTGTTCATTATTTGGCAGACTGGGGTTGAGGCGTTTAATGAGATGGAGAGCCTTGTTAGGAACCATCCGCATTTGCTTTTGACACCGTAAGTTGCTAATCTCTTTATAATGGGATCTAATTTCTCTTACTTTCCTTGTGCTTCATGCCTTTGTATGCTGAGGATTTATATTGTTTGTTATTGTGAAACATAGAGCTTTTTTTAGGAACTACATCAGTGGTTGGATATTTGAAACTTGTGATGATAAGGTTTGTTGTTATTGATTGCGAATAATTACTTGTGCAAATGACTGTAAGGATTAGGTCAAAAAGAACATTAGCAGACAAATGCAGTGCTTGGTTTGTTAAAGAATTTGATTTGGCAAAGAAGGATATACATAGTATATCATTGTAGAGGAGAATGGACAATTGATAAATTAGTTTGTTAGATCATACAATTATCTGATTCTTTACCTTTGTTACTTGAGGATAATATACCAGCTGTCAGAAGAAATTGATCGTTTTTAAGCCTGCTAGCTATGTAATTAGCCATTTTGGTTGTTAGTAAATGGGTAGGTTATTTCTCTGTCATCAAATGATGTAGAAAGAGCCTTTTTTCTCATAAACTTAGACATGCTACCCCACAGTATGCATTTGGGGATGATTGGCAAGAAGAGACTTATCTATTCTAGTGTAAGCTGTAAAGAGAGGATATGCCTGATTGACAGTGATTAGTGACCTGAAGGGAATGGACCAACTCAGCAGCCTTTTGCTCTTTTTCTTATGGAGTCCTGTTCTGTTCACTAAGACTGAAGATAATGGCCCCCAAGCCTATGATATCCATTTATTTTCGGGGACTGAGGAAAATTAGAAAGATGTGGTGATATTTCCTTGAGGATTACTTTAAGACCACATGGTGGGTGCGGATTGTAGAAGATATAAGGCCGACTTTGACCTTCTAAGGTATAACTTTCTAGCTATTACACCGATGGGGAGTATGCAGTAAAGAAAAAAATAGAACTTCTTAAACTATCGGAATTTCACCATAAAAATGCAGCTATGTCTAGTTGAGGAATGAGAAATAAAAAGTGAACAGGATTTTGGTCATTCTTGTTGATTACTTGCTAGAGGACTTAACAAAATTTAAAACATTTAAGTTTTGAAAATGCAAGTGTTATTCTGGTAACTTGGCAGCTGAAATTGAAATATGTTTCTTCTAAAATAATGAGAGGAACATGCTAAGCTCAATTTGTAGTGGCATGGGTTTCTAATCAATTATTTTTATGCATTTGTATCCATTTTCCCATACCAACACTCAAATTAGGTCTGTTTAAGCATTTCAGCTTATGTCACAATGATGCTTTGCAGCCACAGTTTGGGGGGACAGGAGAGAAGGAAGGAGAGAGAAAACCATTCTAACAGTGTTTGGCCAATCTCATACTCTTCCTTTTCATTCACTGGTGACTGCACATTGCTTCCAGCATTTCTTTTTTTAATTTCCACACAAGAAGTTATTGCATAATTTTCCCCATTGTCCGCTTATCAGGTCCCTTCAGTGACTTGAATTCAGGATAAAGTGTTCAATCCTGAT
This sequence comes from Melia azedarach, assembly GCA_028052125.1. NCBI lineage: Eukaryota > Viridiplantae > Streptophyta > Magnoliopsida > Sapindales > Meliaceae > Melia > Melia azedarach. The sequence continues at coordinate 12,919,763 of CM051401.1, read as the reverse complement.
GGAAATATTGTGGACCTAACAAATATGGCAAAAGCCTTCAGTATGATAGAGTTCATCCAATGAGGTTCTTCAACAATGTTAATGCTGGACGCACTGGTTCCTGCAATCGGCTAACATTTATGACTTCTGGTTGTTCTCCTCTAATATTGGTTAGGCCTAGCTATATGTTGTTATATATTTATTAATCTACATGCTTTACTAGCTTTCACCTCATATTCACAAATTATGGTAAATGCTCTCATTTCCCTAAATTTTTTTTCTGTTTTCTTGTTAGTTTGTGAGGCTCTCATATGATTGTCACGGTGTTCTTCATTGTATCTGAGTTTGTATTTCCTTGTTATTAACATGCATTTGAAATTATTGAAGGTTCTTGCATTCCATAGATTTGGCATATGCAGCTGCAGACCTCATTGTGTCAAGAGCAGGTGCAATGACTTGTTATGAGATATTGGCTACAGGGAAACCAGCTATTCTGGTATATGTGGCAACAAATATTTTCTTCTCTCTAGTAACCTAAATTTGAGTTAGGTACTTTTGGTTATGTTAACGATTTAACTAATCTTTTGTTTAGTTTGAATGTATTTGAACTCTGCTCTTTTTGGCTTTTAATACTTTCCTAAAAGAACACAAATGACTACTTTTGAAAGATCAAATAACAAAATAACTATCTTTTACTTTGTAGATACCATCACCAAATGTAGCAGAAGGACATCAGTTCAAAAATGCATCCCTAATGGCAGATGTAGCGGGTTCAAGAGTTATTATAGAAGATGAACTTGATTCAATTACCCTTGGAACCACTATTGAACAGATACTAGGTATATTGGAAATGTTGCTTACAATGGTGATTATTGTTGTCTAGGGATATCATTATTCCATGCTTGTGTCCCTTTAGATAGGCATATATAAAATAATTTTCAGATTGTATAATTCCTAGAAGTATATAGGCTGATTGATGGGCATTAGGATTTTCGACATGCTAGAAATTGGAAAGGCTTTCCTTCTGTTACAATAGATTCTCGTTAACTAAACTGCTAATGTTTTCATAGTGATGACAGATGCTAACATAGTGGTTATCTTGATAACCAAGACATAGTATATTGCATTCCATTTGTTTTTTTGATCCGTTGTCTTTGTATCATAATAATGGCACTCAATATTCTAGATGTTTGCTTAGAACCTCAACCTAAAAGTTATGAAATTGACATAACATTGGAAACACAAGGTAGAAAGAGGTTGTATCATTTAGAGTGGATGAGAGAGTTACAATTCCAGTTCTTGCTAGAGGGTATTGCCCAAGTTGGAGCTTAGGATAGATTGTTCTTTCTTTAAGCTTACAGTCACAACTGAAAAAGGTTGGAATAAAGATTAGAGAGGGCAAAGGAAGAAGTGAGATTATATATTACTCGAAAAGAAAGTTACCAAACAAGGAGGTTATTGTCTCAACTTTAAATAGTCATAAGTTCTGCAATTTAGTAGACTATCTCTTGGCAAAAAAATAGACCAGGTATACTGAATAATAAATTATAACAAACTATTTGGGTTGGATAAGGAGAGCTTTTCCACAGGTAAGGTGATACATCTGAATTTACATTTAAGGCCTTTTTGTATTAAGAGTTAATGTTGTCAGTATAAGACTGTGTGAAAAACCTTTAAGTGAACGAGTTGGTGATGCATATTTAGTTTGGGTGTCTATCTTAGTTACTTTTATGTTTGCCCACTGTAACAATCTCTCTCTCTGTCATAACATTGTAACTTGTTTTAGATATGAACTCATCAATTCCCGATTATAAGAACCTATTGGATTACAGATGAAAGCATTTCTTTTTAGATTATTGGCATCAGTAAGAGAAGACATTATAATCTAAATTAAGTTCCATCTTTCCTCATTAAGTTACAAATTGCTGAATATCATGTCCTCTTTTTCTTTTCCCATTTCTCATGTTGCTTTGGTTACAGGCAATGAGGGTCTAATGGCAGAAATGTCCGAGAGGGCTTTCAAGGCTGCAAAGCCTGGTGCCTCTGCAGAGATTGCACAGCATATTCTTTCTCTGGTTGAGTCATCAACACAAAAGAAGTAACAACAAAGATAAATTGATGGATTAGGCTTCTTGATGTTTGACAGAGAGTCTGGATATTAGTGATCATGACTATATATACTTGTTGTATACATCGCCAATTCTACCCATGTCGATAGCAGTTTTCTAAAACAGCTCTATTGGTCCATGGAAGTGGCGGCCGTGCTTTGTGGTAAGCGGAGAGCAGTTCATGAGACAAGGAATGTAGAGCTTTTTCTTCTCCTTCAGCTTTAGAACTCATACTTAAAAGCAGTTTCCACACAACCGTTACAACTTAAGAAAGAGTTAGTTTGATTACAAAGATTCTCAAAACTTTCCAATACAGGGAAATTTGTTTGAATAGATGTAGACATTGGAATTACTCCTTTTCCTTGTGTGAAATAAAAGTAAAATCTATTTGGTGTTTTGTGATTATCTAACATGTAATCTACACTTCCATTGTGGGTTTGTAATAATCTTTCTCGTGCAGCCGGAAATATTGAAGAGCAAATATACTGGCACTCAATCAAGAAAGAAAATGAAGAGAAAGTCATAAATGAACCAAATAATAAATCGTCTAACCAAAAGCGTTGTGACAAAAATTTTCTTGCAACTCTTAATAATTGTCAGCCGAATTTGAATAATTCGTGGATCTATATTTTCTTTCAATAAATTCAAACATTACATTTTATATCTTAATCAAATATTTGTCATGTTTTGTGATTTTTTTTCCTTTTTATCTAATTGTGTGAGGATTAAATGGTTTCAGAAGATTTTCATTTTTTGTGAAACTAAGATTCTGCTTCCATGCGATATTTTCTCTAATGGATAATGGAGAAAGTCAATGGTGGCCCCCACTCACTAAATTATGCGTAGATCCTCTCAAGCTTGTGAAAACGACTTAGGTTATTATCATTTTTTGTCCCTAATGTTTACAAATATTATTTAACCTCTATGATTCGCATCCTACTAAATGAAACATTTTTAGCGTTTTATTTTTATTACAATATATTTATTTAAAAAAAATTATTATATTTTTTAAGAAAAATTATAAATTTTATAATAAATATATATTAAATTATTTAAAAAAATATAAAATATATTTAATTACTAATTTTATTATCATATAATACTAAAATTTAATTAATATATTTTAATTTATTATTTTTATTTTATTTAAAATATTTTTTCATGAAAAGAGGATAATGATCGATGTTAATGAAAAATAAGGAAAATGAAAATTTTAAATAAAATAAAAATAATAAATTATAATATAAAAATTAAATTTGATACGATGTGTGGATTAAATTATTCTTGAGGGATTAAATTATTATAATTAATATATATATATATATATTATCAATTGTTATTTGTTAAAATTCAAAAATGAAAATGATAATAACCTGACGCCTTTGACGGACGTCCGTCAATTTTCCCATAGATGAAATAATCATTGCTTGCACGCAAGTGCGACGCGCGCACTTCGCTTTATCAAAATTACAGAGGAAAAGAAAACGAACTCTAAATTCAAAACGCAAGCAAAAATGGTTGTTCTCCAATACGGGGCCGTTCTCCACCTCAATCCTGTACGCTCTGAGCGCTGGCGTCGGGGCTATGTCCGAGCTAGTCCGTTGAGGGTGTTGTATGGCAGCGTGGGAGATAAAAGGAAGGGCAATACCGAGAAGGATGCTAAGAAGCCTAAGATCTGTACGGCTGATGAGCTCCACTACGTCGACGTTTCTAACTCAGATTGGCGCCTCGCTCTCTGGCGCTATCTTCCTTCATCGCAGGTGTTACTATACATAATACACGAGTTGGAATACTTTTTTTTTTTTTAATAAAATAGAAAATTGAAGTAATGATTTTGCAGGCTGCAAGAAGGAATCACCCGCTGTTGCTGTTGTCAGGGATTGGAACTAATGCCATTGGATATGATCTTTCTCCTGAGGTCAGTTTTCTTCAATATTAAAGTAATTTTAATTTCTTTTTGTGGTACTGATTTGCATTTTCAGACATTTTCCACCATAGTTTTATTAATTAAATGAAAATTTTAATATAGTGTTAAAGCTTTCTTTAGAAATAGTCTAGCATAGGTACAGCTTTTAAATTTCTTAGCAAAAGTTTTGTATTCGACTGAAACGTAGACTTGCATATGCGGTGGTATATGCTTTTATGTGGAAGAGAGAGGAAATTTTGGCTGTTCGTGTAAGTAATCAGCAGTTCTTCGGATGCATTCTTATGTTTTGTAAATTTAAATTGAGAACTCTTGAGGCCTGAAGGCCAACATGAATGGTGTTTTAGTAGGATGCTTAAGTCTTACATCACCTGGTTGAAAAGAGGGTCACGTTTTGCGTCATTCGAGAAACAAAAGTATGCAATCTAGTACCAAAGCTATTTTATCTTGTTCACTTATGAGTGTGACAGGGCGCTGGTTTTGTTGTAATTGGTCTTTTAGTTATATTTTTAATTTTAAGTATACTCTTGATAGCCAATAGTTTGCTATGTGAGCAAATTGGTTATATATGTAACCTTTTCCAGTCCTCATTTGCACGCTATATGTCTCGCCAAGGATTCGATACGTGGATTCTTGAAGTTCGAGGTGCTGGGCTGAGCACACCTGAGGTAGAGTTCGGAGAATATCATAACGGTATGTGTGAGCAGACTTATTAAGCTGCTAAAGCAAGGAACAAATGGAGTTTTTTCTTTGGGATCAGAGTCGACCATTGATGCTGGTGTCAATGCAGATTCCACAGTTACTTCCGTCAATGGGAAAAGGACTGATAAGTTCCTTGAGGAATCACAATCAAAATCTCAGTTATTGGAAACTGTTATGCGATTATCTGAAAAACTTTCGGGCTTTCTGAATGAAGGTTCATTGTTTAATTTATTGGAGAGTATATTAGTCCATCTTTGTAAAACTTAAATGACTAAATCAGGATTTGACTTAAAGCTAATAAATATTATTCCAGAAGTTCAGGGGCCAGTTGGACCACAGTTTTTGGATTTTCAAGGAAGGCTTTCAACATCACTGGAAGATTTCCAGAAACAACTAGACCTAATTGTCAAGAATAATTGGGACTTTGATCACTACCTGGAAGAAGATGTGCCTGCTGTGGTGAGGTGTCAATTTTTTGGTATAAATGAAACCAATGACTAGTCATCTATGTGATTATTTCTAAATTTCATTCTTATTTACTTTTTGACTTCATATTATTGAATCACTTGTGATATATAAACTGATTACGAGCTATAATTGTTATCATTTAGATGGAATACATAAGAAGTTTAAGCAAACCAAAGGATGGTAAATTGCTTGCACTTGGTCACTCCATGGGGGGTATCTTGCTATATGCCATGCTTTCACGATATTGTAAGATATCATGCAAAGTTGCTCTTCAATTTTTTCAATTTTCTTATGTTTGTTAACTATACTTGATGCTATTGAAGTACAATATATCTGCAGGACTCACTTTTCGATGTTTAAATGAGTTAACATAACTTCTAGCTTTCCTTTTAACACTAGTGTTTTTATGATTGGAATTCAATTAAACAGAATTAGAAAGTGAGCTTTAAAGCTAAAAGCCACTTCCTAAGGGCCATTGGCTGTTGTGTCTTCAAATTTTGTTAAAATTTGCATCTCATATAAGATTTTTTAAAAAAAAAATTAAAAGAGATAAATACAAATGGACTGAAAGAAGCACCAATATATGCCAGTTCCTCTCCCCATTTTTTAATGTTTGTCTTTTACTCATTTTAAGGAGATATTTAAAATGTCTGTTTCTCTTCAACCTGTTTCTGTAAGGAACTTAGAGCAAAAGAGTGTGAATTTTTTGACATTGGGAGTATGATTCTTAAAAGCTCAAGCTGGGTTGTATTCTATTTTTAGATGAAAACTCTAGAATTAGGTTGAAAATGGAACAAGCTGCATGTAAAGTCTTGCCTAGTTTATGAAGAAACTTTTCTATGAAATAATTTGAAGATTTATTTGATTAGGGTCATAAACATTTGTTAACTTGGCTATATATATATTTCATCCTCAAGTGGCCGAGTCGGCTTATATTATGCTCAACCTAGTCAAGCTTCAATAGCATATCTCATAGCTCAGCTTTGCTTTTTTTTTTCCCCCCTCCTTTTGATGCTCTTTTCCTTTTATTAATGAATTAATATACAATTTGCTAAAATGGGAAGTACCCACCATGTCAAAAGTAGACAAGTAAGTACCCATAAAAATAAGAATGACATCAAGGGGGAAGAGCCCGCCCATCAAAATGTCTACAACTCTGGACAAGACCCCAGAAGAGTTATTGCTATATAATATAAGATCCAGGGAATCTTATTGTAATCTCATCTGGTGAAAATATATCCTTCCAAGGTAGTTTTCCAAGTCTTGGAGTTGTAGTGCATAGATAAATTTGTTTTGAACCTGAGCCTAGTACCCGTTTTTTGAACCATTTCTCCCATGCCTACAAATTATTAACTAGGAGCTAATTGGGAGAAATTAGGTGTGAATTTAAACCTTTTGTTTTCCAAGGAAGTAATGTAAAAAATCATTAACAAGAACTGTGACTATCTAACACGTAATGAAAAACTTGTATCAATGATCGCACTTTGATCATAGGTTAGGTAGGTGTTATTAGTCATGACTCAAGTATCGAGATTGAGCTTAGGTTCCATCCCACTAGGGTGTGTGAGTTCTATTTTCCATAAGTCAAAATAAATTTAGAAATCTAAAGGGAAAAAATTAGGTTGATGAAACAGGTAGTTTCTCCATAAGCCATGTATTTTTTCTTTTTCTTGCCTTGCCTATTTTCTTTAATAACCCTGCCTATAGATGATACAGAGAGAATTAGCTGGAGAACATATTGGACTCCTGTTTTAGCAGGCTCGCAATTAACTGGCACTTTCATTAGATTATGAATATTCAACTCATCTCAGTTTTGAGAGTATCATATCTTCAATGAGATCATCCTCTTAGTGAATTGTTGGTTTGTTTGTTCTACTGTTAGTCAACTAGACTAAAGAAGCTAGTCTGTTTTGTTTATGGTTTTGTGATATAACGGTTTTAGTTTTAGCATTCTCCATGTTTATCTCTAATTCTGGTATGATACTTCATTCTTTATAGTCCTAATCATCCTCTGGTGTTTCTCTCAAATAGCTTCGAATTATTATCTGTAGATGCCCTTTGATGATTTATTTGTGTAGAAATTTAGACATATTTGTGTACTATGGCATATCAGTGTTGCCAGAGTTCTAACTACTGAGTGATAATTTGGTTTCATGCTCATATATTGGCTTTTGAACTGTTATTATTCTTGTTATCTGAACTATAGTATTCTGTTAGGTTTTGAAGGAAAGGATCCTGGATTGGCATCAGTCACTACTTTGGCTTCATCACTTGACTACAGACCTTCAAAATCATCACTCAAATTGCTCTTACCTCTGGCAAGTGTTGTGAAAACTTGATTGGTTACAGCCTTTTTTGTTTCATTACAATACTCACATTCCAGCAAATAAAATATCGCAACTGACTTAATTTCATTGTGCTGCACAGAAAGAACCTTTACAGACTTTTAATGTTCCAGTCATCCCCCTTGGAGCAATTCTTGCTGCAGTTCATCCTTTTGCATCTCGCCCTCCCTATGTCTTGTCTTGGTTAAATCTTCTAATATCTGCTGAGGGCATGATGCATCCAGAATTATTGGAAAAGCTTATTTTCAACAACTTTAGTAAGTGCAAAAATGTTTTACTTTAGCGTAGTAAGGCTTCTTAAAACACCCGACTTAAGAGATAGAAGAGATATTTCCCTTAGACCTTTGGCATACTGCCATCCAGAGCTTTTCAGTTTCCCCTTCTTATTTTCAGAGCATATCTGTATGACATTATGATCTAATTGTCAGGCAACATACCCATTAAGCTTCTCTCACAGCTAACAACAGTCTTCCAAGAGGGTGGATTACGTGATCGAAACGGGACTTTCTTGTACAAGGATCATCTAGGCAAAAGCAAAGTCCCTGTGTTAGCGCTTGCTGGAGATCAAGATCTAATTTGTCCACCAGAAGCTGTTTATGGTATGATATTGCATAGACGTGTTCTGCACATACCCTTGTTATACTTTTGTTTTTTAACCATCTTTTTTCTTTCTGCTTATGACGATATCAATCAAGCAGAAACAGTGAAGGTCATTCCTGAGCATTTGGTCAGTTTCAAAGTTTTCGGAGAGCCCAGGGGTCCACATTATGCTCACTATGATTTAGTGGGAGGTCTTCTGGTAAGAGCTAATTTGTGCTTATATTTGAATAGATTATAATTTACATCATGATAAATAGGCACAACCATTATGCCAGGCATTTTCCATTGCCTAAATTCTGAGCCTTGATGGGTCGCATAACCATTTCCTTTTTCATTCCGTTTCTTTTCTTTATATGCAGGCAGCATATCAAGTATATCCGCGTATAATTGAATTTCTCACGTGTCATGATACAACATAATTTCCTCGTCACTATTTTCATGTACTTATTTGTCCCTCACTTCTTCGCTCTTTTATCTGCATGGTAAGTAGTTGAGATAAGGAAGAATCTCCATGGCAGGTTCCTTCAAAATCCTTACTATGTCCAGCATATACATGTTTGTATAGCATATATAACAACATAGCAAATACAAAAATTTGAATCTGAGAAAAGGAAAAAACTCATTTGTACAACATATAGGAACTTGGATTGCTTGCAGCATTGCAAAAATTCAATTGAATTACACACTCTCTTTGTTATACCATTGAGACAGTTTTCTGATTGAAGTCAGTTCTGTACGTTTCATATGAAAATTCTGTATTATTATGCCAATACTTGAACTGTGCAATTATTATCAATTTGTATTCCTGTAACTTGTTTTGTATTCTATCAACGGACGGTTGATCTTACACGAGAAAATATTGGATAAGTTGACGGACTTCAAAGATTCAGATAAATCCCATTCTCCAGAAAGAGAGATCAATTTCACTGGACATTACTCATTATTCGATGCCATAAAGAAATAGTGAAGGGGATCTGAAAGCCTTATGCTATAAAACTTTTTACAAAAAATTGAAAACACGTGGGAAATCAATCATTAATCCAACTGTAAACGGTTGGAGCAACCAAAATATAATCATAGGATTTAAGAACACGGACAAGTGGAATATCAGTTCCAAAGCAACGTGATATACTGCCAGAGAGGTTGCGAAAGAAACTGCCTACCATTTCAAAGCAAATACAGGTTGAGGGTTCACACAAAAGAATGAATTCTTGCTTATGTATATTGGAAATAAAAATCTATACAACAACCAGAGGGGTAAAACCATTCATTTGAAAACCGTTCATTCAATACGATGCAAATAATCTGTGGGTTCTAGCATCGGGTAACCACTGCAGTCTTGCAGACAGGGCAAGCGTTTTTCTGGGAAAGCCATTGTTTTATACATTGTATGTGAAAACTGTGCCCACAATCCAGCTTTCCCATCTCATCATCTGCTTCATATTCTTCCTGTTTAAAGAATCTTTAAAATTAATAACTGAATGAACTAACTAACTAAACTGTAATGAAGGCAGATTCAAAGGTCGGCATTCTAAGAAAAAAGAGAAGCATGATAATATGGACGACAAACTCACCTGACAGATTGTGCATTTCTTATCCTCATGCACGGGGAAGTGAGATGACAGATCATTTACAATTGAGTTCTTAAGTTTCCTTAGGCATTGGCCTATCTCATCTTCTTTCAGTCCAGTGCTCACATAACCAATTCTGTCACCCAGTTCAAGCAGTTCCTACATAGACAACCAAAATAAGAAAATTCTTACTGTGACTTGGGTATTTTGTTATACAAACAAAGCAAAATGCATTACAAAATGAAAATTGGCGATTCATTTCACAAGGAAAAACATATACCTCATATGACATGTTATCAACATCGAGCCTCCAGTCCCTGAAGTGGTCATGAGAGTCTACTCTTCCTCCCATCAGCAAACTATTCTGGAGCAACATTATCTGCACCCAGCAAGTACGAATTAAAAATGCATCTTGGATACCAAGAACCACATAAACATATTTCACATGGGCGGCAGCAAAGACTGCCATTTTGCAGATACTTAAGCTTATATGTCTTCTTCCTTGCAACTAATAAATATTTGTCTTTTGGTTCTTACTAATGTAACACTAGAGTCCAACTTCAACCTTTTCCCTTCTGTTTCTTTGAACAACAAAGGATATTTGGTAATTGGTGGTAATTTCATGCACAAGATGTACACAGTACAGTGCTATGTCCTCCGAAAGTCAAATTTAATAGCACCTCCCATCATTCACCTTCTTACTTACCATGCAACTCATCTTAATACACCATCTTGAAGACCACTGAAGAAAAGATTGATGATAGACAATCATCAGATAATCCAAATTACTTCAAACCTCACTGAGAGAAGTTCACTTCTGAAAGTGCAATAATAACTAAATTATCAGGGGATTTCTCAGGAGTTAGTATCATTCATTTGGCAATCCATGATTAAGGATCCAAAGTGCCCATTGGACTATCAAAGTCGCATTCATTCATCATCACCATCAATTTTGGCAACACTATAGAAATTTCATTCACAAAGATTCAACTATAGTGAGCATGAAGTCAAGTCACTCCCATTTTGAAACACAATTTTCAATGAGCTTGGGGTACAAACAATTGATTTTTATCACATTTTCCAATGAGCTACCAGAAAGACAGGGAGCAAAGGGCATGTCGATGACTTAATGATCAAAAGCATCTACAATTGATTTTTATCATATTTATCCTGCTTGTAAGAATCAATTTTCCATGCATGTGAAAATTCATTCCGTTTTGGGTGTCATTGACTAGCTCTTGCACAGTCACTATCTGTAGGCAACTCACATGTAGTTCTTGGCTATGAGGGCCTTTTTTGTTTTAAGAAGCCAAGCCTTCTGCAACTTGAAGTTTCAAATGACTCCTAACAACTTTACCAAACCTCTTTAAAACTGTTGAAAAACAAGCAACACATGATGAAAACATATGTAAATTGCAAAGCTACCTAGCATACCCAGCAAAGCAGATATAGAGATTACACACCAATGAATGACTAATGACAACAACTAACCAAACCAGCAAAAGTACGTTGCATCTTAATAACTTACAAAACCATCAAAATTATGCTCCATCATACTCTAGTTAAGAAAAGGAACAGAGGAGATAAACTAAGAAAACACCCACCTCAGCAAGGCCATCAGGAGAAGGATGTCGAACATGACGATAGTACCTAGGTCCAAATACATCCAATTCAGGCCGTGTCGATGAAAAGGGAGAGTCAGTATCCGGAAAAGGAAAAGCAAAACTCTCAGGGTTCACTGTCCGCCTTGCCAAACAAGAAGGACGCTGCCAAGATTTTTGGTGCAGGATTAAACAATTTGAAACAAACTGAAGTAAACAAGCAAAACTTTCAACCGCAAACCAAAATATAAAGAAACACACGCAGATATAGAATAGAAGAGAGTGTCATTCCATAATTAAAATGCTAAAGTAACTATCAAGAGCTCCGTACTGGCAACTCCTAATTTATATGGGTCCACAATGAAAGCATTAGTCTAAAGGATATAAGTTTGCGTTAATAACTAAGTATACCATACGTGCACGCACTTAGAAATCAAAATAAATAAATGACTCGTTACTTCAGTTTCTTAAAAGAACACGACTGACTGACTAAAGAAATTAAGTCAAAACTTTCCTAAACCAAAGACCCAATACTGAAGCTGAAAAAAAAAACAATAAAGAACACCGAATGAATAACAGAAGGAAGATTGAAATATGTGCGCTTAAGATGGCCAGGACTACCTGAGAAACTAGAGCAGAAACATATCAGGCATCTCTGTAATTGTCCCCAAACGATAATAGAAAGCTTATTTTTTATTCTCATCTGCTGTTCAGCATCCATGAAATATATCATTAAATTGTTGAAGTATCTGTTAAGGTGATCTTTTCTAGCAATTGATTGTAGAATCTCAAATATGAGAATTCTTCGGAGGAATAACAAGAAAGATAAGCATGAACTTGAATCCTCAGATACAGAACAAGTTAAAAGTAACATCAGGAAACCCTAGATTCAGAGTCCACAGATTGGATTGACTGGATTGATCCTCTCAGCATTGAATTATTCAATAAAGGAGAAAAACAAATCAGGCTCGAACATCAATAAAAATTGAAACCCAGATCAGGAACCAAACCAGTGACAAATATAAGAATAAAACAATTGAAAAATGATAATCTCGGTTGATAAAAGAACAGAAATTTTCTTTCCCTCATAAAATTCAACACAACAAAAAAAAAACTTATGTCAAATCAAAGACAAATCCAAAGGCCATTCCTCATATCATCAAAGCAATCACCATGCAGACACAAAACTCTGCCAAATACATAAAATGCAAAAATAATATGCAGAAAACCAGATAAAACAAAAACACTGCAGATTGGAAATTACCTCCCTCTCCCTCTCTCTCTCTCTTTCCCTCTGATTGACTTTCTCTATATCAATCTTTCCTCTCCCAGAAACATTCCTTCTTGTTACAACACAATCCACAGACCCAACAACAGCATCGGCTGAAAACCCAATTCCAGGTCCACACCAAACATCCTGAACAAGCATACAAGACGCTGGATTGTTACTGTTACTGTTAGTCCCATCGGCAGCAGCCACAGCACTTGACTTATTACTATTCAAACTGCTAATCTTGATAACATCATTATTACTAGTATTCTTCTTCCTGTTGTCGTTATTCTTTTGTTTCTTTTTCTTCACTTTCTTGCCATCCCAATCAGCAGATGTGCGTATGACAGCAGGCAAAGACACTTGCTGAGAAGCGGCAGCTGTGCACCCAAATCCTCTGAATGTGTTGTTGAGTTTCTTCTTAGGGGTTGTGTTTGCAGAGTTGAAGAGGGAGGAGATTGTGGATTTAGAACGAGCGGATGGAATTTGCGGTGGCTGCGGTGGTGCGTTTGTTGGATCAACAACTTGGCTCATTTCGTTTCTGGGTCTTCTTAATTTTATGTGTTCTGCAATTGTGGAAGAAGAAGAAGAAGAAGAAAAAGAAGTTGAGCTCTCTCCAAAAACTGGCATTAGTTTAGATTTCAGAGAACGTACAAAGATTGAATTTTTTCCTTCAGATAAAGAGAAAGAGAGAGTTAGTGGAGAGAAACAAATAACAGATTTTGATTAGCTTGGCCTAGCCTGCCCACTGAGGAATTGCTTTGCGGTTTTCTTTTTTCATGTATTTATTTATTTATTTTTTAAATTCCTTTTATTTTATTATATTTTTTTAATATATATATATATAACTATTGATTTGTTAGGTCAGTAATGAGTTTTGATTTTTGTCTTTTAACTGAAAATTTTCAGAATAATTTTTTATTATTGTTATTATATTATTAACAGGCAGCAGCAGGCAGCTTAGACTTTTAGAGGCTTTGGAATCTGTAAAATAACTTTTACTTTTTATTTCTTTTAATTTAATCTTTACTGCTTTTCTAAGTTAAGTTGATGCTTAATGCTTTTGCTTATGTAAATGCTTACTCAATGCATTTCACTGGTTTATAAATGAATTGAGTAATTAAAATTTTAATTAGATCTAATCTAATATATTTAATCTTAATTTTTAAAAAAATAATTAATTTTATTAATACGAGCATATATTCTAAACACATTTCTTTTAAAAAAAGAAATATATCTTTTTCCTGTCGAGAATCGTAACTTTATAAAGTGAGATATGATTTAGAAATATAAAATTATAAAATTTAAATATTAATTAGATTAATAGGAAAGATTTAAGATTCAAATTTTATTTTATTAATGTAGAATTTGTTTAGAAAAAAAGAAAAATATTGTACAAGATCACAAATTTTTATATAAGATATATATATATATATATATATATATATTAACAGAAAAAGAAAAGTGAAAGAAAAAGAAGTAGATTTGTGGGTAAGTGCGGATGGAAATAAAAAAAGACCCCACAAATGGAAATCATAATTCATGAGGTCAAAAATCAACATTTGTGTTGGAATTACAACCAATATATAATGTTATGTAAAAGTGTATGGAAAATGACCAAAAAAATAGTTGCTTGGAATCTTGTGGGGGCAAAAGCAAACCAATACCAAGCTTTATATTTTTGACTCAAAACCAGAGCCAGAGCCAGAGCCAGAGCCGAAAGCTCCCATGTCTTCTCTTCTATCAAAAGCATCCAAATTTATTGTTGTTGGTAGTGTGTGTCTTTCTTCATTTATTTTGTTCTATTTGTGTACACTAAGTGTCATTTGTTTTTTTGTTTATAAATCTTCATCACTAATCCTATAATTTATTCTAAAAAATAATAAAAATGCAAAGCTATATGTTCGATGGATATCGATTCTTATTAATATTATATAAATAAAGTTTTTTCTATTATATAAAAACTACAAAGATTTTAATCTCTGTTGTTAAAGGAATGTTTCGTATGTTTTAATAAATTTTATCGTCCAAAGTAAATGTAACTAAATTATATTTTAATTAGAAAATTTTTAATACAAAATTTAATGGACTATAATTTTTAGAAAATATATTGAATAGTTTACTTTTTAATATATTTATGTTAATTTTCTTTTTTAAAAATTGATTATTGGTGTGATAATGATACATTGAACTTCTTTGGAGGGCGGATGGACAAGAAACATATTTTATATTCTTAATCTTTTAATAAAAATAAAATTAAATAATTATTTATAAATTTAAAGTACAGTCTATTAATATTATATTAAAAATAAAAAATTTAGATAAGATTTAGTCTAGTATTATTCAAAAATTTGCTCTTTTTAATTTAGAAAAAAAAATTATTTGTATTCAAATATAATAAATTTTATGTAAAGTAAAAAAATAAACCCTATACGTAGTAGGGTTCCAAGAAAAGGCCTCCCAACGGGAGGTCTTGTCTATGCAACCTTTCAATTTATGAAAAGTAGTGAAATCTAGTGGCATTCACCTAAAAATTGAAGAGTATAGTTAAATTTATATTTATATAATATTTTAAATAAGTTGTAAAATTTTGTTAAATAAAAAGTGGTTGCAATTAAAAAAGAGGTGTTGTTACTTTCTTGAAAATCTACAAGAAAGGTATAGAAAGAACAAAAATACAAGACCAAAATAATATAAAAAAATTAAAAAATAATTATTATTGAAAATGACAAAAGTATAAGGACAAAATACAAAGTTTATTTATACTCCCGTTCTAATTTTTTTTTTAATAAACAAGCCCTTTTGTTCTTTCTTTAGAAAAAAAAAAATCGAAGCACACAAATATTGAAGTTTCCAAAAGTAAATAAAAATAAAATAAATGTCACACGATGAATAGAAGGCTTGTCACATGAGAACAGTGAATAGTGTTACATTAGCTAACAAATTAACTTTCTTTTTGACTAAATTAAATCAGTCATTAATTATGTTTTTAATGACAATGCTCTAAAGTCTAATGATTATCAATAATGCATGGAAAATACACTAAACCAAACTTATTATTTTATTATATTTCTCAACTAAACTAAACTAATTCTATAAATATATTTTATATCCACTTGTTCAATAATTTATAAAAAAATAACTAATTATAGCACAAATAAATATTGTTCAAACAATATATCTCACGCTCACTCAGATAAATCGATTGTAAATTTTGAATTATCCGAACTAAAAAATAAATAGATAGATACATGTAACGCTTTATATGTACTTTATCACAAAAAATAATACATATTCTTATTAAAATAAAATATTAAAAATTTTATGAACTATCAACAAGTTTAGAAAATGGAAGAAGAAAAATCTTGTGGAGATATGTTCTATGTAATAATGCATTGAAAAAACAAAATGATTGTACCATGTTGATTATATATTTATTTGTATGAATCATTCATCCCCATGATGAATGATGTTTCTATATATATTATGTGCTATAATTAATAATTTTAGTCCATTATTTGAGATGTCATTAGAGGGCAACAATTTAATTAATTAATTAAAATTTTGTAATGGCCAAAATTTGGTAGCCAATAAGTTATATAGGAATTGTTAAGCACCATCTTTTATTTAATTATATTGACTTTTCTTTTAATTTAAATTATTAAGAAGGTAGTGGATAAGGACTTGGGAAGTTTTAATTTTAATTTTAATTTAATTGAAGTTGCTCAAATGTTTAGTCATAGAGTTTGGTGATGAGGAAGAAAATGTCCACCTCATCTTCATATAAATATCTCTAGTCAACACATATTGTGACAATCCACTTGTATACTTTAATACACTTTACGATTAAGATAACATTTAAAATAATTAATCAATACACTTTGAGATTATTTAAAATATTTTTTATCTAATAATTAACAATTTTTATTATGATTTATATAAAACATAAGAATGTTATTTATTTAATGAACTATTAAATCATTACATCACACTATATTTATATATAGTTTTTATGTATAGAATTAGACATAGATAAGAAATAGTCAAATTTAAGGTTTATTTTTTAACTAAAGTAGTATTTGTTATTTCTATCTAGAGAATATGATTATAATTTTAATCTATATGTTTATTTTTCTTATTTTAAATTTTTAAATATAAATATTAAATTATTTATTTTTATAAAATTGATACGTTGCTGATATATACATATGTTTTTAAAAAATTTATAAATTATTATATTAATTAAATTATTAATATATATAAATATTGAGTGATAAATAATTTTATTATTATTTTAATTTAAAAATAAACAGACTTAAATAAATAATCTTTTATTTATTCAAATGTAGGTTCTCGAACTTCATTAAATTATATGCCAATAAATCTTTTATTATAAATATTAGTATTCGAAAAAATATTATTTTTATCTATCTACGAGGATTTTGAAGTGTCCAATTCTGAAGAAAAGGCTGCTTTGTTTTAGCATTTTGACCAAACAAAATGTTTTTGAAAAGCAAACGCAAACCAAATATTCTGAAAAGGGCGCAGAGTTTTCATTGAAATCTGTGTAATTAACTAACAATAAATTAAAAGAAAAGCAATCTGATTTGTAGTTTTCTTTTTGGAACAAAGCTGATAGTATTTTGACTTTTAATTAATTTGTTTCCACTCATTCCTATTACTTGCTTCATTCGCTTTCCTCTTCCAATTTGTTAATAATAATATATATGCTTTATTTCTTTAATAATAATAAAAAAAATTGAACTTACTTGTGCCTAATAAAGTGTCAAAACCTTTTCTATTAGCAAATTATATCATATATTAATGAAACGATACAAATACGTTATATCATTTGATACGTTGAACAATTCGTTCCTCTTAAAATTAAAAATTGAAGAATAAAAAGTTCTCATATGTAATATAAGGAAATTATTATAAAAAAAAAAAACCATGTATAGAATTGGAAAGTAGATTTGGTCTCTAAAATGGATACAAACAATTATAAGATGTTGAATTCAATGTACTTGGCTTAGAGGAGGACAGTGAGAAAGTTTATAAGTTATTATTTCAATATATATGTACTCGATTAAAAAGCTTAATTTTGTCTAGAAAGGCTAAAACTTTATACCATAATATCAGCAGCTTAATAAATTGATTAATTCTTTTAATTATTAGTATTTTGGGTTGTAATAATAATTAAAGGAAATCCAGTAAACAGGATGATTGTCATTGATTGTCTATGTATACGGAAATCATAAAATCGGCTGTCTACCAATCAAATAAACGAAGGCTCCCATTAATGGCAGCACAATTATTGGAAATCCCGTTCCCACTTATTTTCGGATTTCCAACCTGCTATACTATTTGGTCTCTTAATTCAAGTTATCATTAATTAATTAATTAATTAATTAAGTTGACGACAAAATTAATATCCCTTCCAGTTTTCAGTATGGGAAAGAACACCCAAATCAATTAATAAAAACCTGAAAAGCACAAAATGGAGAATGCCTGGCTTATAAGAACAAATCCCAACAATGAAAATGATTCTCTTTAACCCAAAAACAAAAAAAAAAAAAAGGGCGAAAGAGAAAGAAAATTGATAGATGATTGAAGATTGTGACAACTGATCACTACCAGTATGCTTAGACTAGAGTAGAGCCACCACCATGTGATGTGTTGGTGCCTCCTAATATCAACTATTTATTTGATAATGACACAATAAAAATTCTCTATGCACGATACGAATTTCATAATAATATGTAGACTTTACTGAAATTTTGTTAGTTATAGGAGGGTTTAAGAGAAATCTATATTTTTACTTTTAATTTGGAATTATATATATATAATATGATTAAATTAAGTTGCTGGAATCAGAGGAGGAAAGTTGTGATTAGAGCTTAAACAACACGCAAAGTAGTGAGTGACCATCAATTCCGGATGAATTAACGGGGGAAAGCTGGCAGGAAGAGAACGGGGTTTAACTTTAATCAATACTTGGAAATTTAAAAGACAAAAACAAAAAAATCTTTTTTTGACAAATAAATAAATAAAGCTTTCTCTATATAAATATATAATAATGATTAATATCATATGTTATTATTATTATTTTAAGATGAAATTATTTAATTGATCAATTTATTTTATTTGTTTCTCTACACTTCGTATCAAATTTTTGTTCTTATAAAAGAGTTATTATAATTAGTAGATGAGATTGTAGAGTTACGAATACGTGATATTTGTGATTTTGCAAAAGACGGTACGAAATTGGAAAGCGGAAACTACACTTAATTCAAGATGTATAGTGAAGTATTTAATATATATTTTTTTAATATGTAGGATCTTAAAAATTATTTTAAAATTATTTTAACCCGAAATTTTACTTAATTCAATTAGACAAGGTCTCTTTGATTGGGTTAAATGAACACCAGAGCATGCACTCCAATTTTGTCATTGGTAAGACTAGTATAGGTACATATTTTTTCAATTTAAAGATAGAAATTGCATAACCACTCTGGCACTCCTTAGACTTCGATCCCTCACCATTTGTACGGGGAGGAAATTTTTTCAGGACCCACATTAAAAATGTGAAATTTTCTATTGATTAATAATGTGATTCATTGTATTAGTGTGTAGGTAAATTTTCTTTATACTAAAGGTACAATCTCCTCCAAAAATGAGAGCAAACATCGCCCAAATATCTTTATATTTAAGATGTATTATAAATATTAATGTGAGCAAATATCCTTTTGATACGAGAGTTAACATTCAAATGTTTGGGGTATGCTATAAGTAAACTCTAAGTAAAATTTTAACTTTTGTAATGTATTATTAGGACTTATTTTTTTTACTTAAATCTAAATAATTTTATTCAGATGTTTAAGAGATATTTGTTTTTTTTAATTTATATTTGACAAATTATTAAAAATATCTGAATGTAATTAAGTTAAATTTTTTAACTTAAATCTGAATACTTAAATATCTGAATACATTAAATATTTTATTTGACAATAACACCCTTAGTTCATTACTTAACATTTATATATATGTCAATAATTTAACATATTAGTTTCATATTTTAAAGATACTATATATCAACATCCCTAGTTTCAAATTTTTTATTTTTATAAAAATAAGATAACTTAATATTATATTAAGATATTTAAGGTAAAAGAACAAGCATATCAATCAGATTCAGATTTCAGGTCACATTCAGATTTAAAAAAAAAATACTATCTAAATACTTAAAAAAATATTAGTACAATCTATTGATTTTATATAAAATATTTTAAATATTTAAGATTTCCTCTCCTACTTAGGTTGAGAAGGAGTTTGCTTTTATATTTATGTAATATTTTTTCAAAACAAACTTCTATAGAAGGACATTTTAAGTTTTATGTTAATAATATCGTAGCCAAATCCTAAAAAATACAATACTATACAAGTAATATTAAGAGTTACCTACAATATATTGAACATATTGTTATATATATATATATGTATATATTACTCTTGTAAAGTAAAATTCGAAACGTATTACGTAAAAGCTAAAATTCTACTATAAAATTTAAAATATGAGATCAAATTGTACCTCGAAACGTTTCATACAAAAATTAAAATATAAAATATAAAACTTAAAAAAAAAAATTGTACCAACATATTGTATTCAATTGCCTAATACTGTTGTTACATTCATTAGAAGGTTTCAGTTTTTGGATCCAAAGTTGTTTTGACCCATCAACTCACTTTGGGTTGGGCTTGGAAACATAAATGACGTGATAGTAAGCAATTAGCTTGTGGGTTAAGAAAGAAAGTTGTATTGTAGCCAAGTCTATAACATTATTCGTTTTAAAAGAGTTTCTGTTTTTGAAATCAATTTGGGTTGGGCTTTTTAAACCTTTTAATGTTCAAAAGGCCCATTTCTTGTAGCAAACAGACCAAACCTAACCAGAAAGCCGCGTAAAACTAAAACCCTTAGGGAAAGAAGGGAGAAGTACTAAGAAGATGAAGCGAGCTCTGAATCTGATGATCTATGCTAGCAATTTTCTGCACTGTCCTCCTAAATTGAACGGGAACCCTAATCTTCCATTCTTCCAACTCAGTTCTCGTAACTCGGCCCACACTCAGGTTCTACGCATCCCAGTCCGACTCTTCTAATTTTCCCCAAACGAAGAACCACAATAATAGTGGCTCCCTAGATGTCGAAGATGTCGCAAATGAAGGTAAACAAAAATTGGAAAGTTAGAAACTTGTTTCCTGCTTGGTTGCTTAGAAAGTTTATTGAAATCTGAATCCTGAACTTTATTTCCGCGAAATAAATTGCTTTTGTTAAATTAAATTAATTTTCTTAATTTTGAAGTTTTAATTTTGATATTGAGAAATGCTAATTACTACAGAGCTAAGAAGACGAATAGATAAGTTCTTGGAAGGTGATGCAGACGCCATACCTTCAATTTTCGAAGCCATTTTGAAGAGGAAGTTGGCTGGGAAGCACGATGAAAGCGACGATGAGTTGATGGAAGAGATTAGACACAACACTCCAGGCGCTTCCAAAGAAGAAGAAGATGAAGAAGAAGAAGAAGAAACGAGTGATAACTGACTGATTCTACTTGTTCATGTGAAGGATGTTTGTTTGTAGTTTCTTCATTTTTGATCCATCAATTTCTCAAACATTTAGTTTATACGTGTTTTTTATTAATCTTTTTTCTACTATTTTATTTTAATTAACAGTTGATATAGAATTTACTTATGTAATTAGAAATATATTTGCTTAAATTCGAACAAATTCGACCGATATTTGTTTTTTTTTTAAATATTAAAAAAATATTTATCCTATTTTTTCATACTTTAAAAGATTTTCGTCAATTTTCCTTTCTAATATTTAACATTAAATTGTAATTTAAAATTTATTGCGATCCAATAATCAAATTCAATTTGAAATTTTACTTTTACTCGGTAATGGTCAACAAACACAAGCTCAATTAAATGAAGAAATTTAGAAAAAACCAAGCAAATTAATTAAATTCTAATTTGATTTATAGTAGGAGAATAACTTAAAGGCATAATAGATAGTAAGAACTCAAGTTATATAATTGTTATTAATATTGGAAATTCATTATTATAAGTAGTAAATGTTTAAATTGGTTTATTTGACAAGTAGCCAAACAGACCCTTAATGCCCTGATAAAATTCACAAACAAACCCCTGCTGATCTAAAACCCTAACAGGTGAGGTAAGGTAACAATGAGGCGAACTCTGCTGAGAAATGCCTCTCTCTATACTCGCAACCTTCTTCACTCCTCTTCTACACACCCCAATCCAAACCCCTAATCAATCGGTCCTCCCGCTAGCTGCTTCAAGTCGTTCCAAACTAAGGTTCTGTTCGTCTGAGTCAAATGGGTCTTCCAATGATAAGAACGACTCTAATCCTGCTTCTGAGACGGCATTGGCGGCGCAAACCCAGAAGAAGGACGTCTCTGTCGATGTTGAGGATGTGAGTAATAAAGGTAAATGCTTTTATATGTTTAGAATTTGATCTTTTATTCACTTTTCTTACATTTTTCAGCAGAAAAAAAAGGATCTTTTTCATTATTCAACTTCTTATTTTGATTCATTTCAGTGGCCCTTCATATATTTTTTTAAAGCTTAGGTATGATGGTTGAATGAAAAAAAATATATAAGTTGTATGAGTTTGATTATTTGAGAATTCTGGATCTGAAACTCCTGTAATTTGATGCGCATAAATAGGGATATGAATTTGGTTAGTTTAAGGTTTCTGGTTTTCCATAATTTGCCTATGTTTTGTAACCGGGTTTGAAATTATGTGATGTTTATGGTCCTGGAGGTTTATGGGTCTTATTTATTTTATATGGAATTTGCTCTTATCTGGGTGAAATTCTGGGCTTGTTTATGTTTTTTCTAGGTTTAAAGTATTTGATCTGTTAATTGTTTGTTCTCAGAGCTGAAAATGCGGATTGAAAAGTATTTCAAAGGAGACGAAGAGGCACTCCCATCTAATTCTTGAAGCAATATTGCAGAGGAAGTTGGCGGGAAAGCACGAGGAAACAGATGATGAGTTGACGGAAGAGCTCCAGATGAAGCCACTAGACTGACATCAAGGACAGAGAGTTTGAATCAGATTTCGAGGAGTTGTATGAGACAGATAAAGAGATCGATGATTTATATAATGCTAGGGATCATGTTGTAAAGAAGATGGTGAAGGATGAATACTTCAACATGGATGACAAGAAGTGGGATGAGATGATTAGTGAGGCAGTTCAGCATGGTTATCTAAAAGATACGAGGGAATGTGAGGAAATTCTTGAGGATATGCTTAGTTGGGACAAGCTCCTCCCAGGTATTTGTTTTTCTGTTAACTTCGTTGCTTGGAATGTTATGTCAAAATATGTCATTTCTGCTGGTTCTATGAAACAATTAGTTCAGTTCATTAGTTATAATCCTACTATCATTTAGCTGTAATTTGTAAAGAACATGATTTTGTTTTTCTGTATTTCATGGACCAGAATTATGGATTGGTGATCTTATTATCTTCATGTTTACTTCAAAGTGATGCTGAGGATCCTTGTGCGCTTGCTGTTGTTTAGTGCTATCATGCTGTTATTAGTATAAACTGATTGATATATTCATAATTGCGAAGCTAGCCTGATGATGTGTTTCATTGGTAGAGTAGGCATTGGCTTTTTGGTCATGCTGGTGTAGTTAACTGTTCCATGTTCTGCTAAGCTTTTCTTACCTAATGCGTGTATTCATACTGCAATATAATTTACTTTCCATGAAATTTCTTATCTCCGTCTAGATTTTAGTGTTTATCAGTGTATCTGCTAGTCAGAAGATCAATGGTAACATTTCTTAGCTGCCTTTTTCTTTTTGGATATCTAGAAAAATGACAGACTTGGTAGTGGAATTAGGTTATGGAAAGATGTAACTAGCAGAATGAAATGGAGCACTGTGAATGACATTGCTTATTTTCTTTCATGATGTAAAGTATGATTGCAATCTCTGAGAATC
The DNA here is from genome assembly GCA_028052125.1 of Melia azedarach. NCBI lineage: Eukaryota > Viridiplantae > Streptophyta > Magnoliopsida > Sapindales > Meliaceae > Melia > Melia azedarach. The sequence goes on along the minus strand of CM051401.1, from coordinate 12,896,170 downwards.
TGTTTTATTTGTGTTGGATATTGGCATTGTGACTTGTAGTTGTCACATATGACAGGAAGATTGTTTATAGTAAATGGAAGGGTTCCCTATTTTGTGGGAATAAGGCCTATTAATCCTTTTTCTTTTTTATTTTCTGTTTTTAAAACAATCCTTAAGAGTTTAGAGTGGAATGAATCTGCAATGAGGGGAGATTGACATCATGAGCTGTTGTTGTCAGATATGACTGGAATTGCCTGTTGTTAATGCTAGTGGTTTTCTATTATTTTTATGTGCATTCGTAGTGGCGAAAACAATCCTGATTCAAAAGTCCTTTTTGTCCTGTAAACCTTGATGTTTCTACTAACAGATTTTCCAACCATTTCATGTTCCAACACTATGTCCACTATGATTTTCTTATATCTTTTATGGTTTTATAATATAACTACATTATTCAGGATTTTGCTAAGTCTAATTGTGTGGGTGCATTGTATACAATTAATAAGCTTTTGCTTTTTTTTTTTTTCAAAACATTTATTTTTTGAGTTATACAAGTATATGTGTTTTTGTAGTTGCATATTTACATTTATATTGGTACTTACTGGATTGTCTCAAACAAATTCCTTTACAGATGACATTAAGAAAAAGGTGGAGGATAAGTTCAATGAGTTTCGGGGATTTGTGTGAAAGTGGGGTGCTTGAACCTGAACAAGCATATGAGCAGTTTAAAAATTTTGAGGATGAGATAGTCTCTGAGTATTTGAAAAAGGCAGAAGCAGAGGAGGCCGGAAAGTTAGATTTTCCTGCTGTGCCCGACGAGAAAAAGGACAATGATGACCCACCAGGGGAGGGCCCAGTTCTTAGGTGGAAAACACGGGTAGTCTTCGCTCCTGGTGGTGATGCATGGCATCCCAAAAATAGAAAAGTGAAAATGTCTGTTACTGTTAAAGAGCTTGGGCTTTCAAAATATCAATTCCGTCGGCTGCGGGAACTGGTTGGAAAAAGGTATCATCCAGGGAGAGATGAGCTTACTATTACTAGTGAGAGGTAACGTGGCTTCGGACTGATCAGTTAATACATTTTCTCTGTATGAGTTCTTGTGATTTTCTGGAAACCCAATAGTAATAGCAGTTTCTGTGACTGAATTATAATGTTGAAGTGGTCTATCAAAATCCTGAAATCTGGCATTTTGAAACTGTGAAATTCAGTCACGGGGCAGGGATTTGTCCTTTGCTATAATTTTTGTTCTTTGGTATTGAAATCTCTTAAAACCTGATAAAGGAGCTGTGTGCTCATTTACTTACTAAATGTACTCTGATAGTGCCATTGCATGCACTCCATGCAGTAGGAATAATGGTAAACAACACTCTTTTTCAGGTTTGAACATAGAGAGGAAAACAGAAAAGATTGCCTTAGGACTCTCTTTTCACTCATTGAAGAAGCTGGGAAAGCAAACAAGATGGTGGACGATGCTCGTACTTCTTATGTCAAGGACAGACTCAGAGCCAATCCAGCATTCATGGAAAGATTGCGAGCAAAGACAATGAGATTGAAAGGGTCTAACTCTGTCCCTGCATGATATTTTGTATACCAAGCACTGGTTTCTGGAGGAAAAAGCTTCCAGGTTGAGGACTTTAGTTTCTGATTATTAATTTTGCAGCAGTATCTCTTCTTGAAAGTTTAGGTCAAGGAACATTTTTCCACACGGTATGCAAGCATCAATATGTATTGATTTTAGCTCATTTGGGTCTATTTCTTTCACTGATTAATTGCTGGGATGCTTTTCATTTCTTGGTAAGATCAAAAGTGTTTTATGTGAAGTATGCAGCTTCATAAAATTTTCAAGTTAAGAGATGCTTTTATGTATATTATTTGATCTTTAATAAAGTTATTTGAACATGGAGCCCAAATGTTTGTTGTATTACTAATAGATTAAGGGTTGAAGACTTACCAAGATCCATCAGCTTTTGTGGGAGCGGCTAACATGTTGAGCAAATCACGTGATGTTATATGTTGCAAATAAAGTATATTGTTATAAATTTTAAAATGATATGATACTGTCCTGGTAACTTATTATATATTGATTCTACATTGTCTTTCTAAAATGAACGGAGGTGCTATCCTTGTGCGGCATCCTATAGCTACTGCTTGACTTGAATCAAAAGAAACCTTAGAAAAGCAAAGAAAAAGAGAAAACATTGCACCAAGGTGATTGGTTCTTCATGTGTAACGCCACATAAGATGACTTGGAATGGTGTCATCATACGATGGTACAGTGAAATCAAAAGTTGGCTAATCCTGAAGGAATCAAGCATGTGAAAAGCTTCCAAAACCTATTCGCCAACTTGGATACCGAGCCATAAAAAGAGGGAAAGAATAACAGCTAGTTGATAAGTCTTGAAGAAGGAAACCTCCCAGTCCCCAAGCAATGAACACAGTATCAACCATTACAGAAACAAAGCATTAATCGTACTAGGCTGCCAAATGTCTGCAACAGTTTCTGTTGTTTGCGATGCTGAACAGCAAAAATGGAAACCAGGGTTCTCCTTCAAGAAGAAGCAAATGTAAAATGCCTCCGTGAAAGACAGTGATCGGACGAAGAAGGCAAGACATACAGGCTGCTTCTTCCTTTCCTGCAAGGTTGAAGAATTCCAAAGTATGCAGTAAGGTTGCAGAGTTTGCATGTAGTGCTTGCTTCTTGTGTGTGTGTTGCCCGTTGTCTATTGCCTGGTGCTGCATCAAGCTACCGTGCAAGATCGGTTGGCGAGCTGCTCGGCGTGCAACGCATTGGGCTTGTTATGGGTCGAATCAAAAGATAGTAGCAGCATATTCATCATTTTCGGACATTGATTCTGATAGCATGCCATGTAAATCACATACATGCTCTAAGGAACTGAGTCCGCCAATCCAAAGAATAGGTTAATAAATAATCGCAATAGATGTTGAAGGCAAGCTTATTTATTTTAAATTACTAGTCCAAAAATGTTATCAATTTTTGTAGCTTTTGTATGTACTTATTCTAGTTTTTTAGATTGAGAAGAGAGGAGGAAAATTGAAGGAGCGATTCATTCCTTCAAAATGGAGTGTTTTCCAATAGGATAAAGATGCCTGTAGTAAGTGTAAGACATTCCTTTACAAGTCTTCTAATATTAATGATAGTGATTACAAGTAATTTTTGATTTCTTTCTCATATAATTTATGTTTGATGAAAAAATAAAATGTTTTGTCAAGAATGGGATTCGAACCCATGCCCTTTCGGACCAGTACCTGAAACTGGCGCCTTAGACCAACTCGGCCATCTTGACTTGTTGGTGATTAAGTGGAACACGTAAAACTTAATATAATTAAACTATTATCAGAAAACATTTCATTAATGATTGCTTTAGTGCCTGAAGATTTTTTGTTCTTTCTCGTTTTCCTGGGTTTTGTTTTAAATTTGGGCCAAAATGAATTGGTTGAATTAATGGAGTAGACGTAACCATGACAGATATTGAGAGAACATGGAATCATATACATATATATATATATATAATATGGCTCACATGTCACATGGAGATTTTTATAATGAAATTAATTATAATCTTCATACATATATAGCTAATAGTGCTCTGTTGTTTTGGGATTTTTGGCCTCCATTGTTGGCTTAGTGAAGCTTTAGAATAAAATATCTTATATTGTAATTATTGGCACCGCAAATTGCTTTGATTTAATTAGCATGATTAAGACCTTGCAATCGCAATTATTATTCGATAAGACATTATTTACCACACATATGGATAGGAATTCAATTCAAAAGCTAGCATATTGTATACAGTACTGCTGCAAGAGATTGACTGAATCTTGAAATTGATTCACTTCCTTCCATGATTGAATGAAATATGTTGAGAACAAAAGCATTGTTATTGATCATCACTTCCTCAATAGTTGCAGAAAGGTAGACTTGATGATAATGGCATAAACTAACATATATAGTTGATACATCATTCTAATCTTTTTATTTCTAAGCTGATGATATATCTCTATATAGCTAAGAACCAAAAACTCTTGGTTTCAAAAAGAAAATTAACTAAACAATACATGGAGAACTTAAACAGATAAGTTCATTTCAAATTAAGCTTTATTAATTTGTATATATATTACGAAGAAGTTATGAGATGGTGGATTAATAATTTAAGCACCGCAGCCGGCACCGCAACCTGCACCGCAGCCGGCAGCACATCCACCGCCGTAGTAGTTTGAATCGGCTGAAGAAGTTTTGTCTTTGGAAATACCTTCTGCACAAACAAAGACTATTGCTGAGAATAGAGAAAGAGTGATGAGCAAAGCTGCTAATAGGAACACCCGAGCTTCACCAACACCTTCTCCATGCTCAGTACTGATGATCTCTCTCAATTCTCTCACCATCTACTCTCTCTCTGTGTGATCGATCACTGTGATTTCTCTGTGGGAAGTGAACTACTCCTAGGGTTTTTATAAGAGGCAATTAGGCACAAGGTCAACCACATATATAATCTATCAAATTCGAAGGAGAATAATTAATTATGATGTAAGTAAAAATATTAACAGTAACTAAATATATTACACTTGTAACTTGACAAGTTAAAGTTGTTATATAATCTAAATTATTAGACTTTGTAACTTAAAATGGCTTTGAGGTGCAAATAAACTCACTTGGTTAACTAGCTAGATCTTCTCTCTCTCTCTGGGTAATTTAATTACTTTTATAGATTCTTCGTGCTTAATTGCACTTGAATTGGCAGGCAAAACCATCAGAAATTTGACATGAAGATAGTGGGTACACAACCACTAAAACTAGATGATGGTTGGCATTTGCTTTGCATATATATACAATGCATGTGCATATAATCCCACTCTTTCTTGTCACAAAATTTGGTCAATAATAAATTAATTAATTCCTAATATTTACATGCACAAAAAGTTTGTGGCCAAGGCCAACCATTGCAACCCAACAAACATATATTGGTCATCATCTTTCAATGAACGCAATTATTAATTCAAGAAAAACCTTCTTTTTCCCTTTTAGTTTTGAGTAGGGAAGGTTAAAACTAGGGCAATCTTATCCTCCAATCAATGTATTTTAAAATGCAATTATTTTCCAAAGTGGATTCCTTTTATGGCCACCTTATGAGACTACAAAACAATAATATTATAACTACAAAATAGCAATAGTGCATCATGTTAGGGAATTCATAATTATATTTTGTTTCTATCATTGTACGAGTCCGAAAAGGTTTTGGATCTTGCTATTATATAATTTGATTTTCCTCCATATATATTGTGACTTCTGTATGTGTTTCCATTAAGAATCACAAGGTGCCACTTCCCAGTTTTAATTTAAATCTAAATTAAACTTCTAAATTTGATGAAGTGGCACCCCACTTCATAACATAATTAATTAGTAAAAGGCCATTATGATCCAACAAGTTATGATATAAAATTTAAGTCATTTGACCAATACCCTTTTAATGATTTTAATTACACATTTAAGATGTACTGCTAATTATGATTAAATATATCAAATTTAATTTGAAGGCTAAGATTGATTAATTAAATAATCTAAACTTATGTTAGTTGTTGTAGAAGATATACGCATGGTACCATAAATTTGTTGCCAAAGCAAGTCAACAATTAACAAGTGATTATTCACAAAAAATTACGTTTAATTTTTTTAATATTATATGAATATAAACTGAAACTGTTCTCATTCTTTGTTGTTGGTGATTGTGGGATTTGCAGAAAAATTTAAATGCACACATATCCTTATTGTTTTATTTTTCAATTTTTCAATTGTTTAGACTATATTGTTAAGGTTTGGAATCAAATAAACTAGTACATCCAATTAGAAAGAATTTTATATATCATATCTATACTTTTTCATTGACCTTAATTGCTGGAAACCCTGATCTTTTACAGCTAATTTAGAGCTCAAACTAGTGCATAAGAAAATTAAATTCTTCATCAATTAGATCAATGTCAAAAGGCTTGGCCCATTTGGAAATGGAAATATATTCAAAGAGTGAATATTCACATGCATAGTTTTCATCTTCATGTTATATGTACATATTTCTTCACAGTAACCATGGAATTCAATTGAACTTGTATTTGTGTAAATTTTAAAGCAAAGAACATAAATTCCATAACTTATTACGTGGGCAAGCGGTCTCAATTTAATTCTCTTTCACTGGTTGTCTTGGTATCTTGTTAAGAACACTGGAATTAAATCTTTTGAACATCTTCTTCAGTCGACGGATTTCTTTGTCAGCTAGGTAATCAACCTGATCCTCATACCGATCATACAGAAATGGCAGCGTCTGCAGGCAAAAGAAACCTGTAGACACAAAAAAGAAAACCCATTTAGGCTAATAATGCTTCAAACATTTGATTACTCCGTAGACATTGAAGCAACGGTCACAAATCTCGTACCAAGGTAAAGTAGATTAAGGAAAGTGAAACAGGTTCCAATCACGGACAATATGTATAGAGAAGCTACTGCCTGTTGAGAAAATTAGTTTATGACTTGTTAATAAAATTGTTGAAGGGAAAGAGGAAACATACACAGTTAATAATAATGAAATGTATGTATACCAGAATAAAAAGTCCTGGATCTTTTCCACATGCGATGTCGAGGAGTTTTGACAGGATTTGATTGAATTTCGCTCGGAAGGTTGAAGCAACCTCCCTGAATGTTGATTCACTTAATACTGTTTCTGGGATTTTGGGCCGATTCCTGGAGGATAATTTTAACCAGGGCCAATAGCAGTGAAAATAATAATAACTTGAACGTGCCTCAGGATTCGATCAACGTATTAATTAATTGATTACTTAGCAAAGTTTGAAATAGATACCAGTTGAAAAATTCAGCACCCTTGAACCAAATAAAGGTTACAAGCATTGTTGTAATGGACAAATGACACATCAAAGTCACGAAGTTGTACTCAACAACCTCAAACAGAAACCATATCACTGTCATTCCGATGAGAAGTGCAGCCGATACGGTTTTGTTCTCCCATAACAAGATATCCGCAACTGCGAATTCAACCATAGGATTAAATTATCAGCCATTTGAACTAGAAAACGTATATACAAGTAAACTATATATACCTTTTCCTCCTCCAAGAACGGCACGTATTGGCTGTTGACGCCCGAACAACCTCCGCGGCCGTGGACGTACGGTGGTACTTGACGATTTTGTGGTGACAATGTCGTCGGAATCAGAAGAGTATGAAGAATAAATCGGCATAGTTACTGTTTTCTTCTATTTGAATCAACGTTCAGAATTACAAGTGGTGGGTTGGGTGGTGACTGGTGATATATAATAGTTTGCAACATGTATAGTTGAAACATATATAAGGAAGTAGGAATTGGTAGGAAGTATTAAGCAAAGAAGAAGTAAAGAATAACTTTGGAGCTTCGCATTGAAGGTTGCTTTGCATGCCCGCTACTACGAATACAAAAGGAAAAAGGCTGCATATCTTTTGATAAAATCCCTTTACACATTGGCCGAGTGTTGCATATAATTTTCTTTTACGTGCCCAATGTTTCTTGATCTAATTAATTAAAGCGTAGCATTCGAGACAGGAATAACTTAAGCCAATTAAGCATATATCTGGCTGCTGTATTTGCATGCATCAATCTAGTCATTTTCTTTAATTTCTTTATTAATGATAGATCAATGCATGAGTATCTGGTCACAAATCTAGGGTTTGTTGTCAAGATCTTGGGGAAAGTTAAGTGGCTTCATGGGCTGACGTGGGCTTGAAATGTTTTCTTTGAAACTCCAAATCTCAAAATGACCCTTTTCCTCGTCTCTAAATTGTTCTAAAAGTTAGCATTTGGATTAAAAAACACTAGAAGATACAATTTTTATGCAAATTTCATTACATGTTTTATATAATTTACTTATGAAACAATAATAGAAGACTCATACCACTTGAATTATCTTTACATTACCATTTTCCTCTATTTTTTAAATTATTTTCAGAAAGTTTGCATTAAGATTAGGATTATTATACAACAACTCAAACATTTTGCATCCATTTATGGGCAAAATTTACTCTAATTAGGAGAAGTAGGCTTTAATCAACTCATCTCTGGTATTAAAAGGTAATCAGGTGTGAAACTATTTAAATTTAATAGAATAAGTTTATTATTTAATCTATCTCCAGTAACAAATGATAATTCTCTCTTGATTTAAAATTCTACTTAATAAAATATAATATTGATTGTCATAAGTGATTATTTAATAAGTGTTGTGTGAAAATAATTCTTTCACCACATATTATACTAAAATATATACATAAGTACTTGGTCATTCATCATTTAATTCAATTTTTTGATTTAAAATCTAATAATTATTTTAAAAAATTTTAAGTAGTGCAAGTATCTTCATTTCTCACACTTACAAAATTTTGATTTAATATGTTGTGCAACATTGTTTAAAGTTATATATAAATAATATATAAATAGTTATAGACCACGAAAAGTAACTTATGTATTAAATTTTAAGTGCAATTTTTAATCTAAATAATGGAATTTATAACTGTGATTACACAAGCTACTAATAATTCTCAAATCTTTCAGTTGTCTGGTTATTACCTCATCATTCATATAAACAACTCTCTCTCTTTACACGAACACAAGCTGAAGTGAATCTCATATCTATAGATAACTTCGCGAATTAAATTAACAAAAGTTACTCCCCACTTGTTACTATTCTTTTGCTATCATAAATCAATGCATACTAATATATAGTATAAGAAAATTAAATATTTTTAGATAATTTATTAATAAATTTTATATAAATTACTATTTCAGAGGTCTATCTGACAACCTAAGGATCCAAAATAATAAATTAGAAAATAAAAAGAAAATAATGAGTTTCAGAGGTCAGAGGTCAGACGCACGCACCCAACATAGGAAGAAACAAAGCAGAGCAGACAACGAACATAAACAAATAGTTTGACTGCGACTCCCCACATGAAAACACTTGCAACAACGACAACAAGAATGGCAACCGAGCGGCTTTCTCTTTCACTCCGCAACAGAATCCAATCAAAACCCAAAAATGATGATCTCCCTTGGATTCTCTCTTGCTTTTCATACCAATCGAACTTCAAAACCCCTGAAACCAATTTGCCAGATGGCATCATCATCAGCTGTGACAACAGATACTACATGCTTCAGCTTCAAAAGCTTGACGCAGACATTCACAGTTAATGTCCAAAAAGCGGAGAACAGACCATTGAACGTGCCACTGATTGCTCCTTTCACAATAGCATCTTCAAGGCTTGATAAGGTGGAGAATGTGGCGATCAGAATTGAGCTGAATAATGGGTGTGTTGGGTGGGGTGAGGCTCCCGTTTTGCCGCATGTGACTGCAGAGGATCAGCAGACTGCCATAGTGAAAGCGGGAGAAGCCTGTGAGGTTTTGAAAAAGAGTCCGCCCATGGCTTTGGGTTCAGTTTTCGAGGCGGTTGCTAGCCTTCTTCCTGGTCATCAGTTTGCTTCTGTAAGTTTTTCTTGAGATCTGAAGCTGTTTCTGCAGTTGGGGATTTGATTTGTTGATGGGTTTTATATTGTTACTGCGGTTCTAATAATCGAGTGATTGTCTGCTTTATAGAGAATTATTTTCTTGGGAGTATATTGTTAGTTCAAGTGATGAGATTTTACTTTACAAAGTTGTTGGCATTCTATAATTTGGCGCTTCTTATTGCTTCTGCTGCAAAATTATTTCAGGTTTGGATTGGAATTATACTGATTCGATTGACAGCAATGAGCTGAATTTGATCTTTTTTCATGCTTAAGGAATTTTGCGCGCCTAAAAAAGATATTGCAATTTTCAAGTCAGCCAATTTTTTCAATTTTGGCAGGGTTATGTTAAAAAATGAACTCATAGCTAACAAATTATGTCTCAGTGTATGTATATTAGAATTTGGCAGGTACATGATTGGCAGACACTTTTATTTTATTGTCTGCCTTTGGCCTTCGGTCTTCAGCACAGGCACATGACATCATCTGATTGGGTCGACAAATTTGCATCTTACTCTTTGGTCTTCTGATATTTATGTTTTAAGTAATTTGGTTTATTCATAGGTTAGGTTTGAATTATGAGTGTTCTGAAATATGCTTGCTTGTTCAGAGAATGTAGAAAAAGAGTGGAATTAATTTAGTACATGAGAAAAGTTAAAAGATTTTACTAAGCTGCTGCACCCGCATTTGGTTTGCTTTTGTCAAGTTTTCATTTCTGGGAAATTAAAGCAGAGAAAATGCCAGAACTTAATTTTCTCTTTTCATTTTCATCTTTCTATAATCTAATTGGATCAGTTTAAATGGTTCAATATGAGTTATATTATGACCAGTTTGTTCTTTGATGGATTTCAAAGTACCAAAATTTATATTGATACAGGTCACCAAAATCTGGCAATGACTTGACGTAGTTATGACCTAGTGTACTTGGATGAAGTACTTACTTTTAAGTCTTTTGGATACTGCATATGGTTCTCCTGAAAACTTGTAAACATTTCTGCTTGAACTTCACTCGAATGCCCGTCTTTATAAGAAGCAAACATGTTTCTGAATGATTATTGTACTCCATAACCTGATGGTGATACTTGTTTCTGCAAAGAATGTATACCTACTTTTGCTAGTGACAATATGGTTATGCTGCCACAAAATCCTGTGTTTCAGTGTAAGGGCAGCAAAACATTTAGTTATACTACATATAATTGAAACTTTAAATTAATCTTTATTCATTTTAACTCCTTGTACTTCTAAATTGTGGAAGTGTTTCCTCCCTCTTTTTGTACTCATTAAACTGTTCTTGCAATTGAAGGTTAGGGCTGCAGTTGAGATGGCATTGATTGATGCAGTTTCTAAAAGTGTCAGCATGCCCTTGTGGAGACTCTTTGGTGGAGTTTCAAATACTATAACCACTGATATAACAGTAAAGTTCTTGCTCCAGTGATTCTAGAAATGAAAGGACCACCAATTCACAGTGATAATTTCTGTTTCTCCCTTCATCTGTTATGGCTATCTTCTAAAAAGTAGAAACCATGTAGTGGTGCTGGTGATTATGATAAAATCAAGAAAATTGTATGGTAGTACAGGGCAAAACTAGTACTTTTTCTTTCCAGCACAAGTTAGGCTTAGCCTTTTTATTATATTGCAGATTCCAATTGTTTCCCCATCTGAGGCATCTGAATTGGCTTCAAAATATTCGCAAACTAGGATTCTCTACCTTTGAAGCTTAAGGTGGGAAAGAATCTGAAGCGAGACATAGAAGTTTTGCAAGCTATACGTGCAGTCCACCCTGATTGTTCAGTTTATCTTGGATGCCAATGAGGGTTACAAACCCAAGGAAGCTATTGAAGTCCTTGAAAAATTATTTGGTAAAGTGTGTGTACAGTGTTGCGTTACTCTTTTCTGTTCCTGCTGTGAACAAAAATGAGCACAAATCAGAAAACTATTGGCTTGTGCATGATCTGACATTGAAGTCTTTTTCACTCTTTCTTGTACAAATTCCCACTAAATTTCAGCACTTATGAGGACTGAAACTTACTTTTTTGTTGTTTTCTTTCTTATAGAAATGGGGGTCACACCAGTTCTCTTCGAGCAACCAGTTCATAGAGATGATTGGGAAGGTCTTGGCCATGTTAGTCATATTGCCAAAGAAAAATATGGTGTATCTGTTGCAGCTGATGAGAGCTGTCGGAGTTTGGATGATGTGAAGAAAATCATAAAAAGAAATCTTGCAGATGTCATTAACATTAAGCTTGCCAAATTTGGAGTCATTGGGGCCCTTGAAATTATTGAAGTGGCAAGGGCATCAGGTTTAGACCTGATGATTGGTGGGATGGTTGAGACTAGACTAGCCATGGGTTTTGCTGGCCATCTTGCTGCTGGCCTTGGGTGCTTCAAGTAAGCATCATGATCCTTTTTTGTCAAAAGAAATGTTTTTAAGTAAACTAAAATATTTATCTAACAGCTCCTATTACGTGGTTACTTTCTGCATATTCTGCAATGTGAAATTATTCTTCAAGTTTTAAGTAGTAGATAATCTGTGCAGATTCATTGACCTAGACACACCTCTTCTACTGTCCGAAGATCCAGTTCTTGAGGGTTATGAAGGTACTTCGCACCATAAATCCTGAATCTTGCGGTTTATATGATTCAGTTTCAGTAAATTAAGCCAGTAGAAAGAATCTTGCAGTTTATATGATTCAGTTTCAGATAAATTAAGCCAGTATCTTTCTACTTTACAATTCTGTAATTCAGGCAATTTGATGATGCTTTAATTATTTTTGACTAGTCTCTGGTGCGGTTTACAAGTTTACTAATGCAAGAGGCCATGGTGGTTTTCTTCACTTGGGACAATATTGCATGGTAAGTCCATAGTTTACTACTAATCATGATATGCCTATGTGCTAATCATGATCAGATAACTACAACACCAGAGTTTGAAAACTTGATTATGAGATGGCACTCATAGATCAAACCTAGCATCAGATTTCACTGTAGACACAGGAGTTGGCATAGCATAATTTTCACAACACAAACGTTGGGTTTATTGGGGTTTTCAGTTATGAGAATTAGACTGCTATATATGTGTACTATTTTGTTTGTGAAAAAAAAATATTAGCATAATTCTCACAACAGAAATATTGGGTTTTATTGGGGTTTTCAGTTATGGGAATTGGACTGCTATATATGTGTACTCTATTTTGCTTGTGAAAAAAGTATTCTTTTGTTTTTGCATGTGGATGAAGTCTAAAAGACGAACCAGGTATATTACTGTGTTCTTGGTATGATCATCACTATTTTTTGCAATTACCTTCATTAATATTGTCCATAAAAATTAGACCCGTCATAAATAACTGTGAAACTGGCTTGAGTCTCATTTCTGGGCATTCGACTTCCCATACCCAAGCGATAACATTTTGTTCATCACTATTTAAAAATGAAATTTTCTTGTTTAATGATTCTTAAGGGAACAGTTGTGGGTGTTAGCTGGTTCAGTTGGTAAAACCTCTTGTAGTGGTATAAGAGGTCTTGGGTTTAAACTCTGCTCAATTTGGGTTAGAGAGGGGTTTGGTTTATTATTGTAATATTTAAAACTAAAAAAATCTTAAGGTAACTGTTCAGCCTATTAAAGCTTTTCTAATTTTCATTTTATGAACAAACACTGCAAGGAATGTTCCATAACATCCGTGGAAACCCCAAAGGATTGTAAAGTGGCTTGACTAACCATAATCAATGAGAAAGGAAAAGCTAGCTAGTAATTGTGAAGAAATAATTTCATAACTTTTGCTTTATGTGGTGCTGCAATGATCATTCTGTAATGACAGATCATATCAAGAAGCTGCTTTGAACTTTTGGCTTCTGCTTTTTGTCTGAATTACAGGTCAGCACCTGTATCCATTGCATTGTTACTGTAATGCATCATTGAATTTTTGTGCCTTGTATTCATAGGATGAATTGGACTAGACAATGTTGCCCTACAATATTTTCCTATAAACTAATTAATGTCTATTTGTTAATGATAAGAATGGCAACATAATTTTTTTTACAATCTTGACTCTGCCAATGCTAACCATGTCAAATTATCTGCAGAAATTGCTTGATCAGTTGGTTGCAGTTCCGGAACTCTGAACAGTCAGTGTATCTCATTTCTGTATTTGTCAAATATGTCCTGAATATGACCTGCAGATCTCTGGTTTTAAACAGGCCTGCAAACAAGTAAATGTGCTAGGCATGGGAGGTCTTTGCAGGTAATATTTACAGAACCGTTATTGCAACTTGAACTACAGCATTGAGAGAAAAGATTTCATTTCATAATTGATAGCGGAGACAGTCTTGTTGTTCTGGGTTTCCATGTTTATTACTGTAGCAGGTTTGAATATTTTCCGTGTACCATACATTTCCTGAAAGATTATGCATTTGCTGTTTGTATCCTATTCAATATAAGCAAAATGGAAGAAAACTTTATTGTTATGTATTATAATACTTATACCCGACGATTTGTTCCACCGAACACTTTCCCTTAATTTGTACATAACCTCACCCTGGCTACACTAACATCTTTGTGTCACTAAAATTGCAGTAGCCTCCTGATTAAGGCTAACAAACTGATTGAGATTCTTCATGCCCATTTGTACTGTACTGAATCAAATTCCAGCACAACCCTCAATTCGGTCTAAAACAGGAACTGGGACCTGGAAACATTTTTTGTCATTTGGATGTAATACAAACTTTATCCTTGATGATCTGTGCCACTAAAACACCTTCCCTTAATCGCCTTTTTTTTATTATGCAAGAAATTTTACCAGTTGAATCAAACTCCGCCTCAATTCCTCAAATGAGGTGATTTGATCACTTCTAACGTCACATTGAATCACTAACAGGGCGGTTCACCCTCGTCATTCTGTATGCAAACCATCTAATTCTATTCAATAGAGTTATTTTCCGAGAAGGCCTATTTCATATGTTTGCAAAATTAGCTTTGTATGCATTTCTTAAACCTTTATATGTCAAGTTTTAAACTGGGTACTAAATTTTGTATTGTTGGTAGAAAGGAAAAGTCGCAAGCTTAAGTGTATGTCCTAGTAATCTATCAAGCTGTGTTTGAGTGGTTAGAATGCTTTTACCTCTTCATTAAGGAGAAAAGCCATTCGCAGTCAGCAGGAATAACTTTTCATAATATGTAAGTAGCTTTTCTTCTTTTTTTTTGTAGGGTCAGACATCATCTATAATAGATGTAGACATTCTAACAGTGTTAAATTAGAATTCTATCAAGACTCTCGATAAATACTTAGTAATAATACTAGTAGAATGTATGTGTAAGTAAAATTAAAAAAATGTTTGATGTAAAAGATTTTCGTGTTTAATTTTGCTTCCCATATTATGTAAGATTTGTACAGCTAAGATGATTTGGAATGATAGACATACCAGTTTTTTTCTTCTTCAAATCATTTGAAGTTCTTTTACTTATCTTGAGGTAATGTTTTGAAATCAATGACAGAAGTGACGCCCATAAGTGTTTCAGCCAGTCCTCGAAACAAAAATGCCCACTTCATTTTCTAAGCTTATTTGATTAATTCTAAATTAAAAGATAAAGGATGGCTTAAAGATATTGGTATATTATAAGATGCATCCAGTTCCACCATGGAACAATTGGAGATCTTTTTTTATGCATATATTCATTAAAAAAAATTATATGGTTTTAATAAGTCAAATCACAACATTATTGAATATATATGCTTTATCAAACATATTCAAAATTTTTTTAATCAATTCCCATAGATGTTTTAGAGCCGTTTGATTTACTATTTAAAATCAATTTTAAAAATTAAATGATAATTATATTTTTTAAAATTAAAATTTTAAAGATGTGTACGTGATATAATATTTAAAAACGTATTTTTTTATTTATTATTTGATAATGAAAACCTAGTAAATATAAAACATATTTCTCATCGATTATTTTTACAAATTTTAAAGGAGACATACAAGCTTTTCTCACGTTATTAATATGTGTTTTAATTGTTTTGGTGTAATATCCAAAATGCTCTAAAATTTTAATTTGTAAAATCAAATCATAATAAATTATTGAAACTTGAAACCATAACAATGTTTATACAAATAAAATGCTTGTTTTTTTTAAATGCATATTTGGTTTTTTCAAGCAAAATAAAGAATTAAACAAAGGCTTTGAAAAGTCATAAACATCCTCAAACATATACTCATCTTACCACTCATATGTCTAGCCATGAAAAACAAACAAAATAAGGAAATATAGCCGTTAGATAAAGTATTGAAAACAAGAGTGTGCATGTGTGAATGTAGGAGAGGATCCAAAGCATTTGTGTTCATGAACTTGTTACTATTTATGTTGTCATGCTATAACTGATGGTGAGTGTTCTGAAATAAAAAATTCATGTGTGTTAAAACATCATTTCAGTAAGTAATGTTGAGACATTGGCAAGTAATATATTCATGCAATGCTAAGCACGTAATGTATTGTAATTACAAAAAGGAACACAAGATTTTGCTGTTGGAATCATCAATATGATACTGATGCTAACTCTTGAATCATAAAACATTGCACCAAACTTGGTCAAACATGACATCAAGATAAAATAGACAAGGTTTTCCTACATAAACTAGCATAATATCAGGACATTCAAGTCATAAATCACTAAAAGATAATATACATCCAACATTGTATTTAGTAGAGCTCATATACTTTAAAAAATAGTTAAGCCAAATTACAAAGCAAATACCATATAAACAAAATAATTAGGTAAGCTAAGGTTAATTTCCTTGAACAAACCTTGAAGAAAAAAATAAAAATCAAAAGAGTGAATCACCTACAAAACCTAGAGCATTGAAACAACTGTGGTGTTCACTTGGAAAATAGTAGATGATATGCTATTTGGCAACAAATGCAGCACTATCTGATTTCTCCAAAACATCATGTATTTTCTGTCTACTATATCCCCAGAGCTTCATTTACAAGGCTGCATTTTTGTTGGCTTTCCAAAACCTAAAGTTTGACATCAATCTTGGCTATATTGCTCTGCACATAAAGAAAAACACCAAAAAAAAAAAAAAGCTTTTTAGCTTGTTAAGTAAGAAATACATTAACTCAAAATAAATGTAATTATTCCTTGCACAATAACTGTGCTTCTTCAACTTGACTAGTTGATTGAATGCCTGAGCCACTTGTACCAACAGAACCGATTTCTGTAACAAAGAGTGCTATGTAAGTTTCAATTTATTGAATATAAAATGCTAATAAATTAAGAATAAAAAACAAATACTAATATGCATAGTAACAGGGCCTGATGCAGTTGTTTTTTTTTGGGTTCGAACTCTCTTTCCTTTCATTTTCCTACATGATTTCTTATTATGTCCCTATTCATTATAGCATTTGAATCTCATAGAGAAACTTCTCTTCATTTTTTCTCCTTATATATGTATTTTGTTCTATTTGCAGATTTCGCTTGTTTCCCCGGCAGAAGCAAGCTGAATTGGCTGCACAGTATCGCAAACAAGGATTCAATATTTTGAAGTGCAATGTGGGAAAGAATCTTAAGGGTGATATAGAAGTTCTGAAAGCTATACGTGAGGTCCACCCTGATTGCTCTTTCTCCTTGGACACTAACGAGGTTTACATACCCGAAGAAGCTATTGGAGTTCTTGAACAATTACATGGTAGGTTAAGTGTGTATACAAGGTGCTCATTTGTTATTGTTGTTATTATTATTATCATCAATTTCAATGCTTTGTAAGTATGGGGCTCGGGCTTCCTTGTATTATTGAAGCTTGCCTTTTCTTATAGAAATGGGAGTGATTCCAGTTTTTTTTTAGCAACCTGTTCCTAAAGATGATTGGGAAGGTCTTGGCTATGTTAACCGTATTGCCAAAGACAAATACAGGGTATATGTTTCAGCAGATGAGAGCTGTCGTAGTATGGATGATGTTATGAAAATCATAAAAGGAAATCTTGCTGGTTTCATTAACTTTAAGCTCACCAAATTCGAGGTGCTTAGGGCCTTTGAAATTGTTGAAGTGGCCAAGCAGTCGGGGTTAAACATGATGATTAGCTGGTATGATTTAGACTAGAATATCCATGGGCTTTGGTGCCCAACTTGCTACTGGCGTTGGGCTTTTCAAGTAAGCATCCTAATTGGTTCTTCTTTAGAGAAATGTTGAAGGTAAACTTTAATACTTATGTACCACCTTCCATTGTGGTTGCGTCTGCAGATACATTGCCTAAATACACCTTATCTTCTGGCTGAAGATCCAGGTTCATGAGGGTTATGAAGGTATATTATATCAGCATAGCTTTTGAATCTTGTCAATGTATATGATTCGGTTCCATATATAAATTAATGATCAGTTATCCTTTCACTTTACGATTATGTAACACAGCAATTTGACAATGCCTTTATTTTTTTTATTATATAATGCAACAATTCGTCATTATTTTCCCTTTACCTTTATTAGTCTCAGTTAATCATTATTTTTGTGCATTGGGGTATCAATATGTAAGATATCACATTTGCACATCACTACTACTACAAATTGAGATCTTATAATGTTAGTTTAACGACCCTTAAGGGAACTTTTAACACCATCATCAAAGCTTTTACAAATCTCATTCCAGGAAACAATTGTGGAAAACCCTGGTGATGGTTAACTAATTAACTCATTCACATAGATAATCTATTTCCTACTTGATTCCGCCAAAGCTTACCATATCTTATTAATTATTTGCATAAACCATTTGGTCATTTCGATCGATGCTATCTCTACCGCTTCTGAAACTTCGATCAAACGATCGAATTGTGTGTCGTATTTTTGTGTTTGTCAATAATTATTGTAATGAATAAGACTTGCTAATTCACTAGTGAATGAGCAGTGAATTAGTCTTTACTGGTTCTAATGTTTCTATAGCAACCATTTCTTGTATAATTCTACTGATCCTAGCGTATTGGCATCCATATATATATATATATATATAGAAACTTGTGTTTATCATATCGCAAAATTTGCCATTGTATGCATTTTTTTCTTAACTTTTTGATGTTAATCAAGTTTTACTTGGCGCTTCTATTTCTATTCTAGGGTCGATAACCAGAAAACTTGCGAGATACAAGTGTATTCAATAGAGAGGCCCAAAGAATTTCGAATCCTAGCCTTCCTCTTGGTTATATCTGAAGGTCTTTTTTATCACTTGACCTAATTCCTTTAGGTGTTAATCGAATGCATGGTTCAATTAAAATAATAATAATAAGTAAATAGAATATAGATGGAGGATCCAGAATTTTGTTTGGCTGTGTGCTTGATATAACGTAACATGCCCACCTCACTATTAAACTTCTAATTCCATATGATCAATACTAAATTCAAATTTAAAGAGTTAAAGTAATATTTGACTACTTGATACATAAATTACAAACTATTCCTCTTAATATATGTATATATTGTCGTGGAAATTACCAATTCCAATAAGTAATAGGGGTTAATTTCGAAAGAAGAATAAAGTTACCTCCTTGCACGTACACCATACAAGTTGTTTCCTAACATATCCATATTTTAGGAGTCCCGTCTTAAAAGGTTATGGAGGCTCAAAAGTCATGTCTTAGGAGTCCCTTCCTAATTAGTCATGGAAGTCAAAAGTCATATTTTAGGATCTCTCTCTTAGAAAGTCATGGAAGCCTAAATGTCATGTCTTATGAACCTCTTCTTAGGAAGCCTGTGGAGGCTAAAAGTTATGTCTTAAGAGCTCATTCCTAAAAGGTCATAGAAGTCATGAAGGCCAAAAATTATATGTTAGGCATCTCCTTCTTAGGAGGCGATGAAAGCAAAAAATTTCATCGTGAAATAGTAACATGTACAGTGAATAGTTGCATGCACGTAGACAGTCTGAATAAGAACGATACTAATCATAAATAGTACTGAGTATGAACAGTGCTATGTTAAAATTAGGCTTGACAACAAATAGGATATAATACGGATACTTCAATATTCCATATTCGTATCTTACAAAAATTATGTATCCATATTCTCAATATATATTTGATTTAATATCAATATCATCGTAAATAAATATTTGTCAATATTCATATACTTATAAATATATGGCAAAATATATCCATATTTTAATAAAAATAGTAAACTCTAATTTTTTTTTAAATTTATAATTTAATTTTTAATATTTTGAAATTAATATACCATGTTAATAAATTAAATTAAATAAAAAATAATTTTATTATCTAGTCCATACCCATAATTATTTTATTATTATTCTACAATAGAATATTAAGAGTAGGCATACAAATGTAATAATAATAGTTACTATCTCTCCAATTATAATCAAACTAACTAAAATAACAAAAAATATATTAAGATAACTTACTTAAAAGCAATAACGTGCTAATGACTTTAGATTAGGGGTGGGCAAAATTGGTTCGGTTTTTTATAAAAACTTAACCGAATATGGAGTGTATAAATAATTAAATTGAACCGAACCGAATTGAAGAAGTTCGGTTCAATTCGATTGGGGCTTAATTACGGTTTTTGAGCCGAACTTCTATTTCAATTCGGTTTCGGACCATTTGTTTTGTAAAATTATATTAGTATTCATACTTTATATTATAATTATAATAAATAAATAAAATTAAAAAATTATTAATATTTATCTTTACTTTTATGTATATTTATGTAACTTATTATAAAATTATTAGTTATTTATAATTTATAAAATTAATAGGGGTTAAAAAAATTTTACAATCGATTTCGGTTCAATTTCAATTTAAAATCAAAACTGAACCGAATCGAACCGATTATTCAAGAACCGATTAAAATCGAACTTAATTATAAAACTGAACCGAATTGTTCGATTTTGTTCGGTTGGACATTTTTGCCTACCCTTACTTTAAATAGCTCATCAATTTCTTCTTATACATATATTTTTTTTCCATGAAACTATAACCAACAGACAACAATATTAAGAAATATAAAAAATATCTCTTTTCTTTTCTTTAATTGTTTGAAGAGTAAGAAATTGAGAATTTCTCCATGTATAATTCATAGTTTTCACAGAACTCTTATTAACGGATGAAAGAATAAAGAATAAGAGCATAGACTAGAGATTCGAATTAAATCTAAACAATGTGAGGCAATCCAAATATCTTCATTTTTCATCTACATATATTACAACTCAATATTGGTCAATTACTTGGATTAAATAATCCACTTTTTATCTAAAGTTTAAAATTTTCACAAAAAAATATTCATCTAATTATATTACAAATTTATAAATTATTTCAAATATTTTCACAATTAACAGCTCATAATTATTATTTTTAATATATAATCTCCAAAAAAGAAGTTAGTTTAGAGAAAATTGTTTAAAAAGTGAAGAATATATACTCATATAATTGTATATCCCAAAAAGAGCAAATAGTGTATCATAAATTAATTAAATTAATTAGAATTTTTGTAAACATTAGAATATATGTTAATATTACAAAAGGACATAATAATATATTGTTCATTATATAAGACACTACAGTGTATTATGATAATATAATAATAAATTAATTAAATTCGTAGTCTATATCAATTATTATATTTATCTTCCTCTTTCAATGAACATTAGTCATTGCAGCATATTCTAATTTAAGGTATTACATACTCCTAGCAATATAATATAAAATTCAATTAAATTAGTAACCATACTACAAAAAAAAAAATTATATCTACAAATTACAAAGAAAATTATATTATAAAAGAGAATATTTAGGATTGCTTATAATTGATATTTTAATTATGTCCAAAACGACATCGTTTTGATAACTTAATTAAAAAAAAAGTAAAACAGATATCCTATACGGATATTCTAAAGATATTTTAAAATATTTTTGTTCATATTCATATCTTATACGGATATTACACCCTCTTATTATATCTTGTTTTACAATATTTATATTCCTATCCATCAGGATAAGATACACAATAATATTCACAGAAGCAATATACGTTGCCATCTCTAGCTGAAATAGTACCAACTTTACCTAAATTACATATTGTGCTCTCGAGTATGAGAATTGAACAAACAAATCCAATTCAAACCCACCAATAAAGGAAAATCTAACAAGTCCGATCAAGGCTCGCTAACTTATGAAAATTTGACTTAATATTAAATTCTAATAAAAGTAAGTTTGAGAGGGAGATGATATCTTTGACAACGAGGAATCATAGGTAAATTCTAAGAGACAAATTAACTAGTTTGTACTTTAAAAGAGACTTTAGAAGTGTAAACTATATAAGGGGAGTGTTAAGAGAAAAGAGAAAGGAACATGAGAAAAACTATAAAGAGAAAAAGTAAGAGATGTTGAGAGAGAGAGAGTGAGTGAGTGAGTGAGTGAAGGCTTTTTATTGATATTCTGGCAACCTTATTTTTCAAGCACTAATAAAATCTCCTTCCAAATATTTAGGTCGTGAACGTAAGCTAATGCCAAACCACATAAATTTTGGTTTCTTATTTCTTTTTTCTTGCTTATTTTTTGTTAAATTTATAATTTATACCATTGGCCCAATTTCTACACTAACATATATATTAAATGATTATGCAAGTCTATAATTTTGTTGCTCATTTGAAATATATATTATTATGTCAAAACAATGTGTTTTTTTAACTTTTGGTCTATAATATCA
This sequence comes from Melia azedarach, assembly GCA_028052125.1. Lineage (NCBI taxonomy): Eukaryota > Viridiplantae > Streptophyta > Magnoliopsida > Sapindales > Meliaceae > Melia > Melia azedarach. Next base: position 12,873,949 of record CM051401.1, on the reverse strand, counting down.
AGAAAGGAAAATGATGGGTGGTAAAATGTATGGCGTAAGTTAAAATAGAAAAAGGACTACTAGGTTCCCTATTGTTTATCAAAATATACTGATAAGACCTTAAGATTTGAAAAATATCCATCCAACTTCTACGTTTATTAAGTTTTAACAGTTACTTAGATAGTGAACAATGCAATTACATTTTTTTTTATCTTAATATATCATTTTGAATATTGACCTTATTGTCGCCAATCACCATTGACCACCACCACTAGTCACCGTTTATTTCACCATGGATACTATTAAAATATTTGTTAAACGATTTACACAATGATGTCATTATTATTTTCGGTTGAGTAACCTTTTGCTGTAAATTTTTAAAATTCAATTTTAAATTTATGGTCAACAGTTACTCAAACTGTAATAATAATAGTATCATTGTGTAGATTGTGTCACAAGGATTCTAATGATATCTACAATGACCTAAATGGAGGAGAGTTACCAGCGGCGACGACTGACGATTACTATTGAATAACATCTTTTTTATTTGTTATGAATATAATTAGAATGTTTGTTGAATGATCTACACAATGATACCATTACCATTATAGTTTGGACAACCATTCGCCGTAGATTTGAATTCAAATCTTAAGGATTCAAAAATTTAACTTTAGATTTACAAGTGAACGATTACTCAAATAGGATATGATAATAATACTGTTGTGTAAATCCTTCAACAAAAATTTTAATAGTATCTATGGTGAAATAAATAGTGATCGATGTTGGCCATCAATGAACAGTCAATAGCAATGATGAGGTAAATAATTAAAATGACATATCAAAAGCAAAAGTATAATTTTACTGTTCACCATTCAAATGATGGTAAATTTTGATATATTAAGAGTTGTATGAGTATTTTTAAATTTTAGGGACTTACCAATATATTTTGATAAACAGTGAGAAGCTGGCAGTCGTTTTCCTCGTTAAAATATGCTAATCATTGTGACACCACTTTTAAAGGAGGAAGCCTTGATTAAAGTGAAAATTTGATAATATTTACAATTAACATTACTCAACCAAAAGCAAGCGTGAATATTACCATGATTTTTCTGGCCCACGTTATGATTTCAAGCACTCTAATTTTGACTTCAGTTGGATCACCAAATCCAATAAAAAAGACTAGTAAGATTCAGTCAATTTTATTTCTTCTGTATATTTGACTACCGAAAATCACCATCTCACTCCCAATGTACGTGAATTTGTTGTCTTGAGTACTTTCGCTGTGTAAAAATTATAGGCATTTAAAGTTGAATTAGTAGATCCATTCTTTTGTTATTTCATAAAATTAGTACGAGAGAGATTCAATTCGTGAGATGAGGCTAGACTAAATCGACAACCTAGTGTGAAATTGATAGCTCAGCAAACAAGCAGGCCGCCTACGAAGGGAAAAGAGGACAACGCTTTAGACTTATTTCCATCACACTTTCGATGATTTTTATTGGACCCAAAAATTGTAAAGTTTATAACAGCTATCATCTAATCGATTTTCACATGCTTTCATAAATCTAAGTGTTTTAAAGCTAGCAATCTCCAAACGTAATATGTGAAATGTATAAGGCAGTAAACATATGCTGAAATCTCATCTTAATTGTTTGCAGCAAGAGTTGAATTATACATATAGTTCACAATTAACTCTCTCTAATCTGAGATGACTTTTCTACTCTATTTATTTGGTTTTAAAAGTCTAAAATTTTGTCACTAGATGAAGAATTATTGCAAAGGTGGCAAGAAAATTTTCTCTATCGGATCCGAGAAAGAGAGCATATGTTCCACCAAAATTTATGTATACAAAAGTCTTGTATATATCTTATCCTCGAAGACCTTATATATATATATATATATATAAAATAATGAACTCATTTCATCATTTCACCACTAAGCATAAAGGCTTTTGCATATGCTCATGACTACGAGTACATATAGTTCAATGAAGAATTATAATTACATTGATTAGTGATACCAAAGATACATATATAGAAAATGCGGATGAATGATTACAGTAATAATTATATGAATCTCAAATGAAAGGTCAAACCAATGATGAGAAAATGGCATGTGTCTACATAAGGAGTTGAGATATATTGCTAATGCACCATCACCGAAAGGAAAAACAGTGGTGTGAAAGTGGGAACCACACTTTCATAAATCAAAAGAGATATTGGAATTGTAATGGATTCTTAATGATAAAGGTCTATAGAGATGCGGGTTAGGTCCACTTCCATTCCATGCTTTAGCCTTTTTTTTTTTTTAATTTGAGAAAATGGAAATTGTAGCTTTTAATTTATTTTCATTCCACACCTTTATGAGTCTTTAATTTATTTATTATAGTTAATAAACTATTTGACCATTTAATTTAAAGGTCTAAATTATTGAACATTAGTTTCATATTGTCAAAAATATGATATTTAATAAATATATTCCTTACATGAAATATTCATAAATTTGATGAATATCGAGAAGATTAGATCGATGTAAACTAACTGTATAAGATTAAGGGTACATGTTTGTTTTTTTTACTTAAATCTGAATAATTTTATTTAGATGTGTAAGTGCTGTTTGTTTTTTAATTTATATCTGAAAAATTGTTTAAAATATTGAATGTAATTAAGTTAAAAATTTTAACTTAAATCCAAATATTTAAATATCTAAATGTATTTTACAATAACACCTTTAATTTATTACTTGATATTTATATATATGTTAATAATTTAACATATTAATTTTCATATTTTAAGGATATATATGTCAACATACTAGTTTCAGATTTTTTATTTTTATAAAAACAAACAACTTAATATTTGTATTAATATATTTAAGGTGAAAAAACAAACATATCAATCAAATTCAAATTTCAATTAAATTTAAATTTCAGTCACATTTAGACTGTAGAAAAAAAAACAAATACTATCTAAGTATAAAAATTAATAAATAAATGAATTAAAATTCTGTTAACAAATAAATTCAAAAATTTAGATTTATTTATTGGTTAAATAGTTGACCACTTAATTCAACAACTTAAATTATTAGGTCTTAATTTCACATTGTCAAAAATATGATATTTAATATACTCTTTACAAGAAATGTACTTCATAAATTTAACGAGTGTGGAGAAGATTAGATAAACGTGAACTAATTATTAGATAAGAATGAAATTAAAAATATTAATTATGAAATGAATTAAAATTTGATTAAGATAAAATTAATGGGACGTGGGGTTTGTTTATATATGATGTAACCAATTGATCTAAAAACCTTTAAAATAAAAATTAATTAAAGAGGTACAAAGCTTAGTTTACGGCATTAATCATTGTAGACATCATGCGAATGATAGTGGATATAGCAGGCTTGCCTAAAGAAAATGTTATGATTCACAAAGTGTTTAGCTTGCTGCTGAAAATGTGATGATACTTTTTCAAAATTCATATTATATGGATAAACTAGAAATCACTTTGGGATTTGAATAATGGAATCTGTTGAATTCAAATCATTTCAATAGTTAATTGATCATGACAAAGCTTTTGAAATGTATAGCACCGTTCCTGTTATGATGCTAGTGTTATGTGCATTCACAAATCTAGTTGGGCAATTACATAAAAGAAAGAAACATGTTCAATCTCAACAAAAGTTCATTAAATTTGATGTTACCAATTAAAGAAACAGGCGGAAGAACTACTCTAATTGCATCCATCAATTCATAGAGCTAGCTTACTGAAGATTACCTAGAAACCTAATAACAATGTAGCAAAATAACCTCGTTACGCAATTGCATCATATGCGAAATTTCGTGTTTGCTTTTTCTATGTAAGTTTGGAGGATAAGACCTTTCATTCATCACTTGTAAGTTATTTCCCAATCGATAATAGAGCAACAAGATTGAAATGGATCGGGCACAATTGAAGTATATATTGCCTAGTCTATGAGAATATAAGAAAATAATTGATATCATTGAATCTAGCTAGAACTTCATTTGCATGCTAGTTTTGCAGTCAAATGATTTCCCCTTTTTAGTAATGCGCCGAATTCGTGGGGCCAAACTCCAGGTTTTTACGATTGCTTTAATATTACTATGGTTAATTACCAACCCATACAAAATATTATTCATATGAAAATGCTTTCCACTCATGCCTTGCTTTCATACTTTAATATTACTATGGTTAATTACCAACCCATACAAAATATTATTCATATGAAATGCTTTCCACTCATGCTTGCTTTCATACCTAATTTTTCCACCAATTCCCACCTATAAATTGAGATCAAACCCAAGCCAAAATCCACAACACACACTAACGCATTTCTCAGCTCTCTCCTCTTCTCACTCTCAAAAGCAAAATCACAAAATCTTGAGGCAAAAATGAAGGCATCATATGTAGCACCACTTTGCCATTTTGCTAGTTCTTCTTCTGGCAGAAGCTCAGGTTTCGATGGCAGTGACATGCAACGTAGCACAACTCAGCTCTTGTGTAAGTGCCATAACATCTGCAACTCCACCTTCCAAACTGTGCTGCACTAAGATCAAAGAACAGAAGCCTTGCCTTTGCCAGTACCTCAGAAACCCTAATGTCAAGAAGTTTATCAACACCCCAAATGCCAAGAAAGTTGCAGGCACTTGTGGCACTCCCTTCCCCAAGTGCTAGATCACTACAGTTTCATATTACATAACCTTGCAAGGTTGTTTCTCTTCTCTCCATTTCTTTTTGCAGCTTCATGTATCTTGTTTAGTGCTTTTAAGTCTACTAGTGAGTAGAGATCTGGAGAGAATTATGAATTAATTATTAGTATCATTTGTGGTGTGGTGTATGTTGGTATTTGTTGTACTAGTGGTAATGGAAATAATGTTGGGGTCATGGGTGGTTCACACATGGCACCAACATCTGTCTCTGTCTGATCAGCTAGTGTGTGATCTGTTGTATACCATCTGTTCCAAAGCTACTATTTGTAATGGAAATCAGCTCAGTGTTGTCTATCTTTCTTTTTTTTTATCCACTATCTGTAATTGCAATTCATTTTAAACCCACTCCATCACCAAACCCACTCACAAATTGCTATTCCTGATGCTTTTTATTTAGTGTTAGTTATTTGTACACGCTCATTTTATTTTACTTAAATTTTTTTTTATTTGCATAAAAAAAATGCAGAATAGTCTAAGAGGAGTCACAACTCGAATAACTTGGAGACCTCTATCTCACAAAGAAAAGCGTGAAATGAATAAGAAAAGATAACTATCCTTAACTTTTATAACTTGCCCCATCAAAGAATATTGGCAATAGAGACCTGAGGATTAATCAGTAGTATATCATATCACTTCTCATTTCATCCTTCTTGTTGAGACATTGTAAGAACAATTTAATATTTTGCGTGCGCTTTTAAAATTGAGTAAAAACACAACAGTTATTACAAATATACTTTAAATCAATTGCTACATAATTTGCAAAAATTTATATATATATATATTTTGCAGATAAGTATAGGATCATCGGATGAAAAATGAATAATGGAATTATATTATTGAAATATGAAAATTACAAAAGAGGAATAAATAAAGATTAGTCACACTGTAATGACACAACTACAAATATGGAGAAAGAACTCCAAAATTCATTTACATGTACACAGAAGAATGGCAGGTACTTACAACACAAAATGGGTTTCTCAGAGAAGAAGGTTTGAAATTGGGTTCCACCCCATACTCCATGGCCTCTTATTTGGCAGTGCAAAATTAAGTTCAAACATCTCCTTTGACATCTTCCCACCTTCACAAAATCCTACAAGTTTTGCCACTATCTCAGCACTCTCTTGTATATGCTTGGGATCGTGAGGATCTGTCCAAAGCTTGCTCACAAAATGCAGCCTTCTGTGTTTCCCATCAAGCGGGACGTCCCATTTAATGAATAATGAATCTCTCTCCTCTGCTGTCAAACGTGAGCTCAACCTTTTTGCGAGGAACTCCCTTTCGCGCTTTAATGCTCTAATACTGCAAGTCAGAACAAAGATGAATTAAATTGAAGCGGATAAAAGAAATGCAGATTCCTACGCTAATAAGTTTTTAAAGTGGAAGGGAAAGAACCTAGATGAGAGAGAGATGGTGGGCTCGTCGCCGCCTGCCACATTAGCTGGGCTAGCATTCCCAAGTTCTGCCAAATGCTGCTGCAACCAAGTGAGACGCCTAAGCTCCACTTCCATGTATATTTGATCAGCTGGATCTCCCTTAAATAACAAATAAAACTGTGTCCTATGAATGATCGAAACATAGCAGACATCCCACAACTCAATTATCTGTTGCCGTTGCTCCCTAAAAGTTATATGCCACGCAACTTCAGGTTGCTCGGGCTCAATCATGTCCTCATCATTCTCCATATTGTATCCGGCTGCTTCATTTGCTTCCATCTCAAGCACCTAAAAGCAAATTCAATTTAGTTTAAATAGAATAACAAATTAAGACAAGCACCTAAAAGCAAATTCAATTTAGTTTAAATAGAATAACAAATTAAGACAGAAGTGAAATGCACTTGATATTCTGAGTAAACCATCTACTATACCTGGCAAACAAGCAGCTGTTTTTGGTATTGCAGTTTCGCCACACGTTCTTTCAATTCTGTTACATATGCTCTTATGCTTCTTACATTCTCCTCAGCTGCATTCTGAAACATCTTCTGCATTTTCTTCATGTTAACTGAACTTGAACGTCCATAGACTGGAGTGCCTTCCTTTGATGAGACATCTCCCCCTTCTTCACTCTTTGTGGGAGTCTCTTTTTCGGACTCTGGCAGATTCTCGATATATACCACACCATCATTCTCTGGAGCTCTATTTTCTGTTTCTGACTCCAAAATTTGCCGAGATGTTGATAAAGGTGAGCAGGGAGATTTTAAAAAGTTTTGCCGGTTGACAACATTACTTGAAGCCAAAGGAAGTAATTTCTTCTTCTTGGATTGATTCTTAGTCTTGGGGATGATTTCACTGTCAGATTGTTGATTATTACTTGGAAGAGACATTACCAGTTTGTCTATGGATTTCTGAACATTTTCCAGTTGCTCCTCAAGGTCTGCAATGGTGCTGCCCTGAGAATGAAGTCTCGTTATCTCTTCCTTAAGGTTCGCACTAACACTCTTATTAGGAGCTATTACAGTTCCAACTTCGACTTGTTTAGGAACTGATCGAACAGAACGCATTTCCCTTATTTCTGCTTGCAGCTTAGCAATTGTCTCAGCTGCATCTTGATTACCTAGTCTATGCCAAGCCACTTCTTTTTGTAGCACTTCCAGAGCCCGATTTGCTTCCTCCCCTAGCTGCTCCTGAAGGTGTTCAAGTTTACGGATTTCATGCATCAGTGTAAAAGGAGCAGTTGATGATTGCCTCATAGACTGCCTAAACATTGCTTTCCTTGTTTTATCACCACGGGCTATCTCTTTGTTCTCAAGTTTTGGTGACAGTGCATCAGAATACGAGAGACACTTCTTGACTGATGGACATGGCAACTCGAGTGGATTTGAACCCTGAATAAGCATATTATTATTAAACAAAAATGAATGAGTAAAATGAAGTCGATCAAGATAGGAGAAAAAGTGAACCTGCTGATCTTCCTGAAGCTTTCTGCGTAACTCATCCACCTGACACTGTGCCATATCTCTTTGCCGTTTCAGTTCTTCAATTTCCAGCTCCATCTAGAGAGGATAACCAGATATAAGTAACACAAATTTAGATTAAAATTTAGAATCAAAGCAAACTTGCATGAGAATTAACCTGCTGAATTTTCAGATCCTTTTCTCTTGCTGGATCAGGAGTGCGCAGCTCTGCTTCCAGCCTGGCTACTTCCTTCTGCAGATGTTTTACTAGCTGCTTATCGGAGACAACCTAATAATTCGTATAAAAAAAAATTAATAAAAACTCAGTATTCGAGGTTTTAGGAGAAACATCAGGAAAAGCATGTACAAGCTAACTATAGAGAATGAGTACCATGTTGACTTGGGCATTATTTGTTACTTCCTTTGCTCGGGTGGCAAAGAAGAGAGTATTTCGAGATTGCTCAAAGTGGCTCAGAGCAGGACTTAAAGTACATATGATGGCAGTTCGTGCATTACCACCAAGAGAGTGCTGCAATATGCGAGTGAGCTTCGAGTCTCGGTAGGGTACATGACCACTTCTCTTTCCAACACTACAAAACAAAAGCAGTTCACCAGGAGACAAATGGAAAATCAATTCTTTGTTTCACAATAGGATCTGGAAATTACTATGATTTACGGAAATTACTTTTCCATTTCTAACTTTATATCTAATCAACTAGAGGGGTCAAAAATTTCAATGGAGCGTAGAAAAAGAAAATTAGAAATATACAGGTTTTCACAAAATGAGTAGCTGATTGACATGCCTTTGGAATGCCATTAGTGAGCACTAGGTGAATATCAGATGGGGGAGACAAATAAGCTCTAGATATAACTTCATGAAGGTTTGGTTCATGCATCGGTTGGTGTAACTTGCACAAGCTCACAAATCGTTCTTCAGGTGACTCAAAAACTAGGTTAGCTAGCTAGTGAACAGTTTGGGGCTTTTCAAAATCATCTTGAATTATAGGTAGATTTTAAACCCTCATTCTTGGAAGAATTTATCAAGCAACTTGAACTGCCCATATCCTGACAAGTCTTCAGTTTGTTTGCAACCCTACCCAGTTATAGACAGATTGTATCACATCGTTAGATTGAGTAGCTGCTCATGCTCATATGTAGTATGCAAGAATCGCAACAACATTAATAAATTCTTGCACCAGTGCAGGTTGACACAATCCACAACACTAATTAGTTCATCAGGATAGCATCTTGAAATGATGCAGCCAGACTTCAAATACTCAGGAAACATTGTTTAAAAAGGACATTTAAAATCACTCCTGCGTGAGTTCATTTCAGTGAAAAGCTATCCTGCAGTTGATTGAAACGTGTAAAGAAAGAGGTTCAAGTAACACAAAAGACTCAGGATTTTAGATGACAATGCAGACAGCAGTATGCTATATCTGATTCTGACCTGAGTTTCCTGATGACAGTTGTAAGAGTCATCAAACTAAGGTTAATATGGCAGCCTTCCCTCAGCCTAGCTCCATCTGCATTTGTCTGCGAGGCTCTCTCACTTCCAGCTAAATCTACAAAGTTCTGCAGATCATTTATCCCGACAGTTATGATCACAGAAGAGATTAATTAAACAATTTGACCATTCATATACAAGGTAAGGATAATGCGATGTCTTACCAGGCTTGCAACAAAAGACCTCACACAACCTGAATTTTCTCGGAGAGTACTTTCTATAGTCTGCATTGTCCGACCAAAAGCTCATATGTCATCCTTACGGAGAAAATTCTAATCCCCAAGCATCAATTACAATCATTGAACACTTACCAGCCTTATAATTTGGTGTGACCGTGAGCTAGTATCATTCAGGGCAGTTTCACCAACTTGCCTTTGTGCTAAAATGAAACATCAATAATTAGTAAACTGCTCAGCACCTTTTGAACAAGAATGTTGACACAAAATGAATTAAGACTTCAGCAGCTTACCTTCACAAATACTGATCAGATGTTTTAAGTGCTGATCATTAGTTGCTCTTTCCTCCACTAACTTCTCAACCATAGTACCTTTCTGCACACAGAAATTGCCAGAAATATGAGGGATGAGGGACAGAAGCTGGAAGAAAAGCATTGGCACTTCATTCCTACAGGTAATAAGAATTTACAGAGGCAGTACCTCTGGATCATCTAAGAGCTTGAGATTGCGGCCAGACTCTGAATTTAATAGGTCCCTGACATTTTCATTATAAATTTCTAATCCAGAAATCTTAATTGTAAAATCTCTCTCTGGGTTCTGCAATTATACCAAAAAATTACAATAATAAATCATATGAAGAACGACAATAACAATTTGAGATCGGCTTATAAACAACAATCTTCACTCAATCCATAGAATCCAAATTTGGCATCTAACAATATTAGATTCTGTTAGAACTTACATTCATTATATGGTTGTAGATATCATTAACAGCTTTCTCTGTTATTCCTCTCATTGTGTACGTTTTCCCACTGCTGGTTTGCCCATATGCAAATATGGTTGCTGAGAAATAATAATATCGTTTAACTAAGATCAATTAAAACCATGTTGGAAGGTCAGATAAACAGAATCAAGAAAACAAGGATATGCAAATGCAGTACCATTGATACCCATCAAAGCAGACAAAGCAACATTCTTTACGCCTTCCTCATATACGGTTTCAGTTAAACTAGAAGGACCAAACACTTTATCTGAAGAAAAAGCAATATAAAATAAAAAGTCGAAAAATTAATACTTCAAGTCAACAAAATAAAGGATAAACAAGGGAAAATAGTAAGATATTATGAATTAAGGGAAAATAGTAAAGAGATTATGAAGTTACCAAATGTAAAAGAGGCAGGTTGAGCCACGCGTTCTTGAGGCGGTGGTTTGTGCACAATAGTATGATCATCAACACACTCCCAAGCCACTTGATCTTTGGCTAGCTGTTCTCTTTTATTAAGAGGCCTTAACCTTACAGTAACCACAATCTTCTCTTCCCTTGATTTCGGGCCGCCAGGTGTCGAAGCCGGCGTCACCTTTTCTATCTTCGAAGCTGGCGTTCCTGGAGTTTTCACTGTCATCTTCTTCTTCTTTACTTACTTCCTTAAATTAACACCTCCTCTTCACGGTGTCTTGTTAATTGCAACAATAGCTGGCAGATCTGATCAAATATGGAATGTTTCACCATAAGAGCAAGATCAAAACAGGAAACTAAGAAAACTAATCTAATCTAAACTAATTCGATCTTAATTTAAAAGGAAAGTTCATAAATATAAACCCTTAAAAATCAAAATTTTACCAAAAAAACAAGCACAGTGAAAATGAAACTATAACTCACAGAAAATCCCCAGATAAATCGAGGTCCGAAGAGGAAGAAGCTTGTGCACAACCAAGCGAACGTTTAAAGGTGAAAGGGGCTTCGATTTGGGAGCGTTAAAGGGGAAGAGAGGCTTCGATTTTGTCTTTATGAAATGAATTCAAAAGCTTTTTGTATTTGTGTGTGCTACCAATGTGATTTGATTTGAATTTGGGTTTCCAACGGCTAGTTTCTATTTCTCCCGACATTTTCTTATTTTCTCGTGCGGTTCATTGATTAAAGCGATATTACATCATTTTATCGCGGAGAAACGTGGGACCCACTTTTGTGTTTTAACGGTTTTGTTTCTTTTTAATATGTAATATAATTTTCGTTGATTGAGCCCGACATAAAATCAGAAAGAGGAAAAGAATAAATTTGCTTCCTAATTGTTTTTGGCTTTCGAACACCAAAGATTTAGGGTAAAATACTTTTAAAAAAATATTTTAAGAATCATTTATTTTTAATTAAATTTTGTTCTTATTTTAAGAATAATTTAATTATAAAACAAATTGCATAAAAAAAAATTTTAAAAATAATTATTGAAATGAGATTTTTTTTATTTTCTCTTGGTAGTGATAAGTACCGAGAAAAGTTTTTACATAAATATGTATTTAAAATCACAATTACAATGAGTATAACCTATGGTCTACTCCCAATAAATAGTTTCTCTTTATTTTATTACAGCATTATTAGTAATATTTTAAATAAGTGAAAATTATTATAGCATTATTAGTAATATTTTAAATGAGCGGAAATTATAAGTGTATAAAATATATGTATGGAATTATCTTACTTCAAATGAAAATAACTATTAAATGAATTTATAAGTATTGATGCTATAAAATATATAATCTTAGTGAGATGGAATACTAGGTGATCTGATATCCGAATTGGAGATAAGTACTCAATTAATAATCCAAACTTAGCGTTTGCACCTAATATGACCTTGTCCTAACCTCGAAGAGGTCCCAAAGTGCTCTTCCATGTTCTGCAAAGTAACAAGCCAAACTATCACGAGCCTTCCTCACTTCATATTGTTACTAACCTCAAACCCAAGTTGTACAAATCCGCCTATAGTAAAGAACACGATCAAAAGGGGGATGCTGGAGATTTTCTGGCGAGCCTACTCTGACGCTTAAAGTTAATATCTTGAGCGAATGAATCTAGTTTCAATTTTTATAGCTCAAAAATAAAGAACACAAGGTGGATTCAATGAAACAGGTTGTAAGTCAACCAAGTAGCACACAAAAGACATGGAAAAGAAGTAAATAATGCTTTTGTAGAAGGCAAAGACAATGTCAAAACCTTTAAACAACCACTATCAATGTGTGTTTAATGTTGTTTCAAGGAACCTACAAACAAAACAAAGCCATCTTATTTTTTAGAGAGAGAAAATGTGACATGATTTATATTTGTTGAGAGAGAAAGTAAACAAATGAGCTAAAAACCAAGAGAAGATGATCCTTTACATAGAGATAAGTACTTATATATATCATTACCTTTCTTGACTTGTGATTAGTTAGAGAAGGTTGTCTTAATTTTTTCACCTTTTCTCTTCCCACGTTTTTTACGATTTGAAAACTTAGTTTAGAGTCAAAACTAAAGACATGTAATGAGCTGTGATCAATCTTCATGATCTTATTTAAGATTACAAGTCACATGACATGACTTCAATTTGGATAGGATAGGAGATGCCTTATCCATTATGTACACGTGACAAAAGCTAATTTATTTTTATTTGAAGTCCCCAAATATTGACAGTTTTAAGTAAGATCTACCTTCGGCTTTCTAAGATACTTAAAATATCTCCCTTGATTAGATGGTCATCTGTTGCTATTGTACTAACAACGTCAGATGGTCCCCCCATATGATTTATAAATACAGGAAAGTTTTTATATTATTTGAAGACTAAAATCCCTTAATGTTAGAGATTATATCAAAAAAGCATAAACCATTTTTTTTGTCTTTTTCATGTTAACTATTAATTATAGGTTATGTGATACTTTCATGTGAAGTACCCTTTAATTTTCTAAGATAAAATCTAGTCTTAACAAATATATCTTTTCAAACAGCTTTTGACACGAGCGAATTGTTTCATAGGTGTCGACTAGAGTTTTATAGATTTACATACTGCCACTTGTTCAACTTATTTTTACCCTATAACAGTAGGTATTCAGTTGACATAACAGTGGGTATTCATTGGCTTATTCCAGGAGATCTCTAACGATGATTCAAACCAAAAGCAAGGAGGCGGATTACATTGGAAATGCAGAAATAATGGCTAGTAATCATCACTTTAACAGTACCTCAAATATCCCATTTCCGTGGTAGCCCACCACGAGGGCCAGTCTTCCTCCAAAAACTTCCGCCAGACGAAGTTACTGATTCACCAATGGCAGATGAATCCTTCCGACTCTCGTAATACCTAAACCAACTCCAAAATATCATTTCATTGCCATATGGGCAAGATACTGCTATGCTAAATTGTATACCTTTCTTGCTGGATGTTGTCCTAAATTTCAAGCATTTTCAGTAGTCTTGCCTCAACATTAACACGAGACTATTACTTAACTGTCTTGCTTCTATGTAATGCACCTCAACCATGAGTAACTGCATGCAAAAAGGTGCTAACATGCCATAACAAAGCAAAAGAATTGTGAAACAGTCAAATAAACAAACTTTAATTTTTTTTTCAGTTTATTAACTACTAATTAAGCAACATAAAAGTTAGTACATTAAAGGGGGTAGTACATTAAAGGGGGTAATCCAAATACAGCCATGTTATACATCAATCACAAAACTCCGAAAAGAACCTGTAGATATACCTATTCTTTTTCCTCTAATTATGATATTAACATATAAAACAGAAAGTTCAACAGGCAAAGGATCTTATTCAGTTCTCTGACTCAATTCTCATTCACATTCGAGTTTGTTCTTAACTGCCTCGTGCTGCTTCTCTTGCGTCTATTTGCTTTTCCTCTGATGCTATGAACATTCAACTCATTTTATCATTTCCTCTTTCTGTACTTGCTTCATTTGTGAACTTATGATGATTCACTTTTTGTTTTTGCAGCTTTTCCTGCTAGTAACAGCAAATCGAAACCAGATAAACTTCTCAACATAGCATGCCACCATAATCACCAAAACTTAGAAGGCACTTAAATCTCGGTTTGACCACTTATTTAGCATGGACACTTTAGCTTTACTTTTTGCACTGTGAATAAGTACTCCAAGCAATGACTAATTTTATGGTTTCACCTACTGTACATTCCATGCGAAGCAAAGAACTGGAAATCCGGGTGATTGACGTGGAGCAGTCTCAGCCGGTCTTCTGCAGCCTGCATGAGAGAATTTGCCTGTCGGTGCTCGCTTCCACCATTTTGTGTCCACATAGGTCCTTTGAATTTGTAGGAAGCCATTCCAAAAATAGGTAAAGAAATTTTTGGAACATCATCAATCTCACTTGGATAGACCACAACAGGAGCTTGGCTATTTCCACTGCCTGCACATATGGATAAGAGGTCAATTTGAAAAGGGAAATATCTGGGTGCAACAAAGTAAATTATCTTTAACTATTCACAGAAACAGAGATGATATCAGGTCGGTGGGTACAATAAAGGATGCATCATTGTCTAGCATACTCAAAAATCATTTTTCATGTTGACAGAAGTGTGGCATCTTGCTTCTCACTTCCCAGAACAGTAAGTCTATGACATGTATACCCTTTTTTGATAAAAGAAAATACCATAAACTCATCCTGCCAAGGAATGAATTAACCAGAAAATGAAAAATCTATAACAGAAGAGGAAAAAGTAAAACAGAGAGAATAAAAATAAAATTCAAACAAATATGAGATGAAGAATGCACCCAACAAATGCTGGACAAGATGTAAAACAGAGAAGGAAAAAGGGAATTTCTTGGGTAAGAACTCACAATCAGGTAAAATATGAACATCCAAGTAAAAAGAACAGGCCCATAATAAATAATAACCAACTGTGTGACAACAAATGCATCTCCTTGACATTGTGCCGAAGCCTCCAAAAGCAGTTAACTATGGTAAGCCTATAAATGAAAGTGAAAAAAGCAGCCATTGACACAAGATCTTTTGTATAACCCACACTAATCAAATCATCACACCATCAGGCACCAAAAACTTCTTACTATATAATATATGCTACAAGACGGCCAAAAGCAAAGGTCTCTTGAGTCATCATCTACTAGAAGCTGAAAGACATTAGAGTTTAAATACTTCTTTAAAGCTCTGTCCAATAAGCTTAAAATTTCGAGATTAATAATTGTTCAAAGTAGAATCAAAGTATATTTGACCAAAATGTCTAGGGTTAAATTAGGACATAGAGCAAGATGAACCTATGTTCAAATACACTGAAAAAAGGTCATTATTAAATTCAACCATACACATGAGAGGAAAGGTTAAGAGTTTGATTATTATAGCAAGGTTCTTTTCAATAAGCTTAAACTTTTCATACTACAGTCATTCAACAATAGCAATGATGCAACTACAACTAGTTAAACAACAGGAAAATTGTAATGAGAATTCCACACAGCTTCTCAATGGCACAATGACTAGAGACACAATGCCCCAAAAAGGGAGGCTATGAAACAAATAGGTCATTAGGAGGACTAAAGTTTGTCATTACTGAAAGTTCAAATAAAACAATTTATAAAAATAGAGTTTGGTACACGTAAGTAAATTATGCATAAATTTTATTCTCAATTATGAGAACATATCTCCAGCATCACATACTGACACATAAGGTAAGACATAATTAACATAAGCATGCATATTGTGTGCAGTGCATCAGGCACCATATGATAGCAATTATTATTCAATCAGTTCTGAATTAGCTAAATTTATCCAACTACCATTTTTTAAACTTTCATTTTCTAATTCCTGTTTATTTTGTTTATTTGATTAGTTATTTACTTTTGGTTTTTGAGACATGAAGTCCATGTGCATTATGTGGCTATTAACCCAGTGTCATGTTTGTGGCAAAGAAATACCATTTTGAAGTTAAGCTTTGCTTAAAACAACAAAAAAAATAACATCCTTATCCACCATAAAAATTTTCTCGGTATCATGATTACCTCTCATACGGCGTGGAAAGGGAATGGTACAGTCAAAAAGCAAGCATCCAAATCTTTTAAAGTTGGCCCTGTAGGTATTCTGTAAATAGGATACCTACAAAAATTCCATCAAAGAATAAATCCATGTGTCATGTTACAAAGCAAAGAATTGTACTGATCACATTAATCCTACCATGCCACAGATATCCAACTGTCAGGCAGCAAATCACAACTTCTCAATGTTTTCAGCCCAGGATATCGGTGTGCAAGATCTGATATCTGTGGCAAAAATACGACAAATAAAGTAAGAAAACTAGTAAAGATGTCAAACCAAAAATTGTCAAATAAAAGTGAAATGGATCAAGTAACTAGCCTTGTCGGCTAATGGTTCACGGCTATAAGGAGTATCCTGCTCAAGATATTCAAACAGCAGGTGACCTTGTGAACTCCCAATTTCACTATCATCACTAGAAAAGCCTTCCTGCATTGTGCTGTTTTCATCACTAATGGACAAGCTGCCTATTCTAGAAGGGATATCATCTGTTAAATGATAGTGACCCTGCTGTGGCCTTGAAAATTTTGTGCCTTTTTCAATTTCATAATCACTGCTTCCATCACTACATGAGTCCCTGAAGTAGTCACAATCACTGTCTTCTGCAGCTTGCCTAGAAATATGATAGAATCAAATTTGTCATAAGCTAATAAATTAAAACGTATCTTGTAAGTGGGAAACGTATAGCATAAAACATCACTTGGAGCTTGAATTCTTTGACATGGACTTAAACAGGCCATAACACTTGAAGATTCTTAACTGACTAGTAGACATCGGAATATCCTCATTTATGACTACTACGTAGATAAAGCACATAATAACAGGTTTCTTAAATTAAAATAAAACAATTCTTTAACAAGGCAAATTCTACCCTTAGCATAATTGTTAAAGCAATTTGTAGAAATAAGACTATGACATCTAGAGCATCAACAAGATTGAAGTATGTTGAGTGGCAACCCTTGTGAGGTTGCTTCTTAAGAACAAGGATAAGATATTTGCTCAAAAGAAATTTCAACCACACTCTACTACATTCAAGATGCATGTAGTATTCATGGAACCTAAAAAAAGTTGTTAATAATTTCTCTATGATTCTAAATTTTAGTAAGTTAGGGTTAAATCAGTTTTAATTTGGTACAGTAGTTAGTTATGGGTATCAATGCATGCACATTTTTCTTCTCCTAGTTCTTTATAGATTTTTCCCCCTCACAACTCAAAGCTCAAGTTTAGTATTCAAAGGAGTGGTACTAAGGGGTTGGCATCAACGGTTTGGATCCAGATCTTGACCGATCCAAAACTACCAGTTTTGGTTTAGACAAACTGATGGTAAGTATTATACTGATCCAATCCAACCCGACAAGTTTAGTTCTGGGTCAATTGAGTTTTAACGGTTTATGCCTAACCCAAAAACACAATTTAAGTTTGATAAGTTTACTATTTAAATTAATGTGGAAAATTTTTGTGCTATTGGAACACTTTGAAATGTTTTATTCTTTAACTGTAAATGCGCCACTTTGCACTCGTTAAAATAATAAAAAATAAAAAACATTTATTCAAATAAAATTAAAACTGAATTTTAGAACTGTATCAAACATTCTTAACTTGCATAATCTAAAAGTCTAGAATTGAAACTAAATAATTATAGCCCTAAAATCATCAAAAAAACTAATAAGAAAACAACGTCCTGAAAGTTAAATCTTTCAACCACTAATTTATTATAAATTACACACAAGTCAACATCAGCAAACATTCAAATATAAAATTTCATGATCATCAAATAACACTAGAACCTCAACTATCCAAAGTCATGATAACCAATTACCATTCTATTGCATCAAGTGTAGATGCAATTACAGTAAGACCAACAAAAAGTTTCCCCATCATTAAAGTTTGTAATTTGAAAGTATTACTGGTTTGGTTCAGTTTTTGCAGTTTGGATCGAACCCAAACCAACAACCAAACCAATCTCATCAGTTTGGCCTAGTTCAAAATGAGATCGAGCCAATAAATTCCAAACTGATCCAATTAGTTGGTTTGGATTGGAACAGTTCAGTTAAATTTACCCACCCCTAAATATAGTTATGAAGTTTATATCACAATCAAAATTGTTTCATGGATGACTAGATAAGGTAATAAATGATTTAGCAATTCCAGTATAGTGCCATAGCATTGAATCCAAGATTTTCTGTACGTACTTTGAAAGTGTAGCATTAACCATAATACCACTTACTGTTGCTATTCACAGTCAATTAATCATGAAACTTAAGGTTTTCACCATCATATATATTTTGTGTTGTGCTAACCAAATCTTAAGCCCCAAATCATTTTCTCACCACTATCTAATTTCTTAAAATTTTCAGTTCCAAACCTATCTTCTATTAACTAGTTAGCGGATTTTAAATGGAACATAGAAAGAAGACTATGGAAATATTCTACTGTCTACCAGCATGATTGCACTCACCTACCGCAATAGGCTAACTCCCCAAAATCTCAATGGAGTACTGAAAAGGTACATATAACAACTTATTTTAAGATTTTCGTTATCTTCCTACCTTTGTTCAAGCCTCATACCTCAACAGCAATGCTTTTCCAACTTGTCAACTCCTAAATATGTTTGCAACTTGCAAAACATCAACTGCTGAGCAGAGCAACCAAAACTTAGAACTTGCCCGAGTCAATGACCACAATAATCAGTTTATCAACTCTGTTACCAAAAAAAAGTCCCCCCTCACGTTTTCCAACACAATACACAATTAAATAGATTTTCTCTCCCTTCACCCTTCAGGAAGACAAGAGAACTACACTCTCAACCATTCCACGGCAAACAGAAAATAGCAGGACCCTGAGAAGCAACTTTGTGGTAGCATGAGTTTGTTGCTGACCACAGTGGTAGAAGAATGAATAATGGACTAGTGAAGAAAGGAACAAAAAAAACATGTTAACCATATAAACCACAACTCAGATTGCTACACTTCTTGAAAGGTGACTACTTCAGATGAAGTTTCTACCCAACCAAGCAATACACGAAAAAATGATTTAAGGCAAGTGCATAAATTTCCATTTTTTCTTTTTCCTATTCAAAACAGAATTATATACAAATCTATTTAGTGTGCACAATTACAAAATATCCCAGACAAATCTATTCAGCATACAGAGTACCCCTCACATGATCTCCCCTCCCTTCGAAGAAGGAAAACAATGACAATGCAAAGAAACATATAGACCCAGAAATAATATGGTCAATATCTTAAGCAGAATTATGGTATAGTATGAACAGAATTATCAAATATTTATGTTACAGAGATATATCCATCTGGTGAGCCACAAAAGCATAATAAAAATATTTCAAACAAGGAACACATCTTCACCAGAGAAGATAAGTGAAAATGCAAACTACTGCAGATAAACAGTTATTTGAGTAGAAAGAAAAAGATAATGGATCAAATAACTACTAGAGCAGGCCATAAAACTAGTTAGAATAAAGGTATAAAATGAAAAGAAAAACACGACAAAGAAGGTAATTATATTGTTTAAGAATTAAACCAGGCTCAAGACATGTTAAAAGTCCAAAAATGCAGTTATAACATGTTACAACAGAACTTCAAACACCAATGTTATGAAGACAAATGACCAAACATATTATAATTACAGAAAGTATCAAAAAGGAAGGCCAACCACATACATGCATATAGATGTTATCCATATTGCCCCCACAAAATTACAGAATTTCGCAAAAACAGATAGAGAAAAAAGTCTTATACCTTGACTTAGGAGTTGACTCTGTAGATTCACCGTACAATTGGATCCCCGACAAATATGGGACATAATATTGAACAACACAATCACTTCCATCAAGTACCAAAGGCACCCCTGCTCCATACACACTCCATTCCCTAAAAGACTCCCACAGATCTCCCAGTCTGAAGTAAGGCTGAAACTCTATATCACAAGTCCTCCAACCCCTCATTGTTGTCTACACCAATACAGAAAACACAATTCATTCAAAATCCACAAATCGAAAGATAGATAACTGGTAACCATGCATTTAGCCGCTACAGCATAGGCATGTGCACAAAAAGTGGGACAGAGGAAAACAACAGAAATTAAAGTCATAGGCCCAACCCTTCTGTGGAGCTACAAATTTTGCAGAGCACTGTTTAACTAGGCTAGTATGTTGGATCAATTGTAATTGATCACAACTTATAAAATTTTATGTGAACATAAAAAATAAAAAAAATAAAAAAGACAAAATCAAGAGAAAAAATTGAATTACTCCTAAAGGAGCAGACTTTATGTATTCATATAGTGAAAAACACAATTTAATGACGCCTATATGACATTGTGCTTAGTTAAAAACAGACTGTATAAATTTTATATCAATATGTAAAGAAAAACACAATTCAAAAAAACCAAATTCTTGCATGACGCCTGACTGAGCATAATTCATCAGTATTTTTAATGTCCTCCTACACAACAAAAACATAATTCAACTACCCATTTGCAGCTGATATACTGCATTCCCACCCTTTGCCACATTTTCAGCGCAATTAAATATAAATATGTAAAGAAAAAGATAATAAAAGAATCGACCTTGGAGAAATACTGCGCCTGGACCGAAGGCCTGGTGGATTTCAAGAACCTATCAAGATTACTAATAGGGACTACAGATTGCTCAGAAGGCTTCAAAGCATCGCTCTTTGTTGATTTACTTTCTTTTTCATCTTTTTTAGCCCCTGGTTTTTGCTGCTGTTGTTGTCTTTGGTTTTGATTCTTTCTTGCCTTCACAGGAATGTAAAACCGATCCTCGCCACGAACACGCCCGAACTGCAAATTAGTCCCCAACATAGTCCTAATCCTCGGTTGGTTGCTAAGAAAAAGGAGGAAAATCAAAGAAAAATAATACTAACGTACTGCCTCCTAAAAATCTCTCCGATTCTCAAGAAAAATACAAAAATAAAAAATTCTTTTTAGTTAAGTGAAGATATAAGCTTCTGAAATAAACGAGATTCAAAAATCAAGAAGCTAAAGAAGCGTTTTGGTTTTCCTATCGATTTCTTGCAGTTTTTCGGGAACCAAACAGAAGGAAAATCCGAATTCCAAATTAAATTTTCAGTATTCCAGATCACAGATTATAATCGTTGAGAAAGGCGCAGCGAATGAATGATTCTTGGTTTGAGTGAAAGAGAAATGGAAATTGTGTGAAGGAAGAAATGTGGAAGGGAAGACGAACGGAAGAGTGAACCAGACTGTATTTTTAAAGTGAGGAAACAAATATAAAATAGTACAATTACTATTTCTTTATTCTCTTTATTTAATTAATTTCCAAATTTCCATTTATTTATGCGAGGGTGATTAAGTCGTGTTTGGAAGATTCATTATTGCAGTAATAACATCCAGGTCCCTCCTTTATTATGTTTTCTCAATATATCCTTAATCTAATACAACGACGGAGTTGCCCTTGTAAATATGATTGAATTTTAATTTAACAATTCGCCCGTTACATGACTACATAATAATGGGTATTCCGTATCCCAGTTATTTCAATATCAGTTCCGGGACTGACTGTATACAAATGGTCAAGACATGTCCTAATTTAATAAAGTATAAATATAGGGATCCGGGATGATATTACCCCACCATGGGCGGAGGAGGGAAACTGAGACAGCATTAAAAGCTGCTCTTGATTGGTGGATTTGTTGTACAAGGAAAATTTACTCTACAAGAAAGGGATGTCGCACGTGTGAAGTTAGAGTAGGTGAGACACGTGCACAATTGCCTATACAACTACTACTCTCTTGGCTGTAAATCTTTTATTTATTTTTTAACATGTTAATCAATAAAATATTAAATAAAAATACTTAATAAATTAAAACAATAATGGTATACATCTAAGATAAATAACATATTGTTGCTATATCTTTTATTCTTATTTAGATTACAATTTTTGTTTAATTTATTCAATCATATTATATCACCTTAATTTGTGTAAATAATTTATACATGTAATATTAAATTATTAATATTATAATATTATTATTCAATAAATTAATTCTAAAAAATGTACTAATATTTTTATCCTTTCAATTTTTTAACACTTTTTTCTTTTTTGAATTCATTTAAATTACTTGGGTCTATTGTTGAGTGCAATAAAGATATTAGTACAAATAAGGATACGTATCATATAAATATATGTTTATTATATTACCAAAATATATTATTTTTTAATTAATTTTTACTATAATATAAACTTGTTTGTATTAATTTTCCTACTATCTAAAATATATATGGGGAAATAAAAATTCGTTTGGATAATGTTACCATGTATATAATCATCAACTAACCTTTTTTGACCAATACTTATATCCTCATTATGTCTTGAAAATTGAAATAAACCACCCATGAATCAATAATATGTCGTAATTATGAATAAAAAATTGATCTATGACTTTTATCTAAATAAATACAGGTTGGCAATAAATTATTAATAAAATAAAATATAATAATTAATAATATATATTAATAATTCATCAAATCAAGGTATATTAAACTAGAATTAGATTGCGAAATTTTAATTAAATGTCAAATTGAATTAAGAATTTTACAAAAACAATTGATATTGGATGAGCCAGAATTTGGTGGATCACAGAATAAAATGACAAGACATAACACAAAGAATGGTTGGAGTGATTTTCCTTTTAGAAGAAAAAGAAAAGAAAATTGGTCACTCTAAAAGTTGGATATTATTATGAGAATAAATTCATGAATTTGTACCCCAATTTATTCCCTATTCATTTTTCCATTTGTAGTTCTAATTAGCCGGCAATTTCCAATCTTTTGTTTATCAAATAGGGTCCGTTTTGGATCGATTTGTCTTTTACTTTTTCTTTTGTAATTCAAAACATTTAAGATAATTTAATATTAAAAAATTATTCTATATTTTTGCTAACCATTTAAATGGAATAAATTAATTTCCTTCATAATCTAGTTTTCTATACCGTATACAATTGTTGTACTTCTTACTTTTGAAAGGTATAGTAATCAAAATATTCGGTATACATTAATTTTTAATCCTAAATTAATATTTATTTTATGGTACAATTAGATTT
The DNA here is from genome assembly GCA_028052125.1 of Melia azedarach. NCBI lineage: Eukaryota > Viridiplantae > Streptophyta > Magnoliopsida > Sapindales > Meliaceae > Melia > Melia azedarach. Next base: position 12,850,741 of record CM051401.1, on the reverse strand, counting down.
CATTTGATATTAAAGTACAATAATTTTAAAATCACAAATATTAAATGTGAAACATTAATTACAAAAAATAAATAAATATTCTTGAAAATTACTATTACTATTTTTTTTATAATTTCACAACATATATATATTTAAAAATACATTTAATTAATTAATAGAAATATTAACAAAATTGATGTACTATGTTTCACAAATGTTATGTTCCTAAAAGTTTAGGTCATAGTACTATATATATATAAGATTTGGCAAACCTAACCTTATTAATGCCGGCTTTTCCAGTTTCGTGTGTTTGGTCTCATCCTTTTGTCAAAACAAATGCAGTTTATTGAATCATTCTAATATGGGTTGGAGTAGGGAATTGCATATTGAAAAATCAAACAAAATAAATAATTATTGACATTTTTTTATAATAAAATAATTAAAATATTATCGTTGAAGTTGAACCAGTGTGATTGCATTTGCTTTGACCTGACCCAACAACCCATCAGAAACTATCTGAATTGATCAAACTATTTTGGTTTAGGTTCATAGAGCCTGCAAATTTTATTTATTTTTTGTATATTTTTTAGTTTGTTAGGGTTAAAATATATGAATATATATTTTAATGTAATGTATTTTTATTTGAAAGAATGAAACTTTTTTTTAATAAATATTGTTAGTCTTTTTGACAATACGTTATTTACACAAAAGGATAATTAATTATATAAATAATATATGATATAATACAATGACATAGAATAAGACATATTCCTATATGATAATAAAATTTCAACCAAAATTTCATTTAAAGGATTTAATTCTACCTGTCTCATCAATCAATAACTTTAATCATAATATGTGTCATCCATTGGATCAATACTTAACTAAGATTTTGAATAAAGTTGACATATCACACATACACATATATATTATTTTAAATTCTCTTATTTATTTGAAATAATATTTTAAAATTAAGTGACAATAAATTGGAGGAATTTTAACAGTAACTAACTATTGGACTCAATTTTTTTAAATGACCACTGTCCAAAATGTATTTAAAAAATGACCAATTCGAACCAAAATACCCTTATAATTTTTTTTAAAAAATGATCAATTTTTTATTTTCTTCGTGATGGAAACTTCTTTATGATCGAAAGTGTATTTTCGATCATAAAGAAAAGTTTCGATTTCTTCATGATCGAAAGTGTACTTCGTGCTCGAAAGTACACTTTCGATTAAGGGCATTTTGGTCCCAGTTGGTTGTTTTTTAAATATATTTTGAATAGTAGTCATTTAAGAAAATTGGGTTCAAGAGTTGGTCATTAGTGTTAATTTTTTCAATAAATTAAGGGACGTTCATAATATATATATATATATACATTAAAATAAAAAAATTAGTATTTAATATATTATTTTTAGAGTTAAGTTTGGATTGGGAGTAATCTAGATAGCAGTCTTGAAAAGCCTAGGATCAATAATCTTTACCCTAAAATAGAAAATAAAAAATAATTTAAGTAATCATAATCTAATTTAAGATAATTTTTTAGATGATAATGGATATTGGATAGATATCTAAATTCTAGTAAAATAAATAAATAAGTATATAGTTTGATAATTTTAACAGATAGGTCCCTGGTTCAGTGGTTTTACTTGTCTCTAGTTTACTATCCGTTTCTGACCTATTTCTTACAAATAACTATAAATTTATTTATAATTTTTTAAAATTTAAGGACCTGTTATTAATGTTCTTTTTTCGTGAAAATAATTATTTTTTTGGTAGAAAGAAAAGAAAATAAATTTTGAGGCATATTGCTAGTCCAAATGAAGATGGAGCCCACCAATTTTGTGGTGCAGAAGACTGAAGTGGATGGCCCATATGAGTTAGACAGTTGGCCCAATTTAAGAACTAATATTTGGACGTATGAATAAGACAATGACACGTGTCCATGTTGATTACATTTTGTATCTCCTAAAACATTGCAAATTGATGGACGTCGTGGGCCCATATTGGTCTATTATAGTATGATACTTCATTATCTATAGAGAAGGGGTCATAGCAACATTCTAACAGCATATTCCAAAGATAATTTAAGAACAATTCCACCTGGCTTAGAAAATGAAATCAATAATGTTTCACTCAAAAGTTATAAGACATATATATACATCTATGAAGGAAGATTAAAAAAAGAAAAATTGATAGATTTTGAAAACAAATTCCAAGCTCTCTCAATGGAGATAACATCAAAAAATATAATTTATGATTGTGGGCAAAGCAACAACTTTGATTCAAATTCTCTTATATATTTTTTTTTAATTTCATATCATCACGTTTTATACTCTTTAATTATATTAGGATTAAAATGAGATGATCTTATACTTATTCCCTTTGAAAGATTATAATTTGATGTAAAAATAAATATTAAATTCTTGATCGTGTAAAATAAATCTATAAAAAAGTTTGAGTCATGATATTATTGTTTTCATTATTTATATAAAGTTAGAAAAAAAAACATAATATTATTTATAGTAGTAATATTTTTTAAAAATATAATATTATTTATAGTCTAATCACTATAATTTATATTGTCTAATTTAGTGTAGTAAAAATATTTTATATGGTTATCAGTGTTTTTGGAAGTACTCCATTCCGGTATGCTCAAATATTGTACCATTTTTTTTATTAAACTTGTTTGAATAGTATGTTGAAAATCAAGGGCATTTTCTAGAAGGCCCAAATAGTAACTATTCTAAAGACTTTGGGCCAAACATTCCGGTTGGACGATAGGCTACATTTATTTTCTCACACTATGCTTGAGAGGTCGATTGCTTCAAAATGAATTTCATTATCAAAGTCTAAATCATAATTATTGTTAAATAAATGTATAAAACCATTAATTTTTAAATAACACTAACAAATAATTGATATATATTAAAATATGAAGATATTCGAGTTAGTTATGTGCTTTTAAAATAAAATAAAAGCATAATATTATAAATTTATTCTAAAATTGAATTTTTTTTAAAAAAAACTTTAGAGGTTTACCCATATTGGAAAATTTTGGACAATAAATCAAACTGTAAATTTGATGGTTTTTCATGAAATTATGGGGCATTGCTAAGAAAAATATTGTGTAAAAATTGAAATATAAAATTTATGTCTCAAATCTATGAATCAACATGTCGTACATATATAATTATGGACCACACTATTGTTGGACTTACACTCCTATTGGAAGATTGTCCAAAGAATTATTTTAGAATTTCATAATCCACTTGTGTGAGGGGGAGTTTTTTTCATGTAAACTATTTGTTCCTTGTTGTGGTTTGATTTTGATTTGCTGTTGGTGTATATTCTGTTTGTTGGTTTGTTTTGATTCCATTTTCGTAAGAAAAAAGCAAGGTTTAGATAGTTCACGTTCAATTTCCCAACAACTATTACATTATTTTTCCAAAATAATAATAATTAACTTCAATGTTTCAATCTTTTAGGGGGCAATTCCTCTTCTACATCAGTGCCGTAGCTTCTGCAACTTGAATTTTCCGCTGACTCTCTAAAATCTTGAGCGTAAAATAAACGAATACCACATTTTGTGATCTCACAACTCTCCATAAGTTTACCACCAAAAAGATGCTTGACGTAGAACTGGATTAAAGCCTCATTATTGGAATTGAAATAAGATTCTTCAACGGCATCAAAATACTTACCGGAGAAATTGTAGGTCAAATATACGTGACCTGTCTCGCTATTATCATCGTCAATGATGTTTCCGAGGAGCAGAGTGTCGCCAAAGGCAACACGCCAATCCACCGTGTTCAGTTTTGAGTTTGAATTCAGTAGGCAACCAAAAAACTCTGGCTATCGTCTTGGCGATGGCGATGATGGTCTAGAAATGATACAACGGCGCAGAAAGTGAAGCCAACAAATTTGTTGTTGAACCAACCTGGTGGCAGCTTGAGGGCTACGGCAGATCCAAAGCTTTGCATCTTAAACCAATTTGGAATTTCACCTCCTGGGAAACTGACAGTACCACGATATTGTTGATGATGTTTCTGTATCATGAAAACAATTAGAACATTATAAATTTTACAAAAGATTATAATATCTTATGCAATGGGAGAGAATTAGAAATACACCTGATCTCTTGTTTTCCACAATGCAGTAGCTATAAGCTGAATTTTCTGTTGAGCATCTTCCCCGATTTCTCTGAGCTCATTCCGATCCAGCTTAAAACAGTTGCTCAAGTCAAATAGTTGATAATCGGATTTCGAAGTAAGGGCTGAACAAAATTGATAAACCTGACAACGCTTTCAGTGATGTGCAATGATTTGCATCCATGTAATTTAGATGACATGGAAGCTTCGGTAGGGATTTAAGCTTCTTGCAATAACTTAGGCTGGCCCTGGACAAATTGGAAAGTTGTATGATGCTTTCTGGAATTCTCTCAAAATTATTTTTCTGTAGAAACAATTTTTCTAACGAGGATAACTGGCCAAGGCTTTCAGGTAACTCTGTAATGCCGCAATCAATTAGTCTTAGATACGTTAGACTGTGAAAGCCATCTAAAGATAATGAAATAGGCAGTAAGAAAACCCTTTTGCTTCAGTGATCCCTGAATCTCTCAAAAGATAATTCACGAAGGTTGTTCAAACATACGATAGATGAAGGTACTTCTCTTGCAGCAATTCTTTTAGCATTCAGCCTCTTCAAAGCTTTTAAGTTTCCAAGTTCGTCAGGCAGTCTCTGAAGATTTGAGCAACCGGAGAGATAAAGATCTCGAAGAGATTTCAACTTACTTATACTTTCTGGGAGCTGCTCAAGCCTTAAACAATTTTGAAGATTCAATGTAACTAGTCGTGATAGACGCTCGATAGACGATGGCAGTTCTTCGATTGCAGTTCCATCTAAAAATAACCGCTCGATTTGACTAGAAGAGATCTCTGGAACCTTTTGAAGATTTGAGCATCCCGGAAGGTAAAGCATTTGAAGAGACTCCGAATTAATGCTAGCTGGAAGACTCCTAACTCTTTTGCAATAGCTTAGATCCAAGATGGCAATTTTGTTCAGATATTGAATCGATGAGTGAACATCAACCAAACTTGAACAATTTTTAAAACTCAACTTCTCAAGATTTTGTGCTAAGGGAGAGGTCTGGAAGTTTCCTCAGCTGTTTAGAGTGGCGAAGATCAATCTGTTTTAAGCTAGCAAGATTCTGCCAAAGAAAGAAACAAAATAAAACAAAACCAAAGAGATATAGACAGACACACTAACATGGATAAGTAGCACACTATCATATTTAAAAATTACTAATTGTTGAAATTTTTAATATAAATATTATATATATACCTGAATACCATCCCAAAGTTGTTCAATATTGCTTTGACACATTTCAAGTGAAACAAGATTCTCTGTTTGAATAATTGAAGGCAATGATTTCGATGGGTATCCTTGCCAATGAAGGTACCTTAGCTCTCTGGAAATCAATTCTAATTCTCGAAAAGTATGCACCCTGTTTATGTTTTCTCCGGATAGAGAACTATAAAATTTGATGATTCTCAAGTGATGCATATTTGTGAAAGTATGGGAATTTAAGTATATATCTCCCACTTTTAGACATATCTAAGCAGATGCCTTCGATTGTTTCAGTTCCCTAATAATCAATGAGAGGTTATAAGTAAGCATTATATGATTCAAATTCACAAATATTCTAAAGCGATCATACTCATAATTACTAATAAAAAAAAAGATAGTAATGTAAATAATAGTATATAAACTAGGCAAGTACTTATTTTTAGAACATACAAGGACAATGTATATATAAACAAAAATATGTAAATATTATATATGCAAACATTATGCTAAAAAAATGTTCTCAAGCGAAAGACTTACCATATTATATGTCAAAACTTTATAGATATCTTCATGATGCCATAATCTGCTACGTTTTCCAGGTCTATTAACAGATTCTTGACGAACAATTTCTCTACCCATTTCTTGTAGCAAATTATGCATTGTTATTTTGTTGTCTGATATAATAATGAGACACTTATCAATAAGAACATTTATTCCTATTTTTGCAAAATAGCCACAGTGAATCTAAAACTTTTACTACAAGCTCTTTATCTTCTCCTTTAAAAAAACATACAATGTCTAAAAAAATATTTTGTTCTTTATCATCTAAGCCATCAAAACTTACCTTTAACACCTTTTGGACATCCATATGAAGCATTCTTTTCAACTTATTTATTGCACTTTCCCATTCTTCTTTACCCCTCCCAAACAAAAAGCAACCGAAAACCTTAAGAGCTAAAGGAACACCTTGAGCATATTTTATTACCTTACTAGATAGTTCGTTATAACCTATACTAGGATAGTCTTGTCTGAAGGCATGTCGACTAAAAAGTTTAAGGGCATGGTCATATGCTAATTCACTGACCTTATATATTCCATTCACTGTACAAATTTTGAGCACTTGTTTATCCCTTGTTGTTATTATAATTCGACTCCCTACGCCAAAATTAGGTAAGTCTTCCAATTAAACGATTCTATATGTTCAGTATTGAGTCACATCATCTAAAACAATTAGAACTTTCTTGCTGACTTAATCTTCTAAAGTGGAAGCCAATATTTGAAATGTCAATCTTCAAATTTTTATCATTTAATAATGTACGAAAAAGCTTTTGTTGCAAGTGAGATAATCCACCAGTTTTTTCTATTTTTTCTCTAACATTTTGAATAAAGCAAGAACCTTCAAAATAATTTGAGATTTTATTAAAAATAGCATTAGGCAATTGTTGTTTTGCCTATGCCACCAATGCCCCAAATTCCTAAAGTGTAAATATCTTTCAACCCAACATCTAATAATAACGATTCAATTTCGTTGATACTTGATTCTACTCCAATCAGCTGGTCTTTGTAATCACTTGAAACCATATGACTCAACCGCTTCAAAACGTCATTGACAATTTTCTCTATGAGTTTATATTCAGGCCTAACAAATACAAAAAAAATACAAGTAAGTTCAAATAGATTAAAAAAGAGACAAAGACTATTCTTTTTGTTTCAATACCTAATTTGATGTAAGAGGTTAGAAACTTTACAGGATAGTTACTAATTATTTATAGAAATAAATTAGTATTTTATACTAGATTTTGTTTATTTATTATAACTACTTCATAAATATACATTTTTAAATACCATTTATTACTTATTTTAGTTAGTATACACAGAAACAATAATGATTTAATTTCACAATTTATATTTAAAAGGGATATTCCTATCTATAATGAAACTTTCGGGAAAACAATTAGGTACCTTTGAATAAAAATATCCCTCTACTTAACATTCCATATTTTACCCTGTTAGAATGTTATCACTTTAGTCCCAAGGCTTTGGTAAAATAATAAAATAGGATGTAAATTTTTCATAATTAATAATTTTGTCCCAACTATGCATAACTTACAAGGGATATTCCTATACCTTTTTCCAAATTAAAATGAGAATAATGAGTTTGAAAAAAATCTGGATAAATTATTTTACGACAAAAAAGAGAAAATTATAATATGTGAATTAAATTTAGTATTGTTGATAATTAGATATACTTTGATATTCTTATTTAATAATTTAATTTAATTTTTATTAAAAAATTAAAAAATGATTATCTTTATTTATAACAAATATATACAGTATGCATTTGTCTTTTTTATTTATATTAATTATATGTTTATTTTTTAAGAAAATACTATAAAAATAATATAATTTTTAGACATATAATATTTTAATATATACATATACATGTTTTATATAAAAGTTTCTATGATCATTGTATAATATATTATTACCAAGAAAATAAGAAAAAAAAAAGAGGGTTAAGAACATTTTAGCGCGTGAGTTTGTTTAAATTCATTGTTAGCATTTTATTTTAAACAATAAATTTTGTTTCTAATTTTTTTAAATAGTAAAATAAAATAATTTTTTTTCCTAATATAGTAATATTTTCTAAATAATGAGATTAAATTATATTATGAAAAAATTATACCGTAGTTTGTATTTATCAAAGTTTACGGACAAGCATAATAATATTTTAGAGGTCGAACTGAAGTAAAGTTAACAATGATATCTTCTCATTTTGTGAAAACTCATAGGTATCTAATACAATTTAAAAATTTAAAGATATCTACTATTAGGGCCACCAACCACTAGGCTAAGTTATATTATATAAATATATTTTTTATTATATATATATTAATTATATTTATGTTAAATTCAACTTAAATGAAAACCGTAAAAATGTTTTATACTCATTTCTTTTTGTAATTTAAAAAAAAATTAGATAGAAAAAATTAATATTTATTGATTTTGTAATATTAAACTAATAATTTTTTAAAAAGATTAAATGAAAATTAAATTAATAATTATTTTGTAACACTAAAGTCATAATTGTTTTATATAAAGTTAGAAATAAAATTTGTATTACAATTAAATAACCAAATTAATTTATAAAAATTACAAAGAAAATGTATATTTTGTAACATTAAACTAGTAATGATTTTGTAAATCATTATATAAAAATTAAGATAATAATAATTTTGTAATATTAAAAAATTAAATATAAAATTTTAAAATCAAATTAATTTATAAAATATATTATAAAGAAAAAAAATGTGTATGACAATTTAAAGTATAAGGTTGGCTTGGTGATAGGCTTTACACTCTCACTTCAAGGGTAGGGGATCCAAAAGATAAAATAACAATTTAATACTTTTCCTGGATATTAACTTAAACTCGCTCAAATTCAATTCAAAAGATAAAATAGTAATTCGAGAAAAAATATTAGTTTTTAAATCTATTAGTTTAAATCTAAAAGATAAAACATTAATTTAACAAAAAAAAATCTGTTGAAAATAAGGTAGGTAAGAGGGATTTAGGGTATTTCAATGTAAGAGGGGGGAATGAGTTAAGTTAGAATCTAATAGGGGAAAAAGTATAATTTTAAAGAAGTTGTACTTTAGATATTGAATTATTCAATCACGAAGTATACCTAATGACATGAGAAGCAAAGCCTGATAAATTGGCAGCTTCTGTCAAAGCAGAGCTCCATGTCCGCAGCTTCTCTATCCTCTCCTTAAATCGTTCCGCAAGCTTTGAAAATGAATTCCCGAAATCTCCGGTTTGATTTCTAACATCAGATGGACTAATGTGATAAAAAACTGGTATCACTATCTGTCCATACTTACTTTTACATTCGAGAATCTTAACAAGTTCATCGAGACACCATCCAGAAGAAGCATAACATTTCGAGAAAATGATAACCGAAATGCTTGATCTTTCAATTGCATTAAGTAGAGACTGCGAAATTTCATCTCCTTTGATGAGTTGGTTATCAACAAATGTATGAATATGCTCTCGACATAAAGCTGCATAAAGATGACTAATAAAATTATTACGAGTGTCTTTACCTCTAAAACTGAGAAACACATCGTATTTTATTTCAGGAATGGTGTTGGTGCCATATGTAGAAGAGGAAGAAGAGGAGGAGGAGGCAACCATCATCTTTCAATTGATGAAAGATTTTGATACGAAAAAAATTATATGTTAGGTAATTGCTTGATTCGTCCAAGAAGGTTATGCCAAATTCATCTCTTCTACCCAATACCATGATTTTTTTTTAATTAATTATAAAGTTAAGGCACTCGTTACATAGAATTACTTTAACGGAACCACTACCTGCTTAAAAGTGCTGGCATTATGTAGTGTGACCAATGAGTTAATGGCCGCTAGAAAGATATACCAAAGGAGTCGATGTATAGTCAATGAAAGATAACAAAAAGTTAGAAAATGAAAATAAAAAAAATCTGTTGATGGAAGAAAGAAAAATAAAGCATGAAAATGAATATGATTAAACGAATCTACGTTTCAAAGTATTATATTAATTGCAGGGTCTTGATCACTCATTAAGGCAATTTGATTCTTAATTTAATACTTAATTCTTATCTATATAATTTATTTTAATTGTTTATAAGAACTATGATAAGTAAATTTATTAGTTTTTACATATTTATATTCAATCGTGATAAATAAAAAATGATTAAGATTTTATATTTATGAGAGATAGATTGTCGAATAACTTAAATTAGAGGATTTTAATTAATTAAAGGGATATTAATTGCTAAAAGTATTTTATAGCTCAGTGGCTTTGATATTAATGCAATAATTTCATGGAATTGGCCTTTAATGGTAGCTTTACCTGCTGCCATTATGCAGTGTGACCAATGAGACAATGACAGCTAGAAAGATATTTCGAACAAAGAATTAATGTTAGTCCACAAAAGAAAACAAAAAAAAAAATTATGTTTTCTATATACATTTAATTTCTTACTTTCCAAAAAAATCTACCCTCAACCCTCTTTCTCTTGCTGTAGGAGAAGATTGATTTGATAATATTTTTCTAAAAGCAACCATCACCAGTGTGCAAGAAAAGGTATGGTATTTTTGAACTCTTAAGATTGTAAATATTAATTTGATAGCTTTTAATTTTTATATTATTTTTAAATATTTGATTATTTAAATTTAATTATAATGTTCCAAATATTTTAAAAGTGTTTAAATAAGACAAAGTTTAAATTTATTAATTATTGCAATATTACGAATTTATTTAGTACTTATAAACATATAATATGTTAAACTATTAGTTTTAAGAATTTATATTAGGAAGTTATAAATAAAATAGAAACATATCATTTAATTACAATTATTAAGATTAATATATTCAAAATTCAAAATTGTTTTAAAGTTCGGATCTATTTAAATTAACAAAATAAATAATTACTATGTTAACGTTTTTATGTTGACCCCGAATCAAATTATGCCAATCTAATTTCTTAATTTTGTAGGTACTTTAGCCTAATTAGATGTCCTCAAATTACGCAAGGTGATGAGAAACATTTTAGGATATGTTTCATCTACTTTTTGAATATGATTTGTTATTTTTCCAAAATAAAATATAAAGAATTAAGAAAATATGTATTTTTCTTAAAAAATTTGATAATAATTTTTGAATTGAAATTTAATTTTTAGTTTAAGATTAAAAAACAAAAAAAAATTCATTCGCTTATTTTTCTTATTTTATTTAATTAAATTAAAAAATCGTTTCTTATTTCATGCATTTTTGTCGAACTAAAATTAATAATATTTTATAATTTTTATCAATAATTTTTTTGGATTTATTTTTTAAAATAATAAATCATATATCGTTGTATCATTTTGAAGTAATTAACATAAATAAAAATTTAGACTTAATTATTAATAAGATTTTAATAAGAAAAATATATCACATCAAGTCAGCTCTTGTCAGATTATTCAATAAAGTAAAAGATATTATTGTAAAAGTATAAATATATATTCTCTTAAAGGCCTACCAATTTGAAATATCCAAATGGGCATTCATGTTAGCAGTATTCAACACTCGACGTTCCATCTGAAAATCAAATCAAATGAAATTATTATGTATATTCTGAATAAATTCTAATGAAGGCAAAGGCAGATTATAAAATTAATAACATGTAATCTGGAAGCATGTCTACAACGTCGATGTTCCATCTGAAAATCAAATCAAATCAAATCAGATAACTATTCCGTAAAACAAAAACAGAATGAATGATATTGGAGGAGAAGGAAGAAGCCATTTCTGAAATAGTTTTTTAGCTCATGCCTTTGGGTGGTAGATTTGATGACTACGCGTTAGGAAGTCGGTGTCTGTTTCAACTTGAAAGGAAAATTAATTATTTCTCCTAAAGAAAGTTGAGGAGAAAAAATTGAGTGACGGATGGATAAAAAGATATTTTAATGTAACTTTTACTATAAGGAAAAAGCAAATTTGGTTTAATCCTGTTAATCTGATAGGACATGTTCGGACTATATTATAATACTATTTGAGTGATTAGTATAAAATCCACGTCATGTACGCTCTAATTCATCCTTCATTCTTTGGCCTTTTTTATAATGAGCAATTACATTGACCTATAAATTAATGGAGCTAGTAATATAATATTAAAAAGGATCCTGTGAAAAGACGCAGAAATGTATAAAAACAACTTAAAATATATATATATATATATATATTTCTGATTATTTTATAAGTCACAACAATTTCAAACTCACCCTAGTCTATAGAAAGATATAGCTGATAAGAAATTTAATGTAATACTCTTCAAAGTATTACGTTACTGGGTCTCTGAGCATTGAGGCAATTTGGTCCTTAATCAAATAAGCGTGTGTATAACAGTCATCATCCTTGTACATAAAATCGATTGCCCGTGCAAGATTAAGAATCGGCTCGAGCAAATCCATGGGAACCGCAGTTGGCTTCAGGAATTCCTCATTTATGTCTTTCCAAGCATTTGCAACTTCTTCTTGAAAGATTTTAATTACTTCTTCCTCCGAGACACCATGTTGCTTCATGTAACATTCAACAGCCGATGCAACATGTCCTCTCTTTTGCTCAAACTACACTGTATAATTGATGCATTATTGATTAATTAACTAGTGAAGAATTTAATTAATTAAAGGGAGAATCAATTAGTTGCTGGGATATTGTAATTTATTTATATACCTCATGGCTTTGTATATCATCCATGAGTCTGCAGATGACTGTTGATGCTCTTACAATCTTTGGCTTATTTGACATCCATTCAAAAGCCTCCTAGTTGCAATATCACCCATGCCAAGGAAGGAAATCGTAATCACCAATGTGTAAGCACAACTTATTAGGGCAACAGGCATGTATTCCTCCATGCTTGGAACATAACCTTCATTGAACCACTTGGCTTGAACAAAGTATGTTTCAATTACCTTATGTTCCTGAGAAGCAATTAAAATCCATCTCACATCAATATCTATAAATTTGAAATAATAAGAGCCGTTCTTGGAGGGGTTCTTTTGAAGGCAAAGCTAGAGATTATAAATATATATACCGCATCTTTTGCATAAGGAATGCAGTATGATCTTCCTTCCTTGGCCAAATCGTCCTCAATTTCATTAAAAACATCCAAGAGTGTCTTATAAATGAATTTCATGTATTCTGGAAGCATGTCTACAGCGTCAATATTCCATCTGAGAAAATCAAATAAAGTAACCATTTTGTAAAAGAAAACAAAAAGTGATTAAGTGGCAATTTCTAGTATAGTATAATAAGCATATTGTGAAATTAATACTCAAGGCTGTTACCTTCTGATTGCTTCTGTAAAGAGGATGAGTTCTTCGAGTGTACCATAGGCATCGTAAGTATCATCAATCATGGTTAACATATAATTTAGTTTTGTCATAATATTTCGGCCAAATGCATAGTTGCGGAACAAAATACGTTCCCAATCCCCAAAAGTATAACTCTACCAATCTGTCTCTTGCATAAGGCACCTTTGCAGTAAAATTTAAATCTTTCCACCACCTGAAAAAGAAATTTCAGCCAAAGCAAAATTGATCCTGCATGTCTTGTTGAAAGTATATTTCCCTAAACAAGTTTACTACAATAGAACTTACTTTGTCAAGTCACTCAGTTACTTCTGATGCAGCTCCTGTAATTCGTTAAAATCTAACTTTGCAAACTTCAGCAAAGTTTCATTGTGTAAAATCATCTCCTGGATAAATAGACATAAAGTACCTCGCCTCTAACCTTGGAATGGCTTTTCGGCGAGGTCGGTAGAGCGCAGTGATTTATTTCTTCAGCAAGATTAGGGCCTACAGTAGATACCATTGACTTAAGGTGAGTGGTAGTGAAATCAATAGCTTCATCCAAAACATCTTCTCCTCGAATTGCTAAGTATGCTGCCTCGTACAAACTTAGCATGCCCTGAACATCGTTTATCAAGGATGTCTTGAAATTACCTTCATGATCTTTGAATTTCTCAAACACATCTGGTCACATTCAAAGACAGTCCATCTTCAATGAATTACAAGCTTATATAATAATCAACATATATATATATATATATATATATATTTAAAGCAAGATTACATACCACACTGAAATTTTAATTCCTTGCTGCCTGAGCAGTCGAAAACGAAGAGAAGTAGTGTAGAGATCGTCACTATCACAGTCAAGGTCACGAGATACTTCTTCTAATACATCTTCTATCTCTTTTTCAAAGTGATAAGACACATCCAAGCGTTGGATTTCATCAATCAACTGCAGTTTCTCTGCAGGATTCTCTGTAGTAGCCGTTATCATTCTCCTTATCTCTTGTTTCAATGCTTCATGTTGTTCTCGAGTTGTAGCATCAATTGCGCTCTGCACTCACAAACATTTATTGTCAAAATCAAACAACTTTAGTGAGTTCCATGCATCTAAATTAGGCTTGTGCTTACCTTGAAATTAGAGGCACCTGTTATGAACTGATTCCCCCACAAACTAGGATGGAAATCTGCAATGGGACGAACAGTTTCTTCATTTGTACAGGAAACCACCGCAGGAACTTGAGTAGACATCTTTGTTTCAGGCAAAGCAATTGCAAAGAGAGCTATAGACTTAACAAGAGTTGAAGAATTTATAAATATTTATTGCATTTCACTCGAAACAACTTCTATGATTTGGTTTCAAATTTTTTTGTCTATTTATAGATGTTTATAATCTTCATGCGCCCAAATAACAAACAATTTTGAGCTGACAATCTTGACAGAAGCCGGCATTTGAACAGTATATCAACTTGGCTAAAAGCAGGCACATTTAAACGTCATTTAGCTATTAATTCAGTGCCTTTTACACATGATTCACGATTAAAAAATAGCTTCTCCAATCTGACTTCTCTCAAGCTTGCCGATTATAAAATCCATTCTTTAAGCTGACAATCTACACAAAAACCGGCATGCTGGGCTAGTGGGCTAGGATAGCAGCTAACGTCTATATCCAATTTTAATAACTTAATGAATAACAAATTTTAAGAGTGATAGAAATGTTCCTTACAAAAAATAAAAATAAGAAAAAAAGAGATATAAATTTGGAATTTATGCATATATAGAACAACACATGTCAAATGATATATGGCAGGATTTTCATTATTCGCCCCACCGTTTTATCATCTATACAATAATTTCACAACTAATAAGACATTTGTTATTCATTTGCCCCATCATCTTATCATATATACAATAATTTCACAACTAATAGATACAAATTGTGACCACTCAGGCTTATCATCTATACAATAAGTTCATAATTAATAAGACGATTGGTTATTTATTTGCCTCATCGTCTTATCATTCATATAATTATTTCATAACTAACACAAATGAACTATTCGAACCGATTGGCCAGAAGTTGACTCCTCTCACTAAGAAGCGTTAGTTTTCGATCCTACAAATTGCATATTCCAAGAGATCACTAAATATAAGGTCCACTTTCTATTTTAAGTAGGGCCCATCTAAATTGAGTATATATGTAATATTTAATATTTCAAATTGTGTACATAGAAAATAATAATTACACTATTTATTTTCTATGTTTAGTTCGAATTCGAGTCCATTTGAACTGACCCGACCCAGATAAAAAATTTAAAAAGTGATAATTTTTTAAAAAATTTTAATTTGAATTCGGATCCATTTGAACGGACTCAACCTAGATAAAAAATTTAAAAAGTAACAATCAAGTAATTCAAATGCTTACACTAAAATTGTAACATAGATACGTTTGATTTTTTTTTTCCTCAAAATTTAGTTTGTATTCATCAAATAGCCACAGCTGTGATCCTTTGAAATAAAACCAAAATAATTTAAATATATATATATATATATTATTATAGCATTTTTAAATAATAAAATATTATTCTGAACCAAAAGTTGTACAAAGATGACAAAGTGATGAGATTAACATAATGCATGTTATTTTAAAGTAGATTAAAAAAAAAAGTAATGTTTTTGCTGCCCTTTCAGATTTTTCATAAAACTCCTACATTATAACAATCCTCCTAAAATAGCTTTAGAATCATAATATTCTTTTTTTTTTATTTTTTTTTAAAAAGTAAGGGGATGGGGTAAGGCTCCAAATAATTCATTTTATTCCCTTACCTACTCCGGACTCAAACCCAGGTAGAATGTTTAGGAAATAGTGGCTTAATCTACCACCTGAACTGAGCACTCAAGAGCAAAAAATCATAATATTCTGATAACACTCAAAATAATATTAAAAACAGTCCCTTATAAATATTTGTTTACTTCTCTTGATCTTTTCAATAAACCCATAATCTCTCGAGATTTAATTTTAGTATTTTATTATATTGAGTTTGTCAATTTATTGATGAATCCTTTAAATTGTTTTTAATTAAACAAGAACATCATGAAGATGTAAAAGTAAAAAAAAATTAAAAATTAAAAAAAATGAGAAGTATTGTGATAATTCATTTCAGCATTTTAGTTTTAGTTATATTAAAA
Source organism: Melia azedarach (assembly GCA_028052125.1). Taxonomy (NCBI): domain Eukaryota; kingdom Viridiplantae; phylum Streptophyta; class Magnoliopsida; order Sapindales; family Meliaceae; genus Melia; species Melia azedarach. The sequence goes on along the minus strand of CM051401.1, from coordinate 12,834,345 downwards.
ATACATGAGTATTCAAATTTGATAATATAAAAGTTATAAAAATACGATGTGTAGCTATTTAAAATGTTTTTAAGTACAAGATATTATAGAGTGTTTAATTAGATATGTAATTACTTTTAATGTAGTGTTTTAAAATCGTAAACATTGAAGAAAAGGACTTAGGACTTATAAACAGAACAATGACGACAATTCTTCTGAATAAAATTTCAATTATGGACTCATTAAAGACTGATTGAAAACAGAATAAAATCTCATGATTCATGTTTTTGTAAAAAGGTTATAGTTAAGAATTGTTAGAATATGCCTTGAATCAGTTAGTCCTTGGACTAGGGTTATCTGTTTGGGCCTATTTTTCTGGGTTTTTCCGCATCTGTCTAGGGAGTACTATATAAACTCTCTAGGTCATAACCTAGCCGCAATCTGTAATCTTTACTCCTCAAGATCAATAAAACTTTTCTCTCCTCTGCCTGTGGACGTAGCTAACACATCGTTAGTGAACCACGTTAAATCTCTGTGTTTTTTATTTGCGTTCTTAATTATCTTTCTTGCTTTCGTTATAACAAACTGGTATCAGAGCTAGATCTGTCTAGGGTTTGAAATTCGGTGAGAAAGATGTCTGGTATGAACGTGAAGATTGACAAATTCACAGGGAGGAATATTTTCAGTTTATGGCAGATCAAGATGCGAGCCTTGTTGAAACAACAAGGGCTGTGGGCGCCGCTTGCGAGGAAGCTGACGGATCCAATCACCACTGAGATGGCCGTTTTGGAGGAGAAGGCACACTCGACGATTATGCTGTGTCTTGCAGACGATATCATTACCAAGGTCGCGGAGGAGGAAACCGCGCAAGGTCTGTGGGTTAAGCTCGAGGGTCTATATATGACAAAGTCCTTAACCAATAAGTTGCTTCTAAAGCAACGTCTGTTCAGTCTGCGAATGCAGGAAGGTATGCCTCTTCGAGATCACTTAGATCAGTTAAACACAATTTTATTAGAATTGCGTAATATTGATGTTAAAGTTGAAGATGAGGATGCTGCTTTAATTCTGTTAGTATCTTTATCATTGTCGTATGAGAATTTTGTGCAATCGTTTATTGTTGGGAAAGATACTGTGTCTCTGGAGGAGGTTAGATCGTCCCTCCATACTAGAGAGCTGCGCCACAAGGCGACTGGTACAGGTGCAGATAATCAGGCTGTTGGGTTAGTAGCCAGTGGGAGTTATGGACATGGAAATTCAGGGAAGAAGAAATTTAAGAAGCCAGTTTCTAAGGGTCCAAAACCCAATGATGTTTGTAACTACTGTAAAGAGAAGGGACATTGGAAATCTGATTGTCCCAAGAAGAAGAGGCAGCAGGATAAACTGACAGGTACTGCTGCTGTAGCAGATACCAATTCTGAAGAAGATATTGCTCTAGTTGCTGATGAGCACACGGATCACAATGATGTGTGGATTCTGGATTCTGGAGCGTCTTACCATATATGTCCGCGCAGGGAGTGGTTTACAACCTACGAGCAGGTAGATGGAGGCAATATTTCTATGGCTAACAGTTCTATTTGTAAGGCGATTGGAATAGGCTCGATTAAAATACGAACACATGATGGTAAATTCTGCACATTGAATAATGTTAGGCATGTTCCACTTATGACAAAGAATCTGATATCGTTGAGTATGTTGGATAACAAGGGTTTCAGTTTTCAAGGTGAAGGTGGAGTCTTACATGTCTGCAAGGGTTCGAATGTGGTTTTGAAAGGTGTAAAGTGTGGTACCTTATATTTTCTTCAAGGTTCTACGCTGTCAAGTTCTGTTGCTGTTGCATCCTCGGAGATTGATAAGGACAACATGACCAAGTTATGGCATATGAGGCTTGGTCACATGAGTGCAAGAGGGATGCAAATTCTGTCAAAATGGGATCTTTTTTGTGGCCACAAGATCAAGGATCTTGAATTTTGTGAAAATTGTATTTTCGGGAAGTTACATCGCAGCAAGTTTCCTAAAGCAATACATAGAACAAAAGGCACACTTGATTACATCCATTCTGATTGTTGGGGTCCTTCTCGGGTGGAGTCTTTAGGGGGTCACAGATATTTTGTGTCGATGATTGACGATTTCTCAAGGATGACTTGGGTGTTCATTATGAAGCATAAAAGTGAAGCCTTTAAGAACTTCAGGCAGTGGAAGGCATTAGTGGAGAATCAAACAGGGAAGAAGATCAAAAGGCTGCGAACTGATAATGGTATGGAATTTTGCTGGTCTGAGTTTGATGAGTTCTGTAAGAATGAAGGGATTGCTAGGCATCATACAGTCAGGGATACACCACAGCAGAATGGTGTAGCAGAACGTATGAATCAGACACTTTTGGAGAGAGCTAGGTGCATGCTTTCTAATGCTGAACTAACTAGAAGGTTCTGGGCAGAAGCGGTTAGTACAGCGTGTTATCTGATAAATCGTGGACCTCACACAGGTATAAATCTCAAAACTCCTTTTGAGGTGTGGTCTGGTAAGCCTGCTGATTACTCTAATTTAAGAGCTTTTGGTTGTACTGTTTATTATCATGTAAATGAGGGTAAATTAGAGCCACGAGTTAAAAAGGGAGTATTTGTAGGTTATGGGGATGGGGTTAAAGGGTATAGAATCTGGTCCCCGTCTGAAAAGAGGGTTATACTTAGTAGAAATGTAGTTTTTGATGAAAATTCTATGTTTAACCCTACTGTGAAGTCTATTGTTGTGTCAGAAAATGGTAGTGTTGAGAAACAGGTGGAGCAACAAGTCACTCTAGATGAGAGTGAACCACAACATAAAGATCAACACCCACAGTCAGAATCAGAACCATCAGGTTCTTCATTACCAGTAGTAAGTCAGCACAGTTTGGCTCTTAATCGATCAAAGAGAGCTAACTATGGGATACCTCCCAAGAGATACGGTTTTGAAGATATGGTGGCCTATGCACTACAGGTTGCTGAAGAAGTAGATACTAACTCTAATGAGCCATCCACCTATAAAGAAGCGGTTACATGTACTGAGTCTACCCAATGGCTTGCTGCAATGGGAGATGAGATGGAGTCACTTCATAAGAATCAGACTTGGGAATTAACCAAGCGACCTCGAGACAGAAAGATTGTCACGTGTAAATGGGTCTATAAGAAGAAGGAAGGAGAAACATCTGTTGAGGGTATCAAGTATAAAGCTCGAGTAGTAGCTAGAGGATTCACTCAGAGAGAGGGAGTAGACTACAATGAGATTTTTTCGCCAGTGGTCAGACACACTTCCATCAGGGTGCTACTAGCAATAGTTGCACATCAGGATTTGGAGCTTGAACAACTAGATGTGAAGACAGCTTTTCTGCATGGAGAGTTGGAAGAGGAGATATACATGACTCAGCCAGATGGATTTCAGGTTCCTGGTAAGGAAGACTATGTTTGCAAGTTGAAGAAGTCCTTGTATGGACTAAAGCAGTCTCCGAGGCAGTGGTATAAGAGATTCGACAGCTATATGATAGAGATTGGCTACACTAGGAGTCCGTATGATTGTTGTGTTTATTACAGCAAGGCAACAAACGGTTCTTTGATTTATCTGGTCCTGTATGTAGATGATATGTTGATAGCTGCAGAGAACAAGTCTAATGTTCAGAAGTTGAAGGATCTTCTTAGTGTTGAGTTTGAGATGAAAGATTTGGGTGCAGCTCGAAAAATTCTGGGAATGGAGATTTATAGGGATAGAAGCAAAAAGAAGCTCTTCTTGTCACAGAAGGGATATATTCAGAAGATTTTGTCAAGATTTGGCATGTCTACCGCAAAGCCCATAGATACTCCTAGTGCTGCAAATGCACATCTGTCCGTTGCTTTTGCACCTAAATCTGTTGAGGAGAAGGAGTACATGTCTCGAGTTCCCTATGCTAGTGCAGTAGGAAGTTTGATGTATGCGATGGTCTGCAGCAGACCTGATCTTGCACAGTCTGTTAGTGTTGTTAGTAGGTTTATGGGTGAACCTGGTAAGGAGCATTGGCAAGCTGTGAAGAGGATTTTTCGGTATCTCAAAGGTACATTTGATGTTGGTCTCATTTACGGAGGTGATACACAGTGTTTGGTGACAGGGTTTTCAGACTCTGATTATGCTGGAGATGTTGACAGTAGAAGATCTATGACTGGTTATGTTTTCACTCTTGGTAGTTCAGTTGTCAGTTGGAAAGCTACTTTGCAGCCTACAGTGACTTTGTCTACTACAGAAGCAGAGTACATGGCATTGACAGAAGCAGCCAAAGAGGGAATCTGGTTGAAAGGATTGGTCAGTGATTTGGGTCTACATCATGATCAAGCTATAGTGTATTGTGACAGTCTTAGTGCAATTTGTTTAGCTAAGGACCAAGTTCATCATGAGAGGACTAAGCACATTGATGTAAGGTATCATTTTCTAAGAAGTGAGAAGAGAATTAAGGTGAACAAAGTGGGTACTGCTGATAACCCAGCTGATATGTTCACCAAGCCGGTTTCGCATAGCAAGTTCCAACATTGTTTGGACTTGCTAAATGTTAGGAGTTGTTGATTGCCCTTTAGAGGGCAAAATCTGAGGTAGAGGAGGTTTTTTTTTGGTACATCTGGCATTGTGTATGGTGCATCTGGTACATCTGTTATTTGTGAGAGGATTCAAGTCAAGGTGGAGATTTGTTAGAATATGCCTTGAATCAGTTAGTCCTTGGGCTAGGGTTATCTGTTTGGGCCTATTTTTCTGGGCTTTTCCGCATCTGTCTAGGGAGTACTATATAAACTCTCTAGGTCATAACCTAGCCGCAATCTGTAATCTTTACTCCTCAAGATCAATAAAACTTTTCTCTCCTCTGCCTGTGGACGTAGCTAACACATCGTTAGTGAACCACGTTAAATCTCTGTGTTCTTTATTTGCGTTCTTAATTATCTTTCTTGCTTTCGTTATAACAAGAATTATATAATTATTAAGATTTGAAAGATTTCTATTAATTAAGTGTATATAATTAAATATGTTTGGTAATAGTTTATTTTAGAAAAAAACCAATCTCTCTAATTTCTAATTGCATATGACTTTAGAGAAAAACCTACCAAGTGCATATCTTTAGATATCCTTTGATAATTAATTTATTATCACCAATTTCAATTTATCTATCATATTTTTTATTATATAGGGATATTATCATATTTCTCTCCTAAAGTTTGAAATTGTATCTCTTATATAGAAAATTTGAATAATGCATGATCATTAAGTATACAATAAAAAAAATAACCCTCAAATAAAAGAATAATGAAAAGGGTTCTATCAATTAATGTGGCATAATTTTAATTAAAATTTACTACAAATTAATTATTTTTAACTTTCAATATATTTGGTCACAAAAATATTTTTAAAATATTGTCATTAAAAGACTTTAACTTCCAATAATATTAGGTTACTAGAGGGTATTATTAACTTCTAAAATATTTAGTCAATAAAAAACCCTTCCAACTTCTAAAATTTTTTGATGTTAAAAAAATACTTTTAATTTCAAAAACATTTTAATCACTAAAAAACACGTTAAAAGTTTAAATATTTAGTCATTAAATTTTTTTTTCAATTTCTAAAATATTTGGTCACTAAACAATACTTATTAATTTTAAATAAATTTAGTCCCTAAACAATACTTTTTAATTTTAGATATTTAGTCATTTAAAAACATTTTTAATTTCTAAAATATTTGGTCACAAGAAAGAACTTTTAACTCCTAATATAATTTGTTACTAGAAGACACAATTAGCTTTGAAATATTTGGCCACTAAAAAATACTTATAACTTCGAAATATTTGGTCACTAAAATATATGTATGACTTCCAAAATATTTAGTCATTGCATATAAAATTAGTTACTAATAATTAAAGTCATTAAAGAGAAAGTTTAACAACTTTGAAAAAGGGGTCACTAATAATCTTTTAATACATTATAATTAGTTGTAAAAATAATATAAAATTAGTTACTAAAAATGATTAGGGGCTATATAACCTATTTTCTACAACAACAAAAAAATCACAAAATAAAAGTTTTAGTAAACAAACACATCTTGCAACGAAATAAAGTGTCACTTATGACTTATTTTAATAAGTAATTAATTTTTTTAATACTTTTAGTGATATTTTCTATGTAAAATTGAAACAATATATTTAGTCACAAAAAAATATGTATCTACGACATTCATAATTTTAATATCAAAATTTTTTTAAAATGAACTTATTGATATAAAATAATGACTATTATCTTTTAGTCTAATTAAATGTAAGGTGACTAATTCGTAGTATTTAGTAATAAAATTTTTAGTCACAAAATGGAGTTTATTGTAGTGATAGAACTAATTACATTCTTCAACCTCCCTATACCCAAATATTCAATTATCATCTTATCACCTTTTTTTTTAAAGGAATATTGTGTTTTACCCCATCACTTTTGAGAAAAAGTGATATACCTTTAAGTATTTGAGAAAAATAACATATTCCCCTAAGTTTTAAAGAAAGTCTAAGACACTCCATAGGATTATTATTTATATCTTAATTTGACTATTTTACCTCTCTACTATTAAAAATATCTAAATAATTATATTATTTTTATTTTGTAATAACTAATATAACATTATTCTCACATTTAAATTTAAAAGTTATAATAATATTTTAACTTAATTATTTTTTCTTTTAAATTTATTATCAAATTTATATAATATTTAATTATATATTTTCTAAAAATTATTATATTATTAAAATAATTTATTTTAAAAATTATGTATAATTAATATTGTCCAAATTATTATAATTATGTAATTTTAAAAAGTTTTCAAAAATTATATATAATTATATATTATAAATATTTTATTATAAAATTTGAAGAAAATAAATAATTAAGGATTAAAATATTATTGTAATTTTTAAATTTAAATATTACAATAAAACTATATTGATTATTATAAAATAAATATATATATAATTATTTTAGATATTTTTAATAGTAAAAAGGTAAAATAGTCAAATTAAGATACAAATAATTCTAAGGCGTATCTTAAACTTTCTCCAAAACTTAAGGAGGTATGTTGTTTTTCTCAAATACTTAAAGGTATATCACTTTTCTTTTCTTCAAAAGTGAGGGGGATAAAACACAATATCCTTTTTTAAAATTTAATTGCGTTCATTTGCATAATTAAGGCAATGCATTATAAAATTAAATTTAAAATCTAATTTTGGTCACAAACATTATCCAAACTAAATTAAATCCTAAATCTTCTAATTCTAATAAAACACTCATTAACCTCTCCTGTTTCCAACAAAACACTTGTTGAACTCTCCGAAGTTTAAATTTGGATAGAACCAAAATCTTTATAACAATCCAAAATTCATAATTGAAAGCATAAATATTCAATTAAAAAACTAAAATTGAAAAACAAAAATATAACAAGACTGGAGAAAGAAAGTGAAGCAGCAGAACCAAAGGCCACCTTAAAGCCGCCGCAGAAGCAGAATCCAGTAGCAACAAACAAGCAATTTTAGCACCCAAAAAAGCAGTAGAAAATGCGAAAACAACAACCAGAAGCAAGAAGCAACAACAATCCAGAAACAACCCGGAAATTTTTTGACCCAAATTTTACACACTCGTTTTTCAAAGCTCATTACAAACTAAAATGCCATTTGAAACAAGTCTAAAAACAAGAACTTTAAACTAGATTATCCCTTAGAGTTCTAATAATTACAAATAAATTATTGACCTTTTGAAGTATTACTTTGTGAAAATTACAAAGTTGTTCAAAGAAAAAGGGAGTTATAGTCAATATATAAGAGAGTAGAAGTGTAGTCAGACAGTGGAAATCGTGCGTAAAATGTTGGTGAAAAAATAGTAGATCCTCACAATCTTCAATCAAAAGAAATCTCGACATCACCATCATAATATCTTGCTGCAATCATTTGATCCTTGTCATCGACCATACAACCGATGAAGATGCAGGCTGTCAAAAAATTGGTATTGCTCAGATTCTTGGCCATCGATTTCTACTATGTTTGATGTTCTTCATCTTCTTCCTGTCTCTTCAATTCCTTGAGTGCCCTAGTGACCATTGCTGCTACGAAGGAGACCATCGAAGACCTTAGCCTGACAATTCTGGAAGGTGAGTATGACAACACGTAAATCCCTTCCAATCCTTGGCCATGCCTTCTTCGATTTTGTTAGTAGAAGTTTTTAGAGTCGGGGTTTTAAAATTTAAGGATTAAGGAAAGTAATATATATTTTTTATTAAATCATGATACGTTACATTTACGCTTAAATTAATGGTCAAGTAACAATTAATTGCAAAAGAGATAAGTGATACATTCTTTTAAGTTTTTTATGTAAGTAATACAATACAAAATCTCAGAAAATGTAATAATATCGCAAACCTTACAGGAGAAATGCCTTTAGATTTTGAATACAACATTCCTTTTATCTTTAGAATGAAAAATAAGTTAAGTAACTCTTCACCTCTCTTCTGTTTATTGGAAGTTCACATTTTTATATTTGTATTTGTGGCATAAATTTTGGATAAATTAGCCTTAAAATAAATTTGATTCAATTTGATCTCAAGTTATTCTGAGTTTATAATTATAAATTTAAATATTTGAGTAGGTTTGACAAATTTTTAGTTATAAAACGTTAATTTTTTTAAAAAAAGGTAAATTTATTTAATAATCAATAATTTCACTTTTCTTTAGTACTTCTATAAACGCATTCGCATAATATATAACTTCGTTGTATGTTTCTAAATTCTAATAAGAGGAAAATACATTATAATCCTAATATTTAATTTATTAGACTGATTATTTCTAACGATTTAAGAAATTCACACAAATTAATGTCCTAATTTGTTAGTGGATGTACAAGGGCCCTATGACGAATATTATATCTATCTAATTCTGAAAACAAAGTAAATTAAAACACTTTGTGATTTGTTGACTTGAAATCTAAATAAAACAAGTAATCCTCTCTTGAATTTAATTGGTAGTTAATGTTTATATCAAAAACACTTAAAATATTAAATTATTATTTGTTTTAGTATATAATATAATTTTACATTTCTAATCAAACATTTATTTGAACTTTTATAGTAAAAGATAATAATAAATAATTAAATCGTTTCGTAATTTTAAATATTCATATTTCATAAAAAAATTAATCAATTACAATGAATTATGAGAAATTTATATGTAAAAATTCTCCATTCTAATTCTTTCCTTTTAAAAAGATTTTCACTTCCCAACTCTTATGGATTATCAGTCCTAAAGCAAAGCACAAAGGAAAATTGATTTAAAAAAGTAAAAAATTTGTTGAATTTCAAGCCCTTGGGGCCGTCTCTGAGTTTCACTTCTTGCCGGCCCAAGAGAGGAGAAGATATTGCTTACATAATGAGGTGTTGGCTTACTTATACTTAAAATTTTTCTCAAAGGTTAACAACTTTTCTCACGTTATTTCTGTGGTGTTGCAAAGCAAAATTTAATTAATGGTTAATTTGTCACAGTATAAAGTAGATGAAAGAAAAGAGGTCAAAAAGACAAATTCTGAAAATCAATCCGTGACTTTAATTTCACAATATATAAAATTTTAAAGTTTACTTCTCATGTTTATATTAACAACTCTGCATAATTCATACTTACAATATGAAATTTTTATCTGAATTGATGTAATATTAATATATTAATAACCGATATATATATATATATAACACAATTAATAATTCAAGGAGCGAAAAATTTGAAACTATACTTCTATACCACTATAAAATGCTGTACTAATTTTTTCCTCAATTCGTTGTATGTTATACTTGTAAATTTGTGTATGAAATTATTAATAAAAAGCAAAAGAATATTTATTGAAAATTGTTTTATGTATCACTAGATAATTATATAATAAATGGTATGATAATAATCGGGAACAAGAGTGTCATATTATTGGTATATTTACTTAAAAACTTGTTAAGAAAACACAAAGAAGAAACTCCGAATCACGTGAAAAAAATTGGGAAGACTTCTAAATTGAAATGCGGCGTTCAAATTGGGTTTGCCTGGGAGCCCAATATTTGAAATTGAGGTGCAGTTGACTAAAGCTTTTACTTGTAATAGACCCTGGCCTGGGCCATTCTGTGTCTTCCACTAACACAGATTCTCTTTATTTTACCTTATAGATTTCCGACCTTGATTCCCTTTATCCATTTCTTTAACTTTTTTTTCCCGTGCTGCCCCGGCAATCATGCAACCATTATCTCTTTTATTTTTAAAAACATATATCTGTTTATGTTCATAACTCTATGCTTTTTGTTGTCTAATCTGATTAGCTTCATGTATATTATGGAATAGCTTTTTTATACAAGTTACCAACTTTTCTTGCTTGTCTCTTGCACAATTCCTTCGGGCAGAAATGAAAGACCGTCTCTCTCCGCGGCCGATTCTTGACTCAATCATCACAATCTTCTGCATCCTTATCGCCGTTTCTCCGGTATCACACTGTCGTCACGACGAGCAGTTTGTTGCATGCAGCCGTCGCTACACCTGCGGGTCCGGCGTACAGAATGTCGGGTATCCTTTCTGGGGAGGCGACAGGCCTCAGTTTTGCGGTCGCGGAAAAGAATTCGAGCTCAAATGTCAGGACAATCAGTTCCCAGTCATTGATCCTGGAACTGGCCAAAAGTTTCGAGTTCTAAAAATCGATCCTTATGAGAGAAAAATGACTCTTTCTCGAGTTGATCTTTGGGATAATTTTTGTCCTGGAATATTCAACGAAACAGCTTTTGATTTCTCCATGTTTTATTACAGTCAAAATACCGTAGGATTCCTCAGATTATTCCATGATTGCACCGATGAGATCCCGCCGGGGCATCCAAATTTAATCAGTTGTTCAGTGGAAGGTGGAAGGAGAACTGGTTTTTATACAAACTGATAAGGCTTTTGGGGTAGGGGTTGATCAGTTTTCTAATCTTACAAAGACGTGTAATAAGAGCATCAGAGTTCCCGTTCAACTGAGTGCTGTGAAAAATCTTCAAGCCGGAGAGTTGGGAAAGGCTTTGAAACAAGGGTTTGATGTGGAGTATCACCCGCATCCCTGTTCTGAATGCGAGTCTTCTGGTGGAGTTTGCGGATCTAGTCACTCATTTACTTCGGAGAAGTTTGTATGCTTTTGCCATAACGGACCTCAAGCAATTTCCTGTCCTGGTACGCATCGTTTTAGCTAGCTTCTTATCGACTTTCAGTTCTCCATTTTAATTAAAGCGGAAGATAACTAATATTAAACAGGAAAAATGGAAAAGCTAAATCTCAAATTTGGCTGATACAGATTTTGCATGTAGTACTCAGTTTTAAGAGAGTTTTGGTCGAAGTAGGCATATTGGTTTGTCAAATTTTATAACAGTTATATAGATAATATTGCTGTGTTCCTAACTCATCAATATCTTGAATCATAACCTTAATTTACAGGCAAGGGCTTGAAGTTGGGACTGAAGCTTGTTATAGGTAATGTAAATCATCCTCTATGTTTTGCTTCTTATGTCTTATATTCATGCTGAAATTGATCTAAATGTAAATATATTGAGCAATATATGTTTATTTTTCTTTTTCTATTTTCTTTCTGATATCAATTTCCTCTACTGTTTAGAATATTATTGTTATGTCTTTTACTTTTTTAAAACTATAATATAATAACTGCATAACGACAGGTGAGACAACTTCTATGAGAATAGCAATAGTGCTGTTATAGTGATAGTGGTGATGTTTGTGGTGGGGAGATAAAGTTAATTAATTAAAGGATAAAGTTTTGCTATGCTATGCAATATTCTTCTTCTAGTATCCATTAAATTCTGATTGTATTTAATTAAAATAAAAAAATAGAAAAAGATGATACATAACATAAATAATGCTCAAATATAAATGTAAAATGGTGAAATTAATTAATAAAAACATTTTAACGACTTAAATTAAATCGTATTTAAACATATATTTGGTGCATCTGACTGCTTTTGCTCTAGTGTATCGGCCATTAATGGATCCAATGAATACACTCATGGAACCATAATATATATATTAGTTTTAAGGCATGTTCCGATAATGACTCTTCTTTTGATTAAAGTACAACATGATTGTTAAATAGTAATTTCAAGTCTAAAAGTATATTCTAAACAATTATATTAAAACAGCATGTGTTTGGGGTCACATGTGACAGAATATTTTAGTGTCTCAACTTGGTTAGATATTTAGAAAATTTGGCATTTATTATATGATTTGTGGACTTTATCTAATTAAGCAACATATTATGCTCACATGACACGAGAACACTAGTGTAGGAGTAGGGCCATATAACAGTGACCACGTGTTACAGGACAGGGTCTATGTCTTGGACATTATATAAATACTTAAGATCCCACTGATCGATCTAATGTATTAATTTATTTAAAATTATTTAATAACAAGATTTGACTTGCCATTATGATTAATGAATTCATCACAGTTATTATATTAATTAAAGTTAATTAGGCACTGAAAAGCAAAACGTTAATGGATTATAGCTGGAACTGAGTTCTAAGTTAACTGGATAAGTTACAAAATAGAATTACTGATTAGCTAATAATATAAAAGAATTATTTTCTTTATATAGATTTCAGGGGTTTAATTATTATTTTCTTTTTGGTTATGCAAACCTCAGTAGAATTCTAACAGTGGATTTGTCACTTATTTATTTTTGCAGGGGTTGGTAGCGCAGGAATTGGGTTGTTAACAGTAATTGGCATCATTATTTACTTTTTGCGATGGAAGACTTTATCAATTACACCAAACTTCTATTTCAGGAAGTTAACAAAGGATGATCAAGATCTTGAAGCCTTCATAAGAAATTATGGTCCTCTAGCTCCCAAAAGGTACAGCTTTTCAGATGTTAAGAAAATGACCACCTCGTTCAAAAATAAAGTAGGCCAAGGCGGCTATGGCGAATGTGTTTAAAGGAAAGTTATCCGATGGCCGTCTTGTAGCAGTGAAGCTGTTAAATACATCAAAGGCGAATGGACAAGAATTCATTAACGAGGTTGCTAGCATTAGCTAGAACATCCCATGTTAATGTTGTCACATTATTAGGTTTTTGTTTAGAGGGTAGCAAGAGAGCTCTTATCTACGAGTTCATGTCTAATGGATCGCTTGAAAAATTCATATACAATAGAGATACTTTGGAGGTAAATCACCAGTTAGGATGGGAAAAGTTGTATCAGATTGCAATAGAAATCGCCAGAGGGCTCGAGTACTTGCATCGTGGGTGCAACACTAGGATTTTGCATCTTGATATAAAACCTCATAACATTCTTCTCGATGAGGAATTTTGTCCCAAGATCTCTGATTTCGGGCCTTGCAAAACTCTGCCTTAGAAAAGAGAGTAACATATCAATGTTAGAGGCCTAGAGGAACAGTTGGGTACATTGCTCCAGAAGTGTTCAGTAGAAGCTTCGGAGAAGTTTCACACAAGTCTGATGTCTACAGCTATGGAATGATGATTTTGGAGATGGTTGGATGCAGAAATAACCTAAATGCTGGAGTCGATCATAGCAGCGAAATATATTTTCCGCATTGGATTTACAGTCGTGTGGAGCAAGGCAAAGGATTTAATTTTCCTGGTGTTATGAGCAGCAACGAAAATGAAATTGTGGAGAAGATGATTATTGTGGGCTTGTGGTGTATACAGACTCGTCCATCAGATAGACCGTCGATGGGAAAAGTGATAGCAATGTTGCAAGGAAGCATTGAAGCCTTGCAAATTCCACCAAAGCCTTTCCTATCATCCCCTCCAGTGAATTCTTCCTCTACGTGGACTACATCCACGTCATAATAACTACGATCATCTGAATAAATATTAGTTTTGTGATCCATGTATCTGAGTTTGTAAAAATTACAATGATGTGTATATTAATGAATATGCTAATATCTTTGTGTAAATGGGAGCCATAGACCATATGTATGGTGATAGTATGGATTTATATGAGTTGACTATGCACATGCACACTCGTGTCAACGATCATAAGTATGGATCAATTGGGGTGATACCGTGTTAGTATGAATCTATATCTTTGTAATTAAATATGATTGATTATGTTTTGATCATGACTTAATTGCAATGATCTTGCTTGACTAAAACATAATCAATCCTTACCATATGTTTAGATGTAAAACCTATTTATAAAAGCTCAATAGTTAGTCTTTTCATCATTGTAAATACGAGGTTACTACTTACTATCATAATTTTTTGAACGATTTCTTTTCGGATTTTTTTCCCTAAATTTTTTATTGAGTTAAATTTAAGTTTTGGAAAATAAGGGGGTTCAGAAAGGTTTTAAATGTCCTTCCCCACCCGTAGGATATTAATTCTTTATTATGGATTAAGATAATAAGCGTATAAAATTAATCTAATAATTTCGTATCGATCCAACTATGGAGTTGAGTAATTAAATTAGTAATTCTTAATTAATTTCTCGATTCTTAGTCAAACATCATTTTTTTTTTCCTCCAACTTAGTCAAATAGCAAGCTGATATAGGGTAATTAATATCGTTGACGGTACAAGGTAATTTGTTTGATTTAAGAGCCCAACAATATAAATAATTAGTTAAACTCTTACCTTAGTACCAATTACTTTTAATATAAAAATGCAAACCGACAAGGAAAGGGTCAAATTCTAATTCTTTATAGGCTACTATCATTAGCTGAAACTACACGTTCTCCTTTCTCACAATCTCTCGTTATTTTTTTCTTAAAGAAATTAATTAAAAATGATTCATTTTCCTAATTATAATTTGAATATAATTAGTGAAATATTTAAAAATCGTTTATTTTTTAATTTATGTACGAATATTTACTAAAAATATTTAAATATAATTAAATTAAAATTTTTAACTTAAATCTGAATAAATAAATATATAAATAATTTAATATTTTTATTTTTAAAAATATCCTTATTTTATTAATTCATTTACTAATAAAATTAAAACTCTAGTTAACTATTTTTTATATATCTTTTTATTATTGCGAATCTTCTCTATTTGTCTTCTCAATCCTACTTATTTTATACTTTAATTATTACAATAAATTTATATATTTACATTATTACAACGATGTATAATATTACTTATTATTTTTATTTAATCTTTATTGATCTTTATATCATCTATTAGAAATTATTTATTTTTTAAAAAATCGTATATCAACGAAATAGAAAAATTGCATACTAATATGATTTATTAATTTTTTATTAATTATTGTGATAATATAACCAAAATTATTATAGATACAAGTACATTATAATAAAAGAGTATATATATCAAAATATCAATTTTTAAATTTTTTTATTTTATCAAAAACAAATAATTTAATATTTATTTTTCAGATATTTTAAAATAAAAAACATATCATTTATATTCGTATTTCATTTAAATTCAAATTTTAGTAATGTTTGGAGTTTAGAAAAAAATAAATGCTATCTTAAAATTAGTTTGTGTGCTCGATCAGTTGATATATGTATATTATGTGTTTAATATTTAATTGATAAAATCTCTTAAAATAATACAAAAATTCTAAATTTAAACCATGTTTATAATTGGTTTGCTGAGGACCTTAGTTTGCATAATAATTAAAACGAAAGATCAATTTAAAAAAAAAAGGATATATCTTTTGTTTAACACCAAATCCAGTTGACTATCTCTTCCGCATTAAGGTTGATGCTTGTTCCAAGTAATTGATAATCTCCTATAGGTAAAGTCTAGTTTGCATCGGCCATTCAAGCAAAGACTTAACAGATCTTGATGTATACAAGGAAGCAAGGATTTCAAGTCAACACTTCTCCATGGTAAATTCTGAGTTACTTCCAACCAGGCCTCCTTTACTCTGCTTTTCAAACTGACCAATTTAGTCAACAACTTCTACTTCTTTTATTAAGTGATAATTGCATTAATATTTTTTAAGATCTGCTCTTTCTATGAAAGTTTCCATTCACTTATCTCGTGTTCATCCTTTGAAAACATCCCAAATTTCTGTGGATCATGAGTTCCACTTCCACTATTTTCCAAATCTCGCTTCTCTTCTTCATCACCAATCTCTTACTCTCAGTACTCTTCCCAGAATATGTTTATGCCTATGATGGATATGACGAGTGTTCTAAATCTTTAGCTGTGGAAACTTCACAAATATTGGCTACCCGTTCTGGACAAACGGCCAACCGGAATATTGTGGACATCCAGCCTTCAGGCTTGACTGCGAGGGAGATAGCGTCACCATAGATATCATCTCCCAGAAATATCATCTCATCAACATCAGTTATGAATATCAAATCCTGAAGATTGCGAGAACAGATTACCGGTCGAGCATCTGTCCTAAAAGCTTTGTCAACATTACTTTCAATGTCAGAGATTTCTTCAACATTACAGTCAACGACGAATATGCCACCTTGCTATACGACTGTGATCCGACTGAAGATCAGGCACATAACAAGTTTTCTTGTCCAATAAATGACAGGGTTGTTGATTTTTACTTCACTGCACCGACACTTGCAGGTCCTGAAATATCAGCGAGATGCAAGTTCAGTCTCTTGGTGCCAGTCCTGGATATTGCTATTGAAAGACTTATTGATTTTTCAATGACTATTGAACAAGTTATAAAAGAAGGTTTTGAGGTGAAATGGAATTTAGACGCCGAGGAATGCTTTGAGTGCACCGATTCGGGTGGGAAATGTGGATATAACAGGACTCTTAATGACTTCACTTGCTTTTGCCCGGATCAACCTTATTCAACCAAATGTCGTAAAGGTATGCATGATTCTTTTTTTACTTTTGATGAATATATCTATATACATGTTAATTTTTCTAGTCTCTCCCAATCTACTGTGTAGTTTGTTATTTAGGAGCAATTGATGGGGGGCGTAATTGGGAATTAGGAATTGCCTATTTGCAGACCATATTATGAAAACACTTAATTTCAGGGGGTTTAATAATAAAATCTGCATAAAATTAGACAACTTTATTATTCCTCTAAAATATCTTTGTAGGGCCTGGATCCCCCGCCACTTAAGTTAGGGAACATAACATTGATGAGATTTTGATGTGTTTTGTTCAAAGTGACGTATAGATGCAGTATACATGAATAGAGCTAAGACCAATGAGAGCTTTTAGTTTAATATTGTATTAAGTAATTGTTTAACCCAAACGTTTTAAGTTAACATTGTTATTTAAAATCATCAAGTCTAATGGAAAAAAGTTTGGTTGCTTGTTGATTAATATCATATATCAATCATGTCAATTAAAATAATTTATTAGTTGTGGGTGTGGGTCATTGTAGGCGACCTTAATTTGCTTCCCTTTGCCTTGGTATATATGTTTTATCAAAAGCCCACTTAGTTGAAGGACGTGGAAAATATGATGGCTATAGCGAGTTTACCATTTTTCTAATTGCTCTTAATTCACCTAACTTAATTAATGAAAACACTTGGATCAATTATGCAATTTCCTTGTACCTACAATTGAGGGGGCCAGGGAACTTGTGGAAAGGGAAATTCATATACTTGGAATTCCGGCCATCATTTATTACTTGTCTCGCCCTACTTTTGCATTCAACCAGCCATAAAAGTCTGAGTCAGCAGCCATCTCTGTCTCTCTCCTGGAAAATTCAAATGGGGTTTGCCTTTATTTTATTTACTTCCGTCAAAGCAACTAGGCTCTCTCTGTTTACATTATAAAATTTCCACCATCGCTTTCGTCAATTTTTTTTTCTTTGAAATGTTTCTCTACCATTGCCATCTTCATAGGAATAGATAAAACCCACAGCTTACCAAGTCTTGTTGCTCTCTCCATGACCTTAATTGTACACAATCATGAACATCCATCTCTGCCCTTCACTTGCTCTCCATTCTATCCTCACAATTCTCTGCGTCTTGATTGCCATTCCATCATCTTATTGCGACGAAGATGAGAAGTACACCACATGCAATCGCTCTTATTCGTGTGGGCAGATTGACCGACGTTTGGTATCCTTTCTGGGGAAACAATAGACCGTCAGTTCTGTGGTCTCAAGGATTCGAGCTCAAATGTCACGACAATCAGTACACCAGCATCCAAATCGGACATCAAACCTTTTAGAGTTCTATTTATACATGTCCTTCTTCAAAAAGTAATAATCGCTCTGAATGATCTTTCTGGTGGTCTTTGTTCAGCTGGAATATTCCATGATTTCCGGGAAATCATTATCGACCGCAATCTATTTAATTACAGCCCAAACGTGCGAGTCCTCAGCTTATACTATAATTGCGGTGATAAGTTGTCGCAGGAGGGTAAAAATGATATTAGCTGTCCCACAGAACCTGAAAAGATAACTGGCTTTTACACAATCGATGGCAACTCGTTGCTTCCAAATCGTAGCAAGTCGTGTAACAGAGTTATCAAAGTACCCTTTCTACAGACTGATGAACCTTCCTTCAATACTACTAACGACCTTTTGGCCGGGAAATGGAATGATGTTTTGAGACGAGGGTTTGAGGTAGAATATCGCACATACAACGAAGCCTGTAGCCAATGTGTTTCTTCATCTGGAATATGCGGATCTAATCCGTCAAATCTGGAACAATTTGCCTGCCTTTGTCGTGATAAACCTCACATGAATACCTGTGATAATCCTGGTATGCTTCCCCCTCTTTCTACATAATATTTATCTAGTCAATCTTCTTATGATCATATATCTCGTTCCAAGTACTGTTAAGGCGCTTCCCCTTTATGGCAAAGCTCAGTCATTGATTTATTTGATCAGTTAATAATGATGTTAGTGGAATTGAAAGAAGCTTTCATTTCTAGTTATTTGTAGTCCCAATCCGAAGCATTTAGCTTGCTTTCTCCTTTTAGAGAGTGTAGAGTACTACATAGTTTAACTAGCAACAAAGATTTAAAAAGAAGAAAATAACTTACAGAAACCTATTAATTTTTACAGTCATTGGTCAGAAAACATTAATCAGATTGAGGTTGTCTATAGGTCTGATTAATTGAATTGACTTCTGGACAAGATAATTACATCTACTACGTATATTTATGAATCAAAGCTTTCAATATTTATATATTTGTTAAGATTTTTTCTTTCCTTTAATATCGTTGTTGAACTAGCTCTTATTTTCACACCAAAAAAAAAAAAAAAAAAGGCTTTTTTACTAGAAAAGTCATATCCATTGACTGGTCGAAATTATCTTATTGTGGCTGACTTGACTTGAGTTTATAAAATCTTTGGTATTCTTTGTCTATTTCCACGTCAATATTGAACGTGTCAAAGGTCTAAGGGAGAAGCAGCAGGGAATCTGCCTTCCCTGGTTGTGCCCCGGCCAATGTGAAATTTGTCCAATAAAATTCTGGCCACAGTAAATGATAAATCTCCCAACCATATTATTCATAATTCCAGCTTCGATTAAATATTTTTCAGTCTTATTTTTTAAATGGAGTAAAAATAATATTATTAATATGACTTTGAACACCCTGTCTGATTACAACTAAACATATCTACTAGTAGAATGAACTAGACATAATTGCTGCATTATTTTTGCTTCTTTGCTTGAATTAAACTGTTAATTAATTTGTTTATGGCTTCCTATTTTGGATTTGGCTCATCATTTTCTGTTCTATTTGTAATGTTTAGCTTGTACAAAGAAAGCCAACCAATTAGAGTTCTCTAAGCCATTCTTTCCACATTTTTTAGTTCAACCAATTAAAACTCTATCATAGCCGTCATCTGGATCAGAATCACTGAATTTTGCACCGAAACTGCCCCCCCACCTACTCTCAATAAAGCACACATTTTTAATTTATTGGTTTCATCAATTGATTTGGTAGGCTTATTGTCTTTAAATAATCTAGGGTTAGGAGATTTTACTTAGAATTTTTAAATTCATGTAAAATTTTCTAGTGTATGATGCATTTAATCTATTGAAACGGCCAAGCTTATCTACAAAATAACACACCATTGGCGCAATAATTACTTAGCCGATGATTTGATTATGTCCCACTTTGAAGATTAATTATTCAAGTTGTAAATATCTTTGCACTCTCCTGAATCCTAGTTTCCCACTTTCAAAGTCCAATCGCAGTCGACAGCTTCGCTAAACAACTCATAAACCCAAAGACTCCACTGCCAACCATTACCAACTACGTAGAATTTTCCTCCTTAAGCTTCCCTTTATTAGCTTACCTTCCTCTTTTCTCTTCTCTCCTCTCTTTTATCTTTGCTCTGTTTCACTTTCCCAACCCAAATGGATCCCCAGAACTTGTTCATATTCAAATCATTTCATCTTCAATGTATCATTATCTATTTTCACTACTATTGCGCACCAATCTCGATCTCTTGACCCAAAATTTGAGGCCTGTGAGCCGAATCACTGCAATGGCCTTAAAATAAGCTACCCCTTTTGGATTTCTGAAAAGCAAGAATCATTCTGCGGCTATCCAAACTTTGGGATCAGCTGCAATGACAGAAACCCTGTTCTCACCATTTCTCATGAGGATTACATCATTAAAGATATCTATTATTCTAACAGTTCACTTCTTGTGGCCAATTCTGTGGCCTATGAAGAACCATGTCCAACTCCTCTGCATAATCTTGCCCTTGATCGAACTCCATTCAATTTTGCTTCTAATACAGATTTTTTCTTCTGGTACAATTGCACCGAGAATCCTCCTCAGTATGTTACGTATCCTATAAATTGTTATAGCAATGCTACACTCCATTCTTTTGCTGGTTTTCACAAGGAACTGCTAGCGAGGGGAAACTACTCATTCGACTCTTGTCAGTCTTCTGCTTATCAACCTGTGCATTTAGTGAAGGATGGTGATATTTCAAATTTATTGGAAATGAATTACACTGAAATTCTAAGGAAGGGATTCCTCTTGAATTGGACTGCACATAGTTGTAGCAATTGTGAGAAAAGCGGTGGGCGCTGCGGATTCAATAACAATGAATTCGTCTGTTTTTGCCAAGATAGACCTCATCTCAAAACATGTGATGATGGTAATACTTTAGGAAATTTATCTTTTATTAGATCTTAGTTCTTCAAGTTATTTTCTTCGTTACAGAGATGAGTTACTGCAAAACACTAGAAAGCTAGATTTTCTCTGTGAGCTTTTTCTGTTCCACTTTAGTTTTTTCTGGTGATGCTGTGAATGCCAGTGTTTTTTTCTAGGCAACTTCCTCTATGATCTCACATTGCATATTGCATATGAAAGTTGAATATATTTGACAGTTCATTTACATTCAGCCAAGTTGGTCTGTTATGATTGGTAGTTAGAATGAAAGATTTCATGCTCAGAAGAAGATATTTAGGCACCCTCAACTTTGATATCCAAACCAGAACCAGTTTTACCCTGTTTCTCTTGTTTCATGGTCTAACTGGGACCTAACGTCTTATGAATTCTAATGTGTTGACCCACCTGGGGCAGTAGCTATCAGTTGCAAACCCAATTTATTAAGCATATTGTTGATCACGATATGTAGAAAGTTTGTTCTTATTCTCATTTCCAAAGTTTCATTTTCTTTTCATCACTTGTAAATGCTGTTACTCTGTTTTCTCTCTTGTCTGGACTTCCATAAACTGCCATAGTGCCTAACTTTTAAGTTATGCTTTTGAGATTCTTGACGAGCAATAGCCATGGTGCTGATACCCGCCCACTTAACTTTTTTACAATAACAAAAAGATTACATTTTCGGTTTGTGGTAAAACTCAGTGGACAATTTTTGAGTAAAAGCTTTTTTTCCTCTGGTAATTTTTCTGCAATTTTTAGCATTCGAAATGCAGGCTTTAACTTAAGTATTGATAATTATTTTTGGGCAATGCTGCAAATGAAATTTGTTGACATGCTAATTACCAATTATAATTTGTATTGATATATAATTGTAATGTCTTAGTTTAACTCTCCACTATATTGAATGATGCAGGAAAGAGACACAACGTGCAACTGAAGGTTGGTATAGGTAATATAACTCCTCCGATTATTTTAGTTGTTGTTATCTCTTTTAATGCCTGAATCAGAACATTTATTGTAAAATATATAAAAAAAAGTTCATGCTCATTAAGCTCCATTAAAATTTCTAACTGCCCTTACTTTTTTAAACAGGTGTTGCTGCAGCTTTCGGTGGTATGGGCATCATGGCTGTTTTATTCATGATTTGTCTGCGTCGCAATAATAAATTTTCTGGTTCATCTTTGTTCTCTCGCGACACCTCTTCTGATCCCACTTCAAAGGCGGATCTTGAGAAGGGAGATACTACCTTGGAGTTCATGTCTTCACCTATGATGAACTTGAAGAAGCCACAAATAATTTTGATTCTGCCAGAGAACTTGGTGATGGAGGCTTTGGCACTGTATATCACGGTAAGAGCAAGACCCTTTGTCCTCATGATTAATCATTTGAACCAACATTTTCAGGAAAGCTTGAACTTTCATATCCAGGCAAACTCCAAGATGGGCGAGCTGTTGCAGTCAAGCGTTTATACGAAAACAACTACAGAAGAGTTGAACAATTCATGAATGAAGTTGAGATCCTAGCTGGCTTGCGCCACACAAATCTCGTCTCTCTTTATGGATGTACCTCTCGACACAGCCGTGAACTCTTGCTTGTGTATGAATATATTCCCAATGGAACCGTTGCTGATCATTTACATGGTGAACGTACCAAACCCGGGGAACTCTCTTGGCCCACACGGTTGAATATTGCCATTGAAACTGCAGGCGCATTGAAATATCTTCATGCTTCTGATATCATCCACCGTGATGTGAAAACAAACAACATTCTTCTCGACGACAATTTCTGTGTCAAGGTTGCTGATTTCGGACTTTCCAGGCTTTTTCCAAACCATGTTACTCATGTTTCTACTGCTCCACAAGGCACTCCAGGTTATGTCGATCCAGAATATCACCAATGCTACCAGCTTACTGACAAAAGCGATGTGTTCAGCTTTGGGGTTGTCTTGATTGAGCTAATATCATCAATGCCAGCGGTTGACATCACTAGACATCGGCACGAGATCAATTTGTCAAATATGGCGATCAATAAGATTCAAAACAAAGCGTTGCACGAGCTGGTGGATTCAACTCTTGGATATGATTCAGACTACAAGGTGAGGAAGATGATAAATGCAGTAGCAGAGTTGGCATTTCAGTGCCTGCAAAGTGAGAAGGATATGAGACCGTGTATGGCGGATGTCTTGGAGATTCTAAAGGATATACAGAATGATGGATACAATAAAGCAAAGGAAGAGGAAATGGTCATTCCATTAGAGGATGTGAAGTTGCTGATCAAGAGTGGTACGCCGGAAAATTCACCGGAATCTGTCTTCTGTCATCCTAAATTGGACCAGCACAAAAACAAGACCAATACTAGTGCTTAAAAGTGATATTCGTCTCTTTTCCGCCAAATTTTCTGAGTACATATGACACGAAATGCAAAGAATTGGATGACTTCAATTTCTTTTCTTCTGTGCTATTAATGGATTGTAAATATGTAGTAGTTATGCATCATACTGAGTTCATCATCTGCCGAATATCTTTTTGTTTTGTTTTCTTCTTCTTTGGGGTCTTTTCTTTTTTAAAAAGATTTTCCCTTTCCCATTAGATAGTAGTATGGAACTCTGTAAATAATTATTTTATTTACCGTCTGTTTTTTTTTTAAATTTACATATTAGGGGAAAAAAGTATTGCTGGGTTTGGTGGAGCTGAAAGTTCTCTGACAAAGTACAAATGAAACACAGATTCATTAAAGTTAATCCGTTACCTTATATCGATCAAATTGTACTACTATATTTTATAGATTTTCTAAATATAATATTAACTTGACAATGAAGTGAGGGAAAAGTCCGAGTTCTAATTTTGGAGTATGTGAAAGGCCTCGATGGGGATTTACAGGATTTCCATGCTTCAAAAACATAAGAAGACATCCGATTGTCCTTCATAATATAAGGAGGTATTATGGTATTAGACCAAAAATCAGGAGATTGATGATCATTTTCCCTGAAATCAAATTGGACCAAACTGTCAATTTGCTGTAATGCCATACGCGGGACGGCACGCAACTCACAAAATGCATAGGCGCAAATTGGATCAAAATACATTTCAAGTTTGTTGTTTATCCGCTCGTATAAAATATATGGCTACAAAATTTTTCTATATAAGCTACCGTGAGCTTGAAGTGGTGGATGAGTATTGATTTATCTATACTTTGGAGGAGAAGAAGATGCGAAAGGCCTTGGTGGGATTTGCAGGGGCTTTGTGTTTGCTTCCAACATTTGAATCACCTTATTCATCGACGTCCTGTATGATGGATTTGTTTGGATGCACCACAAACCCACTAGTATCATTCTTCTTATATTTTCATTTTCCTCTTCAGTCATAATGCCAGTAAGTTCTAATTCTTGGCCTAGTTCAATACGCTTGTAAATCCATTGTGGAAAATACATGCCACTGCTGTTTCCTGCACCTGTATTAACATTATTTCTAGCTCCAGCCATCTCCAAAACCATGAGTCGATAGCTATAGATATCCGATTTGTGCAAAACTACTCCAAAGTTTATACTAAACACGTCTGGAGCTATATATCCAATTGTTCCTCTGGCTTCCACAGTTGATATTATTGACATAATTTAGCTAGCTCGAAATCGGAGATCTTTGGGCAAAAATTTTCATCCAGAGGGATGTTATGCGGTTTTATGTCAAAATGCAGAATCCTTGTGCTGCAGAAACGATGCAAATAATCAAGCCCTTGAGCAATCCCAATTGCAATTTGATGCAATTTTTCCCATTCCAAGTGTCGACCATTAACTTTTGATGTTATTCCATTGTGTTAACTTTTCAAGAGAATCATTGGGCATAACTCATAAATAAGAGCTCTCTGTTTATCACAAAAACAGTATCCCGAAAGGGAAACTATGTTAATATGAGAAGTGCTACTAATGCCAGCAATCTCGTTGATAAATTCATCTCCATTTCCTTTCGATTCGTTCAGTACCTTCACTGCCACTGAACGGCCATCTGGTAGCTTTCCTTAATTTGTATACACAACTGAAACCGCCGTGGCCTAGATTCTCCTTCAATGAGTTAGTCATTTGCCTCACGTCCACATAGTGATCTATTCTCCGAGCTAAGGTTGTGTAGTCTCTTACAAAAGCCTTCACACGTTCTTCCACTGATTGCTTCTTGTGAAGGGTCATATCTTACCAATAATCAGTAGTCCAATTACTGCAAAGTCAATGCCTGTGCCAAGAAAAATGAACAAGATTTTTTTTTGTTTTGAAAATAAGAATCCATTAAAATGAAAACTTACAGCAAACCAACTAAATCTGCTGGAAATTTTTTCGACCAAATAACAGAGCTTTGATGCTTTAGAGCAAGCTTGTGAGCAACAAAATTACAAGTTCTTGGAATATGATCCACTACATAGCATTGCTTATCCATAATAAGATTTTTCATTTTAGAAATCAGCCAATAAATTTTCTTTCTACTTCCTTCTTTTCCATTAACTAATCTGCCACATTTTTTTAATCTGTTTATTTCTGAATTGTTTTCGAACAAATGAAATATTATCTGTTTTAGTAATGTGGTCAAGGAAGCAGTTGCGCGAAGGCTAAGTACCTAAGGCTAAGAAAAGCTTCACCAATTTGATTTCTGGACCGGCACAAAGTTGCATTAGAGTAGAAGCTCGGGTGAAAAGCTATATATATATATATAGCATTCGAGTAGAAGCTTGGGTGAAAAACATAAGCATATAATAAATATAAAGTTCATGATTGTTCCTAATTTACCATCCTGTTACATATTTACTATTCTACTCTTAATTTCCACTTTAGATCATCGGAAAGAAAAGTTGAAGGGATAATTTCATTAACTGTCTACTGAGGTTAGTTTGAGTAAAATTTCTAAGTGAGCATGAAATGTTTGTTAATTTGAAGCAGTAGCATACCAGACTTTTCACATGCCAGAAGCTGGGTTGATCACAGCAAAGGCAACGAAATTGAGGAGTATTTGAATCAGATCCAAATATCCCAGCAGAAGACTCCCAAATAGTACAGGAATTCATGTAGCTGTAAATCATATCCAACATCAAAACCTTTATTTAAAGCTTCTTGAACTGTCATGTTTTTCCAGACAAAGAGGTCTTCAACAATTGCCTTATGAATCGGCATTGCTAGTTTTCAGTAGACACATAACTGTTATTCTCTCTGATTAAACGAAGGATTCTTGCGCATAATAGGCAGCAGGGCCCCCAGTAAGAGGGAGCATATCAGAACATAAGGAAATTTGAGTGACATTGCAAATCTTCCAGATTTTCTAACAAAAAAGGAAATAACAAATATAGGCAAAGCAACAACGTCTATTTTTTTTTTTCCAAGTCTGGGAATACGAAAGAAATTTACTATGTCTCCATTCACCACTCACACCCAAAACACAATCACATACAAATCTTACAGCTCAACTCATTAAACTAACACTTACACTTACATTTCACAACACCACACACTTTTGACTCCATGACTCATTTCCTACTTGGTGCCTATTCTCTCTAATGACTCTACTTAATAGAGGAGTCATTCTATCACGACCTGCCTGCTGGAAAGGAAAGGAAAGCTCGCTTTATATACTGCACTATGTTGGTTACCAATTTTTCTAATAGTAGTTTATAGATTAATCTATGCGGTGTTAAATTTGTGATTGGATGAATTTCACATGTTAAAAAACTTGGAGGAAAATGGAAAACTCTGCAGCAGAAATCGGATTAATTTTCGACAACCTGCACCCCAGGGAAAACTAAGTTTGTTTCAAGGTTAGAAAGGAGGTTTTGAACTGTGCTTTTTGCTTAATCAAAAACAGAATGATTCAAAGTTGACTAAATGAGTTTCCGTGACTATGAAAGATCGGTTATTTTCGGTAAGACTCCAGATATCCCTAAAATCAATAATCAAACCAATGAAAGGAAGTAAAGGATAAAATTTATTTATAATATTTGTCATTCCCAAGCAAAAATTGATAACAAATAGGATAAGGAAAAGGGTCAGCATCTGCAGACTTCAATTGTCCCACCTGCTTTTATGCAATTCGAAACTCCCCAAGATGAGAAGTAATATCAGAATTAGAATGAAACAACAAACCAATGGAAATCAAGAGCAGGACATAGGATTTTTTGTGTTTAGCTGCCTTGCCGTGCCTACATGTACTTCATTCACTCAGGAAAAAAAATCCACTATATCCTCATTAATTTTTGGGAATAGAAATTTCTAATTACTTTTTCAATAAAAAAATTTGGAGAGAATAATCTGATTACACAGAACCGTTTTGGGCTTAACTCTGTTTTTTACTCAATTGCAGAATAGTCCAGCCTTTGATAGTTACAGAAAGATCAGAAAAACTGCCACCTCGCCATGTTTAGGTAACCTCTCATCTTAATTTTCAAGCACCTCTTACATGCAACAATTATCAACATGGTTAAATTTAACTACTATCCTTTATTATCTTCATTGCTGTTAAGAATTTGATAAATGTTTGTTTGCTTAATATCATAATTTACTCAACTTTGCCACTTTATTTGTTTCTTTCAATAATTTGATTGAAAGAAACTTAACTAGATTCAAGTGCAAATGTGTTATCCCTACAAAGGTTTCCCTCCAAAAAGTTTTCTTGCTTTATATTTAAGCATGATCATGCTCTTGGATATATGAGGTCCAAACAGAATCTCTGGTTAGACACAGAGGATGAGCACACCACAACTGATATTTTCATAAGAATGAAGATTTTGATATTTTGAAGAAGAAGCAAAGAAAAAGAACATGATGAAAAAAATGAGATAGTCATATTACCTTAGCCAAGCTTCGGGTTTGAATCTCAGATAAGTAATGCCTGGAAAAGTAATAATTTGAACCAATAATGGGTTAGAACGGAAAACAATGTAAACTTGCAGTTATATAGGTTGTGCAATTAATGTAACACAACTTCAAACAACCCTCAATTTTATATTTGCTCCAATCAGGTCAAATTTCAGATTTGTATCACTTGAATCTACTACATGCGTCTTTTAGAATTCTGCAATTTAAATTCTGATTCTTTAATCTAAATGCCACAGCCACGATACTATGATTACTGTTGTCTTTGGAATAAGAGCAACCATTTATGCTTGGGAGAATGTAGCGGTTTCTAGGATTGCAGCAGTAGAAAAGACATACCAGATATTTCACATGCCAGAAGAGGTTTATCACTGCAAAGGCAACGAAATTGAGCAGTATTTGAATCAGATCCACAAATCCCACCAGAAGACTCGCAAATAGTATAGGAATTTCTGTTGCTGTAATCATATCCAATATCAAAACCCTTTTTTAAAGCTTCTTGAACTGTCGCGTTTTTCCAGACAAAGAGGTCTCCAACAATCGCCTTATGAACCGGCATTGCTATTTTCAGCAGACTCATAACTCTTAGTCTCTCTGATTGAACGGAGGATTCTTGGGTATAATAAGCAGCAGGGATCCCCAGTAAGAGGGAGCATATCACAAGTAAAGTTAAACTGTCCACTGTCAGAAAGAAAAGGGCACCAGTAGTACAAATCCAGTGCTTTCATCAGTCACTGGGAAATAAAAACTAGGAATGATTCGAAGTTGTCTTAATCAATTTTTCAGGGCAAGCATCGTCCTTAAGATACAACCGTGCTATGGTCATTGACTGACTCAATTGACTGATGTTTAGCACAATAAAACTCAGATTGTTAATATTAATGTACAGGATATAGATTGCTTTCACACCTCAGCTCGAAGTCTTCATGGCCACAAAATTGAGGTCGGTTATCTCCCCAGAAAGGATAGCCAATGCCTTGTATATTTCCACACTTATAGCCGGAACCGCACTTTCTATTCCGTTCATCCGCAGCTTGTTCAGAAGTTGGGAAGGAGATGAACAAGAAAATGGAAACGATGAATTTATTCAGAAATGGTAGGTGTTTCATTATTAGATGAGTGCATGCTGCAATTTCTTACATTGATGAATGAGGATAATGGCACAGGTTTATTTAATTAATTTCGAATATTTGCTGGAGCGCGAACGAGGTTTGTAGCAATACGGCCGGTGCCTTGTACCCTTATATAACTCTCAATGAAGCATTCACGTTCACTTGTGATTTGTTTCCTCTTACCTTTAGTAGGGGTTCTTACTATGTGCATGAATCCTTCATGGATAACTCCCAGAGGCTAAGAAATACGTGTTTACTGAGCTTAGCGGTGCCATTTCGTAAGGTAACTATTGCAGAACTCTTTGCCCGAAACGAGACATTTTAGGAAGCTTTAAATGAAGGTTTTGATGTTGGATACAATTACACCGATAAGAATTCTTGTACCATCTGTCAGTCTTCTGGTGGGATATGTGGATCTGTCTCAGCTTCTCATCAATTTCGTTGCTTTTGTCGCGATGGACCTCATCCTCTGGCACTGTGAAAAATCCGGTATGTCTCGGCCTTAAGAAATAGAAATAAATGATATATCCTGATAAAAATAGTATCTTTGATAATGCAGGGCTATATATACTCAAGATTATTGTTCGACAACATTCAAGTATATTTCTTTGTCAACGCTTAATTACCTTGTACATATTAATTTGTGGCAGGCCCCAAATTCAAGCAGG
Source organism: Melia azedarach (assembly GCA_028052125.1). Classification (NCBI taxonomy): domain Eukaryota; kingdom Viridiplantae; phylum Streptophyta; class Magnoliopsida; order Sapindales; family Meliaceae; genus Melia; species Melia azedarach. The sequence continues at coordinate 12,804,664 of CM051401.1, read as the reverse complement.
TGTGACTTATCTTAGTCTCAGGTGCTTTGTTCAACTAAAAGAATTATATCACAATTCTAGTATATATTATTTCAATAATCTTCATAGTGTATTTTGCAAATAATATTTATTGTATTAATTTTCTCGACACAGGCATTGCCTTTGCCATGATCGCAATACTTGTTGTCGGCACCATTCTGATGACCTTAGCAAGAAAATCAATGGAAGATCAAAATGTTAAAGCATTTATAAAACAGTACACAACCTTAACTCCGAGGGCCCATAGCTATTTGGAGGTCAAGAAAATGACTAACTCATTTAAGGAAAAACTGGGCCAAGGAGATTTCAGTTCTGTTTACAAAGGAAAGCTAACAGTACGGCCGTCTTGTGGCAGTGAAGGTTCTCAACGCATCTAAAGGAAATGGAGAAGAATTTATCAATGAAGTTGCTAGCATTAGTAAGACTTCCCAAGTTAACATAGTCTTCCTTCAGGATATTCTTTCGGGGATAAACAGAGTGCTCTTGTTTATGAGTTTATGCCCTAACGGTTCTCTTGAAAAGTTCATAAACAATGGAATAACGACAGAAGTTGGTCATCACATGGGATGGGAAAAATTGTATCAAATTGCTATTGGGATAGCTCGAGGGCTTGAGTAATCTGCATCGAGGGTGTAATACAAGGGTTTTGCATTTTGACATAAAACCACATAACATTCTTTTGGATAAATTTATTTTTCCCAACAATCTCTGATTTTGGACTATCTAAACTATGCCTTAATAATGAAAGCAAAATATCAACTATGGAAGCTAGAGGAACTATGGGATATAAAGCTCCAGATGTGTTTAGTAGGAACCTTTGGAGTGGTTTCGCACAAATCCGATGCCTATAGCTATGGAACTGATGATTTTAGAGATGGTTGGTGCAAAAAAGAATGTTAATACAGGAGCAGGAAACAGCAGTGACATATATTTCCACATTGGATGTATAAGCGTCTTGAGCTAGGACAAGATCTGGGACTGACTGGAATTATGACTGAAGAGGAAAATGAGATTACAAGAAGAATGATACTAGTGGGTCTATGGTGTATCCAAAAAAATCCATCACACAGGCCATCGATTACTATGGTGATTGAAATGTTGGAAGGAAGCACGGAATCCCTGCAAATCCCTCCAAGGCATTTCGCATCATCTTCTCTCCAAAATTACAAATAGAGTACACTTCCGGTGCCACTTCAGTCTCAAGGTAGATTGTACTAGGTAATTTGTGTACAGTTATAAATTTACTTGAGCAAGATATGAACATAATAAAGTTTTCGTCGGTAATTTGCATTTAATAAAACAAAGAAGTATATTAAGTCAACTCCTGCATTCAAAATTCTATAATTCTACAGATTTATAAATTCAACTTTTACCTTAAACATGAATCAAACGGAAGAAAGAAAAAGAACATCACTTTTTTTCCGACAGAAACACATGTACCTGTATATAAATAAAAGAAACTTACACCTCTGATTAATTTATGTCATGACGTGGACATGGTGAAAGAATCTATCGGTGGTCTTGGAGGAGAAGATAGAAAAGGCGTTGGTGGAATTTGCAGGTCTTCAATGCTTAACTGCAACATTTCTATCACTTTGTTCATGGGCGGCCTATCTGATGGACGAGCTTGTATACACCACAAACCCACTATAATCATCTTCTTCGCAATTTCATTTTCCTCACTTGTTACAACACCGGGCAATTTAAATTCTTTGCTCTGCTCCACATGCCTGTAAACCCAATAAGGAAAGTATATCTCGCTGGAATGAGTGTCCCCAGCATCGAGGTTATTTTTGCATCCAACCAACTCTAGAATCATCATTCCATAGCTATAGACATCAGACTTGTGTGAAACTTCTCCAAAGTTTCTACTGAACACTTCTGGAGCAATATAGCCTATAGTGCCCCTAGCCTCCAAAATCGACACAATACTCTCTTTATTAAGGCACAGTTTAGCCAAACCAAAATCAGAGATCTTAGGACAAAAGTCTTCATCAAGGAGAATGTTCTGAGGTTTTATGTCGAAATGCAAAATCCTAGTGTTGCACCCACGATGCAAGTATTCAAGTCCTCTTGCGATTCCTATCATAATTTCATACATTTTCTCCCATCCCAAGTGCTGAGTAGACTTGGAATTATTTCCATTGTATCTAAATTTTTCAAGCGATCCATTAGGCATAAACTCATAGATTAGGGCTCTCTTGCTACCTTCCAAACAATAACCTAGTAATGTAACAACATTGACTATGTGATGTTCTACTAATGCTTGCGACCTCGTTAATGAAGTCTTGTCCGTTTCCTTTGGTTGTATTGAGGAGCTTTACTGCTACAAGATGACCATCTGATAACTTCCCTTTGTACACACCCCCAAAACCTCCTTGGCCAAGCTTATCTTTCAATGAGCTGGTCATTTTCCCAACTTCTGAAAAGCTGTACCTTTTGAGAGCTAGAGGTCCATTATTTCTAATGAACTCCTCAAGATCTTGATCACTCTTTGATATCTTTCTAAAACATGACATTGATGTAATTGGTGAGTTCTTCAGCCCTGAAAAAGAAAATAATTACTGATATGGTTGCTATCACTGCACTTATTCCTACTGCTAAACCTGTAAAAAAAAAAATGAAAAAAGTGATGAATCAGAATGGTGAAGAAATAAGTGATGTTCTTCCGAAAGCCCAAAGTGAAACCACAACATAAGCAAATTAAAACTGACATCGCCAATCTTCCACATTTATCTTACTCTCAATAAAAAATTCTAAATATTTTTTGAGAAAACAAATCAAGGGAGATATTGTACAGATCGCACTCCAAGAGTTTCCCCACTTTGTTTTCTCTCAATTGCAGAATGAAAAGATGAAAGAAAAGGACCTCTTGTCCAGTCCTTTATAGTTCAGTTAAAGAAAGATCAGAAAAACTGTCTTAAAGGTCTTTAACTACTTTCCCCCCCAGTTTGCTCCTCCTAACTAGGTTTAGATTACCTATAATCTTAAATTTGAACCACTCTCACCTCACCCTACACCAAGACTTGATTAATTTGATTAATTCTGATACTTTCATATCTTTGTTTCTGTTAATAATTTGATTAATTTTTATTTGCTTACACTGCTTTGGTGTGAATGAAGAATTACAATTTTATAGATACTAATTTTTGTTTCATAATTTGATTGAAAGAAAATTAATTAGATTCAAGACTATAAAGTATTATCCCTAAAAGGTTTTTATTGTTTTATATTCAAATTTTATCATGTTCTTGACTCTATGACGTCCAAATAGAATCTCCGATGACAGTATATCTATTTTCTACTTCTAGTCCACAAAACTGATAGTTTTACGAAAATAAAGATTTTGGTATTTTGAACAAAAAAATGCAGTGCAACACCGGATGAGTGTAATAATAATAAAAAAAAGTTCAAAACAATGAGGTAGGTATGTTACCTATGCCAAGCTTCAGCTTCAAGTTTGAACCATTGCCTGTAAAAGAAATAATTGGAGCCAATAAAGAGTTAGAACAGAAACACTCGCAATGATTTTAGCAAATTTCACGCACTACACACAATCCAAACAACTCCCAATCTAAGATTTGCTTGAATCAACTAGAAGTAACTGTGTTACTTGTATTTATACATTCATCCTTCAGATTTCTACAATCTAAATTATGATCTTTTATAAAATGCTACCGCCGCGATAATATCATTATTTGCTTACCAGTAATCGAAAGAGCATCATTTATGTTTAGGAGAATTTAGCGCCTTCTAAGAGTGAATTGTGTATAGAAATTTCAAGCGGAAAATCAAAATATTTGGAACAGAGGAAACAGAGGAAACAGAGGAAAATAAACCAAATATACTTTAACAGTGAAGCCAAGGACAAAGAACACGATATAATGCTAAGAAGATGAGCACAGGCATAATATGGGAAGGAAGGGTATGCACACCAGAAGGACAAGTACGCGTGTGAGGTTGATCACGGCAAAGACATACAAATTGCTCTGAAGACTGATTGGATCCGCATATTCCAAGTGAAGACAAACAATTGGAGCATGATGCATTATCTGCCCGATATTCGACCTCAAACCCTCGTTTCAAAACCTCAGTCACTCTTCCGGCCAAAAGATCATTAGTATTATTGACAGGGAGATCATCAGTCTTTAGAAAGGGTACTTTGATAACTTTTTTACATGAGTTGCTACGATTTTGAAGCAACGAGTCACCATTGATTATGTAAAACCCACTTATCGTATCTCCACGTATTGTGGTACAACTAAAATTGTTTTGTCCCAGCGACGACAACTCACCACTGCAAGCAAAAAATAAGCTGATGTTTCGAACGTTTGGACCGTAACTAAAGAGATTGTGGTTGATAATGGTTTCCTCCAACATTCCTGCTGAACAAAGACTATCGAGAAGATCATTTCGAGCGATGATCATTTTCTGTGCAAGCATATTTATATTTAAAACTTGAAAACTTTGATCTCCGAATAGAATGGTACTGTTCTGATTGTCATTACACTTGAGCTCGAATCCTTGGCGACCACAATACTGAGGTCTAATATTGTTTCCCCAGAATGGATACCACATGTCCCGAATTTGCTGCCCACAGGTGTATGGACGATTGCAAGCAGCGTACAGCTCATCTTCGTCACAATAAGATGACGGAATGGCGATCAAGATGCAGAGCATAGTGATGACAGAATAGAGAACAAGCGAAGGGAAGAAACGGATACTCATGATTTTGTAGAATTTAGATAATGGATAGAGAGACCATTGGTGTGGGTTTCATTTACTTATCTATGTATGATATGTATGCCCTATGGATCTAGATGTTGAAAGTGACAGTGAAGACTAAAGAAACTTGCCGGCTTTTTAAGAAGTGCACGCGTTTGAAAAATATGGACGCTAATATTGATTGTTGACTTCAACTTTTCGCTGCCAAGTAAAGCCACGTTAAGTGCTTCAAAGCCGAAGGTTTTGAACTATACTTCTAGGGTGAGTTTGGCCGCGCTTATTAACATTCCATAGTACTAAATTATGTATTTAATAAATTTTTCCTAATTAACCCTTTGAGTACTTAAGAGAATAGTACTTGTACAATTAATAAAAATTTTATTTTTTCTAATATATCTCTAAATAAATTTAAAAATTACATTTTTTAAAAATTTATTTTTTTGTTAAATAGATTTTAATTTAAATTATTATTATATGAATATATGATGAATTATATTAGATCTTTGGAGATATATTATTTATTATATTTTTTCTTTTTAGATGGATAAAATTATTGAAATTTATACATTATTTGTGTTCATAAAATTTATAATTTTATTTATATTTTAATGTTTAGTAAATAATTAATATTATTAAAATTGTAGTTATTTATATAACAAAAAAAATATTATTTTTTTAGATTATTAAAGTTGTAGTTATTTTCATAACAAATTTTTATTTAATTTTTTACAATTTTTTTATAAAATAAAAATGTTATATATATATATATATATATGTTTGTGTAGAATATTTATTTTTATTAAAAATATCGCTATATAAATATATTACTTATTTTAATATATGTCTATTTTAGTAATTTATCAATACAAAAAAAATTTAATTACACCTCCAAATACTTAATTTAGCACTAATAAGTACTGTTAAAGATTGTTAATAAATACTAATATTATTATTTAATTTTTAGCACTGTCAAACTGACCCTTAGCTTAATCTAATAGAGAACAATTCAAATTTCATTTAATGCATTTTCATGTATATGATAAGATGATTATTTACAAATAAAACTCCAGATTATGCCTAAAATCAAGGGAGAATGTCTGATTCCCCTAATATTTAGGTTAATATTCTATTTATCCCTTTAAGTTTCGATTTTGCCTTTTAGTAATTCAAATATTTTCAGTTTTGTCATTTAGTAATTTAAAACCCTTAGCATTGCACCAAATGTATATATATAATAAATTATTCAATCTTTAATTAATAACTTTTTCTGAATATATATAAAATAAATTCTATAGATAATATTTTTTTAATTTATAATTTTAAATAATTTTATAATTAATAAAATTTAAAAATATTTTGAATTTAAAATTATTATTATCATTAAATTATAAATTTTTTAAATTAAATTTGAAATTAATAATAATTTCAAAATAATTCTAATTTTACAATAAATTAGATTTTTTTCCTTAATGTAAATTTTTTAAAATTATTATCATTAATGAGGATTTTAGAATAATTTTATTTTTATAATAAATTAGATTTAATTTTAAAATTATTTTATAATATTTATAAAATTATTTTTATTATATTAATAAAAATAATTTTTATTTTTAATAGAATTTATTGTATACTTTAAAAAGAAATATTTATTAAAGATTAGAAAAAATATCAATAATATAGAGGAAATGGGACATTCTCCCTAAAATCAATAATCGAACAAAGAAGGAAAAGTATACGTAAAATTTATTTCCAATATTTGTCATGTGAACCATGTGGTTGAAGAATGTATTGGAGGTCTTGGAGGAGAAGATAGAAAAGGCATTGGTGGGATTTCTAAAGTTTCAACGCTTCCTTGCAACATTTCTACAACTGTATTGATGGACGGCCTACCCCTTGGACTAGTCTGTATACACCACAATCCCACAATTATCATCGTTTTTGCAATTGCATTTTCCTCGCTGGTTACAATACCGGGCCATTCAAATTCTCTGCCCTGCTCGACATGCCTGTAAATCCAATGTGGAAAATATAACTCACTCGAATTGCTTTCCTCCCGCATCAAGGCTTTTCCTGCATCCAACCATTTCCAGAACCATCACCCCATAGCTATAGACATCTGACTTGTGTGAAATAGACCCAAAGTTTCTGCTGAACACTTCTGGAGCAATATACCCAATTGTCCCTCTAGCCTCCAGCATTGATACGATACTCTCTTTTTTAGCGCAGAGCTTTGGCAGCCCGGAATCAGAGATCTTAGGACTAAAGTCCTCATCAAGAAGAATGTTATGAGGTTTTGTGTCAAAATGCAAAATTCTAGTGTTGCACCCACGATGCAAATATTCAAGTCCTCTTGCTATTCATGTAACAATTTCTGACATTTTTTCCCATCCCAACTGCTGAGTGGGCTTTGAAGTATCTTCATTGTATATGAAGTTTTCAAGTGATCCATTGGACAAACTCATATATAAGAGCTCTCTTGCTACCCTCTAAACAAAAGCCCAATAATTGAACCACGTTAACATGTGATGTTTTACTAATGCTCGCGCCCTCGTTAATAAAATCTTGTCCTTTTCTTTTGGAAGTATTGAGGAAGCTTTACTGCTACAAGACAACAGTCCGCTAACTTCCCTTTGTACACACAACCATAACCTCCTTGGCCAAGCTTATCTTTGAATGAGTTGGTCGTTTTCTTGACATCTGAAAAGTTTGTACCATTTGGGAGCTAGAGGTCCATAGTTTCTAATGAAGGCCTCAAGATCTTTATCACTCTTTGCTATATTTCTAAAACAAGACGAGTTCTTGGATCTGAAAATGCAAATAATTAGTGATGCAGTTGCTATCACTTCCTACTTATTCCAACAGCAAAACCTGTCCAAAGATGAGTGAAAATGGGATGAATCAGAACGGTGAAAAGATAAGTGATGTTCTTCCAATAGCACGTGGTGAAACCCCAACATAAAGAAAATTTGAAGGACAAAAAGTAAATAACAAATAGAGGCCAGAGATATTAATTTTTTGCAATCCGGGCAGAAATTCACGATGTCCCCCTATCTTTACGGTGAATAAAAAATTCTGAACATTTAGGAAAGCAAGCACCCATGGCGTAATGGTTAGGGCTTCTGACTTCAAATCAGGCTATTGTGGGTTCGAGGCCCACTTGGTGTGTTCCCTCATGCAATAGCAATTTTAGTTTATTTCAATAATTTGATTGAAACAAAATTAATTAGATTCAAGATTAAATGTATTATCCTACGAGAGTTTCCCTCAAAATATTTCCATTTTTTCATAAAAATTATCATGCCCTTGCCTGTATGTGGACCAAATAGAAATTCTGTTTGCACTGTGTCTATTTTCAACTACTAACTGTGCTAGAGGACGAGTAGATACCTCAGCTGATATTTTATTTTGATAAGAATAAAGATTTATTTTAACTATACTAACTGCGCTAGAGGACTGAGTAGATACCTCAGCTGATATTTTATTTTGACAAGAATAAAGATTTTGATATTTTGAACAAGAAATAAGTGCAACACCAGAAGCATAGGGAAAAGAACGGGTAAAAGAATGGTTTCTTACTGACAACCTCAATTGAATAAATTTTTTAACTCTTAAATACAAGTAAAAGTAAAGGTAGACCGTGCTAAAATTTTAGATTTGAGGTTGACTGATTCAAAAATTCATAACAATTTTTATAAAACTCCAAAAATCACAAAACGTTATAGAATATTAATAGAAATGTATACAAACCAATATGTCCAATTTTTAGAATATTTGAAGATTCTTTTGTTGGTTAAATAAATATATAATTTCATACCTACAACAAAAATTGTTGTTTTTCAGAACAATAGGGCAATGTTTGAAAAATAATTAAAATTTGATTTCTCTGAATGATTGTAACAAAATAAAATTTTAAAAATCTATTACTGAATTTAGTTTAATGTTATGAAAAGATTATTAATAAAATATATATGAAAATCTATATTTTAATTATCAATAAATAAACTATTTAGATAACTCTGTAAAATCTTAATTTTAATACTTATCAATTAATTCTCAATCAATAATCCGTAACATATGATTAACAACATCTAAAATCATGAAAGAGATATAATTTAATATCCAAGAAAACTTAACTAAAAGATATTTGAATAGATAATAGATTACATTTTTTTTCTTGTGTTTTTCTTTTTGATTTCCTCTCTATTCTTTTTCTTCCCCTTGATTTCTCTGTTCTTTCCTTTTTTTTTGTTTTCCTACGGCACAAGAGTATAAAAACTATCGCTGTAGATTCACTTAACATAAAATGTCACCATATTTAAAATACCACTCAACTCCCTTGACTTTTTTATATTTTTTACCCAATAAAATTCTTATTATCCAATAATTCTATTTTTTAAAAGTTAAACGTATTCATCCATAATAAATAAATTCCATAAAAAATAAATATGTTTCTCTTATAAACTCTAATATTTTATATTCTCAGTATAATATAAGTATTGGTATATCTATATATACGCTTTCCCATAAATAACAAAATTCGGGGTATTACACTCAAACATTAAAATAAAGAATAATCATAGCCTTACAAAAAGACTAATTATAAACCAAACTTCCTAATCAAATAATGCTTAATTATTTAGCACAATAATACTTAATTATTTAACATTCTACCAACCATAAGAAGCTTCTATGACTTGGGTTTTGATTAGTAATTTGGGCTGGGATTGTTTCTTAACATGGAATACTGGGTATTCTACCTCCATAAACAAAAAACTGATATTAAAGTATCGAATTATGCCTTATAGTGCAACCAACGTTGAAGAACATGTTATATTACCAAAAAGATGAGCATAAGGGCAATATGGAAAAGGAAAAGCATATTAGGGATAAGTACGAGCCTGAGCTTCATCACAAAAAAGACAAACAAATTCTTTGAAGACAGATTAGATTAGCAGCATCTCAATGTATTTAACTATTTGGTTGGTAAGATCTAGCAGAATAACACGACGAATAATAAGTCAACTCTTGTCATTCCAAAATTCTAGATTTCTAATTTTTTAAATGCAAGAGTTTATCGCCACTCAGGTCTTGGTTGAGTGATTGAAAGACCTGAGTTCAAGTCCTCTCAAGAGATCTTTGGGAAGGTGCATCATATGTAAGAGTAGTATGTGAGAGTAGATTTCGGGGGTTGGTAGCTAGATCTTGGGAAGACTTCTGGTAGACCTTGGGATCCCCTATCCTTGGGATAGGTCTGTTGGAGAGTAGACCTTGAGAGGACTTTACTGGTAGACTTTAGTAGGACTTTTCCTTATCCTTAGGAGGGGTCGAGGACTGGATAGTAGATTTTAGGTGTGGGTAAATCTTAGGAAGACTTTTTCTTCTAGTAATGGTAGATATCTCTCAGTCCCATGGGTATATGAGGATAGATTTTAAGGGTGAGTAGACATTGGGAGGAGTTTCCCTATCTTTGGCAGGGGTAGAGAGTGGACAAACATTAGGACTTTAGATTAGATTTTGGGAGTAGATAGACCTTGGGAGCACTTTCGAATGCCCGCTATAAGGATAGACAACGTTATGGATTTTCCTACTATATGAGAAGCCCTTCTTGTGTCTATGAAAGTAGATTTCAGGGGTGGTTAGACCTTGGGAGAACTTTCCAATATCTATGTGACAATAGACATCCCCATGTATAAGGGTGGATTTCAGGAGTGGGTAGAGTATTGGAGGACTTTCTCTTACATTTGAGGATGGGTAGATATCCTTGTATGTGAGGATAGACATAGAAGTTGAGTGATGTTATATGTAAAAATTCAGCTATTACTTTAAAGAGGAGTACAAAAACTGAAAAATAGCACGGTGATGTATAGGGGGTAGACAGTCTTTCCCAAGTATGTGAGGGTAGATGTATGTAGGGATAGATTATGGGGATAGACACGACTAATAATATAAATAGGAATTCAGCTATTACTCTAAACAAGAGTCTAGTCAAGAAAAAAAAATATTGATTGTTTTGCCAACACAAGTACAAGGATAATAAAAGAAACTTTTATATATAAGAATTCAGCTGTTAGTTTAAACAAGAGTGCAACCAAAGGACAAAAAATAGGCTATGTATTTTCCCTCTATACGAGGGTAGATATCCTCATCTCTATGAGAGGTTTCGAATTTGGTAGTGCACAGGATTAGTAATATATTAGTATTTCAAATATACATACATATATAAGAATCCAGCTATTACTTTAAACAAGAATCCAAGCAAAGAACGAAAAATAGATGAAAAATAGGCACTGTTTTGCCAACACAAGCACAAGGACAATAAAAGAGATAAATATACATACAAAAATACATCTATTTATATAGTTCATTTATCATTTCATGACAGGGAAGAGGTGGAAGAATATATATCTAGTCTTGGAGGAGAAGAAAGAAAAGGCTTTGGTGGAATTTGCAGGTCTTCAATGCTTAACTGCAACATTTCTATCACTTTATTCATAGGCGGCCTATCTGATGGCCGAGCCTGTATACACCACAGACCCACCATGATCATCTTCTTAGCGATTTCATTTTCCGCACTAGTTACAACTCCAGGCAATTTAAATTCTTTGCCCTCCTCCACACGCCTGTATACCCAATATGGAAAATATATCTCGCTGGAATTACCGTCTCCGGCATCAAGATTATTTTTACATCCAACCAATTCTAGTATCATCATTCCATAGCTATAGACATCAGACTTGTGGGAAACTTCTCCAAAGTATCTACTGAACACCTCTGGAGCAATGTAGCCAATTGTACCTCTAGCCTCCAACATCGAAACAATACTCTCCTTATTCAGGCAAAGTTTTGCCAATCCAAAATCAGAGATCTTAGGACAGAAATCTGCATCGAGAAGAATGTTATGAGGTTTTATGTCCAAATGCAAAATTCTAGTGTTGCAACCACGATGCAAGTATTCAAGCCCCTCTCGCTATTCCTGCAATAATTTCGTACATTTTTTCCCATCTCAAGTGTTGAGTAGACTTTGTAATATCTCCATTTTCTATAAATTTTTCAAGTGATCCGTTAGGCATGAACTCATAGATAAGAGCTCTCTTGCTATCCTCGAAACAGTAACCTAATAATGTGACGACATTAACATGGGATGTTCTACTAATGCTTGCAACTTCATTGATAAATTCTTGTCCATTTCCTTTGGAAGTATTTAGTAGCTTTACTGCTACAAGACTACCATCTGGTAACTTCCCTTTGTACACACTGCCATAACCTCCTTGGCCAACCTTATCTTTAAATGAATTTGTCATTTTCTTAACATCTGAATAGATGTACCTTTTGGGAGCTAGACTCCCATAGTTTCTAATGAAAGCCTCAATATCTTGATCACTCTTTGATATCTTTCCACAAGAGACCTTTAATAGAATTGATGAGATCTTCTTCCATCTGTAAATGCAAACAATTATACAGGCAGTTGCTGTTCCAATTATTCCAGCAGTGAAACCTGTCAAAAAATGAGTGAAAAGGTGATGAATACCGTTGGTGAATAAATAAGTGATGTCATTCCCAAAACCCATGTTGAAACCAGAACATAAGAAAACTTTAACAGAGATCGCCCATCTTCTTCATTTACTAACAAAAAATTAATGACAAGAAGTAAAATGAAAATGAGTAACAGTATCTGCAGACTTCAGTATCCCTATTATTTTAAATTGTAGAAGATTATACCAATTTCAAGCCTACAGGATTCAAAGTAATATCAGAGTTGGAATAAAATAACAAAACAAAAGAAATCTGTAGGAGAACATAGGATTTTATGTGCTTTAGCCGTTCCTACATGCACTGAGAGAACAGCCAGGAAAGACTGCACTAACTCATGAAAGAAATTGTATCAGAGAATGATCAGATTACAGAGAACCCTTCCAAAGTTTTCCTCACTTTGTCTTCTCTCAATTGCAAAATGAAACTGATGATACCAAATTGTCAACATGTTTGACAGCCTTAACAACTTTTCCCTTCAAGCCTGCTGCCTCCTCAGCATGTTTAGGTAACTCATCTTAATTTAAACCACTCTCACCTACACCATTATGAACGTCCTGTTATCTTTCTTTCTTTTAATAGTTTGATTGTTTAACTTGCTTGATATCATATTTTACACAGCATTATGTGAAATGAAGAATTACAATTTTATAGAAACTAATTTTCGTTTATTTGAATAATTTAATTGAAATAAAGTTAACTAGATTCAAGATTAGATGTATTATCCTAAAAGAATTTCCCTAAAAAAATTTCAATTGTTTTATGTTTAAAAATTAACATCCTTTCGCCTGTATGTGGACCAAATAGAATTTCTTGTTGCACTGCGTCTGTTTTCAACTACTAGTCCTCAAATCTCAGCTAGAGGATGAGCATTCCACAAGTAAATTTTGAGCAAGAAATGAAGTGCAACACTGAAAGCATAGGGAAAACGACAGGTAAAAAGAAAACGAGGTAGTTATATTACCTACAAGAAGCTTCACCTTGATGTTCCCTTGATTGGCTGTAAAAGTTAAAATTCGAGCCAATAAATAGTTAGAAAACAAACTGAAGTTAATTGCAGATATTCGGTTATATGAAATTCATGCACTAACACTCAATTCAAACAACCCTTACTTTCAGATTTTCTCTAATCAGCTCAATTTTCAGATCTGTATCAGGTGTATAGTTTAATTTCTGATTCTTTAATCGAAATGCTGCAGGCTGCGATATTATGAGTACTGCTTACTAGGAAGGCCAAGTGCACCATTTATGTTTGGGCCAGTGTAGCAGTTTCCAGGATTGTATTGTGAGTTTCAGGCAGAAAATCAAACTATTTGGAACAGAGGAAACAGAGTAAAGAGCCGATTAGACATATTCAACTAAAAGAAGTCTCATTCAGAGAATAGCTAGAATCTCATCTCAAAGTTCAGGCAATGGTACATGAAAAATATTATTATCAGGTCAATACATATCTACTACAAGCGTCATTCAGAATTATGTATTCTAAATTCTTGTGTGTGATCTGATGGCAATGGTAGAAAAACTATGATAGTGACGCCCGAAAACTCCAGAGATAATAATTTATTTTTGGGAGATTCTAGCAGTTTCTAGAGTTGTATATAAAAAAAAGGGGCAAAACTGCAACAATTATTTTGGTGCAGGGAAACAGAAGTAAAAGCACCCAGAATAAATGGTAGGAAAAAGAAAATAATGAAAGAAGCAAGTCAACAATATCTTTACATCATATCTTGGCAAATTAGTAATTCATTTTAGTTTCTAATTTGAAATATTAGTTCTAGCTCTCCAAACAGAGAACTGAAAGTGAAATAACCCAAATATACATTAGTAGTGAAGGGAAGGACAGAAAACATGAACAGGAAATGATATAATGCTAAGAACACAGAGTTTATAAGGGTAATATGGAATGGAAGGATATCGATACCTTAAAGACGTATACGCATGCAAGGGCAAACGGTGGGAGAGCCACCTAGTCCCTCCTCCAGCCACTAAAACATTTATTTTTTAATATATATTATCAATTTAATCCTTTAAATTATATTTTTATTTTTTTGACTACGAATTTTGAATCATTTCATGTTAGTCCTTTAAAACATTAATCTTACTCCTCGTGCGCAAACACACGTAAATTATCCTGAAGACTGATTGAACTCTCATATTCCACCAAGACAAACACCCAATATCCCACATTGACTTGTAAATTTTATAAATATTTATATATAAAAATACTCGCAATATGAATTAACAAGGTACTATAGAAAGTCCTCCAAATCTGCAGCTTTGTTCAGAAAGCGTCTGGCCTTTACAAAAGATCATTAATTGTCGAGAGAAGGCTCAGCCAGTAGAAATTGTACTTTGATAATTGGCTTATTATATTTTTTTTCTAACACATATGATGAGGTATAAACCTAAGAGAGATTATTATTTTGATACCTTAACGACATTTGCTCTAAACCTAAGAAAGGAATGTCTTCGTTGCATATATGTTTGATAGTTAATTGGCGACTTAATTCTTTTATACCTTTATCATGGTGTAAACCTAAGACTTTTGAGAGATAATAAATTATCACGGGGAACACGAAGATACTTGCATAGCGCCTTAGCGTGCTAATTTAAGCGAGGAAGTTGGGCAAAACATCTGGTGCTTCATTGATTTGTTCTCTATAATTCACCAAGGATTTCTCATGACACCAAAAATGCCATCAGCAAGGAAAGCATTTCTCTGGAAAAGTTATGGCACAACATGAACATGATGTCTCTAGCTCAAAACCTCGTTCCAAAGCCTCAGTCAATTTTCCAGCGGCCAAAAGATCAAGTAGGGAGACGAGGATCAGTGTTCAGGTAGAATAGGGGACTTTGACTAACGCTGTTACATGAGTCGCTACGATTTTCCAACCGCCAGTCCTCGTACCCATCGATTGTGTAAAAGCCAGTTAATTTTTCAACTTTTGAGGGAAAGTAAAATTGTTTAGACCCAAAGTCGACAAATCACTACCTGAAAACTAAAGAGATTGTGATTTATAAAGGTTAATTTCATTGAACATTCCAGCAGGAGAAGGACTACCGAAAAGATCAATCTCGAGCGATGATCATTGGTTGTTGAAGCAGATTAATTTATAAAACTCAAAAATGTTGATTTCCGAATTCAATGATTGTATTCTGATTGCCAAGACATTTAAGCTAGAATCTCTCCAAAATGGATACCAGATGTCCTTGAGATCCTCTCCACGAGTGTAAGATGATGAAATGGAGATCGAGATGCAAAGAATTGCGAGGATGGAATGGAGAACAAGCGAAATGCTGAGATGGCTGCTCATGAATTTTGTTCAGTTAATGTCATGGAGAGAATAACAAGACTTGGTAAGATATGAGGTCTTTTTCATTCGTACAAACATGGCAATGGTGGAAAAATGACGAAAGCGACCGGTGGAAATTTTATGATGTAAACCGAGAGACTAATTATTTTGACGAAGGAATAAAATAAAGGTGAACCCCATTTGAATTTTCCACGAGAGGGACAGAGATGGCCGCTGACTCAGACTTTTATGGTTGGTTGAATGCAAAGTGGGCGAGACAAGTAATAAATGATGGCCAGAATTCCATTTATATGAATTTCCATTTCCAGAAGTCCCCTGGCCCCCTCAATTGTAGGTACAAGGAAATTGCACAATTGATCCAAGTGTTTTCATTAATTAAGTTAGGTGAATTAAGAGCAATTAGAAAAATGGTAAACTCGCTATAGCCATCATATTTTCCACGTCCTTCAACTAAATGGGCTTTTGATAAAACATATATACTCAGAGTCATGAGGCAAGGGAAGGAAAATAAGGGTTCCTAAAATGACAAAGACCCACAAGTAATAAATTATTTTAATTGACATGATTGATATGATATTAATCAACAAGCAACCAACCTTTTCTGTTAGACTTGATGATCTTAAATAATAATGTTAACTTAAAACGTTTGGGTTAAACAATTACTTAATACAATATTAAACTAAAAGCTCTCATTGGTCTTAGCTCTATTCATATATATTGCATCTATACGTCACTTTGAACAAAACACATCAAAATCTCATCAATGTTATGTTCCCTAACTTAAGTGGCGGGGGGGGGGGGTCCAGGCCCTACAAAGATATTTTAGAGGAATAATAAAGTTGTCTAATTTTATGCAGATTTTATTATTAAACCCCCTGAAATTAAGTGTTTTCATAGTATGGTCTGCAAATAGGCAATTCCTAATTCCCAATTACGCCCTCCATCAATTGCTCCTAAATAACAAACTACACAGTAGATTGGGAGAGACTAGAAAAATTAAGATGTATATAGATCTATTCATAAAAAGTTAAAAAAAGAATCATGCATACCTTTGCCACATTTGGTTGAATAAGGTTGATCCGGGCAAAAGCAAGTGAATTCATTAAGAGTCCTCTCATATCCACATTTCCCACCTGAATCGAAGCACTCGAAGCATTCCTCGGCGTCTAAATTCCATTTCACCTCAAAACCTTCTTTTATAACTTCTTCAAGAGTCATTGAAAAATTAATAAATCTTTGAATAGAAATATCCAGGACTGGCAACGAGAGACTGACATTGCATCTCGTTGACATTTCATGACCTGTAAGTTTCGGTGCAGTGAAGTAAATATCAACAACCTCGTCATTTATCGGACAAGAAAACTTGTTATGTGCCCGATATTCGGTCGGATCACATTCGTAAAACAAGGTGGCATATTCGTCTTCGTCTGTAATGTTGAAGAATTCACTGACATTGAAATTAATGTTGACAAAGCTTTTAGGACAGATGCTCGACCGGTAATCTGTTCTCGCAATCTTCAGGATTTGATATTCATAACTGATGTTGATGACATGATATTTCTGGGATATGATATCTATGGTGACGTTATCTCCCTCGCAATCAAGTTTGAAGGCAGGATGCCCACAATATTCCGGTTGGCCGTTTGTCCAAAACGGGTAGCCAATATTTGTGAAGTTGCCACAGCTGAAAGATTTAGAGCACTCGTCATATCCATCATAGGCACAAACATATTCTGGAAAGAGTACGGACAGTAAGAGATTGGTGATAAAGAAGAGAAGGGAGATTTGGAAAATAGTGGAAGTGGAACTCATGATCCACAGAAACTTGAGATGCAAATGGTTGTCAAAGGATGAACACTAGATAATAAGTGAATGGAACTTTTCATTCAAAGAGCAGATTTTAAAAGATGTTAATTCAATAATTATCACTATAATAATAAAAAAAAAGTAGAAAGTTTTGAGTAAACGGTCCACCTGCCATACTGTTCAACTCTTACTTGTTTTAATTAACTGTTTTTCTAATTCTAGTTTACTCTCTATTCTCTCTCAATCTAACATCAACAAAAGAAAACAAAATATTCTCTCTCCGCAAAGAATGTATATATTAATGTTAAAAATTAAATTATTTCACGAGTAAACGCGAATCGCTTTCATGTAAATTAAAAAATATATTAGATTGTCAGAACCTTTAATTTGACTCAAAATTAAAATTATTGGAGGAAGACGCGTGGTATTTGAAAGAATTTAAATACTTAGATTCTTTCTTAATTCTTACTTTCTTATCTTCATTTAAAACTTAAATGTTACTCTTCAGAATTCTAATAATACAAAACCTTTTTAAGAGAAAATTTTTATAATTGATATTTTATTGTCTTCTATAAGATCAAACTAAATTAATTTATAATAAAGATACCAAGTTTAATAAACCGAAAGAAAATATAATATTAAATTTTGATATTTTTAAAAAATTTTGAGGGGGAGACCATTAAAACTAATGTGTGAGAGTCATTAAAACTATAGTATAGAGTTATAGAGTAAGAGCGATTGCATGTGGTATACTGCACATATTCGTTGCAATAAGATGATGGAATGGCAATCAAGACGCAGAGAATTGAGGATAGAATGGAGAGCAAGCGAAGGGCAGAGATGGCTGTTCATGATTTTGTACAATTAAGGTCACGGAGAGAGCAACAAGACTTGGTAAGATGTGGATTTTTCCATTCATATGAAGATGGCAATGGTAGAGAAACATTTCAAAGAAGAACAATTTGAAGAAAGCAATGGTGGAAATTTTTTAACATAAACTAAAACAAGAGACTAGTTGCTTTGACGAAGAAATAAAATAAAATGAATTTTCCACGAGAGGGACAGAGATGGCGAGTAATAAATGATGGCCAGAATTCCATGCATATATATATGAAATTCCCTTTCTTACAAGTCCTCTGGCCCCCTCAATTGTAGGTACGAGGAAATTGCATAATTCATCCAAGTGTTTTCATTAATTAGCTAGGTTTGGTGAATTAAAAGCTATTGGAAATTTGGTAAACTCACTTGTCGCTATAGCCATCATATTTTCCATGCCTTTAACTAAGTGGGCTTCTGATAAAACATAAATATATATATATATATTATTAGTTAGATATTTTCTAAGAGTATACGTAATTACTTGTATAACACACACCAAAAACAGCACTGTGTAGCGTAAAAGTCAGTTATCTCTCCACGTTGTAAGTGACAACTAACTCATCACGCCAATCATAGTATAGGCTGATATTGCCAACGTTCCGAATGTAACTGAAGAAGAGTGCGGTTGATAATGGTTTTCTGGAATGTTATGGGAAAGGTACTAACCAAAGGATCAGCTCGGGCAATAGTCATTATTTGATCAAGGCCAGAGAAAAAATAGCAATGGCTGCTAAAGTGTTCACTTGGACATTTCAGATGAAGAGAGAGAAAACGTAAAAGTTCTGCTACTGTCGTCTGGTTAACCAAGTAATCATTTCTACCATACATATATTTATTTAAAAATTTCAGTCATAAGTACATTTATTTAAAAATTGTGAGACAAGTTGGTAATGAAATACATCTGTTCTAATTTTAATAAACAATCGAAGCAGGACCAATATATTTTAAACTGTTTCAAAAAATTTATGATGTGAACCCAGTGATGATAGTGAGAAAAGATAAGCAGTTCTGATACTTTCCAGGCGCCTGAATCAATATGGGTAAATGTACTCAACAGTACCTTCAAAGACAAAATAACTTCATTTGCCTATTTGTTTAGGCAGATGTATACTAGATTTTCCACTTCACAAAGAATTATTAGGTCCTTGGCAAGTAAACTAAAGAATAGCTGAGTCACGTAAAGACAACTATTACTAGCAATTCTCTTTATAGAATTTGTGGCCTATATTTAATAACTGGCATATTATATTGGGTACGCTAATGGAATTGAGAGTGAAGTTCACTTCCGCTTACGATATTATGTCTGTATATGTATGTAAGTATATTGTACCGGTTTTCTATGGGTCGACTCGACCTGAGATTAGTTTAAACTCGACCCAAAATTCAGAGTATGTATTTGAGGGTTTGGGGTAAATTATGTACTGTTCTTTATCTTCATTCTTTGTGAAATTCAAGCTCTCTCTCCCACAATTTTTCCTATGACATTTTTAGAGATTTTTCATATAAATTCGGTGTTGTTTGTGATTGTGTTAGTTTTCTGTTTGCTTATTTGCTTGATTTTTCATGATGCTCTGTATAATATGCAGCACCATGAAGTCGAATAAGAGCTTCCGGCATCGTCATGTTTTTCCAGTCAAAGAGGCGTTCAACAGTTAGATAATAGTCAGACTCTTGTGTAGAAATATTAATTATATTCATGCACTAATTTGTACAACATACAACTGTTACACACAGAAATCATACACCATTCACACCAAAACACAATCTCACACAAATCTTACTCAACTCATTAAACTAACACATACATTTACATTTCACAACACCACACTTTTGACTCAATGACTCATTTCCTACTTAGTCCCAAATTCTCTCCAAGTACTCTACACTTAATAGAAGTCATTCTACCACAATCTGCCCACTGGAAAGGAAACGAAACTTCCTTTATATCCTGCACTATGTTGGTTAACAATTTCACGTTTCATTATTAAACTATTAATAGTTTATAGAATAAATCTATTCCGGTGTTAAATTTGTGATTGGATGAATTTCACACGTTAAAAAACTTGTGGAGGAAAATGGAAAATTATAGAGCAGAGATCTAGGATAGATTTTCAACATCTCTATACCCGAGGGAAAGCTAAGTTCAAGTGCTTCAAGGTTAGAAACCAGAGATTTTGAACTATGCTTTTTCCTTAATCTAAAACAGAATGATTCAAAGTTGACTTATTGAGCGTTCATGACAATGAAAAGATGGTAAATTTCAATAAGACTTTACAGATATCCGTAAAATCAATAATCAAACCAATGAAAGAAAAGTATGGATAAAATTTATTTATAATATTTGTCATGACAATGATGTCGTGGAATAATATATTGGCGGTCTTCGAGGAGAAGATACGAAAGGCATCGGTGGGATTTCTAAGGCTTCAACGCTTCCTTGCAACATTTCAATCACTGTATTGATGGACGGCCTATCGGACGGACGAGTCTGTATACACCACAAACCCACAATGATCATCTTCTTTGCAATTTCATTTTCCTCACTGGTTACAACGCCTGGCCATTCAAATTCTCTGCCCTGCTCGACATGCCTGTAAATCCAATGTGGAAAATATAACTCGCTTGAATTACTTTCTCCAGCCTCAAGGTTTTTCCTGCATCCAACCATTTCCAGAACCATCATTCCGTAGCTATAGACATCTGACTTGTGTGAAACATTCCCAAAGTTTCTGCTGAACACTTCTGGAGCAATATACCCAATAGTCCCTCTAGCCTCCAGCATTGATACAATACTCTCTTTGTTAGGACAGAGTTTTGCAAGTCCAAAATCAGAGATCTTGGGGCAAAAGTCCTCATCAAGAAGAATGTTATGAGGTTTTATGTCAAAATGCAAAATTCTGGTATTGCAACCACGATGCAAGTATTCAAGCCCCCTTGCTATTCCTGTAATAATTTCGTACATTTTTTCCCATCTCAAGTGCTGAGAAGGCTTTGTAGTTTCTCCATTGTATATAAATTTTTCAAGGGATCCGTTAGGCATGAACTCATATATAAGAGCTCTCTTGCTATCCTCCAAACAATAACCTAATAATGCAACAACATTAACATGGGATGTTCTGCCAATGCTTGCAACTTCATTGATAAATTCTTGTCCATTCCCTTTGGAAGTATTTAGGAGCTTTACTGCTACAAGACGACCATCTGGTAGCTTCCCTTTGAACACACTGCCATAGCCTCCTTGGCCAAGCTTATCCTTGAATGAATTTGTCATTTTCTTAACATCTGAATAGATGTACCTTTTGGGTAGCTAGAGGTCCACAATGTCTAAGGAAGGCCTCAATATCTTTGTCATTCATTGATATCCTTCCACAACAGGCCTTTACTAGAATAGATGAGATCTTCTTCCATTGTATTCAAAATAATTGTCATTCCAAGAAATGCAGCAAAAATACCTGTCAAAATAACAAAGTGACCAACCAGATGGTGAAGAAATAAGTGATGTGTGCTTTTATGGAACCAACAAACAAGAAAATCTATAAGCCTAAAATCGCTGATTTGCCTGATTCGCTACCAAAAATTGATAACAAATTAAAGGACGAGGAAAAGGGTCAGCACTTCAGACTGCAATTGTCTCTATTATTTAGTGCAATTTCGGAACACGATTAATGCAATTTGAAACTTTCCAAGAATCAAAGTAATATCAGATATGAAACGAAACAACAAAACAAAGAAAATCAAGAGCATAGGATAGGATTTTGCATGTCCAGCCGTGCCTAAATGCACTTCGCTAATCCAGGAAAAGAATCCACTATATCCTCGTTACTGTCAATAAAACTTTCTATACACTTTTTCAACAAATAAATTGTGGAGAGAATAATCGGATTACACACAATCCTTCTGAAGCTTACCTCTCTTTGCTTTTTCTTAATTGCAGATTCAGAATATGAAACTAAAAGACAGTCCAGTTTCCAGCTGTTTGATGGTTAGTTACAAGAGATCAGAAAAACTCCACCTCACCATGTTTAGGCTAACCTCTCATCCTAATTTTCTGTTAATAATTTGATTAATTTCTATTTGCTTAATATCATAATTTACTCAACTAGTCTGAAATGAAAAATTGCAACTTTACAGATACTGATTTTTGTTTCTTTCAATAATTTTATTGAAAAAAAATTAACTACATTCAAGATCAAATGCGTTATCCCTAAAAAGGGTTTTTCCCTCCAAAGATTTTCCTTGCTTTTTATTTAGATATGATCGTGCCATTAGAATCTCCGGTTAGACACATAGGAGGACGAGCACACCACAACTGATAGGTTTGATGAGAATGAAGATTTTGATATTTTGAACAAAAAATGCAGTGCAACACTTACTGAAGCAAAAGAAAGATGAAAAATGAGGTACTCATGTAATTTACCTATGCCATGCTTCAGTTTGAATTTCGGACTACTGCCTGTAAAAGTAATAATTCAAACCAATAATGAGTTAGCAGGGAAAAATATGTAAATTGCAGTTATATGGTCGTGCAATTAATGCATTAACACTTAATTCAAACAAAGGGTTTCATGTTGCTCGAATCAGGTCAAAGTTCATATCTGAAGATTGATTGGATCCGCATATTCAACATGAAGAAAAACACATCGTACAGGAATCATTGTCTCTACGATAATACTCTACCTCAAATCCTTGTTTCAGAACCACAGTTAATCTTCTGGACAAAAGATCGTTAACGTTAGGAGGATCAGCCTGTAGAAGGGGTATTTTGATAACTCTATTACATGAGCCCTACGATTTTCAAACAACGAGACTCCATCGATCGTGTAAAAGTCAGTTATCTGTTCTGTCTAACAACTAAAAAAATTTTTGACCAACTGACATCAACCAAAAATTATACTGTAATCCAAAAATCTATGTAAAAGAAAAACCTTGTCTTTTATTTTTCTAACATATATATAATTGGGTAAAAAGAAAGGCATCCAGCAAACTATTTAATTTTAAACATTTTTTCGGTTCTACTTAAACTTTATCAAATAAATTTAATCATAAGAAAAACTGTAAAAGGAAAAAATACGTACGCCAACACACTGTGTCCACATATTTAAGTTACTGTGATCAACTTCCTGAATTTGGAAATATTTTGCTTAATTCTGCTACAACGGGAGGGGAGGTATTGACACGAGGTTTTAAGCTTAACTAGAAGCTTGTATATGATATTCCTGACTATTAAATTAATATAATAAGGAAAGGAATTGAAGGCTATGCATACCAGAATTAGGACATGTAAGCGAGTGAGTTTTATGATCACGGCAAATACACGTAAATTGGTCTGAAAAACTGATTGGATCCGCATATTCAATGAAGACATACACTTGGTACATGATTCATTGTCTACACTATATTGTACCTCAAACCCTCGTTGCAAAGGCCTCAGTCAATCTTCCAGCCAAAAGATCATTAGTACCGAGAGGTGGATCAGTCTGTTGAAAAGGTACTCTAATAACTCTGTTACATGAGTTGCTACGATTTTGAAGCCGCGACTCTCCATCGATTGTGTAAAATCCAGTTATCTCTTCACGGTTCTAAAAATTATTTTGACCCACAGAGGACAATTCACCAGCTGCAATTGAAAAATAATGTTGAAGTATCCAATGTTTTGACCGTAACTAATCTGAGGATGCTTGATGAAAGATTTCCGGGACATTATTGCAGCTGGACAAGGACTATGGAGAAGATCATCCTGAGAGATAATCATTTTTTGTTGAAGCATATTTATAGATAAAACTCGAAAAATTTGATCTCCAAATTGAATGGTAGTGTTGTGATTGTCATGACATTTGAGCTCAAATCCTTGGCGACCACAATACTGAGGTCTATCTAATATTGTCTCCCCAGAAAGGATACCAGATGTCCTTGATATGCTCCCCACAAGCATAAGGACGACTGCATGTCCCGTATTGATCATCATAGTAGCTATAAGATGATGGAATGGAGATCAAGATGCAGAGGACAGAGATGATTGAATGAAGAATAAGCGAAGGGAAGAGATGGTTGTCATGATGATTTTGTGCGATTAAGGTCGTGGAGAGACACAACCGGACTTGTGTTGTGTGGGTTCATTTACCTATCCGATGATAGAAGGTAACAAAATGCTGAAAGTGATGGTGAAGACCGAAGACACTTGCTAGTCTTCTTCTAAGAAAGTGAAGAATTAGAAAAATATCTACGGATTGTCGACTAGGACTTTTCAATTGCCGCGTGGGAAAACATATAAATGTCACTTCGTTATCTGCTTACCAATCTAAAAATTCTACCGTATATACAACTATTTAAGAAAATTTCTGTAACATGAATCATTTAATTTAAAAATTATTAGACTAGTTAGTAATTATATACAAGTAATGTTAATTAGTAATTGTTCGACATGCTTTTTTCACTAATTAAAATGTTTTTATTAGAAGAAACTCAGATTTTTAGATTTTTGGAAGAATAGATGTTTTAATTTTTTAAAATGTTTGATATTTTAAAAATTTTACGTTATATTATAACTTTAAAAATTTATTTATTAAAATAATTATATAATTTTTATTATTAATAATTAAAAAATTCATAAATCTATGTTAAAACCTCTACCGATAAAAAGTTCATGATAAAAAATTCTACTAGAAAATTTATACTTTCTTTACAATACAAAAAGGAGATTTTTATAGGCAGTGTAGGTAGGAATCCAACTTATTGAAGGGCGCGAATTTTGTTAGGAGTTGGACATGACTGCTTCGTAGGTCCACAGAATTGGCCACAAGAAGTGAACTATTGGCATAAAAGATATCTTTAATGATATAATTCTCATGAGAAATTATGAGGACAGGGATTTTGCCATTGCAGCTGATCTCGAAGTTTGGATAGCCATGGAATGATTCTTGTTTTTGAGAAATCCAGAAAGGATAGCTTATTTTAAGGCCACTGCAGTGCTTCGGCTCACAGGCCTCAAATTTTGGGTCAAGATATCGAGCTTGGTGCGCAACGGTAGTGAAAATTATAATGATACATTGGAGATGAAATGATTTGAATCAAGTTCTGCCGATCCATTTGGGTTGGGAAAGTGAAACAGAGTACAGAGAGAACAGAGAAGAGAAAAGAGTAAGGTAAGCCAATGGAGGGAAGCATAAGGAGGAAAATCCTATGTAATTGGTACTGGTTGGCAGTAGTCTTTGAGTTATAAGTTGTTTAGCAAAGTTGTTGATTGTGACTGGACTTTGAAGGTGGGAAACAAAGATTCAAGAGAAAGCAAAGATATTATACAACTTGAATCATTAATCTTCGAAGTGGGAATAATCAAATTATGGGCCAAGTAATTATTATTCCAATGGTGTGTAATTTCGTAGATATGCTTTGGCTGTTTCAACAGATTAAATGCATCGTGCACAAAAGAAAAGTCTTACGTGATTTTAAAAAAATTCTGACCAAGTAAAATCTCCTAATCCTAGATTATTTACAGACAATAAATTTTTATAAAAAAATCAAAGCTTTCTAGATTATGTAAACAACCTCATTTTGGTTAATGTTTTCTACCAATGACTTAATTTTTTTTTTTGCTTCTTTCTAAATCTTTATTGCTAGTTAAACTGTGTAGTCTTCTATACTCTCTAAAAGGTGAAAGTAAGCTAAATGCTTCGGATTGGGACTACAAATAACTAGAAATGAAAGCTTCTTAATTTCAATTCCACTAACATCATTATTAACTGATCAAATAAATCAATGACTGAGCTTTGCCATAAAGGGGAAGCGCCTTAACAGTACTTGGAACGAGATATATGATAGCAACAAGATTATGACTCTAGATAAATATTATGTAGAAAGAGGGGGAAGCATACCAGGATTATCACAGGTATTCATGTGAGGTTTATCACGGCAAAGGCAGGCAAATTGTTCCAGATTTGACGGATTAGATCCGCATATTCCAGCTGAAGAAACACATTGGCTACAGGCTTCGTTGTATGTGCGATATTCTACCTCAAACCCTCGTCTCAAAACATCATTCCATTTCCCGGCCAAAAGGTCGTTAGTAGTATTGAAGGAAGGTTCATCAGTCTGTAGAAAGGGTACTTTGATAACTCTGTTACACGACTTGCTACGATTTGGAAGCAACGAGTTGCCATCGATTGTGTAAAAGCCAGTTATCTTTTCAGGTTCTGTGGGACAGCTAATATCATTTTTACCCTCCTGCGACAACTTATCACCGCAATTATAGTATAAGCTGAGGACTCGCACGTTTGGGCTGTAATTAAATAGATTGCGGTCGATAATGATTTCCCGGAAATCATGGAATATTCCAGCTGAACAAAGACCACCAGAAAGATCATTCAGAGCGATTATTACTTTTTGAAGAAGGACATGTATAAATAGAACTTTAAAGGTTTGATGTCCGATTTGGATGCTGGTGTACTGATTGTCGTGACATTTGAGCTCGAATCCTTTGCGACCACAGAACTGAGGTCTATTGTTTCCCCAGAAAGGATACCAAACGTCGGTCAATCTGCCCACACGAATAAGAGCGATTGCATGTGGTGTACTGCTCATCTTCGTCGCAATAAGATGATGGAATGGCAATCAAAACGCAGAGAATTGTGAGGATAGAACGGAGAGCAAGTGAAGGGCAGAGATGGATGTTCATGATTTTGTACAATTAAGGTCATGGAGAGAGCAACAAGAGTTGGTAAGCTGTGGGTTTTATCTATTCCTATGAAGATGGCAATGGTAGAGAAACATTTCAAAGAAGAAAAAATTGACGAAAGCGATGGTGGAAATTTTATAATGTAAACAGAGAGACTAGTTGCTTTGACGAAGTAAATAAAATAAACATGAATTTTCCGCGAGAGGGACAGAGATGCCTCATGACTCAAGACTTTAATGGCAGGTACAAGGAAATTGCATAATCGATCCTAGTGTTTTCGTTAATTAGTTAAGGTGAATTAGAAGCTATTAAAAAAATGGTGAACTCGCTATAGCCATCATAGTTTCCATGTCCTTTGACTTAGTTGACTTTTGATAAAACATATATACTCCAGTCATGAGGCAAAGAGAAGCAAAATAAGGGGGTCCTACAATGACAAAGACCCACAATTAATCAATTGTTTTAATTGGCATTATTGATATATGATATTAATCAACAAGCAACAAATTCCTTTTCTATTAGATCTCGATGATCTTAAATAATAATGTCAACGTAAAACGTTTGGGTTAAACGATTACGTAATACAATATTAAACTAAAAAACTCTCACTAGTCTTAGCTCTCTATACGTCACTTTGAACAAATTCAAGTATACGTCCTATTGCTCTTCAATACTACAAAATGGAGGAATTTAGTGGTGGTTAAAATTAGTTTCTAATATTGGAACTGGTGTACATCCAAATAGGATAATTTAGAACTGATGTTATTTCTATTTAATTTTAAAATAATAATAATTTTTCATTGACCTTCCCACTTATGTTTAATATTTAATAATTTTATTAATTCTTATACATCTAAATCCCAATTATATGGCACCTGCTGCTATCCAAAAAATCAAACTGTAAGCATAGACATGTTAATTAGTGTACCAATAATATATAGTAAAAGAAACAAAACAAAAAAATGCAATCAGCATCTATAGCAAACTATTCACTAACCATTTTCGTTTTCACTTAATTTTTAGCGCTTTAACCACTAGTTAAACAGAGAACTAAAAATCAAAGTTTAATTCTAGAAAAAACTGTGAAAGAAAAATACGTCACCATACTACATGCCCAAATATCTTTATGTGCTAACTGCTAAACTTCCGAATTTAGAGATATTTTGCTTAATTTTGGTAGAAAGTACGGGAGGGGAGGCATTGATGCAAAGTTTTAAGATTAACTAAGAGCTTGTAAATATGAGTATTGCGCACTATTAAATTAATTTACTCTAATGAAGAAGATGAGCTATAATTAAGTATAATAAGGAAAGGAATCGAAGGGTATGCATACCAGAATTAGGACATGTAAGCGAGTGAGTTTTATGATCACGGCAAATACGCGTAATTTGGTCTGAAAACTGATTGGATCCGCATATTCCAAATGAAGACATACACTTGGTACATGATTCATTGTCTACAAGATATTGTACCTCAAACCCTCGTTGCAAAGCCTCAGTCAATCTTCCGGCCAAAAGATCATTAGTATCGAGAGGTGGATCGGTCTCTTGAAAAGGTACTCTAATAACTCTGTTACATGAGTTGCTACAATTTTGAAGCCTTAACTCCATCGATTGTATAAAATCTAGTTATCTCTTCACGTTCTGATGGGTAACTAAAATTATTTTGACTCATAGAGGACAATTCACCACTACAATTGAAAAATAAGTTGAAGTATCTAATGTTTTGACCGTAACTAATTTGAGGATGCTTGAAAAAGATTTCCCGGGATATGATTGTAGCTGGACAAGGACCACGAAAAAGATCATCCCGAGTGATTATCATTTTTTGTTGAAGCATATTTTTAGATAAAACTCAAAAAAATTGATCTCCATAATGAATGATAGTTCTTTGATTATCATGACATTTGATGATGTAGGATGAAACTAGTCTTCTATTTTTATTTAATATTTTTTTTATTTTTTAGTTTTCTTACTTTGATAGGAGTTTATTTTTACTTATTATGGTTGGTTTAGTTTTTCTCTATTAGAAATAAGAACCTACATTATTGTTTAGTTATCTTTTTTCATTCAATACAATTCCATTCAAAA
The DNA here is from genome assembly GCA_028052125.1 of Melia azedarach. Lineage (NCBI taxonomy): Eukaryota > Viridiplantae > Streptophyta > Magnoliopsida > Sapindales > Meliaceae > Melia > Melia azedarach. The sequence continues at coordinate 12,775,631 of CM051401.1, read as the reverse complement.
ACTTTTGAAACTTAGGTTTTGTTTATCTCTGCGTTTTCATTCATCAACTGTTATCAGCACAAGAGTTGCAATGGTGCGCAACAACGATACTAGAAGCAACCATTTCACTGACGATATTCAAGGGGTGTAAGCATTAACGATGAAGGCTATTTGTGCGATAGCCGTAGAAGTCGAAAAGGCAACCATCAAGAAATTCACTCAAACTATTCGTCATGAATTTGTAGATTTTGACCGAAGGTTAGAGAGGTTAGAACTAGGTGGCAACAAGATGTTTGAACATGATCGTAGAGGGGTAGATAAGATCATGTCCCGTGGTCTGACACCAGTGCCGTAACCACTTGGCATTATTAATGATAGAACTCAAAGAGATGAGGATTCAGATAATGATATAATTGATCGAGGTTTTGTTAGGACACGTGAAAGTGGGAATTATAGTGATTATAAGGTAAACCTAAACCTTCCTGTGTTTAAAGGGAGTTTGCACATAGAAGATTTCTTTTATTTTTGGCAGATGTAGAGATTCTTTTGATTATATGGACATTCCAGATGAGAAGAAAGTAAAATTGGTTACCATGAAGTTGAAAAGGATGTATCTGCTTGGTGGCAGCAGGTTCAAAATAAACGACGGTGTGAAAAAAATTATATAATTAAGTCTTGAGAGCGTATGAAACAAAAGATGAAGACTTAATATTTACCTTATAATTATGAGTAGGATTTATTCAAGCAATTAAGTAATTACCGACAGGAAAACCGTTCAATTAACGATTATGCTGAAGAATTTCATAGGTTATGTTCTAGATTCAACTTGAAAGAGTAGAAATTGGTTGCTAGATTTAGTGAAGGGTTACGAATTGACATACAAGACTAGCTTGACATGTATAAGATTTGAAATTTTTCTGAAGTTGAGGAAGCTGAAGAGGCAATTAAGACAGCCTGTTATCAAATCGCAAATTGTAGCACGTCAATTTTTGACTTCACCAAACTAGGTACCACAAAATAGAGGAGTAGCACCAAATATGGGTGGAGGAGAAACTAGGCAAAAGGGTAATTTCACTAACCTACGAACTACTCAACGATAAACTAGTAGCCCGTATAAGAAACCAATGCCTAACAAATGTTATAGATGTCAACTGTCTGGGCATAAATCTAATGAATGTCCAGAAAAAAAAAAAATGTGTGACGCATTATGTGAGGACTGTGATAAAAGATGAAGAAGGCGAATGCGAAGACGGGAAAAAGATTGATATAGTTAATGATGATAAAGGAGAAGGTGTTTCTTGTATTACGCATAAGCTATTATTGACACAAAAAACGGAAGAGGAAATACAACGAAATAAGATTTTTCGTACGAAAAGAATAATTAAAAATAAAGTGTGTAAGGTGATAATCAATAACGGCAGTAGCGAAAGTATAGTATTTAAGGCACTAGTAAATAATCTGGATTTGCCTACAGAAAAACACTCATCGCCTTACAAAATTGATTAAATCAAAAAGGTAACTGCAACATGTGTAATTGAAGTGTATAAGTTTCCTTTTTCAATTGAAATTTTTTATAAAAATGAAGTGTTATGTGATGATATGGATATGAATGTATGCTATGTGTTGCTGGAAAGGCTATAACAATATGATGTTGATGTGTTTCATAGGGGACAGTGAAACATTTGAAAACAAATAATACTGGTGCCAATGAGTGAAACGAAAGAGGGGCAGATGATTCCTAGAGTAAATGGGACAAACTTTTTAACTGTAGTAGAAGGGCATACGAAAGAGGATTGTGAGGGCTATACAATGATATCAAATGATTAAAAATTGAAGCTGATGGTAGAGGTTCCAGAGGTTGTACAACCATTATTGTCTGAATTTTCTGACATAGTTCTAGAGGAGATGCTAGACAAGTTACCATTTATATATATAGGATATACAACATAGCATTAATTTTGTGCCTAGTGTTATTTATCCTAACTTGCCATATTATAGAATGAGTCCCAAAAAACATATGGATGAGTTACTTAAGAATGGATTTATTGGGGAGAGCAAAATAATGATAGTTGGCAAATATGCGTGGATAGTAGAGCAATCAACAAAATAACTATTAGGTATCGATTTCTAATCCCGCGGTTACAAGATATGTCATACCAGCTTGGGGAAGCAAAGGTGTTTCCCAAACTTACTTGCGCAATGGTTATTATCAAATTCACATCAAACATTTATATAAGTGGAAGATAACATTCAAGACCAAAGAGGGATTGTACGAATAGATGGTCATGCTTTTCAGTTTGTCAAATGCACTAATCACTTTTATGAGACTTATGAACCATGTATTGAAGCCTTTCGCTTTCTAGTTTATTGTGGTATACTTTAATAACATCTTTATTTATAGTGGTGATAAAGAGAATCTTTAATGTGTTTAAGGAGGTGTTCAAAGCACCTAGGGAGAATAAGTTATTTATCAACTTAAAGAAGTGTAATTTTATGTAGCATAATTTGGTATTTTTAGGGTTTGTAGTTGGTGCTGACGGCATTACAGTAGATGAGTTTAAGGTTTATTCATAATTTTAGCACTATCGCAACACCTATTACTAAATTTATAAAGAAGGGAAACTTTAATTGGAGTGATACGCAAAATAGGAGTGTCAACTTCCTGAAGCAAAAACTTTGTGTAGCTCATGTGTTGGCACTAGCAAACTTTGACAAGGTATTTTAGGTGGTGTGTGATGATTTAAAGAAAAGTATTGGTGTTATTCTCATTCATGAGGGTAAGCCTATAGAATATTTTAGTGAAACGTTGTATGATACTAGGAAAAGTGGTCTACATATGACCAAGAATTTTATGCAATGTTACTACAGGTAAAATTTTCTTATAACAGTATGATAAATCGTTTGATTGATAAAACTCTTTTTGAGATGGTTTATTTACATCCACCCCATCATACATTAGACCTGATGACTTTACCAACTTTGTAAAAAATTAGTAAGGTTGCAAAAAACATGGCAGAGAGGGTATAGAAAATACAAGAAGAGGTTCATGTTAGTTTGGAAGTTACCAACAAGAAATACAAACAAGATGCAAATCAACATAGGTGATAAAAGGTGTTCTAGGAAAGTGATCTTATAATGGCTTATTTATCAAAATATCGATTTTCTGGGATTAGTAGCAAGCTCCAAAACAAAAAGTATGGTCCATTTCAAGTTGCAAATGATAAGTGTTACAGTTATCAGATGATTGGAATATCTCAAACATTTTTAATATAGTAAAAATGTACGAGTATCATGAAGATGAAATGTTATACCTAGAGAACTTAAGGACAAGTTTGTTTCTAAGTGACGGGAAACTGATGTAGGACAAAATTAGTCTTTTATTCTTATTAATATGTTTTTTTAATTTCTTTGTTTTCTTACTTTGGTAGAAGTTTATTTTTACTTATTAGGATTATTTTAGATTTTCTCTATTATAAATAAGAAACTTACAGTATTGTTTAGTCATATTTTTTCATTTATAAAATTTCATTAAAAAATTTTGGAAACTTAGATTTCGTTTATCTTCTCGTTTGCATTTCGTCATTTGAGCTTAAATCCTTGGCCACCACAATACTGTGGTCTAATATTGTTTCCCTGGAAAGGATACCAGATGTCATTGATATGCTCCCCACAAGCGTAAGGACGAATGCATGCCGCGTACTGCTCATCATAGTCGCTATTAGATGATGGAATGGAGATCAAGCTGCAGAGGATAGTGATGATTAAATGGAGAATAAGCGAAGGGAAGAGATGGCTTTTCATCATTTTGCGCGATGAAGGTCATGAAGAGAGTAACAAGACTTGGTAAGATATGGTTTTATCTATTCGTATGAAGATGAAACATTTCAAAGAAGAAAAAATCGACAAAAGCGATTGTGGAAATTTTATAGTACAAACAGAGAGAATAGACTAGTTGCTTTGACGAAGAAATAAAATAAAGGCGAACCCCATTTGAATTTTCCAAGAGAGGGACAGAGATGGCTGCTGACTCAGACTTTTATGGTTGGTTGAATGTAAAAACGGGCGAGACAAGTAATAAATGATGGCCAGAACTCCATCTGTATGAATTTCCATTTCTGCACGTCCCCTGGGCCCCTCAATTGTAGGTACAAGGAAATTGCATAATTGATCCAAGTGGTTTCATTAATTAGGTTCGGTGAATTAAAAGCTATTAGAAAAATGGTAAACTCGCTATAGGCATCATATCTTCCATGTCCTTCTAACTAAGTGGCTTTTGATAAAACATACATGCTTGAGGCATGAGGCAAAGGGAAGCAAAATAAGGGTTCCTAAAATGACAAAGATGCGCAATTCGTAAATTATTTTAATTCACATGATTGATATATGGTATTAATCAACAAGCAACCAACCTTTTCTATTAGACTTGACGATCTTAAATAACAATGTTAACTTAAAACGTTTGGGTTAAACAATTACTTAATACAATATTAAACTAAAAGCTCTCATTGGTCTTAGCTCTATTCATGTATACTGCATCTATACGTCACTTTGAACAAAACACATCAAAATCTCATCAATGTTATGTTCCCTAACGTAAGTGGCGGGGGATCCAGGCCCTACAAAGATATTTTAGAGGAAAAATAAAGTTGTCTAATTTTATGCAGATTTTATTATTAAACCCCCTGAAATTAAGTGTTTTCATAATATGGTCTGCAAATAGGCAATTCCTAATTCCCAATTACGCCCCCCATCAATTGCTCCTAAATAACAAACTACACAGTAGATTGGGAGAGACTAGAAAAATTAACATGTATATAGATATATTCATAAAAAGTAAAAAAAGAATCATGCATACCTTTACGACATTTGGTTGAATAAGGTTGATCCGGGCAAAAGCAAGTGAAGTCATTAAGAGTCCTGTTATATCCACATTTCCCACCCGAATCGGTGCACTCAAAGCATTCCTCGGCGTCTAAATTCCATTTCACCTCAAAACCTTCTTTTATAACTTGTTCAATAGTCATTGAAAAATCAATAAGTCTTTCAATAGCAATATCCAGGACTGGCACCAAGAGACTGAAATTGCATCTCGCTGATATTTCAGGACCTGTAAGTGTCGGTGCAGTGAAGTAAAAATCAACAACCCTGTCATTTATCGGACAAGAAAACTTGTTATGTGCCTGATCTTCGGTCGGATCACAGTCGTATAGCAAGGTGGCATATTCGTCGTTGACTGTAATGTTGAAGAAATCAGTGACATTGAAAGTAATGTTGACAAAGCTTTTAGGACAGATGCTCGACCGGTAATCTGTTCTCGCAATCTTCAGGATTTGATATTCATAACTGACGTTGAGGACATGATATTTCTGGGACGTGATATCTATGGTGACGTTATCTCCCTCGCAATCAAGTTTGAAGGCAGGATGCCCACAATATTCCGATTGGCCGTTTGTCCAAAAGGGGTAGCCAATATTTGTGAAGCTTCCACATCTGAAAGATTTAGAACACTCGTCATATCCATCATAGGCATAAACATATTCTGGGAAGAGTACTGAGAGTAAGAGATTGGTGATGAAGAAGAGAAGCGAGATTTGGAAAATAGTGGAAGTGGAACTCATGATCCACAGAAATTTGGGATGTAAAATGGTTGTCAAAGGATGACTACGAGATAATAAGTGAATGGAACTTTCCATTCAAAGAAGCAGATTAATTCAATTATCACTTTAATTTAAAATAAAAAGAAAAGTAAGAAAGAAAGTTTTGAGTAAACGGTCCACCTGAGATTCTGTCCAACTCTTACTTGTTTTAATTATTTTTTCTAATTCTATTTTTTACTCTCTGTTCCTCTCAATCTAACATCAACAAAAGAAAAATAAAATCTCTCTCCAAAGTATGTATATATTAATGTGAAAAATCAAATTATTTCAAGAGTAAATGTGAATCATTTTTATGTAAATTAAAAAATACATCAAATAGTCAAAATCTTTAATTTGACTCAACCAAAATTATCTTTAAATACTCAAATTCGTCTTAAGGCCTGTTTGCTTTTTAAAGTATGAATTATTCATAAATCTAAAAATTTTATTGTATTTTAATTTATGTCTAAATATTTGTTAAAAATATTTGAATATAGCTAAATTAAAAAATTTGAATGAAATTTAAATAAGAGTATAACTAATTTAAATATTTTATTAATTAATAATATTTTTAGTTTATTATTTTAATATATTAATTTTAAATTTTTTAACACATATATATCAACATGTTGATTTAAAAAAAGAAAGAAAAATAACTGTTAGATTCCAAAGATTTGGTGAAACGTAGTGATTAGTCCCAAAGATTTAAAAATACCAACCTATCTCCTAATCCGGCATACTCCAACGTCCATTTGAATCTAATTAAGGGTAAATCAGTATTTTAGTATATTGCTAGATGTTTGTTTATTTGAATATTGGTTGTATCAATCTTTTGATTGAAATATCAATAATAAGAAAAAGGAGTCGTAAATAATGTTTATTGATCTACATGGCAAGAGTGGCAAGAGTGATTCTTAATTTTTTTTCACACCCTGTTATCAAGTCACTCAATAACTTTAAAGTATGAGAATTATTTTTCAGGGACTTGATCACCATCGTCACTTAATACTAGTTAGCATAATTTCTACATTTAGACATAAAAATTATATCCATGTAATACATTATTTGATTTTGTTAAATTACAAAATTTCTTTCCACATTAATTAATAATTTTGAATTTTTGTACATAAAAATTTTTAAGGAGAAAAAAAAAATGAAAATGTTGTAGGAAATAATAGGAAATAAATATAAATGTAGTTTTGTCTTTATATAAAATCAACATGGTCAAACATTTATATTTATAAGGGTATTTTTATCATTATATAATTTGAATAAGGATAGTATGGTAAAATAATAACAACTTAAATTTAAAAAATTAAAAGTGCGTATATGACAAATAGTTAAGTGACATGGTAGATACACGTGGTATAATAGGGATAAAAATGTAATTGCATCATATTACATCCAAACTACCCTTGTTAGATAATAGATTAGGCGTTAGACGAGTAATTTTCAAACATTTAGGACTAATAAGTACATTTCATCAAACCGTAGGGATTTAGTAGTTTTTTTTTAAAAGAAAAATAACATTTATATTTACATATTTAAGATTTCACTTGAATTCAGATTTCAGTCATATTCAGATTTCAGAAAAAAAAATTAAGACTATCTTAATTTTTTTATTTTCATTTAAAATTTAAATATATTTCTTCACAATTCTAATAATATAAAACCTTTTTTAAGAGAATAATTCTATAATTAATAGGATAAAATTGTTTTAGTCTCAAATTTTTTGGCCTAATACTCTTATAAGTCTCAATAACTTTAAAAATCTCAATTTATTATCAAATGACTATTATGTCCTATATAATAGTAGTTATTTAAAAAAATTAACAAAAAAAGCTTTAAAATTTGAGAAAATATGACATATTTATGTAAAATACATTAATTGAATAAATAAATGACAATATTATTCTAATAACATATTAATAAAATAATTATATTATAAGTTTTTATAAAAAATTAAATAAAAAATAAATTACATTTAGAATTATTAGAAATAAAACATAAATAAATATTAATTTTTTAAAAAAATATAACTTATTTATTTTATAACATATTTATAATAAATATTTATGATTATTGTTATGGGGTAAAAATAGGCTAGACACGTGGCAGTACGTAAGCCCACGACGCTCTAGTCGGCACCTATGGGATGATCCGTTCATGCTGAAACCCACCTCACCTCGGATCCCAGCTGAGGCAGGATCCGACCTCAGGTAGTATAGAGGGTGTTCACATGAAGGGTGCCACGTGGTCTATAACCAATAGTCCACCTAGATAGGGCAAAACGAGTGGACCCCACTCTGGAACAGCCCCAAAAGTGAAGGGATTTGGTTCCCCCAAAAATGTGAAAAAGGTGTCCTATGATCTTAGGTCACCTGGGGGGACCACCTGAAATCGCCTAAAACGGAAAGCTGACCAAGGAGACAGTGTAGCACATTGGTAGCTGAAAAAGGGACCCCACCTGACGTGGTCAACTTTTGAGGGACCACAAGTAGAGGCGAATGAGCATTCGCCACCTGTACACAAGGGATAACGTAATCCCCTACTCAAATCAAATCGTGCCATGTGGCATGTAATCTCGGATAAGGTCTTAAAGACCAATCCTTGCTCACCAAGGGACCAATCCCTGCTCACCAAGGGACCAATCCCTGCTCACCAAGTATTCCTAGTTTTGACTCCGAGCTAAGGTTTCAAGCTGGGGAAGAGGAAGGAAAGGAGGAACTAGGGCAGCATTGTTTGGCCAATCACATGTCCACAAAGGTATAATATAAAAAGACACTTAGGTCAAGGTAAAAGAAGGTCTTCTTCTTGAAGCTAGAACTCATTCTTTACTCACACACACCATAAGCACAAGTGACCTCCCTATTGTTCTCTCTAAACAACAAGGAGACAACCTTAACACCCATTGAAGGTTGTCCCTTGAGGACGTTTTTACTGTTCCAGCTTCCCTAAAGGCCATACTTGTTGCCTTCTACATGTATTTTGTGTGTCATTTGGTCCATTAGCTCCTAGCTACCCATTCCTCCACATATTAGCTATTTCAAGCTACCAAAATCGAGCCACAACATCACCCCCCTCAAGGTACTGACTTGAGCGTCGGAGTGGGCTCGCCGGATAACCTCCGGCGCCCCCCTTTTGACCGTGTTCTCTGCTGCAGGCGTCCTCACCACGTTCGGGTCCGAGGTCAGCAATGAGAGCGAGGTCACGAAGGTTTCAAGCGATTTGGCCCGGGATCAGCGAGGCGTGAAAGGTCAGCTTGGGAGCCTCCGGGGTTAGGACGAGACTGAATCGGGTGCGGAATACTGAGCTCAGAACTGTTGACTGGGCATCCACCTTCAACTCGGATACTAGATCAGCAAGGCAATACCACCTCACCTGGGTTGATATTTTCACGCATCAACAATTATATTGTAATTTAAATAAAATATATGCATATACATTTAAAATATAAATAAATAATAAAAATAATATATTTTATAATTAATAATATTTACGATATCAATGTGCCATAAAATAATAATAATATTTATTTAATTAATATATTTTTTTATAAATATATAGTATTTTATCAAATTTTAGAAATTTATTTATTATTTTTTAAATAACTATTATCATATAAGGATATAATTGTCATTGAATAATAAATTAGGATTTTTAAGGATATTTTTAAAATTATGAAAATTTATAAGTATATTAGGTCAAACTTTTAAGATTAAAAAAGGCTTTGATCCTAATTAATATTTTCTTGTCTTCTAAGATCAAATAAATTAATTTATAATAAAGATACCAACTTTAATAAACCGAAAAATAATATAATATTTTAAAAAATAAACCGAAAAATAATAATAATATAATATAGAATAGTAACTTTCTGTATTTTAAAAAACTTTGAGGGGGGAGAAGATTAAAATGAATGAGAGAGAAGTCAACAAATTAACAATACATTTATAATTTGATTATAATAATTAAATTTATTTTTTTACATTGTTTATTTTCTGTATAATATTACAAACACATTAGTCGTTGGCGTATGGGACGACCAAAGACATTTCTGGTCTTGCCGAAAAAAAGAAAACGGATGCAGTTTACTGGCCGAGTACTTCGAGTTTGGCAAGGAAAACACACGGAAGAGGGGAAAGGGGATACAATTCTTTTCCCTCAGTTTCGTACAATTTTCAATTAGACCGAAAATTATGAGTCAAAATGGAGCCTACACGGAATAGTCATTCAAATAAATACCAAATATTGCTCCAAGAAACACAGTCTTGCCCTTTAAGAAAATAAAAGATATGGTGTTTATTAAAAAGGAAGAGAAAAATGCAAGGATATTCTCTTTGACATGGCTATTATATTCGAAACACGAACAGGCAAAGTTGTATTGCCTATGCCAAGCTTCTGTTTCAAGTTTGGAGCCGGTAAATAGTTAGAACAGAGGAAACAGAGTAAAGAATCCAAGTCCAGCGGAACAATAACGAACTAAAACATTTTCTGTCTATCGTCTCTTGAAAATAAGCAACCTTTTTTATTTCTACTTGGAATATTTAGTACTGTTAAGTGTGATTCATGATTCACAAATGCAGGAAGCTTGAATAATTGATTTGCCAAACTGCTGAGCTAGCAACTGCGTTACCTAAGCTGGAAAGTTTCTTTTGGAAATCAAGTTTAGATTTCAACCCAAGGAGAAGATGCAGACTTAAAAATAAACTTTCCAAAAGTTTCTATTGAATTCTTGAACGAATGGAAATCTAAACTTAGACAACAAAGCCAAAAAATTAAGGAAATACCCCCTGACCTTCATACAGCCTTGTCCTCATTCCTGAAGGTTGATAATCTGAAAATAGTTGTTGAATCTTATTTATATATTTTGTAAATAATAAGAATAATAGATCAAAATAATAAAATATTAAATATAGTTATAAATAAGATTATATTGAATTTATAAATAAAAATAAGCATTGCGCTGGTAATTAATAAATTGAAATAAATATTACAATAACAAGTATAAATTAAATTTTTAGAGATAATTTTAAAAATTTTATTTTTAAATGATATAACTAAAATGATATGATAATTTATTAAAAGTAATTCGTTAAATTTAAATAATTAATTTCGTCAAATTATTTAAATAAATTAGAATGAAATATATTAAAAGGGACAAAATAGAAAAGTACTCACGTATTTGCGTAGGTAGGAATCATGATTTCTTAGTTCTCATTCTTATATTTTATTTTATTTTTTGCTTATTACAATCAAATAAAGAAACCAGGGCTCTTTTTATTCCCTTCCATTTCTCCAAAAACACCCTTGACTGGAATGATTCAAAGTTAGAGTTAATGAATTTTCATGTATATGACAGTATATATGTTTATCTTCAATTTATCCCTAAAAACAATAATAAAACCAAAGAAAGAAAAGTATACAATAAAATTTATTACTGATAATTTGTCATGCGAGGGATGTGGTTGAAGAATGTATTGGTGGTCTTGGAGGGGAAGATAGCAACGGCTTTGGTGGGATTTCTAAAGCTTCAATACTACTTTGCCACATGTCTAACACTGTATTGATGGACGGCCTATCCGATGGACGAGACTGAATACACCACAAACCCACAATAATCATCTTCTTTGCAATTTCGTTTTCCTCACTGGTTACAACCCCAGGCCATTCAAACTCTCTGCCCTGCTCGACATACCTGTAAATCCAATTTGGAATATCTAACTCGCTCGAATTACTTCCTCCCCCATCAAGGTTTTTCCTGCATCCAACCATTTCCAGAACCATCATTCCATAGCTATAGACATCCGACTTGTGTGAAACATTCCCAAAGTTTCTACTGAAGACTTCTGGAGCAATATACCCAATTGTCCCTCTAGCCTCCAGCATTGATACAATACTCTCTTTTTTAGGGCATAATTTTGCAAGCCCAAAATCAGAGATCTTCGGACAAAAATCTTCGTCCAGAAGAATGTTGTGAGGCTTTATGTCAAAATGCAAAATCCTTGTGTTGCACCCACGATGCAAGTATTCAAGCCCTCTGGCTATTCCCACAACAATTTTATGCATTCTTTCCCATCCCAAATGCTGAGGAGTCGTCAATGTATCTCCAGTGTATATGAATTTTTCAAGCGATCCATTAGGCATGAACTCATAGATTAGTGCTCTCTTGTTACCCTCTAAACAAAAACCTATTAAGCTGACAACATTAACATGAGATGTTCTACTAATGCTCGCAACTTCGTTTATAAAGTCTTGTCCGTTCCCTTTGGAAGTATTTAGGAGCTTCACTGCTACAAGACAACCGTCTGATAACTTTCCTTTGTACACACCACCATAACCTCCTTGCCCTAGCTTATTTTTGAATGAGTTTGTAATCATCATAACATCTGAAAAGTTGAACCTTTTGGGAGCTAGGGGACCAAAATTTCTAATAAAGGCCTCAAGATCTTGATCACTTTTTGTCGTCTTTCCAAAAGAAGACATTGACGAAATTGATGAGATCTTGGATTTCAGAAGGAAGAAAAATATAGATGCGAGTATTATTATTCCACTTATTCCAGCACCTACTGAACCTGTCAAAAGACAAGTGAAAAATTGGTGAATCAGATTGATAAGTAAATAAGTGATGTAATTCCAGATACCCGGTGAAACAATAACATAGGAAAATTTGAACTGATATTGCCCATCTTCCTCATTTGCTAATGGAAATTTGATAACACGAAGAAAAATAGGTAAAAACATCTACAGACTGCAGTTATTAGAACAGCAATAAGAGTTCGCAACTTCAGCAATGCCTACCTGGACCCAAAAAACAAGCCAAGAAAGACTTCATTAACTCCGGAAAGAAATTCACTATGTCCCCACCTTTGTTCTCAACAAAAGTTTGTACATATTTTTTCGGGAAAAAAAAACAAAAGAGAAATCATAAAGAGAATTATCTGATTATGGAGAATTTATCTAAAAATACGCACACGCAGGAAGCGCAGAAAAAGGAACTGGAAAAAGAATGAGATAGTTCTATTACCTAAGACAATATTCTTTCTCCTGTTTGGAAGATTGCCTGTATAGGTAATAATTCCAGCCAATAACGAGTTAGAGGGGAGACCTATTTAAATTGCAGTAACATGGTTGTGCAAAATTCATTCATTAAATAACAGTCAATTCAAAGTTTATTCAAACAGTTTTCAAAAAGGACCTTTTTCAAAAAACAAACAGTCAATTCAAAGTTTATTCATACAACCTTTCAGCTCGTTATAAGCGTATATGGCTGACTTGTGAGTGTTGTTTAGGTCAGATTTTTCAACGTCCTACACAGACTTAAGAAGTTATTAATAGTTCCCTGAAATCCTATTAATTTATCCTTGATTCTGAGTAAATGGAAGAAGTTGCCGTTATGATGTTCTTCACCGTGCATCTAAGCATCCAATTAGATCACGTAGATTGTTTCTTGTCCTCTTGTTTTCAATTTCCAGACATCCAGATTTTCAGTCGTCAATTTCTCTGTCATTTCTTTTAGATTCTTTATTGTTTTATTCATTGCCATAGTGAATTCTTGATGCCTTTTCTGTATATTTTAGGCCTACAAGTCGATATAACTCTCAATTTCAGATTTCCTTCAATCAGCTCAAGTTCAGATCTTTACACGCCTCTTTTAGCATTTTTTAATCTGAAATATGATTCTTTAATCTAAATGCCACATCCGCAATATTATAAATTATTTATTCCTTTTTTGTTTCTAGTTGTAGTACTTAATACTCGATTTGCCTAAAAAGAGAATTCAAAGTAGTAAAACTATAAAAACATAAAATATATAAACAGGATCAATCACTTTTTTTTTTTACACAAAATCTTACATCAAATATAAGTCTTAAATCTAAATACATCTAACCATTAAAATTTTATCTGATATGCACAATAATTATGGATGCATGAATTATATATTAATTACATAGTTATATATATATACCTAAATCCAACAATTTATATTCGAAATAAGATTTTGGATAAAAAAAATAGACACTTGATCCTACCTCTCTCCTTATATATAACGGTAAGAAGATAATAATAAGGATATATAATATGAATAGAAAGTGGATGCATACCAGAAGGGCATGCACGCGGTAGAGGTTTATCACGGCAAAGACACGCAAATTGGTCTGAATACTGCTGATTGGATCCGCATATTCCAAACGAGGACAAGCATGCCGAACAGGATGCATTGTCTGTCCGATACGCTACCTCAAACCCTCGATTCAAAGCCTCAGTCAATCTTCCGGCCAAAACATCACCAAGATCAGTCAGTAGAACCGGCACTTTGATAACTCGTTTACATGAATTGGTACGATTACGAAGCCGAGAGTCGTTATCGATAGTGTAAAAGCCAGTTATCTCTCCTCGTTGTAAGTAACAACTAAAATTATTCTGACCAAGCGACGACAACTCACCGCTGCAATCATAGTACACGCTGATATTGCCAACGTTCCGACTGTAACTGAAGAGAGTGTGGTTGATAATGGTTTTCTGGAATATCATGGGACAAATACTAACCAACAGATCAGCTCGAGCAATGGTCATTATTTGATTAAGGCCATTGATGTCTAAAACTCGAAAGCTTTGATCTCCGAACTGAATGGCAGTGTGCTGATTATCTTGGCATTTGAGCTCGAATTCTTGGCGACCACAATACTGAGGCCTTATATTGTTTCCCCAGAAAGGATAAGGGATATCCAGAAAGTGCGGCCCACAGGATGATCGGCGATTGCATTGAAGGTACTGCTCATCGTCCTTGCAATAGGATGATGGAATGGAGATCAAGATGCAGAGGATAGTTATTACGGAATGGAAAATTAGCAAAGGGAAGAAATGGCTGTTCATGATTCTGTAGAATTAAGGTCATGCGTAGAGAAATAACTTGCGCGGCTTTTATATATTTACGTGTCTGATAATATAATATATATACTAATGCTAATGAAATTAATGGTAAGTGATGGTGAAGACCGGAGAATTGCTAGCTTTTGACTATGAAAGTGCGTGCATTAGAAAAATACCCATGACTATTGACAGTTTACTTCGACTTTTGTTCCAAGTAGTAGACTTGATCCAACAAGATTATAGACCGGGAACGAAGGCTCAAGTCTAGGAAATCGTAAATTACTTATTTCCTTCAAGTTAACCATTTTGTGTTTTATACTGGAGGTTTTGACCTGTACCTTTAGCTCAATCAAAAAGCTAATGATTCAAAGTTGAGTTACTGTGTTGTCGGGGCAGGCATCAACCCAACCCTCTCTAATCATGCAATGTTCATTGTGTAGCTAAGCTGATCAATTTCAGCGTAAAAAAATCTTTGATATTCTAAGGCAGTATGGCTATTCTCAATAAAACTTCGGTTATACCAAAATCAATAACCAACCAAAGGAAGGAAAATTAGACACAAAATTCATTGATGATAATTGTCATGACAAGGATGTGGTCGAAGAATGTATTGGTGGTCTTGTAGGAGAAGATAGGGATGGCATTGGTGGGATTTCTGAGGTATCAATGCTTCCTTGCAACATTTCTAGCACTATATTGATGGACGGCCTATCAATTGGACGAGTCTGTATACACCACAAGCCCACTATGATCATCTTCTTCGCAATTTCTTTTTCCTCACTCGTTACAGCACTGGGCAGTTCAAATTCTTTACCCTCCTCGAAATGCTTGTAAATCCAGTGTGGAAAATATAAGTCACCGGTATTACATACTCCGGCATTGGGGTTCTCCCTGCATCCAACCATTTCTAGAACCATCATTCCATAGCTATATACATCAGATTTGTGTGAAACATTTCCAAAATTTCTGTTGAACACTTCTGGGGCAATATACCCAATTGTACCTCTAGCCTCCTGCATGGATACAATACTCTGTTTTTTGGGGCATAGTTTTGCCAACCCAAAATCAGCGATTTAAGGACAAAAATCTTCATCAAGAAGAATGCTGTGAAGTTTTATGTCAAAATGCAAAATCCTAGTGCTGCAACCTCGACGCAAGTATTCAAGCCCTCTCCCAATTCCAATTGCAATTTGATACAGTTTTTCCCATCCTAGCTGCTGACCAGACTTCAAAGTATCTCCCTTGTAGATGAATATTTCCAGTGATCCGTTTGGCATGAACTCATAGATAAGAACTCTCCTGTCCACTTCCAAACAATATCCCAATAGAGAGATAACATTAACATGGGATGTTTTGCTAATGCTTGCAACTTCGTTGATAAATTCTTGTCCGTTCCCCTTTGATGTGTTTAACAGCTTTACTGCTACAAGATGGCCATCTGATAACTTCCCTTTGTACACACCACCATATCCTCCTTGGCCTAGTTTATCTTTGAAGGAATTGGTCATTTTCTTAACATGTGAAAAGCTGTATCGTTTAAGAGCTAGAGGTCCATGATTCCTAATGAAGGCCTCAAGATCTTGATCAATCTTTGTTCTCCTTCTACAACAAATCTTTGATAGAATTGACCATATCTTCCTTCTGAAAATGCAAATAATTATACAAGCGATTGCTATTCCAGTTACTGCAGCAACTATACCTGTTAAAAGAAATAAGTGATGGATCAGATGGTGGTCTAAAAGAAATAAGTTATGTCTACTTTAAACAGTTCATAGACTACACCAAAGAATGCTCATGCCACAACTGAGGATGATACAATTTGATTTTAAACAAGAAATGCCATGAAACACAATTATCAAAGCGAAAAGAGCAGATAAAAGAGTAAGTTATGTTACCTGTAACAAGCTTTCGTCTCAAATTGGAACCATTTCCTGTGAGAGTAGTAATTCAAGCCAACGAAGAATCTTCAGTTAGATCGTTTCTATTTTCGACATTTGATAATTACACCAGAGGATGAGCACACCACAATTAAGGAAGAACACATTTTGAACGAGAAACACAGTGAAACACTGAATGTAAAGAGAAGAGAGCAGGTTGCTGAATAAGTTAGCGACGTACCTGTATTAATATTTGGTCTGGAGTTCGGTCGATTGCCTGTGTAAGAATTGAAAATTTAAGCAAATGAATTGTAAGAACATATATAGACAGATACAAGTTGCAATTTATATCTTTGCAGAAATTCAGCACTAATACTGAACTCAACCTCGGATATTTGAAATCATCTCAAAATGCAGACGAAATTATATATATATATAGAATTCTGTAATATCACTGCCTGGGTGGCAACATAACAATTATTCTATTTAGGATGGTGATGAGAACATCGGGGATGGCATTATATATTCTGGAACAGAGGAAACAGAGTATGAACACTCATAATCAATGGAAGAAGGAAAATTGGGACATGACAAACTAAAAATATTTCTCATCCCTGACTAGTATTACCTTAATACTTTGGAAAATATTCTATTGATTGGATCAATACTCATAAAATTGCACGTTAGAAACTTTCTACACTAGAGGGTGCCTAGATATGTTGAGCAAGCATGAAATATTTTATCCTGCCAAAGAATTCTCCTAAATTGTACTGTTCTTCATCTTTATTCTTAGTGAAAATCAGCCTCTATCTCCCACAATTTTTCCTATGACATTTTTAGAGATTTTTCATGTAAATTCGGTGTTGTTTGTGATTGTGTTAGTTTTCTGTTTACTTATTTGCTTGATTTTTCATCAAGCTCTGTATAATATGCAGCACCATGAAGTCGAATAAGAGCATCCGGCATTGTCATGTCTTTCCAGTCAACGAAACGTTCAACAGCCGCTTCTACGCTCTTTGACTATTGGCATATTAGTCAGACTCTTGTGTAGAAATATTAATTATATTTATACACTAACTTGTACAACATACAACTGTTACACCATCCACACCAAAAACACAATCGCACACAAACCTTACTCAACTCATTAAACTAACACATACATTTACATTTCACAACACCACACACTTTTGACTCAATGACTCATTTCCTACTTAGTCCCAAATTCTCTCCAAGTACTCTACACTTAATAGAAGAGTCATTCCACCACAATCTGCCCACTGGAAAGGAAACGAAGCTTCCTTTATATCCTGCACTATGTTGGTTAACAATTTCACGTTTCATATTAAACTATTAATAGTTTATAGAATAATCTATTCCGGTGTTAATTTGTGATTGGATGAATTTCACACGTTAAAAAACTTGTGGAGGAAAATGGAAAATTATACAGCAGAGATCTAGGATTGATTTTCAACATCTTGTACCCGAGGGAAAGCTAAGTTTAAGTGCTTCAAAGCTAGAAACCAGAGATTTTGAATTGTGCTTTTTCCTTAATCTAAAACAGAATGATTCAAAGTTGACTTATTGAGTGTTCATGACAATGAAAAGATGGTAAATTTCTATAAGACTTTACAGATATACGTAAAATTAATAATCAAACCAATGAAAGAAAAGTATGGATAAAATTTATTTATAATATTTGTCATGACAATGATGTCGTGGAAGAATATATTGGCGGTCCTGGAGGAGAGGATACGAAAGGCATCGGTGGGATTTCTAAAGCTTCAACGCTTCCTTGCAACATTTCAATCGCTGTATTGATGGACGGCCTATCGGAGGGACGAGTCTGTATACACCACAAACCCACAATGATCATCTTCTTTGCAATTTCATTTTCCTCACTGGTTACAACGCCTGGCCATTCAAATTCTCTGCCCTGCTCGACATGCCTGTAAATCCAATCTGGAAAATATAACTCGCTTGAATTACTTTCTCCAGCCTCAAGGTTTTTCCTGCAACCAACCATCTCCAGAACCATCATTCCGTAGCTATAGACATCTGACTTGTGTGAAACATTCCCAAAGTTTCTGCTGAACACTTCTGGAGCTATATACCCAATAGTCCCTCTAGCCTCCAGCATTGATACAATACTCTCTTTTTTAGGACAGAGTTTTGCAAGTCCAAAATCAGAGATCTTGGGGCAAAAGTCCTCATCAAGAAGAATGTTATGAGGTTTTATGTCAAAATGCAAAATTCTGGTATTGCAACCACGATGCAAGTATTCAAGCCCCCTAGCTATTCCCGTAATAATTTCGTACATTTTTTCCCATCTCAAGTGTTGAGAAGGCTTTGTAGTTTCTCCATTGTAGATAAATTTTTCAAGGGATCCGTTAGGCATGAACTCATAAATAAGAGCTCTCTTGCTATCCTCCAAACAATAACCTAATAATGTAACAACATTAACATGGGATGTTCTGCCAATGCTTGCAACTTCATTGATAAATTCTTGTCCATTCCCTTTAGAAGTATTTAGGAGCTTTACTGCTACTAGACGACCATCTGGTAACTTCCCTTTGTACACACTGCCATAGCCTCCTTGGCCAAGCTTATCCTTGAATGAATTTGTCATTTTCTTAACATCTGAATAGATGTACCTTTTGGTCGCTAGAGGTCCATAATGTCTAATGAAGGCCTCAATATCTTTGTCGGTCTTTGATATCCTTCCACAACAGGTCTTTAATAGAATAGATGAGATCTTCTTCCATTTGTAATTGCAAACAATTATGCAGATGATAATTGTCATCCCAAGCAATGCAGCAAAAATACCTGTCAAAATAACAAGTGACCAACCAGATGGTGGAGAAATAAGTGATGTGTGCTTTAGAATATTCATGGTGAACCAACAAACAAGAAAATCTGATAACCTAAAATCGTTCATTTTCCTGATTCGCTACCAAAAATTGATAACAAATTAAAGGACGAGGAAAAGGGTCAGCACTTCAGACTGCAATTGTCTCTATTATATTAGTGCAATTTCGGAACACGATTAATGCAATTTGAAACTTTCCAAGAATCAAAGTAATATCAGATATGAAACGAAACAAAAAAACAAAGAAAATCAAGAGCATAAGATAGGATTTTGCATGTCCAGCCGTGCCTAAATTCACTTCGCTAATCCAGGAAAAGAATCCACTATATCCTCATTACTGTCAATAAAACTTTCTATATACTTTTTCAACAAATAAATGGTGGAGAGAATAATCGGATTACACACAATCCTTCTGAAGCTTACCTCTCTTTGCTTTTTCTTAATTGCAGATTCAGAATATGAAACTAAAAGACAGTCCAGTTTCCAGCGTTTGATGGTTAGTTACAGAGGATCAGAAAAACTCCACCTCACCATGTTTAGCTAACCTCTCATCCTAATTTTCTGTTAATAATTTGATTAATTTCTATTTGCTTAATATCATAATTTACTCAACTAGTCTGAAATGAAAAATTGCAACTTTACGGATAGTGATTTTTGTTTCTTTCAATAATTTTATTAAAAAAAAATTAACTACATTCAAGATCAAATGCGTTATCCCTAAAAAAGGTTTTTCCGTCCAAAGATTTTCCTTGCTTTTTATTTAGATATGATCGTGCCATTAGAATCTCCGGTTAGACACATGGAGGACGAGCACACCACAACTGATAGTTTGATGAGAATGAAGATTTTGATATTTTGAACAAAAAAAGCAGTGCAACACTTACTGAAGCAAAAGAAATGAGGTACTCATGTAATTTACCTATGCCATGCTTCAGTTTGAATCTGGGACTACTGCCTGTAAAAGTAATAATTCAAACCAATAATGAGTTAGCAGGGAAAAATATGTAAATTGCAGTTATATGGTCGTGCAATTAATGCATTAACACTTAATTCAAACAAAGGGTTTCATGTTGCTCGAATCAGGTCAAAGTTCATATCTGAAGACTGATTGGATCCGCATATTCAACATGAAGAAAAACGCGTCGTACAGGAATCATTGTCTCTACGATTATACTCTACCTCAAATCCTTGTTTCAGAACCAGAGTTAATCTTCCAGACAAAAGATCTTTAACGTTTGGTAACTCTATTACATGAGCCCTACGATTTTCAAACAACAAGACTCCATCGATCGTGTAAAAGTCAGTTATCTGTTCTGTCTAACAACTAAAAAAAATTTTGACCAACCGACATCAACTAAAAATTATACTGTAATCCAAAAATCTATGTAAAGTAAAAAGCTTTTTCGTTCTTTTATTTTTCTAACATATATATAATTGGGTAAAAAGAAAGGCATCCAGCAAACTATTTAATTTTAAACATTTTTCGGTTCTACTTAAACTTTATCAAATAAATTTAATCATAAGAAAAACTGTAAAAGAAAAAATACGTACGCCAACACACTGTGTCCACATAATTTAAGTTACTGTGATCAACTTCCGAATTTGGAAATATTTTGC
This sequence comes from Melia azedarach, assembly GCA_028052125.1. Taxonomy (NCBI): domain Eukaryota; kingdom Viridiplantae; phylum Streptophyta; class Magnoliopsida; order Sapindales; family Meliaceae; genus Melia; species Melia azedarach. The sequence goes on along the minus strand of CM051401.1, from coordinate 12,754,779 downwards.
TTAATTCTGGTACAACGGGAGGGGAGGTATTGACACAAGTTTTAAGCTTAACTAGAAGCTTGTATATGATATTCCTGACTATTAAATTAATATAATAAGGAAAGGAATTGAAGGGTATGCATACCAGAATTAGGACATGTAAGCGAGTGAGTTTTATGATCACGGCAAATACACGTAAATTGGTCTGAAAACTGATTGGATCCGCATATTGAAGACATACACTTGGTACATGATTCATTGTCTACACTATATTGTACCTCAAACCCTCGTTGCAAGGCCTCAGTCAATCTTCCAGCCAAAAGATCATTAGTACCGAGAGGTGGATCAGTCTGTTGAAAAGGTACTCTAACAACTCTGTTACATGAGTTGCTACGATTTTGAAGCCGCGACTCTCCATCGGTTGTGTAAAATCCAGTTATCCCTTCACGTTCTGACGGACAACCAAAATTATTTTGACCCACAGAGGACAATTCACCACGGCAATTGAAAAATATGTTGAAGTATCCAATGTTTTGACCGTAACTAATCTGAGGATGCTTGGTGAAGATTTCCGGGACATTATTGCAGCTGGACAAGGACTATGGAGAAGATCATCCTGAGAGATAATCATTTTTTGTTGAAGCATATTTACAGATAAAACTCGAAAAATTTGATCTCCAGATTGAATGGTAGTTTGTGATTGTCATGACATTTGAGCTCAAATCCTTGGCGACCACAATACTGAGGTCTATCTAATATTGTCTCCCCAGAAAGGATACCAGATGTCCTTGATATGCTCCCCACAAGCGTAAGGGCGACTGCATGTCCCGTATTGATCATCATAGTAGCTATAAGATGATGGAATGGAGATCAAGATGCAGAGGACAGAGATGATTGAATGGAGAATAAGCGAAGGGAAGAGATGGTTGTCATGATGATTTTGTGCAATTAAGGTCGTGGAGAGACACAACCGGACTTGTGTTGTGTGGGTTTCATTTACCTATCCGATGATAGAAGGTAACAAAATGCTGAAAGTGATGGTGAAGACCGAAGACACTTGCTAGTCTTCTTCTAAGAAAGTGAAGAATTAGAAAAATATCTATGGCTACGGATTGTCGACTAGGACTTTTCAATTGCCGTGTGGAAAACATATAAATGTCACTTCGTTATCTGCTTACCAATCTAAAAATTCTACCGTATATACAACTATTTAAGAAAATTTCTGTAACATGAATCATTTAATTTAAAAATTATTAGACTAGTTAGTAATTGTATACAAGTAATGTTAATTAGTAATTGTTCGACATGCTTTTTTCACTAATTAAAATGGTTTTTCTTCTTAGAAGAAACTCAGTTTTTAGATTTTTGGAAGAATAGATGTTTTAATTTTTTTAAAATGTTTGATATTTTAAAATTTTTACGTTATATTATAACTTTAAAAATTTATTTATTAAAATAATTATATAATTTTTATTATTAATAATTAAAAAATTCATAAATTTATGTTAAAACCTCTACCGATAAAAAATTCATGATAAAAAATTCTACTAGAAAATTTATACTTTCTTTACAATACAAAAAGGAGATTTTTATAGCAGTGTAGTAGGAATCCAACTTATTGAAGGGCGCGAATTTTGTTAGGAGTTGGACATGACGCTTCGTAGGCCACAGAATTGGCCACAAGAAGTGAACTATTGGCATAAAAGATATCTTTAATGATATAATTCTCATGAGAAATTATGAGGACAGGGATTTTGCCATTGCAGCTGATCTCGAAGTTTGGATAGCCATGGAATGATTCTTGTTTTTGAGAAATCCAGAAAGGATAGCTTATTTTAAGGCCACTGCAGTGCTTCGGCTCACAGGCCTCAAATTTTGGGTCAAGAGATCGAGCTTGGTAGTGAAAATTATAATGATACATTGGAGATGAAATGATTTGAATCAAGTTCTGCCGATCCATTTGGGTTGGGAAAGTGAAACAGAGTACAGAGAGAACAGAGAAGAGAAAAGAGTAAGGTAAGCCAATGGAGGGAAGCAGAAGGAGGAAAATCCTATGTAATTGGTACTGGTTGGCAGTAGAGTCTTTGAGTTATAAGTTGTTTAGCAAAGTTGTTGATTGTGACTGGACTTTGAAGGTGGGAAACAAAGATTCAAGAGAAAGCAAAGATATACACAACTTGAATCATTAATCTTCAAAGTGGGAATAATCAAATTATGGGCCAAGTAATTATTGTTCCAATGGTGTGTAATTTTGTAGATATTTTTGGCTGTTTCAACAGATTAAATGCATCGTGCACAAAAGAAAGTCTTACGTGATTTTAAAAAAATTCTGACCAAGTAAAATCTCCTAATCCTAGATTATTTACAGACAATAAATTTTTATAAAAAAATCAAAGCTTTCTAGATTATGTAAACAACCTCATTTTGGTTAATGTTTTCTACCAATGACTTAATTTTTTTTTTTGCTTCTTTCTAAATCTTTATTGCTAGTTAAACTGTGTAGTCTTCTATACTCTCTAAAAGGTGAAAGTAAGCTAAATGCTTCGGATTGGGACTACAAATAACTAGAAATGAAAGCTTCTTAATTTCAATTCCACTAACATCATTATTAACTGATCAAATAAATCAATGACTGAGCTTTGCCATAAAGGGGAAGCGCCTTAACAGTACTTGGAACGAGATATATGATAGCAACAAGATTATGACTCTAGATAAATATTATGTAGAAAGAGGGGGAAGCATACCAGGATTATCACAGGTATTCATGTGAGGTTTATCACGGCAAAGGCAGGCAAATTGTTCCAGATTTGACGGATTAGATCCGCATATTCCAGCTGAAGAAACACATTGGCTACAGGCTTCGTTGTATGTGCGATATTCTACCTCAAACCCTCGTCTCAAAACATCATTCCATTTCCCGGCCAAAAGGTCGTTAGTAGTATTGAAGGAAGGTTCATCAGTCTGTAGAAAGGGTACTTTGATAACTCTGTTACACGACTTGCTACGATTTGGAAGCAACGAGTTGCCATCGATTGTGTAAAAGCCAGTTATCTTTTCAGGTTCTGTGGGACAGCTAATATCATTTTTACCCTCCTGCGACAACTTATCACCGCAATTATAGTATAAGCTGAGGACTCGCACGTTTGGGCTGTAATTAAATAGATTGCGGTCGATAATGATTTCCCGGAAATCATGGAATATTCCAGCTGAACAAAGACCACCAGAAAGATCATTCAGAGCGATTATTACTTTTTGAAGAAGGACATGTATAAATAGAACTTTAAAGGTTTGATGTCCGATTTGGATGCTGGTGTACTGATTGTCGTGACATTTGAGCTCGAATCCTTTGAGACCACAGAACTGACGTCTATTGTTTCCCCAGAAAGGATACGAAACGTCGTCAATCTGCCCACACGAATAAGAGCGATTGCATGTGGTGTACTGCTCATCTTCGTCGCAATAAGATGATGGAATGGCAATCAAAACGCAGAGAATTGTGAGGATAGAATGGAGAGCAAGTGAAGGGCAGAGATGGATGTTCATGATTGTGTACAATTAAGGTCATGGAGAGAGCAACAAGACTTGGTAAGCTGTGGGTTTTATCTATTCCTATGAAGATGGCAACGGTAGAGAAACATTTCAAAGAAAAAAAAATTGACGAAAGCGATGGTGGAAATCTTATAATGTAAACAGAGAGACTAGTTGCTTTGACGAAGTAAATAAAATAAACATGAATTTTCCGCGAGAGGGACAGAGATGCCTCATGACTCAAGACTTTAATGGCAGGTACAAGGAAATTGCATAATCGATCCTAGTGTTTTCGTTAATTAGTTAAGGTGAATTAGAAGCTATTAAAAAAATGGTGAACTCGCTATAGCCATCATAGTTTCCATGTCCTTTGACTTAGTTGACTTTTGATAAAACATATATACTCCAGTCATGAGGCAAAGAGAAGCAAAATAAGGGGGTCCTACAATGACAAAGACCCACAATTAATCAATTGTTTTAATTGGCATTATTGATATATGATATTAATCAACAAGCAACAAATTCCTTTTCTATTAGATCTCGATGATCTTAAATAATAATGTCAACGTAAAACGTTTGGGTTAAACGATTACGTAATACAATAGTAAACTAAAAAACTCTCACTAGTGTTAACTCTCTATACGTCACTTTGAACAAATTCAAGTATACGTCCTATTGCTCTTCAATACTATAAAATGGAGGAATTTAGTGGTTGTTAAAATTAGTAGGTATTTAATTTTAAAATAATAATAATTTTGCATTGACCTTCCCACTTATGTTTAATATTTAATAATTTTATTAATTCTTATACATCTAAATCCCAATTATATGGCACCTGCTGCTATCCAAAAAATCAAACTGTAAGCATAAACATGTTAATTAGTGTACCAATAATATATAGTAGAAGAAACAAAAAAAAAAAAAAGGCAATCAGCATCTATAGCAAACTATTCACTAACCATTTTCGTTTTCACTTAATTTTTAGCGCTTTAACCACTAGTTAAACAGAGAACTAAAAATCAAAGTTTAATTCTAGAAAAAACTGTGAAAGAAAAATACGTCACCATACTACATGCCCAAATATCTTTATGTGCTAACTGCTAAACTTCGGAATTTAGAGATATTTTGCTTAATTTTGGTAGAAAGTACGGGAGGGGAGGCATTGATGCAAAGTTTTAAGATTAACTAAGAGCTTGTAAATATGAGTATTGCGCACTATTAAATTAATTTACTCTAATGAAGAAGATGAGCTATAATTAAGTATAATAAGGAAAGGAATCGAAGGGTATGCATACCAGAATTAGGACATGTAAGCGAGTGAGTTTTATGATCACGGCAAATACGCGTAATTTGGTCTGAAAACTGATTGGATCCGCATATTCCAAATGAAGACATACACTTGGTACATGATTCATTGTCTACAAGATATTGTACCTCAAACCCTCGTTGCAAAGCCTCAGTCAATCTTCCGGCCAAAAGATCATTAGTATCGAGAGGTGGATCGGTCTCTTGAAAAGGTACTCTAATAACTCTGTTACATGAGTTGCTACAATTTTGAAGCCTTAACTCCATCGATTGTATAAAATCTAGTTATCTCTTCACGTTCTGATGGGTAACTAAAATTATTTTGACTCATAGAGGACAATTCACCACTGCAATTGAAAAATAAGTTGAAGTATCTAATGTTTTGACCGTAACTAATTTGAGGATGCTTGAAAAAGATTTCCCGGGATATGATTGTAGCTGGACAAGGACCACGAAAAAGATCATCCCGAGTGATTATCATTTTTTGTTGAAGCATATTTTTAGATAAAACTCAAAAAAATTGATCTCCATAATGAATGATAGTTCTTTGATTATCATGACATTTGATGATGTAGGATGAAACTAGTCTTCTATTTTTATTTAATATTTTTTTTTATTTTTTAGTTTTCTTACTTTGATAGGAGTTTATTTTTACTTATTATGGTTGGTTTAGTTTTTCTCTATTAGAAATAAGAACCTACATTATTGTTTAGTTATCTTTTTTCATTCAATACAATTCCATTCAAAAACTTTTGAAACTTAGGTTTTGTTTATCTCTGCGTTTTCATTCATCAACTGTTATCAGCACAAGAGTTGCAATGGTGCGCAACAACGATACTAGAAGCAACCATTTCACTGACGATATTCAAGGGGTGTAAGCATTAACGATGAAGGCTATTTGTGCGATAGCCGTAGAAGTCGAAAAGGCAACCATCAAGAAATTCACTCAAACTATTCGTCATGAATTTGTAGATTTTGACCGAAGGTTAGAGAGGTTAGAACTAGGTGGCAACAAGATGTTTGAACATGATCGTAGAGGGGTAGATAAGATCATGTCCCGTGGTCTGACACCAGTGCCGTAACCACTTGGCATTATTAATGATAGAACTCAAAGAGATGAGGATTCAGATAATGATATAATTGATCGAGGTTTTGTTAGGACACGTGAAAGTGGGAATTATAGTGATTATAAGGTAAACCTAAACCTTCCTGTGTTTAAAGGGAGTTTGCACATAGAAGATTTCTTTTATTTTTGGCAGATGTAGAGATTCTTTTGATTATATGGACATTCCAGATGAGAAGAAAGTAAAATTGGTTACCATGAAGTTGAAAAGGATGTATCTGCTTGGTGGCAGCAGGTTCAAAATAAACGACGGTGTGAAAAAAATTATATAATTAAGTCTTGAGAGCGTATGAAACAAAAGATGAAGACTTAATATTTACCTTATAATTATGAGTAGGATTTATTCAAGCAATTAAGTAATTACCGACAGGAAAACCGTTCAATTAACGATTATGCTGAAGAATTTCATAGGTTATGTTCTAGATTCAACTTGAAAGAGTAGAAATTGGTTGCTAGATTTAGTGAAGGGTTACGAATTGACATACAAGACTAGCTTGACATGTATAAGATTTGAAATTTTTCTGAAGTTGAGGAAGCTGAAGAGGCAATTAAGACAGCCTGTTATCAAATCGCAAATTGTAGCACGTCAATTTTTGACTTCACCAAACTAGGTACCACAAAATAGAGGAGTAGCACCAAATATGGGTGGAGGAGAAACTAGGCAAAAGGGTAATTTCACTAACCTACGAACTACTCAACGATAAACTAGTAGCCCGTATAAGAAACCAATGCCTAACAAATGTTATAGATGTCAACTGTCTGGGCATAAATCTAATGAATGTCCAGAAAAAAAAAAAATGTGTGACGCATTATGTGAGGACTGTGATAAAAGATGAAGAAGGCGAATGCGAAGACGGGAAAAAGATTGATATAGTTAATGATGATAAAGGAGAAGGTGTTTCTTGTATTACGCATAAGCTATTATTGACACAAAAAACGGAAGAGGAAATACAACGAAATAAGATTTTTCGTACGAAAAGAATAATTAAAAATAAAGTGTGTAAGGTGATAATCAATAACGGCAGTAGCGAAAGTATAGTATTTAAGGCACTAGTAAATAATCTGGATTTGCCTACAGAAAAACACTCATCGCCTTACAAAATTGATTAAATCAAAAAGGTAACTGCAACATGTGTAATTGAAGTGTATAAGTTTCCTTTTTCAATTGAAATTTTTTATAAAAATGAAGTGTTATGTGATGATATGGATATGAATGTATGCTATGTGTTGCTGGAAAGGCTATAACAATATGATGTTGATGTGTTTCATAGGGGACAGTGAAACATTTGAAAACAAATAATACTGGTGCCAATGAGTGAAACGAAAGAGGGGCAGATGATTCCTAGAGTAAATGGGACAAACTTTTTAACTGTAGTAGAAGGGCATACGAAAGAGGATTGTGAGGGCTATACAATGATATCAAATGATTAAAAATTGAAGCTGATGGTAGAGGTTCCAGAGGTTGTACAACCATTATTGTCTGAATTTTCTGACATAGTTCTAGAGGAGATGCTAGACAAGTTACCATTTATATATATAGGATATACAACATAGCATTAATTTTGTGCCTAGTGTTATTTATCCTAACTTGCCATATTATAGAATGAGTCCCAAAAAACATATGGATGAGTTACTTAAGAATGGATTTATTGGGGAGAGCAAAATAATGATAGTTGGCAAATATGCGTGGATAGTAGAGCAATCAACAAAATAACTATTAGGTATCGATTTCTAATCCCGCGGTTACAAGATATGTCATACCAGCTTGGGGAAGCAAAGGTGTTTCCCAAACTTACTTGCGCAATGGTTATTATCAAATTCACATCAAACATTTATATAAGTGGAAGATAACATTCAAGACCAAAGAGGGATTGTACGAATAGATGGTCATGCTTTTCAGTTTGTCAAATGCACTAATCACTTTTATGAGACTTATGAACCATGTATTGAAGCCTTTCGCTTTCTAGTTTATTGTGGTATACTTTAATAACATCTTTATTTATAGTGGTGATAAAGAGAATCTTTAATGTGTTTAAGGAGGTGTTCAAAGCACCTAGGGAGAATAAGTTATTTATCAACTTAAAGAAGTGTAATTTTATGTAGCATAATTTGGTATTTTTAGGGTTTGTAGTTGGTGCTGACGGCATTACAGTAGATGAGTTTAAGGTTTATTCATAATTTTAGCACTATCGCAACACCTATTACTAAATTTATAAAGAAGGGAAACTTTAATTGGAGTGATACGCAAAATAGGAGTGTCAACTTCCTGAAGCAAAAACTTTGTGTAGCTCATGTGTTGGCACTAGCAAACTTTGACAAGGTATTTTAGGTGGTGTGTGATGATTTAAAGAAAAGTATTGGTGTTATTCTCATTCATGAGGGTAAGCCTATAGAATATTTTAGTGAAACGTTGTATGATACTAGGAAAAGTGGTCTACATATGACCAAGAATTTTATGCAATGTTACTACAGGTAAAATTTTCTTATAACAGTATGATAAATCGTTTGATTGATAAAACTCTTTTTGAGATGGTTTATTTACATCCACCCCATCATACATTAGACCTGATGACTTTACCAACTTTGTAAAAAATTAGTAAGGTTGCAAAAAACATGGCAGAGAGGGTATAGAAAATACAAGAAGAGGTTCATGTTAGTTTGGAAGTTACCAACAAGAAATACAAACAAGATGCAAATCAACATAGGTGATAAAAGGTGTTCTAGGAAAGTGATCTTATAATGGCTTATTTATCAAAATATCGATTTTCTGGGATTAGTAGCAAGCTCCAAAACAAAAAGTATGGTCCATTTCAAGTTGCAAATGATAAGTGTTACAGTTATCAGATGATTGGAATATCTCAAACATTTTTAATATAGTAAAAATGTACGAGTATCATGAAGATGAAATGTTATACCTAGAGAACTTAAGGACAAGTTCGCTTCTAAGTGACGGGAAACTGATGTAGGACAAAATTAGTCTTTTATTCTTATTAATATGTTTTTTTAATTTCTTTGTTTTCTTACTTTGGTAGGAGTTTATTTTTACTTATTAGGATTATTTTAGATTTTCTCTATTATAAATAAGAAACTTACAGTATTGTTTAGTCATATTTTTTTATTTATAAAATTTCATTAAAAAATTTTGGAAACTTAGATTTCGTTTATCTTCTCGTTTGCATTTCGTCATTTGAGCTTAAATCCTTGGCCACCACAATACTGTGGTCTAATATTGTTTCCCTGGAAAGGATACCAGATGTCATTGATATGCTCCCCACAAGCGTAAGGACGAATGCATGCCGCGTACTGCTCATCATAGTCGCTATTAGATGATGGAATGGAGATCAAGCTGCAGAGGATAGTGATGATTAAATGGAGAATAAGCGAAGGGAAGAGATGGCTTTTCATCATTTTGCGCGATGAAGGTCATGAAGAGAGTAACAAGACTTGGTAAGATATGGTTTTATCTATTCGTATGAAGATGAAACATTTCAAAGAAGAAAAAATCGACAAAAGCGACTGTGGAAATTTTATAGTACAAACAGAGAGAATAGACTAGTTGCTTTGACGAAGAAATAAAATAAAGGCGAACCCCATTTGAATTTTCCAAGAGAGGGACAGAGATGGCTGCTGACTCAGACTTTTATGGTTGGTTGAATGTAAAAACGGGCGAGACAAGTAATAAATGATGGCCAGAACTCCATCTGTATGAATTTCCATTTCTGCACGTCCCCTGGGCCCCTCAATTGTAGGTACAAGGAAATTGCATAATTGATCCAAGTGGTTTCATTAATTAGGTTCGGTGAATTAAAAGCTATTAGAAAAATGGTAAACTCGCTATAGGCATCATATCTTCCATGTCCTTCTAACTAAGTGGCTTTTGATAAAACATACATGCTTGAGGCATGAGGCAAAGGGAAGCAAAATAAGGGTTCCTAAAATGACAAAGATGCGCAATTCGTAAATTATTTTAATTCACATGATTGATATATGGTATTAATCAACAAGCAACCAACCTTTTCTATTAGACTTGACGATCTTAAATAACAATGTTAACTTAAAACGTTTGGGTTAAACAATTACTTAATACAATATTAAACTAAAAGCTCTCATTGGTCTTAGCTCTATTCATGTATACTGCATCTATACGTCACTTTGAACAAAACACATCAAAATCTCATCAATGTTATGTTCCCTGACTTAAGTGGCGGGGGATCCAGGCCCTACAAAGATATTTTAGAGGAATAATAAAGTTGTCTAATTTTATGCAGATTTTATTATTAAACCCCCTGAAATTAAGTGTTTTCATAATATGGTCTGCAAATAGGCAATTCCTAATTCCCAATTACGCCCCCCATCAATTGCTCCTAAATAACAAACTACACAGTAGATTGGGAGAGACTAGAAAAATTAACATGTATATAGATATATTCATAAAAAGTAAAAAAAGAATCATGCATACCTTTACGACATTTGGTTGAATAAGGTTGATCCGGGCAAAAGCAAGTGAAGTCATTAAGAGTCCTGTTATATCCACATTTCCCACCCGATTCGGTGCACTCGAAGCATTCCTCGGCTTCTAAATTCCATATCACCTCAAAACCTTCTTTTATAACTTGTTCAATAGTCATTGAAAAATCAATAAGTCTTTCAATAGCAATATCCAGGACTGGCACCAAGAGACTGAAATTGCATCTCGCTGATATTTCAGGACCTGTAAGTGTCGGTGCAGTGAAGTAAAAATCAACAACCCTGTCATTTATCGGACAAGAAAACTTGTTATGTGCCTGATCTTCGGTCGGATCACAGTCGTATAGCAAGGTGGCATATTCGTCGTTGACTGTAATGTTGAAGAAATCAGTGACATTGAAAGTAATGTTGACAAAGCTTTTAGGACAGATGCTCGACCGGTAATCTGTTCTCGCAATCTTCAGGATTTGATATTCATAACTGACGTTGAGGACATGATATTTCTGGGACGTGATATCTATGGTGACGTTATCTCCCTCGCAATCAAGTTTGAAGGCAGGATGCCCACAATATTCCGATTGGCCGTTTGTCCAAAAGGGGTAGCCAATATTTGTGAAGCTTCCACATCTGAAAGATTTAGAACACTCGTCATATCCATCATAGGCATAAACATATTCTGGGAAGAGTACTGAGAGTAAGAGATTGGTGATGAAGAAGAGAAGCGAGATTTGGAAAATAGTGGAAGTGGAACTCATGATCCACAGAAATTTGGGATGTAAAATGGTTGTCAAAGGATGACTACGAGATAATAAGTGAATGGAACTTTCCATTCAAAGAAGCAGATTAATTCAATTATCACTTTAATTTAAAATAAAAAGAAAAGTAAGAAAGAAAGTTTTGAGTAAACGGTCCACCTGAGATTCTGTCCAACTCTTACTTGTTTTAATTATTTTTTCTAATTCTATTTTTTACTCTCTGTTCCTCTCAATCTAACATCAACAAAAGAAAAATAAAATCTCTCTCCAAAGTATGTATATATTAATGTGAAAAATCAAATTATTTCAAGAGTAAATGTGAATCATTTTTATGTAAATTAAAAAATACATCAAATAGTCAAAATCTTTAATTTGACTCAACCAAAATTATCTTTAAATACTCAAATTCGTCTTAAGGCCTGTTTGCTTTTTAAAGTATGAATTATTCATAAATCTAAAAATTTTATTGTATTTTAATTTATGTCTAAATATTTGTTAAAAATATTTGAATATAGCTAAATTAAAAAATTTGAATGAAATTTAAATAAGAGTATAACTAATTTAAATATTTTATTAATTAATAATATTTTTAGTTTATTATTTTAATATATTAATTTTAAATTTTTTAACACATATATATCAACATGTTGATTTAAAAAAAGAAAGAAAAATAACTGTTAGATTCCAAAGATTTGGTGAAACGTAGTGATTAGTCCCAAAGATTTAAAAATACCAACCTATCTCCTAATCCGGCATACTCCAACGTCCATTTGAATCTAATTAAGGGTAAATCAGTATTTTAGTATATTGCTAGATGTTTGTTTATTTGAATATTGGTTGTATCAATCTTTTGATTGAAATATCAATAATAAGAAAAAGGAGTCGTAAATAATGTTTATTGATCTACATGGCAAGAGTGGCAAGAGTGATTCTTAATTTTTTTTCACACCCTGTTATCAAGTCACTCAATAACTTTAAAGTATGAGAATTATTTTTCAGGGACTTGATCACCATCGTCACTTAATACTAGTTAGCATAATTTCTACATTTAGACATAAAAATTATATCCATGTAATACATTATTTGATTTTGTTAAATTACAAAATTTCTTTCCACATTAATTAATAATTTTGAATTTTTGTACATAAAAATTTTTAAGGAGAAAAAAAAAATGAAAATGTTGTAGGAAATAATAGGAAATAAATATAAATGTAGTTTTGTCTTTATATAAAATCAACATGGTCAAACATTTATATTTATAAGGGTATTTTTATCATTATATAATTTGAATAAGGATAGTATGGTAAAATAATAACAACTTAAATTTAAAAAATTAAAAGTGCGTATATGACAAATAGTTAAGTGACATGGTAGATACACGTGGTATAATAGGGATAAAAATGTAATTGCATCATATTACATCCAAACTACCCTTGTTAGATAATAGATTAGGCGTTAGACGAGTAATTTTCAAACATTTAGGACTAATAAGTACATTTCATCAAACCGTAGGGATTTAGTAGTTTTTTTTTAAAAGAAAAATAACATTTATATTTACATATTTAAGATTTCACTTGAATTCAGATTTCAGTCATATTCAGATTTCAGAAAAAAAAATTAAGACTATCTTAATTTTTTTATTTTCATTTAAAATTTAAATATATTTCTTCACAATTCTAATAATATAAAACCTTTTTTAAGAGAATAATTCTATAATTAATAGGATAAAATTGTTTTAGTCTCAAATTTTTTTGGCCTAATACTCTTATAAGTCTCAATAACTTTAAAAATCTCAATTTATTATCAAATGACTATTATGTCCTATATAATAGTAGTTATTTAAAAAAATTAACAAAAAAAGCTTTAAAATTTGAGAAAATATGACATATTTATGTAAAATACATTAATTGAATAAATAAATGACAATATTATTCTAATAACATATTAATAAAATAATTATATTATAAGTTTTTATAAAAAATTAAATAAAAAATAAATTACATTTAGAATTATTAGAAATAAAACATAAATAAATATTAATTTTTTAAAAAAATATAACTTATTTATTTTATAACATATTTATAATAAATATTTATGATTATTGTTATGGGGTAAAAATAGGCTAGACACGTGGCAGTACGTAAGCCCACGACGCTCTAGTCGGCACCTATGGGATGATCCGTTCATGCTGAAACCCACCTCACCTCGGATCCCAGCTGAGGCAGGATCCGACCTCAGGTAGTATAGAGGGTGTTCACATGAAGGGTGCCACGTGGTCTATAACCAATAGTCCACCTAGATAGGGCAAAACGAGTGGACCCCACTCTGGAACAGCCCCAAAAGTGAAGGGATTTGGTTCCCCCAAAAATGTGAAAAAGGTGTCCTATGATCTTAGGTCACCTGGGGGGACCACCTGAAATCGCCTAAAACGGAAAGCTGACCAAGGAGACAGTGTAGCACATTGGTAGCTGAAAAAGGGACCCCACCTGACGTGGTCAACTTTTGAGGGACCACAAGTAGAGGCGAATGAGCATTCGCCACCTGTACACAAGGGATAACGTAATCCCCTACTCAAATCAAATCGTGCCATGTGGCATGTAATCTCGGATAAGGTCTTAAAGACCAATCCTTGCTCACCAAGGGACCAATCCCTGCTCACCAAGGGACCAATCCCTGCTCACCAAGTATTCCTAGTTTTGACTCCGAGCTAAGGTTTCAAGCTGGGGAAGAGGAAGGAAAGGAGGAACTAGGGCAGCATTGTTTGGCCAATCACATGTCCACAAAGGTATAATATAAAAAGACACTTAGGTCAAGGTAAAAGAAGGTCTTCTTCTTGAAGCTAGAACTCATTCTTTACTCACACACACCATAAGCACAAGTGACCTCCCTATTGTTCTCTCTAAACAACAAGGAGACAACCTTAACACCCATTGAAGGTTGTCCCTTGAGGACGTTTTTACTGTTCCAGCTTCCCTAAAGGCCATACTTGTTGCCTTCTACATGTATTTTGTGTGTCATTTGGTCCATTAGCTCCTAGCTACCCATTCCTCCACATATTAGCTATTTCAAGCTACCAAAATCGAGCCACAACATCACCCCCTCAAGGTACTGACTTGAGCGTCGGAGTGGGCTCGCCGGATAACCTCCGGCGCCCCCCTTTTGACCGTGTTCTCTGCTGCAGGCGTCCTCACCACGTTCGGGTCCGAGGTCAGCAATGAGAGCGAGGTCACGAAGGTTTCAAGCGATTTGGCCCGGGATCAGCGAGGCGTGAAAGGTCAGCTTGGGAGCCTCCGGGGTTAGGACGAGACTGAATCGGGTGCGGAATACTGAGCTCAGAACTGTTGACTGGGCATCCACCTTCAACTCGGATACTAGATCAGCAAGGCAATACCACCTCACCTGGGTTGATATTTTCACGCATCAACAATTATATTGTAATTTAAATAAAATATATGCATATACATTTAAAATATAAATAAATAATAAAAATAATATATTTTATAATTAATAATATTTACGATATCAATGTGCCATAAAATAATAATAATATTTATTTAATTAATATATTTTTTTATAAATATATAGTATTTTATCAAATTTTAGAAATTTATTTATTATTTTTTAAATAACTATTATCATATAAGGATATAATTGTCATTGAATAATAAATTAGGATTTTTAAGGATATTTTTAAAATTATGAAAATTTATAAGTATATTAGGTCAAACTTTTAAGATTAAAAAAGGCTTTGATCCTAATTAATATTTTCTTGTCTTCTAAGATCAAATAAATTAATTTATAATAAAGATACCAACTTTAATAAACCGAAAAATAATATAATATTTTAAAAAATAAACCGAAAAATAATAATAATATAATATAGAATAGTAACTTTCTGTATTTTAAAAAACTTTGAGGGGGGAGAAGATTAAAATGAATGAGAGAGAAGTCAACAAATTAACAATACATTTATAATTTGATTATAATAATTAAATTTATTTTTTTACATTGTTTATTTTCTGTATAATATTACAAACACATTAGTCGTTGGCGTATGGGACGACCAAAGACATTTCTGGTCTTGCCGAAAAAAAGAAAACGGATGCAGTTTACTGGCCGAGTACTTCGAGTTTGGCAAGGAAAACACACGGAAGAGGGGAAAGGGGATACAATTCTTTTCCCTCAGTTTCGTACAATTTTCAATTAGACCGAAAATTATGAGTCAAAATGGAGCCTACACGGAATAGTCATTCAAATAAATACCAAATATTGCTCCAAGAAACACAGTCTTGCCCTTTAAGAAAATAAAAGATATGGTGTTTATTAAAAAGGAAGAGAAAAATGCAAGGATATTCTCTTTGACATGGCTATTATATTCGAAACACGAACAGGCAAAGTTGTATTGCCTATGCCAAGCTTCTGTTTCAAGTTTGGAGCCGGTAAATAGTTAGAACAGAGGAAACAGAGTAAAGAATCCAAGTCCAGCGGAACAATAACGAACTAAAACATTTTCTGTCTATCGTCTCTTGAAAATAAGCAACCTTTTTTATTTCTACTTGGAATATTTAGTACTGTTAAGTGTGATTCATGATTCACAAATGCAGGAAGCTTGAATAATTGATTTGCCAAACTGCTGAGCTAGCAACTGCGTTACCTAAGCTGGAAAGTTTCTTTTGGAAATCAAGTTTAGATTTCAACCCAAGGAGAAGATGCAGACTTAAAAATAAACTTTCCAAAAGTTTCTATTGAATTCTTGAACGAATGGAAATCTAAACTTAGACAACAAAGCCAAAAAATTAAGGAAATACCCCCTGACCTTCATACAGCCTTGTCCTCATTCCTGAAGGTTGATAATCTGAAAATAGTTGTTGAATCTTATTTATATATTTTGTAAATAATAAGAATAATAGATCAAAATAATAAAATATTAAATATAGTTATAAATAAGATTATATTGAATTTATAAATAAAAATAAGCATTGCGCTGGTAATTAATAAATTGAAATAAATATTACAATAACAAGTATAAATTAAATTTTTAGAGATAATTTTAAAAATTTTATTTTTAAATGATATAACTAAAATGATATGATAATTTATTAAAAGTAATTCGTTAAATTTAAATAATTAATTTCGTCAAATTATTTAAATAAATTAGAATGAAATATATTAAAAGGGACAAAATAGAAAAGTACTCACGTATTTGCGTAGGTAGGAATCATGATTTCTTAGTTCTCATTCTTATATTTTATTTTATTTTTTGCTTATTACAATCAAATAAAGAAACCAGGGCTCTTTTTATTCCCTTCCATTTCTCCAAAAACACCCTTGACTGGAATGATTCAAAGTTAGAGTTAATGAATTTTCATGTATATGACAGTATATATGTTTATCTTCAATTTATCCCTAAAAACAATAATAAAACCAAAGAAAGAAAAGTATACAATAAAATTTATTACTGATAATTTGTCATGCGAGGGATGTGGTTGAAGAATGTATTGGTGGTCTTGGAGGGGAAGATAGCAACGGCTTTGGTGGGATTTCTAAAGCTTCAATACTACTTTGCCACATGTCTAACACTGTATTGATGGACGGCCTATCCGATGGACGAGACTGAATACACCACAAACCCACAATAATCATCTTCTTTGCAATTTCGTTTTCCTCACTGGTTACAACCCCAGGCCATTCAAACTCTCTGCCCTGCTCGACATACCTGTAAATCCAATTTGGAATATCTAACTCGCTCGAATTACTTCCTCCCCCATCAAGGTTTTTCCTGCATCCAACCATTTCCAGAACCATCATTCCATAGCTATAGACATCCGACTTGTGTGAAACATTCCCAAAGTTTCTACTGAAGACTTCTGGAGCAATATACCCAATTGTCCCTCTAGCCTCCAGCATTGATACAATACTCTCTTTTTTAGGGCATAATTTTGCAAGCCCAAAATCAGAGATCTTCGGACAAAAATCTTCGTCCAGAAGAATGTTGTGAGGCTTTATGTCAAAATGCAAAATCCTTGTGTTGCACCCACGATGCAAGTATTCAAGCCCTCTGGCTATTCCCACAACAATTTTATGCATTCTTTCCCATCCCAAATGCTGAGGAGTCGTCAATGTATCTCCAGTGTATATGAATTTTTCAAGCGATCCATTAGGCATGAACTCATAGATTAGTGCTCTCTTGTTACCCTCTAAACAAAAACCTATTAAGCTGACAACATTAACATGAGATGTTCTACTAATGCTCGCAACTTCGTTTATAAAGTCTTGTCCGTTCCCTTTGGAAGTATTTAGGAGCTTCACTGCTACAAGACAACCGTCTGATAACTTTCCTTTGTACACACCACCATAACCTCCTTGCCCTAGCTTATTTTTGAATGAGTTTGTAATCATCATAACATCTGAAAAGTTGAACCTTTTGGGAGCTAGGGGACCAAAATTTCTAATAAAGGCCTCAAGATCTTGATCACTTTTTGTCGTCTTTCCAAAAGAAGACATTGACGAAATTGATGAGATCTTGGATTTCAGAAGGAAGAAAAATATAGATGCGAGTATTATTATTCCACTTATTCCAGCACCTACTGAACCTGTCAAAAGACAAGTGAAAAATTGGTGAATCAGATTGATAAGTAAATAAGTGATGTAATTCCAGATACCCGGTGAAACAATAACATAGGAAAATTTGAACTGATATTGCCCATCTTCCTCATTTGCTAATGGAAATTTGATAACACGAAGAAAAATAGGTAAAAACATCTACAGACTGCAGTTATTAGAACAGCAATAAGAGTTCGCAACTTCAGCAATGCCTACCTGGACCCAAAAAACAAGCCAAGAAAGACTTCATTAACTCCGGAAAGAAATTCACTATGTCCCCACCTTTGTTCTCAACAAAAGTTTGTACATATTTTTTCGGGAAAAAAAACAAAAGAGAAATCATAAAGAGAATTATCTGATTATGGAGAATTTATCTAAAAATACGCACACGCAGGAAGCGCAGAAAAAGGAACTGGAAAAAGAATGAGATAGTTCTATTACCTAAGACAATATTCTTTCTCCTGTTTGGAAGATTGCCTGTATAGGTAATAATTCCAGCCAATAACGAGTTAGAGGGGAGACCTATTTAAATTGCAGTAACATGGTTGTGCAAAATTCATTCATTAAATAACAGTCAATTCAAAGTTTATTCAAACAGTTTTCAAAAAGGACCTTTTTCAAAAAACAAACAGTCAATTCAAAGTTTATTCATACAACCTTTCAGCTCGTTATAAGCGTATATGGCTGACTTGTGAGTGTTGTTTAGGTCAGATTTTTCAACGTCCTACACAGACTTAAGAAGTTATTAATAGTTCCCTGAAATCCTATTAATTTATCCTTGATTCTGAGTAAATGGAAGAAGTTGCCGTTATGATGTTCTTCACCGTGCATCTAAGCATCCAATTAGATCACGTAGATTGTTTCTTGTCCTCTTGTTTTCAATTTCCAGACATCCAGATTTTCAGTCGTCAATTTCTCTGTCATTTCTTTTAGATTCTTTATTGTTTTATTCATTGCCATAGTGAATTCTTGATGCCTTTTCTGTATATTTTAGGCCTACAAGTCGATATAACTCTCAATTTCAGATTTCCTTCAATCAGCTCAAGTTCAGATCTTTACACGCCTCTTTTAGCATTTTTTAATCTGAAATATGATTCTTTAATCTAAATGCCACATCCGCAATATTATAAATTATTTATTCCTTTTTTGTTTCTAGTTGTAGTACTTAATACTCGATTTGCCTAAAAAGAGAATTCAAAGTAGTAAAACTATAAAAACATAAAATATATAAACAGGATCAATCACTTTTTTTTTTTACACAAAATCTTACATCAAATATAAGTCTTAAATCTAAATACATCTAACCATTAAAATTTTATCTGATATGCACAATAATTATGGATGCATGAATTATATATTAATTACATAGTTATATATATATACCTAAATCCAACAATTTATATTCGAAATAAGATTTTGGATAAAAAAAATAGACACTTGATCCTACCTCTCTCCTTATATATAACGGTAAGAAGATAATAATAAGGATATATAATATGAATAGAAAGTGGATGCATACCAGAAGGGCATGCACGCGGTAGAGGTTTATCACGGCAAAGACACGCAAATTGGTCTGAATACTGCTGATTGGATCCGCATATTCCAAACGAGGACAAGCATGCCGAACAGGATGCATTGTCTGTCCGATACGCTACCTCAAACCCTCGATTCAAAGCCTCAGTCAATCTTCCGGCCAAAACATCACCAAGATCAGTCAGTAGAACCGGCACTTTGATAACTCGTTTACATGAATTGGTACGATTACGAAGCCGAGAGTCGTTATCGATAGTGTAAAAGCCAGTTATCTCTCCTCGTTGTAAGTAACAACTAAAATTATTCTGACCAAGCGACGACAACTCACCGCTGCAATCATAGTACACGCTGATATTGCCAACGTTCCGACTGTAACTGAAGAGAGTGTGGTTGATAATGGTTTTCTGGAATATCATGGGACAAATACTAACCAACAGATCAGCTCGAGCAATGGTCATTATTTGATTAAGGCCATTGATGTCTAAAACTCGAAAGCTTTGATCTCCGAACTGAATGGCAGTGTGCTGATTATCTTGGCATTTGAGCTCGAATTCTTGGCGACCACAATACTGAGGCCTTATATTGTTTCCCCAGAAAGGATAAGGGATATCCAGAAAGTGCGGCCCACAGGATGATCGGCGATTGCATTGAAGGTACTGCTCATCGTCCTTGCAATAGGATGATGGAATGGAGATCAAGATGCAGAGGATAGTTATTACGGAATGGAAAATTAGCAAAGGGAAGAAATGGCTGTTCATGATTCTGTAGAATTAAGGTCATGCGTAGAGAAATAACTTGCGCGGCTTTTATATATTTACGTGTCTGATAATATAATATATATACTAATGCTAATGAAATTAATGGTAAGTGATGGTGAAGACCGGAGAATTGCTAGCTTTTGACTATGAAAGTGCGTGCATTAGAAAAATACCCATGACTATTGACAGTTTACTTCGACTTTTGTTCCAAGTAGTAGACTTGATCCAACAAGATTATAGACCGGGAACGAAGGCTCAAGTCTAGGAAATCGTAAATTACTTATTTCCTTCAAGTTAACCATTTTGTGTTTTATACTGGAGGTTTTGACCTGTACCTTTAGCTCAATCAAAAAGCTAATGATTCAAAGTTGAGTTACTGTGTTGTCGGGGCAGGCATCAACCCAACCCTCTCTAATCATGCAATGTTCATTGTGTAGCTAAGCTGATCAATTTCAGCGTAAAAAAATCTTTGATATTCTAAGGCAGTATGGCTATTCTCAATAAAACTTCGGTTATACCAAAATCAATAACCAACCAAAGGAAGGAAAATTAGACACAAAATTCATTGATGATAATTGTCATGACAAGGATGTGGTCGAAGAATGTATTGGTGGTCTTGTAGGAGAAGATAGGGATGGCATTGGTGGGATTTCTGAGGTATCAATGCTTCCTTGCAACATTTCTAGCACTATATTGATGGACGGCCTATCAATTGGACGAGTCTGTATACACCACAAGCCCACTATGATCATCTTCTTCGCAATTTCTTTTTCCTCACTCGTTACAGCACTGGGCAGTTCAAATTCTTTACCCTCCTCGAAATGCTTGTAAATCCAGTGTGGAAAATATAAGTCACCGGTATTACATACTCCGGCATTGGGGTTCTCCCTGCATCCAACCATTTCTAGAACCATCATTCCATAGCTATATACATCAGATTTGTGTGAAACATTTCCAAAATTTCTGTTGAACACTTCTGGGGCAATATACCCAATTGTACCTCTAGCCTCCTGCATGGATACAATACTCTGTTTTTTGGGGCATAGTTTTGCCAACCCAAAATCAGCGATTTAAGGACAAAAATCTTCATCAAGAAGAATGCTGTGAAGTTTTATGTCAAAATGCAAAATCCTAGTGCTGCAACCTCGACGCAAGTATTCAAGCCCTCTCCCAATTCCAATTGCAATTTGATACAGTTTTTCCCATCCTAGCTGCTGACCAGACTTCAAAGTATCTCCCTTGTAGATGAATATTTCCAGTGATCCGTTTGGCATGAACTCATAGATAAGAACTCTCCTGTCCACTTCCAAACAATATCCCAATAGAGAGATAACATTAACATGGGATGTTTTGCTAATGCTTGCAACTTCGTTGATAAATTCTTGTCCGTTCCCCTTTGATGTGTTTAACAGCTTTACTGCTACAAGATGGCCATCTGATAACTTCCCTTTGTACACACCACCATATCCTCCTTGGCCTAGTTTATCTTTGAAGGAATTGGTCATTTTCTTAACATGTGAAAAGCTGTATCGTTTAAGAGCTAGAGGTCCATGATTCCTAATGAAGGCCTCAAGATCTTGATCAATCTTTGTTCTCCTTCTACAACAAATCTTTGATAGAATTGACCATATCTTCCTTCTGAAAATGCAAATAATTATACAAGCGATTGCTATTCCAGTTACTGCAGCAACTATACCTGTTAAAAGAAATAAGTGATGGATCAGATGGTGGTCTAAAAGAAATAAGTTATGTCTACTTTAAACAGTTCATAGACTACACCAAAGAATGCTCATGCCACAACTGAGGATGATACAATTTGATTTTAAACAAGAAATGCCATGAAACACAATTATCAAAGCGAAAAGAGCAGATAAAAGAGTAAGTTATGTTACCTGTAACAAGCTTTCGTCTCAAATTGGAACCATTTCCTGTGAGAGTAGTAATTCAAGCCAACGAAGAATCTTCAGTTAGATCGTTTCTATTTTCGACATTTGATAATTACACCAGAGGATGAGCACACCACAATTAAGGAAGAACACATTTTGAACGAGAAACACAGTGAAACACTGAATGTAAAGAGAAGAGAGCAGGTTGCTGAATAAGTTAGCGACGTACCTGTATTAATATTTGGTCTGGAGTTCGGTCGATTGCCTGTGTAAGAATTGAAAATTTAAGCAAATGAATTGTAAGAACATATATAGACAGATACAAGTTGCAATTTATATCTTTGCAGAAATTCAGCACTAATACTGAACTCAACCTCGGATATTTGAAATCATCTCAAAATGCAGACGAAATTATATATATATAGAATTCTGTAATATCACTGCCTGGGTGGCAACATAACAATTATTCTATTTAGGATGGTGATGAGAACATCGGGGATGGCATTATATATTCTGGAACAGAGGAAACAGAGTATGAACACTCATAATCAATGGAAGAAGGAAAATTGGGACATGACAAACTAAAAATATTTCTCATCCCTGACTAGTATTACCTTAATACTTTGGAAAATATTCTATTGATTGGATCAATACTCATAAAATTGCACGTTAGAAACTTTCTACACTAGAGGGTGCCTAGATATGTTGAGCAAGCATGAAATATTTTATCCTGCCAAAGAATTCTCCTAAATTGTACTGTTCTTCATCTTTATTCTTAGTGAAAATCAGCCTCTATCTCCCACAATTTTTCCTATGACATTTTTAGAGATTTTTCATGTAAATTCGGTGTTGTTTGTGATTGTGTTAGTTTTCTGTTTACTTATTTGCTTGATTTTTCATCAAGCTCTGTATAATATGCAGCACCATGAAGTCGAATAAGAGCATCCGGCATTGTCATGTCTTTCCAGTCAACGAAACGTTCAACAGCCGCTTCTACGCTCTTTGACTATTGGCATATTAGTCAGACTCTTGTGTAGAAATATTAATTATATTTATACACTAACTTGTACAACATACAACTGTTACACCATCCACACCAAAAACACAATCGCACACAAACCTTACTCAACTCATTAAACTAACACATACATTTACATTTCACAACACCACACACTTTTGACTCAATGACTCATTTCCTACTTAGTCCCAAATTCTCTCCAAGTACTCTACACTTAATAGAAGAGTCATTCCACCACAATCTGCCCACTGGAAAGGAAACGAAGCTTCCTTTATATCCTGCACTATGTTGGTTAACAATTTCACGTTTCATATTAAACTATTAATAGTTTATAGAATAATCTATTCCGGTGTTAATTTGTGATTGGATGAATTTCACACGTTAAAAAACTTGTGGAGGAAAATGGAAAATTATACAGCAGAGATCTAGGATTGATTTTCAACATCTTGTACCCGAGGGAAAGCTAAGTTTAAGTGCTTCAAAGCTAGAAACCAGAGATTTTGAATTGTGCTTTTTCCTTAATCTAAAACAGAATGATTCAAAGTTGACTTATTGAGTGTTCATGACAATGAAAAGATGGTAAATTTCTATAAGACTTTACAGATATACGTAAAATTAATAATCAAACCAATGAAAGAAAAGTATGGATAAAATTTATTTATAATATTTGTCATGACAATGATGTCGTGGAAGAATATATTGGCGGTCCTGGAGGAGAGGATACGAAAGGCATCGGTGGGATTTCTAAAGCTTCAACGCTTCCTTGCAACATTTCAATCGCTGTATTGATGGACGGCCTATCGGAGGGACGAGTCTGTATACACCACAAACCCACAATGATCATCTTCTTTGCAATTTCATTTTCCTCACTGGTTACAACGCCTGGCCATTCAAATTCTCTGCCCTGCTCGACATGCCTGTAAATCCAATCTGGAAAATATAACTCGCTTGAATTACTTTCTCCAGCCTCAAGGTTTTTCCTGCAACCAACCATCTCCAGAACCATCATTCCGTAGCTATAGACATCTGACTTGTGTGAAACATTCCCAAAGTTTCTGCTGAACACTTCTGGAGCTATATACCCAATAGTCCCTCTAGCCTCCAGCATTGATACAATACTCTCTTTTTTAGGACAGAGTTTTGCAAGTCCAAAATCAGAGATCTTGGGGCAAAAGTCCTCATCAAGAAGAATGTTATGAGGTTTTATGTCAAAATGCAAAATTCTGGTATTGCAACCACGATGCAAGTATTCAAGCCCCCTAGCTATTCCCGTAATAATTTCGTACATTTTTTCCCATCTCAAGTGTTGAGAAGGCTTTGTAGTTTCTCCATTGTAGATAAATTTTTCAAGGGATCCGTTAGGCATGAACTCATAAATAAGAGCTCTCTTGCTATCCTCCAAACAATAACCTAATAATGTAACAACATTAACATGGGATGTTCTGCCAATGCTTGCAACTTCATTGATAAATTCTTGTCCATTCCCTTTAGAAGTATTTAGGAGCTTTACTGCTACTAGACGACCATCTGGTAACTTCCCTTTGTACACACTGCCATAGCCTCCTTGGCCAAGCTTATCCTTGAATGAATTTGTCATTTTCTTAACATCTGAATAGATGTACCTTTTGGTCGCTAGAGGTCCATAATGTCTAATGAAGGCCTCAATATCTTTGTCGGTCTTTGATATCCTTCCACAACAGGTCTTTAATAGAATAGATGAGATCTTCTTCCATTTGTAATTGCAAACAATTATGCAGATGATAATTGTCATCCCAAGCAATGCAGCAAAAATACCTGTCAAAATAACAAGTGACCAACCAGATGGTGGAGAAATAAGTGATGTGTGCTTTAGAATATTCATGGTGAACCAACAAACAAGAAAATCTGATAACCTAAAATCGTTCATTTTCCTGATTCGCTACCAAAAATTGATAACAAATTAAAGGACGAGGAAAAGGGTCAGCACTTCAGACTGCAATTGTCTCTATTATATTAGTGCAATTTCGGAACACGATTAATGCAATTTGAAACTTTCCAAGAATCAAAGTAATATCAGATATGAAACGAAACAAAAAAACAAAGAAAATCAAGAGCATAAGATAGGATTTTGCATGTCCAGCCGTGCCTAAATTCACTTCGCTAATCCAGGAAAAGAATCCACTATATCCTCATTACTGTCAATAAAACTTTCTATATACTTTTTCAACAAATAAATGGTGGAGAGAATAATCGGATTACACACAATCCTTCTGAAGCTTACCTCTCTTTGCTTTTTCTTAATTGCAGATTCAGAATATGAAACTAAAAGACAGTCCAGTTTCCAGCGTTTGATGGTTAGTTACAGAGGATCAGAAAAACTCCACCTCACCATGTTTAGCTAACCTCTCATCCTAATTTTCTGTTAATAATTTGATTAATTTCTATTTGCTTAATATCATAATTTACTCAACTAGTCTGAAATGAAAAATTGCAACTTTACGGATAGTGATTTTTGTTTCTTTCAATAATTTTATTAAAAAAAAATTAACTACATTCAAGATCAAATGCGTTATCCCTAAAAAAGGTTTTTCCGTCCAAAGATTTTCCTTGCTTTTTATTTAGATATGATCGTGCCATTAGAATCTCCGGTTAGACACATGGAGGACGAGCACACCACAACTGATAGTTTGATGAGAATGAAGATTTTGATATTTTGAACAAAAAATGCAGTGCAACACTTACTGAAGCAAAAGAAATGAGGTACTCATGTAATTTACCTATGCCATGCTTCAGTTTGAATCTGGGACTACTGCCTGTAAAAGTAATAATTCAAACCAATAATGAGTTAGCAGGGAAAAATATGTAAATTGCAGTTATATGGTCGTGCAATTAATGCATTAACACTTAATTCAAACAAAGAGTTTCATGTTGCTCGAATCAGGTCAAAGTTCATATCTGAAGACTGATTGGATCCGCATATTCAACATGAAGAAAAACACGTCGTACAGGAATCATCGTCTCTACGATAATACTCTTACCTCAAATCCTTGTTTCAGAACCACAGTTAATCTTCCAGACAAAAGATCTTTAACGTTAGGAGGACCAGCCTGTAGAAGGGGTATTTTGATAACTCTATTACATGAGCCCTACGATTTTCAAATAACGAGACTCCATCGATCGTGTAAAAGTCAGTTATCTGTTCTGTTCTAACAACTAAAAAAACTTTTGACCAACCGACATCAACTAAAAATTATACTGTAATCCAAAAATCTATGTAAAGTAAAAAGCTTTTTCGTTTTCTTTTATTTTTCTAACATATATATAATTGGGTAAAAAGAAGGCATCCAGCAAACTATTTAATTTTAAACATTTTTTCGGTTCTTCTTAAACTTTATCAAATAAATTTAATCATAAGAAAAACTGTAAAAGGAAAAATACGTACGCCAACACACTGTGCCCACATATTTTAGTTACTGTGCTAAACTTCCGAATTTGGAAATATTTTGCTTAATTCTGCTACAACGGGAGGGGAGGTTTTGACACGAGGTTTAAGCTTAACTAGAAGCTTGTATATGATATTCCTGACTATTAAATTAATATAATAAGGAAAGGAATTGAAGGGTATGCATACCAGAATTAGGACATGTAAGCGAGTGAGTTTTATGATCACGGCAAATACACGTAAATTGGTCTGAAAACTGATTGGATCCGCATATTCCAAATGAAGACATACACTTGGTACATGATTCATTGTCTACACTATATTGTACCTCAAACCCTCGTTGCAAGGCCTCAGACAATCTTCCAGCCAAAAGATCATTAGTACCGAGAGGTGGATCAGTCTGTTGAAAAGGTACTCTAAGAACTCTGTTACATGAGTTGCTACGATTTTGAAGCCGCGACTCTCCATCGATTGTGTAAAATCCAGTTATCTCTTCACGTTCTGCCGGACAACTAAAATTATTTTGACCCACAGAGGACAATTCACCACTGCAATTGAAAAATAAGTTGAAGTATCCAATGTTTTGACCGTAACTAATCTGAGGATGCTTGATAAAGATTTCCCGGGACATTATTGCAGCTGGACAAGGACTACGGAAAAGATCATCCTGAGCGATAATCATTTTTTGTTGAAGCATATTTACAGATAAAACTCGGAAATTTTGATCTCCAAATTGAATGGTAGTGTTGTGATTGTCATGACATTTGAGCTCAAATCCTTGGCGACCACAATAATGAGGTCTAATATTGTCTCCCCAGAAAGGATACCAGATGTCCTTGATATGCTCCCCACAAGCATAAGGACGACCGCATGTCCCGTATTGATCATCATAGTAGCTATAAGATGATGGAATGTAGATCAAGATGCAGAGGATAGAGATGATTGAATGAAGAATAAGCGAAGGGAAGAGATGGTTGTTCATGATGATTTTGTGCAATTAAGGTCGTGGAGAGACGCAACTGGACTTGTGTTGTGTGGGTTTCATTTACTTATCCGATGATAGAAGGTAACAAAATGCTGAAAGTGATGGTGAAGACCGAAGACACTTGCTAGTCTTCTTCTAAGAAAGTGAAGAATTAGAAAAATATCTATAGCTACGGATTGTCGACTAGGACTTTTCAATTGCCGTGTGGAAAACATATAAATGTCACTTCGTTATCTGCTTACCAATCTAAAAATTCTACCGTATATACAACTATTTAAGAAATTTTCTGTAACATGAATCATTTAATTTAAAAATTATTAGACTAGTTAGTAATTGTATACAAGTAATGTTAATTAGTAATTGTTTGACATGCTTTTTTCGCTAATTAAAATGGTTTTTTTTCTTAGAAGAAACTCAGTTTTTAGATTTTTGGAAGAATAGATTTTTTAATTTTTTTAAAATGTTTGATATTTTAAAAATTTTAGGTTATAGTATAACTTTAAAAATGTATCTATTAAAATAATTATATAATATTTATCATTAATTATTAAAAAATTCATAAATTTATGTTAAAACCTCTATCGATAAAAAATTTATGATAAGAAATTCTACTAGAAAATCTATACTTTCTTTACCATA
This sequence comes from Melia azedarach, assembly GCA_028052125.1. NCBI lineage: Eukaryota > Viridiplantae > Streptophyta > Magnoliopsida > Sapindales > Meliaceae > Melia > Melia azedarach. Next base: position 12,726,779 of record CM051401.1, on the reverse strand, counting down.
CAAAAAGGAGAGTTTTATAGGAGTGTAGTAGGAATCCAACTTATTGAAGGGCGCGATTTTTGTTAGGAGTTGGACATGATGCTTCGTAGGCCACAGAATTGGCCACAAGAAGTGAACTATTGGCATATTTAATGATATAATTCTCATGAGAAATTATGAGGACAGGGTTTTTGCCTTTGCAGCTGATCTCGAAGTTTGGATAGCCATGGAATGATTCTTGTTTTTGAGAAATCCAGAAAGGATAGCTTATTTTAAGGCCACTGCAGTGATTCGGCTCACAGGCCTCAAATTTTGGGTCAAGAGATCGAGCTTGGTGCGCGACAGTAGTGAAAGTTATAATGATACGTTGAAGATGAAATGATTCGGATCAAGTTCTGCCTATCCATTTGGGTTGGGAAAGTGAAACAGAGTAAAGAGAGAACAGAGAAGTGAAAAGAGGAGGGTAAGCCAGTGGAGGAAAGCATAAGGAGGAAAATTCTACGTAATTGGTAATGGTTGCCAGTAGAGTCTTTGGGTTTATGAGTTGTTCAGCAAAGTTGTTGATTGTGACTGGGCTTTGAAAGTGGGAAACAAATATTCAAGAGAAAGCAAAGATATACACAACTTGAATCATTAATCTTCAAAGTCGGAATAATCAAATTATGGGCCAAGTAATTATTGTTCCAATGGTGTGTTGTTTTGTAGATATGTTTTGCTGTTTCAACAGATTAAATGCATCGTGCACAAAAGAAAATCCTACGTGAATTTAAAAAAATTCTGACCAAGTAAAATCTCCTAATCCTAGATTATTTAAAGACAATAAACCTACCAAATCAATTGACGATGCAAATAAACCAAAATGTATGTCTTATAGAGAGTAGATGGGGAGCATTTTTGGGGCAGAACTCAGTGATTCTGATCCAGAGTAAGGCTTTGGGTGAGTTTTGGTTGGTTGAACTAAAAACTGTGGAAAAAATTGGCTTCGAGAACTCTAATGGTTGGCTTTCTTTGTACAAGCTACACACAAAAATTAGAACAGAAAATAATGTTCCAAATCCAAAAATAGGCAGCCACATACAAATTAACAATTTATAATTCAAGCAAAGAAGCAAAAGTAATGCAGCAATTATGTATGGTTCATTCTATTAGGAGATATGTTCATTTGTAAGCAGCTAAGCTGTAACAAGCTTTATTAATAATAGTTTTTTATTCTATTTAAAAAATGAGATGGAAACATAAATGAATAGAGCTGGTAAGTATGAACTAAACAATGATGATTAGATGGATGGAAAATGTGGTGTGAATATTTATGTAGACAGAATTTTATTGGAGACAAGTTTCACTTTGGGCTGGGGCACAATCAGCGAAGGTAGATTCCCAGCTGCTTCTTTCTTAGATGGACCTTCTACAGGTTCGAAGTTGACGTGGAAATAAACACAGAGTACCAAAGATTTTATAAATTAAAGTCAAGTCAACTACAATAAGATAATTACGACCAGTCAACGGATAAGGCTTTTCTCGTCACAGACTCTGATTTTCATAACCGAAATTATGACTCAGAAAAATGCTATTAATTAAGTTATAAAATAGGATTTTTTTTTGGTGTGAAAATAAAAGAGTAAGTTCAATAAACAATGTTAAAGGAAAGAAAAATCCCAACAAATGTATAAATATTGAAAGCTTTGATTTATAAAAAAATGTAGTCGACTTCATTATTCTTATCCAGATGTCAATTCAATTAAACAGAACTATAAACAACCTCATTTTGATTAATGTTTTCTGACCAATGACTGTAAAACCTAATAGGTTTTTACGCATTAATATTTTTTTATTTCTAAATTAAACTATGTAGTACTCTATACTCTCTAAAAGGAGAAAGTAAGCTAAATGCTTCGGATTCAGACTACAAATAACTAGGAATGAACGCTTCTTTCAATTTCACTAACATCATTATTAACTGATCATATAAATCCATGACTAAGCTTTGCCATAAAGGACTGAGCTTGGCCATACCAGGATTGGCACAGGTATTCATGTGAGGTTTATCACGGCAAAGGCAGGCAAATTGTTCCAGATTTGACTGATTAGATCCGCATATTCCAGCTGAAGAAACACATCGGCTACAGGCTTCGTTGTATGTGCGATATTCTACCTCAAACCCTCGTATCAAAACATCATTCCATTTTCCGGCCAAAAGGTCTCGAGTAGTATTGAGAGGAGGTTCATCAGTCTGTAGAAAGGGTACTTTGATAACTCTGTTACAAGACTTGCTACGATTTGGAAGCAGCGAGTTGCCATCGATTGTGTAAAAGCCAGTTATCTTTTCAGGGGGACAGCTAATATCATTTTTACCCTCCCGCGACAACTCATCACTGCAATTATAGTATAAGCTGAGGTTTCGCACGTTTGGGCTGTAATTAAATAGATTGTGGTCGATAATGATTTCCCGGAAATCCTGGAATATTCCAGCTGAACAAAGACTACCAGAAAGATCATTCCGAGCGATTATTACTTTTTGAAGAACGACATGTATAAATAGAACTCTAAAAGTTTGATCTCCGATTTGGATGCTGGTGTACTGATTGTCGTCACATCTGAGCTCGAATCCTCTGAGACCACAGAACTGAGGTCTATTGTTTCCCCAGAAAGGATACCAAACGTCGTGGTCAATCTGCCCACACGAATAAGAGCGATTGCATGTGGTGTACTGCTCATCTTCGTCGCAATAAGATGATGGAACGGCAATCAAGACGCAGAGAATTGTGAGGATAGAATGGAGAGCCAGTGAAGGGCAGAGATGGCTGTTCATGATTTTGTACAATTAAGGTCATGGAGAGAGCAACAAGACTTGGTAAGCTGTGGGTTTTATCTATTCCTATGAAGCTGGCAACGGTAGAGAAACATTTCAAAGAAGAAAAAATCGACGAAAGCGATGGTGGAAATTTTATAATGTAAACAGAGAGACTAGTTGCTCTGACGAAGTAAATAAAATAAAGGCGAACCCCATTTGAATTTTCCATGAGAGAGACAGAGATGGCTGCTGACTCAGACTTTTTTGGGTCAAGAGATCGAGCCTGGTGGGCAATAGTAGTGAAAATGATGATAATACATTGAAGACGAAATGATTTGAATATGAACAGGCTCCGGAGATTCATTTGGTTTGGTAAAGTGAATCAGAGCAAAGACAAAAGAGAGAAGAGAGAAGAGAAAAGTGGAAGGTAAGCTAACCAAAAAAAACGAAAATGTATGTAGTATATTAGACGACCTCGAGCAAGAAAAAAACACGGAAGAGTTGATAGGGGATAGAATTCTTTTGCCTCGGCTTTCAGACGATTTTTAATTGGACCGAAAATTATGAGTCAAAATGGAACCCACTCGGATTAGATTCAAATAAATACCAAAAAACATTTCAAGAAACGAAAATAAAAGATAAGAGTATTTATTAAAAGTGGGAAAAAAAAAAGAGGCAAGGGTATTGTCGTTCACGTGGCTATTATATTGCAAACGCGAACACAGGTGTATACCTATGCTAAGTTTCTGTTTCAAGTTTGGAGCTAATAAATAGTTAGAACGGAGGAAACAGAGTAAAGAATCCAAATCCAGTCAAACAGTAACAGACTAAAATATTTTCTGGTGTTAATCTCTTGAAAATAAGTAACTTTTTTTATTTCTACTTGGAATATTTAGTACTGCTAGTGTGATTCATAATTCACAAATTTAGTAAGCTTGAATAATTGATTTGCCAAACCGGAAAAAACCTTGCTGAGCTGGAAGGACAAGCTAGAAAATGAAAGCTTGCGGAGCTAGCAACTGCTTTAGCTAAGCTGATTACTAGTCTGTTAAAGGTAGTTCGAAGGCTAGAAGCTATTACAAATAGTTACAAGAAACTAGCTGGATCTGGTGATATAAGGTAAGAAATGTTGAAAGTGATAGTGAAGTCTTAAGAAACTTCCTAGTATTTTTACTTAGAAAGTGCAAGTTTTGGAAAATATCTATGACTACTAAGTGTTGACTTAGACTTTTCAGTTGCTGCCTCAGAAAATATAAAAATTTTGCGCCTTGCAACTTATTTTTCGAGTGGTATTTTTGTAAAACGAAAAATGATAGAAACTATGCCTTTAATTTAATATTTTCATAGTTAGAGGCGTGTTGGATAATACTTTTCAAATTGTAATTAGACACAAAAACGGTAAAATCTATTTGGATATTTTGAAATGACATCTACAAAATATCATATAATAGTTAATATTTCAGATATATAAATTAATTTGACTGATGCAAGTAGTTTATCATTAGAAGAAAAAAAAAAAGTAAACAGAGAGGATCATCATTATACGATCGATGTCAAATGTTCAATAATGTAATCAATTTTTATCATATATACATATATTTTGAAAATTGCTAGACTAAGTTAGTAGCTACATGCCCCTAAAGTAATATTAATAAATAACTGTAATACGAAAAAAGTACATTTTATATATGACGCGTGAAGTCCAGCGATAAACGTGAGAAAAGAAGGTAGCTAGAAATACAATATTCGTTAACAAATTCTTCAAAAGGGTAAAACGTAGCCAAGAAGGAAAAGTTTACATAAAATTTATTTCAATTTTCATGACAAGGACGTGGTGGAAAAATATATTGGTGACCTTGGAACTGAAGGAGATGAGAGGAAGGGCGTTGCTGGGATTTCTAAAGTTTCAATGCTTGCTTGCAGCATTTCTAGTACTGTATTGATGGACGGCCTATCTGATGGACGAGTCTGTATACACCACAATCCCACAATTATCATCTTCTTCGCAATTTCATTTTCCTCGATGGTTACAACACCAGGCCATTCAAACTCTTGGCCCTGGGCGACTTGCCTGTAAACCCATTGTGGAAAATAGAGTTCACTTGAATTATGTCCTCGAACATCAAGGTTTTTCCTACATCCAACTATTTCAAGCACCATCATTCCGTAGCTATAGACATCGGATTTGTGTGAAACATTCCCAAAGTATCTGTTGAACACTTCTGGAGCAATATACCCGATCGTACCTCTAGCATCCAATATTGATACTATACTCTTGTTTTTAGGGCAGAGTTTAGCAAGTCCAAAATCAGAGATCTTGGGACAAAAATCCTCGTCAAGAAGAATGTTATGAGGTTTTATGTCAAAATGCAAAATTCTAGTATTGCACCCACGATGCAAGTATTCAAGCCCTCTTGCTATTCCTACCACAATCTCGTACATTTTTTCCCATCTCAACTGTTGAGTAGGCTTTGTAGTGTCTCCATTGTATATAAATTTTTCAAGTGATCCGTTAGGCATAAATTCATATATAAGAGCTCTCTTGCTACCTTCCAAGCAATAACCTAATAATGTAACAACATTAATATGGGATGTTCTACTAATGCTTACAACTTCGTTGATAAAGTCCTGTCCATTCCATTTTGAAATATTTAGGAGCTTGACTGCTACAAGACGACCATCCGATAATTTCCCCTTATACACACAGCCATAACCTCCTTCGCCAAGCTTAACTTCGAAAGAGTTCGTAATCATCGTAACGTCTGAAAAGTTGAACCTTTTGAGAGCTAGAGGACCACAATCTCTAATGAAGGCCTCTAGATCTTGACAACTGTTTCTCATCTTCCCAAAAGAAGACATTGACGGATTCGATGAGATTTTGGATCTAACAAGGCAGAAAAATACAGATGCCATTGTTACTATTCCAATTATTCCACAAGCTTCTGAAGCTGTCAAGGGACAAGTGAAAAAGTAGTGAATAAGATTGGGGAAGCAATGAGTAATGTCCTTCCGGATACGCACGGTGAAACTACAATATTAAGAAAATTTGAGCTGATATCGCCCATCTTTCCCATTTGCTGACAGAAAATTAACGGAAGGAAAAAGGTAAAGAGGCAATAACATCTGCAAACTGCAGCTATCTCTACAATTTTTATGCAATTTTCATACAAGATTAAAGAATTCAAAGCTTCCAAGACTCAAAAGCAATGTCAGAACTGAAATAAAATGACAAAACAAAAGAAATCAAGAGCAAAACATAGGAGTTTGCAGTGCCTTCATGGACCCAATGACAGCCAAGAAAGACCTCACTAACCCGGGAAAGAAATTCGCTATGTCCTAATCTTTGTTATCCATAAAAGTTTCTACATATTTTTTGAGGAAAAAATCAGGAAAGAAATTTAAAGTGTGATCTGATTATAAAGAATTGAGCTAAAGAATGTGCATACCACAACTAATTGTTTGATATTTTGAACGAGAAATGCGGCGCAACAAGAGAAACATTGAAAAAGGAACAGGTAAAAGAATGAGAAAGTTATATTACCTCCGCCATTAATCTTCGGGCTCGTGTTCGGACTATTTCCTGTAGGGTAGTAATTCGAGCCAATAAAGTGTTAGAACAGAAACCTATGTAATTAAGTTGCACTAATATGGTTTGCAAAATTCATGCATCAACACTCAATTCAAAGTTTATTCAAACAATCTTTTAGCTTGTTATAAATACACTTGCACAGTGTATATGGCTGACTTGTGAGGGTTGTTTAAGTCAGATTTTTCAATGTTGGAGACAGACTTAGGAAGTGTCAATAGTTCCTGAGATCCTATTGATTTATTCTTGATTCTGAATTAATACAAGAAAGATATATGGTGTTCTTCATCGTGGATCTAAACCTCCAATTCTGAACCACCTAGACTGTTTCTTGTCCTCTTTTCAATTTCTAGATATCTAGATTTTCAGTAGTGGATTTCTTTTTCATTTCTTTTAGATTCTTTATGGTTTTATTACCTAGCATAGTGAATTCTTGGTTGCCTTTCCTGCATATTTGTGAGCCTGAAACTTAATATATATATAATGGTAATTAAGTACATAAAAATAAGGATATATAATATAAATCAGAAGTGGATGCATACCAGAAGGACATATACGAGACCGAGGTTTATCAAGGCAAAGACACGCAAATTGATCTGAATACCGATTGGATCCGCATATTCCAAACGAGGACAAGCATGCCGAACAGGATGCATTGTCTGTCCGATACTCTACCTCAAACCCTTGATTCAAAGCCTCAGACAATCTTCCGGCCAAAACATCACCAACATCAGTCAGTAGAACCGGCACTTTGATAACTCGTTTACATGAATTGGTACGATTACGAAGCCGCGAGTCGTTATCGATAGTGTAAAAGCCAGTTATCTCTCCTCGTTGTAAGTAACAACTAAAATTATTTTGACCAAGCGACGACAACTCACCGCTGCAATCATAGTACACGCTGATATTGCCAACGTTCCGACTGTAACTGAAGAGAGTGTGGTTGATAATGGTTTTCTGGAATATCATGGGACAAATACTAACCAACAGATCAGCTCGAGCAATGGTCATTATTTGATTAAGGCCATTGATGTCTAAAACTCGAAAGCTTTGATCTCCGAACTGAATGGCAGTGTGCTGATTATCTTGACATTTGAGCTCGAATTCTTGGCGACCACAATACTGAGGCCTTATATTGTTTCCCCAGAAAGGATAAGGGATATCCAGAAAGTGCGGCCCACAGGATGATCGGCGATTGCATGCAAGGTACTGCTCATCGTCCTTGCAATAGGATGATGGAATGGCGATCAAGATGCAGAGGATAGTTATTACGGAATGGAAAATTAGCAAAGGGAAGAAATGGCTGTTCATGATTCTGTAGAATTAAGGTCATGCGTAGAGAAATAACTTGCGTGGCTTTTATATATTTACGTGTCTGATGATATAATATATATACTAATGCTAATGAAATTAATGGTAAGTGATCGTGAAGACCGTAGAATTGCTAGCTTTTGACTATGAAAGTGCGTGCATTAGAAAAATACCCATGACTATTGACAGTTTACTTCGACTTTTCTGTTCCAAGTAGTAGACTTGATCCAACAAGATTATAGACCGGGAACGAAGGCTCAAGTCTAGCATATCGTAAATTACTTATTTCCTTCAAGTTAACCATTTTGTGTTTTGAACTGGAAGTTTTGACCTGTACCCTTAGCTCAATCAAAAAGCTAATGATTCAAAGTTGAGTTACTGTGTTGTCGGGGCAGGCATCAACCCAACCCTCCAATAAGCTGATCAATTTCAGCGTAAAAAAATCTTTGCTATTCTAAGACAGTATGGCTATTCTCAATAAAAATTCGGTTATACCAAAATCAATAACCAACCAAAGGAAGGAAAATTATACACAAAATTCATTGATGATAATTGTCATGACAAGGATGTGGTCGAAGAATGTATTGGTGGTCTTGTAGGAGAAGATAGGGATGGCATTGGTGGGATTTCTAAGGCATCAATGCTTCCTTGCAACATTTCTAGCACTATATTGATGGACGGCCTATCAATTGGACGAGTCTGTATACACCACAAGCCCACTATGATCATCTTCTTCGCAATTTCCTTTTTCCTCACTCGTTACAGCACTGGGCAGTTCAAATTCTTTACCCTCCTCAAAGCGCTTGTAAATCCAGTGTGGAAAATATAAGTCACTGGTATTACATACTCCAGCATAGGGGTTCTCCCTGCATCCAACCATCTCTAGAACCATCATTCCATAGCTATATACATCAGATTTGTGTGAAACATTTCCAAAATTTCTGTTGAACACTTCTGGGGCAATATACCCAATTGTACCTCTAGCCTCCTGCATGGATACAATACTCTGTTTTTTGGGGCATAGTTTTGCCAACCCAAAATCAGCGATTTTAGGACAAAAATCTTCATCAAGAAGAATGTTGTGAGGTTTTATGTCAAAATGCAAAATCCTAGTGCTGCAACCTCGATGCAAGTATTCAAGCCCTCTCCCTATTCCAATTGCAATTTGATACAATTTTTCCCATCCCAACTGCTGACCAGACTTCAAAGTATCTCCCTTGTAGATGAATTTTTCCAGTGATCCGTTTGGCATGAACTCATAGATAAGAACTCTCTTGTCCCCTTCCAAACAATATCCCAATAGAGAGACAACATTAACATGGGATGTTTTGCTAATGCTTGCAACTTCGTTGATAAATTCTTGTCCGTTCCCCTTTGATGTATTTAACAGCTTTACTGCTACAAGACAGCCATCTGATAACTTCCCTTTGTACACACCACCATATCCTCCTTGGCCTAGTTTATCTTTGAAGGAATTGGTCATTTTCTTAACATGTGAAAAGCTGTATCGTTTAAGAGCTAGAGGTCCATGATTCCTAATGAAAGCCTCAAGATCTTGATCAATCTTTGTTCTCTTTCTACAACAAATCTTTGATAGAATTGACCATATCTTCCTTCTGAAAATGCAAATAATTATACAAGCGATTGCTATTCCAGTTACTGCAGCAACTATACCTGTTAAAAGAAATAAGTGATGGATCAGATGGTGGTCTAAAAGAAATAAGTTATGTCTACTTTAAACAGGTCATAGACTACACCAAAGAATGCTCATGCCACAACTGAGGATGATACAATTTGATTTTAAACAAGAAATGCCATGAAACACAATTATCAAAGCAAAAAGAGCAGATAAAAGAGTAAGTTATGTTACCTGTAACAAGTTTTCGTCTCAAATTGGAACCATTTCCTGTAAGAGTAATAATTCAAGCCAACGAAGAATCTTCAGTTAGATCGTTTCTATTTTCGACATTTGATAATTACACCAGAGGATGAGCACACCACAATTAAGGATGAACACATTTTGAACGAGAAACACAGTGAAACACTAAATGTAAAGAGAAGAGAGCAGGTTGCTGAATAAGTTAGCGACGTACCTGTATTAATATTTGGTCTGGAGTTCGGTCGATTGCCTGTGTACGAATTGAAAATTCAAGCAAATGAATTGTAAGAACATATATAGACAGATACAAGTTGCAATTTATATCTTTGCAGAAATTCATGCACTAATACTCAACTCAACCTCAGATATTTGAAATCATCTCAAAATGCAGACGAAATTATATATATATATATAGAATTCTGTAATATCACTGCCTGGGTGGCAACATAACAATTATTCTATTTAGGATGGTGATGAGAACATCGGGGATGGCATTGTATATTCTGGAACAGAGGAAACAGAGTATGAACACTCATAATCAATGGAAGAAGGAAAATTGGGACATGACAAACTAAAAATATTTCTCATCCCGGACTAGTATTACCATAATACTTTGGAAAATATTCTATTGATTGGATCAATACTCATAAAATTGCACGTTAGAAACTTTATACACTAGAGGGTGCCTAGATATGTTCTTGCAAGCTTGAAATATTTCATCCTGCCAAAGAATTCTCCTAAATTTTGAGCCAAGAGAGAGTTTGTATGTGTGATTAGCTAAGTTGGTGAAAATGATGAGGTAATGACACAGTGAAGAGTATGAAATGATCCGAATGTGAAGATATCCGGGTGATCCCTTTGGGCTAGAAATTTGAAGGAAATAATGAAAAGGGAGAAGAAAGGTACGTAATCGATTGAAGCATATGAAGCATTTTCCATGTTGATTCATATTTATGAAACTTAATAAAATAAAATTAGTAACTAGAATATATATATATTTGTTGAATGTTTATGGGGAGCAATAGAACACCGATTTCTTAGTGAGCAAATTTAAGACCAATAATTTTAGAGCTTTAGACATTTTAGGAAATATTAAACTTAAAATCCGGCACTTTAAAGCTGTTCTGAAATAGAAAATTAATAACTGCTAATGTTGTTTGTGCCCGAAGAAATTTAACTGCTGAGAAAAAATTGTGAAAGGCCCCTTTAAATCTCTGCATATTGCGTACTAGTTACTTCACAACTTGATCAAGTTTGCAAGGTACAAAGACCAAGTATACTCCATCCGAATTCGCTAACACTGTTTCTATCTTCAAAATATAACTCTGCTTTGCTTATATTGGCTTTTGCCTTAATAAATAAATACTTATTTTTTATTTGTATGGGCCTTAAAAGAATACGATAATAAAAAAAATGTACAAGTAATTGACCATAGTATGTACATAATAAGGTATATGTGTTCACAAATAGTTTAAAAGATGCAAATGTGAATCAAGAGAAAACCAATTAACGTGTATATACATTCTTTAAACAGCGAGACTGAGAACAAGTTATATGCTAAGAACTCGAACAGAAAAGCATCATACCAGGAGGAGGAGCAGCAGGAGAAGGAGAGGGAGGATTAGTAGGAGGAGGAGATTCAGGAGGACAGGTAGACAGGTGAGGTTGATCACGGCAAAAGCACACGAAATTTCTTCGAGTTGAGTTACTGGTTCCGCAAGTCCCACCAGAAGACTCACATACAGAACATAAATTGTCTGAGCGATACTGCACATCATACCCTTGTTGCAAAGCCTGTCCTCAACTCTCCTGTCCGAAGATTATCAGTGAATTGAATAGAAACATTGATACCATAGTAACATGTGTCCGTTAGATTTGGGAGTTGAAACCCCAACTCATCATCGTCAACAGTTGTGTAAAAGCCTGCAACTTCTTCCCGACTGCCGGTGCATGCAAATGAATTGATGCGATGCTGCAGTGAATTCACATCGGTGCAGCCGTAGTATATGGTGAGGTTTCGAATGCTTGGACCGTAATTAAGGAAGGGGGTGTCGTCGAGAGAGGTTTCGTCTGTAATTCCAGAACAAGAATTATTCCAAAGATCATCTCTAGCAATGGTCATTAGACGTTCAGAGCTACTGATGTTTAAGACTCGAAACTTTTGGACTCCAGATTCTATGATAGTGTATTGATTCTGCTGACAGTTGAGTTTGTAATCTTCAAGACCACAATATAGAGGTCTACTGTTTCCCCAGAAAGGATATCCAGCATCCCGTAAGATAGTGCCACAGGAATAGCGACGACTGCATGCCACATACTGCTCGTTATCGTTGCAGTAAGATACTGGGACGACGATCAAGATGCAGAAGACGGCGATAATTGAGGGAAGAATCAATGGCGAGAAGAGATGATGGATCATTTTGTACTGGGTCATGAAGAGAGAAGACTACCTAGCTAAGATACGAGTTTCTTTACTTGCATTGGTTCAAAGAAGGAGACGAGAGTAGTTAGTTTTGGAAGAAGAAATTAAGGCGAATCCATTAATTTTTCGGTGGAAGGGAAAGAGATGTTTCTTGACTTCAAGACTTTCTGAACATACTGCATGAGAAATCAAATATCGCTTGACTTAATCATAATAAATTAAATATAAATATATGATGAGAAAATGTTAAAAAAATTATTAAAAGAAAATGTCAAAAAGTACAATAACGTAGTTAGTTGCAAAGGAAACTATATGTGACAAGCCAGATCAATGATAGAAAATGGGTTATATGATGGAAAAAAAACTATGATTGAAAATTTGATAGAGGATGTATGGCATATCAATGGGTGTAGGCTTTTGTTGGAAGACAAGATCACTCTACTACATTAGTCCACCAGAAAGCAACAATGTACTTTTTGACACTAAAGATATATTTGTTTTTTCTGTGAATTCGAAATAAAATTATTTAAATATTTTAAAAGTTTTCTATTTAAATTTATATTTAAAAATTTATTAAAAAATATCTATGTAATTAAAGTAAAAAATTTAACCTATATCTAAATAATCAAATGATTATAAATAAGATAATAATCATATTTCAAAATAATACTCTTATTTTATTAATATTATATTTTTTATATCTCATTTAACCTTTTTAATTTTCACCATCAATTTCTATTTTTAAGTACATGAAGCAATGTTACTAAATATTTATCTTTTCATTTAATTTTTCATGGATCTTCATATCATTTTAATAATTGATTTACAGTTTTTCTTTACTCACACAATTAAATAAAAATTTTCTGTACCATACAAAACCAATAATTTTTTATTTTTGTCAAAAAGTCAGTTTTCAAATTTTTTATTTTTGTAAAACCAATAATTTTATATTGTTTATATCCAGATGTCAATAAAACTTTAAATTTAAATTTTAATCACGTTGAGATTGATATCCAAGTTTCCTTTGATGGGGTCTAGTAAATGGTTGAAAGCAATTTTAAAGTTTTGTGGCAATAATAAAAAATAAAACTGAAGTTTAGTGGCATAATTTGAGGCATTGATTGACAACAAAATTATTAGACCAATCATGATAGCTGAGTCAAATCTCTTGTACAGTTTTCTCCACATCTTGCATCCTCTTTATTATTGTGTCTATGGACTATACAAATAGGGAAGCAAATTGTTTATCTTCATTACATAAGAGGAAGACACCAAACTTCAGTTTTTTTTTCAGTTTGTTCTGTCAAGAAAAACTTTTGTTCTTATTTTGTTCAGCTAGTCACTGCACATACAATTTAACTTAAACTGATTATAATTTAAATTAAATCTATTCATGTGATTAAATAATGTACAATTGGTATTAAACTTTTATACCCATTATATTATTGGGTCAATAGATCAACAATTGAAGCACATCTCTCCAATGGTTTCTGAGTACATGCTAATTTCAACTTCCTATTGAAAGCATAATAATGCGACATCATGCTCCTCCTTCATTCTCCTGCTGGTCTTAGAGCCCTCATCACCAACTCACACCACCAGCTAGCATGACCAAGATTTTGGGTGTAACAGCAGGCATACACGCATACTGTACAACCTGTTTCATGAAAATATACCGAAAAATGAGGGATATGCTAATTCACTTCAACCAAAAACAGCAAATTTATCAATGGACCAAATTCATTTTTAAGCGATTTTCAAAGAAAAATCCCTCCTTCCTATATTCTCAACACATAATATCAAGATATCTATTAAATGCTCTGTAGAGCTTGAAAGGATACAGAGCCAATTACTTGGCATCACAGAGGAATCTTTTGGCAAGTTGACATATGTGAAAATCATGTCATCTTTTCACAGAACTATAACCTTGTATGATGAATCCTATGAAATTTTATATAACTGACACCCATAATGACGAAGTTGAGTTCACATTTTATTTTTGTTAATTTATTGTTTGCATCTGTTACATATCATGCCTTCTCTATATGTCTGTTATATTCCCCAACATATTGTAATAATATTGGTAAGTTTTCATGCAGTCACATCTACGTGAAAAGAAGCCCAGATAAAGATATTTGCACACCATGCCCTTTTCCAGCTCGTCCACAGGACATGTTGTGGCTATGAGAGAAGATAAAAGGTGAAGGCATACTATGTCACAACAACCTTCACAAGTCACAACTGAAGTGATGAAAATTACTCGGTTGGGCGTCAAAAAAGTGCCCTGGCCTGCCTCAAAGATGAATAGCATAAGTAGACTAGTACCTGGCCATAATTTAGACCTGCCTCCGTGAGAAGATTAGCAACTTCTTTAGCCACTGGTAATATTGGATCACCTGGAATCTGTCCATACACTTTTTTTTTTATTGTTCTTTGAATGAAGAATAGTATATTATCGAAATATGAGAGAAAGGGAGAATCTGTTCATACACATGTATGTAGACTTTTGAACCTGTTACATTCTCCTGCAAGAGCCAATTTACACATCATACATTGAAACAGGTGGGGTTCCACCCACCCGCTTTTATATTCTCCAAATATCCAACAGCACCTATGCATAGACAGAGCAACAAGTAGAAGCAGCAGAAGCATCGTTTTTCAGCTAATAACAAGGAAAAGTCTTGTATAGTATAAAATCTAGATGAAGTTAACAAAATGATTCGCATTTATTTGTCTAGTTTCTATGCGTCATGCTCGTTTCCGCTAAGTTGCAAATGTAAGATGGACATTAGTGCACAAATGCAAATGGCATAAGTTTAATGTGCATCATTTCCAATCTTTCGTTCCTCATAATCAATCGTAAACAAGGACAAAGGATACCCTTTTGGTATTTCCATCTAACTATACTACCTATGTTAATCCTAGATGTAGTAAAGTCACAATCCATATCATAATCTCAAAAAAGCCAAATATTTAGAATTTCTATTGTCTCTTATCACTGCTGACATAAGACTCTTTTTCCCCTCACTCGCCACCGAGTCCTCTTTCACAACCGAAGCAAATACAGCTCAACCTTCGGATGTGACCGTCCTGCAGAACATATCTTATAAATAGCTGCAAACCTTTAAAGTCCTCATTGGATAGATATCAAATTTAAATTATAGCTTCTGTTCATGCAAGTGGCATACTGTATGCATCTGTATGCTAAAATCTAAATCAGATTACCATGTTGTTCTTACACGATTAAAGATTTAGATAGAGTTGACTTGAAAATGTATAATTTGATTCTATATTACTGCGGAATTTTGAATGAAATGATCTTAATCATTCCCTTAATTGAGAGCCAAACTTTAGTAATGCATCAACTGTCGCAATTAATGCCATTTAATTAATATACAAATTTAGATAATATCTTTTCAAACACAATTTTCAAATCTGATGACAGATCCTTGGCACTCCAGCGCAATGAGAAGGAATCAACTCTAGCTCAAATATTTTGCTTAACCAAAGAAAAGTTGAATTTTTCATTCACACACGAGAGTTTATCAGTGCATGCTAAAAGGGTCCTGTTTCACCATCCATCTAGTGCTGTGAAGTATTTACTGGCTACTCATATGCAGCAGAGGGCATGGGTAGTGACTTTGACTGTAATATGAACTAAAGAGACGCTTCTCTTGGAAATTGGGCTTCCAAGTTTTGTCCTGTGTGTTGAAAGAAGTGGGCTGATGGAAATAAACGGTGTCGTAAACGAGGCCCAGATCACAACCCAAAAGACCCAAATCCAATACTTTGACAATTTCCAGCAATCACTGAAGAAACAAAGAACCTGTACCTGGTAGCTGCAAAAACGGCTACTGTTGTGATCAAATGCACAACAAAAGCTAGGACAGCTGGTGGATTTTCAATGGCGAAGATTGCACAATATACCTGAATATTAGTAGGGCAGAACGCATCTTGTACATGAGGGTTTCTGCGGCTAACCAACAATACAAATAAAAAGGCTAATTGTAAACACATTATGCATAAGCTGCAGCAATACAAAAGATACATAATTCTCTGCAATATTTATCACCATCAATACGAAATCCTTGAGAATAAAAATGCTTCTTTACTATTTCACATTGCAACATGGCCACCAAGATAACTTTATATATTTTGCAATATTAGATTTTACTCGCATACCAAAAATTGAATACAAGTAAACCCAAGCAACTCTAATTACATAATGCTAGAACACGTTAAGTCTGTTCCAGTAGTATCATTCAGAGCAGGTCACAGCAATCATTAACCATGAAATTAGCAAGTAACCGAATTCATCCAGACAAAAAATGCAGAATTTCATTTTCATCGGGCAGTAATCAAACATCCCAATTACAATGTAGCTTTACCATCACCAAGCCTGCTCCGGCAAGTATGAAGCTTAAGAAGTCTACCTCAGCAGCAACAGTAGCTATGAAAATGATTTGATCCAACGCCATCTTTTATAAGTAATAACGAGTAGTAAGAAACCATATTTATATGAATCAGTTGTCAAAAATTCAAAAAACCAAGCAATCCAAGTATGCATCCGTGTATATTGAAAAGAAAATTGATAAACTAAGGAATAAAATCACTTGCTGCCAGCACTCCTCTGGCGCATTTGCGGAACCTCATGTGCTTTTGTCTTAGCAGACACCGCGCTTGGCTCTCCTCCGGTATGCCTTTTTCCGGAGCGTCCATTCCTGGTCTTCACTAGCTTCTTCTTCATCCTGTCCCTCAAAACGCCATGTCATTTTCGGCTTTTGGGAAGACAAAATCGTAATTGCAATCAGTCTGCCGCTCGTTTCGTTTGCTTGGGTTGGCTTTGGCTTGTCTCCACTCTGTTTGATTAAATTATACAGTTGCTTCAGTTAATGGCCTCTGATTTTGCCACGTCACCACTACCTAGTAATAGCTCTTTGATTCTAGTCGCTCTCTCTGCCTTTCAAGTCCCAACCTTTTCTGTTGACTTCCGATTTGCTAAAAAAGAAAAGGCAAAATTTCGATGATTTATAATAGTTATTCTATGAACAAATAATTTAATTCATGATCTTAAAATACATCTCAAGTCACTTTATCATCATCAAATAAATAAATAAATAAATATACACACAAAAGAAAACTTCTATCAATATAATTAATTTTTTAGTTTTTTAAAACATAAATAAATTGATAGAAATTTGTGTCACTTATTTAATCAATTCAACAATTTTACATATTAACATTATAGAACAAATTACAAGAATTTATGCTAACCTAAACGTGCATATATGTAATATCAAAACCTTGATAAATTCTATTTTCTTTCACTTTTATAAATATTTAATGAAGTTATAAAACATAGTTCAATACTTACATTACCAAGACTTTCAATTAATACGATAATGGACGAAATTTTATTTTATCTAATAATGTTTTAAATTTTTAATGTAATCAGTAAGTACCTTAAGATATGAAAAATAAAATTTTAGAGAGAGAATCAATGTTAATGAAATTATTATAAGAATTCAAGTTCTTATTGGTTATCTAACATTTTATTAAATATAAAACACAGTTCATGGACCACTAATATCTTATATATATACATATACACAGACACACACAGAGTTATTAAAAAAGATTTACTAACCAAACACGTAATAACATTGACATTGCCAATTGGGGAACAATTATAATAACTATACAACAAGTATATATCACAACCATTTTATTAATTTTGATAGAAATCAACATATAAACATGGGATTAACTTAGTAATCATTGATTACATCTCAATTGATTTTTTGACTGTAAGTAGTTTTCAGTAAACTCTTAATTTCAATATAAAGTTAAATATTAAAAAAATTCCTAACATTTAATGTAAAACAAGAAAGGATAAAATTTTCATCAGCTTGGTAAATACTTTTTTGCGAGTTTAATATTTGAATGGCTTATAAATGTTTCATTGAAGTTAATCTCAATGAATATATGACTTATAAATAATGTGAATCAATTTTGGAAAAAGAAAACTTGCAATTTGTTTCCTTTGCCTTCCATAATAAACTGATAAATATGGATAATTATGAATTACTTGTCTATCAGCCTTTACATTTCAGTGCTTATTTTACATGAAACAACTGCAAAAAGGCAGGAAAAAGTGGGAGAAAAAAAAAAAGAGCAAGCAATTGGGGGGAGATTTGCATTAAAGCAAATCACATGTATGATCCTCCCCACCCAAGTAATGCCAAAAACACTTTAACCCTAGGTTTTGTTTCTAGCTATCTGGAATATTACATTACTACTTTTATTCCCTTTCTACATTTATTCTAATATGTACAAGCGGGTTTATATCACAGATTAAGTGTCTTCGATCAGGACCATTAATTAATTAATTAATTCCCATTCAGGAACGTTCTTGTGGGTGTTAAATCACCATCTGATGATGATTCAGAGATACTGTATCCAATTCCAGGCTGAACACTTGTGTTCATGTATGCAGGCTGAATTTGCCAATTGTTGCCTCCAAAATTTGTACTTGTAATTGTATTTGTATAATTATTATTGTGGCTGCTGCTGCTTGCAAGGAATCCCACATCCACAGATTTGTCAACTGCGTACTCATTTTGTTGAAATGGTCTCACCACCATCTGATTATTATTAAGATCAGGATATTGATCCACCGTATCACCTGTAAATTAATTAACAAAGTATTAAAGAAATTCTGTAATTAAGCTGTCCAGATAATCAATTGACTAACTAACTAATTAAAATGTATATATATACCTTGAGTTAGTAAGGGAGTCTCATTCGTAACTCCTTCCATCACTTCCAGTGAATACCAATTTGTATATGCTTGTTTCACCAAAGTTTCTATGTAAGCCTGAAAACTCAGAAAAATATGCATTAGTAAATTATTTTTTCTTAACCATCACCATCAAACAACATTAATTAATTTATTTCGGAAATTTTAATTAATGCTTTAAATTTCTAAAGCATTCATACCCTATTGATGCTATTAAGCTCCGAAGTACGGTAGGTGTGGCCATCAATATTTGCCCTCACAACTTGGCAAATTGGGTTTAAGAGGACGATAAAATTGTGCCCACGGAACACGTATAGCTTGTTCTCCATAACACATTTTCTTGCATGATTAATCGTCACCTCCCACATTTTCTCGGACATTCCAGGGCCTAAAACCTGAAGAAAAAATTACAGCAACATAATGAGTTTTAGAAAATCCTGGAGCAAGACAATGTATGGAGTAATTACATTGGATTAGTTATATATAGGAAATTATTTATGTTACCCTTCTCAGCCTTGGGGGATCGACAACGGACAACTTCAAGAAGTCTTGTACTGTTTTAATGCCTGATTCCGACAGCTTCTTGTGAAAAGCTCCATCTTTGCCAATCTTCTCAAGGCGCCATACTTCATCTTCCAGATACGGTGGATGATGTTTCTTGTACACTTCATAACAAAAACAAAATAGGATTTCATTATTCAAGCATTTTATTCTCAATTGACTCGATCAAATAATTAATTTTAATTAAAGACAAGTCTATCAAGGACTTCAGAGAATTGCTTTGTTTAAAAAACAAAACTTAAAGATGATGATGGTATGTTCTTGTCATTATTCAAGGTGAGATGTATAAGATTCTTAGTAAACAAAAAACCAAAATTATAAAAACATTGACCAAGAGACTAGAGAAAATTCGATGAATTAAAAAGTGTACTTGGTGACATCATAAGGTCAGGATCAGCATATGGGGGCTGAACCAGTGGCTCCAAGATTGCACCATTGGACCCATGAGCTTGGCATAGTTTGTAAGAAACTATCAATAATAAAGTAATGGAAGCAACACTTTAGCTGTTTTGTTGACTTGAATTGACTTGAATAATGGTTTGAAAGTATGAAAGGGAAATTACAATAAGTTAAAATGATGTGGGAGCCATGTTCTGATGTTCATATCGTCCCAATTATCACAATCTACACAATAAAGTGTAAACAATTCTATCAAATGGATTATGTGACACTTGTATATATGATCACCACATATCAAAAGCCATGTAGTTTGATCCAAGAATTGTTGGGCTGTTTTTAATTTCTATCTACCTAGTTTGATTATTTATATGCAAAATTGCAATAATTTTTACAAATTATAATAATTTAACAAATTAAAAAATATGCACGCTTGAATTGAGAACATTTTATTTGTAATTCCAACTCAAATTTGTAGCTTATGATAACAAGTCTGACTTAAGAAAACTTGTAGTTTTAGTATTTTGGGAAAAAAAACTTGTAGAAGTCATAAACAAAAGCTTTAAATTTTGAAAAATATTTATTATTTTATGTAAAATGCAATCAAGAACAATAATCTCTCTTAATTAAGCAAATATAAATAATGATATACTCCAATAATAAATTCTTTCAAAAATTAAGTGAACTCATATCAAAAACAAAAATCTAATTCAGTATTAAAACGTATCCCTATGAGCTCAAAACTGTAATATATGAGACAACAAGCAAGCAGCCCTTCATATCAGTAGATTCAGGTCTTGGCTTATTCTGAAAAATAAGCCAAATAAAATTAAGAATAGGCGGGCGCATGTTTGGTTTGACTGAAGACTTAGATTTGCTTAGCAATCTATGATTGAAGGGAAGATATTTAATGATGAGCTGTTATCACCAACCCTATTAAACTAAAGGAATAAGCTTTAAGAATACAAATTGATAATATAAAATTGCAGAGATCACAAGGTCAAGACTCAAGTACTCAGAAATAGTCGGTAGGAATTAATTTACGCATGCAGTTCATTAGACTAATACACATCATTAAAGTAAATCAGCAGACTCTAGCACTAATATTAAAATAAAATGCTGCAAGAATGGTAAATCGGAAACAAAATATTTCAAATTGTTGTTTGGTTTCAAATTAGCATGTTTGGTTTCAAATTGTTGCTGTTGTTGTTGTTGTTGTGTGTGTGTGTAAATAAATTAGTTTAATACGAAAGCAAGTGTGTGAGATTGAAACATATACTTACATTCTCCACGATGATCTTTGACAACGAAAGCTTCAGTAATTGCTTCGCATATTCTGGGGCCCTGGCAATTCCCCGGCGCCACTTTTGCAGCAATTCTGAACTTGCGGCTCCGAATCCAGCTAGAATTATCTGTAAACTCGATATCTGCGATGGGTGCAACGCCGTCTCTCATGGTGATGTTTACATCACCGGTGAGCAACGGCCGCTTGCCCGTCCTCTCCTTCACGATGTTGCTATCAAACTCTTCTTTACTCCAGGTCTCACGATCTCCCGGAGGAAAGTCTCCGTCCAACACGACTATGTCTATTTTGATTGGCTGGGAGAGATTGGTGATACGGCCGCCTGATCTGGTGTCTACGAGAAGGATTTGGAGTGGGTTGTTTTCGATGTCTGTGATTTTGGTTCCGGTGAAGATTGGAAGGAAAACTTCTTTATTGAAGATAAGTTTGAGGCTTGATGGTTCTAGGGCTTGGATGCGCAAGGAAGGAGACCTTGTTAATGAACGGATATTATTATACCGTGTTACACCTTGCTCTACTTCTTCCTTCACCTGATAAAAGATGAGAATTACCCAAATAAATAATCAAGATCAACTATATAATTTTTCTTTATTAATTATGTATTATTCAGATTAGGGTTTATCTTTATATATATAGTAAACTACATATGCAAGCATTTACTTAACAAACATGGATTATATCTTCAATTCTTAATAAACATACCTGTTAAAAATCTAAAATAATTCAGTTGACTATCTTATGCTTGTGTACACATATCAGTTATATGATATCCTTGACTACTAGTATTATGATCAACACATAAAATAATAATCAAGCTCAACATATATACCACTCGTCGAAGCATTGGTTCCAAAGCAGAGAACAAGGAGTTCACCATCACCGCTTCTCCGATTACACTATTAAGAGAAAGAGAAAATCATGGCAATAATCAGAAAAGGAAAAAAAAACATATATGATTCGGACAAGCTAAGTGATTAACAATCATAAGCTGCTAAGTTTCAAATATAGAAAGTAGATCGAAATAGAAACTAAGGAAAAAAGCCTGTAATAGAAGAAAAAGACCATGGGAATATGCATAAAATTTGATCACATACGAAGCAAAGGTCTGTCTGGGTCTGGTTCTTTTCTCGGGAGGTTGATCATCCGGGTCGGAGCCGGATTCGTTAGACAACCGTTTAGCCCCCATTATTGTAGCTTTGACTGAGGAATCAGAATCAAAATCAGACCAAGATTTGCAGCAGTTAAGGTGAGAGAAACAGTGGGAGGTGAGGGTGGTTGTTAGGGTTTGGGAAGGCCACGGAGTTTAGCTTAAACATTATAAAGAGGAGCAAATATTGAACCTTATTATAAAATAATATAAAATGAAGCTTCGAGGAATGATAATAGGAAGCAACTGGGCAATTGAACCCGTAATGACCTATGCCTATGATGTATCGACTTTGACGTCAACACTCACCTCAAAGTCAACAAGATGATCATCTCCCTTTAATCTCTCAAATCAGACGGTTCAATTTTGTTCTACAAAAAGTGTTCATGGAAGGATCATGCTGTATCATCACTGCATCATTTAAAATTTACTATTATTATTATTGTTATATGATATGATATGAATTTCTATTTAAATATTTACATGTATATGTATAAGGAGATTAATTGCTGTAAGAGGCGAAAGGTTGCGCGGAGATACCGCCGCGTGAAAATTGGTCAAATGATACAATTCTGGGAAGGATCGTGTTGGGCCTAAAAATTAAGGAGATGGGCCCAATACAGAGACACCTTTATGGCTTGTGCAACTATCTATAGAAATGGAATGACGTGTCATATGTGTGTTCAATAATTTGATTAATACAAACAAATTGAGGCTTTTCCAACGCTAAGCAAAATGAAAAGTAATAGTTTTAATTTCATGTATTTTCCATTTATATTATATACATATGAGTTTGGAGAGGAATTAATGTCATTTTCTAATCTGAATATAATTAATTTAGAGGTCAAATCAAGGGTATAATTGTAATCATCCTAAATTAAATATAGCTATGATATAAATAAATAATATATGAATTCTTATTATATTATATGGATGATACTTATTTTTCACTTTAAAAATAATTATCAAATATATTTTTTATATTAATTTTTTTTAATGTTAATATATAAAAGGATAAAATAATAATTACATAATATAAAAAATATATTGAAAAGACTTGCTTTCTCTTCTCCTTCTTTTTCTATTTCTCTTTCATTAGTCATACTTCAACAAAAAGTAGAAATGATAATGGCAAAGATCGTCATTATCAAGAATGTTATACAAGTGGGCTAGGATTTCTTTTCTTTTGGTGAAGAAGAAGAAGAAGAAGAAGAAGAAGAAAATCAAGGGGGCATCATCAGATCATCCGGCTGATATTGTTTTCAAGAGAAGCAACTCCACTACAACTCCTAGATTGATGAATTGCAAAGATTGAGAGAAACCCAAGAGAGATAAAGAATTTTCTTTTTTTCTTTTTAAAGAGAGGTTATTTATTTTTAAATTATAATTATACTCTTTATTATTTCAATAAGAGTCATTAAATATAGAGATAAATTAATAATTTTATTTCACAATTTGTAGTGCACTATTTTAATATCAATCACTAAAATAAAAAATAAAGGATAAAGTAACTTTATGAAGATCCATGTCATTTCTATGATAATAATTATTTTTAAATAGGGATATAAGTATTATTTATGTAATAAAATGAAGAGTTCAAATGTCATTTGTCCTTCTAATTTCAATAAAGAGATACCAATCAAAAAGCTTAATATCATTTTCTCGGGCCTTCGTTTCATTGTGACCGAAAATTTTCATCCACATCAATTTCTTCTAAATATAATGCCTTAAAAATTTATATTCGAAATATATCTAATATAATGAAAAGTTCGTTATCTTATCTGTGGAAAAAAGAGTTGAAGGGATTTCTTCAGAGTTTTGTACAATTTGTTCACTGCTTTTTCTCCTTCGGTTGTCGAATGTTTGTATATTTAAAAATAATTAAAAAAAGAAGAAGAAGAAGAAGAAGAAGAAGAGAGAAAGAAAAAAGAAACTCTAGTAGAGAAAAATTGACTTATTAAAGTGGGACGATTCAAATATGTCTACCTCTAATTACAATATAAATTTATATTTTTATAATTTACCAAAATAATTCATATAATACACAATTAAACATGATTACTAACTTCTATTAACATCATAAACTTAAATATTAACTATTAATTTAACCCAATTAATGGTTCATAATATTATTTTGGATTTAGCAACATCATTAGTGTCATTGTTGTGCTACTGGAAATAAGTATCAACTCCCAACTAAAACTAATTACTACCATCAGAATGAATTCTGAAATTATTCAGAGAGAATCATGCACTTTTTGTCTATTGTTAAACCAATAGTTAAAGTAGATAACGCGAAAAGAATGAACATTGACCTCTCATCAATTTTTCTATTCTTTTTCCTTCCCTTTTGTAGAAAAAGATCAGCCATCAGTTTCCAGGAAAATTTGTCAGGATTTCCCGGAAAGTTAGACTAGTCTTAGTCCAGAGGATCCTGACGGCTTCTTGACCTCAAGTTAAAATGAACAAATTCATCATGGACCCATTAGGCTCTTTTTGCTTTATCTCTTCTCTTGTATGCTTTCACTAACACCACCAAAGCTTTAAAGAAAAGAGTGACATCAAATAAACCAGGTAAAATAATTTAAATACATGATCAATAAAATTAATTATCATCCATTTAAGTGAGATATTGTTGTATTTTTGTGTGAGATATTTCAAAATACAAGTATCCCATATTGAATAATTATAAAACTCTTAAATTGTTTATATATGAAAATAATTATAGAGTGAGATAACAATCAAGTATGAGGACCTCTCTCGCGCACATACCGTGATTGTATCTTGGGGCTATAGGATACCATCTTAAGGAGGTAAAAATAATTTTCAGGACAGTGCTCTTTGCACATCTTAATTGATATATATCAATAGTATATTTCTTGAAGTCACCAACAAATATTAATTAAAACATATTTGTATAAGTTGTTCTTATGAATAGAATATTTACTAAGATATCGTTAAGTAATAGAATTATTTTTCTTAACAATTTAATATTTTTAAAACTCTTTTTCATTTTTTCTCACTTTCTTTGTAATTATATATTCCAATTATCCAATTAGTCTACAAAATAAACCAATAAACAAAATTGCAAATAAATATCTTCCCACTAAAAAATGTCAAAGAATATTTATTGGGCAGTTCTCATCATACCCAAAACTTATTAGTACAAATAAAACAATCATCAAAAAAGAATTAAAAAAAAAGATTATCTAATATATATACATACACAAATAAAATCAATTAAATTTCATAACCTTAGGGGCAAACCTAAGCAGCCTATTCAGAGCATCTGGCATGAATTTCCTAGCAAACAAGAAGCAAATGCTTGTCTTCTTCCCATTGTACTCGCACTTTCCACCACTCCTTAGCTTCTTCAACAGCTCAACTGTCACAGCTGTTCTCTGAAATCTAGCAGGGTGAGGCCCCCCTTTTGACCAATCAACCCAAGTCAAGCTTTTATTCGAATTCCTCTTCCAAAATTTAATGCTCACGAGCGTTGGCAAATAGTGTTCATCTCCGTAGCATGAAGACTTGCAATATCTTTTAAATGTGGAAAAATACTTTTTGTCCGAAACTACTTCTATGGCGAGGGCTCGGTCCATTTCGAACCATTGTGACCCCTTTCGCCATTGCTCGGCCCGAATTAAGGGCTTCATGCGGTGGTTGTACCGGCCTCGGCCCACTGGGCCTGGTAGATCGTAAGCCTCGATGAAGGTCTTGGTTGAGTTGGTGACGTAATTGTAGATGGTGGAGAAGTTGAATAGGGGAATGCAGGATTCTGAGAGAAGAACAAAACGTTGGTTGGAGATGTCTAGCAAAGCATTGGCTAGCAAGCGACGTTCTGCTTCAAGCATGCTGAATTTTCCCCATTGAACCTCCTGCATTATTGAGAAAAAAAAATGCTAATATTTAGAAGCTTGTATTATTAACATGTTAATTACTATTTGGTTGCTAACTCTTGGGCTTACACTTTTTGCTTCGTGCATTCACATTTTTTGCAAATGGAGAAAGCATGAAGAAAGGAATGTAAAAAAGTGAGCTGGAATATCAATGCGAAAAGATATAGATGGGGTAAGGGAGGAAACTGAGATAGAAAGAGTTAACTTTTTTAATTTATGAGTTGTAAAAGGAGTAGAATCAAAGTAAAGTATGAAAGTCTAACAGTTAAAAAACAAAATTTCGCAACAATGCTTTTCAATTGGGAAAAAAGAAGAGAAGTAAATTTGGCTGAAATGAGACAAATAATTGAGCAGAATAATGATAATATTAGCCTACAAAACATAATTAATTGGGTGAATGTCTTTTCTTTGTTTAAGTTTATAAAGAAAAGCAGACTGCTTTCAAGTAAAACAAGGACCAAAACATCTATCAATGAAAGGGTGTACATGAGAATCCAGTTGACTTGAGGGCTACTGTAACTAAGCATGAACTCTTCAAAAAAATTCCAGTCTCACTCACTTTTCTTGAGGTGTACTTCTCCAAGATTAATTTAGGCTTGCAACTTGTCAAACCAAGTGAGCACGTTAACTTCATTAGTTGTATAATAAAAACATTATGAAATATATGATATAATCTTATTGAATAGAAAGCATATTCATCTTTAAAAGAAAAATTGAGAAAAAGCATAAATGGGAATATTACAGACTGAACAAATTAAGATTTTAAAATGGGTGCATGTTTGTATGAATCGTGCGTGAGTGCATGCATGCATGCATGATGTCTCTTAAATTTGAGATTTTCAATGAACTTATGATAGCAATTGAATTATTAATTATATACGCAACTGATTTTAAGCTGATGTCCCACACTTTGTCCGAATCTCATTGGCTAATAGCATTTTTAATTGACAATCAAAAGATCTGTACATGACCAGGCTCTTTCTGGACAGATTTTGTCCAAAATCTAGTATCCAATAATATTTCGACATGTATTATAGCATAATCACACAACTCATCGTTTTCATTGGACACTTCATTGAAATTTCCACCTTCCGAGCAAAACTGGAATACATACGTTTAATTTATTTATTGATTTGTGTGTTTAATGATGTTCGATTTGTTCATTAATTAGGATATGCATACATGTGATAGTGCAGCCCCCCTAAAATGCGTGACAAACAAGTGAATTAAATTAAATCCCAAATCTTAAAAACCAATCAACGGTTAAGCTTAATTTCCAAGGAATTTAAAAAGAGAAACTGTTGATAGTTATAATAATTTCACAGTGATTTTTGGAGTGAATACTCATCATCAAATGGCAAATTATTAGACGGTTGTTGGGCAATAAGTGAAGACAATATACTATGCGGAATCAAATTAAGAAGATTTAATATATAGCATGAAATTAAATAAAACAAATGGAGGAGATTGAGAGGATATAAGAAAATGTATTTCCAAAAAAAAAAAGGTTTAAGATAATTTCAACTACTTTCATACTTATATAATCCTGTAGTTTTATGTTGATTAGTTTAAAGATTTTTCTTTTATTCCAAAACAATTTCTATGAATTATGAAGAAACATGGACTAGGAAGACTAATTAAATAAAGGAAATAAAAGAAAAGGAATACTAACCTTGCTTGGGATTCTGCGGCCGTAGAAAACTGAAGTTTCAGGGACTGTTCCGTTGAAGGAGGGACTGGAATGAACATAAATGGAGTAAAGCCCTTCATGTCCATGAAAGAATTTCTCCCAAAGAGGAGCCAAACTCACAGCACCTCTTGTTAGAAACAAGAATGCAACCTTGGGAACACGCTTGAATGGATATTCATGAATCCGGGGAACCATTGAAGCCCTCCACAGCAACTCTTCTTCCTTCATATCATGCATGGCGTTCTGTGGCAGTTTCAAGTATTCCCTCAATTCGATTCCTGTACCCATTCTCGTTTGATTTGAAATAATAATATATGAAGTTGGTGAAGAAGCAGGTGGAATTGGAGGAGAAGAAGATGGGGTGGAGAGTTGCTGTTGTAATTGTTGTTGTTGGTTGAGCTGAAAGGTGAAATACATGTTGTTGAGATGAAAACTTAGGGGAACTCCAAGGGCTAAACCACAGGCAAAGAGAAGAAAAGAGGAGAAGAGATTCGGAAGGTGAATTTGGAGGTTGTAGAAAAATGCCGAGATGAAGGATTTTGGGTGCTGTTGATGATCATTAATGTTCTTCATTGTTGAAGATGAAGAAGAGATCTGAGAGCTAACTCGAGGGATGAAGAAAAATATGTGGGTTTGGAATGAAAAATGGGGTACCTGTAAGGTTCAAGAAGCTTGGACTCCAACTTCACAAAAAGAAAGATTCTTGGATTCATGTAAGAACTTTGGCATTTGGACACATAACATGTATAAATAGGTATAAAAAATTTGTGAGAATGTGAAGCTTCCAATGAAGTGTAAACAAGTATATGCACTAGATTGATCTTTCCCAAGTAAATCTTTCTTAACTATATATATGTATTAAATATTTAATTATCAAGGCAATGGAGCTTGGAAAACTTATAAGGAAAAATAAAATGATTATAAAAAGAAGTAGACTTGGAAGAGTTGAATAAAACAACTGGACAGAACTTACTTATGACCTAGTTAGCACATACATGAGAAATTAATGATTTAAGTCATAATTTCTTTAAAACTATTTCTGATCGAGTCTTGTTATTTGAATTGTGAAATTGGGTCTTTAATAATTAGTGTTTTGCTCCATTTGTGTCTTCGTTATTCAAATGTTTTTTGTACAAGTTGCTTTTACAACTTCAAGAAGTAATCACAATGTATCTCTATTAATCTACTAGCTAGGCTAGGTAGACTCCATTACAGCTCAACGACCTCTTTCCCTCCCCAACGCCAATATTTAAATGAAAATTAGACCAATAATTTCTTGCAGAAGAAATATTGATCTATCTAGTTTATCTAATAATTTGTTGGGAGATTGTTAAACAATTTTTTTTCTTTCTATTTTTCTGAATACCTGTATGTTTACATTTGGATTGATTTATTTTTATTTATAAACTTTAAAAACTATAAAATTTAATTGTATTATCACATATAAATTGATGAATCGATGACAAATATATTGGTAATTGTCTAGGTATACATTTTAGAACAATATTTATGAACAAAAATAGTGTATCAAAACTCACTGCAGAGGTGAAAGGAATCCAAAGAATGATATAGAGAAACAGAAACTACACAAATCATTTACATGTTACAGGTAATCAGGGAGCCAAATCAATCCCAAATATTGATAAAGGAAATTCACAAAGTATAAAGTGCAAAACCTGTCCCAGAAGCAAAGCTTCAAGACGACCACAAGCCCCAACCAAAAACCAAAATGTATAAATCTACGGAAGAACTAACCTTACAACTCAAGGTGCTAGAATACAGCAATGACATGAACCAGGTTCTAATGAATTCAAAATTTTATTGCTACAGAAGGAAATCAGGAATCACTGGTGTTTGCGCAACCACATTTAACGACTCATTAGCTATTTGTCGAGCTTTATGCTTACCGTGGTGACGATTACTCTTTTTCTTTTCTTTCACACCATTATCTTCTTTTCCTTCACCATCCTTTCCTTGACTTTTTTGACCTCTCTCTTTACCATGACTAGGATGTTTGCTTTTTCTTGAGCTAGTATTAACATGATCAGAAGGCATCTCCTCACCTTGTAAATTTTCCTTTGATTCTGAAGGAAGATCAGCAGTTAATTTCTCCTTCCCTTTTCTCTTACTGGATGACTTCTCTGACCTGCTACTTTGTGATGGTGCAGTTATAGCATCATCGCCTAAAAGAACATCTCGCACAACACCAGACAGCAAATCACCCTTCACTTCAGTCTTCTTGGATGCTATAGCTATCTCATCTCCATATAATTTTAGCACCACAGGCCTAGGCTTTGCATGGTTTGGTCTTTTCTTTTGGACAAGTGACTGTTCTGTGAGCTTAAGTAGATCTTCAGAATCATCATTGAGTTTACCTTGGGAAATAGGGTCATTGGCAGGAGGATAATCACTTGAAGCAATTTCACTCTTCTCAGAAGAAAGATAATATAAGCCATGTCTCTTACGGTGGTCTGCAAGCAAAGAAGTGGACTCATGTGATGGCTCTGTCTCATCGTTGCTTTGGAGGGAGGTTTGGGAAACACCAACTATTTCTGCATATTGAGTACCACCAAAAGAAAATGAACTTGCCAAAGGAAATTGAATATCACCACAGATTGTTTCCAAGTCAGCTAGATCTTCCTTAAGCAGCAATCCATCTGGTATACGAACCTTTTGCTGTGCACTAGCTGAGACTGGGCCAAGCTCCTTGGAAAAGGCATCACGCATCAACTTCACAACACTAAAAGCATCAGTTACATCCATTGCCGAATTCTCTTTCCCCCGGACTGCAGGATTAACTATTTCTTGTTTTATTAAATCAGTGAAACCAAGTACATTCCTTACTCTCTCTTGTATTTCTACATCATGGCTTCCAGACAGTGGGCCCAAGGCCAATTCAACTATATTTAACAGGCTTACAATAGATTCTTGGGTGAAACTATTCTTTCCCAGAAAAGAAGAAGAAGATGCCTGACAGTTAGAAACAGTTATATCCTCACCATTTTCTACAGAAAGATCTTCAAATGACTGATTTATATCCCTGGGGTTGAAGCTATCATACTGTTCACTAAAGGAAGGATCTTCAGATGTAGCTAAATCAGAGCTTTCAGGGCCTTCCCTTGTGGAGACTAATTCTGGAATTCCTGATGTCAGATTATCATGATTTGAGGAGGCAATATTGTCCCTGTGCAAGAGGTAAGAGTATAGGCAAAAGATTAATACTTTCAAAGCAGCCTGAACATACACTGCTCTGATTAAGGATGGCAAGAGATTAGTACGAGGTTGTAATAGTGCCTCCATGAGTTCAAATGGATTTCTTGAAAACTCAACATACTCCCCTGACACCCAAGCTGCAGCAGATAATATCCTGTGTAAGAAAGGATTACCAAGTAATGCAGGATCAATGAGAAGATCACGACAGACATGAACAAGCTCCGGTCTAGCATCCTTGACCCTCATACCAATATCAATGAGCTGATTCTCAATTTCTTCCCCCTTTTGGCAATGTGGAATTCTTGTCATTTCCCCAAGAAGTGATACATACCAATCAAAGTCAACAATAACCTCGTACAGATTTCTACAACAAGTAGATAAAACTGAACCAAGAATCTCGTTGCAGAACTCAGCATCTGATTTAATTGCATAATTAACCAAAACCCTAGTTATTTCAGCCACATTATCCTCAGACACCATTGCCATCAGAAGACGCAATGACTCAAGCTTAATATTAAAATCCCCATCACTTAAAGACTTAACCACAAAATCCTTATTCTCCAACACTGCCCATATGTGTTTTGGAGCAATAATGTAAAGTGCTTGCAACCCAAGATACTTCAAGTTTGGATCATCATCAACCAGAAACTCCCTAACCTTAACAACTGCAAGCTTCACTGCAGATTCATACTCGCTCAAGCTACTCACCACAGTCCTAATGCACTCAAACAACAACGATTTTGCTCCAGTCCTCCTCATATGATCACATATTGGCTCAACAATCCTCTTAGCCAACCTAGGCTCCAACGCAGCTAACTTAGCAAATATCTTCAACACCTTGATTAACAACCAATTATTCTTAGAATCAACCAAAATCTTATAAAATTCAGGGGCTAATGGTAAATATGATCTGGGATCTTTGAAACTAAGTTCACAAAACACTCCAACAACTGCAGACACAAGCACTGGATCAGAACTATCTAAATTCTCAACTAAACGTTTAAAACAAACTCTAACAGCGTCTGGGTATTTCTCAAAGACCCTTAAAACAACCGCAATTGCTTTCTTTCTAATAAAAACTTTACTGCTAGACAACAGAGTAAAAACCTCGGGAGTTAAATCTCTAGCAAGATCAATATTTCCAATTCTGGACAAACATTCAAGAGCTAAACTCACCTCAAACTGATTAGTACTATTCAGATCTTTCCTCAATTGATTGGTAATCAAGAGCATTACCGGGGTATCATCGTTGAAAGACTGGGTGATCGCGTGATAACCAATTTTCTTATGCAAGAATTGGGACGATGACATGACTTCAATTGCGTGAAATGAAGCGAAGGACATGTCGAGGCCGTAGAGAGAGCTGAGATAAGAGAGTTTCTGAAGAGCGTTGGATTTGGTGGGAATGTCAGTGGATTTAATCTCGCGACGAATCTCTTCCATAGCTTTGGAGATGAACACAGATTCTTTAACTTGTTGCTGTCGAAAACCCTTGATTAGGTCTTCGAGACTGCGCTGAAAAAGGGTTTCCATTATTGAAGTCCCAGCCATTTTAAGAAAAAAACAAGGAAGAAAGAACGAGTTGTTTCTGCTATATAATGAATAGATATATCATAGTTGAAAGGAAGCTTGATTGGAAGAGTTGCTGGCTTGAGGAGATTTGTGTTTGTGTTTTTGCCTTGCTGGTCTGTACAATAGAAGAAGCAATTGTTTGTTTTTTTTTTTAACGAGGAAAACTACAAACAGATGGGCTTTATTTGTTTATTCAAGACGATGAAATGTAAACAAGAAGAAATAAAATAAAACAAGAGCATAAAACAAGCTCAATTTCAATAGTTATTATTAATTATTATTTATTCCCAATTTATAATTTAAATTAATTTTTTAGCTAATTTTTCTTTAATTTCCTCCCATCATATATTAAATTTCGTAAGCTTGAGATCTTGTAGAACTGAATACACAATATGGAATATTAAAAATAAAATAAAATAAATTATAAAAAGTAGCACAAAAGGCAAAAGCTCCTGCTTTACATGTAATGTCGTTTTTATTTGTTGTGGTTTGTGACTTATCTGGTTATCTTTCACGGCACCGAACCATAATTGAATTTGGATACTTGTTTATAAATATATCTGAAAGGGAAATGTTAAATTAAATAGATAGATTGCGCCAGGTCAGGCCTTTTTTCTATTTTGGGTTATTATTAGTTTCACTGGACCCTTCAAATCAATTCAGCTGTTAGTACATTTTGATTTTCTTGGGCTTAATTGGCCCATAAAGTAGTTTGCATCGGGCTACAATGTGGGCTTCCGTAAGTTTTAATTATATTCTTTTAATTTAATTTTCTTTTATGTAAAATATAAATGAAAATCTATTTCTAATCTTTACCAAAGGGTACCTAAACTCTCCAATCACACAAATTTAGCTAAAACCAGCAACAACGAAGAAACAAATCACATACTTGATGTATAATATGAAAGAATAATTAAATGGTGAATAAGAAAATAATAGCTAGCGTTATATATATATAATTTTACAATAATGTTATAAATACAAATTCTTTTGAAATTGTCGTATGCAAACTGTTTAAATACTTGACGTGCTACAATTATATTGCTGACATATGTTAGATATAATTTATTCCTTTGAATTTTCTTTTTACTATTGTAAAAGTATTGAACATGTGGCAACATGGGTGAAGTCAAAAATGAAAAAGATTGATGGGACGAACGTTTAAGAAAAAAAGCTAGTTGGTCAAAATTTTAGAAATCGCCAATCAATTAAGGGGTGTATATAGTAACTTTTCAAAAATATAAGGGTCAAACATAAATAAACTTATTTTGTTGGCCTAAATTATAAATAGATATAAGAATTTGTAATTCTTTGTAGACCTCAGCTCTTGTATGAAAAAAAATATAGGGTGCGTTTATATTATATTTTTTTTTAGAATCAACTTTTATAAATAGAATTTTTAATAAAATCTATTGATTATTTAATTATTATGAATATTTTTTATTAAAATTTGTATAATTATTTTAATAAAGAAATTTTTTAATATTGTAATTTATTATATTTTTTAGAGTGAATTTTTATAAATAAAAATTTATTGATAATTTAGTTATCACGAATTTGTTTTGTTAAAAATTGTGTAATTATTCTAATAATTAAGTTTTTTAATGTTATATTATATAAAAATAAAATAAAATTTTTAAATAAAATAAAAATATTTCAGATAATTTTATTTTATTAAATTTTTAAAAAATCTCTTAAAATTTAAAAGTTATGAAAACTTATTTTTTAATTATAATCACATGACTAAAAAAGAAAAAGCAAAATAAATGAGAAAAGTTCTTTTAGCTAGTGTAGAAGTCATATCCAGCATGCACGTAATATTTCATATCAATTTGTATACATAAAGTAATATAATATTTTATTTATTAGTAATACTTTTAGTTCAATATTTATATATGTCTAACAACTTAATATAGTAGTTTCAAATTTTTTAAAATATATATATCAATATATCAGTTTCAATTTTATATTATTTTAAAAATAAATAATTTAACATTTATATCTAAACCTTTAAAGTTAAAAAAATATTAATTATATTTAAATTTTAATCAAATTTAAATTTTATCTATATTCAAATTTAAAAAAAAAACACTATTTTAAACTTTTAAAAGTAACCAAAAGTGAAATAATATTAAATATAACCTAACACTTTTGAATATTATATTATTTCATTGTTGAGATTATAGTCCATGAGCATTTATGATGAAAAATATTTTAAATATAAATTTAGGTTTTAACACATATCTTCCTTCAAGTTTGAGACTTTAATACTTCAAATGTTTGAGTTAAAGGTATATTTACCTTCCCTGAACTGTTAGTTAACCATATATTTTTACTTAAATGACTATAATACCATTGTTTGCTTTAAAGTAAAATTTAATAAATTCAATTTTAATTTATTTAATATTAAAAAATTAAAATAATTAAAATTTTAATTAACGATAATTTTGATTTATATTCATTTAATATTTAAAATTAAAAATTTAACTAATGATATTTAAAATTAAAAATTTAACTAATAATATTTAAAATTAATAATTTACCCATGTTAATATTTTTTCTAAATTTCTATCGTTGAGTAATTTTATTAAAAATTTTGTGCAAACTCAAAAGTCTAAATTTACTTTATAAATTATAAGATTGATATTGAAGCGTGAATTTAATATGAATATGTATGACATAAATCTTCTATTAAAGAGTTTTTGTAAAAATAATCAAGTTCATAATGCTATAGAGTTGTTTAGTGAAAAAAATAAAAAAAAATATGGTTAACGTTAGAGGATTTGCAAAAAAAAAAAAAGTAAGAAAGGTCGTCATTTTGCATATTAGAATTTGCAATTTAGATAATATAATATATAAATAAAAATTAATTAAATTTTATTTAATTAAATTCTTAATTTAAATAAATATTAAATAAATATATCTTAAAATTATCAACTTAAATTATCATTAATTAAATTCTTAATTTCAACAAATATTAAATAAATATAAACTAAAATGGTCAAATTAAATTCTTAATTTTAAATAAATATAAATTAAAATTGTTAATAATTAAATTTTAGTTATTTTAATAATTTTAAACATATTAAAATTAAATTTTTTAAATTTTAATTTTAAAATAATTAAATATATTATAATCATTTAAATAAAAATAGATGGTCAGCTAACGATGCAAAAAAAGTGAATGTATTTTTTTTCAAATATTTTGTTTAAGTGTTAAAATTTTAAATTTTAGAAAAGGTACGTGTTTAAAATTCATATAAATTTATGGCCATCTTTAAGATAAATCTTAAAAGCTTAAACTTTTTAATTAGAGTAATTAATTATTTAACAAAAAGTATCACATGCTTCCTAATCATTAAGCCTTATCATATTTTATCCTTTCAATCAATGAAAGAACTGCTTTCAGTTGGCATCCTATTTATGACCAAATAAATTGGATTGCTGATTCATCAACTTTGATCAATGGAAGACCAAAATAAGTGGTCTTTTTATAAGTACCCACCAGTTGAAATCAGTATAAGTTATTGAATTCCAATTCATCAAGATAAATCATAAGAAAGCAGAGAGATTATAACTTTCCAAAACAGTGGCTATATATATTTTATTAATGGTGTGATCCTAATTGGATCTCTCAAAATCTCCAATGTAAAAGCTGTAAAGTTACAGTCATTCAACTAGTCACCAAGTGTACTTGGAAGTCTCAATTTTGTTATGCTATAATTTTAAGGAAACAATTTAATTGTATATTATTTGCATAAATTTTGT
Source organism: Melia azedarach (assembly GCA_028052125.1). Classification (NCBI taxonomy): domain Eukaryota; kingdom Viridiplantae; phylum Streptophyta; class Magnoliopsida; order Sapindales; family Meliaceae; genus Melia; species Melia azedarach. The sequence goes on along the minus strand of CM051401.1, from coordinate 12,690,463 downwards.
ATAAAATATTTTAAACTTTATCTTATGACTTACAAGTTACATGTTGTATTTATTTATTTATTGTCATAATATAATTTTTTATTGCAAAGTATTTTTATCGTTGGTCATATGACACATAATTAAGATGTACTACATGATTTTCAATTTTTTTAGTGTATACTATTTTAAATTTTTTGTTACAATACTCTTATTTTTTTTATTATAATTTTTTAGTGTTTTAAATGTAACACATAAGATAGAATATAGAATAAAAAATTTCAATGTACAATAAAAGAAATTAGAATAAATTAATTAAAAAAATTATATAAGACAACTAGTAGTATAATTATATAAATATGTTTTCTTGGGTCACAATTGTAATATATTCAACTATATAGTATAAGTTTTTGACTTTTAATTGTAATTTTTAACTCTTTTGTTATAATTTTTAACTCTTTTATTCTCAATTTATGAGTTACGTTGAAATGATCAAATATAACTCCATTTACCATATCATACACCCAACGTCTTGGATAACATAACATGGACCAATGTCTCATACTTTCTTCCTCTAATGTTGCTTTGGTATAATTGATGATCATATGTCAATATCAAATTGACCCTTTTCTCTCCACAATAAACCACTTTAGACCGCACAACTAGCTAGGCCGAAAGCAACGAACATGAACGAACCCCATTTGGAAATACCCAAGTTTATTGGTCAATACCCAAAAAAGGATGAAATTGCTTCACTTTGGCTCACCTGAGTGCCTGCTCTTTTATCACATATGCATATCCACATGCGCCCATAATGCACCAAAAGCATAATCCCATCACTGACAAATGGCAAACCTGAGGGGTGAGTAGCGACGCATTGTCCATCTCCCATGTGCCACTTTCCAGTCAAAAAAATAAAAAAAGGCAGTTTCATTAAAATTTGTTCATTTGCCGGTTGGGATTGATATGCAAATTGCTTTTAGTGACATGCACGTATGAAAAAAGAAATGGATTCTCTTCAAAAGCACTTATTATTTCATGTGCCCAGACAAAATAACTTATCCCTTCGTTTGTGCTCGATTTGAGTGTCCTACACGTCTACACCAATTTTGACATTTGACTTATCCTTCTTCGTGTTGTTGCGACGTGGTAATTGTAGTGTATTGTCAAGTGTTTATTTGATAGAGTTATTATCGCATACCTCCCCTGAGGTTGTTTGATATAATATCACTTACAAAATATCTTCTAAAAAATATCACTAACCTCCCCTACTCTTACCGTCGTTATGACCATTTAAAAGAATCAAGGGTAAAAACGTAAGTTCAACATATTATTTTAAATTTAATTTTGGGATAATAGCAATTCCATCCTAAGCTAAAACAACAATTTAAGGTACAATTTATTTAATTTTAACAAATTAATCCCTATTATTATAACCAATTTAAAAGATATTAAAAATTAAGAACCAAAGAAAAAATTGACCCTTAGAATTTTATTTTTCTACAAATTAATATATCATATTAATAAATTAAACTAAAAAATTAATGTCATTAACATCTTAAAAAATACATATAATTTTGATAATATAAAATTTTTAATTCAATAAATTATAAAAATTTAATAAAAAAAAATCTTCTAATCAAAATAAAAATTAAAGAGTAAAGTTTAAAATTTAATTAATAAAAATAATAAACAATAAAAACTAAAATTTTAAGCAAATAAACGTGATAAATTGTAATTTATTAATCATCGTGCACACACACACACACACACATATATATATAATATTCTCAAAAATTAATTGACCTAATTGATTAATTTAAAAATTAAAGATAAAATTTAATATATCTCACCTATATAATTGTCAAATTTAAAATTAATTAATTAGTTAAATTTTTTACTATTTAAAGTATTTTTGGTAGTATTAAAAATTTAAAATATATTACTTGAACTTTAGAGATAGAAATTAAGGATAAAATTTTAAGTGTTAAGATATGGTTTAAAGTTTATTATATTTTTATATTTATTATATCTTATCATCAAGATAGAAGTATAAACAAATATTTTAATGGATTCTATAGTTTGTGTGAATATGAATGATTTTATATCTTTATCTTATGCTAATTTTATCAGTATGCAAGGAAATTTTTTAAATTCATATCCAGCAATTAGGGCAAATATGTATTGTATAAATTTTATTAATAGTTTAAATAGTAAAGATTAATTTGTTAAAATTCAATAACTTATGTATTAATTTATTATTTATTCAAAGTTAAGGGATTAACATATTATTATACGATTTGACTTGTTAAGGATCAATTCGTAATTGTAAACAATTTCTGTTAAATGACTAACGTCTTGTAACAGTAGGAGAGGTTAGTGATATTTTTTAAAAAAATACTTCTTAGGTGATATTATATCAAATATCAAGAGAAATATGTGATAATAACTCTATTTTATACCACTTTTCTACTAACTAAAAGTGTTTTCTAAGTGTTAAAAATACTCCTCTTTTTTTTCATGTCGATTGATTGTTCATAAAAAAAAGTTTTTAGATTTAAAAAGTCATTTTTCTGTTTACTAGAAAATCTCAAATATTAAGTTTGTGAGAATAAAGATTTGATTTTTTTTTAAAGTTAAACTATTTCAAATATTTTTAATTATTTCATTTAAAAAAAATTAGGTTCTTTTTCTTTATAATATATCATTAGAAAAGCTTGTTTATTAAAGTAATTAAATAAATTTCACTAACAATTATTTGTAATAATTAATAAACTTTTTTATAAGATCTACTTATAAAAACTCTACTTTTAAAAGTTATGTTTGAAAAATAATACTAAAAGTATGTTTGATTGACTTCTCTATAGGCCAAAAAATATATTTTTATCTTATGTTTGATTGATTATCACTAGAGCAACGTTTTTTAAGAATTAATTGTTTGCTTTTAATGGAAAAAGTCCAAATTTTAGATTTTAATAACAAAATTTTAAAATTTTTAAAAGATTAAATTATTTAAAATACTCTTATTTTATTTTAAAAAATTTATATTATTTATCTTTTAACACAACTTAAAAGAATATATATAATTATACTATCTATACTAAAACATGTACTTCACAATCAAACAATAAATAATTCAATATTTAAAAAAAACTCTTCATAAAAATTTTATAATGTATTATAAAAGAAGTATATTTAAAAAGTTATATTAATGAGACTTTAACTTTATTAATTATTTTTTATGGTAATAATAGAAAGGGATTGGGCCACCCTCTTATAAGTTGTCTTTATTATTTATTAAGTAACATAATCAAACATAGGACTATAGAGGGAAAAAAGTGGATTTGTAAGTATTATGTTAAATTAATTGTTAATTAAATAGTTCTAAAGATTTTTGTATAATAGAACTATAGAAGATAGTGGGCAAAAGTAATGAAAGAAAATGATATGACATGATTAAGAAAAAAGATAATATTAGAAATAATAATATAATAATAATAAAGTTTGAAAAAAGTATCATCATAACATAAAGCTTGTACAGAGAATCTCCAGCAAAAGTGGAGATCTTGTTGAAAAATGTTTGTAGTTCAATCTTAGTGGATCAATTTAATAATACAAATAATATTAGCCGTTGCTCTAGTGAAAATTTTGTCATAAAATAAAATAAAAGTATTAAATATTAAATATCAATAAAAAAAATAAGTAAATTCAATAAAATAAAATTTAAAATATTAAAATGTCGAAGAGTTTACGTGGTTTTTAAAAGAGTGATTTAGTCAAAAAATTAGTTATTTAAAGGAGGAGGATGAAATGATTATGACCCCAAGGAGAGCTATCTATTCTATGGGTAGAGTGTTATGAGGGAAAGGGAATGTGTTATCCAAACGACGACGTGAGAAGGCATGAGACGATCAAGTGCTGACTAATACATGCCACGCTCCTCCCACAATTTCCTTGCGCGCTCTAAATGCCACCAACTTTTCGTTTTCTCAACCAATTCTCTAATTAAGACGATATTAATTTGTTCATTTTCGTTTCATAAATTTATAGTTGACATGAAATATAATGAACCACAAGCGTCACCATATTTTTATTAATGAGCGATAAGAACCAATTTTAATATTTTAATTTCTTATGCTAGATGCCCTTGAAAAATTAATATTTTGAAACAAATAAGTTTTTGTCTTCTTCATTATCTTCATACCATTCGTAAATCATTAAGCTAAATGATTTTGACAACAAACTTGTCCCTTGGCTAGGCAGCAAAATTAAAACGATGGCAATCAAATGCTCACCATTAATTATTACTAGCCTTGAAATACCACTATTGTTATTAGACACATAACGCAATGTTTTTAATAATAAATCAAAATTATTTTTTTTATAAATAAAGTTCGATATTAATCCCTTACATATGTTTGCAATTTAATTTACACAATTTAACACCAATAACTTTTTGCCATCTGCAAATTCGATTGAATTTATTAATTTCTATTTTTGATTTTTGGCAACATTTTTCCATTTCTTATGCACGCAAATGAACAATAGACTATTCACACGCGCACACACAAAACGACGTGGGAAATAGGAATCACCGCACTTTCTTCCTTATCCAAAACTCTTGAAGTGCTCTCTCGCACGAGCAAGACAAATGACACCACAGTTTATATCACGTGCCATCCAGCTCCACCTCACGTGACCACTTTCTGCTTACATCATCATCCGCCGTGGCCAATCCATTCCACGTGGCACGGAGTCAACTATATATACGGGCACATTGTCATCAGTTTTGCAAACAAAGTTACAAAACAAACAAACCAACGAATATAATAAAACAAAATAAATAATAAAAGTAAAACCAAACAAACACCTCCTCTCTTATACTCTTCTCTACTCCGTTGAACGTTGAACAAATACAAAGACAAAAGCTTTACACAGACTGCAGAGTAATATAAAGACGAAGAAATGACGACGTTGTTGCCGGAACTCCAGCGAAGAGACGCCGTCATGACGGAATCCGTGGATGCAACAACGTCCTCCAGATGTTGCTTGAAGAGCTCAGACCAAGACTCTCCGATTTTGATCTTTTGCTTTTTCCATAAAGCGGTGCGCAATGAGCTCGACGCGCTTCACCAATTGGCCATGAAATTTGCTACTGGTCATCGTGTTGACATTCGCCCGTTGTTTGAACGGTACCGTATCTTGCGCTCGGTTTACAAGCACCACTCCAATGCTGAAGACGAGGTACAATTTGACTTGAAATTTAGATTATTAGCAATAACTATACATAATGCTCTGTAAGAATGTTATACAATTTTATTTTCTTTTACTGGTTTTTTAGTTTTAAATTTTTCTGTTGTGTCGATTGTCGTTGCCTGTAATTTAATCATGCATGTTATATTGCATAATTTTCGAGTTTTTAGCAGTGTTATTACACATTCTTGTTGAAAAATGTTGCTAACGTTTGTACTTTGTAAGCTGATACTGTGAGGTTCTTGTTTTGTGTTGATTCAAGTTTTTTCAAATTACGAGCTTATTAAAATTGGAGGATAGAACTAATTGCAACTTTTATTTTGAAAAAAAAAAAGAAAAGAAAAATTTGAAACGAAAGTGAAATTTGAGAAAGTACGACTCCAGTGCTTTCGCCTTATTTTCTTGACTAATATTCTGTCTATTAATTTTCTTATTAACTGTGTGGTCTTGTTATCATTTCTTATCATAATTTATTATTATGTGGCAATTTTCTTTTTCTTGGTAAGGCTTTAGTTTCTAAAATTCATATTTAATTTAGGCTTCTCACCGAGAAAGGAATTGAAGAAAGGGAAATACAAGTAATGTTTGTATTATATATTGAAGTAACTATTCAATAATGCCATGTTTGTGGATGCAACACCTCAACGTACATATTTTGTTTGAAAATTTGCCAATATAATTTTCTTGAAACTGCAGTGAATTGTATGAAGAGCGCTTCAAACTGTCCGATTTAGGATAGTACAAACTATGCAGGGAGGGGAGGCATGGGTGGGGAGGGGCATGCTTGTAATTTTTTTGTCAAACCAAGGGCCAATTCGCTCTTGCTAATCATTTTCCTCTGAGATATTCACTTTTGGAATTTAGTGGTGCAAACGTCCAGTTTCTGCATGTTATTTTGCATTACTTGAAAGTACATATATGCGCTGTAAGGAAGCATACTCCTAGTGTTTCATATACGACCTTTCTTCACTAGGTACATTCTATTTCCTACTTTTGTGACTTAATAAGTATAGTAAAAATCAATAGACAATTGATAGTGGCTTCATATACATAATTCAATGCTTGCAAACAGCTACTGACATATAAATTTGTGTTGCATATTATTTTTTCAATTGAAACCTAATTTATAAAATCAAAGTTTTCAGTAACTGCTGCTTCTAGTGCTACTGTGGGAGTGAATTTAGAAAAGCTTTCTTGACCTCTTGGTAATGGTAACAATGAAGGATATGTGCAGTATATATATCATTTTTACCCTTCTTCTAGAAAAGATCCATTTAGTGATATGACTTAAATTCCATTTTCTGATCTGCTATATCCAGAATTTGTGACACAATGATTTTTGAAAATTGCAGGTTATCTTTCCAGCTCTTGATATACGTGTAAAGAATGTAGCAAGAACGTACTCTCTTGAACATGAGAGTGAAAGCAATCTTTTTGATCATCTTTTTCAGCTGCTAAATTCTTATATGCAGACTGATGAAAGTTTCCCAAAGGAATTAGCATCTTGCTCCAGAGCCCTTCAGATATCAATCAACCAGCACATGGCAAAAGAAGAGGAACAGGTACAGCTCCATCCAGTGATGATTATATTATTTTCTAGGTATTTGGGAAATTCATTGATTAAACTATTTTCACCATAATGAAGACGTGCTACAAAAAGAAAGAAGAAGAAAAATTTCAAAAATAATTGGGGATAAAATGATTGTCATTGACGTGTACTCTGGTTATATTGTTTATTTCTATAATTCTCAAAGTATAATAAATAAGACAACCAGTACGCTTACTGATTTTCATTCAGTGTTTATGATGTCATATATTTTTCTATAAGAGTTGCTTTCTCTATTTAGTTTGTGTACCGTTGTCTGATTGGTCTGATCATTTAGTGTCAGTATTCGTTGACTTTGTTGTACTCTTGGCTCCAGGTAACTTGGTTTTAATGGAAAATACCATTCATTATATTTTTGATATTTAATCTCTATCCATCAATTGATGAATTTCATTAGTTTTCTATTATTTGATGTTGGTCTCAACATTTTTTCTTGTGGATAAACATTTTTCCTTTTCTTCTTTTACTTTTTCTTTTGTAGTTTCTCTATCTTGAATATCTTCTGGTTATTTATTCTTCTCATTTTCAATCTTCCCTGGATGATCTAATTTGCAAATTTCTTATCATTTTGGGCTTGATCCAACTCATTTTAGAAAGGCAGCACTACTTTTCATGATAATAACAAAAATGGTTTTACTAAAAAAGGTATTTTTTGCTTACTTTTCTTTTTTGAATTTTTCCAAAAAAGAAATTGTATTTTTTTGTGGGAATATTTGATTGCTCTGGAATTTGTGCTGGTGGATTGTTTAGTATTTGTTTTCGGTTGTAATTGTACACATTATGGAGCTGGTTGTATTTGTACCCATTATGGAGCCGAGACATCCACGTGTACTTATGTCAGAGAAAGAAAACTTAAATGAGATGTATCCTGTTTATTTTGCAATCAAGAGGGATCATATGCTGTTTATGGATTATTTCAACTTCGCCACATGTCTTGCTGGTTGTAGAGACTTGTGTTCTTATTTTTGAATGTAAACTTTTACGGTTGTCATTTGGCTCTTGAGATTAGAAAACTCTAGAGAACGATGAGCCACCTAAACCTTCTCTTCTTCTTCTCCTTCAGTGAAACTGGTTTATTTTCAGTGCTACTGAGTGGACCTCTAGATAGGGAAAGCAAAATCCCAGTTGGGGGGTGGGGATGTCTTTCTTAGCTCGCTGTAGTAGGATGCACAAATTGTTTCCTATCAGAGTAGTGGTTCATGGACATACAAACACAAAAGTATATGAGAGAGAGAGTATTGATTTTAAAATGGATGTATAGTTGCTACCATGTTTTCCCTTCTTTTGTTCTTCTCTCCTTTCCCTCCATCCCTGTTTCTTTAGAATGCTTAGTCAACGATACACTTGATCATAAATTATGCAAAGTCCTAGATCTGTATTCTATGTATTAGAGTGGAATAATTTTAATGTGAAGGAAGCGGATAATAAATTAATTGAATAGTGTATATTTCATTTGTCAATAATCTATTGAACGGTTTTTAAATCATTCAAACCTTGTTTGCAAAACACCATGGAAATTGACAAAATGTTGGACATGACCTTTTTGTTTTTTCCTAATTTTAATTATCAGAAGATAACCAGAAACTTAGTTTATGTTTCAGGAAAAGCAATTAAGTGAGAGTTTTGTCTGGTGTTTGGGGAAGGAGGAAGAGCAGATCAATGATATCATCATAATAGCATGTCGAATATTTGTCTAGTTAGAATATTATTCAATGCTGTGTTCAGTTTATTAGAAACTACTTGTTTACAACTTTGCATTGTGTTGAATCTGTAATATGGGTGATTTAAATGCATCTAGATATTCTTTTTATATGTCTGAAAATGTGGATATCACTTATTTTTGAAAAAAATCTGACCACCGTCTTGCTAGACTTGATTTACAGCCCAAAAGTGCACATTACCTTCCTATTGGCTTCCCTTTGGATGCTTTAGTTTGTTAATGGAAAATGACACCTAATATGATCATGTACTTTCATTGCACACTACCAGGACCTGGGGTCAAATCCATCTTCAAGTAAATTACTATTCACAAAATAAAAAGTAAAATAATTTACAAATAAGCTAATTATTTACTCCTTCCTTTTTTGTGTTTCCATATACTTAGGTAGAAAAGAAAAAAATGAAAAGGTTAATATTATGAACTAATATGTTTATAGAGTAATTGATTGGAGCCATTCTTACCATATTAAACTTAATTCATACATTCATGCTCGTTCTGTACAAAGTGCTATTTATTTTGATTCTTTGAACACAGAAATTTGGTAGTTAAATCCTATTTGTTTCTGTCAGGTCTTTCCTTTGCTCATTGAGAAGTTTTCACTAGAAGAACAAGCATCTCTGGTCTGGCAGTTTTTCTGCAGCATTCCTGTGAATATGATGGCAGAGTTCCTTCCGTGGCTTTCATCCTCTATTTCAACTGACGAATATCAGGATATGCGCAAGTGCTTGAGCAAGATAGTCCCAGAAGAAAATCTTCTTCAGCAGGCAAGACTTCAGTTTGTTCTGAGGATTAAACTTTTTCTGGATATCTTTTGGTGAGTGCATATAGCTGATTAAAACTTTTGTTGTTTGTAGGTTATCTTCACCTGGATGGAAAGGAGAAAGGGTGCTGAAAATATCAAAAGCTGTGTAGACAATTCTGAGCTCCAATGTCCTTTAGATTCAACTGCTAACAGATTGACTCAACAAATGGACAGGATAAACTGTGCTAGTGAGTCACCAAAGACTGGAAAAAGGAAATATTTAGAACCCAGCAATGAGGTTTCTAATATCCATAGAACATATCCAATTGATGAAATACTGCTTTGGCACAATGCCATAAAACAAGAGTTGAATGAGATAGCTGAGGAGTCTAGGAAGATACAACTTTCTGGTGATTTTACCAATTTGTCAGCCTTCAATGAACGGTTGCAATTCATTGCTGAAGTTTGCATCTTCCATAGGTATTTGCTTTATTTTTATGCTATACAATTCTGGAATGTTCCCTCGTTCAGATGATAAATGTGATGTTGGGGGACCCTTATTTCAAATCTTCGTTTGTATATATATTCTTCCTATGGTGTTTACCTGTGAAAGATTAATAATCAGCATAGTATAATTGATATTTCTCTCTTCAGCTGAAGCATTTATTCTTTCCTGGTTGCAGTATTGCTGAGGACAAGGTCATATTCCCTGCTATAGACCGGGAGTTCTCTTTTACCCAGGAGCATGCTGAAGAAGAAAGCCAATTTAATGACTTTAGGTTTTTGATTGAAAATATTCAAAGTGAGGGAGCAATTTCTACTTCTTCTGCTGAGTTTTATGCAAAGCTATGCTCACATGCTGATCAAATAATGGAAAGAATAAAGGGGCACTTCCACAAAGAGGAAGTTCAGGTGAGCTTTATATGTTTGTTTAGGAATTCTTTTGGCAATGTTTGTGTGCTGTTGTAAACTTACACTGCAAGACTGAATTTAATGCTATTACGTTGAAATGAGCCCTTCTTGGTAATTAGTAGTGTGATAAGACATGGAAGTCTTCTTTGGTGTTATATTAAATTTCTTACCTCATCGCATACTATAGTAAAGACAGTAAAAAGAAAATTATATGCTATTTAAGAAATCTCTGGCACCAAAACTCCTTTTCAATTCTTGAAACATATAAGTTCATTGTATTTGTAGGTTCTTCCACTTGCTCGGAAACACTTTAGCTTCAAAAGGCAGCAGGAAATTTTGTACCAAAGCTTGTGCGAAATGCCGTTAAAATTGATTGAGCGTGTCTTGCCATGGCTGATGGGATCACTGACTGTAGACGAAGCCAGGAGTTTCCTCAAAAATATGAAATCTGCAGGTATTATATCCATCCCCTCTATAGGAACAAGATACAAGATAATTTTTATCCAACAAATATACTATTAATACATATGACACTAAATTTTTGTCTACTTCTTTGATTCAGCTCCAGCAACAGATACTGCTCTCATCACACTTTTCTGTGGCTGGGCTTGCAAGGGTCGGAATCAGAGTCTATGTTTATCTCCAAATGCAGTTGCTTGTTCTCCTTTGAAAAGTTTCACTGATATTGAAGAAAATTTTGCTCAGTCATGCTGTGCATGCACTTCAGCATTGTGTACTAATGCAGGTCCAATATCTGTTCAAGGAGATCAAATAAAAAGACCACTCGAACGTAACATATCCCCATCATGTAAAAATTGCATTGCCCTTCTTCCCTTAGAATCTGTAACTTCCCATGAAATATCTTGCAGTGATCGTTCTTGTTGTGTCCCTGGTTTAGGAGTAAACAGTAATAATCTAGGTTTGAGTTCTCATTCTACAGCTAAGTCCTTGCGGTCCTTGTCTTTCAGCCCTTCTGCTCCATCTCTTAACTCCAGTCTGTTCATCTGGGAAAGAGATAATAGCTTTTATGATGTTGGATCTGCTGAACGACCAATTGATACCATATTCAAATTTCATAAGGCCATAAGCAAAGACTTGGAGTATCTGGATGTCGAATCTGGAAAACTGAGTGATTGTGATGAGACATTCCTGCGACAGTTTATTGGAAGATTCCATCTTCTATGGGGCTTATACAGAGCTCACAGTAATGCTGAGGATGAAATTGTTTTTCCAGCACTGGAGTCCAAAGAGACACTACATAATGTGAGTCACTCATACACGCTGGACCATAAGCAGGAGGAAAAACTATTTGAAGATATTGCATTTGTTCTTTCTGAGATTTCACAACTTTATGAAAGCCTGCAGAAGGCCCATTTGGAGAAGAACAATGAATTTTCAGCACATCACGGAGGAGCTAATAAGAGAAAGTATAGTGAGCTAACTACTAAGCTTCAAGGAATGTGCAAATCTATAAAAGTTACCCTAGATCAGCATATTCTTATGGAAGAACTTGAGCTATGGCCATTATTTGGTAGACATTTTTCTATAGAGGAGCAAGACAAAATAGTTGGCCGCATAATTGGATCTACAGGTGCTGAGGTCCTCCAATCAATGCTACCATGGGTAACTTCTGCACTTACTCAGGATGAGCAAAATAAAATGATGGACACATGGAAGCATGCAACCAAGAACACAATGTTCAATGAGTGGCTTAATGAATGCTGGAAAGGACCTCCAGAATCATCTTCTCAGACTGGAACAGCAGATGCTAACATGTCTCACAAAGGTATCTGCTATGCTTTAGTGATTACATTCCACTGGCTGGTTTTTATATTGTTTAGAATGGTTGCAGTTTTCTGAACAGATTTTGGATTTACCAAATTTTAATTCTTGACCGTATAGTTTATTTCCTGTATATAGTTAGTGTGAGAAATATTTAAATCATTTGAACTATTTGTTTCTAGATAATGATCTCCACGAAAGCTTGGACCAAAGTGATTCAATGTTTAAGCCTGGATGGAAAGATATCTTTCGTATGAATCAAAATGAGCTTGAGGCTGAGATCAGAAAGGTTTACAGGGACCCAAGTATTGATCCAAGGAGAAAAGCATACCTAGTTCAAAACCTAATGACTAGGTGTGGTTCAAAAATTATTATCTGCTTTATTTATCTCATAATCTACCAGAATGGACTTTTTTATTATTTAATACCAGAATATGCTTTGTGTGTTGTGATTTCTTGTTTCTTTTTATTTTTTTCTTAAACTTCCATCATGAGTCCTGCATAATCAATCTGTATATGGTTTATTTTAGTCGCTGGATAGCTACTCAGCAGAAGTTACCACAAGCTACAGCTGGGGAAACTTCGAAAGGTGAGGAAGTGCTGGACTGTTCACCATCATATCGAGACCCAGAGAAACAAGTGTTTGGATGTGAGCACTACAAAAGAAACTGCAAAATTCGTGCTGCTTGCTGTGGCAAGTTATTTACCTGTAGATTTTGCCATGATAAAGTGAGCGATCACTCAATGGATAGGTAATATTTCATAGTCTTTCTTACATTGAAGGTGAGGCTTTATTGTACTTAATGTTTGGTTTAATCATTGCAGAAAAGCAACATCAGAAATGATGTGCATGCATTGCCTTAAGATTCAGCCTGTTGGGCCAAACTGTTCAACACCTTCTTGCGACGGGCTATCTATGGCAAAGTACTACTGCAACATATGCAAATTTTTTGATGATGAAAGGTACATGAGTTCCAACTGAAAGTTCCATATTTAATACCTTGTCCTTCATTTTGAATGATCAAAACCAACTAATTTGATACACATAAAGTATGGGTAGTTGAAATATCCTGGATACTATCAGGGAGTTCTTTTTGGTGTTTGGTTAGAAGGAATCAAATACAAAATAGAATGGGGATTCTTATGTAGATGCTAATTCAACTTCTAGCCGTTCAAGTAAATTCTTTAGTTGTCAAATGGACTAAGGTGAGGATTTCCATGGATTGCCCATTCAGCCTAAACGGCAGAATTATAATTCCTTGCCAATGGTCAGGATTCCTAATTATGTTACTTTATCCTATTTTCCTTTCAACATTACTCCACACCAGTTTTTTTTTTTAGTTAAATAATATAATATATCAACATTTTAATAAATATATATATTTAAAATGTAAATTAAAAACAATTATTTATAACTTATTATAAAAAGTTACATTGATCTAATTTATAGTTATATAATAAAATCAATAAACATAATTAATTGTTTTTACAATTTTTTTTCAAATATAATTAGTTCTTTCATAAATTGATTCTGTGTTTCATATATGTAAGAATTTCTATAGTTGGTGAAACTTCTTAACTCGTCCTAGATGTATGGTCTATGATTTATTTTGTGACTTTGTTAGATTGTTCTTCATATAAAGAAAAATAAATGAATATTTGACTTGCTTTATTAACTTATTAATGATTTTTTTTAATAGTTATATAGGGCTAATGGAGACATTATTCATTTTATCAATCAATTGGGTTGAAGTATAAAAATAATTAGTGCATGAACAAGACGAATGCCAAACTATTGGTGTGTTGTAGTTTCTTTGAAATTTGTAACTAAAAGAAGAAAATATTTTTAGAGAAATGAAGACTATAGGTTTGTTGATGATGCTTGCAGAAGTTTAAGGAAATAACCTTGCTAGTCTATATAATATGAGGCCTACTTTGTGTTTAATTGTTCATGTTGTGTTCACCATAAAAGCCTACCTAATCTGCCCTGTGTTTTTCGTAGAAGTTTGATTATAACAGTGGTTGATTTAATAACAAGTACTCCCATTTAAAATTCAATAAGTAAGCTTCATACTTCTAAATTGAAACTGATGGTTTCTCTTTAACCTGTCCTTGTGAATTATTTATCTATTTCAGGACTCTGTATCCTTCTGTTCAGCATTTGAAATAATGTGCTAATCCGTTAGGAATTTGCAATTTTCTATTTCAGGACTGTGTATCATTGTCCATTTTGCAATTTATGCCGTGTTGGGGGAGGTCTTGGTGTTGATTTTTTCCATTGCATGACTTGCAATTGTTGCCTTGGATTGAAGTTACTGAACCATAAGTGCATGGAAAAATGTCTAGAAACAAATTGCCCCATCTGCTGTGATTTCCTTTTCACATCAAGTGAAACAGTTAGGGCTCTACCTTGCGGCCATTACATGCATTTGGCTTGCTTTCAGGTCTCTTATTTTACTGATACTTATGATTACTGTCCATTTTCTTTCACATATTTTTTCTTCTTAAAAGACATTTCAGAGACAGTGGTGTAATGTAATTTGATTATGTTGTGATCTGTTAGGCATACACTTGCAGTCATTACACCTGTCCAATTTGCAGCAAATCTTTGGGAGATATGGCAGTAAGAGAACTCTCTCATTTTTTCTTATTTTCTGAGGGATACAAATACGTGTAGCCAACTTCTATAAATTGTCTATCTTCAAGTGGAAATATTATTAGAGCATCATTATATATCTTTATTGTTTCTGAATATGCTCAGATATACTTTGGCATGCTTGATGCGCTGCTGGCCACGGAGGAGCTTCCAGAGGAATATAGGAATCGTTTTCAGGTGCGTTTTCTTCTGCATCTCCCTGCTTCTCACTCTCCACTGCTCTTTAATGCCTTTGATTTGGTTATTTACTAACCTGTTGAACAACTTCATCTCGAGTCAATATGATTGACACTTCTTGTCAGTGATTTTGCCAGCATATTTCAAGTTTACAATTATAGTCTAATATCTTTCTTTTCTGGGTAATTAATAACATAAAAATGCTCTGGATACTGGATTAGAAAAATTAAAAAGAAAGGGTAGGAGACTTAAATCTTGAAAGATCACAAGTATCATTCGTCTTGTTTATGCACTGCTCACAAAAATCTACGTAATATTATCATGGTAACTTTAGCAGAAAGATCTTATCTGGTAGTAGCAATCTGTTGTCCGCGTTATTCTCTTTTTAAGTAGTCTAATTAAGGTGCCACATTCCAGGATATACTTTGCAATGACTGCGAGCAAAAAGGTATAGCACGCTTCCATTGGTTATATCATAAATGTGGATTCTGCAGATCTTACAACACCCGGGTGATCAAGAGTGAAGCAATAGTTCCCAACTCTTCTACATCATATAAATGAGGGTTTTTTTTTTTTTTGTTTTACAAATTCGTATATACACTAGCTTGTAAATACTTGTACAGCATATCCAGCTTTCACCGGAGTTGTTCATACTGAATAGCCCGTATAGGTCATACTGTTGTGGTTGAGTTCACCACCCGAGAGCATAGAAACTACTAGAAGATATAGAGGGCAGTGAAATGCCAAAATGTAAAGAAGAATATATGTTTTCTCTCCAGCCTTACAGTTTCAGCTTAAGCAAATTTTACAGTTTCTTCCCTGCTTGAAATTCCTGGCAAAAATAAAATGTTAAGGCATTGGCTTAATTGTTGCTTAGTTTCATTCAAGTCGCGATTTTCAAGGTTTTGGGCCTCTGCAGCCTGGCTGATGAGTGGTGGGTAACTAATCTAAAGATGGACCGGTAAGCCCATTCATTTTGTAGTCGCCCTGATTAATCGAAGTAAAGAACACTTGCATAATTGCCATTTGGTTATGTAAAGTTTTTATTTATATTTAAATTTCAATTTCAGTTCCCTATTTACCTTAAAAGAAAATTACTATATCTGTTCTTTAGAAATAGTCATTTACCCTCATTTGATGATTGAATTCTTCGAAAATACTATCCATCATAACAAGAATGTTAATCAGGGCCACAACTCCTGCAGAAAGAACTGGGAAACCTGAAGAGTCCAGTTAATTCATATCAAAGTCAAAAGTAGAGTAACAGACTTACAGTACAATCGCTATGGTGTTATTTTTAATTTAAAAGGTAAGTTAAGTAGGTTAAAAAGGAAGAACCGGTATCAAACATCTTAAATGTTGTTAAGTGCATTGAACAAATTAAACGGATGAATAGATATTTAATACACAAATTATATGCCTACTTTGACTTTTTATACAATTTATCAAATGGATCATAATCATCGCCATATTGATTAAATATTTATTACACTTTTTTTAAATATATATATATATATTTATATTTGTGCACAAAATACATCATGATAACACGAATTGATGCTCCCCTTTGTTGATCACCTTGATAAATGTAATTAAACATCCCCAAAAAACTTGGTTCAATAACAAGAACAAGCTTCAAAAAAGTAAATTATTTAACACTAGAGATGGTGAAATGGACCACTATATCCCAATGAACACACCATGCAATAATGCAGCATCAAAATTGTAGATGTAGTTATTCAATTTCCACTAGTAGCTAGCCTACAATTATTGTCAGTCCCCACTTCTTTACAGTTGTAGTTCACATAGATATTACCATCACGAATTGGGTATCTCTAAATTTCAATTCTTGTCGGTCCTCTAAACTTCAGTCTAAACTCTTTTTTTACTGGAGTTAAACACCACGCCCTAGCCCTATATACAAAGATATATTAACTTCTATTACTGTAAGAAACTCAAAAGGAATTAATTCCATTAATAGTTTTTGGGATCCAATGTTGATAGGCCTTGTTATTGTATGTAGGGTCATACAACAATTATTGCAAGAAAACTTGTTTCTCAAAACTTCTGCCCCAGTGCAAGATTGTAAAGAAGACTATGAATCAATCTTGTGACGGGTTGGTAGGAGGAACATTTTTAAAGACATAGTGGTAGTGCAGTATTGATGTATTGCAAATTGCAATATAGTTTATGTTTTTAATTTGCAATTAATTTCAGTATTGAAAGATCATAAAGAAGGTTATTTCCAATTTTGATCATGTTATATGCTATTTTGGATCAAGATGTTCCATATGATATGGTTCTAGTTAATGATATCTAATAATACAATTGCTTTAATCCAATTAATAAGATCTTTGGTGATTACATATGCAAGAAAATTAATAATTCGTATCAATTATTAGAAAACAATGAGACTGACCTCAATTTTTGTATTACATTGATAGACCGTGTAGAGTCAAGGAGGAAATTAATGAGGGTGGGGTTAGGGAGATTAGATGGGTAAAGCTAATGAGAACAAAAAAATCAAGAAAGCGATTACTGAAGACATTATTTCAAAGAAGATTCGCTTTTCAAACCCACATAAAGTTCTTATGAACGTTGCCTTTAATCTTAATCTCACTCACACTAAGAAACAAAAGGGTAACCTAAATCAAAGACAAATTTCATAAAGTTGCACAACAAATTCAAAAGTTTATGAACATGGGTTACACATATGTATTAAGAAAACAAAGGCCAAAAGTTGATTTTGAATAAATTAGGGAAATCTATCGTTCTTCTAAGCTGAAGACACAAGTAGAATGGGACAAGCCATGAAAGAAGGGTAACTTGTCCTTATGTCCCCTAGGCTTGTGACATTTTGATATGCATCATCAACATTGCCATTCATCTTTTGTCTTCCCCTCCCTCCTCATTTGCCCGTCTTGATATCATAATATTTGTGTTATACAATTACCTTTCTTAGGTAATCTTGATAACATATAGTTCCTCTTTTACAAAAATCTAATTTCTTTGAACATAAAAATGAAAATGATTATGTTAGTTGATAATTACCCAATTAAAAAATGATAAGTTATTAAGTAATTAAGAGTTTAAATTAATATTCAAAATCAAGTCTAACAAATCCTTCGCGCGTGAAATATGAATCTAATCAAATTGGAAGGAATCAAAATAAGTATGCATCCGCGTGAGGCTGAAATATCAACAAAGTAATTGATTGATTGATTGATACAAACAGAAAATTTAAAAGTTTCCTATTAAGTAAATGAGCCTAACATTATTATTATTATTATTATTATTATTATTATTATTATTATTATTGACAGTCAATTATAACAACTTATATATATATATATATATATATATATATAGATATGTATGTATATATATACACACACACAACTTATCTATAATAATTAAGATTGGATATAATTAATTAATTAATTACGTGTACAATGACTTCTTGTTCTTCCTATCTTTTGATCCACTACTACGTAAGAAAGAACCCAGACCAAAGAGATTTGCAGTTCCTTTAGAAATGTAAGGAGGGGGGACATTTAATACATGATTAATCTTAACACCATTGCTATATGATCCTCCATAAGTTTTCTTTCTGTTCATCAAATGATACGCATTAGAACTTGCAGAAGAATTTGATGATCCCTGCTGCAATTTCTGTGAACCATTTTTCTGCAAATCCTTCAATGAATTTCGTTTGTTAGGCGTTGAACCAGTTGAATTGCTTCGTGAAAGAATTGACAATGAACTCATTAAACTCTTCTTAGCATCGCAATTCAGACTGCTGCTTCTCTTAAATCCCCAGAAAGATTTTGACTGCTGCCTCTCTTCTGAATCATTCTTCATAACCATGATTTCCTTCAAGCTATTAAATTCCTTCTTTGAATTATTCTCGTTTGTGGAAGAGCGAGGAAGAGGAGGAAGAGAAGCGGTGGGTGGAGGTGAACATTTTGGGACTTGTTTTGACGAGCAGAAAATGTTTCTTTCTTGAATCTGAACGGGAAGAATCACACCATTGGCAAAAAGCTCGTCTGCTGTAGAAGATTCTTGTTGAAAACTGCTTGAAATGCTGAATTCAAAATCAGAATTCATATCCAGAAGCTTTGAGTCCCTCCGAGACTCATCATCGTCAACGGGGACGCCGTCTGCTGGGCTGATATCACTGGAAAATGATATCCGGGGACTTGCAGTCTCCGAGCACATGATGATTCGAGAATTAATTCTGAAGGGAAAATTGTTTTTGATATTCAGGAAGAAGATTAAGGCTTAAAAGGAGTAAAACATTTGAAAAGGAAAACGAATAAAAAATCAATTATGATGGCCTGGAAGAAAGTTACAGGCTTGAATATTTGACAAGAAAAAGAAAAACTTCTTGGACTAGGAAGTCAAAAAAGGAGAGATATAAACTACTGTGGGAATTAGGAGGAATATTGGGAGAGGACAAATAAAAAAAAAAAACAGTTGCATAATACTGATAGGTGAGAATTTCTAAGAAAATTTGGTGATCAGATTAATCAGAGGAAGAATGTTCTTCTACTCTGGCATTGGAGCAGAGGAAAATTGTCTGTTTAAGGAAAAGACAGAAGAATCTCTATATCAGAAATTGCAGAGATATACTAAGCATTACAAAAGCAGAAGGTAAGTTAAAATAATGTGAAGGCCAGCTATGCTATGCTATGATATCCTAGAGTATATATTAGGAGAAAAATGACAGAGTTTTGTGGGAATTTCTTGGAGGTTTGCAGAGAAGATGAGGAAATGGAGAGAGAAAGAGAGAGAGCTTGAGAATATTTCAAGAGTTGCCTTCATTGAGAGGCAAAGGAAATCTGAACATTAAATCTTTCTTCCTTATTTGTTAATTTTCTTATTCTTTTAAGAAAATGGTAAAGAAAATAGAGAAATTAGAGAAAAACTTGTGGGCATAATTTGTGGGAGTTAGAGAATTAAAGACAAAAAAATGTTCTTAGAGACAATAATTGTACTGCTAAGTTAACAAAAGACGTGGGAAAACAAGAACGAAGCTTGTTTGAAGAACTGGTAAAGAGTTATTAACAAATTCATCCTTACATCTTGCATATGTAACAAATTAGTCCACGAATTTAGCATTTATTATTTCATGTTAGAAAATTGTATGTTTACCATTGTTTTTTCATTTAAAGATCTATAAGTTGTTAGAAATATTTTGTTTATAGTTGAAAACAGGAGGAAATCATTTGATTCTTTTTTTTTCTTTTTTGTGAATTAAAACATGGGTCTGATAATAATAAGAACTAACTTGGACTAATTTGTTATATCTTCATAAGCTACAGGACTAGTTTGATAACAACCTACTGATGAAATAGAATATAGAGAAGCTTTTGCCTTTTGTTTTAGGGAAAGTAGAGTTTAACCCTCTCTGCAAATAATTGACTTATTCTGGTAACCATCTCAACAACCCAAAAAATAAAATAAATGAATAAAAAAATAAAAATCTCTTTATCTTTTGCAATAATAATAAGGTTGGACAACTAATCTCCCCAAGTCTAAATTGAACAATTCTTCACTCAATTCAACTAATGATGGTAATTGATTAACATTTTAAAATTTTTAAGGTGGATTACAACTTTTCAATTAGGTCTTTCACATTTTTTTAAATAAAAAACATGTTCTAGGTAAATTTTCTTTCATCTTCTTACCCTTCCTTCTCTCATTAGAGAACATTGTGGGACATCCATTTTTGGCTTTTCCTTAGTTTTCGATCTAGCATTAAATTTGTATTTCTTTTTCTTTTCTCTTTTTTTTTTAAAAAAAATTAGTATTAAAACTATCTATTATATATTTTTACTTCTCTCTACTCGAGGTCCAAAATTTTAGTAAGATAATTTACATATAATTTAAATAGAATTATATTTTTTTAGTATAAAAAATTTAATTTAAATTGAACTACATCAAATTTATTGATTAAATCGTTTGATTTTTTAATTTGTTATCTATTTTTATGTGAATTAATATTTCATGTCCATTCACTAAAGTCACAAACTTAGTTTTGAAAGTTAATCGTGTATAATTTTAGCTTTTTCTTGAAGTGCTTATTTGAATATGCATATATAAGAAGCTATGTTAAGTAGTAATATACTCTTCAAAGTTGTTTACAACCCTAAGTAATTAAGGTTTTTATTGTTATCCATTAGATATAAAAGGATTCCTTTCAATTAAGAGAAAAGAGAGAGAAGACTGAGTCAATGTCTTATTAGGTATATATTAAAAGGAATTGGACTCATTCATTCCTTGGAGGAATTAGAATTGAAGTCAAGTGGAAGTTTAGTTACATTAAATGATTATATAGATGGATTTTCATTTTCTATGCTTCTATGTATTTGGTTTTATTTGTTATTTATTGTTTGGAAAATTATATAAAAATAGAATGGATAGTAGAGCATTTTCAAGATAAAATAAAGCCACTCAATTAGCTGAAATAAGGAAAAGGATTTTAAGTTTATGATAATTCTTTCCATTATAAAATCTATCAATCATACAAGTATAATCCCACATTATATACAATTGCATCATTTTGACATAAACCATTCGCCCACCACCTACTTAATCTATCTATGCAATGTCCAAATATATAAAATATATATATTATAATTTAGAATATAAAATTTGTATCATAAATAATGTAATTATAATACTAGTTTCATAACACAAATTATAAATTTTGGATAAAAATATTTTAACTTAATTATTTTTAAAAAATTCTTTCTTTTATGTCTATTACATGGATATAAAATAAAAATATTTAATAATTTTAATGCGAGTTAAATCTTTTAATTTAATATTGTAAATCTATTAATTTATTTCTCATTAGGTTGGATTAAATGAAATGAATAACTTTATATAGAATATTATTATGTATACAAATTTATATTTTTATAAGAGTAAGAAAGTAAATAACTTTATCGTATTAATTTGTACAAATATAGTTTATATAAAAAATTATGTCTCTAATGTTATTAATTTATGTCAAAAAATTTAATTAAGTATTAGATGTTATTCTTTTTTAGTTTATAAATCTCAATCCTTTAGTGGAATAGAATCAATGCAAATACTACTATATCATAGACGCCGTGTAATTTGATTGTGAGATATAATTAATTATGGGAAATGATACGGAATAGTTGAATAATAATCTACCAATCATGTTCAAGGAATCTACAATTTTTCAATTGGATAAATTAATTTAAGTTTTGAAGATTTCCTTCCTCCGACGATGTCTAATGTTTATGTTACGGTGTTTAAGAAAATTCAAATCTCTAGTCTAGTAGTCTCTCAATATAAAATTCAATATTCTTCTACTTTTTCAAGAACATCTTAATTGACCCATTTCTCAGAGTAAAAGACTTTGACTGACTCAAGTTTAGATTTTTCTTTAAACCAATTAAATATAACACATAATTTGTATTGAAAATCCTCCTATGTTTAGTCTTCCTATTTGTTTGGGGGGGAATAGAGTTCTCTGTCTATTGGAATTGATCCCTCCTTAAATTGATCTTAATCTCCGAGAGATATTGAAAGAGCTCACGATGATGATGATGATGATGATGAGGTTGAGTGTGGTAAGATCATAAGATCAAAAGGACCTTTTTATTCCAAGGAAGACAAAATGAAATTTGAGAAAGAGGCTCAATTGAATTCACATTAACGTACAAATCCAAGATCAAGAAGGCCATAAACTCCCTCCCACAAAAGTACAAGTCTCGATCTCAAATGTGAAATTAGGTTAAATGGAACAATCCTAGTCCTACTGGTTGGTATATGACTCTCTAGTCTAGTCTAAATCTAGTCTTGCACTGCTATTTGCTAAGCTAATTAAGTGGCAATAACAATTTTGGGCATGGGCAATGGGACCTCTCAACGAAATTCGAACCCTTCCTTACTATGTTCGGGCATCTTATCATGTGAGAGTTGTCTCTCTCTCCCACCTGGACTTAACTATTAACACCAACACTATGTTACAAACACTGGTTGGTAGGTCGGTAGGTTCCTCCATTTCTTTTCTTTACATTACTGAACCAGATTTTGCCCGGTGGACGTAAGACGACCCCACATTTCATTTCTTCTACCCTACAGAATTCGAACCCCCCATGGAACTCGCAAGTTGAAAAAGTTATAATTTTTTTTTTTTATCTTTTGAAATAACAAATCTTTCTGACAGTCAGGCAATCAAATTTCTCTATGGCCAATTGTGTAGACCGGGTGGTTATTCCATTGGACCCCACATGACATCTACTTTTCTTAATCTCACTATCACCATGAAGGAAATTCAAGGTCATTCATGTGGAATGATATCATGGATGAGTCTTTTTCATGGTGTTTTGGTTATGCTGGTGGTGGCCCGGTCCTATGCTAGAAGGCAGTTAAAACGATTTGTGTGTGACTGAGAATGATCATTTTTCTGACAAATATCTAATCTTGGGGGATATGCAGTATTTCCCAAGCCTCCTATAGAAAGGGACCACGTCTACTTTCAATAATTACCTTAATTTGTTGTTGACCGCAGAGACAGCCTTACGAGAACGGAAAACTCATTACTGAAAAATCAACCAACCACCTCCAAACAGTTTGTGCAAGGATTGTTATTTCACTCGTCTCCTGTCGCTTTCCATAATTTCTTCACCGTTGTTTGCCTACTTTTCCCAAACTACTTGTTCTTTCACTTTCCTTTCAACGTATTAGCCCTTACTTTATGATTCCATACTCCAAAGAATAATACAGCACCTACCAATTTATTTATATAACGGATACGGCACGAAATAAATGATAAGATTCTTACCACTTACTTTTATTCTCATTTATTGAGTTGATTTTTTTTTCGTCTACACTGAATAAAATCATGTCACCTCAATGTATGTGTAGAACTATACAACTACTTAAAAGAGATTTAAAAAAAAAAAAAAGGAAAAAAAGAAAACACAATATCATATCACCCATAAGGAACACTAATTTCTGATCCTAAATTTCCATACCTTAGGCAGTTATCCATCAAGCCAATTGATAGAGAGAACTTTCATACATATTGACAGGGTCCTGATAAGCTGCATATTTTGCTCTAATGCTACCAGCAAGAAAATCTTGCAAAACTGCTTTGTCTACTTTCATGATTGAAAATACCACGAAGAGAAAAGTAAGGGACCAATCTTGTTAAAACAAATGATTTATGAACGACACAAGCACAAAACTCTCCATCTCTCCTCGTTGCAGGTAGCCATTCCAAGCCATGATCAATTGAATCTTAAGAGTAATGCTTAGCATATACAGTGGCCAGGCAGTATCCCTTTCATTTTACAGATAAGTAGTTTCATGTTTTAAAGCCAACTCCAATGGTAAAGCCAAGAAGTGTATTACCAATGATTAATGAACAATTGCATTGGAAAAATATTACCTATCCACATGGCAAGATTATAATCACCGAAGATCAATGACGTCAAAGTTTAGATTGGGATTCATATATACATCTGTACAGGTCTTGTAAATGGGTCCACCATCAGGAGGTGGATCGTGTGGATGAAAACCACGTTGCTGACACTGTCTTATTACTGACATGCCACCTGGAGTTGTCAGACGAAAAATACCATGCTTCCTACATGTAAAATAATGAACAATAAGTCACTCAACGATAAATCATACAGCAAAAACTGAAAATTTGTTATCAGACATTCTATTCTAACCTTGTAGTATCTCTGGGTGCCATGACAATTGCAACAGCCTCTGGCAGCATAATCTAAAAAAGAGGGGATAAGTATCGTTAAATGGATTTGTACATAAGAATAAGAATAAAAGAATTATAAAAAGCATAAAATAGCATAGTAACTCTTTACTGCAGAATAACTATTTCTTGTAAATAATACTGGTCCCAGAGGAATTTTTTATTCATATTGACAAGAAAAGAAACAACTCCCACTCAATTTAACAAGGCCAGAGTAGAGGAGAAGGAAAGGAGGTGGATTTTAATATGCAATCTTCCTTCCTTGCTTTCACATGAAAGAAACACATGATGGAAGAGGGTTAGGAGTGGCTTCTCAATGTTTTCAGTTCAGCCAAAATGACGGCAGGTATAGAATGGATGGGAAACTTTGAGAAGCTCAAGGCATTTTCACTTGTTACTTCTATGCCACATCTTAACATATATTCCCTTCTTTCCTTACAATTTTCCAACTCTTTTTTCTTTTCTACAATTTCTGGTGTCAAAAACTACATTCACCTTCAAACAGATACTAAACATGACATAATTACGTAAACCACCATTTAACCAGTTTTGCAGCCATCGACAGAATTCATGAATTGGCTTCATCTGTGGTAAGCATAGCATAACTATTACCATAATATAGCGAGCAAAACATACCTGATATGAGTAATGGGTGTGAACATCAATTGATGACATGAAACAAGATTGCGTAGGATGCGTCTGGAAACAGCACCATGGTAAGTAATTAATTTGTCAGCATAAAATTACATGATATATAATTGTCTTCAAACATCATAAAAATATGCATTTAATTGCACGTAATTAAACTTGGATAATCATCAGTAACAAGTGATGTAACAAACTACCTTGCACAAAATATTGAAAATGGGACATTCACACAAGGACATTGAGCACATTGCATTTGCATGATATTTCATGATTCCTCCCCAATACTGGCAACAGCATAACTGATAATACTAAAGCAAACCTGAATTACAAGCCGATTATTACCCATTCCAAAGAAAGTTCCTACTGTTACATCAACCAAAGCAATAGCAGACTCTAAGATCATCATTTAATTTATTGGCATTTAAAATCTGCAAACTCCTAATGGTTCATTAAGGTTGCATTTCCATTCAGCTATAGAAATCTAAACTTATAACAATTTCCCACATGTCGGCAAACATAAGTAAACAACCACCACCTACACAGTCTTATATAAGTTTGCTAATATCTGAAACCTAGATCCTTTTTTCCCTTGTATTATCAATTATAAGTAATTTTATTATTATTTTCCTAATTCACAGAAATTTTTTGAATTTTAGGTTATAATTGAGTATGGCTAAGAAATCATGCACTCTACTCAGGTAGCTACACCTTATCATCTCTAAGAAATTCAGTACCATCTTTGGGGGAAAAGAGAAGTGTGGAAAAATAGTTAATGAAAGAGAGGAGTTGAATGTCACAATTCTTACAGGACAGTTTATTAGAAATCCCAAGAAATAAACAATAAAGCTACATAGGGTCAGACAGCAAAAATTCTATCAAAGCAAGAGAATGGAGATTAACAGGTAATAACAAGACTTGAACTAGATAAAGGATAACGAATGTGTTTGCAGTGATCATGGTAGAACACCAAAAGGGCATAATATAACTGATGTCAGCTTATTATCATAAAATTGCAGGATGACACTAATTTTGAGAACACGAAAAAGAATGTGCAGAAACAAATAACAAGGATTCAGCTGATGTACTAAATATGTGAAAGTACTGGATTAATTGAGCAAACAAGAAAAAGTAAAAATAAAAGAAAAGAAATAGTTAATGCTTAAGAATAGAAGGTATGACAATAACAAATAACTGCAAGCATCTTTACCATGGATGTATCTTAATAGTGTCTCATCTACTTAAGGCAAAATCTACGTATATACATGTGCCATTAGCTTAAAGTTAACTAAATCAGTTACCTGAAAAGCAAAACATTAGAACAAAATGTTTAATCAGTGATCACACTGTGAAGTAAAAATACTCACATGAATCCACCCAAGCGGAAAAAGAGATCGCTTATCTTGCACTTCAAATATCTCTTCTTCATTTGTTGTCTGACACTGCTCACAAAGTATAAATGTAAAGTTTAAAGATAAGTACTTACAAACATAGGACCAATGAAAGAGATATGAAATAGATTTGCTCAGTGCATTAAGGAAAAAAACATACTGAATCTGATGTTGATTCCTGCTTAGGTATTAATAGAGCGGTGACATAAAATTTCCTGTTTTTCTGCAGAGAGGACAGATTTTGAATCATTAGCATTACACTACGTAAAGTTGACTACAGTAGTCTTAATTGTCAGCACTTACAAGTGAACCAGCAAGTACACCACATGTTTCTAAATTCTTATCAGTATTCGACTTTGCGAGCTTCATGAACTTATCCATCATTGTAGTTGACTGAAAACAAAGATAACTGTTAGCACAAATGATCATCTTCACTCATTGTAACTTATGAACATGCACCTATTTAAAGATGAATTGAAATAAAGCAGTAAAATTGCGTCACGCCAGAAAGGAATTACCTAATACCTGTTATCCCCAATAAAAAGCTAACTAGAAAAGGAATACAATACACATAATTCTAAAAGAAAAAAAATCTTACAATGTGCAACTGCAGTGGTTCAGAACGATCAAAACCATCTGACAAGGAATTCTCAACTTGGCTTTCTGTTTCAGTAACTTGGGGAGACGCAGGAATCAAATCTTGTACTTCCGCAAGAACCGGTGGAGGAGAAGGTTGTCTAATAATATTTACAGAAACAGGGGTTTCTGTTGTCTCAAAGGAAATCAGGGAACAAGGTTCCTCAGTCCAGCACATCTCAGTTTCATCATTTGGAGTAGTAATTGATTCAAGACTTGACTTTTCAGGTTCAACATCAGTGCACTCCTTTTTTATCACAAGTCCACTTTGTACAGGCTGCTGCAGGCTGTTTTTCCATAAAAACCACCAGATTAAATGAATTGATCACCCAAAATTTTTCAAAACAATAAAGCAACCAAAAAGTAGTTTATTTATGGAAAATCAAATTGCATACGCATCACAATCACATATTGTCTTCAGCTCGAAATCTACTAACCATCAGTAGATCAAGCCTAGATGCAAATGTAGAGAACAAAAATGAATTTCAAAAATCCAACTAGGAGTCTAACCTGGGGATTTCAACAGGTGCCAGCTCTATGTTGTTTGGATATTTGACCTACAACCATATAAAATAAATTAAAAGAGTCAGCATAACTCCAGCGGAAGATCCAGATAGTTACCCAAATATCACCATACCAGCTTATCACTCTTTGGAGGCTGCCAATGACCATAGAGACCATTTGGACCCAAAATAGAATGTCTGGACAGGGTTTCTGCAGTTGGACGTGGGAAGTTTAAAGACCTGCAAGGACCAAGTGAGAAAGCTAGGATTACCAAGGACAATAAAAAACACCATATATGATTCAGATCAACTCACTTTTTCATAGTCACATTTAGACTTGTAAACTAAATGTATTCAAGAAAAAATAAGAAAACCTAAAAACAAAACAACCTAAATGTAATTAGTGCAGGATAACCCTTGACTATCACAATATACAAAGTTCAACAGCAGAACACCAAAACATGTGTAAAGATAATAGATGCTAAAAGCATAAACTATGATTTGGTAGGCAGATATCTAGCTCTCAGTCCATAGCTCAAATAGATTATAATTCTAAATCACCCCCCTAGTGGCATCTTTCTCAGAATAATCTGACATGCCCCGAGATGTCTGATTTCCCATTTACATAACACTTACTCAAAAATAGTTTTCCCATTTTATCACCAAGAAAGTTCATCTCACTAACAAACATTTTTCAGAAAAAATTGTTCTCAAAACACCTCTATTTTACAGAACTTCCATGTTTTTTGGAGCTTTCAAATTTCTTTCAATAGAAGTGTTTAATATCTGAACCGGGTTAGATTAATCGTTCAGGATTGGGCTGGAACAATTGATGATAATATATAGCACTCTCTTGTGTTCAGTATCTGTGTTACATGAGATTGTATCTTAAAGAGAGAATAAACTCATATTTCACTATTAATAAGCTAATTAATGCCAAATTAAAAGAAAGTTTATAAAACCTTATATATTTATTCAAAATTAATTATTAAATAGTCATGGCTATTGTATCTCTAAAAATAAAGAAGTACATATTGACAATTTACGTTGTTAATTAAACACTCAAGACAATATAATATTTACGTCATTGGCTAAATAAATAATTCTAAGCAAAATTATTAATAATTATGAATAATAATAAGTAAAACTATATATTTTGCTGTGTTCAATATATCAGTTAATTATTTTTACACTAATAATCATAATACTACCAGTATAATTAATTATACCAGCATTAATTATGCAAATTTAATTTACAACCATATCATTAAGATTATAACATAAAATTTAATCCTCTGAATATGAAATAACTATTCCCATGATTGTTATGGGATTATTTATCCCATATAAGGGGTACTAAAAGATGGGCACAAGATTAATTATCTGGTCTCCTTGTTGTAGAGACTACAATCATATCAAATATTGTAATCTCATATACCAAATATAGGTACATTGAGTACACAGGACAAGGCACAGGATTGGAGTATTGACTATTTCTATAATTACATATGCAATCCAAAGTTTTAACTAATCTTGAGACCACCAATTAGTTGCACGTCTGTGATACTGAGTTTGGACTAAATTTAGAATAATCCAAGTTTTATAATTATAAATGACATAATACAAGTAATCAAACAACAATTAAAAATGACTGTTAGTTTTTTTATGGAAAAGGAAAACACCATACCAAAATTGTGAAAATATGTACGTAGGCCTGGAGAGGTAAATACCAATCTACATAGTAAGCAAAAACTATGAAAAGTTGATTACTTATCTAAACTAACCATATGCAACAAATGCAACAAAACTTCCCAGGCATTCAGACAGCTTTAAAATCTGACCAGGAATCTAAACAAACCAAAACAGACTACTTTACAACCCACAGAAGTGATAGTATTATAATTAATAATATAGCTGATTAATCAGTAATATAAAATATAAATTTACTAATTCATTACACCACATAAAATA
This sequence comes from Melia azedarach, assembly GCA_028052125.1. Lineage (NCBI taxonomy): Eukaryota > Viridiplantae > Streptophyta > Magnoliopsida > Sapindales > Meliaceae > Melia > Melia azedarach. Next base: position 12,660,733 of record CM051401.1, on the reverse strand, counting down.
CAAATAGTACAGCTGATAATATAAATATTTAATTGATAGTATAGAAATACAATATTCACTAATATTTAAACATTTTCATTGAGATTGGTATTAATTAGTTTAATGGTGAAATTTTGGATTATTACATACAATGCTATCTATAAGGTACTAGACCAAACACAGGACAACATCAACATCAAATGTGGTCCAGTCCTATCCAGCCCACTCTAATCCAATTCAATCCAAGGAATAGACCCTATGTCTTTCCCTATCTACAAACGCATATCAAATTTTACATCAATGAGACATACAGTTACAAATGCTCTCCATTACATGATATTAAATAAATAAAATTATTGAAATTTAATTCTTCAAACTATTTCTAGAAGATGCATTTTACCATTCTCATTTTTCAAATACAATTTTTAGAAAATATTATCAAACACATTCTTGAATTATGGAAACATTAAATCAAAACCCCTATTTTTATTTTCATTTTTTTTTATTAAAACACCAATTTAAAAAAAATATATTGAATGCTATAATATGCAAGATAGGAAGAAGAACGAGAATGCCCTCCTTCATAAAAGTTGGAACGTGAAGCAGACTTGTATATGTATAATGATCTTTCCATTGGAACATGACGCTAAGGTGGTTTTAAACTACAAGGTCTACGTATAGCCTCTTTTTTGCTCTTAAACATCTTAATTCATGTAGCCCAAGATTTTATAATACTTCTTATTTTGCATCAAAACAAGGAAAATAGGAAACAAATGGAAATTACAAACAAAAATCATTATACATGAATGATTCAAGATCATAATTCAAAAAACATGTTAGTGAATTTAGTAACTCTTCTATGAATTATTTTGCCAAAATGATGTTCAAGCAATCACTGACTTGACCACTATGCTGAAGGCCCGTCAGCTGTTTGCACCCATGACTAAAATATTCAACAAAAAGACTTTAAAATAGTAACACTCAACTTTAAATAGTAAAAACTCGCAGGCATAGGCCTATCTTACTTCTGAGATAATAATCTAAACTAACTCTGTGCAGCAGTTGAAAAACCTTTAAAATAGTAGAAGACTTACATTCTACGGAACTGTTCATCCACCGGCCCGGCATGGGAAAATTGTTGAGTCCTTGAACCTTGATAGGCTAATTCTCGAGGAGCTGGTCTCGCCGCCTGTTACGTGCAGGATAGCATATATATGAAAACTTTTATCTCAATATCAAGGAAAATAGGAGCAACAAGAAAATCAAAATGATGGGCTTAGTTATAAAAGACTATTATCACTGCTTGATTATCGTTAACTAAAAGCAAATTATCTATCCAATCGAATTGATTGAATGCCCATGCACTCTCTCTCATAAGTCTGTATATTGTCTACAAAGTTTCTTTCGCCCCTCCATAACTATTAATTAGATTCCCCTTAAGGCTATTCAATCTAATTCATGACCCAGTCAGTAGACACTATATAGCAGTGAAACTAAACTGGTAACTCTTGATTTGATATGATAGCCTTCCACTACTATAATCCTTCTATACATCCTAAATGCAAGGGTTTCCAGCACTTTAAAGTTAAAAGAACATAAACCCCAGGAATGAAGAAAGTCTCAAGGGTCTTTTTCCTACGTGTGTTTTGCTGGAAAAGATTTGGCGAGTTATACCAGCCAAACCGAATAAGAGATCTTTTGTCTTTTGTTGATCAGTAGGAGAAATTGTCATAGGTATTCAATAGCACACTAAACAATTAAAATCAAGCAAATTAAAAGAAACAGAAACTTTGCCCCAATATAATGAGCACTGTCATACCTTTGTTACAGCATAGTTAGTCAAAGTCTGCTTTTGCACAGAGGGCCATTGTGGTGTATCATTTTGAGCAACATGGCCCCAACCATTCACTTGATATGTTTTCTTTCTATCCAATTCATTGATCTTCTGTTGCACTGCTGGCTGCAACTCCTCTAACTCACTCAAGGCATTCAATAATTTCTACAAGAAAAACCAAATTACCACCAAAACCTTGAAACATTACTGAATCCCATATGAAGCAATAAAAAAGTAAGAAAAATACCTTTTTCAAATAAACTTTTTTGCTTTGCAGAGATGCTCTATAATCTCGATGGTAGGGAATTGTCTCTGAGACCAAACTGAAGCAAAATGAAAGAAAGAATTTTTCAGAAACACTTTGGAAGTAGGAATAAATGAGAAATAAAATAAACTCCACTATTTCCGGTTCTATAAACAATGGAGCTTGCATATTTGACAAGCCAGGTATTCTACAACATGCATTGAAACAGTGATAAATCTTAACAGCTCTTTCTCACCTTGAAAACCTTAGGAGCAGAACATAGAGATCTACAATATTCTTTTCTGCGCGGAAGATGTCAGCCTACAATGTCATTAGCATATTAAGAGCCAAAATGTCATTTAACACAGGAGAGCAAATGGGAATCCTTAATCATTCTAACATATAAAGTAGAATCACACAACAGCAAGGAAATTTAAAGAACACCAAACCATTTATAAAGAACCGTAGACAAAACCACAAGCACCAAAATATACAACTGGACATAATACCAGATCTATGATATGCAGAACAACAACCATTTTTCTGCATCATATATCAATCGACATGTTAGAGATAACAATTACAGTTAAGAATGATGAACAAGTGCTCTTTAGCCAACATGCTTGACTAATTGCCATACATCGGTCTTCCCAACACCATAATGTCCTTTTTCGTATCAATAACTTATCATTTCCAAAATTAACTTTCAATTAAGTAACATTTTTTTTTTGCATTAAACTAAAGTAAAACTCTAGTCTTAACTCACAGTAATCATATTGGTCTGACCAAAAATATTTCGTACCCTCCAAATTTTGCTCATTTTTTCCTCCACTAATTTTACAAAGAAAGACTAATTGAAACAACTTCACAATAAGCAAATACGCTTAAACCATATCATTCAAACGCTAAAAAGGACATCATCTTGAAGCAGTAATCTCCGTGGCACTTCATTACACCAAAACCACCTAAAGCTTTGTATTTGCAATAAAGAACGCAACAAAATTTAGAAAACAGAATGATCACTTAATCTCTAGTGGAATTACAACCAAAGCAATCATCAAATCATTCAAATCAACTAAATTTACGGTGGCAAAAACCGTAAATAAGTGAAAGAATCAATACCTGTTTGAGGATATTATCGGCGATCCGGTAGTAGTATCGGAGAGCGATACGGTTATCAACATCGATTCGCTGAGCACTGGCAGCGATGTTAATTCTCTCCGAAGAAGACCGCATGATTTTCCTTTCGCTTCTTATCTTTTCGTTTGTATTTTCTGGTCACCCAAACAACATTTTTCGGGGATCGGATGATTTTTTGCTTCGTTCAGGGAAGCAGTTATGAGAAGCAAGGCCTTGGAGAGAGGTCGTCGATGACGGCAAAGGGCATGATAGACACAAGGAAGTTATTTTGGCGAACAACGGAGGACAAATATGTCAATGCAAGTATTTTGTTTGGGTTGCTTGGAAATTCATTCTCCATTTTGGTAGTGTTTGTTGCTTGCAGTGGGCCATGGCGTTATTAGTTACTAAAAGGGAATAATGACATTGTAGTCCCTATTAGAAATATAATATAACAGATCAGGATTTTACTTTTTCATGTAGCAATTCAATTCCAAATTTTGATATATGATACGTTCTCTCAGCAATAGGACTAAAATATTAAAGTTAATATAATTTTGTATAATTTTGTCATTTTCTTAAGTTTAGGGATTAAAACATTATTATCCATTAATAAAAGTGTTGAAACTTCTGTTGTATTTTTCAATGAATATAAAATATTTTTGGAGAAAATGATATCTGGAACGTCTCATATGTTATCCATAGGTCTGTGTAATACAGTAGTGTTACATATTATTTGTAGATATTTAAAAATTCATAAAATTTGATCGTAATTACCAAATAAATAATACCAGTAACCTTTATTTTCTTGACAACTCCTTGGCCCTCGCCATTTAATTGCAAGTTTTTATCAATAATTAATTAAAATTTTGTGTCCCTAATCTTTTTTATTGTTTTTATTTCACTTGTTAAACCTAACAAGAAAAGCATTTTTAGGAATCGGTGCCAACGTTTTAGAGGCATTTTTGGAGTTTTATGTAACGCAACTTTCATAACTAATTTTGCCCTTATTTATAGCCAACGATTTCAGAGCCATTTGAGATTTTATTTTACCTCTTTCCCCGTTGTATGAAGCCAACAATTTAAGTTGTTAAAGAAAAAAAATTATAATTAATTGAAATTAGTCATTTTCTGGCTTTTTTTTTTAAATTTATGTAAGGATAAATTAAATTATTTAAATTCGATGTGAGCGAAATTTTAATCATAAATCTGTTGTAGCATTACAAAAAAAAAATGTTGTTAGTTAAATTAGTTAGTATTGATAATTAAATATTAGTTTATTGTCTATAATTTGTTAAAAAATTATTATCAGGCACCATTTTCATCCACGGAGAGGCTATTTGAATCTATAAAATTATACCCTACCGATGCATTTACTCACAGACCCGTTAATAACATAGTTAAAATTTAAAATTTTAACCTATGTTTATAATTTAAGTCTAATTATTATAAGATAAAATTATTAGATATTATGCAGGTATAAAGTAAAAGTGGGAGAGTGAAAGGCATAAACATTAATTTTTATGTGAAAATCAATATTTACTAAACACTTGAATGAATGTATTTTTAAAATTTCGGTAGTTTCACAGAAAATATATTTTAATTTGTATTTTCTATTCCTACTTAAATACTTAGTATCTCTTTGTTAAATTAAAATTTTAATAATAATAATATAATATTAAATAATCCCTTTATAATAAAGTTGACAAAATAATTTGGGCCGAGTCTGGCCCAACTAAAAGTCTAGATTATATTTTGATCCGTGCTCAAACTTTTAGTTTGAAAATTCAATATGAGTCGGGTTATGCTGAGTTTGGGTAATGTTTAGGTCAATTAGACTTATAGGAAAAAAAAATTTAAACACTTGGGCCAAGTCGGATTTCGACCCCTCCCACATAATATAAAATTCAATCTAGATTTTAATAAATTCATACGAGTTTGGGTCAAATTTTGATAAACTTAGCATGAATTTAGGATTTTTCAACACGAATTTAAAATTCAGTTTGGACAACATAAAACCCAGACCTTAATTTGGACCAAATCTAAATAAAATTTATCTGAATTCAAGCTAAGTTTTTATAAACTCATTTAAAACTTGATTTTTCGTTCACCCTACTCTACAATTTGTGAAGAAAAAAAATCTAACTATATTTGATACTTAAAAAAAGTTATATTTATTCGTACCATTTACATATTTTCAATAAGAATTTAATAAACAAATAATGAATATCATGTTATCACATTAAATAAAATTTGTATCACTAGTATTATTAATTTGAAATTTGAATAAATTTTAATTTACTTAAGAAAAATTAAATTAGATTAACTGATAATAAATTATCAACATGATAGTTTTGCCCTAAAACAAATACAATTCTAAAAAAAATAATTCGGTCGAAATACCCTCACAACATGAACTATTTTATTACCTTTACACCTAAACTTTCAATTGTGTTGTCAAACTTTACTATAAAGTTATTAAGTTTGTGATAAATATATACTAAACTATGTAAACAAAGAACAAATCATGATGAAGAAAGGTGTTGTATTTTAATTTTTTCATCATGATTTATTTGGTGGATTACAACCTTATTGAATATGTTTAAATAATAGCTATGCATTAAATAAATATGGATCTAAGTCTAAGTACACTGTGCCTCACACAGTTGCGTACAATTTAAAATTTTTAAAGCACGTGACTATCATGGATTAAAATAATATCAATTAAGATACAAAAATGTTACGTGCAATCTTTCTAATTAAGATTTGTTTCCTATATGTTACATAATATGCTGTGTTTTGTTAGTGGAACTTTCTCTAATTTTTAAAGTAATTAATTTAATACAAAAAATAAGACAAAAGTTTTCGTGGAGTATATAATCATTTTATCCGTGCATTTTAACTTAAATAATTAGATTTAGAACCTCTACTATTAAAAGTTAATTTGTTATATCTTTTTCAAATAAAAAAGTTGTTTGACTATTCTAATAAAAAATTATAATTTATTTTAAACAATTTAATTCTTTTAAAATTTTAAAAATTTTTAATATTTAAAGAGTAAAAAATTTAGATTTTTTTTTGAAAGTAAAATAATTTTTTTTTCAAAATTCCTCTTAGACAGGTTAAAAATGGATAATTAGGGGATCAAAATATTTAAAAAATAAAACTAATCGATTAATTTTTAAAAATAATTAATAAATTAAAAAGTAAATAAATAATTTTATAAAATTCTAAGAAGTAAATTGTGCGAATCTAAAATATAAAAATATAAACAAATTTTTACGAAATTGGTAAGGTCAGACCCTTTTAACCCCCTGTCGAGACTTTACCCTTGTAAAAATTAAACAAGCGAATTTTTATTTTTTATTTTTTAATATTGCCCAAAAGGAAAAACTTTGTACGGGTGTATCATATATCCATCTCAACATTAAATATACCATCCTTTTTCTCATTGAGTTAGTTGGTCTTAACATCGTCTTTCTCATTAGTAGGGACCTATCTTCCGAACTCCACAATTATTTTTAGGTCCTATTGCAATATTTAGGTCATTTTTTTTTAATTTATATATAGTTTTATTTTTGTATATTATAAAATTATTTATTTACTCATTTATTTTTTAAATATTTTAATTTTCTAAATTATTTATTTTTAACTTTTTCTGCGGTGTTATCATTAATTCTTTTCATACGATAAAATGTCCGTAAATAATTAGAGATAAATTTGAATAAAATAAATTAAATAATACATAAATATGTAGTTTTATTTCTTCTTTAAAACATTGAAGAAGTTTCCTACTCGAAAAGAGTATAAAAGACGTTTAGGGGATGAATAAATATGAAATGACTAATTGTTGAATTGTGAGTAGAAACATTTAATGTTAGGTTTGACTAGGATGTGTGTTTTTTTTTTTTTTTTAAATAGTAGACATTTGAAATGTTCGTGTGTAAACTTTCAGTTAGTATTTCAAAAAAACAACAGAAATTATTTTTCATATTTGAGATTGTTTAACATGTTTATTGATGAAGTCAAGTCCATCGTTGTAACTAAGACCTATTCGGATGTAAAGGGTTTGAAATTGGAACCAAAACTCTTCGCAGAAGTCAAGGATGAAATCAATGCATTGGCCATTTGGCAAAAATTCACATCATTGTAACATTTAAAATTGGACTAAATTTATTGTATGATATTGATATCTATGTTCGTCAAAATTTCTGCCTTTAAGTTAAATAATATCACCGTAAATAAATCACGTAGAGAATCTTCATTAAAACTTTACAATTAGTCAAAATGTCTGTTGTGTTAAGTTCTTCATTGGAAACCTAATTATACTAATAAAATAAATAATGAAGCCATTAAATATTACTTCCCACTTGCTAGGAAATGGTTAGATTAATTATAACCATTAAAGAATTGACTAATATCCATGAAGAAGATAAGATTAGAGTAGTCAATATAAAATCTAAAATTTCTTGTGTAAAATTTTTAAAAATATAACTTAAAAAAAAATTAGCATAAAAATTAATATCTATTAAAAATTTTAAATTTTTATTTATATGATAATAAATTTAATAATAATTAAGTAAATAACATAATCGTCTTTTTGATAAAATATCATTAAAAATGAGTATTCTATGAATAAAGTTAAAATTGTAAATTAATCAAATATTGTTATATTTATTATAATGCCAATAATATCACCATTTGAACATCGTAATAGAAGGAAAATGAAAATCTTAGGGTTGAATAATCTTTGGGGGGCCTTGACCCGTTTTACACGTCGGAAGCCCATACTGCAGGTTTTCCTCATCCGACCGTGTGAATTTCCTCAGTGGCCGATGATACGTGGACTAGTTCATCATTATGAAAAAAGTACGCGGGGTTGACTTGTAATTTCATAAATTTATATTTACATTTATTTTAATTTTCGAAGTATAGGTCCTTTATATTTGTTGCTTGCGTTTGCCCCCTGACTTTCGAGTCAGTATTTATTATTAGTTTATTATTACGTAAAAGTCTCTCCAAACTTAATAATTTTAAAAATATCTTTAAAATTTATAATTTTATATAAAATATTTATTATACTCTTATACATATTATTTATTAAAAATTATTAAAAAAATCTCTAAAATTTAATAAAATATATTATATTTATATAAAATATATTAATAAATAAATAAAATAATTATCTTATAACACATATTTTATATAATTATTATTATTTATTTTTATTTTTATTTTATTATTTTATTTATATTTTAAATATACGTATTTTATATAAATTACAATAAAATCATAAATATTTATTATACTATAAAATAAATAGATTTATAAATCTATATTTTATTAATAAATTAATACTTTTATATTTTAGTTGTATTTAGTTTTTAATAATTACAAATATGTAAGTTGTTATTATTTAATTTTTTTACAATAAATTACTATAGAAATATTTTGTTAATATATTATTAAATGATATTTCTATTTATTTATCAGTATATTTTATATTTTATCAAAATTTAGAGAATTTATTAGTTATTATTAATAAATATTATGTATAAAAATATAATAAGTATTTTATATAAAATTAAGAATTTTAAAGATATTTTAAAAATTATTAAAACTTATAAAAATATTTAATTAAATTTTAAGAACTAAAATAACTTTTACCCTTTATTATTTTTCTATGTATTTATAATGATAAATCTATGATGAAATATTTTAATAATAAGACAGAAGCAGTCAATTCAAATTAGGGATAGCAACATATTACAAACCATACCCTAAACATTCTAGAAAAAAAAAATTCCATTATAATTTCTTATCCGTGTTTATAACAAATATTTAATATTGTAAACAAAATATTAATATTATGAACATTTTTTAAGTTATGTTTAGTATTGTTTGATATTTAATAATTTAAAAAAGTAAAATTCAACTTTTTAAGGAGGTGACATCATATATTTAATATTTAAATGCTTATTTTAATTTTTTTATATTTTTATAAGAATAAAATATATAAAACGTAACAATAATACAACAAAATGTGTATTACCGTTATCATATATATATATATATGAGACAAATTAACAACTTAATAAATATATATATATATATTTTATTATTTTGGAGATCATTAAATCTAAATACTTTTAATATATAATATATATATTGTTAATCATTGATCAACATCCTTACATAGGAAATGATATAGTCACCCTTATATTTTTATATATATTTTTACAACATTTGTTAATTGTTAGATATAAATATTTTTAACGGTTGAAATTTAATTTGTTATATGCAATTAGCACATGATAGATTTAATTTTAAGCATAAAAAGTGTTTAGATCTAAAGTTTCATAAAATAATATAGAAATGTGTGTTAAAATAAGAGTTTTTGTCATATATATATATATATATATATATATATGTGTGTGTGTGTGTACGTGTGTATGTATTGTAAAAATAAAGAAATGGACTATATTTCTTAAATATTATTTAAATTCTTTTATGTTAAATGATATAATATTTATTAATTGATTGATAAAATTATATTTAAACCAAAATATTTATTACAATAACAATAAAAAAAAAAGGGTTTTAACACATACCTTTTCTGAGGTTTGAAACTTTAACACTTAGATGAAAGGTTTGAGGAAAGGCACACTTACCTCCCCTAGACTTTTAGTTGACCATCCATTTATATTTAAATGACTAAAATACCCTTCATTACTTTTAAATTAAAATTTAAGAAATTTAATTTTAATTTATATAATGTTTGAAGATTAAAATTTAATTAACAATAATTTAAATTTTTATTTATTTAAATTTTAATTAATAATATTTTAATTTGACCATTTTACTTTATATTTATTTATTATTTGTTAAAATTAAGAATTTAATTAATGATAATATAATTTGAAAATTTTAATTTATATTTATTTAAATTAAGAATTTAGTTAATGATAATTTAATTTTTATTCATATACCATATTTATTCAAATTTTAAACTTTATTGTTCAAAATGACCACTTTTCTAATTTGATAATTTCAGTTTTTAATTATGTATTATATTTAATATTTATACAAAATTAAATTTTTAACTTTAAATAAATATTAAATAAATAAAAATTTAAATTATTGTTAATTAAATTTTAATCATCAAACATTATATAAATTAAAATTAAATTTCTTAAATTTTAATTTAAAAGTAATGAAGGGTATTTTAGTCATTTAAATATAAATGGATGGTCAACTAAAAGTCCAGGAGAAATAAGTGTGTTTTTACTCAAACCTTCCGTCTAAGTGTTAAAGTCTCAAACCTCAGGGGAGATATGTGTTAATACCCAAAAAAAAAATATGAAAACGAACAATTGAGAATAATACGTAGAGAGCGTATATAAACAAATCTCAACAGCGTTGACTGGCGAATCCGAAGTCAAATACAATTAACCTGTAAACCCATCATCATCGAGTCATCAACTTCTTCAAAATCCTCACGGACTATCCTTTCTTCAACGAACTTCCATCTCCATGCTATTACTCACTAGCATCTCCCGCATTCCCCGCTGTCCAATCTCCCAAACCCTGGATGATCATCTTCTTCTATCAAGTCCATGAACAGTAAGAATTTTTTCTCTAAACTTTGCTCCCGCTTGAAGAAAAAGTTCAAAGCCGGCAGAGCCTCGGCCGGATCAGCTGAAGACGCAGATGGCTCCGACTCCTGGAACCTCTTCTTCGAGCTCCGTACTCTGGAAGTCACCACCAACTTCTTCTCCGAATTGAATCAGCTCGGTCACGGCGGGTTTGGCCCCGTTTACAGGGTAAGCTGAAGTTAATTTAATACTCTGTTTGGGATAATTTTGAAAAATTATGCATTTATTTTCGTGTTTGCGGCGAATTTTCGGCGTTCGCTAATATGTCACGGGACTGAGCAAGTTATCAACAGAACTCTGAAGTTCGGTTACTGCTAATTGATGATTTGAGTGATTGGTTAGTTAATTTAATTCTGATTTTTCTTGATAATATTTCTCTCCTTTTGGTGAAACGCGTAAAAAACAGGTTATGTCTATTGCTAGTTCGTGAATATCATAGAGAAATTTTCTGTCCTTTTATTTTGTTTGGAGGAAGATGGAGCTTGTTCTTGGTATTTCTGTCGAATCTTTTTTGAATAGTAGTCTATTTCTGTAGGGGTTGATGCCAAATGGTCAAGAAATTGCGGTGAAGAAGCTTTCGGTAAACTCAAGGCAGGGGCTGAGAGAATTTACTAATGAGGTGAAGCTGTTGTTGAAAATTCAGCATAAGAACTTGGTGACATTGTTGGGCTGTTGTGCAGAAGGACCTGAGAAGATGCTTGTTTACGAGTATCTGCCAAACAAAAGTCTTGATTACTTTCTCTTTGGTAAGAGGCTTACTTGAGTTTTGTATTTATTTACTAACTGATTAGAAATTGAAATTTGGCTAGATTGTTGTCACAAATTTGGAGTAATAGTTTGATCTGAAAATTTCAGATAAAGACAAGTCTGGATCGCTGGATTGGACAACACGGTACCGAATAGTTGCAGGTGTGGCTAGAGGTCTTCTTTACCTGCATGAGGAGGCCCCTGAAAGGATCATTCACAGAGACATTAAAGCCAGTAATATTTTGCTGGATGAGCAGTTGAATCCAAAAATATCGGATTTTGGCCTTGCAAGACTATTTCCTGGAGAAGACACCCATGTTAACACATTCAGGATTTCTGGTACCCAGTGAGTATACAAGCTTTTCTTACATGATCCTTTTCTGAAAAAATTATCCTTAAGAGTGATATTAGTCTGATTTTACTCCAAACTTTTTGCTGGGGCTGGTATATTTCTTTGCAAAGTTGAGAGAATGGAACTGATTGAAAGGTTTGTTCAATGCAGTGGTTACATGGCCCCTGAATATGCCTTGCATGGATATTTGTCAGTGAAGACAGATGTTTTCAGCTATGGGGTCTTGGTCTTAGAGATTGTAAGTGGAAGGAAGAATCATGATGGTCGTCTTGGCACAGAAAAAGTGGACCTCTTGAGCTATGTAAGTCAACTCCATGGCAGATTCAGATGCTATTCTTCCCTAAATAACTTTATATATGAACTTTCAATTTTGTGTGTCTGGAATATGCAAAAGCTCATTCTCTCTGAGACCATAGCATAAAAGCTCTGTTGTTATTGATGCGTTCAATAATCCAGGCCTGGAGATTGCCAAAACTTAAAAAATGTGAAGATAAAAGAAATGGGCTTTTAATTTTTCTCATTGAAAGGATAATTCTTCAGAATAATGATGATTTTCAGAAAAATAAGAATTTTCAAATTATTTCATAATTTCTGAGTAATTAAAGTATAGCATAGGCATCTCTTCTGAACACAATGGTCCCTTAGGTTTTCAATGAATTTGATCCTCTTGAGAAATGCATGTCATCTTTCTCTTGTGCAGTTCATAGTTAATATTTATTGAAATACTGCTGGAATCAACTGTAATAATGTTATCACATCTAGTTTTCAGATAATCTTCAGATCCTATTCATATTTGAATCAGAATTTGTTACTATTAACTGTTCTGATAGTATGGATGAAACAACATATGACATGGAGTGTTAACTAGATGACACCAACTTCTTGTGAGTTACTATAGCTCAGAACCTTCATGTTTTCATGCCAGCTTAAGATAATAAAGAAGCACAGTGAATTATTGATTCCATAGATTTACTAGTAAATATCAATGAATTTAATGTATGTTAAGTGATATGGATTGGTGGGACTGGTAACTCTTGTAATATTGGCTTGCCTAAGATGTCTTTTGTGTTCCATTTATGGTTTATTTTGGATTTTGTTAAATAGAAAGAAACTAAGCATTATGTACAATCTTTTGCTCTCTCCTACAGTCATGGACACTCTTTCAAAACGGGAAAGCAATGGAATTAGTGGATCCAAGCCTTACCAAGCGCAATCGTGATGAGATAGCTATGTGCATTCAGCTAGGTTTATTGTGTTGTCAACAAAGCGTGGCAGATAGGCCTGATATGAACTCTGTTCAGCTAATGCTTTCAAGTGACTCGTTTACTTTGCCTACACCAGGCAAACCGGGAATTCAGGGCCGTGGAGGGCGTTGGACAACCACCTCTACTTCTGCTTTCACTAATACTAGTACCAATACTAATACCCATACTAATGCTAGTAGTACGAAAACTGGTATTACCAAAACATCCGGAGGCAACAGTTTTGTTGAGGAATATTCTAGGAATTCGATTTCATATTCTTCTATTGATGAAGGTAGGTGACCTCTTCGTAAATTAGTCTAGTTTTATTTATGTACAGCATTGTATATCTATGTTGAAATGGTGTAATTCTTTCTATTTATTTTATGATCTAGATTTCTTTGTATGTTATATACGTGTAGTGAACATAAAATTAAAACAAATACGGTTGATTGAATCTATTGGTGTATTTACTTCACCAAAAAGTAATACCAATGTATCATCTTTCATTGAAATTGTCATAGATATTAAAATTATAGAAACGTGCTTTTATTTGTGCGTGTTGATTGATTCAAAGAGGTTTTAACACTGACATTTCATTCTTAAATAACAATTTTAGGACTTCCTGAAATGAACTTTTGAGGACCAAAATTTGACCCGTCTAGCAGTTGAATGCTAATTAAAAGAAGAAAAAAGAAAAACATGTTATGAAATTGCTTCCCAGCAGGACTACCTAATCGAGCGTTTCGGTGGCAAAAGTCAAGATACTCATCTACCGTGTCTCCAATTAGTCTCGCTAGAAGACAAGGAATTACCACGCATATTGACAACAGTTGTTGGCTTCACTTGTCAGTAATGATAAAAAACAAATAATCATGCCAAAATTTGATATTTAATATATAATTTCTTTTATGCATGAAAATAAAAAATAAAAGTTCATTTATTATTATTATTATTGTTTAATATTTATTTCTTGGAAAAGCGAACGTGAAAGCTCCAGTTTCAAAACTGAATCTAACAAGCCCTTCAATACTTCTTTACGGGTTTTGATTTTAACACATTTGATCCGAATTTTACATCATTATTCAAACGTAAATGTAATTCATTATTATATTATGCAGTCACATTCTGCTTCTTCTTTTATTAATAATTTATTCGTTATAAAGTTGACATGTCCTATATTATTAAGTTGGAGGACTGGATCCATCTGCAAATATTTTAACAAAACAAATAAAAAATCGTTTTCAGACATCTTTGTTTTTATTTTCTGTTTTCTGCAACCGTTTCTACGCTGACATACACTTATGAGAGCCTCTATATATTCGTTTAGAAGACTTAGAAGTCAGTAGAAGAGAGAAACGTCTCTGCTTCTAAACCAGAAAACAACAGCGAGAAGAAGATAGATCAGCGGTGATTCTTGGATTTGTTGGCTTCATCAATAAGCAGAGGTGAGAATGAGGCCCAACTGGGAGCTCAGAAACTGCTGCAATCACGAACAAGTAGTGTTTCTGGTCACTGTCTCCGTCTGCACCGTTGTTATACTCGCAGTATGTAACTCCTTTTGCTCTCTTATCCTTTTATCTCTTCCTTGCATCAAATCTTGACTGCATTTATTCAATGGAGCAGCCCCATCTAGATTAGAGAAGAAAATGGCTAATGCTATTGTTCTTTTTTGCTAATGAGAGATAAGTAAGGATATTGGTTTTCAATTTGAATTATTCTTTGTAAATAATGTGTTTGGTTCTTGGCAGAAAATGTTGTTTTATTGCTTTATATAAATAAATTGGTACTGTAGTTAGGAATGTCAGTTGACTTCTGAGAGCTCGGTCCATTGTTAATCTTCTCAAATACTATTAGCTTAGATTGCATATTTATTTTAGTAGAATCAATAGTGAATAAGATGTTCGCTGCAAATAGGATTCTTAAATTATGGATTTTCTTTTTCATTAGAAGAAAGAAAAATGGAAGCAGTTTAACTCCATGATTGATTTGATAAATGGGACTTGCTAGATCATTTGGTTTATATTTTTACCCATAATAAACAAGCTACATTGAGATTTATGAAAGCCTAATAGCTAGAAGAAATGATCACGTGTTCTCTTAATGCTGTATTTGAGGTTGAATCTTCCTCTAATCCTTTCAGCTGTGGAGGACAATACTGCTCAGACCATTCAAGCTTGTGACAGTATTTCTTCACGAGGCAAGCCACGCTATTGCTTGTAAACTTACATGTGGAAAAGTAAGAGGAAATTTCTCCTTTTATCGTCTACCATGTGTTAGTTTCAATGTCACATTTGTCAAATCACAACATGCTCTCTGTTGCATTTTATTTTTTGTGCTCATTATTAGATTTAAAAATTGCATGCTTAATATGAAATGGGCTATCTATATCATTATGCATCTAGGTCCCAATTTGCAGTTATAGAGGTGTTCTTAAATTTCATTCTTATGTATCTCAATCAAATTAAATGACCAGTTTATGCTAGGAAACAAATCAAAGCCTTCCCCTGCTCTCCTCATTATGGAGACATGACCAGCTTCCTTGCTGGTTGAACTGTTACATAATTTTAATTTGATGAAAAGATTCTCAATTACCATTCTTCATTCCCAGATTGTGTCTGCACATTGCATTTGATAAATAGTTATTGGCCCCTATAGCTGCTTTGGTTGATAATTGTTAGGTCAGTCAGATCCACATAAACATAAACAGAATGTCTTCTCAGCACTAAGAATCTTATCTTTTGTTGAATTCATTTTGGTTCTGATATACGTTAGTATGCAGGTGGAAGGGATCCAAGTTCATGCTGATGAAGGTGGAACCACAGAAACACGTGGTGGCATTTACTGGTTTATCTTGCCAGCTGGATGTAGAGTCTTTTATCCTTGACCATTTTTCTCGTATAGTGGTACATATAGCTTTTATGCAAAGGATACTACAATAGCTTGAATGTAGTTGGTTTTGTCATCCTTCTCATCTATATAATGTCCAGATGCATACTGTTCAACATTTAGGTCGAAACCTTTAAGATAACTGTAGTTGTTTCTTCGTGAACAAATATACATCTTGGAATTAATATTTCTTCTTCACTTTTATTATTGCATTCCAGATCTTGGTTCATCTTTCTGGGGAATGCTGCTGATTCTTGCATCCACAACTCTTCTTACAGCAAGAATTGCTGCTGGATGTTTTGTGGTTGCTCTGCTTGTTGTACTCTTAGTAGCTAAAAATGTAAGTAGCTGTGGACATCTAGAGCATCTTTCTCTCTTGTACTCTTCCTTTCATTTGTGGAAGCTAAAATAAATTTCGGACCACTAAGAACATTTGAAATTCACGTTGATGTACAATTATGTTTGACTTATTAGGAAATTAAATTCTAACCTAACAAAATAAAATGAAGTTTAAAAGTGTTTGATCATGAACTGCAGAGACATTGTCATGGAATCCTGATTTGATACTTACAGAAGCCACCTGCCCCCCTCCCCTAACAAAAGAAGGCATTTCAGTGTTCTCAAATATTGAACCAAACTGATTCACAGTATATATGTTTTTGAATGTCCTCTAACTTGTGATCTCTTTTCAATCTATTCTGTCATAAAATTCTCACCCCTTGTTTATATGTATGCATTCTTAACCATCTCTCCCTTGTTTCTACAGTGGACACTTCGAGGACTTTGTATTGGTATGTGTTTTTTACGATCCAAACAAATATAGCTTTTCTTGATATCCACTCCTTGGGGTATATAATATGCGAGTTTTGTTGGTCTCTAATCTTTGAATCCCCAGGCTTTGTTATTTTCCTTGGCGTCATGTGGGTTCTGCAAGAAACAACAAAGATTCGCATACTGCGGTACATCATTCTGTTCATCGGTAAATGCAATTCTGCTAATTTCCTTTCCATTTTTTTCTGTGAAGTTCACTATAATGCTTTTTGTGTGATGGCATGAAGAATCACAGCTTAATAACTGCAGGTGTGATGAACAGCTTGTTTTCAGTTTATGGTATAATTTCTGAAACGAAATAAATTATAGTTGATTCTCCTATCTGTTTGTGGGATTATTGATGCCCTGCATTGATACACAATTGTGCAGACATATACGATGATCTAATATCTCGAAGAGTTCACTCTAGTGATGCTGAGAAATTTGCAGAAGTGTGTCCTTGCCCATGTAATGGAAATGGCTGGGGTATAATTTGGTAAGCATTTTGCCATTTACTAGAGTAGATTTGGTTGATATCATCTTGAAGATTCAATTTCTATGTTAAACTAAGGACAAGAGAAACTCCCATGAATCATACGTATGAGGTGTTTTGCCATCACTCCTAATTCAGAACTCTCTTACGTGCAGGGGATTGATATCGTTCCTGTTTCTCTGCGTGGCCATGTACTTCGGACTTGTGATATTGTCTTGAGGTAAAATTCTGCTTATACAATCAATTGTTTTTGTTAAGTTTCATGGGGAAGTCATCCAAAACTTTATAAACCTCAAGCTGATTTTAAGATAGGTTTGTTAGTGACAAATTGCTGGTGGGTTGTGGGATAGATTATGGGCGTTCCAGAACCCTTGAAATATTCAAACTAGAGATCTAGAAGCTCCAGGCATGAAATACCTTATGTTCTGTAATATCTAAGCATGGATAGTTTTCCAGGACATGGTCAAAATGTAGCCTCCCTTGTGTGCATTATGCAATCTCAATTGCCTTTCTCACATCTGTACAGGCTACATAATTCTCCCGGAGTCATTAAATCGCTAAGAAGCCTGACATAGCATGTCTACACTTTCATACTCTTCATGAAAGTAATCTCATTGTTCAGTAGATGTTCCGACGCTACTATTCTTCTTGAATGAACTTTGCATCTATAACTTGAGCTAAGAAGCAAAGGTAACATGTTCATTTTTTGTTTGTAAGTCAGCCAATTTTGCTTCCTCTTGAATTTTGGGAAAGGATTTTGAGCAGGGGTACATGATTTCGTTCTTACTGTTAATATTTTGTCGCCATGTTTATAGGTAAAAATACAATATGAAAAATGACTGGTTTATTGCGACTTTTAATGAAAAATTATAAACAATTTATTTTATAATTTTGCAGAAAAAATTTTAAGGGCTCTTATTTCATAATCTAACCATTTTTACAGTTATTCATAGTAATAGTTCATATCTTAAATAGCTTCAACTGTAAATGCATATACTTTATTTCCTTTCATTCATTTGAAAATTTGGGACCTTGTGATGTCACCTACTTTGAAATATAGATACGAAAAACATATGACATCACTTTCCATGTTCTAATTTTCGTTTAAGAAACAATTTCTTTATTGTTTTTATCTTCAAAACATTTCTACTAAAATGAAAATTTTCATAATACAGTTTCCAGACAATATTACGATGTGCATTGTGCATTCTTAACCTTTGACAAAATGGCATTAGTTTACGGAACTAGCAGACTGCTGTTTAGTTTACTATTTAGATTAGACAAGTAGCAATGGATTTTACCTAAAAGATTACATGGATTTATTTGTGTATTTGCATCGCATTATGCATAGCTGTCTCATAGGGAAGACGTAGAAAAATCAAATTCATCTACTTCAACATAAAGCATATGCATTTACAGTCACATGACAAGAACCATCTAACAGAATTCAATTTGATAAAGCTTAAGCTTTTTTGGGTAAGTCATTTCCCAAGATTTAGGCTTAATTTGGTATTGTGATGTTTTTGCTTTGAAATCGCAACATTTAAAGTGTTTAGTGACCCGTCAATTTTTAATTGACAGCTATAGCTCCCATTTTATAGAAAACCACAGCAACACAATACCACATAGAGCTTTCACAATCATTCTTTGACAAGAACTTGATCAGTTCTAGTTCATCTGTCACCTTCAAATTTCCTTATTTTAATTTTCTCGACATGTGACAGCAAACAAAGATAATATTCTTGACAGTACAGCCAAAATGTGTAATGCCATAAATTCAATGCTTCAAAGTCAATGCATGCTGCTCTATAAAGAAATATAATTCTCATGCTGCAAACAAAACATCTCCAGCCAGTTAATTTATGTTTATAACTCAAATCTTCGATACACGACATGTTACGAAATGGAAACTTCACCAGAAACAATACAAATTAAAAGGACAATGAGTTTCAATCACAATCACAGTTTCTCATCTCATCAGGACAACTAAAATCAGAATTTTCTTAAATGAAGACTTTAAGTTCACAAGTCCTAGAGCCTTTTTCAAACTTCCATAATTTCCGGGCAATTTTATCCTTTAAACCACTTTTCCGGGACAATTTTTTATGAAATGTTACCATAAATGAGTTCAAGACTTCACCATTCTTTAGCAAGTACTTGATCAGTTTCACTTGACTTTTTTTACCTTCAAATCTCCTAATTTCAATTGTCTTGATATTTGACCTCAAACAATGAGGCACAAATGACGGTTCAGTCCACCCAGATTCAACACCAACATCCTGATTTAAACAATCTGGCATAAACTGCTGTCCAGTCCACTCACATTCAACACCAATGTCCTGATTACCAAAACAAACATTAGAGACAACACATTGAAAGCAAGTTCATGCAAAGTTCATCACGTCCTCACCTTCTCAAAGACAAGAGATTCTAAATTAGGCATACTACTGAGAATGATGGGAAACAATCGCCATCCATATTTTATATCCACCTCTAAGCAGGTCAGATTGGAAAATAGAGGAAAGAAATCCAAATCAGCCGAGTCAAGAGCCTTACATAGAGAAAAAGACAATGCTTTAGAAAATGTTCAAGTAGAAACAGAACTTGTAGTCACTGATTTTACAGTGAACAGACATTGAACTATCAGTCTGTATTATACACAATGCATTAATATTGAATATGCATAAAGGGTTTTATGAAAAAAGAAAGATAGAAAAATAGAGAATACTGAATATCCATAAGGGAGACTCAAAAACACAATGGAGGAAACCTTACAGCTATAGTGCCTTTGGACAAGGAAAGAAACTTTGCATTTGTGACACCTTCTAGAAGTTGTACCACACTTTGATCTGGAAAATCTGGTGGATCAAAGTCTATCAAGCTCTCATAGTAAAAATTAACCACCACTTTCATTAAGGCATGTGGTTTATGCACCAAATAGGATACCAAGGGGCAGTCCCTGATGAAGAGGTGTTCAAGATTTGGTGCCTCAATCACAACTAGATGCTCAGTATATGAAAACTCATCGACGTCTTCAAATACTAAGGATAACCTCTTCAGAGTAAGGGATGAAATATTGAAAGCCACCATATCAGCACCATGCAAATATCCCATTATTGACAAATCTTCAAGCGCAGGGCAGTTAGAAAAGAGCTTCTCAATCAAGTTGTTACGAGGATAACGCATTACAACACGAAAAATCTTCAGACTTGGTAAACATATCCCAGAGGCAGGAATCTTAAAAGTAAAATCTGAGTCAAGTTTGAGCACTTCAAGGGTTTTGGAAGTGTAGATGCTCTCAGGCAACTCAACACGGTCGTGATGCTCGAGATTAAGTTCCATATCACGAACATTACGCATGATTGCAGCAGAAACCCAGAAATTAAAACAAGTCCAATCTCTGAGCTTGAAACAATGGAGAAAAAACTTGTTAAGGTCTACAGGGGGATGAAGAAGAAACACCCTATTCACAAAATTCTCAAACGTAGCCGAAGTAACATCGCTCAAATGTTGGGTACGTTTATACTCTAACAATAACCTGTCGTCAAGACAAAGATTGGGAAGCGAAGTCCAAACAAGCTTCCATCTTGAAGATAGAATGCAAGTTGCCATAGCAGTTTTTGTGGGTAAATATGAAAGAATGTGGCATAGAACAGAATCGGGTAAGCTACTGATTCTGTCTTCTCCATCTTGATTCTCCACTTTAAGTTTACTGGATTTTCCATCCATCCTTTTAACGATGGAAATTCTCAACCAACCTGACAGATTATAACCACCGTGTTACAGACAAAAAGAAAGCATTTTGTTAGGTTTAAAAAAAGTGGGTTTTTTTTTTTCATAAAGTTTATGTTTCAGTTCTAGAGAGAAAAGCCACAGTGGAAACTTTATCTTCATAGTCACCCACCACAGCGTTTTTTCTTTCTGGGTTTGTTAGCAATCAAACACAAGAATGTAAAAAATGATGGAAAAGAAAATAAAAGAGACATGAACCTTATAAAAGAGAAACCTCTAAGATGCAACAGATCGTGAAATTTTGCTGTAGAAGGTAAGCGGATTTTGAGAGAGGAAGAGAATACATAGTGGTTCTCTATCTCACACACCACTCATAGACTCTCCCACGAGCTCTGTAGGCTCTGTTATGTTTGATCGCTTAGAAAACCGAGTAGACACACCATGCTGCTATCCAATTATCACCACAGCTAACAAAAATTCCTCGTCTCTCTTTTTCTTTTTTATTTTCCCCCGATTTCTCAGCAATCACTCAGCGAGGGAATATTAATTATCTGGGTTTGATGTTCATCCTCGGAATGGCCCAGCTGAAGGATAACAATGTGGGCCGAAGTGAAGCCCAATCAACAAAACTCTAGACTCCTGGGCTCCAAATTCACAATCAACTCCATGACAAGTGATAGAAGACTTCTAAACAAGTCATTTTCCTGATCAATTTACTGGCGTTATATATATATATATATATATATATATATATATATAGGGCCAGGAAATCTGGATTCCAGAGGTAAAAATGAGCAAAACTATTTTTTGTCTGGCATTATAATATTAAATTTTCATTTCACCCATCATTCGAATTACATTTTGAAAACCCTACTTTCTATTTTTGTTTTGTTCTTTCCCCCTTTTTTCATTTAAATTACATTTTTTAAAATAATATATATATATATATATATATTTTAGTTTACATATTTTTCGTTTTAAATACCCCTCATTACAACAATTTTAAGTTTATTATTAACTATTCGTAAAATTTTTATTATCTTATTTTTTTAACTTCTTATTATAAAAAAAATTGGTTAATTACATTATAGTTTTTAATTTATGATGATAAATTATTAAATACAGTAACATTGTAATATTAAAAGTTTAAGTATAAATTAAATTGTATTTAAAAATAACATTACTAAGTAATTAAAATTTATATTAAGATTACAAATTAATAATAAATTTTAAAAAAAAGTTATTTTATCTAAAAAGGAAGATTATCAATTCCTTCCCTTCTATAATTTCCTATCTCAACCAAACTTTTTATAATTTCTTTTCTCAACCAAACCTTTGTAATTTCTTCTCTCAACCGAAAAAAAGAAATCCAATTCCCTTCCCCTTTCCTTTCTCCTACCTTCATCCCTTCTTCAATCCAAAGATGTCAGATTAGATAAAATGCAAGTTTATCCGTTAGATTTGCAGAAAATTTTAGTGACAAATTAAATGACACTTTCAAATAAGAGAAACCATACCGCAACATTTAACTGAACATAGATGAAAATAAAATCCATGGTAACATCTTTCTGCTTGCTAAAAAACACCTGAATGTCAAAATTTAAATAGCAACCAATACATAGGTTTTTCCGCAAAAAACATTTTGAAAGATGGCATCAGACATGGCACTTAAATCTTTCTAAGCTTCTGTTACTGGGAACTCAAACACAACATCTTTGCCTGAAAGCTTTCTGTAAACTGCAGAAAAGGTATCCAGTTTGTACTCGGTATTGTTACGTTCCTTTGGATCCAAGAAAACCTGTCAACAAAGGCATAAAGTTGGATGAAAAAGGAGATATTTTCCATTACAACATGTCAACACTTTATATCAGTGATGGCATCCCATGAAATTCAAAAAACCACTTTGGTCAGTGTATCAACCAAAGAGATTAACAAATACTTAATTGAATGCCCAAATATTTTGATCAGCAACATCTTCCAGAAGATAAAACCCAAAAAGATAAAAAAGTGGTTATGATGATGTACCTTCATTATCTTAGATCCATCCAATCGGTATCTAATGCGTTTTCCAACAATCTCGGCAGGCAATACAACATCTTCCAACATTGCTTCATGCACAGCAGTAAGTGTGCGGCTGCGGGGTCTCTGAACAGCAGAGCCTTTCTTTGGAGGCCTCAATATCCTCCTAGTGGCAATCAGGATCACATCCTAGCACCAATAATAAATCGAATTTAATCAAGGTTACCAGAAAACATAGCTTAACTTCATGACATATGTCAAAGAAAGCAATGGATTCAATCACAATAATTGGAACAGTCATCAGGTATAATCACTTACGTGCAACTAACCCAGCAATAGAAGTGACTATTTACAGATGATGTGATATTTAATAACATATGCAAGCATGGGTTAGTCATTAGGCTAACCAAAATCTAAATTTATTTCCTTCTAA
Source organism: Melia azedarach (assembly GCA_028052125.1). Lineage (NCBI taxonomy): Eukaryota > Viridiplantae > Streptophyta > Magnoliopsida > Sapindales > Meliaceae > Melia > Melia azedarach. Next base: position 12,637,186 of record CM051401.1, on the reverse strand, counting down.
GAAATTACAGAAATACATGAACAAGATGATGCTGTTTAACCAAAGAGAAAGAAACAACAAAACACTTTCACATACAGATTAACATTTTTCTATTGTCTGATGGGTTTCAATGAGAAAATTTAAAGAGAAAACAGCAATCTTTTATCACCTTCCCACTAAACTTCTTCTCAAGTTCCCTCACAAGCCTAACATGAATCTTCCGATAAGCCTTCCTTAATCTGTATGGCACATGAATAACAACAGCCTTCCGGCTCCCAGAGACATCAATTTGCCTGCAGAGAAAGAGAGTGACACTATTTATAAGAAAGAAATCCAAAACAGAGTCAACAATGCAGGCATAAACAAAATTATTCTTACATAGCAGAATTGATGTATAGATCCTTTAGCTCACTTTTCAGCTCTTGGTTGGTGTTTTCCAAATCAAAGAGAGCCTATTCAAAAAAGAAAGCAAAAAATAACAAACATGAAAACAACTAGAACATCAACCTTAAAGTCTTAAATTTACATGAAGTTTACAATGAGTTAGCCAACGGAGCATTGGAAGAATATTAGACCTGTGCAACTGACTCCTCAAATTCAGTTGCTTCAGCATCTTTATCTTTGTGAATCTTCTTTTGCGCTGAAAACATCTTCACGGATCTAGGCAAACTGATCCATTATAACCAGGTCAGGACTTAGCTAATTAGAAAAATTACTATGTACAGAAAACATTGTAAGGAACCCAGAAAAATTAAGAGACATAAAAGATTAATTAGATTTCAATACCTGACAAAGTGTAGACAAAAGCTTATAACAATTTTATTGAACTAAACTACCTCAGTATATAAAAGAGAACATGATCCTCATCTTTAATCTATAACAGTATGGTTCCAAAATTTAGGACCAATACGTCTGACATTCATAGATCTCCTAAATTCCAATCTCACATTAAACAGAAAATGCAATCAGCAACTCATCTGTGCTGGATTTTAGTTCTCCAAAAATCAAATAAGCTAGGCTCTCCTTAACCCGAAGATATTAGATAATTGATGTTGAATCTTAAGAACTGCTTAATAGAAAATTTATCATAAGAAATAGAAATGACTGATGTCTCCATTTTCTTTTTCTGCAATAAAAATTACTAGTTTAAATGTTTCTATAAATACCACAGAATATTCTTGGTCACTCCTAGCAAACAAGCAACTGCAAGGTTGCAGAGTCGCATACATATCTTTTCATTTTTCATTGCAACTAAACACAGCATGGACCAATATCCCCATTTCAAAAACTACTAAATACTCAACACTGCCACATATCCAAGCAAGTTGTTCGAGACAAAATTTTACAACCTAATAATTAATGCAATTACCATTCCAGAACCCTATCTTCTTAGTTTAAATTTTCCCAGACAGCGGTCAGTTATTCCAGCCTAAATCCAAACTCATAACACAAAACACATAAAAACCATTAAAGCAAGCATACACACACACACATATATAAAGAAAGCAGCAACATTACAATCCTACCATTTCACTAACAACACTACTAACACGCAAAAAATATACAATCTCTTTTTCAGACAAATAAATCAATTGAAATCATTTATAACCACACATAACAAAGCATTGAATTATGTAACATTTAATACAATATAAAACAATAAACCATAAACAATCGGATATAGCTAACAGTCGCCGAACAACTGGAAACGCAAGACCCATGTTACTATTTTAGCTACTGAGACAGCAGAAGGCTGACAAAATTCCGTTATTCTTTTTTCCAGATTTTGCCAACAACAAAACAGAATAAAAGAGTCAAAGCGTAGTTCAGACTGAAAGATTGATGATCTCTAATAAGTTTACTTGCATTTTCTTTGTAACCAAACAGGGGACGAGTGTGATTCGGAGTTGCAAAGCGTACCTCGAGAAGAAGCTGAGGGCAAGGGAAGCAAAGACGTTTTGGCAGACGAGAGAAACCCTAGAGTTTGGAAGTAAGAGGGGGATTATATCCAATAAATTAAACGGCTGTGATGATTCTTTTATACAGCTGTACGGTTGGAGAAGTATGGGCTAAATTTACAAAGGCCCATATTTGCCTGGGCCTGTTTATATTTTTATGTTGAATTGGGCCCTTCTCGGAGTAAGCTTTAGCTTACATGTTAATAAATTAAAAATTAAATTCTGTTAAATGAAAATTAACTAAGAAAATTATTTTTTTAACCAGAAATAAATATAATAATAATTATAAATATTTATTTTCTAACCTATTAAAAATAAATTATTTATTAATATATTATAACTAAAAAAAATTATATTTATTTTATAACATATTTATAATACAATATTTATGATTATATTTATTTTAAATAAAATATATTTATATATAGCTAAAATCTAAATAAAATAATAAAACGGTAATATTTGGTTTCATCAACTCCATCCCTCGTCTTATTGTATTAAAATAAATTCTTTTTACATATATACAATAATAAAAGCAAGAGAGATAGAGTAATAAAAAGAAATAAAGAAAAATCACCAATTTATTCAATGAAATAAGGATATAAATTTTATACAAACTAATGCGGTAAGTCATATTTTTGTTATACTTCTTATACAATTTATTTTATTTTATCTCATGTGCACATTTATTTATTTATTTATGTGACAATTCAGAACATATGACAATGATATAACATTATTATATCAATTAGCACAATCAACTCGACAATGACAAGTATCGTCGGGAAAACATCGTCCAGAAGATTTTGCTCCATATTTTCCAACACAATTAGTATTGCATGCTTCAGATTTACAACCACCTTCAAAGATTTGTACTTCGCATATTCGTTCTTGACCGTTTGCCATCATTACTTCATTTTCTGCATACAAGACCACATCGAGTATTTACATTATTTTTTATTATAATTATAGTAAATTCAAATAATTTACAATAAAGATATTATGTTTTTTAACTTTAAATATATTTATATTAAGAAATGATGTAGTACTAGAAACAATAATGAAGAATATTTACCTGAAGTAATTAAGAGTAAAATCAAAAGGATAGCAAATGTTGGGAAGCTTTTCATGGCTAGAAATTAGAATTAGTGTTTTGTTTTGTTTTTCTTTTTTTTTTGGCCCTGTAAAAGGATACAAATTGTGCTAGTATTTAATGGGAATTCTGTTATTTGGAGAGCTAATTTATAGGATGAATTGAATGGATGGACATTAATATTGCGTTGATCATTAATTGGCCTAAGATAACAAGGAGTTGAGTTTTTATTACGTTTTAATATTAATCTCCACAAGAAATTAATATTATGCCAATTAATGGCTTAAATTTCTGGCCAATGATTCTAAATAAAAATAATTAATTGATGAGTTGTAAAGTAACAGATGAAGGACAATTTTAGGAGTTACTTAATTTTCTAGTTTAGGTCATATTTGTTATTTCAGGAGTTATTCAATTTTCTTGTTTAGGTAATAGTCCTTATGTTTAAGTATTAATACTTGTTGTATATTTTCATTATCTATCATTTAAGTTAATTTACCTGATTCTTAAAGAAAGTAATTTATTAGTTTGATTTCGTGTGAATAAAAAATAAAAATAATTGATTTCTCCTCACACCAATTTTAGAGGGAAAATTTCTTTAATTTAATTTAATGTATTAAATAGTGTGTAAAAGAATATAAATAAGGTTTTATAAATCATTATAATGAATTGTAATTTTTTTATTTCATAGCATGCTAATAATGTTAATTATATTGTACTAAATAATATAAAATCAATATTTTTGAGTTTTTGTGATCATGATATTTCTGATTATAATTTATTTTTTCCTTCTAGTTTATACGACCTTTTGCTATAGAACAAAATAATCAAGTTAACTTCACATTTTTTACATTAATGCAAATTAAGTAAAACTCATCAACATACAAAAAAAATTGAATGAGGAAAATGATCTGATTTATATGAATAAAGATAGTAAACAATTTTTTATAAGTATTGATGCAGTAAAATATCAACTTTAGTGAGGTGGGATACTTAGTTGATTTAGTATCGAGGCTGAAGGTGAATGCCCAGTCAATCATTTGAACTTAATATTCAGCACTCAACTTGACCTTATCTTAACTCCAATGAGGCTCTTGAACTGAAACTTCACACTTCACAAAATCACAAGCTAAAATGTCATGAGTTAAGATGTCACGAACTTTTCTAACCTCACTATCCTTGTTGACCTCGGACCCGAATTTGATGAAATCGCCTACAGCAGAGAAATGGGGGGACGTTGGAGATTATCTGACGAACCCACTCCAACGCTCAAGTTAGTATTTTGATAGAGTGAATTTAAGACTCAATTTTTTGTAGCTCAAAATGGCTAACACAAGGTAGTTTTATATAGAAAAGGGAAAGTCAACTAAGTGGCACACAAAAGACTTAAAGAGAATGGAATAAATGTTATTTTTTTGGAAGCTAAGACAGTAGATAAACCTTCAAAAAACCACCTTCAATGAGTGTTTAAGGTTATTTGAAGAAAATTAACGAACAAAACAAAGCCTTCTTCTTATTTTCTAGAGAGAGAAATAATAAGACTTGTGCTTTTAGTGTGAGAGAGTAAATGAAAACTAAAGGAGAAGCCCCTAATTTACCTTGAGATTAGTGCTCTTAAATATCATACTTTTATAAGCATGTGATTAATTGAAAAATGTTGTCCTAATTTTTCCTTATTTTTTCTTTCCACATTTTTGTCATTTGAAACCTTAACTTGGAGTCAAAATTAAAGACATATGGTGAGCTGAGATTGGTCTTTATGACCTTCTCCAAGATTACGTGTCACATGAGATGATTTAATTCGAGTGAGAGATTACATTATCCTTTATGTACACGTAACGAATGCTTATTTGTCTTTATTTATGATCCTCCAAGTACTGACAGCATCTAGTGGGGACCATCTTAAGCTCTTTAGGAGCTGAGCATGAACTATCTCCCTAATTAAGTGGCTGTCTCAAGCAACGTCAGGTGGTCCCCTAGGTGACCTAGAAACATAGGACACCTTCTTATATTTTTTAGAGACCAAATCTCTCAACTTTTGGGATTATTTCAGAATACTCTTTTGGCTCTTTTATGTGAACTATTGATTATAGGACACGTGACATCTTTCATTTGAACACCTTTAAACTACTTGAGGTCGGACCTCGCATCAGCTGCGATTATTTATGAGGTGGATTTCGACATGAATGGATCGTCCTATAGGTATTGATTAAAAGTATTGTAGATTTACATACCGCTACCTATCTAACCTATTTTTATCTCATAATAATAAGTATCTTTTTTTTATTATATAAATGAAGAGACTCATTCAAACTTTTGATATGGTAGCTAGACTCCCCAAATAAATAAATTGGATTTCTTCTCAATTAATTTGGGTACGTATTTCCTCTGTTATGGATTAAATGTTTAAACTAATTTAATATTGAGTTTGATTTAATTCGGTTAGAGAAACTTTTAACTTGTAAATAAATATTTAAAAAAAAAATCTATTTACAATTATGAAATAAATAGATTATTCGAGCTACATTCAAGGATATCATTTTCTTTATTTTAATACAAGTAAAAAACATAAAATTATCAAATAAATAATTTAAAAAAATCTTATGAAACACAAATTTAGTTTTTTTTTTTTACTTAAGTCTAAATAACTTTATTCAAATATTTAAGAGTTGTTTTTTTTAACTTATATCTAAATAATTAAATTTTTGAATGAATTAAATATTTTATTTGTTAATAATATTCTTAATTTATTACTTAATATTTATATATATGACAATAATTTAATATATAAGTTTTAAATTTTTTAGGGCATATATGTTAACATACTAATTTTAATATTTTATTTTTATAAAATAAATAACTTAACATTTATATTAAGATGTTTAAGATAAAAAAAATATATATCAATCACGTTCAGATTTTAGATTTCAGTCATATTCAAATTTTAAACAAAAGAACAGACACTACCTTAATCTATAATCATAGCATAAATTACTTTAACTTATTCAAAGTGAAGGTTTTCATTAAAATGAGATATACAATGAATAATATATTTTAAAAAAAAATTAATAAGGGATATAATATAAAGATTTTTTTTATCTCAAATTTCTTGAGTAGATTAGAGTAAAAAAATAACTTTTCGTTTCAGTAGGTGAATCTCAAATGATCTAAAATTAACAATAGATTATAAGAGAAATATTAATTTCGGCATAAAGTATTTAACCCAAATGAAATAAGTTAAAAGTATAGCCTCTCACCAATTTGCCAAAAAATAAGGAAAAAAAAAAGGCTAAAAATTCATCATGTAAAATGACAGCACTGTTATTGTTTTGTTTTGTTTTGTTTTGTATTTTGAAGATGCAATATGTGCATAATCATGGTAAAAAATATCTTATTTCACAAAATAAAATGAGATGTGCAGTGTGAGTTACAATTCAGCTCTTCACTTGTTTTTCAAACTAAGGAAAAAGAATTGTTAGTTACATTAATATTGTTTAATTTGTTTATTTTTACATTCTCTGACATCTACAACCAAAAGGTTATAGTCATATTATCTTTACCTCTCGACAAACATATACTATATTGTAATATAAGAGAGAAAACAATATAAAAAAGAAATTAATTAACATCACCAATTTATTTATTAATAATGCAATAAATAAATGTGATGAGTTATATTGTTACTAAATATTATATATAACTTATTTTCATAAAAATATAAATATTTAATAATAATATAATACTATTACATTAGTTTGTATAAGTAGTTATATAACTCTTAATTTATTATTGTCTATGCAACACAATCAACTCGACAATAACAATTATCATCTGGAAAGCATCGTCCAGAAGATCGTGCTCCATATCTCCCGATACAACTACCGTTGCATGCGTCAGGTTTGCAACCACCTTCAGTGCCGAGTACTTCACATATTTGTTGTTGACCGTTTGCCATCATCATCTCATCTTCTACATTTAAAAACACATTGAAGTATTTACATTATTTTTATATAATATATAATTATGGAACCCCGGATAATTTTTAAATAAAAATATTATCTATTATAACAATAAATATTAATAAAGAAAAATTGATATAGTACTAGAAACAATAATTAATGACGATATATTTACCTGAAGTGATGAAGAGTAAAATCAAAAGGATGGCAAATGTTGGGAAGCTTTTCATGGCTAGAAATTAGAATCTTTTGTTTTGTTTTTCTTTGCCTTGTAAAGGATACAACTTATTGTGTAATATTTAATGGGAATTCTGTTATTTGGAGTCCTAATTTATAGGAAGAATTGGATGGATATGGACATTAATATTTCTTTAATTGATTAATTGGCCTAATATAACAGGGAGTTGAGTTGTTATTACGTTTTAATATTAACTGAAGCTCTTTATTGATTTTAAATGTTCTTTATTTTAGGTTTTCCCACAAATTGTGGGGTCTTTCTTAGAGATATTTGGGTCGTCGTTTCGGATACTAGGTGTCCTACAACTGTTTGATATCTTTCCAATTAAATTTCAATAGATCCTTGATTGTAAATACCAATAGGTATCTAGTTTAAATACTAGTAGACTTGTAATATGTAATATTTCAAAAAGAAAATGTTGTTTATCTTTAATATGTTTTGTCACTATAAATATTACAATGATGACTTAAACAAATTTCTAATCATTGATTTAGGATAAAAACAATTGATGATGAGTTATCAAGTAACTGATGAAAGATAATTTTAGGAGCTATAGATTTAGAATTTCTTATGTTTTTAGGCTGTATTTGTTATTTAGGAGTTATTTCATTTTCTTATTTAAGTATTATTTGTTATTGTTTAGGTGGTATTCGTTATTTTAATTTATTACCATGTTCATTAATTTTCTTGATTCAACATGATTAAAAATAATAATCCACCATAAAAAAACTTGTAATCTTAATAATTCTTTTAAATTCTTTGAATCAATAAATTCTTTTCCCAAAAATAAAAACTAGTACTTTAAAATTTGTTTCCACATAATATCTTGAAAGGCAATAAATAAAATTATTTAAACAAGTATTAGAAATTGTATTTCTTGTTATTTTATAGTATGTTAATGGTGGTTTTATCGCACTAAAATAATATAGAAAGATAGTATGTATGTTTATGGCACTGTTTGATTTTCTTTTTTATTTTATTGTACAACCTTTCGATATATTTACATATACTACAAAATCTATTCTCACATTAAAGGGCCATTGGTAGGGTATGAAAATTAAGGGAGTGTGTTCTTCTACCGTGGAGCCTTTGGTTGGATGAAAATAAGTTTCCAACTTAACTATAAATAAATGCCGGTATTTAGGAAAGAAAAAAATATTATATATATCTACCATTAATTTTGTATGATAGTTAGTATTGTGTATTATGAATATGTAGGCAAGAATTTGCTAATTATGAATATGTAGGCAAGAATTTGCTAAATTGCAAAAAATTTAATATCTCTTTATGTGACTATTTTATCTCATAGATAGAAAATGGTCGATACTTAGTATTTGGATTAATTCTCTTTTTTTTTCCTTAATACTTGAAAAAATACTCGATATTCTTATAAATTTTAAAATCTTTTCAAATTTTATCTTTAGTATTTTTAACTTGAACCGACGTGAATCATTAATTTATTTGTGTAATGATTATTTTCTTTGAGAGATAGGAAAATGCTTGATGCCTAATGTTTGACTTAATTGTTTACTTTCTCTCTAATATTTGAAAAATATCTTATACCCCTTAAATTATAAATCTTTTCGATTTTATCTTTAATATTTTGAACGTGAATTGGATTGAATCATTGGTTGGTCTGTCAATTTATTTGAACCTCTTTCTTTTAAAATTAAAAAGTAAATTAGAGTTTTACGAGGTTTGAACATTAGATTTGAGTTGAAAAGAACAGGTTCCTTATCACTATACAAACTATAATTTTATTAAGATTAGAAAATTATAATTTAAAATAGATTTATTATTGTTAGTGATAACTATAAAACAAGAACAAACATAAATTAAAATTATTTCTAAATTATTGTTAAAGAAAATAAAACTTTGTCATTATTAAAAATATTATTTTTATCACTATAACATTAGTAATTCTAATATTAATATTATTATTAATAATTAGTATTAAATTTAAATTATAAAATTATTAATATGCTTATTTAATATTATTAACATTAATTTAAAATTTTATTTTTACGATTAATTTAAAAATTACATTAATAATATATTTAACTTTTAGTAATATACATGCTAGTGATTCATCAGATAAAATCTTTTAAGATAGTAGGAAAAATTATGTTCAAACCCTATTTATTATGTATTAATTTATGGTTATTTTATTGTAATAATTTAAAAAAAAATTTCTAACAATATTAGATTACGATATATAAAAAAAAGTAAATACATTCACAGATTAAATAAGTTGTATAGTAGTAAGTATGTTAAATTTATTATTACCACATATATTATATAAACTTTTTATTATTGTCATGGATCTTATATAATCTTTTTTTCCTATAAATTTTTATATATTTTGATAAAACTATAATATATATGATAATAAAATAATATTGACACATCAAACTTTATTTTTATTTAAGGAGAACAATTAACGTGAACAATCAATGCGACAGTTACAAGTATCATCAGGAAAACATCGTCCGGAAGATTTTGTTCCATATTTTATAACACAACTGTTATTGCATTCTTCTGGTTTGCAGTTACCTTCAAAAAGAAGTACTTCACATATTCTTTCTTGACCATTTGCCTTCATCACCACATATTCTGAATTCAAAAACACATTAATTATTTGTATTATTTTATTATAATTAATATGTTATTTTATTACAATTGTCGTAAATCCACTAATTTGCAATAAAAATATTATTATTTTAATTATAAAATATTGATTAAAAAAAATCATGTAGTACTAGCAACAATAATGATGAATCTTTACCTGAAACGGTGAAGAGTAACATCAAAAGGATGGCAAAAGTCGGGAAGCTTTTCATGGTTAGAAATTAGAATTTTTTTATTCCCTTTTCCTTATAAAGGATGCAAAATATATAGTTTCCAATGGAAATTCTGAAGAATTTCTTAATAAAAAGAAAATTTATTGTTCACTGATACTTGATAAAGTTTTATAACTCTCTATTTATAGGAAAAATTCGAAAATTAGAAAAATAAGAATTCAAAATGAAAAAATTATGGGATATAGTTTCCATAAAATATTTGGCTCGTTATGGTATGTTATAGGATTCTGATTTCTTGCCATGTGAATCAATCATTGAAATCATAGAAAAGTTTGTAATTTATGTCCTTTATAGAAAAAAATTCAAAAACTAAAAAGGAAATACTTTAAAATGAGATATTCGTGATATATATTTTCCATAAATAATTTATTGATAATGCAAATTATCATTCTGTTTTCTTACCATATGAATCAACCAATGATCATAGGAAAGATTATTTTTAATAACTTGATTCATATATCATTCTCCCTCAAGCATGACAAGATAATTTTTGTATTCTCATAACTTGCCTTGAAGTACTGTAAAAAGAAGAAAACACTCCTATCTTTTCTTAATTAAGGAAATTTCTTAATTAAGGCAGTTTTGTATGTTGTCATTTTTTATTTTTTTTTTGGATAAAAGACCAAATTGTCAAATTTTTAAATATTATTTTTCAACTAAATACTCTTAAATTTAGTGAAATGAGAATGTTATATAATATATATTGGAAGATAAAGTTTTTACTAAAACTTTTCTGAGTACCCTAACATAACATCATGTTATTTTGTCTTTATATTAACTAAAGCCCTTTATTTTAAAATGTTCTTTTGATCTTTAATCGACATTCCCACAAGAAATTTCTAATCATTGAATTTAGATCACTTATATAAAGTAACTAACGACGGACAGTTTGAACATTTGTCTAACTTGTCATATCTAGCTTCCGTACATACTTAATTTTAAGTAAGTAATTAATTTTATGTTATTACATATTTGTATTAGATTAAGAGTTGTATTACTAGTGAGTTTGTAATTGTGTTAGTGATTACAGATTTACAGTTATATTTAGAAAATGACTCACGTGTAAGGTAATATTCGTTTTACAGTTGTTATTTTGTATGCAAATTAATCAATAAAAGAAGAAAATTACGAGAGCATTTTATAATTAAAGTATGCCTGTTTCGTATATAGAAAATGATTCTGTCAAATTAACCTTTTTTTTTTCCCCTCAAATTCTTGTCTTTCACAAATATTTTACAATTATTCATATATCAACGTTTTTATCTAATTTATATCATATCTAACTTATCTCAAGCTCGTTGGTTAATTAATATGTTTATCTAACTTAATTGTCCCTAGTCCAGAATTTCAATAGGTTTGTTTTTTTAACTTGTCTCTAGGTTGTTCGTTAATTAGTATTTTTATCTGACTTGTCTCTAATCTAGAGTATCAATAGGATTGTTTATTATAGTATTTTATTTCCTAACTTGAAAAACATTCAACTTTGTGAATATTATCAAGACTCAATTAACTTTAAAATGAGTATTTATGGTTAATTAACTACTTTAATTTTAAAGTTAAGTAAAAGTATAACAGTATTATTATGTGTTTTACTTAAAAATTAAGTAGAAGTACAATAGTTTTCATGCATCTATATATACATATGTGTATATTTGTGTGAAAAATATATAATTAATAATTTGATTGTTTATTATAATTATTAATATAAGGGAGAGCAATAGAAAGACAAAGAAAATCACAAAATTATTAGTCAAATTATTAATTGTATTGCATTCAGAAGATTCTGCTCCATATTTATTGACACAAATTTAAAAACACATTAATTTTTTACTTTGTTTTTTTACTACAAATATTTACTTGAAACAATTCTAATGAATATTTGCCTGAAGTATAGTGATGAAGAGTAAAATATAATAATAAAAAAGCAAAAGCTGTTAAGCTTTTCATAGTTATAAACTATAAATTCTTTTTGGGGAATTAATTTATAGGAAAAATTGGATGGATGAACTTGAAATAGCTATTTATTTTAAGAATTTAAATCAAACTCGAGTATGAACACTGTATCGCTATGCCCCGCTCTTTGGTTTTAAATAAGAAACTTCCTTTTTTGAAAAAAAAAATTAAAATAAGGACTAAAGTGTAGTATATGGTTCTATATTTATTTTAATTATAATATTCGTTAATTGATTAATATAATTTATCGAAGTTTCTTACATTATCCTCTAGTATCTAAAACCAAAAGATAATATTCATTTCTTCAACTCAACAGTAGTACACATTATTGGATTAAACTCAAATATTTTTTTATATATTATATTATGAGAGAGAGAAACAAATATACATCACTAACTAGTTCATTAGTTTATATATTTTATTAAGGATATAAATTCTTATGCAATTTATTTTATATAAATTGATGTGAAAGGTTATATCATTGTCTCATATTCTATTTACTTATTTCTTTTTCCTTTATGAATCGATGTAACAAGTTATGCTGACATCAAATATATTTATATAATTTATTTTTATTAAAATATAAAATATGTAATTATAATATAATATTACTATATTAGTTTGTATAAGTAGTTATACAACTCTTAATTTATTATTTTTTATGCAACACAATCAACTCGACAATAATAACAATTATCATCCGCAAAGCATCATCCAGAAGATCGTGTTCCAGTTCCCCGATACAACTACTGTTGCATGCTGTTGGTCTGCAACCATCTTCACATATTTGTTATTGACTATTTTGTCATCATCACCTGATCTTCTTCATTCTAAAACACAGTTAAGTATTTGCATTGTTTTTACTATATAAAGTTAGTAAACCCAAATAACTTCTAATAAAAATATTATATATTTTAACTATAAATATTGATAAAAGAAATGATGTAGTACTAGAAACAAAAATTAATGACGAATATTTACTAATTTATTTCCACTTCTTCTAGCACGATGTATCAGTAACATCAATTAAATATTAAGGAGGAATATCTCATTTAGTTAAAAAAAAAAAATTGAAGTTATGGACAAATATAAATTGTTAGCTAGATCGAAAAATATTTTACATATTAAATATTATCAAGACTCAATTAACTTCAAAATTAGTAGTTATCATTAACTACTTCAACGTCAAAATTAAATAAAAAGGAAAATATTTGTATATACATACGTGGTGATTGAAAAGAAAGCATATATTGTTGATTAAAGTGAGTCATTCTTGATCTCTAGACTGAAAGGGAACTGCTTTCATGGGTATATGGTCCACCACCACGGCAAAGGCATATCAAATAACATGAAGGTCGTTGCTTTTACAGAGAAAGAAACAAAGAGAGTTCATGCTCTTCACGCATCTATATATACATACATATATCTATATCTAGGTTCATAAATCTATCACCATCTAAAGGAAAAAAATGCCATTTGATTGAAGTTCATCCTTATCAAATTAAATTCTTTCACAACTCTTCAAATTAATTAAAGGATTTTCAAGCTCTCTCTCTCTCTCTCTATATTCTTTCAAAGAAAAAAAAACTCTCTTTATATTGTTTTGTATTAAAAATTAAAATTTCATCTCAAAATTTTATAAATAAAAAAATATTAATCACACAACACAAGTATTTATATGAAAAAGTTTATATTAGAGAAAACTGTTAAGATCAACAAGAGAAAAAAGTTACATTTATAGAACAATAAAAACATTTATAAAAATACATAGGACACCTTACTTCTTAATTTTGGAGTAGAAGTCCTTACTGAAAAAGGAGTAATTTATTGAATGTAATATCAAAATTTTATTATAAATGTCAGTATTGAATGTATATAAGATAATTATAAAATAGAAACAGTATCATGAGATGAGTGTTAATCAAGGCAGCTGAGATAGGTTTGACATATAATATATATATATTGAATTTAATTAATATATGGTTGTACACTCATGTTTTAAGAGCAGGAATTCCTTGGAATATTTAATCAAAGATTTAAATATTGATGGATCAAATGCATGGTATGAGAAACTTCTACTCACCTCCTATTTAATTTCCAGGATTTTGTCAATTTCTTTATTAATTTCAGCTTATTCAACACTTCTCTGCCATCAAAAACTTTATTTTTTTTTTTTATAATATTCGGTCTTTACCCAAAACGCGGGCAAGGATAAAGTGCTAAAGTTGTATTATACATTTTTAAATTTGTCATAATTTTTTATGGAATTTCCTACCGTTTCTTATATTATAATTTTTAACTTTTTAATTGTAATTTTTAATTATAATTCTCATTAATTTATGGGTTAATATTTAAAAAAAAATGGAACCTAAAATTAAGAATTACCAACAAAAGAAAGTTGACAAAATCATACATAAAACTTTATATAATACATGTTGATAGGAGACTTTTAGAAAAATATATATGAAAAGCAAAAATATGTCAAATTCCATTAAATAAATATGAACTTGTCCAAAGTATTTGGAAAAATCAAAGAATAATTAATGTCTAATTTAATATCACTCAAAGATTTCTTGACTAAATATAATTTTAGTTAGCCATCAGGATGAGTTTGTTCGATTCTTATTAGAAAATTCCGCATATTGTGAGTTTTTTTTAAATATTTGGATAGAAAATTCTTCTCTAATTAAGGTAGTCTATCTGAATATGGACATATTATAACCATAGATTATATTCGCAGTTAAATTTTAATAAATCCTTAATTATATACTAATAAATTTCTAATTAAATACTAGTAGATTTATAAAATTAAAAAAATATAATTCCAATTTTGCTATGTTAAATTCTCTAAGAGAACGCTCTGAACCAAATTTTTATCACTCAATAAACTAAAAAATCACAACAATAAAATTAGGTGTTTTCCTTTACTCTGAAACAAAAATATATTTATTCACTCTATTTTCATTATTTTCTATCTTAAAAAAAATCACTTTTATGATGTAAAACAAGTTTTAAAAAACAAACCAGATGCACTCTTATGTTTTATAACTCATGGGTCTCAGTAAAATTTTATTTTCTTTAATATCTTTACATCTGTCTTTAAAACACAGTTCATTTTAAAGTGTATATAAAAACCAAAATCCCAGATTCCAATTCATGAACATAAAGTTGTCCAAAGTATTGGGAAAATTCAGACAATTAGCTAATTTATTATTATTATTATTATTATTATTATTATTATTATTATTATTGTTTAAAGATTTCTTAAATTAATTCATTTTATAAGCAACCATATATGATATATTTAATGTGTGAACCATGGAAATGGACATGGAAATATATTCTGCCAAAAATAAATAAATAAAATTTAGAAATAGAAAAGTCAAATTCTTTTTTAACAGAATTTTTCTTTCGCTATTTGGAGTTTACAAATTTTTATTCGGTGATGGAGAGTTGCTATCATGACCAGTCAACTTCTATATGTTTATTAGCATCATAGCGTGGGGTAAACTCACTTTTTCAAATTCTGAAAATTTTGTTTCCAATAGGAAATTGTATTGTTACCTGTATTCATTTATGAGAATGAAGAATTTAATTTACAGTTCAGCAGCTATATTGGTGGAGCCAAATACTAATTGATTTTGATGTCTTTTCCAGTCAATATTAGTTAACCGACTAAATGCCTTTTTGATTGGAAAATCAGAATTTTGACATGTGCTTCAAAGCTTTCTTTCTTAAGTTAGCTGTTCTGACTCGTCCACGTGTACACTTTCATAAGTCCAATATGATGGACATATAAATATTAATATTTTTTAATGACCGACGATTTGTATTTTTGTTAAAATTTGAATATTAAATTTCATGTAAGATTACAAAAAAAGATATTAAAAATTATAAAATTTTCCATTCTAATTCATTATTTATACAATTTTAAGAAGAGTGAAATAATTATACATGAAGATTTGTTTTTTTTTTAATATTCACATAATTTTATCCGCTTCGTCTGTTTAATTTATAAATATTTTTAACACTAATTTTAAGATAAAAAACTTTTATTCAAGTATCCGCATTCAAATTAGTCAAAATTTTATAAAAAATGTTAAATTTGTGTATTTAATTTAGATGAAATTTATTTCGAGAGATTCTATCTCGATAAATATGTAGAGAAAGAGAGACATAAATTATTATGTTGTTAAAGTTAAATAGATGAATAGCGGTCTCCAAAATAAATTGATTATAGAAGCCTAAATCCTAAAACCAACGGTTGGAGAGCAAGCTCACATGGTCACAAACAGATGATGTGAACACCTGCTACAAGCACTCACATCGCAAACAAAATGAGTTGGTGACAGAAGGAAAATGAGCTTAATTAGTTCCAAATCAAATTACAGAATTTCCACGAGTTGCTTCTTATCCCATTGAAAGATTACAAAATATTTAATTGTTATTTCTAACATCAAACCCCAATTTCTTGTCATGCTTCAATGATTTCAAAGAAAGTGGGGTCTTTTTATATTCTACATCATCAATTGGGCACATAGGTTAAAGAAATTTTGTTTCCTAGACTTAGCGCAATTGATTCAATAGTAGATGCTAGCTAGGCACTGAAAATCAAATTAATGAACTATACATTGAAATGACTTGACCTATGTTCGAAGTGCAAATGATTAAAGTTTTGAACTCCATCCCTTACCACTGAAAAAGGAGAACTTAATAAAACTATAATATATCACTTAAAAGGGTAGAGGAATTACAATTTTAATTTCCTATTAGTTAAAGCAATAAGATTAATTACATTCTTGTATCAATGATATGGAATAGTATTTAACAACATAATATATGACATTTATGATATTAAACAGAAATTTATTTTATAGAATAAATGTTGTCATGATGTAACAGAAATTGTACTGCAATTATAAAAATTATAGTTCATGTGGGTAATTACTGGAACATGCTAAATTAAACTTGTAAATTTTACATGTCTTTTGATTGGTAAAAAAGAAATAATCGTAAAGGGAACACGTATTTGGTTTTTGAAATTAGAATAAAACCAAACAATTTCTCAAATTTCAAACCATGAGTAGATAATTAACAGTTGCTTAATTATGGCTTAAGGACTCTATTTTAGTAATCTAATTTTACTAAACCGGTTGAACCTCTCGAGTATTATTTGAAAAACAGAACTCTAACTAGGTTCCCTTTTCTAGTGATGAATTCTTGAATTGCCAAAGTTCATCTATGTTCCACATGCTATCTGCTAAATCATATTCAACCCAGCTGTTATCTTCCATTTGAAAACCACGAACTGGGTTGCCGAAATATTCTCCGGCGGCCGCCGCAGCCGGCATATTTTCCGGCTGGGGGATGGTTTCCATGTCACAGCAAGTGTTGTCAAATTGACAAAAATCCTTTGCGAAAGTGTTGTAGTCAGCACTGCTATTAGTGACATGAAAAGGACTTGTTGGGTAGTCTGAAAATTGAGATATTTGCGAGATATTCATTGATTCTGAGGAAGAAATGCAGGAAGTGGCGCCGTGCTCTGAGTCTGATGAATTCAATTCGTGATGATCAAATCTTTGTATATTTCCAGCACTCACGATATCAATCGGTTCCTGCTGGCTTGAAACTTGGGGCAGAGCAGATATTGCTGAATATTGCTGCAAACTTTGACCAGAAACTAGTGCTGAATTTTGAGATAACATGGACAAAGAAGATGATCCGTCCATTTTCTGAAGCAGCCTTGGCATCCAGAAACATCGAATAACATCCTGAAACGCTGTGCTGTTTGCATCAATCTTCAGATGCCGAGCTTGTTTCTGGACTCGAGTTCTCCAGTAATTCTTGATTTCATTGTCTGTCCTTCCTGGTAAATGTTGAGCAATCTTCGACCACCTGATTGAAATTAAGCAAAGGATTTTAAGTTTAATTATCTTATAATTATTAACATCTATATTTATTGCAATAATTAAACGTCATGCATCATGTCATTACCGTTATGTCTCAATCCAAAATTCCAAATAAATAAGAAAGTAGCTATCTACTTTATGTCAAGTTATTGATTGAACTCAACATATTATCAAGAACAGTAATGATCAATCAGATGCAATTTGAATGATTAATTATAAATTAACATTAATTTACCTGTTACCCCACTTAGAATGGAGTTCAAGAATTGATATCTGTTCTTGAGGAGTAAGGTTTCCTCTCTTCACATCTGGTTTCAGATAATTCAGCCATCTCAATCTGCAACTCTTCCCAGTTCTCTTCAACCCTGTAACATTAATTAAATAACCAAAAATAATTAATAATCACAAGCAAAGATTACTGTCAACTGATAAAAATGAACAACAATTGATGATGATATAGCAGCATACCTGAACGCTTTGCAAGCAGATTCCATCGGCCCTCTCCATGGCGAGCTATGTAATGAATAAGAAGAGTGTCTTCCTCCAGGGTCCACGGACCTCTTCTAAGCTCAGAATCATTTTCAGAAGAAGTACTAGTGCTTGCACTCTTACTAAAAGAAGACATAATTTCTCTCATTAATTAAAAGAGACTCTCAAAACCCAAATAAATAAGATAAGTTTGGAATCTTTTGAGCTAAGTCACAGGCAACTAGCAAAATATATGTGATGTATATATATATATCTCAAAGGTTAAAAGGGTTCACCTAATTCGCTGTACTAAAAAGCAACTTTTCAAAGAAGTAGCTTATGGAATAGAAGAGACAACAAATGGAGTTTCCATTGAACTTCCATCCATAGGTCCAAAGACTTCAATCATGAAATTAAAATAGGAAAAAAATAATTAGAAGTTTTCTAGATGGGTCAATTTTAATTAATCTGTTTGCTGACAAATTAAAAATAAAATAAATTGTTAAACATAGATTTATAGTCTATCATCATATTATAACCCCAGAAGTAGAAAATGGAAACACTCCTACGATGATGGCTATAGCTATCTTGAATCGATTCTTTTTCAAAGAAATGGACATCGGACCAATTATTCAAACTCTTTCAAGCCATCATAAAATTAGGAAAAAAAAAATCCACTCAAAAAAATAATAATAATAAAGACGTAGTTTGTGAAAAATTTTGATTGAGATATTGAAATAGTTGGTAGGTCCCAATTTAATTGACTGTTCTTGTGCATGTATAGTGCTTAAAATGTGATGTTAAGCAATGGCTAATTTCTTTTTTTTTTCACAGATATATTCTGAGAAACTTAAACATGCACGTTTTCCATTGAGGTGAGAATCTCTTCATTTCGGAAGGATGAGCGTAATTGATAGATCTCCAAATTCTTTTAGTTTCTAATAGGTTGAAGTTCTATGCACCTTATACTCACTCCTTTTTCTTTTCTTTTTTTTAAATGAATATTTTTATCATTCTTAAATAAGATTAACTATCTTAAACTACAAATAAAGATTAATTTAAACTATTTTTCTGATAAAGTTAGTGTGAAGGGATTGATACCTAGACCTCCGGAGTCATTGTAAAATTAAACTTAATTATTCTCATGAGGTTATTCAAAGTTAATTGGTGCATTTATTCTTGATTACCTATTTTTAGTTTTCAAAAGATCTATGGAATAATACAGGCAATAAAGTTGTCGTAGTTCAATGAATTTAATAAAATATTTTTCTATACTTTTGTATACTCCTTTATTCATTAATAAAATAACACATACTAATTTGATTAGAAAAGGCAAAAGACCTTTTTTCTTAAGCTCTTAAACTGATATATTAATAATAATATAAATCTAGTTCATAAGGAAAAAAAAAAAAATGGGGACTTTCCCATAAGTCTTCATTTAATTTTGTTAAATTACAAACTTGTAAATAATTGATAATAATCATAAAATTCTTGAAAAAGAAAGTCTTGGAATTATTTTGGATAAAGAAATTACAGATTTATCATAGTTAAATCCAAAGGTTAGTTTAGAAAAATAAGCATTAAATTTAAGTTTTTTTTTCCAAGTTTTGTCTTTATAACGAAATAAAAAAAATGAAACGTGATTGACTGACCAAAATATTTTCTGATAAATATATAAAAAATGAAAACGTGGTTCTCAATGACAATCACTCGTTGAGTAAGGCGGCATTTTGAGCTTTTGCTACGAGTCTCAAAGGGTGACCCCTTTTAATATGCAGTGTCAGTTTCAATCTGCTGTACATCATCTGCAGAGAAGAAGAAGAAGAAAGAAGAAATTAGAAGAAATAAATAATAAATATTTAATTAAAAAATATATATGACTAAATTTCCTATGTGGTTCCTGTTCTTCCATGCCTGATCTGATCACTTGTGTTCGAGAAAATGACAGAAAACGAAAAGTCAGATTAAACTCTATCACTCACTGCAGCTATATTTGACTCAGAAATAAATGTTCACTGTTTCTTTTTCAAATTTCAATGGCTATGAATTTAATTAAGTACCACTGTTTCATTGAGATTGGAGAACTTTATTCAAATTCGGTTTTGTTAGAGTAGCCCAAATTATTGAATAGTGAAGATTAAGCTCGGTCCATCCCCATATGGATGGCTATATATCTTTAGAATATTATTAGTTGAACATAATTAATGCATTTTGCCTTTGATTGATTTGTTTAATTCTCTTTTTTAATGAAGTTTGAATATGACAATTTCAATCATATTTAGATATTGTGAATTATTTGTTATCTAATTTCTTGTTATTAAATAATTTTATCTGAAATAAAAAAATGAGTTTTTTTTTCTATTGTCAATGGTTGAGTTGGGTTTAATTGCTTTAATTTTAATTTTAAATTTAAATATTATATTTCTATATAATTTATGTATTTTTTATCTGTATATAAGGGTGGTAATTTTCGACATGAGACAAATATGACACAGATTTGTGAGTTTAGGTTAACTTAAGATGATATAATTAATAAATAGGTAACAAAAATATGACATAATCAATATTCGATCAAGTTAAAATTTAGAAGTTTTGACATGTGAACTTATTTATGATACAATTAATTATTCTACTAATAATTTTATTTTAACTTATTTATGATTTAATAGATTTATTTATTTTTCACATTAAAAGTGTTCAATTATATTTTTTTATATTTTAAAATCTTTTAATTATATTTAGAATAAATTTTATTCGTATTTGAATCAGTATTGTAAATATTTTAAAAAATATATAGAAGAGTTAAGCATACAACACAATTATAACCCATTCAATAATTGATAGGATTAAAATTTTAATTGTTGACATAACTATTAAATGGATCAGTAATTAGTTTAAAATATATTATATTTTTATTTGACATATATGACAAATCAACCCTAATCATCACCCCTAACCGTGTATGAACTACAAGTTTATCGACATCATATAGAGTTTATATGTTAATAAAATGTGCTTCCAAATATTTCAATTTGTAAGGCAAACAAGTATTAAAATTAGACTACAAAAAAGATAAGCTTGTAGACTTATTTAGAATTTAAAAAATTTAATAGTTCTATTATTTACACTTATTTAAATTAACATTTGAATAATTGATACATATATTTAGACTTTAATGGAAAAAGAGTAGCCTACATTGGTGAATTAATCTGATCATGTAAATTATTATTGGCAATCTTTATAAGGCCAAAAATGTGTAGAAATATTAGGTTATATATATATATATATATATATATATATATATATATATATATATATATATATTTTAAAAAAATAACTTAGCACTTAAGTTAGATATTGAAAAAAATATATCATTCAATATTTTTTTAATTTTAGTATTTTTTTATTGGTCAAAAGATACTTTTTAATGTAAAAGCTCTTTTTAATTTTATTTCATTAATTGATTAGTAACATAAAAAAAGTTCATTAAAAATTGAAAAAAAAATCTATTTTATATATTTTTAACATATAACTTTTTGAACTAAAACTTTTATACTTTATCTCACATATCTTTATTTTATTTTTTTACTTTATATTTTTCTTATAACATAATTATTTTGTTTATTAAATATTACACAATTTCAAATAAAGTCATGTAATTGGTAACAAAAGAATCAAACATTAAAGTTAGAAAACATGAACTCAAACTTTGAAATAGATGAAATAAAAATTCTAAGAGCATATATATATATATATATATATATAAATAGATATAATACGCAGTAGTCTATCCCTTTCTACACGCTCCCTTTATTTTCGCATCTAAAATTTGAAAGAGTCGGCAAAAATAGGACCAGAATGGATTAAGCTTAAGACAACAAATTAAGTGATTGGACAGAAATTAAAGACTGTCCCGATCAATAAGACCAAATATGTGTAGCTGCTTATGACTTTATCGAAATGATCAAAAGGGTAGTTGTTTTGTTGTTACAGCAGCCTAGCTAGCTCTGAAAATTCATTCAAATCACACATCATTGCAGTGTTACAGCTACATGAGTTTAACAACATTTGCTCCTCATTCATAGTATACATACATGCACGCTGCTTACAGCTTACTCCTCTATTTAATTATTGTGATTACGACCATTTGTGATTGCGATGTTACATAACCAAAACAAACACACACTTGTAAGAAATGGATTAAACCGAATCAACGCCACCAACACGTACGCATGGTGTTGTGGCGGAGGTCGTGGTCGTGGTCATGGTCAAAACTACTGAATTACTAATTAGAAATGATGATAGCAATGAGAAAGATAACAATAACGAAGACGACTATCTGGTGTTTTGAGATTAAAATATGGTGATGATGAAGCGTGATTGCCGGCGGCAGCCCGCTGAACTCTGATAAGATGTATACATATATATCTATAAATTATCAGGCGCAATCTATGGATAGAACAGTGAATTTCTGTTGTTAAGACATGATTCTGGGCTGGAGTAGTTTAATTCTCTGTCGTAATTTGCAGCATTTGAGTAGTATTTATTAATTTTTGTCTTTGCACGTGCTAGGCTGCTACCCACTTCCATTAATTGCAGAGTGTTGAAAATGTGAACCAATCTTTATTCATTTATTACTCGATGAGACTGCAGTAATTTTTAATTATTAGATCGGTAGGAAGAGAGGTAATGGGATAGTTATGAGCTATGCGTAATATTATATTATTCTTTGTGTGAAAAGTCTAAGGGAGTATTTTTCATTTTGCAATTTGCACAATCTCACAAATATTCACACATTATTGATAGAATTCAATAAGCAATTTTGCAATATGTGACAATAATGCTCGGTGATAATTCTTCTTTGGAAAAAAAGGTAGAATAAATTTTGACCACATACCATGAATATATATTAAACAAATTTCCCAGATCCGCAAAACTCGGATTAAAAAAAATCTACATTCAAACAGATCTGTACTAACAAATTTCTGTCACTCAATTATTCAATTTAATGATCTGTAATCTTTTATAAAATTTAATAATATTCAATTAAAAAATATATATATATTAAGGTAAAGAATAAAATATTAAATTTAAAATATTATAGTATAACATAAGGAGCTAGCATCTTAATTATAGGGAGTTAAACAATAAATAATGAAAATCGGCAAGTGGCAACATAAAACACTTATTCTATACTAAAACAATTCTTAATTAGTATTTAAATTTTTCGTCCAGTTTTAAACTTCTATGATGGCGTCATATCGTAACATTTCCTATATCGAATATACTTTGTCTTTATTAAATATTTAAATGTATATTTTTAAAAGTGTAAAATCATTTTTACATACCTTTTATTTGCATTACTCGAATTCATTAACGAAGAATAACTCAAAAGAAGATAACTCTCATACAAAGTTTATAAATTTTTTGTTATTTATTCTAATTAAACTTAAATAACAACCGATCAAACAAGAAAATAATAAATTAAATCTTAACTAAACAAAAAAATAAAAAAAAAACTGTCTAATTAGTCTTTCCTTTTTTACATTTGTTCTCCTGTCTTTCGAAAAAAAAAAAAAAAGCTCTGTCCTCCATTAAATCAGTCTTAGTAATGTCTATCATTGTGTTGGGATAAATTTGTCACGAATTAAAAACAAATTTTGCCTAAATTCGTTTCAAAATTTTAGAATAGTGTCATATTATAACATTCTCTATTCTCAAATATGTTTCATTCAAATTAGATACTGATTTTTAAATGTGTAAAATCGATATTACTCGAATTCATAAATAAAGAATAACTCAAAAAAATTATAATATTTTTTTGTTATATATTATAATTAAACTGGAATAACAACTCAAACGAGAAAACAATAAATTAAATTCTACTTAAATAAAAAAATATTAAATAAAATTCTCTAGTCAGTCTTTCTTACATTGGTTCTCCTCTCTTTTAAAAAAAAAATAAAATCTCGTCCTCCAATAAATCAGAGACTCGAGAATGTCTACGGACTATGATATTCTGATATATCTTGAAAATTAAAGTCTTGGCAATATCATAATTGCGTGGAAGATCAATGACCATAAGCATCGTCATTGATTTGCTCTAGAATTTGTAATGACCACGTATTCTTCTACTTTGACTTGAGAGTTGAAATTGGTACATTCACCTACAATAAATCTAAAATATAATTGTATAAAAGATTAGGGACAAGAAGTAAAATTCTCCTAATCTCCCCTCTTGCTTGCGTATGTCATACGACAGTATAGTCAGGATCAAGTCAAGCAACTGTTGCTTCGTGGTACTGGACGAAATTCGGAGCAGATCAAGGGCTCGTCTTCGCCCTGATTTGGGCCTGGACTCACACACCAACCCATGTTTGATTCCTTGGGCCTTCCAAGTATTCGGCCTCTACTTATTCTCAAGCCCAATTCATATTGGACTTTGTACTCCAGGACGCTTTGATTATTGTCTGCTCTCTCTGTCTGGATAGGCAATTTTGCTTTTGCAAATCACACAAAAAGAACTTGTAGTGTTTCAGAGGGCATAATCCATATATATTCTAATAATTTATTGGAACTATTCATTTGAGGTTTTGTTATCCATCCTCACCTTATCAATCTTAGGCTGATGCTATTTACGATTATGAGAGAATTAGATTTTCATTGTTATAAAGACAGTAATTTGTTCTTATATTATTGAGTTTATTGAAAGAGAAAAGTAAACCAAAGTTATTAGTTTAAACCTTAGATTAAAAGAGTAATTTTTTTTTTATCATAGCATTTACCAACTGATCCAAACTAATGGAGTTCGTTTGAAACTTTTCATATTCAAATATGAAAGTTCCCATGTAATAAATTCGAGTTTTACAGAAGAAGATTCATCACTCACTATATCAGTTAAAAGAACTACTATAATTGATGGAGGGCGTTTGAAAAGTGCCAAAAATACAGACTTGAGAGCTTAAAATTTGATGAAGTTCATTTTCAGTAAAGGCACTATTTGAAATGATAATATTAGTACACTAATTTCTTCCATGTTCTTCGGCAGATGTTTACTGATTTGATCGATTTGATATTATAATGAATTATTTGTATCCTAATTCTGATATTTATGTACCTAGACTTTTTTTTTTTTAATAAAATGGAAGAATTGAGTAGATGCTGTTTCCTAAAGTATCTATTCTTAAGAGTTTCTTTTTAAAAAAATATTTAAGAATTCATACCATAGATCTCATCCAAGCAGGATTTCTTCTAAAATATTTGAAGTATAGTAGATTTTACAATAGACATGGTTAGAGTAGGATTTTGATAGATTTTCAAACTCCCCTCATACCAAAAATGGAAAGTAATTTATATTTTTTTAATAATAATTATATACATATATATGAAATTTTTTCATTTAACTTGTTTGTTGTTGGTGCGTATTTGCCACTTGGTGATAATATTTGATTAGTAAACAGCACATGTGAAAAAGGATTCCCGAATTGAGTTTTGGAAATTCATAGTCAAGTCAATATCATTGAAAATTATACTTGTTGATATATATATATATATATATATATATAGAGATGGGATCAATAACTTTTTTTTTACACAAAATCTTATATCAAATATAAGCTGTTAGATTTGGATACATTTAACGATTGAGATTGCATCTAATATATATATTAATTATAAATGAATTAATTGTATAGAATTTTTTCATTTACATTATCACTAATAATAATTATATACATATGGGATTTTTCCATTTACATGTTAACATATGTAAGATCAATCACTAGGCGTAAGATCTTTTTACGTACCTCTCCTTTTAAGGATTAGGTCTCGTCAAATTCAAAGCAAAGTTATGGAGAACAATGCTCTTATTGAAGTTGAAGTCAAGAGAAGTAGCTAGCTAGGATCTAATCTATTTCATCACATTTTTTATGCATCAATCGTACATGCGTCCAATTTCTTTGACTTTAAGAACATTATGGGGCTAGAATTCTTCCCACTAATGTCTTATAACCTTTTTGATGGTCTACCCAAAAATATATATCCTCTAAAAACTCTACCAAATCTATAAAAAAAATTAATATCATATTTATCTATATACTTTAGTTATATATATGTGTGTGTGCACAACAGAGAAGTTTAGGGTATAATTATATCTAAATTTTTATTAACGTTTGATGTAAAATATATTAATTATAATTGTAATATAATATTAAAAAAAACATGTGTGAACAGTGGAATACTGTTTCAATGCTGGTGAAGCGATATCTTAAAGGAATTTTCAATCATCAATTTTCTGGGACACTAGAAACCCTAGGTATATGGAAAATTCAATGTAGTGTCACGTGCCTAATACAAATCTCACATGCCCACAAATAATAATTAATAAATTTCCTTCAATTTTTTTATGTCCATATCCTATTGAAGTGAAAGGCAAGAAAAACTTTTTATGTTTAATGGTTGATTGCCCACCAAATTATCAATATGATAATGCCATTTGGGTCATGTCTTTCATGGCTTTTTGTCACTCAAAAATCATATATAGGATATTTCCAAGTTGGTGATGCATAGAATAACAGTGTGTATGAAAGCTTAGGGGAATATTTATTAATTTGTTTTTTGTAATATTAGCTATATTTTTTTCTCTCAAATTCAAGGATTTTTATTCTATAAAACTGATGTAAGGATGAATCGAAATCAAATGAACTAAATTATTCCTTTCATATTTATTCTATAAACAAGTTAAAATATATATAAGATGAGAATAAATTTGAACCCTCTTTTAACCCTATCAAATTGTTGTCTTATTTTTATTTTAAAAGAAAAGGAAATTCTAATTCAATAAGAACATAGTGTTCAAATTTTGTTATAAATATATGAGTATGTATTTTAGTTGTATATTATTTTATATAATTTAATTTAAATTGATATAATACTATTACGTTATTAATAAGTGTTCATGTTATTTATATATATTCTCAATTATTCTTTTATTATTTTTTATCCCTTCTCTATATTTTGGTTCTCTATATATAATAGTTCATACGTGTAAGATTATTAATCTTAAAATATACAAATTTTAATAAAATAAAAATATAGGAGAATGGTTAATGTTATGGAGCTGATTATTTCCCCTTTGAAGCTAGATAGTTAACAAGTACATGAACACCCACTTTCGCTAGAATGAGCTAAAACAAACCAATTTTTATAAACTACAATGCAAAGAATTTCTTCTAAGAAATTTTGATACAAATTTGTTTCTTTTCACATCCTATATATATATATATATAAATAAATATATATATATATATGTATGTATGTATATGTATGTATGTTTATATATATATAGATATTAATTATCTGTATGGGTTTTAAATTTAGAAGTGGTGGAGAAAAGTTTTTTAAAATAGAGTGATAGAAAATAACACATACTTCTCTTGAAGTTTAGAAAATTTACATTTAAATGGTAAATTTAAAAAAATTTACACTTACTTCTCCTAAATTGTTAGTTGATTATCAAATTTTTATGAAAAGATTAAATATCTCAAATATTTCTTTAACTAAAATAAAACATTCCTATTATTTCACGTGCTTATATATATATGTAATGTGAGTTTTATATTGTTTGAATTTTATTATTTTATGCAATATATTATTTATTCATTATATAGTGAAATAACATAATAATTTTTCTAAAAAAATTAATAAAAAAATTTATTATTCAATTAATAATATAACATCACTTTATATAAGATATAAAAATTAAAAAAATTAATATTATAATTTTTTTAATTTTTAAAATTTATAATAGGAATATAATTACTAATTTTTAAAGTATAAAAAATTAAAAAAAATAAAATATATTTACAACACTAAAAAATATATGTTAAACTTATTTATAAAAATTTATTTTTTAATTTTGAACTAAACATTGTTAAAAATTTGTGGATAAATTGATAATATTAAATATTATTATTTTATTTTAAATTTTAATTATTGATTTTTATAAAATTAAATTATTAAATTAGTAAAATGTTCGAAATACCCTTGAACCTAATGGTTAACTAACGGTTTAAGGAACATATATATAGATTTTTTTAAACTTAATATTTAAGTGTGAATATTTTAAATTTAGGGGAGGTATGTATTAATTACTTATAAAGTGATATATCCTAAAATTGAAGAAGTTTCTAGTGGAGGCAAGTCATGTGAAATAACAAATTAATAATAAGAACTTGTATTGTACAATACTTCTATAAATTCATGATTGCCCTTTATAATTATAAGTAACAAATTTACTCTTTACCTAATTGTTTTGACAAGCTCCATTTCATGCCCAAATTCGCTTGTCATAACACAGTGGTTGCATATACCATAGAATTGTGTGGTTGAGACAGCTGACTGCCCATTATAAACTCAATTTATTGCTTTTGGACCCCAACAAATAAAATAGATAAACAATTAATTAAAAAGTTAAAATTATTCATATGGGTCCAATGTTCTTTTCTTTTCTTTTCCGTATACATATAATTGTAACCATGAATCAACTCTTCACTGATACTCATTCATTCATTTGTCTATTTGAAAGTAGAATTGACCATTTGATTTGCAATACTTGTTTTTAAACTTTTTGTCGTTTTTATTTTAATAATACTGTTCAGAATAGCACTACATTTGTTTGTAAACTGTTTGTCGTTTTTTTATTTTAGTAGTACTGTTCAGTCCCACTTTCTTTTTTTTAAGAAAAAGTTCACATACCCCCCTGAGATTTATAAAAATTTTAATTTAAAAGAAAGTTTGTTAAAAAAAACTCAAACCTCCCCTATAAATAATAAATTTATCAAAATATTCCGATTTTATTTTAAAATTACAAAATAAAATTATTTTAATTAAATTTAAACTTATAACTTTAGTAAAAAAGACCAATACCCTAACTATTATACTAAAATAAATTTTAATAATATATTTTTTAATTCATAATATATAACCCTTTTGAAAATACATATATAATAATTTTTTACAAAAATTAAAATTATTTTGTTATTATTAAAAAATTATAATTAAAAAATAATTTTATAATTCATTAAAATTTTATATAATAATTTGAATTTAAAATTATTATTATCATTAAATTATAAATTTCAAAAAAATTATTATTATTTAGATTTTTAAATAAACTAATTTATTTTATTTAAAAATTACTTAAGAAATATTTTTTTAAAATTATTAGTGCTAATAATAATTTTAGAATAATTTTATTTTATAACTATTTAAATTTATTTTTTTAATAATTATTTAAGAATAATTTTATTATTATTTAATAATAATTTTAAATTCAAGTTATTATATAGATTTTTTTTGAATTATTAGTTTTATAATAACAAAATAGTTTTAATTATTATAGAAATTATTAAATATGCATTTTTAAAAGAGTTATTTATTAAGGATTGAAAGATATATATTTAAAATGTATTTGGTGCAATAGTTAAAGTATTACTCTTTTCTATTAAAGTTTAGTAATTTTATTTTATAATTTTAAAAAGATAAATTTAAAGTATTTTGGTAAGTTTACTATTTGTAGGAGAGGTTTGTCTCATTTTTCACAAATTTTATTTTAAACTGAAATTTTTACAAATTTTAGGGAAGGTATGTAGAGTTTTTCTTTTTCTTTTAATTAGATCTTGTTTTTAAATGTAATCCATCAAAATAGGCACTTTTTATTCAATTATTTATGAACACATTTTATCTCGTAAAATTTTTCGTTTATGTGAATAAATCTTAAAATATCATTTTTTTTTTTCTGTTTGAATTGTTGTATATTCTCCCGTTTTGTTTTTACTAAGCTTCATTTTAACGGTAACTGATCCAAATTTTAGTAATATATAGGTCTAATAGGGTACAGAATTAGGGACTGGATCACTTTTGAAAAATAAAATAAATAAAATTTGTAGAGCTTTTAGTAAGCTTTCAAGAAATGTTAAAATAAGATTCAAAAAGAAAGGTCTGTCAGGGAAAGGAGAAACTTTTTTTAGAACTTCAGTAGTGGGCCCAAAAGCCTTTAAGGGCCCATACTATTATTGGATGTATCTCCTGGATCTGGGGCCATTTAGGGAATACGATTACAGAAGACGAGACTGCCACGTGGTCCGGACCTATAGCATTACTTCTCTTTTTTATTTTTTAACATATTATTGAAGAAGTTTACAGATAATCCCGCACTATAAATATTGCAAGGCTCAAAACCATTATCGAAACACCTTATTTTCCTTCGTTACCAAAGTTTTTTTTTTTCCAAAAAAAAAAAGAAAAATTCCAATGGCTGATTTCACAGAAGATTTCAGACCTCCATTTCCTTTTCTTGATATTGATCCAAACATGGAACATACAAATCAGTTCAGTGTTTTGGACAACGCGAGCCTGAGTTATCAAAGCTTCTTGCCTTTCTCTAATGACAACTTCTTCAGCCATCAACCGCCTGAGTTTCCCGGAAACTTGGCAGAAAATTTGCCGGGAGTTTTTCAACAGAGCAATATTAATTACCAGAATATGTTTCCAGTTTCTCACTCTACAGTCACAACTGAAAGTGAAAACAAGAAGAGAAAAGCTGTGGAGATATCAGAGACCAGCTATGAGAATTCTTCTTCTCCAGTTTGTGAAATTGAAACCAAGAGAAAAAACGTAAGCAGCTGATAATTCTGCAAGTTTTTTTGACTTTTCGCTTGGTTTTTGGTTTCTTAATTGATGGGTTGTTTTGTTTTGGTCTTGTAGAATTCAGGTGGGAGAAGAAAGAGAGTGAAAGGAAATGAGAAGGAAGAAGAGAAACCAAAGGAAGTGGTTCATGTCAGAGCTAGAAGGGGACAAGCAACTGATAGCCACAGTTTAGCTGAAAGGGTAAATTTATTATTTATATATTAAGTTTTATAAGTTTTTTTTTAATTATTCATTTGCTTTATCTTGTTGATATTAATGAATATATTTGTTATGATTCAGGTTAGAAGAGGGAAAATCAACGAGAGACTAAGATGCTTACAAGATATTGTTCCAGGATGTTATAAGGTACCAATTTATTTAACTATAAATTTTATGATTGGATATTATAGAAAATGAATTGCTTATAATCTCATATGCTTTGAAATTTTGCAGACCATGGGAATGGCAGTTATGCTGGATGAGATAATTAACTATGTCCAGTCCTTGCAAAATCAAGTTGAGGTGAGTTGAAAATTGAAACTGGAATCATTTTCTTACCTTTCTGTTGCTTCCAGAAAAATAGAATCGCATCTAACATTTTTTTTTTGTTTTCGTTTTCGATTCAGTTTCTTTCCATGAAGCTGACTGCAGCCAGCAGATTTTATGACTTCAATTCAGAGTCAGATGCTATAGAAACAATGCAGGTACTAGAAAATTTGGTAAATCTAAAACAAGAATCTTTTTTCATTTTTTGGGTGTTTTTTTTTGTTGCATAAAATTTTGATTATTAATGGTGAATTAATCAATAATACGCGTTGAAATGCAGAGAGCAAAGGCATATGAAGCAAAAGAGATAGAAGGATTGATGAGAGAAGGATATGGAGGAATTGGTAGCTGTTCTTCTTCCTTAACAAGGCCCTTCTGACTTACACTTATGGATGTCTCTTTAATTATTGTCATACAACAAATGAAGATGGTCTATTTCCTATAGTTTTCCAATTTCAATATACTCTCTAATTGTCCCCACTTGAAGCTTTATGTAGCACAAATGGACATGTATACTTGTAATTGCCACTCACATTTGTGAGAGAATTGATCAATCAACATGTATAAATTTCCCCCAAAAAAAAAAAAATTATCAATTTCATCTGCCTTACTGTGATTTATGATTCTATCCATGTATGAGATATATACGAATATGAAAGAAATGTTACAATATATCCAAATGATAGCAACTCTTTTATTTTTCTTTGAATTTAGCCTCAACTTGACAAGATCTATTACGATCACATCATAACAGCAAAGTGGTTGCAAAATGACCAAAAATGATGACTAAGACATTGAAGGGGGAGGTGTGATTAAGAAATGTATGTCGGCACTGATCCTTTCACAGTGCCTGGCAATTTAATTTCAAACTAACATATTTCACTTGCATTGCATTGTATTTGTAGATGTCAATTCATTTAACAAAACATTTGACCCTAAGACCAATTAGTTGTTTCATATATAGGATTGGATTGAATTCTACGAAACCATTAGCTGAAATAGTAACTCACTAAAATTTGAAACTTAACCATAATATTTTTCAATCTACATGACCCAACTAATCAAATAATTTTTGAAGTCCAATTTGTATCTATACTAAAAGTTTAAATACTTACTTTTTACCCTATGCTATTATTAACGAATGAATGATTTTACCACTCAACTAAGAGTGATTGCTTTTCTTAAGGATTCATTTGAAAGTACATATTACTTTAAGAATTTTTTTAATTATAATAATACTTTTAAAAATACTGGGGTATACGATTTTATTTATATGCCACTAACAATTTTTAATTCCAAAAAGTATATCAATCAACTGCTACATATAAAATATGAAAGAAACACTTTAAATAAAGAAAAAAGCATCTCAAATTAATGCATTGCCAATACATTCAAACTGATATATTAAAATAACTATACATTCTCACATTCATTTACAGATCGGTTACACAGTTGGTGAATTATTACTTGTATCTTTTAACCAATATACACCTATTCAAATTTAGGATCAAATTTATACATAAATCTACTATATGATCATTTGAAAACCAAGTCGGCAATATCGTTATCCCCATGCCATGTTGAGTAGGACCATAAAAATAAATAATTTGTAGCAACTTGTGGAAAAATCCCGATTGTCTGTAAAATTGAGAAGCTGCTTAATGCTTTTTGGCACTAAAAATTGGAGTATGTCTCATGCATGAAACCAAAAGCAGCACTCGTTGCTGAATGCTAAATACGCGTATACTCAAAAGGCAACAAATTTTCTAAGGACAAAAGGATTTTCAGCTCTAATTCATGGATCCCACATTTATTCATTTAGATAGATACATGAAATCTCATGGATTTGCCAATTCATGAACTGAATGATTGGTGAGAAGAAAAAAATATAGAGACCACAATTATACTTAATTTCTTTTTATTATAAAAAATGTTCATAATATTAATTAAGAGTGATAGATTCAATGCATCCATGAATATGGGAGCAAGAAGAGGGCCATAGTTGCCCTAAAGAAGATGGGCAATGTGGGTTCACCAACAACAGCATCTCAATTGATAAGAGCTAAATAAACCTATCAAAAGCAAGTTCTGTTTTTTTGGCAACTTTTGTTTTTCTTTTTCTTTTTCCCACTCAAAATCTTTCTTCTTTGACTCTCTTTTGACCCAAGTCTAATTACTTTGTCTCTTGAAGAAGCATGCATATGCATGAACTAGAAGGAAAAGAGAGAAGACTCTTATTGGGGTCCCGATAGAACTAAATAAGTGGATAATGTGATGTATTCCCAATTTGGATTAGGTGAAGTTGGAGAGAGAAATTGTAACTAATATGGGCAAGTTCAAGGATTCATGTAAAGTGGGGATCATGATCATCAAGTTTTGGATCAAGTGGAAGATGTTGTTGGCTAGTCATTAATCTATTTTAATTCCCACTTCAATTCTATATCTAAATTATATATGCATGCATGCTATGTATCTTATTTATTAAGACTCAAAAGTTACAACTAGGGTACCCAATATTTCACTAAAAAAAAATCATGTCAACCAAATTCTTTTGAACCTATCCATAATTCAATTGAATTAAAATATGCTAAGCTTTTAAACTAGCTTACAACAAACCAAATGAGATCACATTTTTTAAGAAGAATAATTAAAAAAATCCAAATACAACCAAAATGTTGTCCAAACCGTGTTATCAACTAAATGGGGTCAAATCAGGCTTGTTACTCAATCATAGACAAGAGATGAGGTATCAATTTTTTTAACATTATCTTTTTCTTTTTTGCTACGGAATAAAAAAAAACTCATAATTTTTTTTAATTGATCAGAGAGAAACAGGAATGTAAATGATAATTAAAACTGATGATATCATATAGAGTACAAAACAATGTGAGAAATAATGGTGAAATTCCAATAAGAGTGGAATCACAGTACAAGTGAGGCCTTGCTATCGCTCCCAATAAACACGAAGAGCATTATTTTTAGAGAGTGTGTAAATGTATTATCTCATCTAGTAAGAATTGTCTATATTTAAATTAGATAATTTCATCAACTCAAAATAATAATAATAATAAACAATTGCACGAAAGAATGAAAAATTGGATACATAATAAAAATGGACTGATTTATTTTTAATTAACTCGCACCTAAATTGTTTTATTCTACGAATAAAAGGAATAAGGATTTATTTGATGTAGCTTTATAATTAGAATTTTATGACGTAAAATTTTTTAATAAAAATTTATTATTTATTTAATTGTAAAAAATAATTTTTTTTAAAAATTATTGTTTACTTATTTAAATAAACAAGTTTTTAAGGTTATATTAAAATAAATAAAATTTTAAAATAAAATATATTTTTTTATAAATAATTTAACCTATTAAAAAAGTAAAAAAATTCTATTATCAAAAATATAAAATTTGAATTTTTTTCTAGTAAAAAAATATATATTTTTTTAATTTTCATAAATCTTTCTCTAATACCAATCTAGCGACACAAAAAAATTTAAAATAACTTTTAATATTAAAAAAAATTCTTTTAATTAATAAAAAAGTTAAACCAAACAAACAATAGATCTTCTATAAATTTTAATAGAAATTAGAAATATTTAAAAAATTATTAAAAATATTTTTTTAGAAATAATGTGAGATTAATTATAAATAATATAATATGCATAAACAATTTATAATTAATTTAAATTGGTGATATTCGATGAAATTTTATCAAAGTGATTAAAACAATTAGTAAGATAATTTTTAGTTAATAATATTGTAATGTATATTATAATAACATAAAATCTATTGTTAAATATTTATTATTGTAAATAATTTTTAAATAATTAATAATTATATTTGAACTATTTATAAATAAAATAAATAATTAAATTAATGATTAAAATAGATAAGGAATTAATAATAATTATATGGTAATATCATTAAAAGGTATACCTATATACATGAAACAAAACTGTTCAATATGTTTATGATTTTGAGATGCAATAACTTTGAAACCACAATTATTATGAAACAAAATTATTAATTATAAAAATGAGTTTTAATATATATCTCCTATAAAATTTGAGATTTTAATATTTAGATATAAAGTTTAAGGTAAGGCACACTTACGTCCCTTAAATAATTAATTGACCATCTATTTTTACTTAAATAATTATAATACCCTTATTTGTTTTAAAGTAAAATTTAACAAATTCAATTTTAATTTATTTAATATTTAGAAAATTAAAATAATTAAAATTTTAATTTATAATAATTTTGATTTATATTTATTTAATATTTATTTAAAATTAAAAATTTAATTAATGATATTTAAAATTAGTAATTTATCCATATTGATATTTTTTCTAAATTTCTATTGTTGAGTAGTTTTATTAAAATTTTTGTGCAAACCCGAAGGTTTAAATTTACTTTACGAGTTATAAGATTGATGTTTGAAGCGTGAATTTAGTATGAATATATATGACATAAATATTATATTAAAGAGTTTTTGTAAAAATAGTTAAGTTGATAAGGTTATGGAGTTGTTTGATAAAAAAATTAAAAAAAATATGATTAATGCCACAAAATTTGCAAAAAAAGGGAGTAAGAAATGCGCGTTTTGTATATTAGAGTTTGGGATTTGAATAAATATGACACATGAATAAAAATTAATTAAAATATTATTAATTAAATTCTTAATTTGAATAAATATTAAATAAATATAAATTAAAATTGTCAACTTAAATTATCATTAATTAAAATTTTAATTTTAATAAATATAAATTAAAATTGTCAAATTAAATTATCATTAATTAAATTTTTAATTTTAAATAAATATAGATTAAAATTGTTGTTAATAAATTTTTTAGTTATTTTAATAATTTTAATCATTTAATAGATGAAAATTAAATTTTTTTAAATTTTAACTTTAAAATAATTAAAAGTATTATAGTCATTTAAATAAAAATAGATGGTTAACTAACAGTTCAGAACAGATAAGTATGTCTTTTCTCAAATTTTTCTTAAACTTTCTATTTAAGTGTTAAAATCTCAAATCTCAAGAGAGGAATTTGTTAAAACCTCATTATAAAAATTAGCGTAAAAATTAATAAATTTTACTAAAAAGTGAAAATCAAATGGTTTAAGGATTGTATCTTTATTCTTAATAAAATTTCACCTTAATGAAAGTGAATTACAATTGAAATATTAAAGTTGATCCTCTCTCTATCTATAAAAACATCATATTTGATTTATTAATTAAGATTATTTGAGATAATCTTTATGTTAGGATTTAATTAAGAAAGAGAAACCAGTCTTTTTTAATTAAACAGACGCGGTATCGACCAAGCTGTGTAATTAATTAACAATGAAGTTTGATTAGTGCAGCTCAAGCAGTAGAAGAATAAATTAATAGATGTGATTATGTGATACTTACATTAATTGTTTGCTTAATAGTGCAAATGCAATATTATGTACTTCATTTTTACATAAATACTAAAGATAAACTGAATTCCTTTTTAAGTCAAGTTTTACTCAACAATTTTACTGCTGTAAGTACTATAATTTCAAAGATTTATACTCAAAATTTTGGTAATGGCTAAGAACTAAAGCAACAGAAGTAATTAATGCCCTACAAAAAGTCAATCTTTTCATTTACATTCTATTGTGTATGTATTCTCTCTAATTGATATGATAAAACTTCTAAAACTAAACCCTAATCAAGCAACGCAACAAGAACCGAAACGCAAATGCAGAAAAAATGAAATAAAATTAGAGGTAAAAAAAAGAAAATCGAAGAGTATGTGGTTCGGCTTATAGCCTATATGCAAAGGGATCGAAATGCCCTCGTTCTAGCTTATTATTATGTTTTTTTACAGGACTCTATTAAAGAGAATTAATCTTTCATGTAAAAGAATGTCTGATATATCTTATTTTTAAGTCTAATATTCCTCCACTTCCTAAACTTTAATTAATACCCATAATCTCTTACTTGATATTCAATAAATAATTTTTAATTATAACAGAGATGACGATGTGATAAAAAATTAGTCAAAGTTTAGAGATGGTAGAGAATTAGATATAAAAGTAGGGAATATCCTGCATTTGTCCCTTTCAGACTCTCCATAGAGTCCAACAACACCGCACAAAATGAAGCTTAAAATGACATCTGATGATAACACATTCACATCTCAATAAATTCAATTCTAAAATTGCTAGATTTTTCCTCATTTATTTTTTCCAAAATCCCAATCAATATAATTTTGATCTATCTCCATATTCGATCGGCTTTAATTCACCAAACCAAACCAATCAAAACACTTACTCCACCTCTCACCTCCTAACCAAATTGCAGCAATCTTTTGGCCTCTACCCAAAACTGAAGCAACGACTGCACTCTTTGAAATTCAGGAATAAGTGAAAATATCTGCACCACTACTATTATTATTGCCGCCGGCTTCTTTATTTGCATTCTAGTATTATTTGCAAGTGAATTTTATATACATTCTTTCATATTACTTGAAAAGAGTTTTCTATTGACCTGCTTATACTTTTGCTTTGAGTTTATTTTGTAGTTAGTTTACTCGTATTTTGTTAATTTCCAAATCTCAAGCATCATTCAATATAGAATGCTACTTTGTATGTGTGTACGTATGTATGTATATGTATATATATATAATTTGAAACTGGTATTGCTAATTATATTCATAGATCTTTTTGTAATCGTAATTATAATGTTTACTACTTATTTATCTGTTGCAAAGGTCCTCTAATACATGAACCAAAGAGAAGTAGAATTGGATCAATACATTTGATTGCATATTATTAATTTACAGAGTATTATATTCCCAAAATAATCCTGCAAATACAGATTCACTGTATTTGAAAATAAAGAGATCGATGCATATGGAAAACATTATAATTATCGAGTCCAATATTGCAGAATTTTTTGAGACTACCAGAAGAATAGAGTATAAAACTTACAAGCATCAAAATGGTGCCGTGTGAAATTTGAGCATGTTTTAGTATCAAATAATTCTCTGATCAATAGTTATAAAGATAAATTTATTTATTATAAATCTTTTGCTACTAGTAACTTTGTGATCATTTGCTCATATATTGATGATATACTTTAATCTAATCCAAACATGAAAATGATAAATGAAAATAATTTTTTTTCTTTAATTTTGATATAAATGATATGGGTGAAACAAATTTTATTCTTATATCAAAATAATAAAAAACAATGAATAGTCTTATACTATCATACAAGTATTATGTAGATAAATTTTTGAAGATTTTGGGGCTTTGAATGTAAGTTTATATCAACAACTTATGATTTAAATACCCAACTTAAATTAAGGATGATTACGACCATAGTATCAATTAAATGTGATATGCTCAAATAATTGGTAGCCTCGTATGCTGGATGAATAATATTAGAACTAACATGACATATATTGTTAATAAATTAAGTAAATATACTTGGAATCCTAATTACAAGGATCATTGGGCTATCTTGGATATAGGCTTGCAAAGTTTCTAAAAGGCAACTTAAATTATAGACTCGGTGTTTAATAGATCTCAACTTGTTAGAAAGATTTAGTGATGCAAATTAGATATCTAACCCAATGAGATAAATTCTACTAGTAATTTGATATTTACACTTGATGGAGGAGTGATCTCTTGAAAATCCTCAATAAGACATATATAGCTTATTTAACCATGAAGTTTCAGCTAATTACCTTAAAAAAAGCATATGAAGTGGTTAAGAAACGTCTTAGAAGATCTTTTCATTAATGTTTATCGTCCTACTTCGACTTCAACATGTTATGATTGTCAAGTTGTTATTACTAAAGCTAAGAGCATAACATATAATTAGAAAAGCAAACATATCCATTTGGGATATAGTAGAATTATGCATCTAGTAGAATTTGGAGTAATAATCCTATATTTTATTAAGTCAAAGTTGAATTTGACCAATCCTCTTACTAAATCACTAAATAGGATGTCAGTAGAACAAACGTAATGAGAATGAGATTGTGCTTAAGATATAAGGTAAGGGTAATAAAAGTCCCACATAAAAGATTGGAGATATTATTAAATAAGTTTATAGGAGTAATAACAAGTTACTTATTAACTTGAACTATTATCAATAAAAAAATATCATAGTTATTCCTTTGGATAGATAATATTAAACTATATAGTAAAAAGATTGAACTTAGGTTCTAAATGAACTTCATACCTCTATTAATTCATAGTAGTGTATTAAAACTGTAAGATATAATTGATCAAGATTAACCTAAATGAATGTGAGATTGGATTGATTCTTAGAAAAGTTAGACATGCACTTTAAAGCACTTATAAATATCAAGATGGTGTAAGACCATGAATGCAACAAATCAAAGAATAACAAAAGAAATAAGATTGAACTTAATGTGAGCCGTTAGTGCTCTAGTTCATGCTAAAGGGAGATTGGTTCATAAAAATATATTATATTTCACCTAATTCTTGTTAGACATAATTAATTATTCAACAACTAGTTGATAGCATAATAAATACTAATTTGATGTATTTCGTTAAATTTGGTGATTAAAAATATCTTGTATATTTTAAAATATGCGGAGAATTGTTGTGAATATAGAAGAGTTATTTCAAATTACTAAATTCTACATTAGTTAATTACAAACCTTTAGTAAAATTAATGTATAGAAATATAACTAAAGTTAACAAGCAAATAAGAAGAATCCCTATGTATACAAGACGAGCCAACCTAAGCTCAATCTTGGAATGCTATTAGAAAGGAATGCTATGAAGTACTTATGCAAAAGGCTCCACAATACACAAAAAAGGAATCTTATAGAAAGCCGAATTGGCCCATAAGGCTAGGCTTAATGGTAAAATATTTGGGCATTTATCATAGAATTCGGGCATGGTCCAAGACTCTACGTATATTGTTACCAAAAAAAAAAATTGCCGAGATTGATACCATGCTTTCTTTTTGGTCACTCAACTGATGAGGCTATAGTGATTAAGAAAAATAATAAATTCATTACTATATCCAGAGACTTATTGATGTTGTCATATAATTATGTGTCAGGTTAATAAATCATTTTTTTTTATCATATAATACTGTAGAATTAAAAACATAAGGATTATTCACTTGTTAAATTCAAGTTCTTACTGTATATCTGAGATCTGCTACTATATGTCTAAGATTTCAACCAAAAACTCTGTAAAAACACCAAAAATTTGTCTTCTTTCTCATTACTTTTCTAATTGTTCGATTTAGGGTACAGCTTTATACCAAATTTTATTATTATATTTTAAAACTATACTGTCATTTAATCTTTTTACAATAGAATAATATTCTAAATAGGTAAAAATAGTTTTCAGAAAGTACATTCATAGTTTGATTCAAGAAAATGTCCAAATATTTATACTGTAATATGAAAGTTTTATTATTATTATTTTTTTTACTTTTTCGATTTGCTTGCCATATATATAACAATGCTTAATATGTTACACAAAACAAATCATTGCCAATATCATGTATTGTCAAACATTTGTGAGGCCATCAACATCCAATTAACCTTCTTTTTTTTTTTTCTTTTAAATGGGCACTATATATATATATATATATATA
Source organism: Melia azedarach (assembly GCA_028052125.1). Lineage (NCBI taxonomy): Eukaryota > Viridiplantae > Streptophyta > Magnoliopsida > Sapindales > Meliaceae > Melia > Melia azedarach. Next base: position 12,595,898 of record CM051401.1, on the reverse strand, counting down.
TATATATTTAAAGATAAATATGATAAATTAACCATATGAAAATATAAAGAGGATATCTTTACTTTTATCTATCTAATTCATTAATATATATATTTTTTGAAATATTACATATTACAATCTATTTGTATTTAATTAAGAGTCTATTGATATTTACAATCAGAAATATATTGAAATTTAATTGAGAATATGACTTACAGTTGTAATACACTCAGCATTAAGAGAAATTGCTTTCAAAACGAAGGAAGAATTGCCCAAAAATTTATGAAAAAAGATCATACAAATTTGTGTGAAAAACTTGTAAATTCCCTCGTGGAGGAGGGATTGCTTATACAATTTTAAACTTGAATCCAAGAATATCCATCCGCTTCTTTTGTTGACTTCAGATTACACAAAGCCTTTACGTATCATTTGTTTATAATATATATTCAACAATCCTACCATTGTATTCTTCCTTACACTGATTTAAAAATATAATTTGTGGAATAAAATCATGAAATAGCGATATAAAAAATTACGAATTTGAAGAACTGTACAAACTTAACGTTTAAGATGAGAGGGTGCACCTTATGAATTATAAATTTACATCTTATTTTATAAAGATAATAGATGATTAAATAATAGTCTCCGTTATCATAGCAAATATATGTGAAAATTTTCAATTGATAAAAAATATAGATTGGTTTGGTAGTGAATGTGTCAATTGCACACATTTTTTAATGTTTGACTTCGACTCACAGACTCCCATTTGATTGGCCAAACGTGATGACGTGGATAATTCCTTTCCAAAACCAGTAAAAAGGTTCCATGTGTACTTATACATTGTGCTTGAATACTTAGGATCAGCACCCCGGAAAGACAGCACGTAGCACCGAACAGAAAAGCTTCTTCGAGATGACGATGGTTCCTTGCGCTCCCCATCTCAATCTACCGCGTTAATAAAACCAACTCTAAGTCTCTCTCTCTCTCTCTCTCTCTCTTACGCACTCAATCCGTATCCAACACTGTTCTTTTGTGGCTTTGCTTTTTGGTAAACCCTGCATCAAGATAGAATCATGAGCATTTCTTGCTTGCAACTCTTATTCTTTCCGTTAGCAGTTGTAGTTGGAGCAATCTTGTGAGTTTTGCAATTTCGTGAAATGGGTTTGTCGGATATGATTCAATGAAGCTAATCTGAGGTGGGGTTTGTGAAATATTCAGAATTTCGGATGAATTTCATGTGCCAAGTTGTGGTTTTGAAGGTTTTGAATCTGCAATCCTTGAGGTAAGTTTTTAATTTTCTGGTTAGTCATAGTTGTTGACATTAGATTGATTGGTGAAGTTGTAACTCGGGTTTGGGACTGTTTTGATGAGTTATTTGTGATTGGTTCTTGAATTTGAAGGATTTAGAGGTGATAGATAATTGGTTTTTGAATTAGGTTTGGAATGAGTATGATGTTTAGCTGAAATATGTGATGATTATGGTGGAAAGTTGCATGTATTTAACATATGTCAATGACAAGAATAAAAAGGTGTGGTAATTTTTTTTTTTTTGGATAAACGGAAGTTGAAGTGACTGAGAGTAATACTTGAGATATTCATTCATTGGGGTAAGGGTAGGGTTTTTGGAAGAGTTACTAACATTCAAATTGTCTTCCGCTATAGGAAATCGGGTTGTGGGCTTCTTCACCATCTTATAATATAACGAAGGGAAGAAATTTGAGATGGAAGTGTCAAGCAAAACAAGAAATATGCTCGAGGGTCTGGTAAGAGAAGGGTCATTCAAATGGTTGCTTGGCAAGCGGAGTTCCTTTGATGATGAATTTGAAGAGATGGGAAGGTCTCCTTCTGCCGGGACGAATTGGATACAGGAGCTCTCTCCACTTGCTAATATAGTCGTTCGTAGATGCTCAAAGTAAGTTTGGTACTTGTTGTTCACTACGCTGTCATTACTTTTATTTTATTTTATGCTTTTGAAAATGAAAATGAAAAAGAGTACCATAAGTTCTGTGAGACTTATGTTTTAATATGGTTAGAAGCTTTTTCTATGATTAGCTTTATGTGTTAAGTCTTTAGGTAGAGGCTGTTTTCTTGACTATATGTTTCTTAGACACTAGTTATTTATCTTTTTAACTCTTTTGTATAATCTATTCATTGAAACAAAAATTAAATGGTGCAGAATCCTTGGCATCACCTCGAGTGAGCTTAAAGAAAGCTTTAATGCAGAGGCTTCTGAGTCTATAAAGCATCCGTCTCGGTATGCAAGGAACTTTTTGGAATATTGTTGCTTCAGGACACTTGCACTTTCAACTCAAGTAACAGGTCATTTAGCTGATAAAAAATTTCGGCGCCTAACATATGATATGATGGTAGCTTGGGAAGTTCCTGCAGTGTCAAGCCAACCTTTAGTTAATGTGAGTAGTATTATTAGTTGCTGATGTTCATCAGAAGCTCTTTTTCATCAATTTTGTGTAATTAATGTTTTTCTGTCCTTAACAACATTTGAGTGCAGATGATCTCAACCCCCTTCCCCTTGTTTTGAATTATACTCGTCTTATTATTGGTTTAATATGTTAATACCATAGTAAAGTAATTTAAAATTGTCACACGTAGAAGTTTGGTATTTCCCATGTGTCCATAGTATGTTTAGAGGCAAGCAGTCTCCTATATATGTGTGATTTTGTGCTTCTGTGACTTTGATTTGTTCTTGTTCACGTCTGGATATATGTGCTTCTGTGACTTTGATTTGGCATTATTGGATGGTGCTATTATCTTTTAGGATCAGCAGTCAATTCAAGTTTTTTAATAATTTTTTCAAGTGAATGTATTCTCTGGTGAAACTTCCTATCAATGGCCCTTATCTTTCATTTTTTGTAGGTGGAGAAGGTTGCAGCATTTGAGGTAGATGATATATTATATTAGTTGAGATGTGCGCTACCTTTGTATATCTGCCTATGATCTATTTATCTAGATGTCTTTGTGTGAACAAATATATGCCTGTATGATCGATCATCAAGTTGGCATGATCAGATAGTTCAAGGGTCTCTTAACTTGGCCATACTATAATAAACGTTATGATGGAAAACTGGCTATTGATGTGGGTGGATGGCCCTCATTTAATTTGTAGGTAGATGGGGATGCCACAGTCGGGGTGGAGGCCTTCTCTAGAATAGCTCCAGCAGTTCCGATCATTGCCAATGTAATTAACAGTGAAAATATTTTCGAGGTGCTCACATCATCAACAGGTGGTCGGCTTCAATTCTCCATTTTCGACAAATACATAACTGGACTAGAAAGGTAACTGGCTTTTGATACAAATCTGCTATCCCCCTCTCACTGGTTTAGGACTTTTTTTCTCCCCTCTGGTATGTCTCCGAAAAAAGAAAAAGAATTTATTTTATTTTTAGATCTTGGGAATGTTATTTGGTCGTGGGTACTCTTATTGGCTTCCTCTGTAATAATCTTGTTCACTTAAGTTTCAATGCTAGCTTATCTAGAGGTGAGATTGGTAACAAAAGATTCTATATGCGGTGGGATGAGATGATTGTTATGAACAAAAAATTATGATAGCTTTTGAATTATTGGACTATCAACAGGTATGAGCTGTTGGTCACTTCAAAAAGGTGTATAAACATGTGGCAGTTCCTTGGAATGATGTTGTTTTGATTACAATTGATATCTGGGAGTAATTTTTTGTCAGTTAATACTCAAGAAACATCATAAAAGGTTGGCATCCTTCACATGAGAAATGCCGACTAAGATAGATCTTATGTCTTTTTTCATAGAGTGATAGCCCTATTTCTGGGGTTTAAATCCCATTCACACCAAGGTTGGGGAGGAGTGAGTAATATTCATGTAATATTTATTAAAAAAGTAAAATAAGTAAAATATTTATTAAAGAGTAAAAGTTTATTCTTTTTTCTTTATTTATTATATGATCTATTTTTTTTTTCCCTTGGCTATATATGATCTAGATTTAATTGTCTTAGTTTTTCAGTATCAAGTTTGCATGCTTGATGGTAACATTTACCAAATAATAGCCACAAATACTTAGCGATGAAATTTGAATTGTTCATCTCTATAGAGTGATAAAAAAGATGAAGACCCAGTCAGAATCATCTATTCTTTCTGCCAATCGATCATCAAGAGGTGAAAAGATTCTGGAGTTGGATGGGACGGTCACAACCCAGCCAGTTCTAGAGCATGTAGGAATATCCACATGGCCAGGTTGGTTCATTTGATAACTGATTTTGTTAACAACTTTTGGTAAAGAATGTAATTAAACCTACATTCAGGAGACAATGGAGCATTATTTGTTAATTCCTATATGCCTACGAGTACTATTGGGCTATAAAAGTAAAAACACAATGTACTGCTGGTCTACTCATGCATATCCTGGTGTGTATGCAGGTCGGTTGACTCTGACAGATCATGCACTGTACTTTGAAGCTCATCGAGTTGTATCCTATGACAAGGCTAAAATATATGATTTATCAGCGGATCTAAAACAGGTTGTTAAACCTGAGTTGACTGGGCCGTGGGGTACTCGACTTTTTGACAAGGCAGTTTTGTATAAATCAATTTCCTTGTAAGGCACGACACTTTGGTTTCTTATTTAATAGGAGACTTAAATGAAAGTTTCTTTCTCACAATGATAGTTGCATATGCTATGCCATTCTCCTCAACTAAAAGCCTCTCTTGAAACTTTACTAGCTGTTAACTCTAAATCATGTTTTTCTTGTAGATCAGAACCAATTGTCTTAGAGTTCCCTGAGCTTAAAGGGCATACACGTCGTGATTACTGGTTAGCGATTATCAGGGAAATCTTATATGTTCACAGATTTATAAATAAGTTCCAAATTACAGGAGTTGAGAGAGACGAAGTGCTTTCAAAGGCTGTACTTGGAATCCTGCGACTGCAAGCCATTCAAGAAATTAGTACAGCTAATTCTGTACGCTGTGAGAATCTTCTGATGTTTAACCTATGTGATCAGCTTCCAGGAGGAGACTTGATTCTGGAGACCCTTGCAAACATGTCAACTTTAAGGGAACTAGACCGGACTAACAGTTCCGCAGCTGGAGGTGGAATGTATTCAATCTCATCCTTGGCCATGATTTCTAACTTAGGGTTTGTGTTTGGACCAAGTTCAAGCAATTCCAACGAGGCCGGGCTAGTAGTTGGTGAAATAGCAGTGGGAGATACAAGTGCTTTAGAAAGAGCAGTTAAGGAGTCTAGAAATAGCTACAAAAAGGTTGTACTAGCTCAAGAAACAGTTGATGGAGTTAAAGTAGATGGTATTGACACCAATTTGGCAGTCATGAAGGTATTGCTAATAATACTTAATACATGGCTTTGCGGCCTACTTTGGAACCCTTATTAGCTGCAAATTCCTCCTTTCTTCGTGTTTCTTCCGTGCTCTTTGATGTAGAATGATACTATAAGATTTGTTTGGGAGTTGTTTTATTTTTTTGTGGAAACTTGAGTCATTTTTGTTGGTTTAGGTTTTCTTTTACATATCAGGTGTGGGTTACTAGTTTCCTTTTCTATTGTCATGGCCGTTATAAATAGGTTCCATTTTTTGCTTTTGGTGGTTACAGAAATTATATACTAATTGAATTGTGCACTAATCCCAAGAAATCTGATAATATAACCTGCATCACTCTTTTCCTTCTGATTATTTTAATAAAGATGATAAATTGGAAATTTGGAATTGTTTTCTGGATGCCAGCCTTGTTTACCTAGCCAAAAGATTTATAAATGATCTCTCCTTTTCTTCTTTGCTAGGTGTTTATGCATGTGTGGTTGGTTTTAGGAGTGGGGAAAAGTGGAAAGATCATTATGTAAAAAGCTAAATCAATAAGAGACCATGTAATTTCATTTGAGCTGTCAACAGATATATTTCTTAATGCTCAACTTTTCATGTACTTGTAGGAGTTACTGCTTCCTGTTACAGAAGTTGGACAGTGGCTTCTTTCTCTGGCATATTGGGATGATCCTATGAAGTCTTCAGTGTTCTGTATGGTTTTTGCAGTTGTCATTTGCAAGTAAGGCACAAATTTAACTAATTTTTGTCTATATTATTAATTAATTAGTGAGTAGCTGGGATCATTTATTTTGATATCGAAGCATGCGTATAAGTACTGAAAGCGCTAGAGATAAGAGAGAAAAAAATGACCTTCATAAAGTTGCAATCAAGAAGAATACATTTGAGATGTTTGATACCCCCCTGTAGGATTTTATTTTCATTATTTATTTATTTATTTATGATATGATGTTTCTTACCATTTTCTTGCACAAATTGTACCCAGCAGATGGCTTTCCTGAGAACTTAATGGGATTTTGATTGTAGGGAATGGTTGGGGTATGCTTTGGCATTGATGCTCGTCTTTTTGGCAATCTTTATGGTACTCACAAGATGCTTCAGCCAAGGCAAGCCAGTCAATGAAATCAAGGTAATAGCACCACCACCTATGAACACTATGGAGCAGCTTTTGGCTGTTCAAAATGCAATTTCTCAAGTTGAACAGCTCATCCAGGATGGGAACGTTTTTCTTCTTAAGCTACGAGGCTTGCTGCTCACCATCTTTCCTCAGGTTTTGCAAACTGCACCTTATTCAATTGTTAATTAGGGACTATGGTTTGTATGTTAAGTTCAATTTCATTCATTCGCATGCTAATACTTGTCCGGTTTGATTTTTGTGTTCCAGGCTAGTGAGAAGTTTGCAGTTGCTCTTTTGTTAATGGCCTTGATTATGGTCTTTGTTCCAAGTAAGTATATAGTTCTACTGATATATTTGGAGATATTTACAAGATATTCTCCTCCAAGAAAAGCGAGCACAGAGAGATGGATGAGAAGATTGAGAGAGTGGTGGTTCAGCATACCGGCAGCTCCTGTAATTCTGGAAATTGAAAAGGAAGAGAAAAAGAAGAAGTAATATATGTACATTTGTATAAGTTTTCAAACCTGTAAAATAGTGTTGTTGTACCAGAGAGATACGTCTCTGGGAGTGTAAATCTTGACGAAGAACTAACGAGAGTAAGAAATTCACTCTTTGTTATGGAGAATATACATAATATTGGTTATGTCCTCAAAAGGTTTTGGCGGTTTCTTTTATTGGTGTAAGTTAAATTCTTAAGATGAGTAAATATATAAATAAAACGATTTTAAGCGATTTGTGAAAACGATTTTAAGTGATTTGTGAAAACGATGTCGTTGATTACAACCAATGAAATTGCGTCTGTTCAAGTAAATGGTTCCCGTTCATTTTTGCAATCCATTGGCGGCAAATTCTTTTCTTTTTCTTTATTACTTCTGCAGATAATGATCACTCTACAACACATTTAAATTGTGAGATAAGCTTATAGTTCTTGTTCCTTCGCCCTAATTGAAATGGAGTCGTCAACTTCGCCCGGGTGTAATTTAAGGATTATGGAGAGACAATTAACGACGAATCAATCCAAGAAGTTATTGAAAGCTACAACGGTTTCTGTGCCACAACAAAGTCTCTCCTGAACGGCATCGATGATCTCTATGTTGGAAACAGAGTTCGTGTCTTACGTTCACTCTCTCTGCAACCACGGCCTATAGTCTCTCACTCACGACCATTTCTCCGCGCTCTTGAGGTATTTAATTCTACTTTACCACGTTCACCGCTATAAGTCGTTTAATTTTGACTCTCTTGAATGATTCAATTCCACTTCACCACGTTCACCGCTATAACTCGTTTAATTTTGACTAATTTATACCTTAACAGTATAGTTGTACAGAATGTGTTTGTTGAAATTGAATAATGTGTATATTAATGAATAGATCCAACGACATAACTAGGGTTTTAGAATTTTAGAAGTTTAATTTGTAGCATAAAATGTTGAATTCATGACAGGAAACTTACTGGGAAAATTGGTGTGTCCAAACTCTGGCGGCTTTTTGATACTTGCAGCAAAGTTGCGAATCAAGAGAAGAATAAACCACCTTTACGTAACAATGATTTGTTTAAAGATTGTAATTTTGTTTCCATACTTCAAGTCATATGTTGTGCTATGCTAACACAGATTTATTATGATGAGGTTCATCAAGTGCTATGTAAAGCTGTAGAAGAGATATGCACAGAGAAACAATTTCAGGAAAAGTGCTTATTTACTCTTGTTCATGCTATGAAATCTTACAAGGAATATACGTTGGAGGGGAAACATGTTTCAGATTCAGAAAAGAGTACATCTTTTTGATAAATATCAATTAACAGTGTCCGCAGTTCTTTGAGCTAGTCTTCCTCAGCATTTTCCTGGCATGTCTATACAAAATTGTTTGTTAGGTTGTGCAATTGTTCATAAGATTTTGCTTTGAATTTGTTGGTTATCATCTCATTTTTATATTGCTTTGTCTCAATTAGACCTTAGCGCAATGTCTGAAATAAGCTAGTATCAGTATAACTATTCTGGACTCAAATATAAGGAAGAGTCCTCATTAGATGTTGATCGGTGCTTGGAAGCTTCTTAGAAAATTGCTACCTCCTATAGCCTATGGTGGACAACAAAATCTGTTTCAATCAATTGTTATATTAGATGAAGGACTATTCACTATATTCTTTTCAGTTGGTTATCCACAGTCATAGTCTCTCTTTATATGCTTTTTGTTGTGTGAAACTGCCAATTGTCACGGCACAAGAGATTGCCTATTTGCTGGAGTACTTGACAAGTGCTTGAATTGTCACACCTTAGCATTCCAGCAAGCACGTGATCTCTTGTGCCGTGGCACAATTTACCATGTTTATAAGAACTTAAGAGTCTATTTCTGCTTTGTCTTTTATAAATTTTTGTGTAGCAATGTTTTGGTAATAAGAGCATAATGTACATGTCTTGCATGTTCTCAGAGATGCTCTACTGGTATTTTAAGGGAATGCTGGAGAAGTTAAGTACAATCATGGATAGTGATTTGGAGGACAAAATCAAATCTCAAGATAAGATGACACAGATTTAGAAGAAAAGAGTAAACAGAGAACTGGTGAAATAGATTTTGATGAATCCTGTAACCATGGGAAATTTTCAGAGAAGACCAAACTGGTGAAACACATTGGGAAGGTTGTTCGTCATCTTAGAAGTCTTGGCCTTACGTCTATTACTTAAAATGCCTATGCTTCTGTGATCTTTTCACTTTGAATGTGAGCATATGTTCTATGTTGCAGTATATGTTCAGCAAATCTCACTCTCTTGGACAAGTTTCTTTCGCCTTGTTTTATGAATTTTGTTTCTGATGGCTCTTTTTACATTGATCTAATATACAAACTTAAGCTATTAAATGTCGTTTTAGCTGCAGACTTACATTGCACTTCTTTTTAGTATTTTACTTTATATTTTGGTAATAGTGTCTTTTCCTGTTTGAATGGCAGGCTAAAGTACGTAATCTGGCTGGTTATGATTACAGAAGTTCTGTTTTGAAGTCCATTAAGGAATGGATACAGTTGTTTTGCTTGAAATACTTTCTGCTATCTTGTTACTGCATAGCTGTGTTCATTAACAATGCCACCATCAGTAGGTTATTTTTACAGTAATGCTGACACTGTACATCTGAACTAACAAATATATTCGGCCTTTCAAACGATTGATTTTAACATTAATGCTGTAGCACCTTAATTGATGAACATTTTTCATATCATTGTGTAGGAATGCCATTAACAGAATGAATAAGCTCTTATGAAGGTATTACTTAGGGCATGCTGGTTGATTGGCCAAAGCATGTGCCCATACATTTTCCTCTTGTTCCTCATTTTGCCTAGTGCATTAGTTTAAATAAATTCCAGATAAATATAATGTTCATGTATGTAATAAAAATCAACCCATATGATTATTTTATATGTGAGAATGTTAAAGTACCGATCCATTCCATGGTTTCCTTTGTTCGACTTTCTTAATCTTACTGGTGTCATATTCTATGGTAAATCAAGTTACCAGTAGATAATTTCTTTTGCTTGGCTGTGTGTGACACAGGTTATACCTCTCCAATTCTTGAATGTGCTTCTTGCTTATCTTGGTGAATCTGTTAGTTATCGGAGTCCCACAGCTGGCCTCAAATCACCTTTAGCTTCCCTCTTATCTTCATACTATCCTGGAACTGATACTCCTTCAGAAGGACTCATTAGATGGCAATTGCAGCTAGAGTATTGTGCTTATGAAACATTGCAAGACTTAAGGATAGCCAAGCTGTTTGAGATTATTGTGGATTATCCTGAGAGGTGATTCTATTTTACTTCTTTCATCTTGTTTTTCTCTCAAATTCCTATAGTAGAGGTAAATCTTGGTGATATCTAATAATCAGTGGCTTGATTCATATTTCTATTTCAAACTGGGAAAAACCTTGGTTGTTGTGACAATCTATTACAAGGAACTTCAGTGAGAAAGAAGATGAAGAAAGTCATTGGCTTGCTCAATATTTCTATGACAAGGACAATGAAATGAATTTTTGATTTTTTTTATACAATTACTGGAAGAACCCAAAACATGCAACTGTGTTGTGGTTAACACTTAACATATGTACATGCGCCAGTTATAATGGTATTAGGTGTTATCCCACATTGTTATAAGCAGTGTGTTTAATGAATGCATGAATATGAGAAGATGTTAATGCAAAATATTATTGAGCATTTCCTTACTGTATCAAAATTATCTTTTTGTACTTTCTAGCTCTCCTGCAATTAAAGACTTGAAGCACTATCTTGAATATACTGGACAGAATTCTAAATTGGTCGAATCTTTTATTTCAGCACTAAAGTATCGTTTGAGCACCACAGGTGCCTGAACCAATGATATATTGCATCAGTATGTTTCAACTATTAAAGCACTTCGGACAATTGATCCAACCAGTGGTTTTCTTTAAGCAGCCAGTGAACCAATAAGAGACTATCTGAGGGGAAGGAAAGATACCTTAAAATGCATTGGGACTATGCTTACTGACAGAACTGGTGGAAATCCAAATGGGTCTAGAAATACCCGGGATAGTCTTCTTGAAGAACTAAATAGAGATGAAGAAAATCAAGAGAATATGTGTTGATGATGTTTTCAATATTGATGACAAGCAAGCGGGGATTAATGCTGCACGGTATGTGTTTTCTATCGTGACTATATCAATAAATGCCTTGACACTAAGATTTGTGTAATTAGTGTGGTCAGTTTTGACAAGTTTCTCTGCATGAATTTGGATCTTTCAGATGGGAGCCAGACCCCGTGGAGGCTGACGCTTTGAGGGGGCCGTCAGAATAGAAGGAAGGTTAACATACTTGGCATGATTGTTGGCGTTATTGGTTCAAAGGACCAGCTTGTCAACAAATATCGTGTTATGCTGGCATAAAAGCTTCTGAATAAATCTGATTACTAAATTGACGCTGAAACACGTACTTAAGAACTCCTCAAAGTAGGTGCTTTATATTAACGTTTCTGGACTTTGTCCACTCATTTGTGTTTGTTTAAAGTTGTGCTCTTTTAGTCTTGTGGTCACATCTTTCCAAGACACCTGAAAGTGCACATGCTATCTTTGTAATGCCATCACTTTCCACGGACACATTTTGGACAGAGTAGCATACAGAGGTGTGAAATTATGCTTAATGGTTTGATTGATTCAAAGAGAACAAATGCAAATATCAAAACAACCATAGCTAAGCAATCTCAGGCTGGTATGTATTGAATTTTAAACTCTTTAACCCTTCTGGGTTTTGAAATATCACCATTATTTAGAAAATGATAAAAAAGAAACAACTTATCTAAAAAACTTTTTTGTGAATGTACTGTTAGGTTCTGGGCTGGGGGAAAATGAGGTCTTGCTTGATAGTCTTGATTCTACAATCATATCATCAAACTTTTGGCCTCCAATGCAGGTATGGACAATATTTTTTTTGTGTAGTGATATCAGTGATATATGTGACCGATTGGAAGAAATAAGCAATAAGCGCCTTATCAATTTGATATCTTCTCATAGCATTATCTTCTTTTATCCCTTAGTCCATCTGATGCACTTTTACTGACCTTAGGAGAATTCCAGGATGAGGCTCTTATTGTAGCTGGACCTGTTGACCAGCTGCTCCATGATTATGCAAAAAGGTTTAGTGAAATCAAGACCTCATGTATAGCTACTTTGGAAGAAAAATCTTGGTGCAGTAAAGGTTGGGTTCCTAAAAATCATGTGATGTCATATTATTCTGGTTTCTCGCTATGAATGACTTCTCATAGCAGTATCTTTAGTTTCTATTAATTGTTTTAGTTGTCAATCAAACTTAAAAGAAAGTTTTTTATTATGTTTTCTCCATTTCATTTGTCTCGCATCATACTTCATGCATATAATTACTTATATGGGCACACTGTTGTAGTTGTACTTTCAGTTGATCCTCTTAAGAATCTTGCTGCCGCCATTGGGGTGCCAGTGGATGTAATAAATCGGAGAATAAGCTTTTGGATAAACAAGGTTTGACCAAGAGGTTCACAATCACATATAGTTTATGATCTAATTTTGTTCTGTCGAAATTCATTGATGATTTTGTTTCAATTGAGCTTTATATTCTCCACAGGATTCCAAAACACTGTTGGTTTCACTAGTTAGTTTTATTTCATGAGGATTCACTTTTTGCTTGATTTAGCAAGCATGACCAAATAAATTATTTGACTTGAAGTTTGCCAAAAAGAATATGTATATCAGTTTCGCTAATCTTTGTTACTAAACTGAGTTAATTAGAAGTAAAGTGATTAACTATGGTCTTAGACCCAGGGGATCCTTGCGGAATCAGTGGAGACAGACTAATGATAACCTTTATACCCTAGTGGAAGGCATGGTTGGCAGTAGTGAAAATGGCGGTAATACTGGGAGTTCTGAAGAGCTTATCATAAGTTTTACAATTTGACTGAGAGTAAATGAAAATTTATAACAGTTAAAAAAAGGGAAATTGAGAGATGCCCTGAAATATTAAGAAACGACAGATATCCTGATGTTTTAGAAATAACATTTAAATGAAATAATTTGACAATGAAATACTTTTAAAATATTATATGAGGATAAAAAAATTTAAGATCTTCGTAACATTTTTATATTCATTATTAATTTTTTTCTATAAAATTTATTGAGATTTATTTGTTAAATCTTACATTTTTAATGGTTATTTATTACATCTTGCAATACTTAAAAAAATTTAGAATATTTTTTTAGTTTTTTCAGATTATTAAATTTTTATCATTAGGTTGTTTACCCCAAAAAAAAACCTTCATTAAGTTGAAATTATTAAAAATAACATTACCTCCGTTAATTGATAAGATTAAATATAATAATATATGAGTTCTTAATATTTGGACTATTCATATACTTAGTTCTAATATTTTTAAACTTTTTAATGTATTAAAAATAATGATTTTACTCTCACATAATAGTAGTAATTAAAAAATTATTTTTAATTTTTAATTAAAAATAAATATTAAAATAATAATATATTATTTTATAACATATTAAATATAAATTTTATAAATTATCTTTTGAAAATAATTTATTTTTATTGTAAATTTCTTTTTAACATAATATTTATGAATCAAATGATTAATTTTATAATTTTTAAAATAAATAAAATAATATTTATTTTAAAAATTATAAAATTGATCATTCATTTTATTTAATATTTTTTTTATGAATTTATCATGTTTAAAAATTTTAAAATCTTGATAACTTTTTTCAAAAATAATTTATAATATTTTATTTACTATTTAATATAAAAAAAATACTGTTTATATTCACTAACATATATAAAAAATAATATACTAAAAAAATATCATATCATTATTATTACATATATAAATTTATCTATATAAATTTATCTATATAAATTGATATGATGATATTATAACATATTGTTGTATATTCTACAATTTCACAAAAAAAATTTAGTTTGAAATATTTTTTTAGTTTTGAAATCCATTAAAATACTTAATTAATATTGAATTATTAATTTATATATATATATATTTGTATATGTAATAGTAATGATATGATTTTTTTTATATGAGAAAAATAACTAAAATAAATATATGATAAGGGAATTGTGGAAAAAAAAAATGCTATACTTATCAGGTAAGTTGAGATGTGATATGTATTTGCATGAGAAATAAATCACTAACAATTTGTGATTTTTTCCAATTTCTTTCAAATCAATAATTTTTTGCATTTCTTTTATAATAATTCCATTTTTTTTAGAAAAAAATAAAATATAAATAACTCTCTCTTTATATATGTCTATATGTATATATACATATATATATATATATACATATATATATATATATATTTTAACATTTTGTAAAAGTTTAAATAATGCTAAATAATAAATATTTAAATATAAATTATAATATATAATATCTTCATTTAAATATTTAACAATATAGATCATGATTTAAAAATATATATGCAAAATATATTTAGCAGGTCAATGTTAAAATCAAATTCATGCAATATAAAAGCACTCATAATTCATTACTACAAAATATGTGTTATCGGGAGAGTTCTTAAACTAAGTGTATATAAATCGCGAGACTCTTTAATTTGTTATATGTATTTTAAGATCGGAAGGAGGCAAGGGTTCTCTCAATGCGAACAATATCTGATAAGTGAAATTCATTGTGACATTATTTATGAAAAATCTTTTATTTAATAGAAAAAAAATATTTTCTAATTAAATATCATCTTAGCTATTGAAATATTTTTTTATTGCAAATTTTTAATAGAAAAACTCAGCTCTAATTTATCAATTTTTCATTCAATAAAGTTCAGCGTTAAACTCTTATCTATGATAGAACTCCTCTCATCTCTTATATTGAAATAGGATAATACCAGTTTAGTCATATTATTTACATTACAACCTATACTAATATGCCTTACAGTAAAGAGTCTTGTTTTCTGATCTTTAATCATACATACAAATACATCGATATATATGGTAACAATTTCTCTTTCAACTTGTAATTTTGAGAAGAGAAATTCGGTTTATCAGGTTTAAGATTAGTATAAAACTCCTTTTATTAACATTTTCCTCTCCAATTATTTTTTAACCTGATTATCATGTTGTATGGAATATGAGATTAACTCATAAGTCAACAAAATATTTAGAACTATAAAACCAAATTAAAGACATAATTGTTTAGATTTAATTTTCTCCAATATTTTAAAATTATGTATATATTTTTTGCTAAAATTAGTTAAAGTTAGATTATGAATAAAAAATTTTAAAAAAAGATTATTAAAAAGAAAGATATAAACTTATACTTTAAAAAAAAGAATGAGATTATGAATTAAATTTAAAAAAAAATAATTGTCTTATTCATATATTATATATAGGGATAGGATCAAAGACTTTTTTTTTTTACATAATTTTTTACATCAAATATAAGCACATCCAACAACTGAAATTATATATGACATATGCATTAATTAAGATATGATAATGTTAAAAATTATTATTTTTTAATGATAAATAATGTTATTAAATTATTAAATATTATTTTTTTCTAATATGTTCGCTAATTTCAATATGCAAATAAGAAAAAAATATCCAATTTTAGGTTTCAATCTAATTTTTAGACTATCAATTTAACAGTCATCTATATTCTATTCAAAATAAAATATAAATAACAATAACAATAACAATAACACATTTATTTTAATAAAAAAATATTTAATATGAGATATTATAGAAAAAAATAATATACTTTCCTGAATATTTGGAAAAAGTCTAAAATAACTCTTAGGGTTATTATTTATATTTGAATTTGACTATTTTACTCATTTACTATTAAAAATATCTAAAATAATTATATTATATTCCTATTTAATATAAAAAATTACATATATAGTTAGAAAACGTCGCAACCTAAAAAAGAGAATTTAATTATTTTCAATATATAATAATATGTCTCATTCAAAAAATATATGTAGTAACATATTTGATATAATTATATGAAAAATAATGAAATAAAGTAAAATTAATTTTAATAATAGTTTTAGATTAAGTGTAGTAGTAATAGTTTGGTTATCTTAAATTGTTGCTTTAGGTTTATTAATATAGAATGATATGATGATGAATTACATTTCTAAGGATAAAAAAGTTAATTATTTGATTAAGTTATAATTGTCAACAAATAAAAAGGAATCAAGTTATATAAGTATCCAAAATAAACTAGATAAAAGTAAGTTTTAAAAATATTAAATTATGGTAGAGAAAATGATTGATAGAGATTTTTTTATTATTATAAAAAAGAATCTTTTCAATATAAGATTATAAAATTAAACATTATAAATAAAAAAGTTTAAATTTTTTAATTGAAGTTATATTAACATTATAGATACAAGTATTTTAAAATTTTAAAATATGTTTAAAATAAAATAAAAAATTGCATTAGAATATTATTTTGTATCCAATTAGGTAAAATAAGAGAAATATAAAAGGAATGCAATTATTGAGAACAAAAAATGTTAGTCATGTAGTAATTAATTATATACTAAAGTAATATCAACTTGTATACAATATTTTGTATAGATATATAATTCGTATATATTCTTGGTGCTTTTTTTTGTTAGTTAATATTTATAATATTCTTAAAAATATTTTTTTTAAAATATTTTGTCAAGCACAATATTTTAGAAATTTCTGTATTTTCTATTTTAAAAAACATAAAAAATGTCTATACATATATATTATTATGAAAAAATTTCCAAAAAGGTCTATAAATATTATTATTATTTGTCTTCATGTCTTGTAGTGTAATGAGTATTTATTTAATGGTAATTATTAGTTAAGAGTCATTTGGAATTACAGTGAAAAGTTTTAAAAGTGATTTTTAACTATTAAAATCAATTTGAAGTATTTGGTAAAAAAATTTTAAAATTGTTTTTATCTAAAATCTACTGTTTAACAACAGATTTTGAAAAGTAGTTTTTTAAAATCTAATTTTGAAAAGTTACTTTATCTATAATTATAAGTTTATTTATATCCCTACCTAAATTATATAAACCCAAAATTATTCTTATCAAAATTCAAGCAGTTAAATCTTTTATTTTATTTATTTTCTTCCGTATAAATTTTATTCTTTTATTTTCTATCAGGTAAACTTTATTCTTTCAAAATATAGTTTATTTTGCTTCAAACATTATTGCTCCACAACTATCATGAAAATTAGTATTTTATTGCTTATCTATTTATTTTAACAGCAAAATTTATCAAAAAAATTTTAAGTTTACAATACTTTTAAATATTAAATTTATCAAACACTAAACTAATTCTCAAGCTAATTATTTTTAGAGTACAGTAGAAGCAAATTATTTTAAAATTTCCAACAACATCAATCTAGCCCTAAGTAAAATAATTTTTAAACCTATAAATTTTAATAAAATGAAGTACATTATTCACAAGATACTATAAAATGATTACGAGTCTAGTTTTAATAAGTAAAACTTAAAAATTATTAAGAGTTTAAATACATATTATCATATGACATAACATATCTACTCTTATAACTTTTTTTTTTTTTTTGAAAAGTACCCTTATTACCTAAAGAAAAAGAAAGTCTATCCATAGAATTAAATATATGAGAGTGACTTCTTACGATCCAACCACTTGGCAAAGTGGTGTAAAATTTAAACTTAAATTTAAATTAAATCTAATTCAACTTTAATTTAGTGTTGTAATGCTTCTAGCTAGCACTTACCCATTTTAACATTAATATTGAAACATTTCTCCTATATAACTAATTTGAATTCACCACACCTTAATACTAAATAAAATCTTAATTTTTTATCAAATCACGCTTGAACAAAGGTACAATAAACCAAAAAAAAAATCTAACTTTAATTCAATTTTTTTTTTTTTCGCTAACTTCAAACCAACATTCGAATTTTATGATCACTAGCTAGCTGAGTCATATTTCTCTATCAGCCATTGTGTTTAATCAATAAAAGATATCCTATTTGGAATATTCACAATATGCATATAATCAGCAGCAAGAAATGGTAGATATTTAACAAATATGTCAATACTCACATGTGTATTTGTCCATAATTTATAGCAAGTAAATGGTAATTCTAATACAATTAGCAAGTAAACTACTATAAATCATGAAGAAATTCGCACAGACAAACTAATTATTAATGATCAAATGCATGAAAATGCATATATATGCGGTTTGTTCATGATTATAAGCTCAAGCAAATCGCCATTGGATTACTATAAATCACAGACACAGCAATTATGATCAAATGCATGAAAAGGTATATGAATATGTAGAAAAGGATAAAAATCCAAAGCGATAAATTGATAAAAAAGAATTCTCGTCATATAATTTCAAAAACATTACATTTTCTTTTATATATATATTGAATAAAGAAATCTATGTAAACAAATAGTAATGCTTTTCTTTTCTGACTATCAATTGAATAATAGAAGACAGGAATAAACAAACATTGTTTTGTAAAAATTTATTCCTGAAAAAAGGAAAAACAAAAATCTACCTAATTAATAAGCTTAATTAGAACCCTTATTAGCATTAAAAAATAAAAGAGTTCTATCAAAATATTTAATTACTGAAAATAATTAATATAATATTTTAGGTAATTAATTTAATATAATATTATGTATCCTCCCCTCAACAAAAAAAATCTAGAATTCACGAAAATCATTCATGCCTTCTGGTGCGGATGTTTGCGAAATTGAACCTCTGATATTCGGTGAAAAAAGCAACGAATCAGTGGCATAATTGTAAAATGGCTGATTCGAGCATAAAAAATCTGCAGAATTTGGTGTAAATAGTGGAATATTACTTGTCAAAAATGGATTCGGAGGCTCGAATATCGGCGGCGGCACGAAACAGGAATTCACTTGACCGTCTCCGATGTTGCCACCGCAATTCTCATCGGTTGTGATCACCGAAGACGACTCGTTATCGTCGTTGCCGACGATCTTTCCGTTTTTGTTCTCCTCCTCCGAGGAGCCGTTGGCGTTCTCGCCGGCTTTGTCGTCGTTAGACCGCGACAATCCGGTGAGCTTTTGCACCAAAGCCATGAAGTCTCTAGGATGAGTGTGAATAATCTTCGGCGAATGCGTGTAGATGATCACCGGATGACGGTGAGACGGCGGCGACAACGATGACGATTTCTTGATGAAATGTGAGTCTTTATTGATTTTCAAAGGCGGATTATTATTATTATTGCATTGTTGTTGCGTAGCTGTTGATGTTGGCCTCATTTTTTTTTATTTTTTTTTTAGACAATAAATGGAAATTGCGAAGTTGTTTGGGTTTAATTTTATAGGCGAAAAATAATGTGGTAATAAAAAGAAAGGGAGATGATAAAATAATCTAATACAAAGCACTAAAAATAGAATAACTGCATCGGCTAATAAGAAACCGCCACGTAATGACTATCGGGAGATTTGTTCGATTGGTTTGGTGTGGGAAATAGGCATGTGTAAGGTATGGAGTGCACAGTAAGGTGGCCGTTGGAATATGTGTGCTGACGTGTCGATACGCCAGTGGTTGTAGGATATCAGTTTGAGGGCGATTCCTAGGTGTTGGTCGTAGCTGATTTCTCGGTTACGCAGTGAAGTGACGGCATGTTTAGTGCGAAATTATGGATGGGTTTCAAATTTGCTCTTTCGAAGAATCTTAACTCTTAATTGCATGCAAGTGTACGGAACCCATACTCGTAGTACATTTATTAAAAAAATTATATAATAAATTCGTTAATACAAACTTATTAAATTTTCATTTCGTATACACTTAAATAATCTTTATTACAGATTCCCAGTTAAAATTAATTTTTTTAAGAAAATTTTTTATTCGAAAATGATTTTATCAAATAAAATAATATCGTATATTTTAAATTTTGTTTTCATTTATCCAAATCGTTGTTATAATATGTACGTGGAGATGATTTTCATGATCTAATCAAATCTGACCTAATTTGATCCACGTGTCATCATATTTGGTGGATTAGATTTAACTGATGAAAATTTTAAAATCGGCTCATAATATATCAGTTTATGAATTTACTTATACGTATAAATCTGTCAAAAATTTTAAAATATAAATTTAGTTAATAAAATTAATATTTTGGCACATGTCTAACTTGACAAATAGTGGTTAAAATTAAATTTTGTTGTTTTATTTCTTCTATTTTTCACTTTTGTATATTATTAAAAAGAATTTTATTACAACTACTCTCAGATTTTTTTTTTTCATTTTATATATAAATTTGAATTTTTTATTCTTAGTTTAGTGTGAATTAGTAATTTCTTAAAACAAATTGTAGATTATTTTTCTTTTATCGCCTTAAATTATTTGAATTGAACTTTTATTTTTAATTTTTGTTGAATTCGATTAGATTAAATTTTTTTCATTTAATGTATTGGATCACGATGGCTGTTAATTGAGAAAATAGAATTTCTATATATGAGTTTATTTATTTTTTTATTGTCAAATACAGATTTCTAATTATAAACTTTTTTTTCAGAAATAAACTCCTGACAATCCTGATCCTAGTTTGCTTCAATAAATCACAAAATATAATTAATAAAAAATAATTTTAATTTAAATTTTGATAAATTGATATATTTTAAAATCAAATCAAATTACAAAATGATGATTACACTTTGATTACATTAGATAAAGTCGTATTAGGTATCGAATTTATTTAAATCCTGAATGTTAATGGGTTGTTAAAACACAATGTTTCACTAAATAAATATTTAAATTGTACAAAAATATTACACCAAGACACTTTTATGGTATATTTTTATTAAATATGTAGAAAAAATATATAATATACACACACCTCCACTCTAACCCTTCAAATGTTTTAAAAATCTTTCACCTTTTTGCATTCTAGAAGACGGCATTCAAATTCATCAAGTGTTTATTTTAATTGCAGCCCCGTTGCGTCTAACTATTTTTTTTTTCATACGAAAAATGTGTGATATAATTAAAGGTTTTATCATCCTTTTCTTCCTTCGATTTTTTTTTTTAAAAGGTAAGAGTTGAGTTATAACTTAGCTACCCCAAGTTCGAACAACAATTAAGAAAAGTAACTTATCAATTTGATTAAGTTCCATCCCTCCATAAATTCGAAATAAATTCTGCTAAATATTTATACATGACATCAATCATTTTTTCTAAACATTATATAATAAAACTCATGAATAAGAAAATAGCTCAAAGTCTCCACCATTAATATGTATTGAGATTTCGTACCTTATCTCAATGTATACATAATCACATACATATATAATAGACTCAAAATATTTCATACAGTATACATAAAATAATCTCAATTTCATATACTAAAATTGCATTCATACAACAGTGGCGGAGCCACATTAAGGCCTGCAGGGATCGTGCCCTTAAATTGTTAAAAAATTTAAAAATTTATCATACATAAATATCAATTTTACTCTTTAAGTTTTATTTTTTTTGTCTTGACCCTTGCTGAATTTGATTGCTTATATTTTGGCCTCCTCAAAATATTAATCCTGGTTCTAACATTGTTATACAAAATCTTGCGTGACTTAAAAAGAAATATGAAAAAGAATGAACTTATAACTCAATGAGTAGATATAATTTTAAAAAATATATATTTTTCTGTATTATGGTAAAATATTTTTAAATTATACACAAATTAACATCATTTACATAATAAGACTACATATCATTATAAACAATTCATATCGCGCCCAACTAGTATTTAGGAAAATATCATACTTGGCGAAATTTTTATCACCTAAGCGGGAAAGTTATACTCAACCCGGTGACCTCGTATCATCCCCCGTGGAGAATATAATTCACTTAATATCCCAAGGATCTTACTACATAATATTGGGGATGAGTACATATAAGATACTTTAAACAAACACAAACAATATTCAAATAGAAAACAATAACTTTTACGCATAATTTAAGTGCCACTTTATATGCATCATAATCTAATATATCAATAAACAGATCAATCATGATATATTTAACATTTAAACATACTATAAATACATATATTTTTAAAAATATCTACTCACAACTTAATAGCTCAATTTCTGAAATGTTTAGGGTCATTTAGGTTCTGTATTACTGCATTACTTTTTAAAAACACATTACTCAACAGTTTACTATTAAAATTTATTTAAAACCTTATACGTATCGTTAATATATGAATAATACTATTTTAATTTTATAAATACATCATTAACAAAAAAATTTATCAATTCAACTTTCTAATATTTTTTTTTATTATTCTTTTTTTTATAATAATTTTTTCTATTTTTTTATTTTTTTTCTTTCTTTTTCTTCAACTTTATTTCTATTTTTTAAAAAATATTATATATTATATGTATAATTTTTTAATATTATATTAAAAATATACCGAGAATCTTGATGGATACACATATGAACACCTACTCAACACAAGTGTCTCATGTAATATCGTTTTGCAGTTGTTTCAACAATATTCATAATATAGATAATAGTGCAGAGTTTTTTTTCTTTTAATAGAGATAATAGTATGAGGTTGCATGCACGTATTTGCTCAATAAAAAACCTTCATTATTAATCTTGATGTACTTTTTAAGTAATAGTAAAAGTAAATAATATACGTGATAAAAAAATTGATAGAGAATCGGCAATATAATGTGATAATATTTAGTTTGAAAAAAGAAATGGAATAAAGGAAATTGAGAAAAGTGACAGATAAAAGACAAAGGAAAATGTATGTTATTGTTGGATTTAACATGCAATGATCAGTGGAAAATAATTCATTATTTTTTTGTTTGAACAAAAATATCATTTACTTATGAACTTATATCTATTCTAATTCTAAGTACTAACGTGTTAGATTAAAATCTAAAGATGGCAAAAAAGTGACCAGATATTAAAATGGGATAATACTATTTTTATCCCTAAACTTTGATATAATAACACTTTGAATAAAATTAACATCTGGAATTTCTTTGCTGCTAGCAAAAAGTTAATAAATTCACTCACATGAAAATCTCGAAACTTTTCTTATTATTATTGAAATTAAGTTAACAGCTAGCGTTACATCAAGCAAGCCACACGCAGAAAACCAACTTTTGCTTTAATATTATTAGTTTAAATAAAAATAAAAATTTAATAATATCTATAGAATATTACTTGGCACTTGTTTATTTTTTTATTATTTTAATTAGAATATATTTGATCGAAGAGAAAAATGAATGAAAGTGTTAGGAAACTGTAATAGAAATTTTCAAGTGAAATGAAAATCTAAAAAATTAATTCAATAAAATTTAAGAAATTTGGGTGGTATTAATTAATTAGCTACCGAGTATGAGCTTCTTTCTAGTCGGTTACTTTGATTTTTTTTTAATCTTGTATTAATTTAATAATCAATATTATTATACAAATTCATACACATTAGAGGACGAAAATATCTTTGCATAATTATGATAACAATACAATATTTTCTCTAGTAATCTAATAGGTCCTCTGCATGTAATTGATTTTTTTTTTCCTGCATCTGAAAGTGTGTAAACTTATTTTTACAATTAAATTAATAGACTTAAGGTTATTTCCATAACTCTGTATGTTAGTGTTAGTTAAAAGAGACATGTGATAATATCCTATTTTATTATTTAATTGATGATACTTAGAACTAAAATTACTAAACTTGAGCAAAGCATGCCTTAATCTTAATTATAAAAACAATTCTAATTCTTTAATTTTACAGTATAAATAAACTATAAAATTTAAATTTTCAATTTTATAATCATCCTAATCAAGAAATCGGCCACTTGGGTTCATTATCATAATTTTATTTTATTTTTACTTTTGGTTTGTGTCTTTTGCATTATGAAAATTAAAAAAAAAAGTAAGTACAATTATATCAATAATTATTTCTCATATAATAAAAATTATAAATTATCAAATAAATGTGATTAACTATATATACAATAAGTATGGAATATAAAATAAATTATAAATTAATTAACTAATATAGAGATTAAAATATATTAAAGAATATATTTTATACATAATAAGAATGATATAAAATAATAATAGATGTTGTAATAATATATTATATGAAATTTATTAAAAAGATCAACATTACATAAGATGAAGTTAAATCTACAAACTAAAATGAGTATTACAATAATAGTTATTATTATAAATTAAGTTTAAATTTTTTTTAAAATTTTAAAAATAATAATTTTTTAAGTAATATTATAGCAATTAATTAACAAATAGTTAAAATAAAAATAATTTATTAAAAAAATACTTGTTCATTGGAGACTTAGATATTAAAGTTATGTGAATAAAATTTGTATTTATTATTTTATAGATATCTATATATTATATCATTTTCTTAAAAAAAAATAAAGAATTCAAATTGACGCCGTAGCTTTATAAGGCCAAACCATAGCCCGGGTTAAGTCCCGCTCTGCCCGGCCTAGAGTGTCAAAAAAGTTGGCCCAAACTTTACTAAATTCACTATAACCCGGGTGTTCCAAAACCCGGTCCGACCTGTTTATTTTGCCAAAACCAATTTCAGTTAAGAGTCTACAAAAGTTTTAATGGGCTTATATATGTATCAACACCCTTTACAGAGGTTTTCGAGAGGAAATTAAATGCGAAAATCATACTTGCATATATCTTGTTTCTGAATGCGGGTTGAAAATCAACGTGAGCTTGTGAGTTGGGTTCATTAAAAAATATATACACAGGATAGTTAGGAATGGGCCTTTTATCAAAAACAAGAAAGGGATGCTAAATGCGCCCCAAATGTGAAAGGTATTCAGTACGTTGGTCTTCCAAATTAAAGGTATTCAACACGAACATGGACGGCAAATAAAGTCATAATAACATGAAACTTAAAAAAGTTTGTAATATAAACCATTTGGATAAAGAATATTCTTCTAGAGAAGAAAAGGCATAAAGTAGCAAGTGACATTTGAGTTTTTGTCTTTATATTACCAACAACTCTTTTATGTCTTTATCGAAATACAATAACTGAAGACACCAAATTATTCCCCATCTACCTTCTTCAATAATCCTTCTCTTGCATGTGATGTGATGACTGATGATGCCAACTTCAATAATCATATGGTTGACATTATTATTATTATTATTATTATTATTATTATTATTATCAAAAGCTATTTTAATAACATTTTCAAATTAAATACACACTAAAAGTTGCTACGCTTTTACTGAATTTATACGTACAATAGTCGAATTTTTTATATATACTTTTGAACAAAACATCTAATTAAGTATTAATTAATGTTATGTTTGATTAGATATTACCCAACAAATACATAAATATCTACTACCAGCTTTTATGAATGAATGGTTTAATTGGCAAAACGTGGTCCATTATTTATTCGAATGGTATATCCAAGACCTTAGACGCGTAGCAAAGTTAGTGCAAACTAGCTAGCTAGCAATAGATGTGGTCCTTTTCGAGTTTTACCACCCACATTATCTAGATGCACTACATTTGACAATTCTTCTGAAATCCTTCAACTACTCTCTATTCAAAGAATTGCCGCTCTAAATTTTAATAAAATACGTAGCTATACATATTTATGTATATACATGTATTACACGTTCAAACAAATACAGAAGAAGCGTAACAACAACAACAATAACAATAATAATAATGTTACTCAAACAATACGACAATACAATTTGCAAAATTAGGTTAGTATTTATTTGACTTAATTAAACTTAAAATAAAAACATGTAGCTTCCCAAAAAGAAAATATGTTCATGTCTAAATTTGCTAACAAATCCTTAGCTTTCCCAAAGTTTTGTTACCCATCAAAAGACATTATCCGAGATGCAGGGTCACACCAAAATAACACATAATAAATAAGAAAATAAAAATCTTGATTTGGTCATAACAGATACGGATTATGCACGTGATTAAATTGCGTGCGTTCATATTGGGAAAAGTAAAAAACTTACATCTCTGCAGTATTTACTTTTCCATTTCACGCGGCGCGTGACAAGCATCTCTTACTACTATTACTGTTGACTAAATATTTAATTTTGTATAGTAATATATAAACTAGCTTTAATAATTATATAATTATATTTGAATTTTCGTAGAATCTAATCCACTATTGCATAAAAAATTAAATAATGTTGTGCAATTGTTTTTTTCTAATTTTAAAAATATTAATTAATTTAATAAAATACAACAAATACACCTAACACATAATACAAAGATTGAATCTCATAAATAAATATATAATATTAATGATAAAATATGTGGTATTGATTGTATTAGTTTACGATGTTATATTAATTATATAAAGTTTATGTTTAGCTGTGTTTTAAGGGAGACAATTATATTTATGAAAAATAAAAAATTATTACTATAACAATGATCTTACATATTAATTCAATGAAACTATAATTTTTATGGTAGTATATTCATATTAACGTTATTATTGTTAATTTATTATCAATATTCTTTAAAAAATGAGCAAAATTTTAAATTAGATCATATGGTAATCTAAATTTTTGTGGTTGATTTTTGACCACAAACTCTTATATGTTAAATTAATATAGTATGATGTACAAAATCTACATATACAATATACACAATGTTTATTTATTTTTCTTGTAAAATAGGATATATTATAATATCATCATTAATTTCCTTTTAAAATAGTAAATTTATTTGAAGTTTTAGAAGATTTTTTTTTTCCACTTATCAACCTCTCTTTCTCAGCTCCCATGGGAAAGAGGGAAGGTTGTTTTTTCAATACCACCATGTTTAGTGTTTTTATTTTCTTAACTCTTTTATAATAATTTTAACTTTTTTTTATTTTAATTTTGATTTAATAATAATATAAAAATAACAAAAAATTAGAAAATTTAAATTAAATTTTAAGAAATTATAATAAAAAGTAGAGTACGAAAGAAGTACTTTTCTTAATGTAGGGCTGATTTGATTTTTTTTTGGGCAAAAAATTATTTTTTAATGATAAAAAATTATTTTTTATTAGAAAAAGTCAAAAAATTAAGTTTTTAAAATTAGAGTTTTTTTTAATTTTTTTAAAAGATAATATTATTTAAAAATTCTTATTTTATTTAAAAAAATTTATGTTTTTTAAAATAAAATATTAAAAATTTATTTATTAAAATAATTACTTAAATTTTATCAAATATTATTTATAATAATTAAATATTTAATAATTTTATTAAATTTTTATTTATAAAAATTTTTCAAATAAAAAATCTATTCTAAAAAAAAACTTTAGTTTCAAAGTTTCATCAAACCTACCACAAACTTGCTCAAATGATAAGAGGACAATGTTGGCGGCGGTGCTTCTACACGCGACGACAAGCGCACCGCCGCCAACAAGCGCGTGGTGCGGAACGATATCTAATGATGCTGCTTCGTGCAACGGAACGGGAGTAACCCAGTTTTGACCTCGACACAAATGAACATTAGCCAACGCCAAGAGGTGGGCTGTTGGCCCACACGTATTATTTTGTCCTTGAATCAACCGATCTCTGAATCGTCAGATCTCATCGTACGAGGGAACTACGTCCTTTTGTCAACGTCAACAGCGGGCCCCCTAATCGAACTGATGAATTAATGAGTGAGCACGTACAAAAACAAGATTAATGCCAAGTAATCGTTTGGGTTGGGGAGGTCTCGTTGTGTCTTGGTGGTATGGTGCATGTAAGCGTGCAGCATGCATACCCCTAAGTTCTGCCTTCGAGCTAGCCGACTTATAATCACACACACATAATCCTTTGGGTTGGGGGACCCACACAGAAGATAAAATGTAATCATACCATCCATTACGATTTAAGATATTAACAAGCTACCGGTCAGCGCAAAATGATAGGCCGAAGAACATCCAGAACGAAGAACATCCAGAAACTCTTACTAGAATTTACATAAGCATTTTATCATTTAGATCCCTAACTTTCACTAAAATAATTATAATATTTTATTATTTTATGTTCTTTTAATTTTGTTAAAAGTAAATTTATGGCCTAATATTTTTTTAATAAACTTTTGTTAATCTTGATTGATTGACGTAAAACTCACAAAATCTTTTTTTTTTTACTTTTTTACATAAAAATTTGAAAATATTCCTTATTATTTTTTTAAACAATTTATCATACAATTTTTTCAATACAATAATTAATAATTTTCCCTTTAGTACAATAATAAAATATTTTTTTTATTTCTTGTTCTATTATTTATTGGACTTCTTTAGCATTTGTGTGAATGGAGATCTCTTGACTGAACTACAACTATTCCTAACAATATTATAATTCTCATTTTAAAAGTAATAAATAATTTTTAGTTTAGATATATAATATTTATTTATAATTATAATTTTTTAGTTCTATATAGTTTTAAAATTATTTTTTAACTTTACAACAAAATAACTCAAAATTCTCTCGAGAAATTTTACGAGCTCAAAAAATAATTTATTAAATCATTTTCATTATCATTAGTTTCAGATAAAAGAAAAATGTAGAAGATAGATTGAAAAAAGTGTAATATTACTAAAATTTAAGAAGTAGTTTTAACTGAAAAAAAAAATGCACTTTGATGAAGTAATCCACTTTCTTATTGTTAGTATCATGCTGACGGATCTCATTATAAAATCTGGAATAATACGGACAATTAATTCAATTAAACCGTCTTCGTACTGTTCTTGTTCTTAGCTAAATAAATTTTCTAAGAATTTTCCTGGCGCTGACTTTTAGACTCTTTCTGTCTCTTTCGTTTCCAAATTAGAAAGGTAATCAATTAATCAGCCACAGGCCAGACGCAATGATCTCTTTAAATTCTCTCAAACTCTGCCCTTTTTACATCGTTTTATCTTCTGTTCAAGTAACTTAATACATTTACTTGCGCGTGAAACGCCTGTTCAGTGTACAACACCATATTTGGAAATTGTATCTGATCTTAGGAAAATGTTTTTTCTTTCTGGGTAAATTTCATATGTGGCCATGGATGTGAAACTCTAGTCTTTGGTAATAAAGAGTTGTTTGTTGTGGGTGTTGACTCCATTCCGATGGGTAGAAGAAAAAAGAGAGCTGCTTTGAATGTAGAACAAGTTGTAGAGTTTTTGAACCATCTTCTCGAGGAAAAGCCTCTGCTTCCGTTTGTGATTCCTTTGATTTTACTTCTTTGGGTTATTGAGAGATGGTTTTTCTCTTTCTCCAATTGGGTTCCTCTCGCCATCGCTGTTTGGGCTACTATTCAGGTTGGTCTCTGATTCTCTGCTTACTTTTTGAACTATCATTTGACTAAACTACTTGTATACTCCTTCATTTTATTTTTTTTTGGTAAACTTTTTTCCTCTCCTCTTTTCCTTTTAATATTGTTAAGTTGGATGTTAAAAGGTTTTCTGTTAATATGCATATGATTATTGGGTAAAATCAATTTTGATGGGAAGAACTATTCATGCTGTGATTTGACTTGTTCTCTGGCTGTTGAACCGGTATTGAGGATAATCTAGGCAGCATTATGTTTTTTTGGGCTTTATTTTAGTGATTTTACTGTTTGCCTTGTTAATATGATGATTTAACTGAGCTGAACAACTACAACTTTTCACCTATCTGTAGCAGCCAACTAAAACTTTTGCAAGTTGAGGCTTTAAATCCGTTTTCCTCAGCTATTTGTGAATTATCAACCAACGTTCATATTGAAGTTATTTTATTTATTTATTTCAACCAGTATTTTATTTCAAATTGTTCAACTTTAATTTTAATGGTCATTTTCTTTGGAAGATCATTTTTGTGACTAAATCATGCTTTATCACTGTACCAGTTGTTGTTTCAGGAATTTTGCATTAGTTATTGGCATAATATTTTTTCTTAATCCTATTATATTTACTTTTTGATGAACGGAATGCATTGGTACATGACAAACAAATGGGCATACAGTTTTTGGCTTCCCTGGAGACTTTGTAAAAAATATTATAGAAAAGAAGCCTACAAATCTGTCAGCTTGGTGATGTATGTACTATGTTGTATTCTCAAGATGGCAAATCCTCTGGCAAGTTGCACTGCTAGTTGACAATAAGAACGGATTTTCATTTTTTATTCTCTGTACCCGATTTTATTTTGCAAGTGAATTCATTGGAAACTCTTCCTAGTATGAGTAACCAAAATTTTTCGTTCTAGCTTCCCTGCTATTGGTACCGTGATAGATTAGTTCACTTTATACTTCGTTGTACACAACTGTATAGGGGTTGATCTTTATGATCCATTAGAACTCTTTCATTCAATGGAGCACTGAGCTGCAGAGTGAGTTCTTATGAAGTAAAGATTTGGTGGATTATTCTGTTTATATAATCACTATGAGCCTTAGTGATATTCTTTGCCTTGAAAAACATTCTTCTCCATTCTAGAAAGCTAAAGATATAATATTAAGGAGTTAAGGTAGGACTGTGGAAACATCAATGGCATATTCTCTCTTTCTTTCATTTTTTCAAGTTAGGTAATCAGTCTTTCTTACTAATTAATTTTTAAATTCTGGGCAATTACACTTTTCCCCAATCGAAAGATACTGTTTTTCTATTACTTTTTCTTCTATTTTTCCGCTTCTTTTTGTTGGTGACTTGGGCTTTGAGTCTGCCAAGCACTCTCAAGTTTCAGCTTCTATGTTGGTTCATTTGCTCGCTTTGGTTTTCTTCTTATCAATACAATTCGTTTCCAACATTGACATGCTCTGCACAATAGACTTATTTTGTAGTCTGAATTTAAATCAGAGCCATTAATTTCTATTTGAATTTACTGGTAATAAAATGAAGTCACTCTTATGCATACAGCATGGGAATTATCAGCGTCGAATACTTGCGGAAGACTTGAATAAGAAGTGGAGTCAAGTTGTATTGAATACCACAGTATGTTTCTTTCCCTCTCATTCCTTTTTGCTTTTGTGGGAGTTTTGGATTTATTTTGTTGTTCTTTCTTTTTTTAATTTTTAATAAAGATATCTTTTGGCTTTATACAGCCAATAACCCCACTGGAGCACTGTGAGTGGTTTAATAAACTCTTGATGGAAGTTTGGCCTCACTACATTGGCCAAAAGCTTTCGATAAGGTTTTCACAAATGGTTGAGGTGAGAATCTGGTGGTTCATTATTGGGTCGTTTCCTTACTGATAATTCATGTTGAAGATGTGTCATCATCTTTTGCTCGGTATTTATCTAATTGCCCATGTTTGTATATTTTTGGTGACACTTATGGTCATACTCATTCTTCTTTATTTCCTTAACATATTCAGTTGGCATTTCTATCCAATTTAAAAGGGCTGAATTGGCTTTGCTAGCATTTATCCAGAGCTTTCAAAACTTCAGTTGGCAGTTATGGCTTTGGCTTGCCAGCCAGATAACATTTATGCAGAACTTACTTATATACGAACAATATGTTAACAATGTGTCAATGTTTGTTACAACTGTAGTAGATCTATTAGATTTGGACTGCTTCAAGAACTTTGGGCCATACTTTTTCTGGGTAACAAAGACCTGGCGGTTTCACTCTCCTAGTGCTTCTTACTCTGTTGTGTTGAATTATGCAATTGCATCTCAAACATTTGATTTTGCATGTTTACAAAATTAGTTGCACTCCTAAGGCATGGAGCCACTTTTTGTAACTGTTGCAGGGGTTTCTGTGATCTTTTTAACTGGCAAACAGTTGCTTATTTCTAATTGAGAAGATCTGTAAAGAGATGGATCTGGAATATGATTGATTAATTGTCAGCACCCCTCAAACTGAAAAATTAAAAGAAAAGTGTCAGCATTCACTTTCTAACTACTTGAAGGGGAATTAAGAACACCATACACTCTGTTTATCCACATGTTGTCAGTTTTTTGGATCATGATTGCCTGAAACATTTAACCTTGAAAGAATTAGTTATCTTTATTTTACCATCCTCAATGTTTTAATCAAATTTCTGTTTCTCTCTGAATGAAATTTTATACGATCAAACACTCACATTTTGCATTTTAAACTTTTTTATCAAATACATTTAACAGAATACTCTTTCATGCAGAAACGGCTAAAGCACCGAAAATCAAGGCTTAT
The DNA here is from genome assembly GCA_028052125.1 of Melia azedarach. Classification (NCBI taxonomy): domain Eukaryota; kingdom Viridiplantae; phylum Streptophyta; class Magnoliopsida; order Sapindales; family Meliaceae; genus Melia; species Melia azedarach. The sequence goes on along the minus strand of CM051401.1, from coordinate 12,563,822 downwards.
AGTAAGTGATCTTCTATTACTTACTTTTATCTATTGAATTAGTGTATTTCAATCTCTGATCAGTAGACACGGACTAGCTTGTTGTGCTTGACATGAATGATGATTTTCAGACACAACCACCGTAAAATGAGGATACGACTACACATTTGTGTGTGATGCGCATTTATATTATTAGCTCATATACTGAACTACAATTTGTGTTTATTTGCTTGTTAAAGAATTTTAGGAATTAAAACTGTAATTAATCATGAAGCAATATGAAATTTTCATAATCCATTTGTAAGCACCCTTGACATGTCACTTTTGTTACTCAAATGAAGATTAATCTCCTGTAACTGTCTGTTTGAGTGTGAAAGGACACAGGTTTCATGTCCTCCAGTGTCTGACATCTGGAATTGTTGATTGACTGCTGAAATTGTTTATTGAGGAAAATTAATTCTTTGTGCAGGAAAAATTAGAATTACAGGAGTTTTCACTTGGTTCAACTCCTCCTTGCTTGGGTCTTAATGGAACTCGCTGGTCATCCTCAGGTGATCAGGTTTGGTTTCTAGTTTTTACTTTGAAAATGCATTTAAAAGCTATCTGATTCTTTGTATAGAATTATGCCAAAATGAAGTTGCCTTTCTATATTTATTAAGTTAGTTTGGAATGAGATTGATATGAATAAGCAAGGAGGACCCCCATATTTCTTATCAAATGTTAGTGAGCTTGATATAGTGCTGCAGTTCAGGTTTAATCATCAGTTTACATTCTTTGGTTTCCACTTTGTACATGAATTCTTCTTCTTAAAGCTACCTTGGTTAATTAAACTATGCACTGAACGGCATGGTGCTGTTGTTATTTACCATCAGCGTTACAATTTCTTGGCTTAAATTTAGAATTACGAAATAATAACAGATGGAGTATTGAATTGCCAGCTAGATCCAGAGTTTCCCTTACGCATTTTTAAGAAATTTCAAGGCAATAGGTGGTGTTATCCTTGCGCCCTCAAGTACAAGAAATTTTTTCAAAGAAAATTGGAAGAAAATTTTTCATTTAAAGTGCAGATAAAAGTCTATAAATCAGTTTTAACGTTTGTTGAAATATCAGTCTGTAAATCAGTTTTGACATTCATTGATGCATCAGATTGCTCCACCATGCCTTGTCTGAGGGAGAAGTTGTTGAAAACCTAACGGGAGTTCCTCAATTGTTTACTTGAAGAGAGGTCCTGGCAGTTATAAGGCCAATAGGTCACTCTGCCTAATAGGCTAGTCTTTTGGGTCTTTTGGGTTGGATAAGTGTATAACATTTTTGTATTGACGCCATTAATAGCCTAAAAAGTTATGCAACATTGGAGAATGATCAGGAATGGCCTGTCCCAACACTTTATCAGGTGCCGGCTGCAGCTTGAAAAGGAATGATTGTGTGTGGTCACAAATTATAACACATTATCCTGTCATTTGATGCTAATGATAATTATTGCTATTGCTTCAGATTTTGGTTTGATCGTTACTTTTTGACCTTTATGCTGTAAAATTTATCTGAGATTTTGACAAGGCATCACTTGTGCATATTGACAGCAAGTTATGCGTTTGGGTTTTGACTGGGACACAAATAACATAAGCATCTTGTTGCTTGCCAAGTTGGCCAAGCCACTACTTGGAACTGCCAGAATCGTTATAAACAGCCTCCACATTAAGGGTGATGTATGTTGAGCCAACATTTTCTATAGTTTTTTCCTATCTATCTTTTGTTCTTTTTTTGACCTTGAAGAGGAAAGTGAATGAACTTGACTATTGTAATAAATTATATGGTTAGCTGCTGGAACTAGACATCACACAATGAACACTTTCCACTATTTTATACAAGGAAATTCTAACTCCATTCTATTGTCATTTCCACAAGTTATTAAAAAGGAAAAATTTTGTTTCAGCTCTAGAAAATGAAATGTGAATAACTATCAAAGTAGGCCAACAAATAAAAACTCATTTCAATGTGCACTCCATAGAATTTCAAGTTTTTATTGGCTAATATGGCACCTTTTTGTATTTGATTCATAGAGTTTATAGTTCTATTTTGCATGGAGGACACACCTTGGAGACACTGAAGCCAATCACTTGCTGCTTCTTGTTATGTTTTGAAATACAGTATTTGTCATGTTGGTAGTTTGTGCATCAAGAAAAAGTCAATCTTGGATTAATTCTTTGTATTTGCTGTTTCTGGATTTCAGATATCTTGTGGTTTTGAATATTATCAATTGTGTGCTTAATTAATTCCCTGATCCTCATTGTACAGCTTCTATTGATGCCAACTCTGGAAGGGAAAGCAATTTTGTACTCATTTATATCAGTTCCTGAAGTGAGAATAGGAGTTGCATTTGGCAGTGGTGGAAGCCAATCTCTACCTGCCACTGAACTGCCTGGAGTTTCATCTTGGCTGGTGTGTTTCCTAAATGGTTATTGAGATTGCAAATACCTTCGTTCCAAATTTTAATTTATTTTTCCCCCACAATTTCCACTTTAAAAAGTTAATCAAGCTACATGTCTTGAATGTTGGTGTCAGTATGCTGCCTTTTCTGCACAGAAAACTTGTCTGAGATACGGTTCTGGAAAAGCTCCCAATTGTATAATATTTGGAGCCAATGAAGTTGATAGCTGCAAGTTTAATTGGTCTAAAATATCTATAAATTTGCATGTAAAAGAGAGGGAGAGAGGGATGTTGGCCTTATTCACAATCAATGTTGTTTCAAATACATTAATTTCTTTGAATGTCGCTTCAAATTGATTATTCACAATCATTGTTGGCCCTTTCGTCAATTCAAGTTTCACAAATGAAAAAAAAAATGAAGTGCTTGTTCCATTTTCTTCAAAAACTCTTCATTTGCTGCTCTACCCATGTAGGTAATTTTGACCATACTCTTCTTGCTCTCCCTCTCTCTCAACTTAATCTTTAATGTTACTATATTCTTCAATCTCTCTACTTTGTCTACTCTATTAAAAATCAAAGCTATTTTTTAAAAGCTAATTCTAACTGGCCCCAAATTGACTTTAAGGATGAGATATTGGCATATGAATACATATAGGATATCTGTAACCTCACAAGCATTGTAGTATGAATGATTAGAGTAGAAGTCCTTAGATGAGTTAATGGGCTAGGTAAGTCAAATGTGGATCATTCCATGTTGAAAAAATATCTGTATCTCCTAAGTAGAACAAATTTTGCTATGGGCCCCAAGGCTCTCTGAGCAAGTAGTTAATTTTTTATCAGAGGGGAGCAATTTTTGGCTTTTTTAACCCTTCCGAAATTGAGCAGATGCGATGCATCACATGGATTTGCAATGGTGACATATAAAGCTATAATATTTAGAAAACAGTAATCTTTGGTGATCATGGTAATTCTTTTTGTCTTCAAACAGGTCAAAATATTCAATGAGACCTTAGTTAAGACGATGGTTGAACCTCGCCGCCGTTGTTTCTCTTTGCCGGCAGTGGATTTGAGGAAAAAGGCTGTTGGTGGTATAATTTATGTGAAAGTCATTTCTGCAAGTAAACTTTCCAGAAGTGGTTTGAAAGGAAGCCCATCAAGAAGGCAAAATGTGTATTCTGCAGACAGTAATTCAGAAGAGCACTATGATGATAAAGATCTGAAAACCTTTGTAGAGATTGAACTTGAAGAGTTAACCAGGAGAACAGATACTAGGGCAGGCTCGGATCCTAGATGGGATTCAACGTTTAATATGGTGTTACATGAAGACACTGGAGTTATTCGATTCCATCTTTATGAGTGTACCCCATCCAATGTCAAGTATGATTATCTGGCAACTTGTGAAATCAAGGTATGTTGATGATGGGTTAATTTGATATGTGACTTTAGGTGGTTTTCTTGGAGTTAAATTGAAGTGCACCGTAGCATGTTGTATACATAAGCCAAAATTAATTCATGAACTTTTTTCAGTGTGCTATATTTTCCCTATGGTATGTTGAAGCTTTGTTACCATATATAGCTTAATGGGACAGTTGCATGGTGAAAAAGCTTAAGTTTGCGTATGAACTGTAACTGTTAATTATGCTTGTTTTCATTTTTTTCAAAATATTCTGCTTTCTTTGAAATTAAATTGTGTGAGATATTTTATTATCATATATTATCGGATAAGTCTATCTTTTTTTTTTCTTACCCCTTTTCCTTTTTCTGTCATAAGCAGATGAAGTATGTTGCAGATGATTCCACAACATTTTGGGCAATAGGACCTGACTCCAGTATCATAGCCAAGCATGCTCCATTTTGTGGAAACGAAGTTGAAATGACTGTTCCTTTTGAAGGGGCCAATTCTGGGGAGGTATAATTCACATGTTTTTGCTGTCGCCATGTTCAAAATATGAAGCATGAACTAAGATCAGTCTTTTGCTGCATGAATTGTCAGTAAATGTTTTGTGCTTTCTTGCCATTGTTGGATTGGTGGCGGACTAATTCATGATGTGACAATAATTGACTGGGTCTTTGTTGCAATATAAATTTTTTTTTCTCTCCCAGAACAACTACTTTTCATGTGTCCCATCCACTTCTTGGGCCAACATTGCTTTCAAGAATTCAAATATCAAATTGCATCAACTTCAAATGTCATTTTAGTTGCCATGGAATTACTGATACATGACTCATCCAGTTGGAAGCATGTAAAGATATGCGCAGGTATAACTTAGAATTGTCTTGTTCAAATTCATTTTGCAGTTGACAGTGAGGCTTGTGGTGAAAGAGTGGCAATTTTCTGATGGTTCACATAGCTTGAACAACTTTCGCGTTAGCTCTCAACAATCACTCTATAGGTCATCAAATTTTCTTTCAGGAACTGGAAGGAAGATCAATGTAATTGTTATGGAAGGGAAAGATCTTATGTCAAAAGACAGATCTGGAAAGTATGATTCATATGTTAAACTGCAGTATGGCAAGGTGGGCTCTCCTCTTCCCATGAGTATTGTCTGAAGGTTCAATTTTGCTACGTTTTTTTGTGATTCATTCTATATTTATTATTGTGATAAGACATGCTCGACTCTGACTATGATGTGGACTTTTCTTTCAGATTCTCCAAAGAACAAGGACAGCACATTCTCCAAATCCAGTATGGAATCAGAAGTTTGAACTTGATGAGATAGGAGGTGGGGAATACCTTAATATAAAATGCTTCAATGAAGAAATTTTTGGAGATGACAACATTGGTACTGCACGGGTAAATTTGGAAGGACTTGTAGAAGGTTCAGTCAGAGATATATGGGTCCCTCTTGAAAAGGTGAATTCAGGAGAACTAAGGCTTCAAATAGAAGCAGTGAGAGTTGAAGACAATGAAGGATCAAGGGTATGTTTCTACTGTTGAATGAATGAACTTTAACTTGACTAAAAATTTAAAGAATAACTTGCAGTAATGAAATTAAAAGCTACAAATGGCATTAGAAATTTTAGGTCTGAGTTGCCCAATATATATATTTCATGGAAGACTCGGCTCATTTTTTTTTTCATGATCATGATTGTTGCTCAAATTGGAGGTAGGGACAGCTCTTTTCAAGCTGATTTTCTTGGTAGGGCAACATAAAAGCAGGTTTCAAAGCTTAGGTTTGTTCGAACCAGATAGTCACATATGATAGTAGTTCAAGAGGGCCAATTTCCCATGTGTGGTGTTAAAAACCTTTTGGTTGAAGCATGTTGGCCCTAATTTTTTTCTTCTCTCTCTTTATTTTCAGGTTTCAAACTCAGGTTCAGGCAATGGTTGGCTCGAACTTGTTATTATTGAAGCAAAAGACCTCATTGCCGCAGATCTCAGGGGGACAAGTGATCCATATGTTAGAGTGCAGTATGGAAATTTGAAGAAGAGAACAAAGGTAAGGACACCTTGTTCACGATTACAAATTTGATACTCCTGGATAAAAGTTTCACATCCCTAGAGTTTATTCTTTGGCAATCATTTCATGACCAGGTTTTTTTCACGATGCAACTACTGGCTCTGTGCCAAGACGATTTAAAATGATAATTTCTTTTCTGTTATTAATATGTATTCTTATCCTTGTTTTAGCAAGTAAAGGAAAGATTGAATTGATTTTGTTGTTTTGTTAATCATCATAATGTGGAGTCCTAGATATATGAATTTCATCTTTCCGTTTCTTCCTTGGGATCTTCCATAATATCAAATTAATTCAACCACTGATCTGGTTTAACTTGGCTTGCATTTCAGGTTATATATAGAACTCTAAATCCTCAATGGCATCAAACATTAGAGTTCCCTGACGATAGCAGTCCCCTGGTGCTGCATGTGAAAGACCACAATGCTTTACTGCCTACATCAAACATCGGTGATTGTGTTGTAGAGTATCAGAGATTGCCCCCAAATCAAATGTCTGACAAGTGGATACCTCTCCAAGGAGTGAAAAGGGGAGAAATTCACATCCAAATAACAAGAAAAATTCCAGAAGTACAGAAGAAACCTAGTTTGGATTCTGAGTCATCTTTAACTAAAGCACACCAAATTTGTAGCCAGGTGACTGTTGTTATGGCTTTAATCACACGCACACACACACACACACAAAATGATATAGTGATTGCTACTGCCATGTGGTGCTGTCTTGTGAATTCACAGCTTCAACTCTATTTACAAGGTTATGTGATATACACACACATTAGATTTTCAAAGTTTTTGTCTCTGACTGTAGAAAGATGTATGTGGCATGCCTTCATCTCATAAGTTGCAAGATTTATGCATATGAAAATGCATAACCTTCCTGAAAGTTTCCCTTGATATATTTGATGAAAATAATGCATTTTCTTTCTAGTATCCATTTAGGTGGATAAGCATGTGATCTGGAGATCCTGAATGGACTGTACAAGGAAAATGAATATAAACGAAAAATGGAAAAAATGAAGAGAGAGAGAGAGAGAGAGAGAGAGAGAGAGAGGAGAGAGAGAGAGAGAGAGAGAGAGCTCAGGATCAAGAGTACTGTTATCATTCAAGTTTTATTGATATTGAATTTGGCCATTGGATTATTTATTTTTAACATTTTACTCTAATTTATTTTACACTGCCTGCGGCATTGTAGATTAGCATACACACTTTTGTGGAAGTATTATATTTCGACAGATTTGCATGACTTATGTTCTGTATGTACATCTAAATCTTTCGTGTCTTGTTTTCTTTGATGTTTTTATCAGATGAAACAAATGATGGTCAAATTTCACTCATTACTTGATGGTGGCAATCTGGAAGAACTTTCAACTGAATTGAGCGAGCTAGAAACACTAGAAGATACACAAGAGGAGTACATGGTACAGCTTGAAACTGAACAAATGCTCCTACTAAACAAGATAGAGGAGCTTGGTCAGGAAATCTTTAACTCATCACCTTCCATGAGCAGAAGATCTTCCGGAAGTTGAGCCATACCTTACTGATTATTTTTGTTTTCATATAATTTTTGCTTATACAAACATCAGGTCGGATAGATAATGTATATGGTTTCCACGACTGATGACAAGTCCTTGTAGTTTACCGCCCTTTCAGAGCAGTGTAATTGTTTATGGATGCATCATTTTTTTAGCAGCAATTGAAGATTTAGCTGTTGTTGATACTTTCTTTTGCTTCTTTTTCTTTATCATACGTTCGAGAAAAAGAATTCCCTCTTCTTTTTAGCTGTTGAAAATGAAGCTTAAAAATGCAGATGAAATGGTTAAAAATAGCCCTAAAATTAACAATAAGAAGACCAAGAGATTCTTTCTGGATCATATATACTTATCTAAGGGTATGTCTTAAGATAATTTTTTTTTTTAATTTACAATAATTGTTAAATAGAATTACACTAGAATGGATAGGGGACTAATAAATATTTAATTTTTGGTCCAAAAATGAGAGAAGAGAACCAAGAATAAAAGGTAGAAGATCATTCTATTGTGAATGCAAAAGTATTTAGAGACTTGCACTAAGCTTTTTCATAGTCTTATAGCATATTGTTTATACAATTTAACGAGAATATAAAAGACAAAAAAAAAAAAGTTAATGCAAATGATTCTAACATTAGATTCGCGTCGATTGTCTCTACCAAAATTGTATATGAGAGCTCTATAAAAAAGTTTTTTTTTTCCGGGTAATGTAGAGAATGGCCGAGAAATTCTCGTCTTAGTCGAGAAAGTCTCAACTACAACGCCTTACAATGCGTAGGCCTGCATCCTAATGCAATGTGTAACGAATGTGGGCTACACATGGAGACCCGGCCCAACTGAAATATCTTATCTTCTTCGCCAACTGAAAAACTGTCCCTCTCTTCAACCTCTCATATCTACCAGCGGCAGCTTTCTCAGTTCTCAGCTTTCTAAACAATGATACTGAAGCAGCGAGTAGAAGAAGCTGCTTAACTCACTTTATATTTACTGAAATGGCCTCCACCACTTCGAGATTAACAGAATTTCCATTCAGAAACTCACTCACTCTAACATTTCCACTCACTTCACACTCTCCTTCTCTCAATCTCCTCCTCTTCTCCTCTTCTTCCAGGAAAACGCCGTCGTTTCGTCTCCTCAAACCTTTTTCTTCTCTCCGTACCAACCAAAACCCTAAGACCAATCACCAATTCCCCAAGTCTCGCTCTCCGTCCTCCGCTCCTTGGCTCAACAGCTGGTCCCACCCCAATCCTCCCGTCGATGATAATGAAAAAGTCGCCGAGAATGTTACAAAATCCGACGAGCACGATAAAATTGATCAGAAACAAACTGGAGAATCAGGAACTCGCTATGCCGACAACGACAAAGGGCAGAGCGCGATTGAGCGTATTGTTCTGCGGTTGCGAAACCTAGGATTAGGGTCGGACGATGAGGATGAAGAAGCGGAAGTTGACGGTCCAATGCCGGTCGCAGGAGAGGAGAGGTTAGAAGATTTATTGAAGCGAGAATGGGTTCGGCCCAATGCAATACTTGAAGAAGAAGGTGACGATGACTCGGTATTGCCGTGGGAAAGAGAGGAGAATGAGAGAAAGGAAGAGAAGTCGGGGGTAACGAGGAGGAGGACGGTAAAGGCACCGACACTGGCGGAATTGACGATTGAAGATGAGGAATTGAGACGGTTGAGAAGGAATGGAATGTATCTCAGGGAGAGGATTAATGTGCCTAAAGCTGGACTCACGCAGGAGGTGATGCAGAAGATTCATGATAAGTGGAGAAAGGACGAGTTGGTTAGACTCAAGTTCCATGAGGAGCTTGCCACTGATATGAAGACAGCCCATGAGATTGTTGAGGTAAGGGCTTAGCTTCACTGATTGAAGCCAAGAATCGGACCGTAGTGTTCATTTTCAGTTTTTTGAATGACTAAGTTCTAGTTTGCAGGTTATATTATTCTCTTACCTGTACAGTTATTTGATGTTACAATACTTGTTGATGACATTACTTTCTGTGATTTCAGTTGCATATTCTTTTCTCTTTCAATTGCATCATCATTTTATTACTTATTTGAAAATAATTATGAATGGTTAACTGAGTGCTTGTAGTGATTGTCAGCGACGGACAGGAGGATTAGTTATATGGAGGTCAGGGAGTGTAATGGTGGTGTATCAGGGAAGTAACTATGAAGGGCCTTCATCTAAATCACAACCTCTTGATAGGGAAGGAGATACTCTTTTTGTCCCAGTTGTATCTTCCTCTGATAGCACGGTCATAAGAGAGGTGAATAGTGCAACTTCAACTGTAGAAAAGACTGAGGTAGCTGTGAGGCTTCCCGACCATTCTAAGACAATGACAGAAGAGGAAGCTGAATTTAACAGCCTACTTGATAGTTTAGGTCCTCGTTTTGAAGAGTGGTGGGGCACAGGAATACTTCCAGTTGATGCTGATTTACTTCCTGAAAAGGTTCCTGGTTACAAGACACCTTTCAGGCTTCTTCCTACTGGAATGCGATCTCGACTGACCAATGGAGAAATGACTAATTTGCGCAAACTTGCCAGATCACTTCCTTGTCATTTTGCCCTTGGTACTGTTCTCATTTTACAGATAGTTTCTTTAGCTCACAGTTTCTGTTTTGAGCACTATAATTCAGCCTGAATTTATTCATATAGGAAGGAATAGAAATCATCAGGGGTTGGCAGTAGCTATACTTAAGCTCTGGGAGAAAAGCCTTGTTGCAAAGATTGCTGTAAAACGGGGTATCCAAAATACAAATAACAAACTAATGGCTGAGGAACTGAAGGTATCTTCTATTTTTTCTGTTCCCCTCTGTTTCAGTCATTTTAATGCTATCACTTTAACTGCAAATTACTAATACTGCAGTTAGCTGCAATACCATTCTCATTTTTCACACTATGCTGTCAGAATTTCCTTCTTCTTCCCCTTTATGTGTTGTTTTTCCCCCTAATAACATTTTGTTGTACATGCACAAGGCTACAGGATATTTGTTTTAAATTTTATCTGCTTTGCAGTTATTAACAGGGGGTACCTTGCTGCAAAGAAATAAGTATTACATTGTGATATACCGTGGAAAAGATTTCCTCTCACCAACTGTAGCTACTGCTTTGGCTGAAAGAGAGGAATTTGCGAAACAGATTCAAGATGTCGAAGAGAAAGTGCGGACTAAAGCATTGAAGGCAACTCCATCTGGTCAAAATGAAGTAGACGCACCTGCAGGTTCTTTGGCTGAATTTTATCAGGCTCAATTGCGCTGGGGAAGGGAAGTTTCTGCTAAAGAACGTGAGAAGATGATTGAAGAAGCTTCCAAAGCTAAGCATGCCAGGCTCGTCAAACGGATTGAACATAAACTTGCTGTTGTAAGTACAATCTAATTGTTCTTCACCTTCTGATGCTTGAGGCATATTTCCATTGAAGAATTGTTAGACATTTAAAATGAGCCGAAAATCTTCAATAGTTTATACACCCCGTTAAATGCTCAAGTAGGGTGCTGCATAGATGGATGTTCAATTTATTTTACAGTTACCTCGTGAACTATATGGTCTTGCATCTAATAACATATTCATTCATTTAATGGTGGAAACATAAGCACTCCCAAAGAGTTCTTCATCACAGAAAGGCAATAAATAGTTTACTCACTACCTGAAGTGAAACTCCCATGCTAGAGACCAAGTGTTCCCTTTTAAATCTTTTATTGTTTCCTTCTTTTTGAAGGAAATCATAAAGAATTGCTTTTTCATTGGGGAGAGTATCATTTGACATGATGGCCAACGGTAGCACATGATGTAGAGAAAGTGAGAGGAATGTTAGGTACAGAGAGTGAAGACTGGTAGTGATGCCATTGTTTTGCCATCATTGATGGCCAGAGTAATTTGTCATTTCCATGTTTCATTTGGTGATTGTTACTGTCTTTGGTGGTGGTTGATGAATGCTACTTTGAGATTTGGAGGTTGTGATGGTAGAGGTTAAATGGTGATCACTTTGGTGGCACTCGATGGCTGATTTTTTGGTGATAGAGGTAATAACTCAAGATCTGGTGTTTGTGATTGTCCAATCCACTTCCTCCAAATTGAGAACAAAAGAAAAATTGAATGATTTTTCTTTTGTTCACATAATGTATGTGTGTATATACACACTTCTTGTTTGGTGCTCATTGAGGGTGATCAAAATTTTCAAACTGTATTGTTGCTAATCATTGTGATTGTGGAAAACTGAACTGCTGTTGTGGTGAAGTTCCAATATTTTTGTGTTAGTAACTCATTTTTGCCTGCCCCAAAAACCTGCCAATAACTGTCACTTAACCCGCTAAATAAATTTCAATTTTGCATTGGTTCCTTGGTTGGCTTGATTTATCCTGTTACCAATTTAATTGTCTTGGAACCATCTTTCTGGTTTGTGGTTTATTTAAGCTTTGTTGTGTATTCTTTTCACCTTTGGAATTCAATTTCAGCATGTTTATTGGCTCTGAGCTCATTATTGCGTGTTTGTTAGCTTGTAGACTCAACTGCATACTATTGGTTGTTGGTTTTAGAGTCTAATTAATTTTTAGTTTTCCAGTGCCTGATAAATGTTTTAGGGGAATTTTTGTATTTTACTTTAACAAAATTACAATTGCTAATTGGGATTCAAATGTACAGTTGTTTCTATTTGATGTAATGACAATGTCTGTTTGGAATTGAAACATTGTTCAATTCAATTATTTTAGCGCTGCAATTTATTTATCATTTTTCGGATATTAACATTGTCATATGTGCTGGATGGCTTGCATTAGTTCTTATCTAAGTCGTCTAGATTCTTTTATTGCTGCAGAACTTATAACCAATTTCCTTGTATTTAGTAGTTCCATCTAGTTGTTTGTAACTTGGTTGAAGTTTTGAATCCATGAACAGGCCCAAGCCAAAAAGCTTAGAGCAGAGAGACTATTAGCTAAAATAGAGGCATCCATGGTTCCCTCTGGTCCCGATTACGACCAAGAAACAATCACTGATGAGGAACGGGCTATGTTTCGCAGAGTTGGTTTAAGAATGAAAGCATACTTGCCTGTTGGTGAGTAATCCTTACCTTATTGAGTAAAATGAAAACCTGTGCTTAAGTTCTAACGGTCTGTGTATGATAATTGGTCAGGCATTCGTGGTGTTTTCGATGGCGTCATTGAGAATATGCATCTGCATTGGAAGTACAGAGAACTTGTCAAACTGATATCCAAGCAAAAGACCCTTGCATTTGTTGAAGATACAGCAAGGTTACTGGAATATGAAAGTGGTGGGATACTAGTGGCAATAGAAAGAGTCCCTAAAGGATTTGCTCTAATTTTTTATCGCGGGAAGAATTACAGACGACCAATTAGCTTGAGACCTAGAAATCTTCTAACAAAGGCAAAAGCATTAAAACGCTCAGTGGCCATGCAACGGCATGAGGTGGTCATCTTTAACTTTCGGTTTTTCTGTTTTTCTGTTTTTATTATATGAGAATTGCTGCCCGTGAAAGCTCCTTATTTCACTGTAATCTTACATGAACTGTGCAGGCTCTCAGTCAGCATATATCCGAGCTTGAGAATACCATAGAGCAAATGAAGAAAGAAATTGTCAGTATTGGGGTTTCCTATTCACCTTTATTACAAACTCAAAATTGCATTCTGCATATACACAGATAGCAGGCATGCTCAACTATTTATTCTTAACTTTATCTATCTGCTTCAAATCATTCTGATCTTAATCTAATGGAATCTTGAAAAGTTGAACCCCCAGTTTTATATACAAGTTCTAGCATGACACACCATTAAACTTCCTTCAGCTTTAATTATTGTAGAACAGATGGTTGTCACAGAAAACTGTCTCTGAGCTCAATAATTTATTGCATCAGAGCTAAGTACAGAATCTGCTCTGCATTGATCCCATCATACTGAACCCTCATGCTCTTTAAGTTCCGTTGACGTCACTCGGGGAAACCTCTGTTCTTACCTTTGATGTTCTCTGGTGTAAACCAGATTAAAGCTATGTTCTCAAGATATTTAGCACTGAAAAGAAATGTAAACAGTGCATCCATCCTATATTGGCGTCTTGGCAACCATTGCACATTTGAATTAGAGATCTAGTGGCATGTAAAATTGATATGCAAAATATGTTGGATCACTATGTAGGACTTGCAGGAATATATCTGGCATAGTTTTGAAAAACATAGGTATCTCAAATTCTCATCCAACTGTATTTCAGAATTTTTAACTTTTCATTATCAAGGATATCAAAAGGGCACAAGAACTACTTTGACCCTAATTCATAGAGGCTGTTGAAAGAATGTGGGGGAGCCAACGAAAATACATGTCCTCAAAGAAATTACTTAAAACAAGAACAACTTATTATTTTCAACATTATCATTCTTAACATATTGCAGTTCATACAAATTAAGCCAATTGGAGACTTATTATTGATGCTTTTCTTTTGTTTATGTTTATTTATTTACAGGGTGTTTCCGAAGATGTGGATGGTGGGAATATTAGGAGCTCAGAGGACTATGGGCAGTTTGATCACGTCCCAGACTTCCCCCAGGTGAGATATTCTGCTTCACTTCTAAATTATTAGGATTCCTATCTTAATTATGGTGGTGATGATATCCCTCATTGGCTACTCTCTCTCTCTCTCTCTCTCTCTCTCTCTCTCTCTCTCTCCTCTCTCTCTGTTTTTTCCCCTCAAATAATATATAATCCCAAATCTGTAAAAAGAAATTGAATGCCTGACCTCCTATGAAAGAGCAAGAACCTCTGGCTAGGGACAAATGATTTTGTTAGTGTTGGGTGGGGTGGTTTTGGGATTGAAGTCTTAGGTGTGTTCCATTGCAACTGGTAATATTTTTTATGTTTTCACTAGTAGGGAATACATATGTTAAATATCAGAAATCATCTATTGAATTCTCCTCTACAGAGTGATGATGAAGTTTCTGGAATGGAATCTGATGATGATTATGATTCTCATGAAGATTCTGAATTATCAAGCTTTGACATTGTTGATGATCCTCTTTGCAAGAATGGTTGACAAGTTCTAAACTCTTTTAAATGGTGGAAAATCTTTTTTCCTACCACCCATATCCAGTTCAGGTAATTATTTTGTTCCATTTAATTGATCATCATGTTGCCTGGGTAATTCTCTGCATCTTTTTATTCACACTGAAAAAAAGTTTCTTAAAATTTTTGAACCGTGAATTTTATTCCCAAGGATATGAGTTTTGGATCATTTGTCTCAAAATATCAATCTGTTACAAGTCTCAGAATTTATGGCCCCATAATTTGTATACAAAGAAAATAGGCATCCTGAATAATGAATTGAGTGTAATTTGAATGATTATCGGCGTGTGCAGAGAATATGTTGTGGTGCTTCTATATCTTCCTTGAAGATTCTCTGTATCTTAATGGGACTACCTATTGGAATTCTCAAATGTTGCCTTTCAGTTGAAAAAGTGAATTTCATTTGATTGACTTACATATCTCATTTTTGCCGGAGCAGGATAAATGATATGGATTGTGGGTAGCTTGCATCACGGTGTAGATGATTGTAATTCATCTGTTTGTCAAACATCAATGCAGCTGCAGGACTTACCCTCAATTGTTAGGTTTGCAGCTTGAGATAAGAGTAATCCCCAAAATGAATGCCATAATTTGAAGTCAAGATGACAACCTACGTCAGGCGATGCTCCTTTTCCTTCCCTGATTATCAGCTGATTTTTGTCCCAGTTTGTGTTATGAATATTTTGTAAACGTATTACAAATTTGTAATTAGCATGTAGAAAGAATACTGCACTTTTCAATTCAAGGGCGAAAAGGAAGCCGGTAGCCTTTGTTGAAACATCCATTCAGCTGAATTAGATCAATTTGTACCCATCAGAATCACTGTTCTGTTGCATAGCAGCTAAGCGATTTTGAATTTTGAAACTCGCCCGCTGAAGGAGATTATTATGTGCATCAATTTGTAAGTCTATTTTCAGTTGAACAGTCTTGATTTTGCAGCAATCTGTATATACTTTCATTGTGTTCGGATGATTTCAGTCCTACATTTTTTTTTTCTTATGAATTTTACAAATTACATGGATATTTGCACCCAATTTCAGTCCTACTTGAATGAAGAATAATTCTATCAAATATACTGTACTTGATCGTTTTGCTTCTGTATGAATTTAGAATCTGTGACTCGGGAATTTCATTATTCTCTGATTTGTTGTCGGTGTTCACTATTTACACACTCATTTTTACTGTGAATAGTAGTTTCTTTTTACAATTTTAAACCTCAATTCAGATTAATAGACTAATAATAATTATTATATTGATTAATTTTACTCGTATTAAGGTTCCTACGGTGAAAATATTTCATCTCTATATCATTCCTGCATAGTTAGATATTTACCTATCCACATGAGACTTTTCTTTGTCCATTCATTCACTGAAGGACAATTTATTTGGTTATGTAAGCAAACTACATGTAATTTCATTGTATCCTTTTTTTTTCTTAGTATATCCGAGAATCCTGTACAAAGGTTGCAGAAAGTTTCTAATAGAAATAAATAAATAAATTGCCATTGAAGTAACTGATAAGATTTCTCCAAGCAGTACAAAACAGATTTAAATTCAAATTTCACAATATCTTAATTGACAACTTTTGTAATATATAAGAATTTTTTTGAAACAGAAGCAATCATCAAATTAAAGAAATACTGTTGAGAAAGAAATGCCCTCCTTAGGACCCACAAGCACACATATACCCGAAACTATAATTCTCTGCAATTTTTTAAGTCAAAATATCAAGCCTAAAAATTCATCAACTAAATGGCATAAAACTAATTGATGAGAATTAATACAAGGTCGCATGAATGAAACTACAAGGAACTGCCCATAAATAAAACCCCACTGCCTAATACTGAATGGACACAACAAGAAGAGGAACAGCATGCTGAGTTGTGATCTTTCTGTGCAAGGAAACTGAGCCAATTTCCAAATGATTCGTCCCAGCAGCAACCAATAGCTATGTTACAATCTCTATCAGCAAAATTGCAAATGGACGGTTTATAACATTTGCTCAACTCTTTCCAAATGAATAATATTTCATGCTGTCATTGGCGTAGAATTTGCTGCAGCTGAAGCACTTGATTTCTCTGCTCCGGAGGCAGCAGATTAATCTGTTCTGGTGTCAAGCTCATGACCTGCTGAAGAAGTGCCTTCTCCATCTCAGGACTCAACTACACATTAACACAAGGAAAGTCAGACACTCCTGTAAAAACTTGAGCTATTGATAGAATCTCTGCTGAAAAGGTTATATAAATTACCGATGCTGGGCGAGGTGGCTGATTGCCTGGGCCCATTTGACCAGGAACTACTGGTGGTGGTCCTTGAAGCTGTGTCATCAGTGGATTGTCCGGTGGACCCGACATCCAAGATCCTCTATCTACTTGCATGGAATTCCCAACTTGGTTGTTAAACTCTGTCCCCAAATGAGAACCACCTAACTGAATAAACAAAGAGCAAATTGGTTATATTTAAGCTATAGCATCCATGTGGCGGATAGTCTGAAATTCAAAGAAATTATTAAGTCTAGAAATGAAAGTGAATACCATCTATAAAAGTAGCAAGAGAAGGGCATTGATATGCCAAAATCATCAGCAAAAGCATGAAGGTGAATAAGCCATTTGAAAATTATGGTCCACATTCATGATTTTAGCTATCCCAATATGCTATAAACAAAAAGGCAATCTTACAGTTCATAAAGTTTTAAGAAAGGATCATAATTTATACTGAAAACCAGTAAAAGGAACATGTGTATATTTAAAAAAAAGAAAGACTGGTAGTTTTTTTTGTTAAAGGGAACAGTATACGATGCTGCCATTAAATTTTTCATTTTCAGAAGTCAGTTAGAAACACTGGAAACTAACTCCCACATCATCCTAGCTAACCAACCTGAAAAAGAGAGAGAAGACAAAATGAATCAATAATAGAATACTAAGAGCATATACATACCTGATACAGTGATTGAGGTGGTGGCTGTCCCTGCTGGAATGAAGGCCCCATGCTAGCAGGAGGTTTATTACCTGACTGGACATTTTAACAGAAACTTTAAAGTTACATGTGATATACCCAAAACAATTGATTGACAACTACTATAATACCAAACTCACATGAAACACAGGCTGTGATGGATGTTGTTGAGCACCAGGGTGCTGGAAACCCACATTTGGGCCCATATGTGGGGCATACTGATGATGGAAAGATGGCCTAGGTTGTGGAGGCAATGGGGGTTGCAGCGGCATATGAGGAGGTCCAGTTGACTGCAACGGTTGCTGCAACTGGTTGGAGGCAGTAGGCATTTGTGGTTGATGAAGTGCAGGTGGCTGTGAAGCAGAATGATGAGGGATTGGAGGCATGTTTGAGATTTGAGACGATTGTGGAAGAGACATTGTCGTCACTGGGGGATTCAAATGCCCTTTAGGCTGCTGCGGCACTTGTAGCTGATGTGAATGCATTGGCTGAGACTGAAGATTAACAGCAGGAACAGATGCAGACGAGACAGGCATTGCAGGTTGGTTCTGATGTGGCTTTCTTATTGAAGTTTGGGTCTGAGATACACTCGGTTGTTCCTGGACAGGCAAAGTCTGTGCGGACTGGATATTTGGTTGCTGAAGCAGCTGTGCTGATTGCTGAGGTTGCTGCAATGCTGGTGGCTGGACACTTGGAATCTGAAGACAATGAAAATTTAGGATACAGATAAATGCACTGATCAAAGCTACAGAAAAATAAAATTTGATAGACTAAAAGCATACCACTTGAGGAGGCTTTACCATTCCCAGCATAATTTGAGCCTGGTTAAACAAAATAAATCAGAAAAATTTGCATCAGCTAACAGCAGAGCAGTTGCCAGTTAAAGAAACCAAGTTAACTTGAATAACTAAGACATCATTTTCAACAACTAGTAAGATAATACATAATCCAAGATCAGGCTTTTCATATAGAGTTGCAACAAAAACTACAGTGACACTAAGGGCTCGTTTGTTTTTTATATCTAAAATCTAAAAATCTTAAAATGAATAAATCTGAATATATAAATCTGAATGTTTTTACATAATATGTTTGTTTTTTTTTTTATCAGATCCAAATATAAATATCTGAAGACTAGTAATTTCAGTTACCATATCCTTACGATAACTAGATATATAAGGAAATAAATAAATTTTATAAGGGTATTACAACTAGAAAACCTTAAATTTCAGACGCTAGTGTTAACTTAAAAAGTTTAACTTATTTTATTCAAACATAATTACCAAGTTTTCAGCGAAGTTAGAAAAACAAATACCTTTAAAACGTTTAAATTACTGAAACTGAATTATATTCAGACTTCAAATTAAAAAACAAACATGTACCAAGAAGAATTGTGAAAAGGTGCGCATGGTTAACCAATCAACAAACGTAGCCTAACCTTTTCATCCTAAAATTCAAAATCTCATTTCACAACAATAACATTAATCAGACAGACAAGAAAATCAGGGGCTAAATAAAATCTCTCAAAGAAATATGCGACCATCCTCACTTGATTACTATTATTTTTGCTTTATAAACAATCATTATTGAAAGCAACCAGTAGCATTCAGTCACTGCAAAAGAAATGGTAATGCTTGAAACTTCAGCAAAAAGGATGGTCATGAGAGCATAAAATGCAGGGCTAGGGATTGTCCAGAATATAATCAAACAGTAACTAGCAGTTAGAGAAGCTCCATTAGATCAAGGAGATAAATTTGCATTGATTATGACACCTGCTACATCACACATGCAGCAATGTATATGCATAGCATCAGATTTTAAAAATCAAGTATTTAACATTTTGTACCAATTTAAGTTCACGATTTCACCATAAAGCATGCACCAGAAGCTAAGTAATCAATATTAGGAAAAATAAAATTTGAATGCATAGGTCACATTATATCCTTGTAATTTCTTTGCTGATTCTCGCAATCTATTAGCCTACTTATAGTATCACAAATCCATTAAAAAAAGAAGCTTAATCATGGGTGGAAACAACTTCTCACTTTCCCTCAATAAATTTCAAGTTTTATACATTTAATGCTTTATTTTCTCTTTTTTATTTCAAATTTGTTTATACATTTAATGCTTTATTTTCTCCTTTTTCTTTTCAAATTTGTTATAGTTTGACAAACTAGAGACAAGCATAATACAAAGGAAAACAATTTTTCGAGCATTAATCATTCAATTTTCCCAATAATTAGTTTTCGGGCAACGGGATACACATTATATCATGAAAAAATAAGGGTAAGTTAACAATTGAGTATCAACGTTAATTTAAAATTTTAACTAAACTAATTAACAATCTAATAGAATTCTAATTTTTGAGGAATGCAAGACACTTTATTTACCAAAACAAAAATGGGAAAAACACAAACTGAAACCCTAATTGAATACTAATATTGCTATAACCATGAATTTCACGCATTAAGCTCGTGAAACAAATGAGAAAGAAAATTAAAAAAAAAAAACAGAACATAAAGAGAAGGAGACTTTGCATTAGAAAGAAGAAAAATAAATTATAGTAAAATTAATGATAATTTTAAACCTGAAAAAGAGCTTTCGTCAAGAGAGGGTTCTGAATTAGGATCTGTCTCGCTTGTTGCTGGTTCTGCTCGATCAGTGCCTGTATTCACCAAAACCAAAATAGAAAAATGTTCCACGTTATCAGTGTTTTCCATCATTTGTTAGTGAGATGGTGATTGGGGCAAAGGAAAATTACGAGGAAGGAAAAGAAATTAGAGAGGAAGACATAGACAGAGAGATAGAGAGAGATAGAAACGGTGCCTTCATTTGAGACATGATTTCATAGAGCTGGTTCTTCGACATACCGGCGAGGCTCGCCGGTAATCCGTCGCCGACTTGCTTTCCCGCCATTCCGTAAGAGAGAGGAAGATGCAAGTCTTTCCTGTTCAGTTTCGGGGATTTTAAACCGATTAATAGAGGAGCTCTGGAAAATTGTGTTGGGCTTAGCTTAGGCCCATTTATAATTTTTGTATTTTATAAAAGAAGACCGAATTTCAGATTTATCACCTTTAGATTCTATTAATTAATTTTATGAAATACATAGTCCATGTTTTATAGGAAAATCAAAATACATATAAATCCCTAAAGTTTAATTTATTAATCCAACTAATTTTGCTAATGGGATATTGTAATATATCCTCTAATTTTTTGGAAGAAAGGCTCTCAAAAAGTAAATATTTTTTAAATTTTTAGAGAGTGTTAGATATGCTCTTAATTTTTTTAAAATTAAGAAAATAATTCCTTGTATTTTGAAAAATAAAAAGATACCCTTGACTTAAACTTTCATTAGTTTGACCGATTAAAATATTATTATTTTAATTTTTAAACTTCACTAAATTAATAAAACTGAATATATTGATAATCCAATCATTATTTTTAATATATTTAGGACTAAAATATTAAATTTAAACAAATTTATTTTATTTTATTATTTTTTAAAATATTAGAAATAAAAAAAATTATTTATTCAATAAAAATATTAACAATTAACTTAGATAAAATTATATACTATAATACTACTAACCTTCTTTTTTTCTAACTTTTTAATATTTATTACAAATTAAGATATTAATTTTTTAGTATTTACACAACACTGAATTTAATTCATATAATATAATTTATTGATTTTATTTTATTTAAAAATATTTTCTTAATATATTATAAATACACTTAACCCAATTTTTTTTTTGCCAAATAATTATTTACATTTTTTCTACTTATTTTTAGTATTTTAACTTGCATAAAGAATTTAATATTTTTCAAAAGTTATAAGAATATGTATATAGGAATATCTAAATAAATTGAAGTAAATCTATATAAGTATTTTATGATAAAGGAGAATAATAAATTATGATAAGTGAACTAAATTTATTATTGTGTCAATAAAAGTAATATAAATTTGAATAAATAATTTTTTATTTCTAAAATTTTTAAAATAATTAACTAAATTAATTTTTTAGTATTTAACATTTTAGCCCCAAATATATTAGAAATAAGGATTGGATGGCTAATAATAAGCAAAATATATTTAGTTTTGTTAATTTAGTAAAATTTAAATATTAAAATGATAATATTTAATAGGTCAAATTAATGGAAGCTTAGATTAGAGGTATCTTTTTACTTTATCAAAACATAAAAGAGTATCTTTTTATTTTCTCAAAAGTCATAAGGGTATCAATACTCTCTAAAAACTTAGAGGAGTATGTACTCTTTCCCTAAAAGTTAGGGAGTATATTACAACATCCCTTTACTAATTTTAAAACTTTTCTTTGAAGATCTCAATCCATTAGTACAATGATACTTATAACCTTATTCAACAGTAATATTAAACTATAAACCAAAAATAGCAATAATATGACAGTTGGGGAATTTTCACATACCTTCCCTGAGGTTTGGTGAAATAACACATAAAGGGAAGGTATGACGTAATTCACACATATCTCCCCTCTCATTTAACAAAAATTTGTTTTATCTTCTCTTAACATCCAATTTTTGTTAAAAAGTCAATTTTACCCTCAACCTATGTCATAATTAGAAGATGTAAATGTGAATATTATGTCTATAAAAATGTTAAAAAATGGAGTAAAAGAAAATGTTACTGTGCGTGAGAATGTTTATGCCAATTTGTAATTTATTTATTTATTTTTTTATCTTTCCTTTGAAGCTGCTGTGTGTGTGCATGATTAAGGTCAATTATATTTTTTTTTTGTTATCACATTGACATTATGTTATTTTTGCAGGATGAGGAGAATATACAAAATTATGATGACTGGTGTTTTTAGTATTAGTTGATTTGTTGTAGGATAATTATAAAAATTAGGATTAGTGGCTGTGTTTTGGGAGCTAAAATGGCATTATTGTGAAAATTTTAGGAGAAATGTTGGTTTTGTACAGAACATCATTTGTATATGTACAAGGTAACTTGTGTGTATATAATGAAATGGAAGGAAAAAGTAGCTTTACAATTGCATTTTCTTTTGCTCCATTTTTTAACATTTTTATAGACATAATATTCACATTTATAGCTTCTAATTATGACATAGATTGAGGGTAAAATTGACTTTTTAACAAAAATTGGATGTTAAGAGAAGAAAAGGCAAATTTTTGTTAAATGAGAGGGGAGGTATGTGTGAATTACGTCATACCTTCCCTCTATGTGTTATTTCACCAAACCTCAGGGGAGGTATGTGAAAATTCCCCTATGACAGTTTATATATTGCCTGAGATGGGAGAGAGAGATGAGAACATACAATTCGATGGATCCATGTATGCATAACAAATCCCAGAAACATAAGGTTTTCCTTATGCTGTGATCTTACATTAATTGACAATCATGAACATAATTAAGTTACAGAACGTACCAATGGATGATCCTTTAACTACAACTGAACAGTACTTGAACATAAATTATAAAACAACATTATAATTAAGCCTAGGAATTTGACATCTAATTACAACACTATTATTCTGAAACCTAAGGCTAATTACATGATTTTTGTAAAGGCATCTTAGCCCCAATTTTGAGTCACTAGAATCTTGGTTTTACTCGGCTGAGGATTGACAGAAAAGCGACAAGGAAATAGATTACAACATATATATATATATATGCTTGTTAGTTCGGACTTTACAGCTTCACCATATGGAGTCCAAATTAAATGGTTGCTCCTGCTGTGGTTGTGGCACAGCGACTGGCACTGATTCTAAGACCTTAGAAGAAGAAGACGCTTGGAAATTTGAACTTAGATCACTTTCAAACCTAGAAATTCCAGCTGCTTGCTGCTGCAGAAACGAGTTGCTATTTTCATGGCTTGTAGCTTCCCTTGCTTGATAATTATTCTTAAGCTGTAATGCCTTGAGAAGCAGGGAATTCATCGATAGATTCGAGGTTAGCAAGCTTGAAGGCCATGCGAGCGAAGGAATGGTTGCTGCAGCAGCAGCTTCCCTTGCTGCGGCAGCCCAATTGTTCATGTTCAAGTTCATGTTGAGCATGTTCATGTTAACATTGTTCTCATAACTTTGTGTCGGCAGATTACTGAATCCCGTAGATAAATTTGCAATGCTATTCAAGTTTGGCAACTCGATATCTCCAAACTCATTGACAATCGAGTTTGTATCACATGGAGATCCCTCAGATGGATGTGATGATAGTGTCTGCTGCGGTTTTTTCACAGCTGAGCTCTTCTGGAAGACCCTACAAACTACCCATTCCTCCTGTACATAAAGAAAAAATAACATGAAAATTAGAAGAACAAAATGATGACCACATAGTAATTAAGCATGCATTAATTAATGTGAAATGTTGACATACATACCTTTGCGGATTTGAAAGGATGTTTGTTTTCTAGCCTGTATTCATGCATGACCCAGTTGCTTTTCTCACCCTTAGGAGCTCTTCCCTTGTAAAAAACTAGGGTTTTCTTCATGCCAACAAGAATTCCAGAACGAAAGATTTCCTTGTCTTTTCCTGTGGTCTTCCAATAGCCTGCTTCGGTGGCTCGGTTGGTTCGAAGTCCAGTTGGATACTTTCTGTCTCTCATGTTGAAGAAATACCATTCTTTCTCACCCATAGAAGCCTTGGCTGCACCATTGAGTCAGTCATTGTCAGAGACCGACAAACAGTACTCTTTGGTTCTTGTTTCGGGTAATCAAATGCAATATTCTACTTTTTTTCAAAAGCTAAGCTTAAAAGATTAATATTCATCAATGGTAATATGCACTTCAGATTTATTATGCAAATTAAGAAATGGTGCACTCCTACCATTTTGGTGAAACGAGAAGGGCCTCCATTCGTTATATAATCCTACTTTTATATTATCAATTGAGAAATGGAGATAGAAGTAAAGCTTGTAGTTAATTCATAGAGTTTAAGAACTATTTCAATCTTAATTAGCAATGTAATCACCAAAAGATTATAGTATAACAATAATTATATTTAATTAAGTTGTTATCCGTAAATTGCAAATACGTCTAATTTACTAAAGGTATGAAATTATTTTTGAAAACTTAAAAACCAAGAAACAAAAAAAGGTCTCATTAATTTCCAAAGCAAGTTTGCTTTCAGAAAACTTTTACAACGTCTCCTCTTTATCTGTTTGGGGAATTAAAACAAAACTGAAAAAAGAAAAGAAAAAACGAAAACAAAATACAAACGCAGGTTACCCACAAAAGAATATGTCGTATTAAGAAAAGGATTAAAGATTTTCAATAAAGTTTTACAACTGTTGCTGAGTTTCTGAAACACAAAATATTCGAGCTAAATTCGGAAAACAAGAAAAGAAAATTAAACGGCATGATGGTACACAGTCAGAAAGTTTATTAGGGCAGAAACTAGATGCAATATTACAGAAAATGAAATAATCTAAAAGAAAAACAAATTAAAACTCTGAAACTACCTGGAAGATCCCAAGGTTCACATTTGTTGAGATCAACATCAACAATTGCTTTGGATGAGAAACTAAGATCAGCAACTTTTCGGGTTAGATAATAAGTTATGAGTTCCTCATCGGTCGGATGAAATCTGAACCCAGGAGGTAGATTTTCCTCCATTTTTGATCAAGACTCAAACTCGCTGCCAAACGCACTTATATTTATATTTGATTTCTGGAAGCAAAAACAAGTATGCTACCAGAAAGATAAGATCTTTGTAACATCAACAAGCTGAGGTATTAATATTGGTGCGTGTACTTAATTTCTCTGTTATATAACTCACCCTTGAAGAAGAAGCTTTAGCTATCAATTGTTGTTAGTCTTTTTTATTCTTAATAAATACAGCTAACACTTTGACAAAGATGGTGCATAGAAAATCAATATTGATTTTCTCACATGGGTATTAATTTACCAATATGCCACTACTATGCATGCATGAATTATTTGTTTAATTTTCCCAAATTTTCTCCAGAAAATTAATTGAAATTATTACTAAAAAAACTAAACTCCTTTGGCATTGACTAAGAGATATAGAAGTGGCTAAACTTAAAGAAATTGTTGCACGAGGGGGTTGGGTTGAGTCTTGTTTACACCAACAGAAAGATTTAAAGACAAAATTCTTTCTTGTATCATAATGTCTAACCACCTCCACCCATTTCTACCCACCAAACCCTAATTAGTCCAATAAGAACAAGCTCTCAACACCATCTCCATCGATATATTATTTGCACTTGTCACCCTCTACCGTCATCAATGAAACCAATAGCAATTATTTAATTATCACTAAATTTTCATTTGCCTTTCAATTATTTATTTCTTGTGAAGTTTACACATTAACCAAATTCAATATGCATATTACAATGATAGATAATATATAATATATTTGATATGACACTCTCTATACAAAGCTATAGCAAAAGTAAGATTTTGTTGTTATATTTATAATCGTTTGCAAGAAATGTTGTGATAGCCATTGATCTTCTTGGATGATGAAGCTAGCAAGAAGCATCTGATGATTTTTTTCTTTTTTTTGAATAAATTATATGGAGAAAGATAAATATATAGAAAGGAGGAGTGGTTAAAATGGTGACCAAACCATAAGACTGTGAAGTTTTGGTAAGCATTTTTGTTGGAACTTTTCTTCCTAGATTTTCCACTGTAATGTCTTCAAAGTTCAAAACCATCCATAACTTTCAATCCTAACAAGAACTATCAAGATCTGCTTCTGTGTATAGATCTCTCTCTACATATTTTTCCTAAACTTGGGCCTTCTAGAAACTCTTCTCAACAGAATTCATGCAAAAGCTTCACTATTTTTATTATTTTTTTTTTAAAGAAAAAAGAAAAACCTTCTTCCTCCCTCTTTCTTGATTACCTTCGTAAACAGTACTTTGGTTTTCTACTTTCTTACTTGCTCTGCATGTATATCAAAGTACTCTATTCGCTCACCTCTCTCTTCTTCCTCGAATAATTTTTCAGAAACACAAAAATAGTTGCTGAAAAATTGTTGTCAATCGGTTTAGGATCATTAACAACACAATCTAGAACTAAAAAGTGTCTCAATTTATCATTTACAAAATGGGATAAATGGATAGGTTAATTTTTGGTGAAATAATAACAAGAACGTAGTTAGGTTATTTTTAATAAATAATTAAGTCCCCGCCGTACATTATTAAATTAAATTAGGTTACAACTATTAAAAGTTTTTAAGGGTAAAAAAACAGTTTCACATTTAAAATAATAAAACCTGAATTGAGACAATGAAAACTTCATTTTCCCGTAAAAGGTAAAATTTGGATCTATTTTATTAGTGCCAAGTGTGTTCAAATTGTATTTTTGATGCAACAATGAAATTAATTTTCATGTCTCAATTTGGTTTTTATTCAAAATCTGATTGGGAAATTTTTGTTATGTACTAATTGAAAGCTTTAACAGCTAGTAATTTTAATGACATTAGAAATTTAATGGTTATTTTATTAATTTTGTCAAAAAAATTAAGGATTTACCAATTGTTTATTCCCTTATTTGATAAGTAACAAAACAATTAGACGGGTATGAATTAATGCTTATATGAGTTCAGAAATTTAACATAGCGAGAGAAAAAAAACTGAGAAAATGGTTTTCTACAGCAGAAGAAATGAGAAAATTATAAAAAAAACTAATTATGTGTGTATCCATTGGTCATGTACCAATTATATGCAGCGATTTCAATGTGCTAATTAATTAAATGAATTATTGACAAGTTGCTGTCCAATAAATTAATTAATTTAACAAAGATATCTTTATCTATAGGCTATAATATGTTGACCATTTCCTAATTAAATCCCTAGAGAAATCCTTTGAAAATGGTACGGTGGCATTGGCCTGTGGAAAATGAAGGAGAGTAAAACAAATTAAACAAAATTTTCTTGTGTTTATATATAGCTAATTAATATGATTGGTGATCACGATCGAGTAATCTTGAAATTAATTTGATGAATATATATAGATATTGATTGTTTATGCTATTGTAGGCAGCTAGCTAGCTAGCTAGCTTGTCCTGACGGTCAATTTACTTTGTAATATAAAATTAATATATTATTACTGAAGAAATTAGCTAGAGATGATTACACCTAATAATTGGAAATGTGGGATGTGTGTATCTCGTTGATTTTTCCTCTGAATGGGAAGCGCTCGTGCTAAGAAAAATGGGGGTGGTTTTGATAATATTTGGAATAAAGCATGCAACTTGTTTCCTGAAATTGTCTTCCTATTCGGGAAATACACGTATACCGGTGGAGTTGGGTAAATAGACGGACAATCCTTGACTTGACTTTCAAATTTTTATTTTTAATCAAATTATTAGAAAAATAATATATTACATTCATTATATTTTGTTAAGAAAAAATTACAAAGCTCATATTTCATATAAATAAATTAAATATATATTATATTTAATAAAAAGATAAAATATATATCTAATTTCTAATTCTATTCATACACGATAGTTGATACCTAATTTAATTTACATATTATAATTTATTACTCTTGTCATATTTAAAAAGATTTAGAGTTTAGGTTTCTTTTAAATATTTTAATAAAAGAAGAGAGTTATGAGTATTAATTTATGAAATATTTAAAAAAAAATAATTTTTTTTTAAATAATATGAGAGTAATAAATTATAATATACGAATAAAATTTAGACTCGTGCATTACTAGAATAAATAATTGATATATTTTATATTGTTATTAAATAATTTAACTTGATTTTTATTTGTAATAAATATAACATGTATATATTTTTTATATTTTTATATTATATTAATTATGTCTTTATAATTTTTGTTAAGAAAATATAATAAATATAATATAATTTTTTAAATGAATATATTACATATAAAAATAAAATGTTAAAAATATTTTATTTAAAATATTTTTGATAATAAAATATCGAATTATTATTTAAAAAAAGTTAAATTTAAGGGTTAGAAATATTATAATATATAAATTTAGTTAACACATTTTTAGAATCTTTTTGGTAATAGTATTTTTTAAACTTTTTTATTAAGTAATAAATTAAAATTTTAATTTTAACATATTAATGTTTAACATGTCATAAATAATAAAGACTAAATTCTATGTGATATTAATCTTTTCTCTAGTCCCGAGGAGGAGAGATGTATGTTAGTTTTTCTATTAAAAATGTTGTCGATCTTTTAATTTTTAAATTATTTAAAAAATAATTAATTATTATCAGTGCTTTCGTCTGTCAACACCTATGCTGATTCATCATACTTTTTTATTTCTCATGTTACGTGTCGTCGTGTCCACCCGACCAATTTACACTTCTGTACATATTATTATCCAAGAATTCTTTTATTTTGGGGTGTTGGATTCAAGGGTAATATGGGGCGATAGTCTATCACTGTGTATCAACCCACTGATATTTGAAATGGGCCAAGTTCAAATGTAATTAGGCCCAACATCAAGCCTTACAGCAGTATTCTTACATCAAACCTCCTCCCAAAACTAAATTAAATTGAATGAAAACAAAACTGAAATAGTTGTCGGTGAAATACAGAAGAAATAAAAAGGTGATGCGAGTATTTCTGTTAAGAGAAAAGAATCCTTCCTAAAATAATAATAATAATAAGGTGGGGGATGACATCAAGGAACAAATCGGCCCTTCCAGATAAGGGCCCAATCGGCAATTTGTACTTCCAATTTACATGTGTCCTTAATTCCAGTGCCTAAAATTAATTGCGTCTAAGCACTCAATCGTGTTCATATGACTGAAATTTCTGAGAAGACGCCATAAAATTAATTTATTTATTTTAAAAAAAAAAAGAACTTAGAGACGAAGTTAGGAACAAGAAGCATTTATATAGAATTAAAAATTGAAAAATGAAATTGTAAGAGAAGCTCCAATTCATACACTGCTGCTGCAACCCCACACAACCACAATCAGCTTTTAAAAAAGCTTCTTTAATTAATTGTTTCATCAAGAGGCAAAGTCCTACAAGCAGCCAAATTCAACCAACACCTTAACACATATAAATAATTATTATATTATATTAAAATATTAATTGGATTATATTTGAAGATTTTAACAATCTTTTTCAAAAAGATTTTACTAACAATTCTTTTAGAAAGTAAAGGTGGTTTCATATGTATATGGATGCGTGTGGCTAGGTTTTGGTGTCTCTTAATTCTTTTTATTTTTGTTTTATTATTAATTAATTTATTTATTTAATTTAGATAGGATTGAGTCCCTTTTTATTTTCTTATTATGATTTATGAACTAGGATTGATTTCTTTATTCTTCTTCTTTTTAATTTGAAAAAAATCAGTGTTTTACACGATTTCCATACTTTTAATGCAAAGAGTATTCAAAATGATTCTTCTTATTACTTGGTGCAAAAGAAAATCCCACCGCTTGTTTTTCATCCACATATACATACATACATACATATATATATATACATATATATATATACATACATATATATATATATATATATATATATATATTAATTATAGATCTTCATAAACTACTTAATTTTGGTAAAAGTAGTGTTTACGATCGTATTCTTAAAAGCTTTACCAAGTAATCTTAAAGTTCATTTTATTGTTATTTTGTAATTTTTGTTTAAGAAAAAGACATTTACATTCTCTGATGAGTTTGTAAACATTAATTACATCATCCTAATGTGTTCAATTAATTTAAGTAAACCTTCTTTTTCATTAGTTTAGGTCATCATTAACATTATCTAATGCTAAATTTAAAGATCTATATAATAATGGAACAGGATTGATTTTGGCATTCAAACTACGCAAATTAAAATGTGTGCAAGTCAAATATTACTAATAAAAATCATTAACAGAGAAATTTTCTTGAATATTTCTAAAAATGTTGATAGTAAAATTGTCAAATTCTTTTTATTCAAATAGATGAAAATATGCTCTAATTTTTTAAAGGAAAAAATATTCATTAAATTACAAGTATTTTCTGAAAAATTACTTAGGAATACTTTTTCAAATAATAAGTGTATAACTTGAATTGAGTTT
This sequence comes from Melia azedarach, assembly GCA_028052125.1. NCBI lineage: Eukaryota > Viridiplantae > Streptophyta > Magnoliopsida > Sapindales > Meliaceae > Melia > Melia azedarach. The sequence goes on along the minus strand of CM051401.1, from coordinate 12,533,379 downwards.
TTTTTATCAAGTCAAATGTATATAACAACTTTGATGTGATCAGGAACCCATGAGAATAAATAACTTTGTCCTATACTCTTATTAATATGCAATATTGCTGGCCTTTGAAATATAAATGGAATAAAGATATGTGAACTAATTGATAATTAAACATTTGATCAAGGTATTATTTAAAGTTAAGCACAAAAATGATTGAATAAATTCTTACCGAACTTCTCTTTTTCTCTTTTCATACTTGCACTGATTTTGAAGACCTAAAGAGCAAGCATAACTTGCTATTAATGTCTATTATTCATGAAATAAATATATATATATATATATATATATCAGTAGTCCTACCAGAAATTTAAATTGTAGTGTACGATGATTAGGTACTCTTGATTTGATCTTGCAGGACATAGCAGACATTTAGAAGAAGAGTAATGGATAATTTTGTCTGAAGGAGATCAATGTTAAGAAAGCAACCAAAGCACAAACTTTTTTCTAATAGACCGGACTATACTTTGGCTTTGTGTAGAAATTGTTGGCAACTCATTTTGGAGCAACCTCCTTCGGAAGATGCAATGTTCAGAGGAAACTCTTGCTAGATTTTTCTACAATGTCTCTAGCTTCTCCTTTCTCTTCATTCTCTTCTTCCACTACTCTTTCATTTGCCTTGCCAAGTTCTTCCACTTTGTTGGCAGCTACCCATTAATCCAAAGGTCAGTAACCAGCAGCATATATATATATACACACGATCTCTCTTTCTCTTTCTCTTTCTCTTTCTTAGCTAGTGTCGCTATGGATAGAAATGATTGTGTTTTCGTTTTTGGTTTTGTTGCAGAACTCAAAATGAAAATGATTACAGTTTGTTTTCCGAGGAGGAGGAGGAAGGAGAAGAAGAATATAATGATAGGTATAATTTTCATGGAGAAAGTACCGAAAAAGATCACCTGGTTGCCGACATAATTCATGGCGGCGAATCACTTGTTTTCTTGCATGACAACAGCTTTTACAGAGACCAAGATCATGTTCAGGAATTCGTAGAGCCACAACAAGAGCACGTAGTTGAAGATCAAGATGAAAGTTTCGATACTGCTCAACACTCTGAACACGATGACGATGTTTCAGACGTTAGAGAAGAACAGATCCCAGCAAGAGACAACCGTTCGGGTTGCACTTCAGACACAAATAATGGCGGTTCCAGCTTTCCAGTTGTCATAGACCTTCACAATAAAAGTGTATTGGTGGAGAGTGACGAAAGCTCTGACGGTATTTTTCAGTTCTACTAGACTAGGTATTTTTCAGTTCTACTAGACTAGTCACATGTTGTACTTCTGATAATATTGCTTTTGTCTTTTACAGAAAACTGTGATGATTTACAAACTGAAATCAGTGAGGTGGAGAAAAATGCTCCAGGACAAGAAAAAATTTTTGTTTTTGCGGCAACCCAATTGGAGTCCAAGAAGCTTAGTGTACAAGAAAAGGATATTGATAATGAAGAGATCTTTGGCGATTCGTGTACTGTTGGTTCTACTTCTAAGAGCTCCTCGGAGTGGAGAAGCTCCATCACTTACAGAGATTCAGGGGTTGAAGATCCATTTTCTTCTTCTTCCCGAAGAAGTTGTCCCAAGTGGGAATCTTATACAGTTTTTCAAAAGTATGATGAAGAGATGATGTTCTTAGACAGAGTTAGCGCACAAAAACTCCATGAAACAGGTTAATTATTATTTGAATAGCTAAAACATTTCTTTTTATAATAGAATTTTGTACTAATTTCCTCATTTTCTAAAAATGATTTCTCATGTGTGCATATTTAATTTCAGAGTCACTCAAGTCTATCCAAGTGAACCCAAGATCGATATCGGAGAGAATTGTTCATAAATTTGCAGTAAACAAAAAGCCAGCAGACATCCGGCATAACCCATATCATGAACTAGAAGCTGCATATGTAGCTCAAATTTGCTTGACATGGGAAGCTCTAAATTGGAATTACAAGAACTTCCAACGTAAGCTGTCAGCTTCACGTCGAGAGTTTGGCCCAGGTTGTCCCGCCCACATTGCACAGCAGTTTCAGCAATTTCAGGTTCTTTTGCAGCGATACATAGAGAATGAACCCTATGAGCAAGGCAGGAGGCCTGAGGTATATGCTAGAATGAGGCTTTTGGCACCAAAGTTACTTCTAGTGCCAGAATATCGAGGTAACTTTCCCTTTTATATTTTTCTTTTTTGACCAATATTATTAAAATTTTGAACCAATTAATGCTATAAATTCTTCCTAATTTAGGGTAGTAGAAGATCATCGATTAGCAAATTTTGTGTTTTATTACTTTACTTTTGATTGCTTTTATGTTTATATTTTAAAGATTCGGAAGATGATCAAAAGGATGACAGTTTTGCCTCAAGAATTTCATCGGCTGCATTTATTATGATAATGGAGGATGGAATCAGAACCTTCATGAATTTTCTCAAGGCAGATAAGGAGAAACCTTGTCAAATCATTAAATCTTTCTTTGGCAGAAATCGAAGGGCCTCAGTCGATCCCACTCTTCTCCATCTCATGAAGAAAGTGAATAATAAAGTAAGTCAATCTAAGTTTTAACTTAGATTTCCCAATATATATATATATAATTTCACTTACACCCCACTTCATGCTCTGAACATTCATTTGTGAGCAGAAGAAGACGAAGCTTAAAGATCTTCGCAGATGTCGGAAATGCATAAGGAAGAAGAGGCTGACGGTGGAGGAAGAGGTGGAGATTATGATGGGTCTAATAGACCTACAAGTGGTGTCTAGGGTTTTAAGAATGACAGACATAAGTGAAGAACAGTTGCATTGGTGCGAAGAGAAGATGAGCAAAGTGAGCATTTTGGAAGGGAAGCTACAAAGAGATTCCTCACCGCTCTTTTTCCCAGCACATTGACCCACACACTTAATTATATTATTGCTTGATGACTAGATTATGAATGAGCAACACTCCCATCAAATGAATATCCTAGGGCAACACTTTTTGTAAATACTAGTGTACAAATAAAAATATGAAGTGAGGAAGGGCCTACAAATCAAAGTAACAACATGTGGGCGACGTGGAATGTGGAGATATGGAAAAGAGGGTTGGGTTTGGGATGATTTTGATGAACAATGAAAGGGAAAGACCAGAGACAAAGCAAAGAACATGAAGAGATAGAGACAAGGGTAGCTTTAGTTTGCTTTATTGTTAACTTTTCTTTTATTAAATTAGGGTTTATCTACAAGGGATTTGAAGAGCTGAATCAAAAGAAGAGAAGAGAGCAAAGCTGCTACGTATGCAGTGGAATAAAATGGTAGGTAGCACATGGCACACTCAAAGGATGATAGTGTAGACTAGTCATATACTAAGATCCCACTTAATGAATAAAATTTATGATTTATGAAAAGTTAATTGTTCTCGTAGATGGGTTGCCATTGTATGGAGATGACATAATATTGACTCATAAAAGATGATTGAATAAGATCAATTATATTCTAATATTAAAAAATTAATTTTGCATTTTCTTTGATCGGTGTCGTATATATGGATTGGTGGTCACTAGTCACATCCATTCATATTCTTTTATTCTTGATCTGATTCCTTTACAGTTGGGGCAGATTAATTTTCACATAATAATATATTCTTGCTGTCATTCTCATTCACTATTATATTTAACAAAAGAAATATATATACCAATATCAATATACGCACATATATATAATATATATAAACATTTGAAGTAGGGACCATAATCAACCTGATAACTATGTATATGTATAAAAAAAATTCAATTGGTAGATAGGACGATTTAGTGATAACATTCAGCCTTTTTGGAAGGTGATTGATTGATTTTATTAATATCCTACCAAGTGTTTGAAAAAATCTTCAGCGGACCCAAAGTGGGGTGGTTTTGAATTGCACTAACAGAGACAAGAATACATATTTTAAGTGAGAATCATTCACAGGCTACACGGACAACCTGCTTGCCTATATTTTTGCCAGAAAATAACCCAACAAAAGCAGATGGTGCACTTTCCAAACCTTCATTCATGTCTTCAATATAAACAATCTTCCCTTGCTTGTAATTGCTGATCACAAGATCCAAGAAACGCGGGTATAAGTGCAAGTAATCGCTTTGTAGGAATCCTTTCATGGTGATTCGCTTCGTTACAAGAGTGAACAAGTTGTGAATGCCTTTGGGATCATAATAGCTATGCAGAGACACCATTCCGCAAACAGCAATTCTGCCATGGTCCTTCATGTTGAGCAACGCTGCATCAAGCATTTCACCACCCACATTATCAAAGTAGATGTCAATTCCTTGTGGGAAGCATCTGTTTACAGGGGAGATACAATGAATTAGCTGGTCACAAAAAGATTTTAACACAAAGCTTCCAAGAGGAAAGTGTTTGTAATTCAGTATAGACCTTGTTACTAACCTTTTCAAAGCGGCATCCAAGTTTGGTTCATCATTATAGTTAAAAGCTTCATCAAACCCAAGCTTATTCTTCAGAAGATCAACCTGAAATATAGCATATAAGGTTTTAAATTTTTTTTTCAAGGCAATCAAATTCGTGGTAGTTTACTGGAGTAAACAGAGTAGTATCTAAGATAAATCTGATGATTCACCAATAAGAAATTAACTTACCTTTTGACTACTTCCAGCACTTCCAACTACATAGCAGCCATGTAACTTAGCTAGTTGGCCAACAAGCTGACCAACAGCTCCTGAAGCTGCAGATACAAAAACAAACTCCCCTCTTTTCGGGGAGCAAACTTCATAAAATCCAGCATAAGCTGTAAAGCCTGGCATACCTGTCAAAAAAGTTCCACTTCAGTGACTACCTCAGATGGGATTCAATAACTTGGCTAATAAATTATAGCCAAGATGAAGAACCCAAGCACACACATGATTGAGCAAATCTTGAGTTTTAGCAGAGGAAAATCAACTTACATACCTCTAAAGTAATTTAGAAAGAACTAAACAAGATATAGAGAAATTTAGTGACAAAAAGACAGCAAATAAATGAGCTATGTTTATATGTCAGCAGATCAATATCTCCAATTTGTTTCAAATGTCCAGAAGAAAGCATCAAGAAGTACATACAGAAGAACTCATATATTTGAATTTTATACAGAACCTAGTCTAATTTATTTCATAAACACGATCATACTTCGATTAGCTCATTACATTTGGTCATTTAGTATTAGTATTCTGCAAATAGGTAAGTGTTGCCCTCAAAACATTTTTCTTTTCTAAAACAACACAATTTCCCCCAGTTCTTGTAAAGTATTAAGACTAGCAAAAAAACTTGTTACATCCAAACCATTGCAAAATTTTCATAGATGAAGTACTTCAATAGATCCCAGGAAAGCTATATTGTGAAAATTTTGTGTAAGCGCATGAGAGAAGAATATATGAGGGAAAACATCATAAAAATTTATAAGAAACACCAAATTTTGAAGTAGATAAAGATCTTACCAAGAAGACCCACATGGTAAGACAGAGGAATCTGATCATCTAGCAGAATTTTTCTAAGCGTCTCTGTTTTCTTAATCAAGCTGTATTCTTCCCAACCAGTCAAGCCTGCAACTAAATCGCCTGGCTTGAAATTCGGGTTATCCGAATCCAAAACTTTTGCCAAACCTAATCCCTCAATGGGCTTCATCAAAGTACACCATTGTTAGCACATAACAGAGGATGAATGTCATACCAAAATCAATACCACAGAAGTCATCAGAAAGTACAAATCTTGGACACTAATTTTAAAATTTAAATTCTGAGATGGTTTTAGAATCATTAGCAATAGCAAGATGGTACCAAAACTGAAAATGTTAGTCATTATAACAGCCAGCACTTGAAGCAACAGTAGGAAATGAACAAATATTGTAAGGTAATCTAATAAAAAAATTATCTATAAATAACACAAATGCAGAAGATTCTAAAATACTATAGAACAATTAAGGACAAGGTAATGTCAGTATGGAGGACTAATATTTAATTAGCAAAATTAACTACAATAGGAGGCATTTTAAACTGCAGCTTACAAAGATGGTCCCAATTCCCAAGCCCAAATCAGGGTTAGAAATTAATATTACAACAACAAAACAATATATATGGGTTTCCTTAAAAAATCAACTAAATAAATGTACAAGGATTAGAGCCTAAATTGTGATCAGGAGAATGATAAAGAAATATTACCTGACCCGGAACAAAAGGGGGAATGTAAGAGCTACTGATGTTACGCATGCGGGCTCTCATGTAAGGATCACAAGAGAGATAAAGATTCTCAACCAAAATTGATCCTGACCCTTTTGGTGCCTTGAGCTCTACTTTGTTGACTTTGATTTCCATATCTGTCTCCATTGGTGCTCTCTCTATATACCCTTTGAATATCACTTGCTTGTTGTCTACTTGTTCCATTGTAAAACAGGAAGATGGAAATATTGCAGAACCCAATTGCAAAAGGATCTGAATGCCGAATTTAGTTGGCTTGCTGTATTCCTCTCAGGCCCTCAATAAATAGGAGAAGGCAACTCCAACTGCTTCATAGAGTGATACCTATTAATTAACAATGTTCTCGTCTCTCCAGTTGTCTGTTCTGTTCTGTTCGTTAGCGGGTTTGGTAGGCTGCACTGCAATGTATTATTTCTTAGGTATACCTTTTTTTTCCCCTCAAATCTCTTGTTTGACTGACGGATAAGTTGAAGTCTCTTGTTTGACTGATAGATAAGTTGGAAGTGTACGGGGGCTTCTCGTGAACACCCTTCAAAATTAACTGTGATGGTGAATACTATAAACTTCATGATTCACTGACGGACCCAACAATTCTAATCATCAAAGGCGACGTAGGCAACCAATCAAGGAGTTTCAATCTCATATATATTTGAAAAAGAACCTGAAGCATACTGGCAATTTCTCCAATTTTAATTCTTAAAAATGGATACCTTATTGTTGAGCAGACTAATATTAGCTTTTGTATTGCAAATGGTAAATGACGTGGAAAAGAAGGTTCATGCTATATATTTGCATGCACTGCAATGAGTGTTCTTCCTGGGATTGCCCAGAAATGAAGCCTTTGTTGTATGCCATTGTTGTATTATATATCTTATGCAAGAAATAAAAGAACAGACAGTCAAGCATATTCTCAAACTTAGTTCTTTTCAGTACTGCCTTTGCTCAAGCTCTGTCTTGGTGCTTTAATCGAACAAATGAGCTCTTGACAAACCTAGGCCTAATACCAAGTTAATGCTTAATCCGAAAACACAAACTCATGTATATAAGGATCCAAATAATAGTATTAAGATTTAATAGTAATGATTATATACCCCAAATTTTTTAATTTTTAAAAGGTAAGGGGAGTGGGATAGGCCCCAAATATATATATATATATATATATATATATTGTTATTCTCCTTACCTACTCCCAAGACTTGTATTGTGAAATCGAAACGGAAGACTAAAGTAAAGTGCCTTAACCATCTCAACTAGCCCTCGAGGTCAAATAACTTAAAGACTTAGCTGTTAAGTTTGTTTGATAAAATCTTATCCTAATCATTTTTATTATATAATGTGTAAAATAAAATCTTCTATAATGTACATATGATGATGGTTAGATATAGAAGACATGATAAATATTGTGTCACGTTTAATGGAATGGACTTGTTACAAGATGGCCCATGCCACATAATTTTATGGTTGTTTTAACCACATATTTTTCTAATAACCCATAATCTTCACATAACTGCTGAAACAACAATTTTTAGCTAAAACTAATCAGAGACAGATCAAAGTTAAACAAACGCGTTGAAACAAAATTTTTTCAGTTGGGTTTATAATTATATGTATGTATGTATGAAAGTGCCAAGAATCAACAATAATCAGGCTGACTTAAAAATTGAGGGCAGCAGTAGCATAGCTTTGTTAATTTGCTGGAATTTTTATATCTTTATGGGGTGGTTTGAACACTGCAAGTTGCGTTAATTTGAAACCATGTGAATTCACCACAATTTATAGTTTTGGTGACTCCAATTCAGACACCGGTGGTATTTCACCTAATTTAGTGTATAATTACCACCACCAAACGCATCTGGTAGAGCTTCTGATGGTCATATTATCATAGACTTCATAGGTACCAAATAAATTCTAGGATTTCATTATCATATATGTCTCGAACAAATTCCATTCATTTTGATCATACGTGGTATATACATCTTCTTTTATGCTGCCATGCATCTGAAATTACCAAACCCGAATGCATATCCGAACAGACAAGAAGAAGTAGCCTTTCAACATGGTGCTGTTTTTGCCGTAGGAGGATCAACAATTAGAAACCGAAATATGAAGAATGAAAAAAGTTACATCTCTCTTGATGGGCAAATTGAGGAATTTACTCGATCAAAATCAGGTTAGTACCAAAAATCTTAACAATTAAGGTTAACTTATTAATTTTCTTTTTTGTTCTAAATAGAAATAAGATCCCCATAAACAGTTGTACTTCTTAACATATTGTTAAATGTCTTTTCTACTCTTAGCTAAAAATGCCTCAAATAAACGCAAACTGCTAAGACAAGTGGACTTTGGCAAAGCACTTTACATGTTTGATATTGGAAAAAATGATCTTACTTTTGGAATTTTAGAAATTAAATTTGATCAAATTCGTCCAGTAATTCCAACATACTTAACCAACTAGCTTCAACTATTCAAGTAAGTAGCAATTGTTTATAGAAATTTATTTCTAGCATAACATATATGGCATAGAACAAATATATTGTGTCTTGTGTATCTTCATTCTCAAAATGTATATCACAAGGAGGGAGAGCATTTCGGATATATAACACACGGCCATTTGGCTGCTTGCCTTTGTTTGTGGAGAATCTTAACTCAACACCAAGCAATATTGATGAATATAGTTGTCTCAAATCCCACAATGAATCGGCTGCAGAGTTCAACCAACAGCTTAAAATGAAGTTATTAAACTGAGATCAGAGCTCCCAGAAGCTGCAATAACATACGTGGATCAGCAATGTAAAAAAAAAAAATGAGGTATTCATTTTTTGTCATTCTCTTCTACAATTGAAAGTCAAAGATTTTTTGGGTTTGAATTTTTTTTCAATATATTTTATATGCAGGATTTGCTGATCCATTGAAAGCCTGCTGTGGAATTCCAGGCCAGGTAATGATGTGTGGACTTAAGCGAAAAGTGGACAATAAAGAAGTGCATGGAACTGCTTGTAAAGAGCCTTCAAAATTTATTAGCTGGGATGGTTTACACTATACTCAAGCTGCAAATCAGTGGGTTGCTAATCAAACGTTTGACGGTTCATTTACAGATCCATCGATTCCAATCACCCAGTCATGTCACAGGCAGTGAGAACTTCTTAAGAATTTCAAGTCAAAGCTTTGTATTATAATCAATGATTAATATTACCATGCTGAAGAAATCATATGGCAATTGCATCAATCGTGGAGATTGTAATGGATTGAGGCTTCAATGATGATTAATTTGTTAAACCAAATTAAATTCTTATCAGAGACACTGTCATTATTGTAATTATAAAACTTCAATCAAATATATTCGTCCGCCAATTTGTTTACTCAGTAACTACCTCGCATAGGATTTAATAACTTGGTTAACCAATTAAGCACATAGATTACTAAGCACATCTTGAGTTTTAGCATAGAGGAAGATAATATGCAAAACAAGAGGAAAATCTAATCTACTTGTATTCTTCATAAATAATTTAAAAAGAACTAAATAAGATTTGACAAAAGGATACTAGATACAGCAGCAATGGCTCTCATATTTGTTTCTTAATATCTGGAATTAATAAAGCACTGAGAAGGAATAAATTAAATAAGGTACATACAGAGGAATACATATATTTGAATGTTACTCAGAACCTGAGTTAACATATTTCATATACAGTATCATACTTTGGGTTAGATCAATACATTTTCTCATTTAGTACTAGTACTCCACAAATAGGCAAGTATCTCCCTCACAACCCAGTTCTTGCAAAGTATTAAGACTAGCAAATAAATACTGTTACATACAAACCATTACAATATTTTTGAAGGTGAAGTACTATAATACATTCTAGGATAGCTACATTGCCGCAGCCCAAGTCAGAGTTAGAAATAGCATTAGAACAACAAAAGGATATGGGTTGTATTATTGCTTCGGTATATACCAAATAAACTTTTTTCTCTTTTTTCTTTTTTTAAAATCTCATGTTGAATGACAAATGAGTCAAGTGGTAGTGGAGATCCTTCAAACTGTATTAACTAGGATGATGAACACAATTCTCAAGCTGCAAATCAATGTATTGCTAACAGTACACTTTATGGTTCGCTCACAGCCCTACAAACTCCAAGCATTTCATAAGCAACCTTCAAGTATCAATTTAGCTCAAGTTTATATTTAAAGAAGAACCTGAAGGATGTGGGCAATTTCTCTATCTTAATTGCAAAAAATGCATAACTTTTGGAGCAGCTCAATAAACGTTGGTATTTGTATTGCAATGGTAAATAAGATCGGAGAATAAGGTTAATGCCACGTCTATATATATTCAAAGCAACCATCAATCAGTGTTGTTGCCTTTGTTTGTATCAACCATCAATGATTGAATATTCAGGTATCATAATTATCATCTAAATTTTGCATCAGACCTTCACAGCTCCTCATATCTTTGGCCCCGCATGAGGAGCACTCAGAAGTCGGATTTGGAAGCCCCAACTTAGGATCACTAACCTCACTGACTGTGCCAAGCTGTAACTTTTCCTGTTTAGAAATCATAATTGTAAACTATTTGCTTGTCATGGCAAATACATCACGGTATCCAGAACAATAAACAATAAAACATAACTAATGACATTCAAAAGGTAATCTTTTTCATTATACATGGGCTAAACAGTGAATAGTATATGATTCACGAGAGACATGGTGCAATGGGTTTAAAAATGATCATGAGATTGAACCAGAAACAAGTAACTGATAAGTGAAGCAATGCAGTTTAATGGCTCTAAGGAGACAGGGGCAGCAACTTAATAAGCTAAAATACCATCTTACTTTCTCAGCCTCTGTTGAAATTCCAATGATTATTCTATTCAGGATACCAAATGGCACTTCCAGCCGTTCTTCGTAGAGTTCATTGTCCATTGGACTTGGTAACTTTATGTAACAATTCAAGCAACCTACAAGATGTACAAAGCACTGAAATGAGGAAAAGTCCTTAGGCACAAAATACAACACATAGGCATAGCAACAAAATCCAATGTAGACGTCCCTGTAAAATGCGCCATCAGGCATAAAGACATAAGTTATAACATAATACACCACAGTGACATGCCATGCTGCCATGGCACACCAACAAAATTCACCCATGGTGAAACAAATGACCCCTTTTTTCTCTCCTAGTCTTCTTTTAAGCAAATGACCCAGTCATTACTATTGGAGTCCTCACTAAAATACCAATTGCAAACAGAAAAAATTTCGGGATAAATTAAAAAATATATATATATATATATAACCTGCACAATGACTGCTTCTTATGGGCATTATATAACCTGTACGAAGTTTGCTCGAGTATATGCTAAAATCCTTTCAAACCTGCGAGATATAGTTAGCAGAAAACTGCCACGGGCTTCATTAAGTCTCTTCGTGTTGTACCACCAAAGGCCGGACTTCAAGTCTCAGCCAAAACCCTCAGAACTTCCTGACCCACTTGCCTGTCAAAAACAAAGCGGAAGGAAAGGCATCAAATTGTTAGATATCAAATTGCCTCGAAGGCCAAAATGATTACAGATTTTCTAGTATATATTTAAAGGAATAATTTATTACTTTCTTTTATACTGCATGTTTTTGTTTTTCTTATTTTTTTTAAATAACACGTACTTTTTATTATTTTTTTATCAATATAAACTGAGGTTGAGCGTCGGACGGTGATATCATCATAGACTTCTTACGTAACAAAGATTCTAAGCTTTCATTATCATATTTCGAACAGATTTTATCTGTTTTCAATATAAGTGGCTTATTTGTATGTGTATGCCTTTTATATATCCGAATAGACAAGACGAAGTAGACTTTCAAAAGGGTGCAAATTTTGCCTCAGCAGGATCAACCATCAGAAAGCAAAATAACAAGGATAATGGAAAAACTCCTCTCTCTCTCTCTCTCTCTTGATGTGCAGATTGAGCAATTCAATCAATTCAAATCAGGTATCATAAACCTTAAAATGAAGATTGAGTAATTAATTTACATCCTTTTCTAAATAGTAATAAAATTCTAATCATAGTTTGATTATTATTATTTTTTTTTTTTACTTTTAGCTAAAAATGTCTCACAAAAGCACAAACTATCAAGACAAGAAAACTTCACGAAAGCTCTTTACATATTTGATATTGGACAAAACGATCTTGCTTTTGAAAATTTAAAAACAACCACCGATCAAATACCAGACATGATTAAAGAAAAAGTGACTAAACTGAGATCAGACCTCCCAGAAGCTGCAATAACATACGCGGATATGTATGCTGCAAAAAATTAGGTACTCATTTTTTGTCATTCTTTTTTGGAATTGAAAAGTCAAATATTTTCTGGGCTTTAATTTTTTTTTTCAATATACTTTATATGCAGGATTTGGTAATCCATTGAAGGCCTGCTGTGGAATTCCAGGCCAGTTAATGACGTGTGGACTTAAGGGAACTGGGGACAATAAAGAAGTGCGAGGAATTGCCTGTAAAGAGCCTTCAAAATTTATTAACTGGGATGGTTTACATTATTCTCAAGCTGCAAATCAGTGGGTTGCTAATCAAACATTTCATGGTTCATTCACAGATCCAGCAATTCCAATCACCCAATCATGTCACAGGCAGTGAGAACTTCTTAAGAATTTCTAGTCAAAGCTTTATGGTTTTTATTGTCATTATACAAATTAATAAAACAAAATAAAATAATAAAGAGGACGCCGAATTTTTTTTAAAATTTTTCTTGAATGGGCTGATTATAACCCAATGATACACATCTCATTCCAGAAATCGGCCCAATGTAAATTGACGAGAATCGGGAAAGACGAAGAGAAGGGGATTGATTTGTTAAACGTAATAATTGGAGTTATTTTTCGAAATTTGTCGTTAATGTCAGCGCCATTTTGCATTAAAACGGGAAAGGATTACGTCAAGGAGTGATGATCTAGATAACCCACTCCAAAAACAAGATCCGCAATCCACGGGACAACACAAGAGCGCCCAATGTACGCGAATGATTTGTCTGTCATCACACAACACGACAACGATCAGTTAGTTTATATTGCTCTCTCTGAAAGTCAGACCCATGCCCGCTCCCTCTCCTTTACGAAATTACCACTTCCTTTACCAGGCGCGTGTCACACACACGCCATAAAATGTTCAATTATTAAAGATTTATAATATTAATTTCTTTTTTTAAAATTTTCGATTAAATATTTTTGCTGTCCCAGGAATATCCGAGATTTGACTTTAATTACAAAAACAACCTCCCAACAGAAAAGGCCGCGTGGGCTCTCGGCATCATGTGGAAGAATCAGCCAAGCCAACCACAAAAATAAATAAAATTAAAAGTATTTATGGGTCCCACATTTATTTGCATATCCCCACGCCTGCAAATTCTGTTTTCTATTTGTCATCTTTTGACTGCAACCATCGATGCTCTTTTTATTTTATATATTTATTCTTCTTTTTTTGTAATTTTCAAATTGGGCTCTATCCAATTCAGTTTTTCTTTTCCAATTTTTGTTTGATTTATTGTCATTTCACCAATAATTTCTTGCTTAACGTTTTTTATAATATCAAGAGTAATTAAAAATGCTTTTGATCTAAGATATAATGAGTTATAAATTAAAAGTATTTTTCATTATTTTAAAATTTTACTCAATGATTATATATAGTTACTCAATGATTATATATAGTTACTTAATGATCACATACTTAAAAGGTTTGGTAAAAAGTGAATCAATTTTAACACAAATATTAAAACTTTAAAACTATTTTTTACTTAAAAAATTAGATAATAACAATGCAGTAAATATGAACCCACAAAGGCTACAAAAATAGTGCAAAGATTTTTTTTTTTTTTTTTTTTTTGGGTAGTAAAGACTAGAGAGCATGATGATTGATGAATATTGATGATAAATTTAATTGGTAGGTATTGAAGATTATATCGATGTTGATAAGACATAAGGATTTATTGGGAACATAAAACTTTTAACATGAATTCCATCGTTGCAAATTTGTGTAATCAATAGGTGATGTTATTAGAAAAGGAAACACATCAAATCAAATTGTTATTATTTATACCTAATTTCCCTCAACATTTAACCAATAACTAAGAGTACATTAATTTTTTTTTATTAAAAGCAATAAAAAAATGTTACAATTTAATCAAGCTTTGCTTTCAATAGGAGAAAGTCGTTGTTTAGATTGCGCAGGCAAGTGACACTATAAACTATAACCAATTGAACAAACAAAATTTGTCTTCTTCAATTAAGCCATGAATTGCGGGCTAATCTATTTTCTTCTCCTAACTAATACAAATACTTTAGGTAGATGTTAGCTTTCTATGTTGGACGACATTAATGGTTGCTTTAGAAACCTATGTTGAACTCCATTTGTTTTTGTAAAATTAGTTTTCAAACACATGTGTTTGTTGTATTGTCATTTGTCTTCCTATTATAATTCAGGGTTGTTCGGAGTAGTTTAAGACTAATCCGAGTAATTTAAGACCCGTTTAATATAATATTTTAAATTGAGCTTTTTAAAGTAGTTTTTTTTTGTCGCAGAATTTTTATAAATAAAATTTTTAATAAATATTTATTAATCGTTTAATTATAATATAATTTTTAATATTTTTTAATATTTTATTATGAAAAAATAACATATTTTTTAAAATTAAATAAAAATATTTTAAATAATTTTATTTTTTTAAAAAAATTATTATAAAAAATCTAAATTTTTGGATTTCTTTTAATAAAAAAATATTTTTTAATTTTTAAAATTTTTAAAAAAATTTCGATACCAATCAATCAACACAAAAAAATTAAAAAAAAACTATCATTAAAACAATCTTTTTAATTAATAAAAAAATCAAATTAAACAAGTACTTAATACCTTACTTAATTATGACATGTGTTAAAAGATGAAAAATAATAAATAATAAAATGATATTACCAAAATTTTTAAATTAATTTATTAAAAAAATATTTAAAACTTACTTAAATAACTCATATTTATTATTTATTGCGTTTTTTAAGAATTATTTATTACGTTTTAATTAAGCAAACATTCAAAAATATAAATGACAATTAGGGAGAGATCTTACCGTTCAATTACAATATTTTACTTTCCATAATATAATTAATTAATTAATTATTATTTTAAACATTCTTAATACGGGTAGAAATATATAAAACACAAATCCTAATTAGATTTGAAAAAATCGTATTTCCTTTTATTTCTCATATA
This sequence comes from Melia azedarach, assembly GCA_028052125.1. Taxonomy (NCBI): domain Eukaryota; kingdom Viridiplantae; phylum Streptophyta; class Magnoliopsida; order Sapindales; family Meliaceae; genus Melia; species Melia azedarach. The sequence goes on along the minus strand of CM051401.1, from coordinate 12,517,887 downwards.
CTTTAGATATTAATTTAGATATTTATAATTTTATATTATTAATTAATAAAAATACACCCTTAGTACCTTGTACTGACCAATAAATATTTTAATATTTTATTCAATAGGGAAACGTTCACATACCTCCCTGACGTTTATACAAATTTCAGTATAATAGAAACTTTATAAACTAATATAATTTTCTCCTACGAAAATAAATTTATTAAAATACCTTAAATCTATTTTTTTAAATTATAAAATAAAATTTCTAAATCTTAGTAAAAAAGAATAATACTTTAACTATTATACCAAATATATTTTAAATATATATTTTTCAAACTTTAATAAATAATTATTTTAAAAATATATATTTAATAATTTCTATAATAATTAAAATTATTTTGTTATTATAAAACTTATAATTAAAAAAATCTATATAATAATTTGAATTTAAAATTATTATCAAATAATAAAAAGGGAAATTGACGAATACCCCCTTGATGTATGGGGTAATAGACAGATACCCCCTGGTGTTTTGGGGAGTGGCAGATGCCCCCCTCAGGTTTGGACAAATAGATAAATACCCCCTGAATTACTATTCTGTCATATAAATGACTATTTTATCCTTAATATTTAAAAAATATATTAATTGACTATTTTAACTCAATTATTAATATATAATAATCAATATACCTTTATGATATTTTTTTTACAATTATGTATTCAAATATTTTTATAATTAGTCAATAATATTTAAAATAATTTTATTATACTAATTTAATTTATAACGCAATCAACTAAAATAAATTCTAATTAGTATTTAGATAATATAAATTATATTATTTATATTTTGAAAATAATTATATAATTTATACATAATTATAGTAATTTATAAATAAAATAACTTAAATAATTTATGCAATTTATAACAAAATATTCTTAATTTATAGGACAATTAATTAAAATAAAAATCAAATAATATTTGTATTATATTAATATATTATATATAATTTTGAGAATATTTATATAATTTATACATAAATTTATTAATTTATAAAATAATTTGAATAATGTATATAATTTACCATTGAATTTCTAAAAAAATATTGAATATTATTAATATAATGATAATAAAATTATTTTAAATATTAATAATAAATTATTGACTAATTATAAAAATATTTGAATACATAATTATCAAAAAACATATCATAAAGGTATATTAGTTATTATGTATTAATAATTGAGTTAAAATAATCAATTAATATACTTTTTAAATATATAAGGGTAAAATGGCCATTTATATAACAGAATAGTAATTCAGGGGTATTTATCTATTTGTCCAAACTTGAGGGGGGCATCTGTCACTCTCCAAAACACCAGGGGGATATCTGTCTATTACCCCATACATCAAGGGGGTATTCGTCAATTTTCTTAATAAAAATTATTCTTAAATAATTATTAAAAAAATAAATTTAAATGGTTATAAAATAAAATTACTCTAAAATTAATATTTAAAAAAAATATTTTTTAAGTAATTGTTAAATAAAATAAATTATTTTATTTAAAAATAAATAATAATTATTATTATTTTAAAATTTTATAATTTAATAATAATGAATTGAAATTCAAGTTAAAATATAAAATTTTAATGGTTATAAAATTATTTTTAAATTATAAATTTTTTATAATAATAAAATAATTATAATTATTATAAATTTGATTATTTATGTGTTTTTAAAAAAATTATATATTATAAATTAAAAATTATTTTAATATAGTAGTTAGAATATTAAAATATAGTGATTAATTAAAGTAATTTTATTTTATAATTTTAAAATAAATTTAAAATATTTTAATAAATTTAAAATATTTTAATAAATTTATTATTTATAAGAGGGATTTGTATTTTTTCATAAATTTTTTTATCAAACTGAAAGTTTTGTAAATCTCAGGGTGGCATGCTAACTTTTCCCTTGTTAATATGCGGGACCGAATGAGCCACAGCCGTATTTTATTTATTTATTTTTAAAAATAAATAAAAAAAAAAGAGACACATGCGTGCATCATGTGGACAAAATCTTATCTACAGAGCAGCGAATAAAGTTGGATGTGAACAGAGCATCTAATGCACACGCTTTCCGTTATCACATAGTCAACTGCAGTCGTCAGATCCAACGGTTGATAACATTGGTTTCACAGAGAACAGATCAGAGTTGACCGCAGAGAAGCCAAATGAGCGTTGGAAGCTCCACACTGACTCTCTAAAGCTGAAGCCAACCCACCTCCTTATCTCTCTCTTTCCCTCTTTACCTCTGTCTCTCCCACAAAAATCTCTGCATCCAGATTTGTTCTAAAAGTTTTCTCTATTTTTCCTCCTTGAATCCCTCCTCCTCTTCGGAGGCAATCGAAGGTCAAATCTCTCTCCCTTTCTCCATCTCTCTCTCCGTTTAATTTTTACGAGATCTGATGTGTAAGTAAGGCAGTTCTGGTTGTTATTCTGTTTGGTTCCCGAGAAACCTTGAGAACTGAACGGAAACAGACATAATAAATATTCTTATTTTTTCTGGGTTTTCTTTGTTACTTGATTTTATACGGAAAAAATCTTGACTTGTCTGGTAATAATGACTTAACTCATGTTATGCCAACAACGGTCTTAGATCTTAATCTGTTTTATGTCTGTTCTCGTTTTTTGAGCCGGAAAATCTAAAATCTTTTGCTTGTGCGGTGTTCAGACGACGGCGTTCTGGTGTTTGATTGTTGAAAGAGAAAATGAACCGGTGCGCATATCAGCAGAGGAACGCCATGGGAGGAGGCTACGAGGAAGAGAGGAGGTTGGATTCCATGATTTGCCCTAAACCAAGAAGATTAGGCCTCTTAAATCCGTCAATTAACGATCCAATCAGACCTCTAAGATGGTCTGCAAAGTATGTTTTTATTATTCTTCTTTTCAATTTTTGATATTTTTTCTTCCAATTTTTGTCTTTGTAACTTAAAATTTGTATTCTAATTTTTTTTGGTGTTACAATAGCAGTCAGCAAAGTGAGATTGGAGATTCCAAAGCTGGGACTGAACTTCTGGATATAATTCTCACCAAGGTCTTTTTTGTCCTCTTGTTCTCCGAAATCTTGTTGATTGCAGATTTTATTTCATATAGTGGCTCTTATTTTTAAAACATATAAATTATGATTCGGTCAGATCTTTATGTTTTAATTGTCATTACTTTTGGAGAACTAAAATATTTTCCTTTTTTAAAAGGTGAATAAATTAAATAATTTAGTGTTTTTTAGTGGTGGTGGTGTGAATTAATTTAATTAATTGGTTGTGTTGAACATCACTGAATCTTGTTGTACTCTTTTGTTCATGTCTGTAGGGAGGAGGTTATGGTGCAGAGAAATCTGGTAATCAGGTGGCTTCATCGCCGCCATATTTCTGCGGATCACCACCCAGTAGATCTTCAAATCCTCTAATCCAGGATGCCCAATTCGGCAAGGAGAAGCTCACCCCGCTGTCCCCTGCACCGCCGTCACCATCCTCTCGAATGGGAGGAGGATGTGTGAGGGTAAAGTATGGGCACAAGCCTGCTGCAGTTAGGATTGAAGGTTTTGATTGTCTCAGCAGAGACCGCCGCAATTGCAGCATCTCTGCTGTAGCTTAAACATGAAAAGCTTCATTTAAAGAAGGCAGTTCCATTTTGTAGCAAATTTTGATATGAGGAGGAGGAAAAGGAGGAGCTAGAATGGTAGTAGTTGATGCTATGATTGTATATACAAGTCAATGGTGGTGTTATTTGCTTGAGTCGTTTTTTTTTTAATTGTCCGTTTTTGTGTTCCTCTCATAATAATGTTGTGAATGTAATGAAAGGGTTATTATGAGAAGTTAATTTTGAAAAATAAAGGGGTTAAAGAGAGGCAAAATGCTCTCTTTTTACCTTCATCAAGTTTTTGTGTACATATAGAAGAAGACTACTGAGAGAGAGTTGTTTGAAAAATTTGGGGAGGGTTAATGGAGTCTCTGTAATGTCAATTTCCGAGTTTGTCACTCTAAAATCCTCCCTATTGTAATTGTAATTTGCAGGAGAAATTGAGAGATGATGAATGAAATCTTTTGATTGATTGATTGATTGATTATTGCTATTATATCTCCTCATCATCAACTTTATGTTGGATGCTGCTACCTGGAAATTGCCTCAAATCTCAATATTCCATTATTCTATTTGATTACTTGAGACAGAAACAGTAAAGCCAAAAGCAAAACAAACAACAGTTTGTGGCTGATTGGCAACATTGGGGTCCATTGTTTGGTGGATTTGGGGACTAGATCGATCCACTTGTCTGGTTATTACGATCGTGATGGTACGATTAAAAAATTAGAAGCCAAAGGAAAATGTTATACATCTTAATATAAAGTTGGGAAATTAACACATATTTCTCCTTATTTGAAAAATTTACACTTAAATAAAAGAGTTAAAGAAACTCGCATTTACCTCTCATGAATCATTAGTTGACCGTTAGAATTAAAGATATTTTTTAACATTATTATTTTTAACTTATTATATAATTAATTCTCATAAAATATTACATTATTGTTCATATAATAATACCATTTTATATAATATGAATTAGTTTTATTTTCTATAATTTTAAAAAAATTATAAATTTAGAATTAATATTTAGAATCTTTGTAAAATAAATCTAGTATATTCATGTACTCATTTAATTAAATTATATTTTATATTATTTTTTGTTAACTTTGTGCACATATACATGAAATAAGTATAATTTTAAAATTATTATTAACTTAAAAAATTTACGATTGTGATAAATAATAATATTAAACATGTAAATTCTATTTATAAATTAATGTAATAGTATTGTTTTGTTCATATATATCTTATATGATTTTTCATATAATTTATTTTAAAATTTTATCATTATAACTTGAAATCTTGAATGATTAATAAACAATAATATAATATTTTATAAGAATTAATTATCTAATATGTTGAAAAATGATTAAATTGATAAAATATTTAAAATATTTTTAATTTTAACGGTCAATTAATGATCAATTAACAGATCAGAGGAAATAAATATAAATATTTTTTAAACTTTTCATTTAAGTATAAATTTTTTAAACCTTAAGGGAGGTATCTGTTAATTTTCCCTATAAAGTTCGATAAAATAAAAGAAAAGACGAGGGGGGAGGAATTGCAGAGATTCAAAGGCTAAAAAGGTGACAAGTGAGTGCGAAATTATTGATGATAACGAATGATGGGATATGTTGAATTTTGGTTAGTGGTTGGAAGCTCCTACTGCTGACTAAGCTCTGACTCTGTGCTTAGCTTTCCGTAAGGTGTGCTGTGACTGTGAGTGAGTGAATGAAAGAGTAAATGATAAGTTGATAACTGCTACCTTAAAATAATAATATTAATAATCACGACAACTACTGTTCATAAACCTCTTACGTGTCTGGTTTTCAATTCAATTCAAGATATTTTCCGCTGCTGTTTCTTTTCCTACTCATCTTAAATTTTCTCGGGAAAATTCCTCTTTACTTTTCCTTCCCTTTTACTCTATCTCGTGCCGAGCAATGATTCGACAGAAAATGGATGAACAGTGTGTGTCATGTCACACTTACACTCTGTATCTAATTTCATTTATTTATATTTGATTTATTGTATCATTCATAGTTAAAAGTTAAATTAAGTAATAATATCTGCTGTAATCTCTTTTCTTTTTATCACGAATAGTTTTTTAAACTTAGCTTTTATAAACTCACTTTTAAGGAGAGTTAAGAATAAATTTTAATAGAATATTTCGGATTATTAATTTTGATTGTGGTGATAATGAATTTTCTTAACAAATAAAATTACATCTTTGATTATAAGAACTCAGTAATGAAATGTTTCTATTTATAATTTTAATTATACTTTTTGATATTAAAATTTTTACTTCGATGTAACCAATTTTTTTTATTACGTAAACCCTTTGATAAAATTACCTAATAAAAATTTAATCCATGTCACTCCCAAAACATTACTATGTCAATTGATTTACAATATTTATCAAATCATTTCAACATTATTCTTAAATATATGCTAGTGTTGAGAAACATTTTGATTTTAATTTTAAATTATAAATTTTTTTATTATATTTTTATTCAATTAAAAATTAAAATAATGATTAAATTTTTTTTAGCAATGATCCTTAGCTCTTAGCTTTCCGTAAAGCGTGCTGGGAGTGAGCGATATGTGCGGTTGTCAATTCAATTGATGCTACTTTCCACTGCGCATCTTAAATTTTCTCGGGAAAATTTCTCTTTACTTTTCTTCTCTTTTACTTTATCTTGTGGACGGAGATGATTCGACAGGAAATTAATCGATGAACAGTGTATTGTAAATCCGTGTCAGTATGAATGAATTGAGTCCTGTGATTTTATTTTAATTTTAAAATTATATTAATTAAAATATCTAATAAATAATCTTTTTGAATGAAAATTATTTATTTATTTTACTCATATATAGTTTCTTATATCATTTATAATTTATAAGATTGCTGTAAATTTAAAATTATTTGTAATTATGAGCATAATATATGTTATGTGATACATTAGTTTTATAAACTCATTTCTAAGGATAGTTAAAAATAAATTTGAGAGTGATACTTATATTAACCCGTCAAATTTTTTATGAACTCTTTTAATAAAATATTCTCTTAAAAAAGTTTAAAATTCATAATATTTATAATAATATCCAAAGTAATACTAAAGTAATCCCCCTAATTATTTCTTCACGTCACTGTATCTTCTCAATAAATCCATAATTCTTAAAAATATTTCTTTATTTTGGGTATAATTTTTGTATTTTCTTATCTTTTACTGTCCAGTTTCTTAAATAAATGCATGTCACTTTAAATTGATTTTGATTAATCAATTGTTATATTCATAAAGAGTATAAACATATTACTTAAAATTATTCAAATTTATATAGTCAAATTTATTTATATTTGAAATCCGTTTAAGATTTCAAATAACAAAACAAATAAGTCCTTAGTAGATAAATTAGGTTTTATAATAAAACTGAGGAACATTTAATTGCATAACATATGTTATGTAGTATACGAGTGCCTATTTGTTTTGAATTTTTTATTAATTAATTTTTTTAATTTGAAAAATTGTTTTTAATTTATTTGGTACTTTTTAATTGATATTAAAGAATAACTTTTAAGAGTTAAAAAAATTATCTTTTTTCTACTAGAAGAAACCGAAACTTTAGATTTTTAATATTAATAAAACTTTTTAAATTTTTTTAAAAAGTTAAATTGTCTAAAATATATATATATATATCTTATTTTAAAAAATTTACGTTATTTTATTATAATATATCTTTAAAATTTTATTTATTAAGATAATTACTAAATTTTTTAAAAAAATTAATTATGATAATTAAATAATTAATAAATTTTTATTAAAAATTTTATTTAAAAAAATTATACTAATAAAAGTCCACTACAAAACATTGTACTTAAAAAGTTATATCTAGTGAATTTTTCCTTTTGTAAGTTCATCTTCATACGTTTAAGAAAAATTTGGATAAAAAAAATTTATATGTTTTGGTTTTGGTTGTTTAATAATTTATAATTTAAAATTATAAGAAGTCAAGAAAAAAATTTTCTATTTATAATTTTAATTATACTTGTTTATATTAAAATTTTACTTTCTTAAATTTAAGAAATTTTTTATCATGAAACCTTTAAATAAAATTATATGTATTTATATAATTATTGACAAATATTTGTGAGATATTTCAATTAAAGATTAACAATGTTGTATTGGTTGGATAGCATAATTTCAAAATACCGAAATTAGATTGAAAGAAAAATTCTTTTATTTTATTTTTTAAAATCATAACGATAGGAGTATTTAAAAAACTATGGGATCGAATAGTCTTGTCCAAAACATTATTATAAATATATTATAACAATAAATAGAAATAAATTAATTTTCTTTTTTATAAAAAACTTATCAAATCACGTGTCATAAATTTCACCTTTGTCTTGCAAAAAAAATGTGTGGGAGTTAATTTCTTGTGCATTTTATCACCTTTTATGTTCACTTAGTATGCATGAAAAAAAATCAATAAAAGAAACATTTTAATTAAAAGATTTCTATTCATTTTCTTTAATTTGACATGTAAAAAATTTTCCTAACATTTATTCAATTTTCAATTTTTACTTTCACAACCCCTTTTCTCAGACATCTATATAAAAAAAATTTAAAATTAATTTATTAATTTCTTTCTCAATAAATAAAAAATTATAATAAATTAGCTTTGATACTAAATAGACAAATTTAGGATTTAATATAAATAACTGTACATTTATGGATTATATTGGCTAAAAAGTAATTTTATTCTATTTATTTAAATTAAATTATTCATAATATTGAATTTTATGATGAATAATATTTTTATATTAAAATATATGTATTGAAATTAAATTTTAAGGTATAAATAAACTCTATTTATAACAAACAAAAAATAATTTTAATCACTTTGAAATACTTAAATGTGGTAAAATTACATTTGAGTTTTTTATTTTATTTTTTAATAAGTGGATATTAATAGGACCTAAATAATAAATGTGCTCTTAATATTTGAAAGAGTTCAAGTCAATTTATATACTAAATATACTTGATGATTAAAATCTAATTTGATGAGAGGTCTGGGATCGTAAATATATAATTGTAGCCACATATATATATATATATATATATATATATATATATATATATATATATATGCCCACAAATTAATTGCAAAATTAACATTCAAATTAACAACATTATAATTTGATTTCTCAATTGCTCACGCTTTCCTTTTCCATTGAAGATCAAGAAGCCGTAGAAGCAAAAACAAAGAAATTAATTGACTGAAGAAATTATAATAATGCCAACAAATTGCATCAACAATTAATTAAGCAGCAGCTTAGAAACCAGGAGGCTTGTAGGCAATGAAACTAATGCATTGCACTTGACGAACGTTGTCGAATCCGATGATTCTGACGAAGGCATTAGGGTAAGCTTTAATGGCTTCGTCGAGCTCTTGCAATACCTGAACCGCGTCTGTACATCCGAACATCGGCAGCTTCCACATGGTCCAGTACCTGCCGTCGTAGTATCCCGGAGATCTGTGGTTCTCACGGTAAACGAATCCGTGCTGCATCCATGCATATCACATATATTTACATTACATTTTATTAACTTAATGGATCAAAAGCAGTAAGTAGCAAGAAAATTGAAAGGTTTCAAGAATTATTAATTTTATGTACCTCCAACTCGAATTCCAAGCAAGGAATCCATCCGCTGCGGAGAAGGTATGCTACTTCCTTAGCCAATTGTTCCCTGTTGAGCGGAGGAAGGTATGAGAGTGTTTCGAACTTCTTCTTCCCAAGTGGGGGCCAGACCTGCATGCACTGAACTCTGCTGCCATTGCTAGGCAGTGAGCTGAAGTCGACATTGCTCTTGCGGCTGACTGGGAATGCTGCTGTTGACCTGAGGCCGGTGAATGGTGCCACCATGCTAGCTTGAGCAGCTGCGGTGACAACGCTTGCTGTTGACATCACATTGGAAGCCATTGTTGATTTTCTTTTACTTCTTGTAACACAAGATGTTGTTGTTCTGAGGAGTTCTTTCTACACTCCTTCATCATTTATATATATTCCTCGGTGGGTTTGGAGGATTTTGATCCTAGGGTTGGAATTTGATCAGGTATGGTTTGGAGGATCATTGGCAGAAAATGTTTCATCATCTTTCTTATCCAATGAAATGGCTAATAATAGCCCATCATTTCAATTCTAAATGTCTTACCACAAATTGAACACCCATTTGGAGTATATCTTAAATTATCTTCTAGTCTTTGGAGGGATGTGGAATATTAAATAAATTTTATTGAAGATTTTTTATGGAGAAGAGAACAGAACAATGGAAGCATGAAGAACCATAACTTATTGCAGGTTATGGAATATATGATAGGTCCCTACTTTGTTAATAATGGTTCACCAAGTTCATTTTTACCTTCTCTAAAGTTAGTTAATTTATAGCAGAAGTGGCAAAGAAATTGAATTTACAGTTGTAGTTTTGATGAAGAAAGAATTACAGGTAGGGTAGGGATGGGGATCAAGTTTTATCTATTCCCATCGATCAAGTGGTCCATATGGTCCTTTTCCATCATCAAGTTCTAATTCAATTGTCCATATATGTAATCTCCTAAGTGCCACACAGCAAAAAGAAACTGGATTTTTAAGAATAGGAATTTGTGATCAAAATTTAGTTCTTCATTTACATCACAAATAATACCATTTGTTGTGTTGTTGAAAACTCTCTAATTGGCCCAAACTTGAAAAGTCTTGCAGAGAAGTGAAACATAAACCACACACATATGTTCACCTTATCAAATCCTCTTGGCCTAAAACCATCCAAACCACTAAACATTTTGGAGTGCCAATTTCATTTGCTTACATGTATATAATTTTCCAAAACAGAGAAAATCACCATTTGAGACCAAAATGGGTACAGCAGATTGATGAAAAAATTGATCGATTGAACAAAAATGTCAGAGTTTCAGCTTAGATGACCTCAAAAATTTAAACTATTAGGTAAATAATTCCATATTAAAGCTAACCCTACAATGCAAAGTGGATGGTCCCGTGAATTGGGTTGAAAATCCCACAAAATATTTGAAATCAAATCTAACAAAAATAAAGATCCTAAAACTGTTTTTGGGACAGAGAAAATGTCAGATAGAATTTGAGTAACCAGAAGCTGCTTCATGACTACAAGAGTACAAGACCAGTATGGCATTACATAGAACTTTCACCTATCCTCATTCTCTTGCACTGATTTTTCAAGGAAAATATGTCAGTAGTCAGTATACAACTTTTTACCTTCATGCCAACTACATCTTCGCCCCCATCTCTACTGCCCATGAAGAAACAACCTAAAACAAGAATACACAGAATGCAGTCCTACATAAAACCACTACTTGTGTTCTCCCTGAAATCAACTCCTCGTCCGCAGAACTTTCCTTATCGTTGATGTACTGATACTTTGAAACAAAAAGCTGTACAGAAGAGTTGGATAGAAGCTACTGATGTAGGAGCTTTTTCTATTGCTCATGAAAATTCAATGACATTAGAATATTTACACATGGAGTTACTCCAATACAATTGTCTAAATTACAACTTTCTGACAAAAGTAGACATTGGTATTACAAGCTCAAACCTAAAAAGAAATTCATTTGCGAAACTACATGGCAGCACAATAACTGGCTAACTAAATCAACAAATGAAAGAATTATATCATATATATTAAATATATAAATAAATGTGGTATAATTCACAGCAACCACCTTGGAGGCTTGAGTAAAGTAGAGCCTCCATTTAGAGTCTACTGTATACCTGAAAAAGGCTGTTGCAGAAAAAGTTAATAGATACCTTGGTATATTTTTGTGTGAAGATAAGTTTGCTTATTTTATTTGCATCAAAGGGCAGCAGATTATTTAAGAAGCTTTATTTCACACATACTTGTGAACACCTTCAATGAGTTCGTGGAAAATGACATTTTAGTCCACTCTTTTTTTTTTGTAGGTGTTACTAATTCTTTTTTGACACTGGTTTAGGAATGCATAAATTAGGTTTGAAATTACGGAAATCAGAGTGCAGTGATTGATTAGCATGTGTATGATGCACTTATTTATATTTGTACCTATCAATTCAAATGTTTTTCAACCATTGCTATGGATAATGAACACAAGCCCAAAAAGGTGCTTGAGCACTCAACCAATCGTCATCCCGAACTCAGTCCTCTCTTCTCTCATTTCTTATGGGTATGAGAGTGAAATTCTAAGTGTGCAACTTTGCAATGCAAACAGTTCCAAGTTTCAGAATGCAAATTAGAAGGATATCCTCCTAAAAATTATTTTGAGCTAAAATGCGGAGACAGCAGATAGTGTTGTAGAAAAAATCAACTAGAACAAGTATAAATTATTTGAAAAAAAATTGATGGAACAGCGATTTGTGCTTGATTATCAATTCATTTGCTGTCTCAATATGACAAACCAAAACTTCAGCTTCAATGTTCCTGGGTTATGGAAGTATGTGAACTAAATGTTTGAAGCATATTTCTTTCTGTAAATATGTGCACACAAATAAAGATGCAGAAACCACATGCGAAGCACTGCAAACTGTAAGGAAGCAATACTCACATTTCAAATTCCTGATGATTTTGTTCCTTTGTAATGAAGAGTTATTCAGCAGAGTCATCAGGTTCTGTTCCCAGAGAGAGACTACAGTCAGATTATCACTCATAATATGCATCTTTATATCCTAGTAGCATGTCATCTATGGGAACATTCTGATGTAAGTTCTTTCTGGCAACTATTGATTGCCAGAGAGATGTATTTTGTTACTTATCACAATGAAGTGTGAATAATTATCATGATCTGAAGCTACTTTCTCAGTAGTCAGTATGTCCTAAGTCTCTGAGCGGAGAGGAAGGATCAATACCTCAATGAGTTCACCCCGCGCTTGTCATTATTGACATCGGGATATACACTTTTTAGATCTTTAAGTAATTGCAGACGTTCAATCTCATCATCCTTTTTGGCAATTGTGTCTTTTAGAGATGCCACCTGCACAGTTAACAAAATTTGGTGAGGGAGTAATGCAAGAAACAAGCATAATAGTCCAATATATTCTACATAAAATGACGACCACCAATTTGTTCCCCTTCCTTTGACTGTGAAACGTATATCAGTTCCTCCTATAATATAAATGGGCCCTTAAAAGAAAAATTAAGGCAGACTGATGCATTACCCTGGTGAGTTTGCTGCTATACCAAACAAAATTTTTCTTGTGACTGAAACTAGAAAATCAAAGATCCATGAACCATTTGAAGTGTTAGTATATACAAGTTGTAATTGTTTGTGAATTAAGATACATGCACCAAACAACCAAAAATAACTGAGATATAAACTTGTTAAACAGGCATTTGTTCACATTCTATGAAATCTCTCCAAAATCCCTATTGTGACCTTTTTATTTTTCAGCCGATCGTCAAAATCTTCAAGGAAAACAATTTTTTTATCTTTCCCGCCAGGGAGGTCAAACTGTTATAACTTTTGTTCTTAGGACAGGGAAATGCCAACTATTCACAGTCACTATGATACTCATTCAATTATTTTGCAGGAGTGATCCAAAATCTTAGACATAACAGAATTCTATGGCAGTTCCAAGGTGTTACTGCAACTGTATCACACATTTGGTGTTCGGCAGATTAGTGAAGCTGTTATGCAAGACTACTTTAGATTCATTAATTTCTCCAATGGAGTCAAAGAACAAATTAACACTGAAAGAGAAAAGAAAAACTGAACCTGCTCCATTAATTCCCTAACATCCCTGCCCTCTTTGCTGCTTCGAGCTGCACCTAACTCAACTCCAGAGACCCTCTCTGCGAACTTCAAGGTACTCAAAGACTCGGAAAATGAATTTGCGTCAGGATTAAGTTGCACAAACATAAGAGTCTTTGCTTGACCTCCTGTAATACATAAACCAGAAGAAATATTTAAAAGAAAATTGATTGAAAATCACAAAATATCAAGTTAGTTTCACAGGCTCACAAGTATCCAGAAGAAATTTACAACTAGAAAATAACTAACAGAAGAAATACCTAGAGAGCTTTGAAGGACTTGAGTCAGCTTGCTGTTTCTGTATGGTACATGAGAACTCTTTTGTGCAAGAGCAAAGATGACATCGCCAAGGGCTGATAATGATTTGTTTATATGTTGGGCTTCCTTCAGCCTATCTCCAGTTACCTCAGAGCGATCTACTCTTTCACTTCCGGCAAGATCTACCAGATGGAGATTGCCATGCAAAGGAATGCCAGTCTTCAAGTCCTTCCCACGGACATGAATAGTTACAACACTGAGCATACGATCTAAATTAAAGCCACATTACACCTGAATATTTATTTATGGGAAAAAATATTTTGTAATATCATTTAAGAACCTGTGAGAACGGCTACTTCTTTCATTCAGGGCAGTGGCTCCAACAGCTCTATTCTTTAGTCCAATATTCATTAGTTCCAATACATCTGTTGTCGATGTAACAGGGTGCATGCCAGCATCAGGTACAGCTAACCCATTGGGTTGAGAGGTGGACATAATCCCAAGTGTGTGCAAATCAAGGAAACAAAAATTAAGCCAAATTCAAGATCTCTATATGCTTCATTGAAATAAATGACACAAGAAATAGGAACTAATGCAAAGCCAACATAAATTTATCAAAATAAAATTAATTTGAAAAAGGGGTAACAAAACAAATACTTAAGTAATCAGATTGTAAGTTGGTAACAGAATAATGTCATGGTCCTGTTAGAGAAGAGGAAAAAAAAAATTTGTTTGAGGAGAAAAGAGTTAGCAACCGAATTTCAACTGTACCCCGCATAATATAGTAAATAAAATAAATCACATCTATCCAATTAAAAAGGATATTTCTTTTGAGATCCATCACTTGATAGTAAATCGCGCACTTGTTCATTATATATTTCAACCATTTGGACTGCAATTTCATACGTAATGGAGCTTCTTCTACGCTGAGAGATATTGAAAAGATCATTTAGAGCTCGATAGTTGACTCCCCAATCTTCTTCATATCCTCCAATAGGACCAGTCTGAAAATTGAACACAAATTGCATTAGTATCTGTAAACACTTCGTATATATCTTAGAAAAATTATGGTATAAAGGGAGTTCTTACCATTGTGTAGGTTTTTCCAGAACCTGTTTGACCATAAGCAAATATACATACATTATATCCATCAAGTACAGATCGTATCAAGGGTTGGGTGTCTGAAAATACCTCAGCTGCCAAATTTGTAAAATGGTATACAAGTTAGATATATTACAATGTTTCCAGCCAATTAACCAAATTCACTTGATCTGAAAGACCAAGAGTATAATCATGTACAAGACCAGTAAACCAGTCAAAAGGTATCCACGCAACAACCAATTTAAAAATAAAGAGACCAATAGATAAAAACCTTGAGTAGCAGCTGGACCAAAGACCTTATTAAACTTAAACATTCGTTGCCCATCTTTTCCTGGTTTGGAGGGATTCGCAACAATCAACTCTCCATTTTCACCAATATATTCTATGCTTGTCTGTTTTTTAGTCTGTCCAGGCAAAAACGGCCTTATCCGACAATACACTCTAATGTTTCCTGTATAAGGAAATCCAAGAACAATGTTAAAAGCTTCACCTCGATAAAACCTAATAGAGCAAACATATGACTAGCACCTTTCAAATCCTGAACTTCATTAAACAACTTCCGGTTCTCAGCAAGAACTGCATGATAATTTTCAGCTGCATCTGCTAATGCTTTAAGCTTTACTCCTGAACAAGATTAAAGTTAATTAATGAAACATAACATTTCATACAAACTTTAAATCTCATATTACATGAACCTGACAGAAAATCCTGATAACCAAACCTACCTAGGGAATGAAATTCATCTGAATAGCTCTTATGTGCTTTTGAAATCTCTTGCTTAATGGAATCTGAGGAGAATCTCAATTCCTGAACTTTCACAAATTTAGCAAAATGAATAATGCTAAAAAAAACAATACAAAGGTAAAAATGGACTACAGAAAGCATACCCGCAGTGCACCAAGTTGATAATCCATAACACGCTGATAGACAAGCTCTTTCTTGCTCCACCTCTGATGCTTTGACTCAGTATTTGCCTCAAGCTCCCTCACTTTATTAGTTGAATCCTTCAAGAGGCGCTCAAGCTCTTTTATTCTTTCCTCAAGACCTGCTCTGCCACCCTTAGCTTCTGTTTCAATTTGCAAGCAACGCAGTTCATATGTCTTTTTGGCCATTTCCAATTCTTGCTTCAGTGCTGAAATTTCAAGGTCCTTTTGATCTTTCTCTTTCATCAATATAACCACATCCTCATCTTCAAGTTTCTTCTTTTCTTCTAGTTTGGACTTCTCCGCCTGCAATGCAGAAAAGCAGGCAAACAATAAATGAAAAATAATGTGAAATAGAACACGAAGTCCGCCTTCTTAATAACAAGTGACTAATGAATAAAACTGGAGCCAAATGATGATGTGTAAGAGTATCTGATACAAATTTATGGTAGTAAAATGCTTTTGGCTTTGAACTTTACCTTTATTTGCTGAAGCTGTTTCATAACTATCTGCGCAACAAATAAAGTCATTTAATGAAATAAAGATGGGTGAGAAAACATACCAACAAGAAATACTGTACGTATATTGTCTTGAATTTTTTACCTCAGTCTCCTCTCCAGTACCAGATGCAAGGGCTTCAAGCACTCTGATTCTCGACTGGTATTTCTCCTCACGAGCCTTAAAAAGATTGTTTTGCTGTGGGCACAGAACCATAACGAGATTGGTAAAGAGTGGCTCAGAAAAATCTACTGAATGGAAGTGAGATATCAGAACAAATTTTACGGTTCTTAAGTGATCAGCTTGAGTTGATATACGCCGTTCAATCTCCTGCACAACTTTCCTCAGCAGGCATGCCACACGCTGAGAAACAAAGATAATGTCAGAGGTTATTCTGTAACAAATATAGGCATATGTATGTATGCAAACATGCTTAGGATTGCACCATGCATAACTACAGACAGAGTAGTAAAGCTTTCAATTTTACATTCAATATCCTCCCTTGACTTACATGAGGTATTTCTCCATTCTTTCTTTCAACACTCTCATCCAGAATCCCATTCACAACACTCAGAAGTGACTGAGTTGGAGCATTCTGTAACAATAGATGCGGAAATGCATTAATTTGAAAAAATCACACAAAGAAATTGTCAACATAATACAAAGGCCCATGACAACAAAAGCTTACATCTAAACTGGTTGATTTCATCATTTCCGAAATCTTTGCAGCAGGAAGCTCCGAGTAGCACCCTTGTTTCAGTTGAAAAACCTCATGGAACTTGTGCCCAACATGATGTAATAATGCAGCTGATGGCTCTGTAAGAGAAGAAAAAGTGCGACATTTAAGCTATTTATACTGAAAACAAATACACATTAGACTCATCAGCATATTAGCAATATTTGGTATTTAAAGAAATTAGTTGGATTTTCAATATATCAAAAAATCAGTTAAAAATGTACCATGGCTTCAATTTCATAGTAAATCTTATACATAGAGAAATGAGGTTGGGATATAATGTCCATTTGGTGTTTGTACTTCAATTAAAATATAAAGTTTCCAAGTTAGGATTAGTCCGTTGCATGCTCGGTCATTATAAGCAAGTTAACGGGCATATTGCTTTAGATCCATGTATTCAGGACTTCAGGATGTAATTATACCTGACATGACTGGACTATGCAAATGACGTTGAAGCTGGGACTCTGAGGAAACCTTCCGCCTTTCTTCTCCAAATAATGGAGAAAGATGGCCATGGGAAGAAGCATCCCCATGACGGCTTCCAGATTTTGTAATCATACTATTCATTGGAATATTATCTCCACCGGTAATAAATTCCGCTCTAAGTGTTAAAAGGCAGTTGATAACAGGCTTCATAGAACCCTGCAAGATATGGAGCTGAATATTAAGAAAGAGAAAAAGAAAATGAGGTTGGGTTTGGGTTTGGGTTTGGGGCAGAAAGAATAATAAAAATCTCCAAGGAGCAGAAACCAAAAGAAGTTTAACTAATAAAACAGTTGACAGAAAGGTATCTCTTTGGAAAGCCGTATACAAGGGAAGGTTACAAGCCTGTTTGTCCATGTCCACTTATTCAATCATATAGTTTGGAGTACATTGAAAAATTCAAAAAACTTGAGCATTTTTATCACTTACAGATTATTAGGCAATTGTATGTGCATATGCATAAAACTCTTTCAGAGGAAATACAAGTTCATTTTAACAATCAATACCTTCTCTAAGTCTGACGTCTCAAACCTGGGTATCCCCAATTTTTCCAATGTTGACAGAAACCTTCTAACATTTTCTGAGCGTGACTCTGAAGAATGATAAGAATAATCGACCTAACAAAAATAAAATTTAATGAGACATATTAATCATCTAATTTGCATCTCACTGCATAATATGGCAACAGACAGACTAAAGATTTCAACAACCTCATTAACAGACACAGGTCTAAGCCTCTTCAAAATCTGACATAAGGCAGTGCCATCAATCAAAAGGGCTCTCAACTCCTCGTCTGAAGCTCTAGTTGGAAAATTCAAATTAGGGAGAATACTATTTAACCACTCTATCAACAGTGCCCGTTGCTTGGCTGGCAAAGTAAAGAAAAAGGATTAATGAAGACCATGAATTAGGAAAAACAATGCATAAACAAAGAAAGACCAAGAATATCAGCTTCTAGTACCTTCAACCTCAGAACTGATGTTTATTGTTGACTCAATGCCTGATTGTGATCTGGTGAGCTCCCCATTCTTATGCATTTGGGGAGCTGATACTGAATTCATGATGAGGAACTTACAAGGGTCATGAAGCCTTAGAGGTCAAATTGGTCACTACAATAGATAAAAAAACAATAGAATAAAATGATACTTTATTCTGGTTTGAACGTGTGAAGCAACTTAAATAATCAGTCAGTTTAAGTCCTGTGATTTCTGAATTCTGAATTCTTTTATTCATATAATTATCTTATACAGAGTTAAATAAGCATTCTGTCCTTGCCTTCTTGGGACTTCCAATGAATCTTAAAAGATCTTTCAAACTTTTCTTAATATGTGATAATGTGAATATTGATATTTAGATTCCTCTGGTGCAATGATACATCATGCCACAATTGCCTATTTATAAATGTTATTAATATTTCCAATTTTATACAACCTATAACAGGTGACAGACTACAATTTGTATTATGAATAGACTCCCAAACATTGTAACACAAATGAGTAGCAAATAATAAAATACAATAACATGACTGCTGAAAAGGCCAGACAGAGGATGCACAAAGAAACCATTCATGAAAACGCCATGCCAGACACAAAGAAGATAAAGAACATTTTAAGTATGCCATGCATATAACTGCACACATATTTGAAGTACGCTCTGATAATGAAAAACATAAGTTAAGAGTTAATGAGAAGGACAAGATGATATCAACATAATTTAAGTTAATACAAAGGAAGGATTTGCAAATTTTAAAAGCCCTTTTATTCACGTTTGTTTTTCTAAAATTAAGAGCTTCCTTTTTTCCACACATATTTTATTGGTGGTGTGATTTTGTGTAAATGTTGAGCACACTTTTGGGAGAGCGGAGTGTAGTTGGGGGTTAATTTACCCTCACAAACTTCCCTATGTTTTGTCTGTCACAACAAAGAAATGGCTATTAGGACGTTTCAGTTAGAGGAATCCCAGAACGCAGCCCCACAAAACAAATTCTTCTAGCAAATGGACAATTACAGAATACAACCAAAAGAAGAGTAACATCTAAAAGGCATCATTAAGCTTCTCCATATCTATGGAGATAAATAAAATATATATTTCCTATCTGCGAATGACACTAGAAAACTTTGATAGGATGACCAAATTACTCAATTGGCAACATTAACTATTCAAGTTTTAGTCTTTCCAGGTGTTATCCATTGCCATTGAACATTTGTTTCATTGTTTCAATTGTTATATTAACTCCAAAATTATTATTCGGAATAACCCTTCACTTCTGATTTTATATGATTCATCACAAGACAGAGACAAACAAACACAAACAAGACAAGCATACATGAGCATGAATAAATGTAGATTGTCACATTCAATGATAATAAAGAACGCCGCCAGGGTGAATGCAGATAGAAGAAATTAATTCATGAAACTGCAAATCGTAGCAAAATAAATACCATAATCTCTCACAGCAGTTTAAGATCTAGACCCTGAAGGAAAAAGTAGCTCCTTGAAGTGCAATTTTCATTCATTTGGCCATTGTTATAAATGCTAATATATATGCACAGAATGTGAATGCGGGGAAGTAGATCATTGTAAACCTCTATAATTCTAAAATCTAACCACAGATTCAAACCTGCAAAACTTCACAAAAAGAGAAGTAGAAGCAACGTTGCCAAATCAGGAATCCCACATGAATTGAGCACAGATTCGAGCTCAAAATCATATGAGATCACACATTGAACTAAAACAAGCATTACCCATTAAACAAATCACCCGCATTGAACAGAACAAGCTACATTAACGACAAAGAAATGCATATTGATTCAAGAAACGAGATGCCCAAAAATGGAATGTTTCATTCTTGAAAGAAAATAGGAAAGTCCAAAGTGTGAGAAGAGAAGACCAACCTGAGAGTACACGGCAAGGGGTAAACGCACAGCAAAATGCACGTTGTGTTAAGACAGAATGAAACTTCGTAAAGTAATGATTGATAGAGATATAAAAATGAGTTTACATTATTAGATTGTAATTATGATAATTAATTATTATTATGGATTTGATTGTTTGGTATTCCGTGTACCGTTGGTCTTCTAACTACTTTAAGACAAGAACGTAAAAAGGCCGAAGCTTGAAACTAGGAAGCATTTAACTCTCTTTCGCTTCACATTCCCAGTCAATTGGGTGTAGGCCACGTGTTTCTAACCCGACGGTGACGGGAACCTTTGGTGCTCAGTGAAACGTGGAAATGGGCTTTATTTATATGGGCCCATGCATACCCTAGAGGGCCCATTGGACTTTATCCTGATATCAATTCCGTTTTACACGGCAATGAAGATTTTATATCACGTGATTGATTATGGTGACACTAGTATCCCGTTATTATGTTACAATTATGTCTATTTTAAATGAATTTAGCATCTTTTATAAAAAAAAATTAAATACTATTTTTAAAAATTATAAAAATTATATTTTAAAATTTGTGTTTTTAATAATAGAAGACATTTTTACAAGTACTTACTATACATAATTTTCTAAACGAAAAGCAAGTATTGTTTATGAAAATAAGTAAAAGAATTGTTTTAGAAGTATATTTTTTAAATACAAAAAAAATACTTTTAAAAAACTATGAAAACAACACAAATTTATTTTTTATATTCTAATTAAAATTTTTACTTTCAAAAACAAATTTTACGAGATATACCATCAAATATTATTTTTAAGAAAATAAGTTTTTTTTTTTAAATATAAACAATCCAAATTTTGGTTACTAATGTTTCAATAGTAGACCTCAAATTGGAATATTGACACTTTATAAATGCATGGTCATATTTTAATTATTTAAAAAGCAAAAAGTGGTCCATAAAGCTATGGTGTCACATCGTTTATTTATTTATTAATACATTTTTCTAAAGTTGTCAAAGGCAATATTGCATCCAAATTACTCCTTACTATATAAAGGAGTTACTCAATCAATAAAGCATAATTTTATCTTATTAAAAATATTATAATCCCCAAAGTATTTATTGCTTCAAAACCAATAGATTTTATTGTATTTTAATTTGACTACTTTAAAGAATTTTCAATCTACTTTAACTTTAATTTTTTAATAAAAAAGGGAATTTAATTTGACCTTACGTTGAATTTAATGAAATTTTGTTTATAATTAAAACAATAAATCTGGTCCAATTAATATATACTTTTAATAAAGTATATAATAAATTTTATAAGAAACCAATAAATATTTATACATGCAAATGTTGTTGACTGATTAAATTAATCATGTCCAATTTAATGCTTAAAATCCAATCAAAATTATTAAAATCATCAAAATATCAATTTGAATAAATTGGATGTCATAACAACAGTTTCATCCCCAAACCTTAGTAAAATAACAATCATAATACAGTTTCGTTAATCTTAACAACCGAGTCCTCGTTACATTATATGACTCTCATCTTGTTTTCGGCAAGGACTTGGAAATCAAATCACTAATCAGTAATCACTAATCAGGGACTAAATTGTTGATATTAAGAAAAATATATACAAATATTTTATATTTTTTAAATTATAGGGATAAAAATGTTATTACAACATTGTTGAACTAAATTAGGCACGGTTCCATTTCCCCCTTCTATTAAAATCAACTCAATAATTAGTATGAATGTGTTTTAAGTTGTTGAAGTGTCAAAACACTTCGACTCTCTTGCTACTAATAGAAATGTTTCTAATTTATTATTTGAAAATAAAATAATATTTAGTATTATCGATTTGTTTAAATAAAAAAATTTTAAATTAATATATTTCTAATAGATTCAACAATTTTAAGAAGATCAAAACCTAAAATAAAATTATTTCAATATGTTATGCAACAAAAATTATAAATGTATGTATATATATTATTAATAAACATATAAATAATATAATAAGCCTACTTTATTAAAACATATCTCCTTAAAGAAGATTATATTGGTTGATAATAATTGCACCTTTAATTATGATTGGACCGTCCAAATCATCCATCTCCTCTGTAAAGAAATTATAAGAACTACAGAATTCGAAAAAGGTACATCTTTTTATTTTATATTTTTGTTTCAACTATAATTTTTATTATAATTGATAATTATTGGTAATTTGATTGGATCTAAAATGCGTTTAACTAAGCATAATATAAATTGTATTGTATACACTTAATTTTTTCAAGTTATTTAATAATAAAAAGGTGAAAATTTAGTGTTTTACAAGTAAAAAAGAGAAAATTGTAGAATCCCATCTAAAACGTTATTTTTAATTATGAATTATAGTAAACGAACCTTAAAAATTATAGTAAACGAGTCTTAAAAATTATAATAAAAAAATTAGGAATTAATTAAAATTAAATAAAGTATTGTAGCCGCGTGCACAAAGATGCACTGTAGAAACCTACCCATCGGAAATGATGGAGGAGTCAGAAGACAAAATAAACACGTTCAATTCCACACTAATTGGATAAGCATGATTATAGATTCATTCATTCACACCGTAAAACCAGAGGCTGAGTTCTAAGGGCGCCCATAGTCCCGCCTCCAAAACCAGCGTACGGATTCCACAAAACCGGGAGGCCAAACATTGGACGTAGGGAGACGTTTTTCACAAGGCAATTCCTCACAACCCTTTTTCCACGCGCTTGCTGCGTCACGCTCTACCTGGGGCCGTGGGAGATTTGCGAGAGTGGGGATTTGTTTTGGGATTTCACGGGTTCTCGTGCCGACTATGTGGCTACTCGTCAGCACTGTACCCATCGAAATTCTTAACACGTGTTCTCTGTTAGCTGTTACTAATTTTAGCACAACTTGCATTTATTTTCAACCTGAGATTCTGCTTTTATTTACACTTCTGCCACTCTATTTTTATTCGCGCACATGGACTTTCATTAAAATGGGTCTCGCTTCATAAGCGTGCGAAAAATGCTTCCCACTAAATACAAATGTTAGTGCTCGAAAATGACATTTTTTTAATATATTATTTTGAAAATTAATCCTTCTTAAATATAAAAATTAACTTAAGACTGTCATTTCATTTTATATATCTGCAACAAATAAATTTTAACATCATTTAAAATAGAATAAAGATTTTAGAATACAAGTTAAAAATTAAAAATAAAAAATAATATTATTCTCATGTCAATTACTGAAATTGAAAATTTATTTATATTGTAATTGAAATTTAAAATTGCAATTTAGGTTTTGGTTTGTATTTCTCTTTTAATTTTATAAGTCCTTTGTAATTATGAAATATATTTTCATATAACGACAACAGATTGTCGGAAAAAGGTATGAAGGGCAAAATGAGAATTTCATGATGTTTTTAAAACACGACAAACTTTCCCGAGAAAAAATTGAAAAAACCAGATATCACCCACACACCCTGTTTTGTTGGAAACCACTGCGCCCCACTTTGTACAACACACAAACCCACGTCCTTCTTTTTCAGCTTAAATAAACCCCCTCTCTCCGCCACTTTCTTCCCACATTAATTGCCTTCCATTCCATTGCATTGCATTCTCCTACAATCAAAATTTCCCCCATTTTCTCTCCTTTTCCTTTGCCTTTCCGAACGTATTATCAGCCATGCGTGTAAGCTGTAACGGATGCCGCGTTCTGCGCAAAGGCTGCAGCGATGACTGCTCCATCAGACCTTGCCTTCAATGGATTCGAAACCCCCAATCTCAAGCTAACGCCACACTTTTTCTCGCTAAATTCTACGGCCGTGCTGGCCTCGTCAATCTTATCAATGCCGGTCCCGAGAATCTTCGTCCGGGTATTTACTTCTTTCTCATGTTCTATAATTCCGATTTCGTCTGATTGATTTCGATTTTATTTTCGCGTATTGATTTTGAATTTTACTGGCTGCAGCTATTTTTAAATCTCTGCTTTACGAGGCGTGCGGGCGAATTGTGAACCCGATTCATGGATCCGTCGGATTGATGTGGTCCGGGAGCTGGCAGCTCTGCCAAGCCGCTGTTGAAGCTGTTCTTAAGGGCGAGCCGATCACTCCACTTTCCTCAGAATCATCCCTTAAAGCTGGTGATATTCGCCACGTGTCGAAGGACGAGAGCGCCGCCGCTGTTGCTGATAAGCTCCATAAAGTCAAGTCTCGGAGCCGGTTCAAGCGGTCGGCTCCTAAGCCAAAGTCGAAGCCAGAGCCAGTACTAGTTGAGGCCAAGTTTGAGCCTTTGTTGGATAAATTAGGCGGATCAACGAGTCGTACGCCGGAGCTGAGTCAGCCTGACAGTGGAGAATCTGACAGCTTGTCAGTTGAGACTGTAGAGGCGTCGCTAGCAAAGCCTGATGCAGCTGATGGTAGTGAAGTGGAGCTAGAGCTAACATTGGGCTTAGGAAAGTGGGTCCCTTTGATGTAAACTGTCCTCACGATGTGTGGCAAGTGCTTGTTCAATAGCAATCCGGTGCAGCCGATTCCATGGAAGTAGAGCAGTTTCGACGGATTAGATCAAATCAATTTTGTTTTTGTTTAGGTGGCTGCAGAAGTGTACATTGTAGGCTGAACACACAGGTTATAGCAAGTTGATAGAGATAGTATTCTTGTTCTTTGGATTTTTACACATATATATTTTAATATGTTACAAGCGCTGTACTTTTTTTTTTCACCACAACTACATCTAGTATTACAAACTAAAATTTTATTAGTACTACATAATAAAATATATTTGAAAATTTAAATAGTTATTATTGTGATATATCTAAGAGATTTAGAAATACAGGATTTGAAATAAGTCTTATATTATATGAAAAGTTCTCACATATAATACGAGGAGTTATAAATTAAAATGTTGAGTTTAAATGGTTATTGTTGTGACGCAACTAGTGATTTGGAATCAATGATCTAAAATAAATTTCATATTATGTGAAAAGTTTTTACTATATATATCCCATATTATTTGGAAAGTTTTCACATGTGGTGAGAGGAATCTTTTAATTACATGACTCAACCATCAGACTTAATTAAATAATTTTTAATATCTTATTTTTTTCAAATTATGATATTAAAAGGTATTATTTTTTGTAAAATATTTTTATATTTATTTTTAAAAGAGAAAAATAAATCGTATGACCAGAGGTTGAAAGAATAATGGAAATATGCTAAAATAAATGTAACCAAAATTTCGAATATCATATATCAGAGCCAGGTTTCGATCCTGGGACCTGTGGGTTATGGGCCCACCACGCTTCCGCTGCGCCACTCTGATTGGTTGATGATTTAATTGGAGAAGTATATTTTAGCATATTGATGGCATCTCTCTTCTTTTGCGAATTCATTCGGCCCAATAGATAATAGGTTAAAACTAGAAGCCCAAAAAGGGCCCACCAACAGATCCAACAAAACCAGAAGCTCAACTGAAGCGCACACCACATAGATAGCCGACTACCGGACTGAACAATAGAGGAGACCGTCAGTCGATCAAAATGGGGAGGAAAAAATTTACCGTAGAGTTCGATGAAACGGCGCCGGATGACTTCGATCCATCGAACCCCTACAAGGACCCGGTGGCGATGCTGGAGATGAGGGAGCACATTGTGAGGGAGAAGTGGATCGACATCGAGAAAGCCAAGATCTTGGGAGAGAAGCTCAAATGGTGTTACCGCATCGAAGGGGTCAATCATCTTCAGAAATGCCGACACCTCGTACAACAGTATCTCGACGCCACTCGCGGCATTGGTTGGGGCAAGGACGGCCGTCATCCTTCTCTCCACGGTCAATTACATTCTCTGTATTTTCGTAGTTCCTTTTTGGTTTCATAGTCTGAGGCATACGAAGCTGACTTTGATTTTCGTGATTAGGTCCGAAGGTGGAGGCTGCGGAATCTGAATGATAATCTTTTAAGCATTGAATAAGGTATTATCTGGTTTTATTTTGCTATGTTATATAAAGTTTTATTTTTCAGTTTTTTTAACTTTTGTTGGTTAATATTGGGTTGAATTCTGAGATTGTTCTAAATGAAAAATAGTTGGCTACTGGCCTTTGATAATGACTCGTTAAGGATGCTAGACTTACATTAATTTAGATGCTGTTAAAGACTTGTATTTGGCCGGCAGATTTTACATCTTGTTCAATTGGGTGATCGGTTGTTTTACTTGGAGTAAGTACTAACTTTTGTGAACATTGATGTAATGACTACAAATATTGCTGAAGAAGATGAAATTGAAGCTTAATTGCTGAAAGTTACATTTTTTTTCCCCAGAAGATGTACACTTAACATTCAATTTTATTGCTTAACTATGCTGGTGAGTGGTAAGAGCATTAGGTCAAAGTGGAGTTGTGCCCATCTGGGTCATGTTAAGTGAAGCTCAGTGTGCAAAAATTTGGTGGAAAGTTGGCTTAGGAAGTCCATAACAAACTTAAGGTTATTGCATATATTGAATTTAAGTAACTAGTATTAACCCTAGATCCTTGCTTGTGAGAAATGAACAAATACTTTTTTGAATGAATCATCTATGCCATACTGAATACTTCTGAACATTGGATATATAGTTAATTTACATTGGGAAATGAGATTAGTTTGTATATTATTTTCGAAACTTTGTCTACGAATGCGTTTGGTTCACTTAACAATTTTGTTGAATGTCCATTAGATCAATTGTATGTAATTAGAGATATATGTTAACTACTGTTTTGCTGTCATATATGCCATTCGGGTAATTATTCCTGTTTAATCTTCAGGAATATGAGTGAGTGAGTTAACATGTTTGCAGAACCTAGGATGTTCTACTAGCCATATAATTTGCTCTCAATTATTGATGTGAAGGGAGAAGATACGATGAGTGTTGGGATTGTGGAGCCCCAAACAACTTTGCATTTGTGAATAGTTTTGTTGTAGATGTTTAGATGAAACTGTCCCTGAAGTGGATTTTCTGGGCCTTTGAAAAAGAGACCAGTAACCATCAAACTTAATGTCACATGGGGCAAAAAAAGATGGCTTTTTAATCTAAAACTTTTAATATTCTATGGATTCACAAAGTGATGGTATTGACTTTAGGAGGTTATTGCATTGATATTATCCTCTAGGAACTTGTAAGATGGTGGGTATGGAATGAATCGCTGAAGAAGAGGTTTTCTGTATTTCATCGTTTCTAGTTAGCTTTCATCAATGATAGCTTTGGTATTAGTAATTATGTGTCCGTTTTATTAGTTGCCTCATGCTTATGCCATCTAGAAGGAAAATGAAAGTGATCTTCTAAAGAGAGAAAAGAACATCAAAATGACATTAACTAGCTGTTGTTGCATAAGGAAGTAGGGTTTCGGATGTTCCCATTATACTGCACCAGATAAATCAGTAGTAAGACTATCAATTGAAGGAAATACTAGAGGGAGGTGTTATTTTCCCCTTTAATATTTCCTTAGTTTCACAGTAAGTATATGTGAGAGAGATTTGTGTTATGTCTTGTCAAAAAGGAGGGGGGAGGATTCAGAGTATCAAGCTGGCTGTTCGATTAGCTTATTATGACAGCAATAACATCCCTGGCATTTTTTTGTATTTTTTCTGTTGCACTTTTCTACAGATTTATTATGATGTTATATTCTTAAGTTATTTTTAAAGAGCAATCTTCTTAAGACTGAAAACTCCTTTTTTAGAATAATTGTCATTACGACTCACTTGTACGTATTGGTCACTTTGAACAGTTGCTATATTGACTTATCCAGATGTTCTAAGTGACAAACTAAGGAGGACAACTTGTGTAAGGTGTTATTCCTTTTACCTTGTGGAGTTTTTCCGAGCTGATTTGCATTATTTCTTGGTAACAGTTGTTATGACAATATTTTTGATGTAACCATTTCCCTTAATTTATAGTTTTCACCATATCTCTAACCATACTATTAAACATTCCTGGCTGAACAAAAGCCTTCAACCTATGGATTCAAATGAGCCCAGTAAACATGTTTGAATTTTTGTCTTCCTCTCATCTCTCTCTCTCTTTCTCCCACCTTTTTTTTCAACATTTATAACGTATAGTTTAGAGCCTGGTAGAAGCCTGTGTATGTAATCAAAAAGTTTTGACAATGCTTATAACTTAATCCATTATGATAGTACTTGAACTAACAGGTTAGTTTTAGGTTTGTATGTTTGCCATTTGACGATGAGAGAGAAGTCAAATTTTTTCTGCGTTCAGATCATTTTAGGCATACGCTTCAAGGGATTGTGTATGATGTTTTGCAGTGAAGCTGAGGATACTTATTTGTAAATATACACCTAATTGTTGTTTAAAAACATAAAAATAATCCTGAAAACACCTGAGAAAGTTTTGTATGTGCTGATATTGATTGAAGCCTATTAAGTATTGATGGAAATTTTCTTACCCTCGCAATCTGGAGTTAGGGACCTAACAGCATAAGAGGTATGATAAAAATCAAAATTTTTCTGTATGATAAGAATAATATCAATCAGTTTTCAGTAGAATACATCTTAACCAAAGTGCCCCCCTAGGCATAGCTTGGATGGTCTGGGACACGCTTGACTAATCCCAAGTCATCCCGAGTTCGAGTAATAGTAAGGGGTAGGAGTTTAGTGTTTCGTGGGTCAGGTTTCTCACTCCCATTCAAAATATATATTTTTTTTAAAGTGTTAACTTCCTTGGGAGTGTACTGAAGAGAAATTATAAAACTGTGATCAACATGATACTTTTAGGTCAAGGATGTTATTGCTGAATTGAAGATAATATCCATTTAACTTCTATTTTAATTGAAGTTTTCATTTGCGTGAAAACCTAGACTAGATTCTTTCTTATTCTCTTGTTTACTGATAGAGTTTTTGAAATTCAGGAGCCTATTGGTTTTCACGTATAAAAGAGAGCCTTAGATACTTGATGATACTTGAACTGGGGTCCCTGTCCCTTATCCAGGCTTTCTGTTGGCCTCAAATTTGGATAAATCACCATGTAAGGCCGGTGGAGTGAAAGTAACTAATTAATTAAATAATAAGATCATTGGATATTCATGTGTAATATTAAATAATAAGATCATTGGATATTCATGTGTAATATTAAATAATAAGATCATTGGATATTCATGTGTAATATTAAATAATAAGATCATTGGATATTCATGTGTAATATTAAATAATAAGATCATTGGATATTCATGTGTAATATCCTGTGCATCCTTTTTTTTAGTGGGAGACTACATGTTTATTAGTATTCTATGTTTTGATATCTTTTCTTAGATGACGTATGTATTGGAATAAACTAGATTCCGTGGGACACTTTTTCTTGTCTGAGATTTTATGTCAATAAAATAGTTTTTGTCCATTCCTTGTATAATATTGAATCCCACGTGGATGTTCTTATGAGAAAATCCTGATGTGGATGTTATTATTTTTATTTTGTATAATAGCTAAAGAAGGTGGCATGTCTGATTGTGAGGATACTATTAACAATTGTTTATATCAATCATTTTGTTCTTTTTGTCATGAGTTTTGTCTGAAAATGCATGATGCACTGCATGTTAGTTAACTTGAATAGTGGAAAAGAGATAAGTTTTGCTTCTTTATTGCAGGTGATTGTACATGGCCAGTGGATGAACGCCTTAAAGTGTGAGGGGAGGCTGTGCCAGTTTATCTGCCAGTTTGCTTGTTGATTTGCTCTCATGTTCTAATTATAACAATTTTTTTTTTTTTTGTGAAATACGGCGGCCAGATGCTACTGGCTTCTGCTTGCAGCTAAAATCTTTGTGTTAGCATCTGAATATTGGCTGCAATATGGACAGAGTCAAAGAATGAAAAGTACATCAGATAATAAGTTTCTTGTCATCGCTTGATTTAGTTCTCCATTATTGGATTCTAAATTTTGTCTCTGGTTGGTTATGTGCTTGCTGATTTCATAGAGGAAAAAGACATCGCGGCATCCTCCTGCCATCTGGGTTTGGAAGGATGCTACAGTTCCAAATTTTATATTTTATGACGACACATTGGAGGATTATTTTAAACTATATTTTATACTATGGTGAGAAGATTTCACCAGGGGTAAGCATAACATGGTTAAGTTGCAGGGAATTTGTCAGGATTGTGATGGATCTTTTGGTTTTCTTTTGTCTCTTAAAATTTGACTTCTTCTATAATATTCGGAAGTTGTATTATGATATTTGTCTTTTGAAATCTGATTTTTGCTGATATTAGGAAGTTTAGGATTTGGATTCTATGCATATGCTCGGGTATGTTGTACCTATAGTAAAATCATTGTTACTTGTAGTTATAGTCTATCACTCATCCTCCTTTTTTTCATATATATTTTTTTTTTTGGCATCTAGCAATACTATTTTCACAGCATTTATGAATGCTCCTTTATTTTTTTGCTAGGGTACATTTTTTATTCATCTCTCTTCTAAGTGGAAATTTTTTCTCTTGGTTTAGAAAATATGTAGAAACATACCTTGCAGTAGAGGTTTCTTGACAAGTTTTACAAAACAGAAGTTTGATGGATTTTATTTAGAGCAAGTTTATGGTGAATTTGCGGATCTGACAACTCTGTGTTGGAGGATTTGCATGAGATTTTCCTTTTTCTGTTTTAAAAAAAGTTCTATTCCAAAATTCTTCATGCTGTATTTATTAGTTTGATGCGAATATATCTGGCAGGTCCATAGATTGAAGGGGTTGGTTTGGCGTGTTGGAATTTTCTTTGATTATTATTTGTATTTTTGGAGATAAAAACAAGAAGAACAAATTTCTTTTATTTCCGTTTTCATCGCTTGAAAAATGGTTCATTTAAACTGCCGTGTGTTCTTCTGCTTCGGAAATTTGTTTGCTTTGCCTTTTTTCTACTCCTTCAGTTTTGATTCCAATACATGTAACTTTATCACTATCATCACTATTAGTATTATTATTATTATCTAAAGGAGTGCTTCTGCCTTCTGGTTGAGCGAAACACATTAATTCTTGCCCATCTGACGTATCGCTTGCTATGTTGCTCATCCAAAAACTTAAAAAGAGAGCGATGGACCTTGAAGCTTTATGATTATTCATAATTAAATCTACCATAAAGAGTACAAAAAATTGGTCTATCTAAAACAGAGTAAAATAAAGAGGCAAAGAAGCAACCACAATACTACGGCACTTCCAACTACAACTCGGAAGAATAATAGCAAAAAAGAGACGTTGAGGCTGCTGCTCTAGCCTTTTAGGAGAGTTGTTTGCTTCCGCCATTAATTTCCTGCAACTTCAGATTAAGAAGATAAAAGTCTTACTGCTCCCTCTCCCCACCACGACAAACCTACAAGTTTCAGAAACTCTGAACAATCCCTGTTCTTCCTGCATGACAAGCAAAATAGAATTTACAACCATGAATATGAAAAATAAATAAAAATGAAGAAGAAAGCATGAATATTGAAGACAGTATAACAAGCTAAAAGCAAAACGAAATGCTTTGGTCCCGGGAGCTCCCTTCAGTCCAATAAGCGGACAAAGCAAGCGGAAGGAGTTGCTCCCACGTCATGCACTTGGCTAAATTTAACACTCATGTTGTTTGGTTAGATATTAAGCCTAGCCTGGTGCATGAGATGGCAGCTCTTGCCACTACTGAGCCCTCTTTATTGGCCTGAAAGGAGCTCCTTAGCTCTTTAAGACAGGCAAGCTTCATAACTCTATCCCCACACGAGGCTTAGACTTGTTGCTTCAGCCCCTCGCTTCCTTAAATACAACTTAGGAATGCAGTGGAAGCAAATAAAATAATAAAGAAACATATTTGAAGAAGAAAACAACCCCATATTATTATATTGCAATGGTATAGAATAGTGATCCCTAAGGCAAAGCCAGTAGTCGAGCGAGGAAAACTAAGTTGGAAAGTATTGCTGGTTTCCTAAATTGTTGACCAGTTTCCTTGGCAGAAACACGCATGGGTTTAATTATGGGAATCTTTCCGTCTCATTACTTTTGAGGTATTCAAAATGGGGTTTTCGAGGTTTTGTCCTATTACAGTTTTGCAATTCATTCCTGGATTCATATGACATCCTGGGATCATTCCCAATACCTTATAATTTGTACGCTGTGCAATCACAAGATGCCACAAATTTTGCGAAACATGAAACCGGCTTGCTTCTTCCATCCTACAACTGGCTTTACATCATCTGATGCAGAGATTTTTTATGTTTTTGTTTTATTTTTTCTTTATTGCTTTTGTTTTTTGGCTTCTGTATTTTGTGTTTTGGTTTTCTTCATTTTTAGCAGCTGAAGGAGAAATAGTCAAATGGTTAATTAGCATTAATAACTATAAATGTCATTAGAATGAAGACTTGTTCTTGCTAATTTAGAATTCAGCTTAATTTGCTAACAAACCGCGTTTCACATTATGATCCAAACTGTTACCTGAATAAATATAAATTGTTATTGGTGATTAATAATATATAACAAAAAATATTAATAAATCTCGACCATATACACAACAATAACAATGTGAAATGAATCCTCATTCTATCGTATTGACAAGTATTAACAATTTTTATCATCATATATACTCCAAAATTTTGATTTGGAGGATATGAAGTCTCTTGACCTGTTCATCATGACACAATTAGTTGTAAGAACAAATGGCATAAGTACTTTGATAAACAGCTAGCCCCTAAATTTTTCTTGTTGAGAGGCATGTGAAAGAACAGTCTTTAGCTTTTATCATATACTGTTGTTTGGACTCGCGAGCAAGATTCAGCCGTACAATCAATATTATTCCACTGAGATCATAACTTCCAAGATCTTCTTCTCTCACCTTCTCTTCTTTCCTCTCAATCAGTCAAAAGCATAAAGACGACCAAACAGTTTAAGCTTCAACGTACCCCAACCGTTTGATGTCTTCCCATCATGGAGAAACCATTAATAATTAATGGTCCTGATTGTGGCGTGAAAACCCTTTTTTCTTTTCTCTAGCAATTAATTCCAAGAAGATCAGAAGATCAGAAGACTAGTCCTATATATGTAGCTAGAAACTTTTAGCTTCTTGTTCGCAAATGTTATAAAAAGGCAAGCATATATAGATGATAGGGATGGCTTTTCGATGACATTATAACATAATTAGTACGTACTTTGTTTGAGTTACGAGTAGCTAGCTAGCATTCTGAAGTCTAGTATTTGTCTATATATGCATGCTCGAGGCACTGCTGGGATTCTGATTCTCTCTTCCAAATACGTAGCCAAGGAAATCAAATGTCTCTCTAGCTTGCATATTTCGTTCTCAGTTCTGCAATCACTTCTACTTTAAACACTTTCTTAACCAGATTCATATCATTCAGTCATAGGGCAAAATATTGATGCACAGTCAGTTCAACCCTATAGTTGAAACAGAAGCGAGCACGAAGAGATTTGAGCATAAAAATTAACTTTGATACTAATTATTAACGTAAAGATTCAATTTTGTATCTGAAATCATATTAAAAAAAGTTTGTATCTGAAATCATTAGGCAGTCGTTCTTGTCAGATTGGTTGACATGCTAATAAATGTCATTATATTAATAAATTACAATTTTAATGAGTATTCTTAAAATTAATGAGACTAATTAATTTAATAGACTAAACTTTAAAGATATTTTCTTTAAAAAAATTGAGAACAAATATACACCATTTTATAATAAATATATGTTTAGGTAATCTTACGAACAATTTGCATTGATGTGACTTAAAACCTAAGTGTTTGGTAAATTATCAGTTGTTAATGAAAGTATTTAAGTGTTTAGTAGATTATTTTGTTAAAAGTGTTTTGAGTTTTTATGCCTGAGTTTGTTAAATTTTAATTCTTAAATAGTATAATGACAGTGATAAAAAAGTATAGGATATAATTTTTTTTTGGTTAAAGTGATATGAGACATAATATAAACGTAAATTATATAATAAATTTCATGCTTCTAAAAATAAACTCCTCCTTACAAATTAAAATTATTGTTAGAAAGTACTATATTATAAAATAATTAGTGACTTAAACTCTTTTATCTAACACGAATTTAATAAAAAAATTATAAGATAAGTTTTTCATTTTTTCAATGAAGTCTCAAATGGGGTTTATTGTCGCCATATTGATTGTTGGTTGAGGTTAATACTAATATATATCTAACTAATATACACAGTATTGACTTAAACTATATATAATATATATATATATATATATATATATATATATATCACACTTGTAATATATAATATGATATTTACTATCATAAAATAGACTTCTATATCTATGAAAAGATCGATCGTAACTACAGCCAATCTCTTTTCTTAGGGTTATTATATAATCAACTAAGTTGTTGTGATATTTGTTGAAACACTAACTATTTCAAACATACCATTTTGTCTACTTTTAACGTGTCTGCAATGAGATGATAAACAGCTTAAGCTAACTTTATTTATTTTTGTTATCTTAAAATTTCCCTTTCTCTGGGTCTTAATCACTGCATCGATCAGTCAATTTCAAATATGGTTATTGGACCACCTTTTGACGATTCATGATGTATATCTTCAAATAAAATATTCAAATAATTCTGAAGTTAACTGATCAGCTTAATTAGATCTTATATTATATATATAATATATATAATTCACAAACTAGCTTGCTTAATTGCAAATGAACCTAACATGAATAATGTCATCTATGACCGATTGATTTTGATTTGGATTAGGACTACGTATCATAAAATATCTTTAGTTAAATCCAAATAAAATAAAATAAAATATTTGTTAAAAAAAATAGGGCATGAGGCATGAGCTATCAGGATGGTCCACAGAAATTGGAATTGATGAGTCCATTTCATAAATAAATAAAATAATATAATAAACTAACTTTATTTATTGACTTGTAATATATATGTTTTGCCAATTGTAGCAAATATTAATATATGTATGTGTCTCTAGAATTTGCAAGGGCCAGTCAACTTCTGACAAATATATGAAAATTAAGAAGATTCTTATAACAGTGGTATTGGAGGAGTTGTCGTGTTCAAACTCGTTTTGATGGGCAACATAACATTATATTGGGGGAAGAAAGTTCTCACAATAACATCACTTGTTCTGAATCCAACATGCACCCATGAAATTGGGAGCAATAATTAACATATAATTAGTAGTACTCGATTGTTACATTAATTTTGAAGGATTCAATTATGTACGTACTATTAATTTGTTTGGAAACATTTTACTTGTCTTAGAATCAACTCTCCCCTTGTTCAAGTAATTGAAATTTTCAATTAAGCCTCAATTTCTACGTAGGAATTGGTCGAGCTTAAAATGTACTCTCAATCATCATCATCATCAAAAAGTTTATAAGAACTTCTTCCATTTTGGTCATCCATTGTATCTGGCTGCTCTAGCTCATGACTCTTGTTAAACACAGTGCTTGACTCATGACTGTATATATACAGTACGGAGAGGTATATATATTAGTGCTTAATAAAGAACAAGT
Source organism: Melia azedarach (assembly GCA_028052125.1). Lineage (NCBI taxonomy): Eukaryota > Viridiplantae > Streptophyta > Magnoliopsida > Sapindales > Meliaceae > Melia > Melia azedarach. Next base: position 12,482,040 of record CM051401.1, on the reverse strand, counting down.
TAGAGATTTTTAGCAGCAAGGATTAATATAATTAAGCTGCATTCTGCTTGATGTATGGCAACAATTCTGGAGATATATATAACGAGAAAATGTTAAAAACAAGATGCTATATAGCTTTCCTTCATTTTTCTATTACTGCTAGCTATATAACATGAACATATTCCATATTTTAATAGCCACGAATTTGATTAATATACACAATACATTATATAGAGGAAATCTATAATCAACAATCAAAGAGTTCCGAATATTAAGCCGGCTAGCTGTTCACGGGCAAAGATAAATTACATGCACATGTACAGAAAAGATTTAAACACAAGAAATTCACTAATATACATTAGATGTTCATCTTCTTCCCTAATTAAGAAGAAAACTAACTTCTTGAGAAAATGTTTGTCAAGCAACCTAATTGCTTCGGTTGAACCTAGGGTTTTTCTTCCTGTTAGAGATATGCCTAACAGTTTATTGTAAACTAAAATCAGCCATTAATAGCCTAATTATCACCTCAACTCTTCCTTCATTTTGCCAAGAAACAAACAAGGCAAATTTTTGGCTGTAATGGTTGTTAATTTCATTTGTTGAGGTAATTAGGAAAAACGTTATTAGTCCCCACAAATGAAGTCCTCTTGACAAACCGGCCTTTCATTCTCGGCCTCTTCTCGGCGTTTAATTTCCTCACTTCGTATCTTATCTTCTTTGAAAACAATCTCGTCCTTCGCTTCTCTCTGTATCTCGACACTCTTGCTTGTCTTCCGCCATCGCTGCTGCCCCCCATACGACACCCTAGCAATCCTCTGTAAGGGTGATGAACATCTTTGCAACACGAACCCTGAAAAATATTAATGCATAAGCAAAGTAATTAGGTTCAGGTTCGAACTGTTTGACAAATTTTATGTGTTTGCATAAGGAAAGAGCAAGAGCGTTACCATGCAATCGGGCCAACAATGGTTGGGGTTAAATTCAGGTCGGCTTCCTGTTGTCCATGGACACCCTTGGCTTGCCCAAGCAGTGATAACAGCGTCATAATTTAGCTTCAATGAAACGTTCTTCTTCATCTCCGACTTACATTCAGTATTCATCATTGTTGTATCGACCTGAATCACCGCCTTCTCCTCTTCCTCCTCTCCGATCACCGGTGATTCATAATCGAAGTTCCAATCTATTGCTGCAACACCTTCCACTTCTTCATCCTTAATCTTCACTGCTATTTGCTCGCTGAAACAAACATCAGTATGATCACTTTCCTCTTTGCAATCTAATAACCCCAAGTCTTTGACATCACAGGACTCTTCATCAACTGCGCCACCTCCTAGTAAGCTCTCCACGTCGGCAGCAAACTCGGCAAGATCCATATCTGATGGCAAAAATCCATGTAGATCATCCAAATCACACGTTCCATCTTGTCCATAACCATCAGCGACCATATTTTCCTCTCCCTTTCCCACTGCAGCTTGATGATCATTTCCTTCACTTCCGATCATATCACATCCTAGTTCTGCAGCAAACGGATCAAAGACAGGCACTTGGTAAAGCAGCTGTTCTTCTGTGCCTTCATCCAGTGAGCCTTCTTCACTGCCAATCTCAGGAACAATAGGCTCATTCGAATCCACAACTTTCTCCTCATGCTTCGCCTGTTGCAGCAACATAGCCTTATTAGGCCTAGGCGTCCGAGCCTTTCTTGTGAACCCCTGGTGCCACACCGGCGCTGTGTCTTTCTCATCCGCCATTCCATTCAGTTTAGATGATGCAACTTCAAGCCGAACTCTTTCGTGTCTGCTCGCGAGCTGGTTTGCAGAATGGACTGAAGCATCACAACCTTGGCAAAGAAAAGCATCATCAGCCGCGCAATACCAACGAGCTCGCTTGCGTAAACAGCCATCGCAAGCTCTTGCCGTCTTGCCTCCCATAGCATTTGCAGCTTTCTTTTCGCTGATCATGAGGATGAAACTGTTCAGCCAGACAAATTAACAGCTGAATATTTGTTAACCGAAACAAATTAGAGCCCAAGGGTAAAGTGCCTATTACAAGAAATTTGGGTTGGCTTCCAGTATATATCTAGAGACACTAGTGATTCAATTATTGAGTCGAGAATCGAGAGTCCGTCGTCGTAATGTGCCCCATATGATTCTTTATTGCTCATGCAATTTAAGTGTCTCGACTACATAGTAATAGCAATAGCCATTAGCCCATGCACTTTTGGGTAGTTTCCTACAGAATTTTGTATGGCCCTATTGGGACCCATAAATTAGTCTTATCTCAGTGTTCATTGGCTAAAAATGGGAAATCCATCCTAAGCTCTGAATTCTCATTGGCTACGAGTCTGTATTGGTGGATTCCCCGTGGCCCAAACGAGGGTATGGCAAAAGTCCCTTTCCGAACTTTGAGTAAGACCCTTTTGTATTTTTGTCTCTACATTTCAATTATTCCAGTTAAAACTTTATAACTCTTGCATCGCGGTCCCCTACTGTTGTTTTCAATTTCTCTCTTGTGGCGTCTTTCATTTCTTATTCACCTAAACCATTCTCCTCCAGTTGCTCCATAACTATCAGTGTTAGAACTTGTCCTTGGCTTCTGATCGATATCAGAAACAGTATGTTTTTGTTACTGATTCAGGTTTTTTTAGTAAATCTGAGCCATGAATTCATCCACTTTTTATTAAACAGCCAACACCACAGATCATCTGCATGACAATGAGTTTTAACCACCAAAAATTCAAGAATAATTTATTTTACACGTTGGTGAGACATGACGAGGGATATACAAATCCAATATTATATCTCTTCTCTAATCAAATCCAACATGTAATGATCAGATTTCATTATGGTTATATATAGTACCGATGTGGCTTTAATTCCAGCCATAAACTATGGTGTGTACTGAAACAAAAAAGGAAACATAAAGCTTCTTGGCGTCCATTGGAGTCGCCGCGTACATGAAGGAGATAAAAAAGAAGTGAAGTGCTTTCTGCTTTGAGCTTTTTTGTAATTTTCGTACATCATATGAACCACAAATAACTTCGTGATTTTGTCTCATATGCTGGCTTTTCTCTTCTTTTTTATGTGATGGAGAGAGTTTTGGTTTGATTTTAGTAGTTAAATTTTTTGAATACTTTATAATTATTTAGAGGCAACATATTTCATTCAGTATAATAGATCATTAGAGATCTTATACCCCTGTACGTGTGCATTAATCATATGATTAATAAGATTTAATTTTTTTCTTTTCTTTTACATATTTTAACTTAATAACTGTCGATTATGGCTTGTATTTTGGTTTTAGCTCGAGAGAATTTAGTTTTGAATTGTCATTGGACCTAAAAGTTATATTATTAAAATCAGATTTGTTTGATTAATAAAATAAAAAAGATCATATATTGTTACAATCATCACAAGCTTTAAGACTATACAAGATTGAGTGGCTGAAACTCAAGGACAAAGCACTAGTGTAAATGGTGCGTATTGCCGAAGAAAGTTGATGTGAAGAGTAAGATAAATACTGTCCTTGCAATGTTTATTCTGACGACCACTTAATTAAATCGAAAGAAGAAAAAAGAACATATATATCTTTTATTAATATTTTAATTTTTGATATTCCCAAAAATTCAAATGCGATACTATTAATACAATGATCATAATAGCCATCAATAAACACAATTGGCGCGCAGTTACAAAATAAATTTATGCGTAATGGGGTTTTATTATATTGTTCTTATAGATGCATAGTGTATGAGAGTTTGATATAAGATAAGAGGTAAAAGGTCAAATAAATTAGAAAGTTTATTTTAAATTATATTTTAATTTTTTAGTTGATTTTATTGTCTGTCTTAGTTAAATTCTTTATTGGTAGAGAATGTTTAGTTCTTTTAGGATTATGATACATATTAATATAAATAAGTCTTTTTATTCATTAATTCTAATTCACTAATTAATTTATTCAACAATATTTTATTTGATTAATCTTGTATGAATTATTTATCTTTTTCTTCATGAGTTATTTCTCTCTATCAATTCCTAAAGTGAGATGGTATTCACACCAAATAACTAAGTCCACTTGACCTATACCATGAGATTAGGTCAGGTTATCACAAAAATAGTAACTATTGGATAAGTGATTACACTGAGAAAATGAGAATAATTATCTATACCATCCTAAATCATAGAATTTGTATCATAGAAATAGCAACTAATGGATGAGTGATAGAATATTATGGTTAAGATTATTAGGTATGAAAAGGTAAAGATTATTAGGTATGAGTGCTATGATGCTTACTAAAACTCTATTAAATTACAATGTTACAAACATCTTTTAGAAAAGGAAAATGGACATGTAGGTTCTTAAGGTTTGACTTAATGTACTGATTAGTTCTAATAATTTTAAAAATATTCACACAAATCTTAATTTATTTTAAAATGACAATTATATCTCTATTAGTAATATCTATTCAACAAAAATTATTATTATATCTTTAAAATTTTATAAAATAAAATATATTATAAAAAATACATTAATAAAATAAATATAATATTATTTTATAGTTCATTAATATGATATGTTCATACATATCATAAATTTACATATTTTATAAATCATATGAATAATACTTGTCAATATATTATAACTAAAATATAAATTTATTTATTTTTCAATCTATTAACAATTCAATATCAATTAAATAAATAAATAAACTAAATTATAAATAAATATTAATATATAAATAAAATATATCATAGTGTACTTATGAATACATTATAATTTATATTTATATATAGTTAAAATATATTATATATTTAATATATAATATAATAAAAATAAAATATATTATATATAAAATATATAATTTCATAATGTATTAAATATCATACTATTGATGTACTGTTTATTAATGTACTTATATATATATATTATATTTTATTAAATTTTAAAAATATAATAATAATAATAATTTTTATTAAATTATTATTATTAATAAAAATATAATTATTATTTTAAAATCAAGGATATTGTGTTTTACCCCCTCACTTTTGAGGAAAAATGATATACCCCCTTAAGTATTTGAAAAAGACAATATACCCCCCTAAATTTTAGAGAAAGTCTAAGATACCCCCTCTAAGGTTATTATTTACATTTTAATTTGACTATTTTACTCATCTACTATTAAAAATATCTAAATAATTATATTATTTTTATTTTTTAATTTTGTAATAACTAATATAACATTATTCTCACATTTAAATTTAAATGTTATAATAATATTTTAACTTTTAATTATTTTTTCCCTTTAAATTTATTATCAAATTTATATAATATTTAATTATATATTTTTTTAAAAATATTATATTATTAAAATAATTTATTTTAAAATTATGTATAATTATATATTTGAAAAAAATTAAGGATTAAAATATTATTATAATTTTTAAATTTAAATATTATAATAAAATCATATTGATTATTATAAAATAAAAAAATAAATATAATATAATTATTTTAGATATTTTTAATAATAAAAGGATAAAATAATCAAATTAAGATGTAAATACTAATCTTAAGGGGTATCTTAAACTTTCTCAAATACTTAAAGGGATATGTTGCTCTTTTCAAATACTTAAGGAAATATTTTAAATTTTTTAAAAAATTTAAGTGAATATATTATTTTTTTAAAATATTTAAGAAGTATGACATTTTTCTTTAAAAGTAAAAAAGATAAAGTACAATATCCCTAAAATAAATTATAACTTACGTGTATATTTTCTTTTTCCTTTAAAAAACCACCTCTTGATTTAGATATCGGACAATTTTTGCGGAAACCGGCTTCCAATTTTTTTTGCAGGCTATATGCAGTGTCAGATAGATCCCGGATCGTTGTTGAATATAAACTCAGAAATTTTTGGTATCAACAATGTATAATCTTCAATTAAATTAAGCCTTTCCATTGATTTCCACGTGGTAGTCAACAGTGTTTGAGGTCCAAGATTATTACAACGTATATGTATATATGCTCGAAGACATAAACATATACATGAAGACAAGTTTATGTCAACGAAAAATGAAGAATCTTAGTGCAAATGTCTTATCAAAATTAATGGTGATAGTATAAAATCTAACTCAGAAATTGGTGGAACCACGATAAGGTATATCTTATTTTCTAACACCTGTTGCGTTTTCAGCGACACACTCGTCGCTCCAATTGCTTGAATTGGTGATATCATCTCATCATCCACTGCATAAAATCTACTCTACGAGAGGCTCAACACCAATCTGGCTGATTAATTAATGATGATAAATTGATTGAGAACGGTCAATGATAAAAAAAGGCCCTCACTGCCGGCAGATTTTTTGCTTATTCCTTCTGATTTTTTTCCCCTTAAAATTGGTTTGGTGAATTTCATATGTTTTTAGTTGAACAATTGTAATGTTTGTACTTGATTTCGAGAGTATAGATGAATTAATTTTATTGCTTCACATATGAATCTCCAATGAAGAGTTCAGATCCTTTGCACTGTAACTGAGACCAGGACACCACAATACCCGAAATAGCACATCGCAAACTTTATGTATACATATATACATATATATATATGAAATAAATCAAAACAATGATTTATATGAGTTAAATGCAAGAAGAAACTAAATGGAAAATATTGTAATGACTTACTGGAGATCATCTGGTCTACAAAATGCATTAATTTGATGCTGTTGCTTGCAGTAACAGCGTACGAACCATTGGGAACTAACTATAAGACTCTCGCTGTACCAGTTTAGGTTTGCCGATGAACATGCTGCAAGCATTATTTGTATATACAAGCTTGTAATATATCAATTATGTGACTCAACAGTTAAGAGGAATTTTGATCATTTTAATTGAAAATGGGGATCTATTGTTATAGATAATTAAAATTATTTTGAAAACTCCGAGGACCCAAAAAGAGTAGGAGTGAAATTGAATAGTGGGTATGAGGCATTATCAGTGTCAACATTTATTACTGACAACCAATTAAACCTATACATGATGTGAAAGGAAATTAATTATATATGGACCACAAAATTAAAAATAGAATAGACATGAGAAGAAGCAAATGGAAAAGTATATATTTTGCCGTTTGTGTTGTATCACATGTTGGCTATAAATCAAGAGTATATGTAACAATCTTTTGTAGGGAAACAACTTGGACATAGAGTCTGCAAGATTTGCAGCAGCAACAGTACTCTCTACTCTTTCTTTTTTTTATAAGAGGACACACCTGAGCCAACAGCTCTTTGAAGCAAAAACCATTAATTCATTAAGCAACAACACAAGAGTCAGCATACAGAAAGGGACTAAACTCGGATGGGAGCCAACTGCTCTTTTAAGCTATGTGTACAACACAAGAGTCACAAGAAACTATACTCTCTGACATCCTATATACTTCTCAAACTCCTGTACTTGGCTACACTAATTGTCATTTCCTAGGTTAACACAAAATTTACTAATTTCTTAACTAAAATACTAGAAATCTTAATATGCATAAGCAAATGATACTATATTTTAACAGTATTAGAATTCGATACTAATCTTAATAACTATGGACTTTACGTTAATAAAAATATACACATCAAAAGACTTTTAAGAAGTAAAGTAAGTTTAGTATACTAATCTGGCCATTAGGGCTTCAGAGCACACTCCCTCTAAGAGTAGAGGGAGTGTGTTCAATTTCTACCATTTATAAGTGGTAGGAATTTTTCCATAATATGTGGAGTCTTTTCTAAGATTTTTGGGTAGTATTCCTATTATAATGTAAGTAATCTCTGAATATTGGATATACTATGATTGTAAGTTATCTTTCCAGTTAACTAGATTGTAATATGTATACTAATTTAGAATTATAGGTAATCTCTGAATATTGGATGTACTATAATTGTAAGTTATCTTCCCAGTTAACTAGATTGTAATATGAATACTAATTTGGAATTGGAACCGCGAGAATGTCTCCAGGATCAGCTTCCAGTTCCACGACTGTCGTCTCAAATTCCGCCGCTACACTGCTCAAACTCTCCCCCATTTGCACCACGTACGACATATACACTGTTGTAACACCATTGTTACTGTTGTTAAAGCATGTGCATGGCAATGGAATCACCAGGCTCTGCCCCCCTAGTTAAACGGGTTTTTGGCACTGATATTGTTAGTGATGGAAATAAAGATAAACACAAGAGCAAAGACTCAATTTAACTTTTCAAGGAGTTGCTTCCTTGCGTAAAGATATTGGGTCTCAAGTTTAATAGACTAAGATTCGTATCAGTCTCTTAATCTGATCTAATGCCGGACGGTGTACCGTCCAATGCCGTTAACGCAGGGGCATGAAATGGGAACTTTTGACAAGGGATTTTGCGTGAAGGATTTGGTTACTGAGGGATTGTGTTATTGGGGTGATGGAGTTTGCTGATAAAATGTCAGAGATGCTTACTCGGAAACGATAGAATATCTCTGAAAGCTTGCGTCGCAAGGGAGGAGATAAGAGAGAAGAGAGGCGCAAGAATCTGAGGTGTTGCATGGCTCAATTACAGATTTTGCATGCGTTTTAGAAGTGAAAATAAAGAGAAGCAGAAGAAGTTGCACTTGATCTCTCATTTTACCGGGAAAAGTTTTGTAGGTGGGAAAATCTTGGAAAGAAATTTAAGTGTAAAAAGGGGATGGTTTTTGGATAGGTTGGAGAGTTTGAAAGGAGGGTTTAATGGTCTGGTGTTGCTGCCCATATAACTCTTGAAATGAAGCTGAGACCAACCAGTCTCAGTCTGCAACTAATAGCCGCAGAATTGTTTCAGGTCAGGTTGCTGAAGGAGAAAATGGATTATTTAATCAATGTAGAAAAAATAAAAAATGAAAAGGGAGTCTAAAATAAAGGAAAATTGTAAAATTAAATACTTGCAATGAATGATATTGTTTCTACAGAAGGTTAGATTGAAGCATGCATGAGTGAGAGAAATAAAGTTTTAATAAGCTTCAAAATGAGTAACATTACTCTTGTATTTTCGACTCGCATATATTATTGAATCCATTCAATTTTCACTCTATTATTAAAGAAAAGATGATGGTTATTATTATTGTTATTATTATTATTATTAATATTTGCAACAATTATTTAAATGTAATATATTTTAAAACTATAAATTGTAATAGATGGGAGACAAATTTTCTTTACATATAAACTTAAATAATCTATCCTAATGCATTTTTTTTTAAAATTAGCAACTATAAAATGTTTTATTTAAAAAAAAAAAAGGTTCAGTCCAACTCCAAAGGGCTGGGAGCAAACAGAGTATATGAAGTGGTAACTATAAACCACACACGCGCCACCGCTTTTGGGAAATTACCTGGCGACATGAGTCCGAAAAACCGCCAAGCGCCGCCGTCGAAGCACTTACGCGTCACAAAGCGGAAACAAAGTCTGGAATTTGAACAATTTGATGGAAATAACAATCAGACAAAGAGGCAGAGAGTAACGGTCACAGAAACCGAAACCCTAACCTGGAAACCCGGCCCGAGTACAAACTTCGCCACTTCTAATCGGTTCGAACCTCTTCATTCTTCCAGAAAGAGAAGTAAATGGCGGAAGATAAAGAATAAGAGTGTTACAGATGGTGATCGCCAGTGGACCTCATCTTCCCGCGATTTTTCTAGCTTTAAAGGTATAAATTTTAACTCATTTATATATATAAAAAAAATGAAACATTTACTACTATCGTATATGTCGAATTAGCTTTTACGGTTTTAAAAAATAAATTTCTGTTTGCAGATAAATTTGTGGTTGTTTCGTACAATATACTTGGTGTTGAAAATGCATTAAAGCATCCAGACTTGTATGAGAAAGTGCCACCGGAATTCTTGAAGTGGGAAAGGCGGAAAAAGCTGATACGCGAGGAGATAAATAGTTACAATGCAAGCATTCTGTGTTTTCAGGCAAGTTTAAATCTCTCACTAATGTTAATGTGGTGTGATAGATAGGTTACAGATTTTTGTAGAAGAGCAAGAAAAGAAAATAGTGTAGCTTTTGGAGGGGAATTTCCTGTACGTGGAGGTGAAGGTAAAGGTGAAGTCTTTGACTTCACTGCTACAGATACAGATCTTGTTTGAAAGTAGTTACATAACTCGCATTGTGTTTTAGCATAGACTTGAAAATGTTGTGTTGTGATTCCACACATTTCCATTGCTATGGCTGATTTCCATTCTGCCAAGTGCAGCTGTAGTTATTCTTGGTTATTCTTAATTATTGCTTCTACACACTGAATAAAAATGTTACACTTCTAGTACTATTCAGGAATTTAGTTTAGAAGTTGGGATTTAGGGAAGTATTCTAGGAATCTTTATGGACTGTCATTAAGTCATTCACAAAGGCAACAAATTTAGTTAGTCTACCATCATTCATTGTTTCACATGATGAATGCAAGCTGCATACCAATGCATAATCAAGATATAAAATTGAAGATTCAAAATAGAAGGCAACTGTTCAAATATAAAATCAAATCAAAGTCAAGTAGGACTCAAATTATCGTCTCCTATATATAAACAATTAATTAGTTGATTGATAAACTTAGTTGCTTACTCACATTGCTGGGAGTGACTTTTCATATATATTGAAACATTATTTTCACTAAGGAATTTGTATTTCATTGAGGTTGAGGCAGATGTTATAAATGTTAAATTTGAACTCTTAATGACCTTTATCAACGTTGTGGTTGCAGGAGGTTGACCATTTTGATGATTTAGATGATCTTCTACAAATGGATGGCTTCAGAGGCGTTTACAAGGTATATTAAAATATCATGCATGTACAACTTGTAGACCAACAAAAATGTATTAATTGATTTTGATTAGCCTAACTATGATTTGGTTTTCCTACAGGCTCGCACAGGTGAAGCATATGATGGATGTGCTATATTCTGGAGAGAAAAACTGTGAGGATGCTCAAGCCCCTTTGAAGTTGCAAATTTTAATCAACTTAGGAATTTGGATATTCTCTTCTCTCTTTCTTTTTTTTTTCTAATTTTATTTTTTGGTGGTATGACAGTGGCCTCATACTGTTTCAGAATTACTTTTCCTTGCTTCCTAGCATGTTGTCTATGGATCTTTATATTTTTACTTTTTCTACTTTTCTCGTTTGCAAATATCAAAGTTTTAGCAAGTTGTATTCTGAATACAGATTTACCCTTCTGCATCAAGAAAATATAGAATTCCAGAATTTTGGCCTCCGTCACAATGTTGCTCAACTTTGTGTTTTAAAGGTACATACTGCTAAAGTTATTACATGGATATATTTATTTGTAATTTCCCTTTGAGCTTCTCTCCAGGGTCTTTAATCCTAGAAAAATTTTAATTAAGACAACATGCACTATGGTCAAGTATAGTATTCTTAATCTTTATATTTCTAAATACGATTATTTTTCAAGTTGTATGAGGTGCCAGTGCTTGAAGGTGTTTCCCGTTATCTCCTCAGTTCTTGAAGTTGATTGCAGCAGTTATGTTGTGATAAGTTTTTTTTATTTATTATCTTGTTTTCTTTTTAATCTTTCAGATGAACCAAAATTTACCAGAGTTTGAAGAGCAAACAGCAATGTAAGCAGAAATATGTTCTGTTAGTTATTTGTAGAATACATGCATGGTGATGGTAAAATTATTGAAGTTATGTGTATGTATGTTTTCTTATTGTTTAGATACTAAATTGACACAGTATTAGCTTCTTAATTAGTTCATTGTTATTTCATTCTTACACCATCATATATTTCATATATACATGTGTGCATCACCTCCCAAAACTAGCAGTTCACATGAAAGCTTTTATGAATTATACATCTGTTCATGACGCATCAACTAATGCTGCGTAAAAGGATTCTGACAACAATACATGTGGGGAGAATTTATATTTCTTTCCCTTTCTTTTCTTTTGACCTTTCTTTTTTTCCTAATATAGAGCATAATTGCATAATATAGACTTCCGTAAATTTACTTAAGAAACATTTGTAACTGCCAGACTATGAACAGTGCTTCCAAAGTGTAACATGGTGGTCAAAGTATAATGAGCAAATCTATTATTAACTTTGTCATTGTATTATAGTAATTTTACTAATAACATTCAGTTGTACTTGTTATGGGAGATTGCATGCTCCATTTGCTCTATCTTTAAGCATGCCAAATATGTACCTTGGACTCTGCTGTCTAGATTGATCTTCATTTGACAAGCTTACTTGTGACATGGAATGGGTTATGGTTGTATGATCTTAGAATAGCATCATCGTACTTTGCCTCTTGATTGTTCTATACTTCTGGTTTTTGGACTTCTTGTTACCATCTCATTAATTCAATTACTGATACATGAATGCACATAGGACAACATCCTCTCAAAATCAAAGCTTGGTGGTAGGAAATATACATGTGCTTTTCAACCCAAACCGTGGGGACATCAAGCTAGGACAGGTACTTGCTACACTTATCTTTTTCAAGAATTGAAGTTCTTGCAGCATGATGTTAGTCTCTTTTGTATCACCACACAATTATGGCCCAGGAATGGGAAAAAAATGTTTGGATTCTCAAGGGCTCCATTAATTTGCTGTGAAATGGGACTCACAAATCAAATTCTGTAAATGATACTTTCTATTGTGAAGAACGATGAAAAAGCTGTTACATAATTCATTTTATGAAGACAGTATGAGGGATGGAAAGCAGCATACTTTTTTTCTTTCATTCTTGCCTAAGCTGTTTCCTGCCTAGCAGCTCTGCGTATCAGTCAGCCATCTTAACTTAACGACTTCCCAGTCATGCAACTTTTATCTGATTATGATCCCACCAACAATTCAATATATTAGAAGACCTCCCTGATTCCATCCTATCTCTCCACAATTATCAATTGGTGGACTTGTACATGGCCTTTAGTGCTTCAACACTGAATTGCTAACAAAAATGCAGATATCTGCACCTTAAAAATATTTAATAGAATTTATAGTTGACTTTCCCTTTAGATTTTAACAGAATTATTCGTAGTTTCTTGTAAAGAATATTTATAATAGAATTCAATTGAATACTTGACCTTTGTCCAACTGATAGGTTATCAGTGTTACAGCCAAATACCTCAAAGCAATAAAGAACTCTGTAAAGCATTTTACTGTTTTGAAACAATTTTGTTCCATTGTTTCTCTTTTGTTTAACTGTCCTCTATTTGCTTGTCTTTTATGATCCTTTTTTTTTTTATCATTTTGGGGATAAAGGGTTGCATTAATTTTAAAAGCAAGAGTTGTGTTGCCAATTCTCGTCTCTAGGGAAAGGAAAATCAGAATCTGTGTAAATTCTTTGTTTTTATGTCATTCAACTGTTTTTGACGTCATGTACAATGTTTAGATTAGATTGTTTCTGGAGAAGGCTTACAAGCTTTCGCAAGTATGGGGTGGCATTCCTGTTCTACTTGCTGGCGACTTGAACAGCAGTCCACGGGTGAGATCTTGTAATCGTTATGAACAGTTATATACCTGTATGCTTTTATAGTTTATCATCACTTTGTGACATCAGTTCTATTTCGATCTCATCTTCAGAGTGCACTTTACCAGTTTCTGGCTTCCTCTGAGGTGAGATTCAATTCTGGTACAATTTCAAACCAGTAGATACGTCAGTAACTTCCATAGCACCTCTTAGTTGTATTATTGTTTGGACGGTTTTTTATTTTTAATTTTATTATATTTATGTATTTGCAATTTCCTGCAGTTGGATGTCCGACAACATGATCGCAGATATATATCTGGGCAGCTGGAATTAACTTCAAAGTGCAGAGCTTTCAATTTTCAGTGTGCGAATGCAACTAGGTATTTTCAATATCTCAGAAAGCTCTCTGATCTTGATATGATATGGTTTAAAATTTTTAATGAAACGACAATTGGATGATATGGTTTAAGGGGATAGTCTAGTTGGTTTGATCTAGGGATCCTGTTTAATCTGTGTGCATGGGGAGGGATAGGATGCGGTGTGCGTTAATTTTTTCTTTCCCTCTTTGAAAAAGTACATTTTCATGTGTTTTGTTTTTTGCCATGTGTCTGTATGTGCACCCTGAAATAACTAACAGTGGTGTAGCCTTTTAACTTACTGATTTATGTTGGATACAGTGGTTGGAGGTCCAACTCAAGATCATTGTTATATAGATGGAGTGACGAAGAATTAAGGCTTGCAACTGGCAGTGAGGAAGTCACCCAACTTCAGCACCGACTAAAGCTTCACAGTGCATATTTTGGGATCCCTGTGAGATGCTTATCAGAAATAATCTTTTGCTTTCCTATTTTTAATGACTTAGCTTGGTTAGGGTTCTGCAATCAAGTAGCTTTAATGAAAAAAAAATTTCTGCAGATGAAAAGGATAAAGGCATGTCTGGGATAGACAAGAATTATCAATGTTGAAATCTCTATTTAGGAAAATATTTACGATCAATATGCACCTGTATGTGGGGTTGACTGTTGACTGCAGAAACCTACCAATTTTTTTGTTCTTCTTTTTCTATCAGACATTTCATCAACATGTTATATTTGAACCAATGTAACCTTGTCCTTCAGGGTAGCCATAGAACCAGAGAAAATCATGGAGAACCCTTGGCGACATCGTATCACAGCAAGTTTATGGGAACAGTTGATTATATTTGGTAGCTCAGTTATATTCTTTGATTAAAATAAAAATTATTGTTTGCACCTGAAAATTTTTAATGATTACTGTGATTGCCATAGGCATACAGAGGAACTTCTTCCTGTGAGAGTTCTTGAAACCTTATCCCCCGACAGTTTGAGAAGAAGTGGAGGACTTCCTTCCAAGGTAATTTTTCACGTTTGCAAATTTCACTTTTAAACAATAATGCCATATTTTCCACCTTCATTGTCATGATTTTTCTGAGATCTCAACTAAGAACAGATTAAAATGTTTAGTAGATTTAACGCTGATTTTGTGCATGTTACCTGCTGAGGCACTTATCTTGTTTTAATAAGGAGACAAGACATTCAAGTTGCATGCGAGTTTTGTGATGTGGATACCTCCTCCAGCGAGGTATTTAAATTGGGGATGCAACTCAGGTGGGGTTGGGTTGGGAAAGTTCTGCAAGCAACTTAAGTTTTAAAAACTTGACTGGGATCTGTTTGGGTCAGGCTGGTTCTTAAATCTAGGAAGAATTTAAGCTTAGTTTTATTCAAACCCTTTTATTTATTGCCAGTAAATATAAATTGTCAGTGTTAGTTCGTTCAATTGGTAAAACCTCTTGACATTTATAACGTGTCTTATATTCCAATCCTGCCCCAGGATTAGGGAGGGGCCTGGTTTACTTTTATTTGATATTTAAAAAGAAAAATCTTCACAAAAATAAATTCAGTGTACGTACAATTTAATATTGTGCGATACTGAAAACGTATTTAGTGGAGTGCTAGAACACACACACACACACATATATAGGCCATCTGTTCTGATATATGATATCATCAATTACGCAATGTACGGTCAGGTAAACTTGGGGTCCAAACCCCAGATCGCCGAAATAGTTGGTCTAGAATCAATTGACTAAAATCATTAATCACCATTACACATGAATCCAATTATTTCCTGCACACCATATCTTTACCTGAAAGACCTTATTTTCATTTGTCTACGACTATTCACGCATATGGACATAGATGGTCTGATTGTTCAATTCTTGTAGCTTTATCAAATTTTTGTATCACTTTGCAGAGATGGGGCAGCGACCATCTTGCCCTTGTATGTGAACTGGCCTTTGCAAACAATTGTGATAGGACCTGATTGCAGGTCACTGTTGAATCCTTTACCAGCAAGTATATATTCTAAGAAGCTTTGGCTCTTTAAAAGAGTTACAACCTCATTGGGGAACAACTTCTTTGGCATGCCATAACGGTAATATTAATTAGGTAAGCTTATGGAATTTGTTTAAGGTAGGCAGCTCTGAGGTTTACTAGGGAATTTTGAATGTGGTGTGGAAATATCTTCATGTTTCGAGAAGCAGCACAAAACATCAAATGCAAAATGTTGTACAAGTAACTGTAACAAGCAAGGAGTAAGTTATTGATGCTTCATTCCTCAATAGCATCAGATAAAATTTGATAATTTGACAATATTAGATTATGCAAGAATAATGAAGTTATCTGAGCATGTTATTTCCATTTTGCATGCACTTCCAAATGCTGTCCAAGTTTGAGACATTTCTATTGTATTTTCGTATATATTTTAATCTCATTTCAAAATTCATAGATACACAGTGCTTGAATCCCTTGACTTTTTGACCTCGTTCATGAATTGTTTCACCGTGAATTCTGGTGATCCTTTGAGCCTGTCTCGTGTTGGCCATTGCTTTGGAGGCAGGAGTTGTTGAAAATCCTCATTTATTTATGTGGGCTGGTGATGATCTTGCACCTAACTGCATTAATTAATAGGGCATTTGGTCAAATGATTTCCTTTTTTCTACTACCAATCAACTTTAGTCGGAGCAATTAAAAGTCTTTTTTTAGAAAGATCATGTCATTTGATTTGAGAAAAGTAGAACCAAAGACCTAGAAATTCAATTTGCCTTTGTTCTAGAAAAGAAATGGTAAAATAAAATGACAGTGCCTCGAGGACAAGACATTGGAATCAAGTGTAGATCTTTTTGTCCTCTGATTTGGTCTTTTAGATAGAATTAGAGCTAATGGAGGAATTAATAAGGGATTCTCTTTATTTCTTACTTAAATACTACTAGTACATAAATGTAAATTCAACTTTTTTCTAATTTTGATACAAGCAGGAATCGAACCATTCTTATCATATACCACTTTAAAAGACTTTATAGAAAAGCCAGAATCTACATGATAAAAGAGAGAATGATTCTGTGTTTGAAGTGAAAAATGATCTATACTTGGCCAAAAGATGGAGACTTGACAATTTCCTAAACTTAAAAGCTAAACAAAGATGACCCCTCTACACTTTTATACCGTCTTTTATTCTTCATGAAATTAATTTTTCTGTTCGCAGCCCAAAGTGGAGAGACTTCACAGGGACCATGATTTGACAGGGCAGGTGGAACATGGTATTAGGTTTTGTCTTTCTTCTCCGCCTGGAAGAGTTTCAGATTTAAAAAACAAAAAAATCATAAAAATGTTTCATTTTCGTTTGCTAATTCTCCACTATGATATCTCGCACATCTCGAAAGTGCCTTTTTTTCAAAGATCCCATATCTTGAAAAGCAGCTTTTTATTTATTTTCTTATTTTATTACATATGAAAGGCACGTTTAACGACCGCATCCGAAGTCCAAAGTCCACCCCCATTCATTACTTGCACAACAAGCGCAAGATTGCTTTCTCCGCCGCCACATTATCACTTTTGTTTTTGTCAATTCATTTCCCAGCACTACTTTATCTATTTCATCCCCGCAACATTTTCATTTTTTCTTACAATATTTTCCTGCAACAGTTAATGACAACGTATTTCTTGCATATACTAGAACAAGTAGAACTAACAGAGTTTGTATATGTAATGTAATTATTAACTCAGTCGGGAGATGAAAAAATCTTGGCGGAACAAAATATCAAGAACTGAGCATTCAGCATGTTCTTGAATTTTATTGAAACTTATGTACCCAATGATTTTTAACTGCAAAACTTATGAGCACGTCCAGTTTAAAGTTCCATCAGCCCAAGCAAAATCCTCCAGAGTAGGCTGAAAATTGGAAAACTCAGACATCTGGTCATTTTCTGATTCATAAACAGAAGGATCTTCCCAATAATTGTAACTATAATCATCATAAATCTGCTCGTAATCAGTCTTCTGCTGCATAAAATGATCAACTAAACCCAGTTCTTTTGTAATTGATGGCGATAAGTGTGGCATTTCCAGCAAATATGCAATAGATTCTTCTTCCTCAAATTGTTGTTCTATATTGCAAAGTTTTGGAATTTGACTTGAATTGGCTTCTTTTCCTATCTTCTTCCCACTGCATTCTTCTGCAAAGTTATCCACATAGCATTCTTTCAGAAACTTGTCATCGTCGCCTGTTTCTTCTTTGATTGGATTCCCGAGCTCATTACTAAGTTGAGTTGCAGCGGTCACATCGAGCACAGACGATGGGGATGCAGGAGAAAACAAATCAGTAGCCTCTTCAGGCAGAAAAGTTGATGCAATCGACAAATTCTCATCCTTCTGTGATTCAAGCATGCTCTGAAACTCTAGCTTCTTTTTACTATAAGCAGAAGCAGCCTCCTCGGCTGTATTAAAAGTACCAAGCCATATTCGAACCCTTCGAAATGGATCTCTAATCTCTGCTGAATACTTTCCCCATGGCCTTCGTCTAACGCCTTTATATATTGTAGATGATCTTTGAGTTTGCTTATTCTCATCAAACTTATTATCAACATAACTTTTGCTTTGAATATCATTGTGATTTGAAGCATCATCTCCACATGTTTTAGATGGCAAATCAGGAAGTGGAATTGGAAGTGAAATCTCAGCAACAAAACGCTTGGCACCCGGAAATTGATTTCTCTTGCTATTGTTATATTCATCGTCTTCACTTGAAGAATCTGTTGCCTCTGGATCATGGCACATGATGCGAATCTTCCTCATTGATGATAGATTTACTTCTCTTTTTACCTTTTTTCTGTTCTTCTCTTTGCTGTAATATATATCTTCACTCAATATTTGCCTATGAAGGCCTGGCATCTGTACTCTACAAATATTTATAGAAAGGAAAACAAAACCTTGAATCCCCACAAAAACGGAAAAAAAAATTACAAGAGAAAAAAGAACAAAATCTTTAATTGACAAAACTTGAGTGTCAAGGAAAATTCAAAACCCCAAAACCCTTTAACCCCATAATCAAAAATAAACAATATTTTCTTAAATAATCCTCAAAGCAATCTAACCAAGAAGAGGCCCTGCACCACAGAATTAAAAACAAAAAACAGAACAGAACATGATTAAAAACCTAAAACCCATCTCATGAATCATGAAACTAACACATTAATAATCTCAATCTAACAAAAAGATAAATCAAGAAAGCAAAAGCTAGATACCTTTTTGACCTCGATTGCATAGAAAAAGTGAAGATTCTCTGTTTCTTGCTCTGTTGCAGAGGCCAAAATTGCATGCAAAAGGTGAACCAGCGGTACAGACTGATCAACAAACAGAGATCAAAGCACCAGAGCTTGTTTAAAGCCCCAGCAATTGACAGATCAAACCAAACACCAGACGACATAAATCCTTTGCTCTGATTTCTCGGAAAAAACTTTCCGGACCACCAAACGGAAAGCAACTGAAACAAATAATCACCAGATTAAAACACCAAAATTAGAACAAACCTTCCAAAACAATTCACCATGCGTAGAAATAACCCCACAAGCTTCGGGATTTAACAAGATTTGTTTCCCAAATCAAAATATTCACGCAATCAAATGAACTAAATAATACACTAACAAATCAATATTCAATATGGGAAAGCAGTGTTCTTACTGAGAAAGAAATCGTTGTTGCCCAAAATATTGTTGATCTTTCTCGAGAATCTGAGAGTCAGAAGCAACTTTTATACTTGTTTTTGAGAAGCAGAAGGACCGAGTTTAAGTGGTTGTTTCAATTAACACTCTTTTAAACCCGCATGCAGTGAACTGCGGCTACTTCAATCCAAACTCCAGTTGGTAGAAGTCTAGTGTGATTTTTGGAGGGTATTTTGGGTAGAAAAGTTATTGTTGTTTATATAAGGAATGACGTAAGCACCCTTGTTGGGTGACGTGACATGTTGGGATTTGATGTCACATTTAAATAGAATTTGGAGGCGCGCATTTATCAAAATCAAAATAATAATCACCCTGTTTGAAAATTAAGACGAAAATTATGATTTCGTTAGAGGTTTCAATTTTTTTTTTCTTTTGAAAGCAGCCAAATAAAACTTCATTTCATCTAATAAAAGATTACAACATCACAACATCAAATTTACATCATTATATACAAATATATTATAAAAATTAATTACTGTAAACAACCAAACAAAATTTAACTTTTCTGAAATCCAAAAAAAAAAAATAACATACCACTCTTATTATTAGTAATTTTTAAAAAATTAAAAAAGATAATAAACTATAAAACATAGCAAATAACTATAAAAATAGAGCTTGTTAGAGAAATTCTTGTCACCTTCTTGCTACTGTTTTTCCTTCTTGTAATTGATCTAATTCTTTATCAGAGATACAAAAAATCTCCATCTCCGACGAAGAGAAAGAGAGCGAAATAAAGAAGAGAGTTTCAAAAGAGAAAGAGGTAGAGAGAAGAGAGAAGGTTCGAGAAAATTGGAGGTTATTTAATTTTTGTTGGAGGTTTCAATTTAATCATATAGTTTTTTATCGTTTTTAATATTTGAATTAAGTTATCTACTTAAATTTGTCTGAGTAATTAGAGGCCGTGACTCTCTTTGAGAGTATTAGCTTCGAATCTTGCTGGAGTTCTAGTAAGGTTTCTTTCCACTAAAAATGGTAGACCTATTGTATTGGACGTTAAAATGCGGACAATGTCATATGTGTATCAATTAAAACTCCCGATAAATCTCTAATGTAATAATTAAAATATATATATATATATATATTTGAATTAAGTTGAAAGTTTATAATTTTTTTTAGTATATAAAGGGAATAAAAGAGAAATAGAAGAAATTAAATAATAATATATAATTTTAATTATAAGGATAATTTTTGTTAACATGTAATTATTTATTTAAGGATAATTTTCTCATAAAGTTTATAGTTTTTTTTTAGTATATGAAGTTTGTAGTTGAACGCAAACAAAATTTTCCGGTTAAAGTTACCGGATTTCTTAACAGATTCCTTTGTGCCGTTAGTCTCAATTAATGTGATATTTACTTAGTTTCATAAAATTGAAGCAATATTTGTTTTATTTTAAAACTTGTTGGGTGAAATTTATTTTCAACATTTTAAAAAGAGAAAAAAAAACTCAATCTCCGGACCATTTTAATTTATCCTTAAAATTTTAATATTAAAGTATCAACATATTTAATAATTTATTATCTTAATTTAAAATTTTTAAAAAAATAAAAATATTCACAAAATATCTCAAATAATAATAAAACTTGACTTTAATTATAAAATTAGTTATAGTTTACTAAATAATTAGCTAACATATTACACAATAAATTGATCTAATAATGAGTGAATGAAAATTTCGGTCATTTAGACCCTTAGACTTGTTATTATAATTTTTTTATTTTTTTAGTTATTTTTATTATAAAATTAAAAGATATAAGTATAATTACATCAATAATTATTTCTCATTTAATAAAAATTACAATATAAATAATATGTATGAAATACGAAATAAATCTGAAATTAATATAAAGATTAAAATATATAAAGAATATTTTTTTTACATAATATGAATGATGACAAAAATATTAATAAATATAGTTATAATAAGATTATGTTGGATTAATAAATAAAAATAAATATTATAATTTATTATAAATTAATTTTCAAATATCTTTTAAGATTTTTAAGATTTTAATTTTTAAAAAATATTATAGGAAATTAATTTTATAAATAATTAAAATAATATGATAATTTATTAAAAATCATTAGTTAAATTAAAATATTACTATTTTGATGTTTGGTTGAGATAGTGATAATTAAGAACATGAGTTTAAATTGTAAGTTTAATTTCAATATGGATAAACTTTAAATAATCTCTTTTTTTTATATAAGTCAGAAATATTAAAAAGAAAATATATGTATATATTTTTTTATATAACCATCAGCGTAATTAAATAAAAATACTTTAAAATAGTTTCTTTACAAATTTAAAATAAAATATTTTTATTTTATTTGTTCATTCTATTATGAAATAGATTAGGGATGTAATCGATATGCCAGAAAAGTAAAGAACGAAAGAGAGAGAGAGAATGAAAGAAATTTTTTTATTTAAAATTGTAAAAATACGTTATTTCACAAAATATTAAAGTATTTTCTCCTTTACATTATTATTATTACAGATAAAATGCAATTTTGTTGATAATTAAACAACCTATTTCACAAACTGGGGTTCATATATTATTTTGAAAATCAAATAATAATCATAATTAACAGCCCCGATCATGCTGTTTAAATTTTAATCATTAAACCAGACATAAATGGTTTTATTATTATTATTATTATTATTATTATTATTATTATTATTTTGTGTAGGCATGATTTCCACTCTAATCCAACGTTGTCTTGTAATTTAATTGAAATAAAATAATGGTTGACTTTCTTAAACTTCATTATATTTTTCTTTGGATATATCATATGCCCTAATAATAAATTTAAATTACAATAATGAATTAGGAGAATAACCATTGAAAGCTTTTGAATATGGTACGTTATTTCGCACCCCTGTAAGAATATTAATATTATTATAATTTAAATATTAATAATATAAAAGTCAATATTTCGATAAAACTTTATACCAATAATCATGCATGAAATCAATTGATTCCACATCTCATATTTTCATTTCTTAATATTTTTAATTGTTTAATTAATTGTAAGGATAATTTTTAATTTTAGTTTTATATATATGTATGCATGATTTCGACCATAATGAAACGTTAATTGTGAAGTATTTTAATTGCACCTAAAGATAAACTTATATATAATATATGTTTGATTAAAATAGTGATTGACTTTCTTAAACTTGATGATATGATTTTTGAATAGACTAATTAATCAATTTTAACTAATCATTAATTAAAATTATTCTCTCAATAACATATCATTGAATATAATTTGAATTCTATTGTTCTAAACCAAGTTGAACTCTGGCTGACTTAATGCTTGTCACAAGTTATATATATATATATATATATATATATATATATATATATATATATATATGTGTGTGTGTGTGTGTATGTATGTATGTATGTATAACGGGTGGGTAATTCTATATTTTTACATATGTATTTATACTTATTTATAAATTATAAGATTAATATATTTTTAAATATTGTATATAATATGTGTATTAATTATAATATATTAATTATATATTAATTATATGTTGGAATTCTTTAAAATCAAACCTATAAAAACTCAATTTTTTTTCACAGGGAGGGAGGTCTACTCCTTTTCCAATGCGATTTCCTCTTTCTTTTTATTTTTTGCTTTTTTCTTCTTAAAAAATTCAAATTTTCACCTAAGATCTATATTTATAATGGATCATTTCCTTATTAGGTCGAGTTTCATTAATCTAATATTAGTTTATTTTTATCTAAATTTAGGTCTGTAGTGGTTATGTTGTTTATTATTGGGGTATGTTATTATGGTGATGTTGTCTTATAAATTTGACAAGTTGAAGGCATCTAAATATACAAAGTTCCAATTTTGAAAGGTTTTAGTCATACAAGGGTTATTGCAAAAGATGTGTTACAACAGGAATCAAATAAATATACAAGAGTTTCAAAGAATGAAGGGGAAGACCTATTGGAGTAATCTTGGTAAAGCTCTTATTTAAAAACTCTTTTTTGGTCAAAATATTTATTTTCAATTATAAACACTAAATAAAATAGTTCTAAAGTTAGTTTCTTCATGGTCTTCCATGGGTTAGATAAATTTCTTGATCTTTATATTACAATAAATTTCTAAAATTTATTAAAAATATTGGACGTTAATCTATGAGTATATAATCTCTCATATAATTTGTATTTTGCGAATGAAAAGATTTCTTTTGTTTTTCAAAAAAAAAAAAATCAACGGTTAGAAGTGTATGGATCCAACGATTTAAAATAAATGTAAACATATGTATAAAAATATAAGTCATTCATCCTCTCTCTCTCTATATATATATATATATAAACGCACAAAAAATTCTCAATAAATTTAGACGTTTTGGATTCTTATTTTAAGAGACTAACTAAAAAGCAATAGGCTATCACAAACGCTTTTATCTATCATTGCGCTTTATAAATGGGCTGTTAGTGGGCCTAATTAGCTAGGGTTGAGGTTAAATTAAATTGTTCCAACAAAATTAGTGTAATGGACTAAATGCAAATAATATATATATATATATATATATATATATATATATATATATATATATGCACTCTATTGTTGAAATTAGTGTTATTAGATTAAAGTAGTTGTGATGGAGCTAATTAGTTCCAATTCTCTCCCTCAGGGATTTGTTTATAGAACAAACAAATACAGAGATGTCACATGGCATGTTGGTTATGTCATTTTTAAACCAATTTTTGGCACGTGAGTGAGGGTTTATAGCCTCGACTAAAGTCGTTTGGAACAAAATATCAAATAAATAATAAATTAAAATATAAATATATAATGAGAGGGTTTAATCGCACAATACCATTATTTACTGAAATAACTCTTTTATTAAAGTGTAAAGGAATACGTGACAAAATTTTACTATTTGAGGGAAAATTCTCTAAGCCCAAAAGTGTGAAGCCCAACTGGCCCAATAGAAGTCAGGGCGAATATGTAAGGCATTTCAACAAATAAAAAAAGTGAAGTTCTAAAATGGACCCCACTTTCCAGAATAGAGTGGATACATAATGTATTAGGACACAGAGGGCTATATAACCAATCTATTCCAGGAAAGCACTAAGGGACAAATATATATATATTAAATAGTTTCAGATTTGTTTTTTTTTTAAAATATTATATATTATAATTTATTAATATTTAATTTAAAGTCTACTCATATTTATAACTAAAAATTTATTAAAATTTAACTAAAAAAATAATTTATAATTGTAACATACTATTTTTAGAATGAATAAAATACTGTCTAGAGATTTTTGTAAAAACACTACACAATTTTGCGTGAAAAATTCTATAAAAAATATAAAAAAATTTACTTTTAAAAAATAAAAAATGAATAACATAAAATAATTTTGGTAAATTTATAATAGTCTACTTTTTTTAATTGGATTACCCCCCTTCATTTACAAACAAATTTGAGGATTAAAATAAAAGTTTTGAAAAATTCCTACAAAAAAAGAAATGACAATTATAGAATGTTAAGTTATATATTAAATAATAGTGACTCTAATAGTAGCTAATTGTCTTAGTCAATAAAAGTCTCACCATTCATCAAATCGAATTATTCTAATAGTTTTATATTATAAGTAATATTAATCTTTCATCTTCCATCTTCAATAATTTATCTGAAGATATTGACTGATGTGATACGATCAATTGAAAAGTAATACAATGAGAAAATGTATAACAATTGGGATATATCTTATCAATTGATATGTTATTTAAAGAAACTGATTAATATATACACATTATTTACGTACAATTTCAAAATTAATTTCTAAATAAAATTTATATTTTATAATTTGATAATTTTACCAAAACATTTAAAACGTTCAATGTAGAATTTGAAATTTGTAAAAATTAAACTTGTTCCTAAAATAAAAAATGAGTTATGCTTGTAACTAAGCAATATTGTAAAAAAGTGAGAAATTATAATAAAAAAGTTAAATCAGGATGGAGTCATAGAAAAAAGCGAAAGAATGTAAAATTTTGTTAATTTAAGTGGATTATTTTTCTGTTATAATTACTATAATATTTCGTAATAATAATCATTTTCAGAGTTAAACTTAATATATTACTCATATTTTTATCCAAATCTATGAATTAAACTAATAAAAAGATATATGTAAATAATTTTAAAATTAATAATACTAAAATATACACGTGACTAAATTAAAAATATATATATATAACTTTTTTCTTTAGTATTATAACTTTATAATGTATTAATATTTATATCAGATATTTGTTAAGTGTTTAGATATAATATTTTATAGTACGCGGCGGACATCTCACACAATGTGAGTAGTATCTATCTACATTGAATCCGCATTAAAAACAAAAATTAATATATATGTTATGTAACTTTCCTTTAGACTTTTTTTAAAAAGGTTTTATTACTAATATGTTTACGTCTATTATGGGTAACGTGTTTAGGTTGAACATCTAGAGATTAGAAAATTCTTTTAAACTACCATTGATAAATATATATGTAATTAAATTTTAGAAATTTATAAGTCATTTTCTGTTAGTTGGTAATTACTGCACAAGCCTATAATTAAATAGCATGGCCAATGTAATCATGCAAACTGGGAATGAATTGGACTGGAATGCAAGGAAAGGGAAACATGATGAAAATACAAAAATGTGGAGGAAAATTTTAGAGTCAAGGCAAGGGCAAAGGCAAAGCTTTAATAATAATAATAAAATGGGACCAAAATCTTTAGAAATTGAAGACCACAAGTTGTGGTTGGTGGGTCATAATATGTCTCATCTTGGTCCTTTGATTTTGTTTCAAAACTGGGCCCCACCAGCCACTCAACCCTTGTTCATTGCCTCAATTTTAGTCTATCGTAGAAAATTAACCCCAAGATTAAGGGTCCAAGTGTTTTTTTTTTAATTTTATATAATATTTTAATCTAATTATTATACTTTTGAAAATAAGTTTAAAATATTATTGTTATTGTTCATAGTCGACATCCGTATCAAATTTAGATCGTCTTTTAATCTTAATTATTATTTTTTTTAATATTATATATTATACTCTATTAATATTATATTAAAAATTTACGAGAGTTAAAATATTTTAATTGATTTAAATTTAATGCTGTCCTAAATATTTACATTTATATTTAAATGATGTTTGTCTCTAACGAAAAAAAAATTTTAATTATTTTTATTTGAATATATATTCAAATTTTAATTTATATTTTTTTTAAATAAATTATTTTATCTAAACAATTTATTTCAAAAAATCTTAGAAATTGATCCGATTAATTTAAAAATCTTGCACTTTGCAGGGAATGCACTAATTAATCATACAAATGAGTCTTATAAAATGAATTATCAAAATAAATTATGCGTAATTATTTGAAATGTATTACACTAATTTATTAATATTATATCAATTTATATATTAATTAGTATTTAAACTTATTAATACTATATGTCAATTAAAATTTATATATTAAGTTGTGTGAGTACATTGTGAAATTTTGGGAATAGTAAATTGAGAAGCATAACTAAATAGTAGTGGAAGATTTATTTTAAAAATATTAATTATGAATTAAAAAGAATAAAAAATTAAAAAAAATATTATCGACAATATATCGACAAGATCTTAAAAGATCAAATTAAAATTCTTTCAAGAGGGAAATTAGAATTAAGAACTATGAACACATCAGCAAGTTCTTAAGAGATAAAATTAAAATTCCTTTGAAAGTAAAATTAAAATGAGTTATTAGGAGGAAAGATCCTGATTGCTTAACACAAAGTCAACAAATCATTCATTAATGGACTCTTTATTTACAATTTTAAACGGAGGTCAACATATTTTAATCATCTGCCACGTGTAATCGATGCTAAGGGGTGTACCATGTGCGGGTGTACCATGTGCAGGTGCACCTAAGTCTCACTTAATTAATTAGATTTTTCTGCATTAAATATGTTGACCACGTAGTGGTTCTCCTTTTGGTCCGCTCTAGGAATCATCCCGGCAAGGAACATAAGCTTTTACTTTATCTATCACCAACAATCAGCGCCACGCGTAGAACACGCGCTAATCAAAGCGGCCAATAATAGGACATTGCAACGCGTGAGATATCTTGCGCGTGATGAGAATACATCGTTATGGGATGCTGATTACGTCAGACCAGATGACGTCGGACATAACTGAGCATCCAAAGGCTGAAAACGACGCCGCATAGGACATCAAAGTCTCGCATCGACCAACAAAAGGACACAATATATACAGACATTAGTCACAAAGAAAGCACACACGTTTCTTCAGTCTCCAATTAATTAACCCCTCGGAAAAATTAATTAAATAAATAAAATTCCCATTAAGCAATGACTTGAATACTTCTCTCGTAGAAAATGAACATGAAATTCAGAGATTACTAATAATTTTTTATTTTGGGGTTATTTATGCGATCATCTTCCATTTAGAGTTTTAAAGATACGAATTTTTGGAGTTGGGTCTGTGGAAAAAGCAAGGGAGAAAAAGTATGGAAGCAGAGAAGAGGAAGAGAAGCGAGAAGGAGAATGAAGAGAGGAAGAAGAACGCGAAGGTGAGCCGAAAGGAAGAACAGGAGACGACGACGGAGGAAGAGGTGGAGGAGTTTTTTGCCATACTGAGGAGGATGCAGGTGGCTGTGAAGTACTTCGGAGAAGGTTGGAGGGCTGCGGTGGAGTCGGAAACGGCGGCTGCGGTGGTTGTTGAGAAAGATAACAGTGAAGACGAAGAAGGAGAAGAAGAAAAGAAACAAGAAGTTGTCAAGAAAGAAGAAATAAGTAATGGGATTTTGGATTTGAACACAGAACCAGATCAGTAAAGCAGGAACGTAGAGCTTCATCCATGGAGTTTTCTGGTTTACGCCTTTAGTCTATGAAGCAAGAAGGTTCTTTTTTTTTTTCTTTTTCTTTTTGGACGATAAATTTACTGTTAGTGTCTTTAATTACTTTGGAATATGAATGTCTGATAAAATATCTGACTGAATTTAACATATATTTATATTACAAAAAAAAATTATTATATGCTTATTTATATTTGGGAGGCAATAGAATTAACGGTACACGTAAGGGAAGGGATGTAATATTATAATCAACGTTAATATTGTGCGTTCGGTGATGTAATTTTTGTTTTTGGCGATATGTGTTTGATGATGTTGATTATATGAGAATGACATATTTCAATGTCTTTATAATTGAATGATTTGATTTTTAATTTTTTGAAAAAAAATTGCTTGATTAATTTAGATTCGAGAATTAGGGCAAGTTTTTAATTATTCTTGTTTTTAATTTTTTTTAAAAAAAATATCTAACAACTCTCTGTTTATTCGTTTTGTGCATCTGGGTTTGTTAATTGGAAATTCCTCTTTTACAATATTTTTAGGAGATTAAATGATATTAAACATTCTTATTTTCTTTTATAATTTTAATTTTTTAACAACCCACATACCAATTATTAAATATATATATATATATATAAATTGGTTTTAATTTTAGATTATTGTGATTCTAAGTAAATAATTTCAAACGTTTAATCATTTTTCGTTATATAAATTGGGTTGTACTTAATTATGCTATCCATCTATAGACCAAATATTATTTTTAAAATTTAAAACATAAAAAAAAAAAAAGGGGGACAGAAGTCTAAGATTCCTTTTACTTCTTGTCAGATTTTTTTGAAAAGATAAGACCAAAAATTTCAAAAGGTATAAAAGCTATTACAAATTACTACATATTGTCGGTGATCACATTCACATGTTGTAGAAAATACTATTTTATTTTCAGAAACTGTTTTCGGTAAAAGTTTTTCTTAGTTGTTGTCTGTACTTTGACGAATTATTTTCAAATTTAAATTTTTACCTTGAGTAATAATTCAACCTAGTATAAGAGAATAAAAGAATTTGTGTTGGAATGTTTTGTGAAAATCAAAAATTAAATATAAATATTTATATCAATGTAATTAAATTTATTTAATAAATTCGAATTTGTACGTGAAAGTCAATTTTTAAATATTTTTAGGTTAATATAAAAGGCAAATCCTTTCTGTTGAATACAAAAAATCTTAATTACTTCGGTAATTCTAATATTAAAATTAGTAAATATTATAATATTTAGAGATATTATATTTTACCTCTTAGATTTTAAAATAAAAATAATTTACCTTATAAATTTTTAATAAGTCAAGATATTCCTTGACTTTTTAAGAAAATGTTAAAATACTTTTTGACACTATTATTTATATTTTAAATTAATTATTTTATCTCTTAATTATTAAAAATATATATATATTAATTTAATATTTAAGTTTAATAATAATAATATTTTGATTTTTAATTATTTATTTTCTTGAAATATGCTCTCAAATTTTTTGACAATATAATTATATATAACTTTAAAGTAAATAAGTAAGTTATTTAAAATAATTTTACTTTTAAAATAATGTATAATTAATTATTTTTATAAATATTCAGAGAGTACTAAATATTATGATAATAATAATATTTTTTTAAATATTAACTATTATCATTTTAATATTATAAAATATATATAATTTTTTAAATAAAGTTATTTTAAACACATGATTTATTTTAAAAATTATATATAATTAACATATTAAAAAAATTGATATTAAATTTAGGAGAGAAAAAAAATTAAAGATCAAAATATCTTTAATATTTTTAAATTTAAATATTAAAATAAAATTATATTATCGTTACAAAATAAAAATAAGAATAATACGATTATTTTATATGTTTTTAAAATAGTCAATTTAAAGTAACAATATTAATGTTAAGAAAATATCTTAATATCTTCATAAAAGATAAAGAGTTGTTTGGACTTATTAAGAACTCGTGGAGAGGTATACAACCTTTTTTCTGAAATATAAAGGGATAAAGTATAATATTCTTAATATTAATGTTCGTCTTTCTTTAAATTTGACGATTAAGTATAATTTTTGAACTTAACACTGAAGTCTTTAATTTTAAATTAGTTTATGTAATTATAATTTTAAAAATATCTTTATAATTTTTATTTTTTTTATAAGAAAATAATAAATACAATTATTAGTTCTCAAATATTTATATTATATTAAGATGTGATAAATAGAAAACAAATATTATTCAAAATTATTAATATATTTAATTTATTTAAATTTCATATTATTCAAATTTCTTTTAAAAAACCTTAGTTATAAAATAAATTTATCAAATATTTAATATTTTTTAAAATTTTAAAAAATATAATAATTACAAATATACTAAAATAATATGAAATATATTCACATCCTTATTGTTATGGGAGTGGTGGCTGCCTACCAAGGTAAAACATTGGTCTTCCTTATTGTTTCTTTCTTCCTTCGACGACTTCATAATTTCTATATTTATTTTTCCATGTTTTTTCACGACACATTAATTACCAAGATACTTCTCCAATACATAAAGTATTAGTTTATTTTGTTAGTTAATAATAATTAATAATAACTATTTAATTACATCCTTCGCCTCAAAAAGTAAGGCTAATAATTTTATAATATATTTATTTACTTTGTGCTTATTATGCTGCTATAACTTTTATAATATTTTTTGAGACTATCCATCACCACTTGGAAGATCTATTTGAAATGTTCAATCTCACAAAGCTAGAATTTATTAAGAGTTCCATTGAAGCATATACTAGAAAAGCTTCATGCTTTCTTTTCGGTTAGTACTACAAGATGATAAAGACAGCAAAAAGCTACATATACAATCTCAGACTAGCAAATTTCCAAGAGTAATCTTCAATCTCCATCACTCTTGAAAATAATTTAAAAAGATATCTGCAGACTTATTGTCATTCTGCTAGTCTTAAATGATGCATCAATATTATGATCAAAGTTAGTTTATTATCTACATGTAATATAACATTTGTTAGATTACTTACACAGATCACTAAATTAAGTGCATAATTTCTAGATTGCTAAATTAGACTTTTGATGATTATAGTATTTTAACTGAAATTAGACAATTAATTGGTTAAAATATCGAAAATATTAAATTAATTAAGTGTAAAAAGATATTTATAAGACAACAAAACGAATAAAATGATATCGTGAGATATAAACACAACTTGTTACTCAAGATTTCTTTTACATGGTATTAATTGAAGGGAGACAAAATCTTCAATAATGAAAGTAGTTACATTTGGATTTTTAATCAATTTAGTTATATATGAAAGGGAAACTCTACTTTTATTGAATGTGATAGTGACTTACTCTATATATACACACACACAGAGATGAGAATTCTTGATGATTCAAATGGCTTGTAGCATTTTGTTTAGTCACCATATCGCAACTTATAAGGTACAAAAATTCTCATATGGGTTAAAAGGATTTGGGCATATATGATATAATTGCCTCTTTAAATAGTCTCAGACTATAGTTGAGGACAAATACTATAAAACCTTTATCCATAAATCATATCATATTAAAATTTTTAGAAATGTTTTAATATGGATAAGAATCTATATTGAGTACCCTCGTTTGTAGTTTAATATTTTGCATGCCGAAAGGATCCATCTTGCTCTAAAAACAACTATGAATGAATACTTTATTTTGAAGAACCAACAATATTTTAATACAACTAGTATTTTATTTAGTACAATACATTAAACCAGACATAACATTCTACAATATTTATTACGATGAACTAAGATAGAATTCAAGTTTTGTTAATTATGTTAATAAAAGATTTTACCCATTCGGAAACTACTCACTTGTAGACGAGATATATTTTTAAATTTTAATTATGATAATGCAGGAATTTTCAGGAATTCGACAAAGCAAAATGTTGCTAATACACATGATTTTAAGGGGGAGAATTATATCATGGAGAGTAATACGTGAACAACTTCTATACAGTTATAATATATATATATATATATATATATATATATATATATATATATATATATATATGCATTCTATTCCTTTTTCCTTTTTGAGCAAGTTTTTTCCAATTAAATTTTATTGGCTAAAGTTTTTAATGAAACAGTTTCGTATTAATGGGTATCCCACCAAGGCAAAATGTTGGTCTTCCTTATTATTGATTCCTTTCTTTCCTTCCTTCGACTTCTTCCTTCTTTCTTCATTTATTTATTTTTCATGGATTTTCCTTCATGCGTTTTGGAAGACGAAATGAATACATATACATATACATATATAAGTGTAAAACAATAGGTGGCATGATATTACTGGCTCTTGATTGCTGTAAATATAGGCATATATAATGTTTGTGATGAGGTATAATATATATAACAATATCAGTGAGAAGAATTGAGACAGTGAGCTATCGGGTTTTTAGTACTTTATATTGGTGTGTCGTGTTTCATTCTAGCCCCTATACTCTACTCTTATTACTCTTAAGCTAATTGTCCACAGACACTTTTCAGTTTTCACTAAACGACTTGGTGAACAAAATACGTATTATAAGCATTAAGGTGGTTTTAGTCCTTTGTCTCAATTATCAAATTAAAGGGCCGGATGGCGACAACTATGTTTTTTTCAAAAAAAAAATAATAATTTTGTTTCTAAAACTTAAATTAGACCCAAAAAAAATTGGTTAACTCATTGCAAAATATGAAAAATTTTAGGGCATAGTATTTAAATATATATAGTCTACGTACAAGATGATACTTATTGTCTTAATAAGTTCTTAAAATAATAATAAGTCTTTTTAAAAAAAAAATTGATAAAAAGTGATTTCTAATCTAAATACTCTAGTTGTTGCTAAATTACTGAATTTATTCTTGAACTAATGACTAATGATTCAATTAAAAATAAAAATACATATTATACTTGAAACAATTTAAACATGACAAAATTAAGAGATTACAAAATTTTTAATATAACTAAAATAATAGTTTGGCGTAATCAATATCATTGATTAGTATTTAAATTCTGATCTAAAATTATTCACAAAAGCATATCTAATTAAATAACTGCTAATCAAATTTTAATTTCAAATAATTTTTAAAAAAAATTATATATTCAACCAAACAAATATTCAAATAATCATCATTACAACCATTTTTTCATTTAAAATAAAATTTTATTTTAATCAACCAAGCAAATTTTAGTTTAAAATTTTATACAAATAATCAGATATAGTTATCTAAATAATCAAATGTAATTTTATTTGCTTTAATATCAAATGCAATTAAAGAAGATCCTTCTCAAATCTATAATGATTATTTAACAATTATATTAATTGAAATAATGAAATCTCAAGTAATATAAAAAATAAAGAGAGTTCTAAAATTAATTTTCTTTATAAGTCAATTTCTTTAATAAAAACTAGGGTTGTATATATGTAACACTTTGAGATTTTATTGTAGAAGAATTGAAATAAATTAGTAATATTCTTAAGTTTAAACTTGAATAACGAGTGTTAATTGGTTTACTTGGTAAAATAATTTTTATAAAATAAAATTTCATGAAATATTATCAATAAGAATGGAAATATATTATTTTTTAAATGATATATTTTTCTTTTAGTTTTTTTTTAATCTTACAACTAAATATTATAAGTGCAAGTGTTCATTTGGTTTAACTTTTTATTAGCTAAAAGAGGTTTTTTAATGATAACAACTCTTTTCAAATTTTTGGACGTCGTTTGATTGACATTCGAAATAAATTTTTGGCAATTAAAAAAGTTATTTTCTCCTATTAGAAAAGTCTAAATTTAGACTTTTGACAGTAAATTTTTTTTTTAAATATAAAATTATTTAAAATAATTTTATTTTATTTTTAAATTTTTATATTATTTCTCTAAAATAAAATATTAAAAATTTATTTATTAAAATTCTCTCAAAATTTTTTTGTAATAACCAAACCATTAATCAATTTTTATTAAAAACTCTATTTATAAAAATTCTACGAATAAAAAATTTATTCTAAAAATTTCGATTTAAAAAATTATACCTAACTGAACCTAAATCGTTTACAACAATTCCATGCCCATTCTAAGAAGTTCTTTGTTTTCTTTTTTCTTTTTCCAATCCTATGCTATACATAGCAAGAAAAATCAAAGTCATTGTTATTATTATTCAAGGTCATTATATATTAATTAATGATGAATTATTACTCGATCAGTTTGAAAGTTTTTGCTATATATTTAATTGGTTGAACTTTATATGCGGGTTGTGATACGAATTCAATTAGTGATTCAAACGGAAGACTATAAAATTAAATATCACCTAATTTAATTAAAACCTTAAATTTAAAAGTAAGAGTTCATAAATTAGTATGCAATTAGTTTAATTTTGTTTTTTAGCTATTATAAGAAAGTCAGTCTCCTAAATTGTGATGTTGATAAAAGGAATTTGCATTTAAATTGTTGTTCCTTTTGAATATAGTTGTTGAATTTTCCTTGCTTAGAAAATTAATTACTAATTAATTAAATTGTCAGTCAACTTTTTTTGGTCCGGATTGTTATTCTTAAAATTCTTTTTTATTAGATATATATCCACTAAAACATTAGTATTAGTTAGTTCAAGGAATAAAACTCTCTAGAACAACAGATTTCATATTTGAATTCTACTCTCGCCAAGATTGAAAAAAGAAAACAAAAGATTTATACTCATATATATATTTTTTATATATAAAAAGAATATATTCATTAACATGTTTGAACTATATATTCTCAAGATAAAATAATTTATAAATTAATTAAGGTTGGATTATGTCTTTCAAATTTCAAATCAAAGGAAGACGAGCAACAATTCGAATAAGGCATTAAGGATTAATTCTGAGACTGTTTTGCCTTTTTTTTTTGATAATTCTAAATCATTACAACATAAATACTTGTTAACCACTTATTTTTACTTAATTATTAATAAAAATATCACTAAAAAAAGAAAAAAAAATAATCCATGATTGATAAACTCTTTGTTGAAAGTCTTATAAATTTTAAAAATAGAATGAACAAAGTTTCGTGAATAATAGAAATATTTGAAAGTTATTTATACGTTATGGGATTATTATCAAATTCCTCTCCTCAGATTTGGAATTATATCACTTAAATAAAAAGTTTGGGATATGTATAAAAAATCTTCCCTTGACCTTTAGTCAATTAACTTTAAGTAATATAGTTATTAAAATGTTCCAACTCTTTAAATTTTATATTAATTAATTATAAAAGTCATTTTTAGTGCAAAAGGTTTGGTGTTAACTCTTAGTATTTTTAAAAATATTTTTATAAGTCCCAATTTATTATAAAATAACAATTATACCCTATATAATAATAACTATTATTTAAAAATAACTAATAAATCTCTAAAATTGGACAAAATATAATATATTTATGTAAAATAATAATATTAGAAATTAGAAATAACAATATTAGAAATTATTTGAAAGAAATTAGATAAACATAAACTATACATTCGTAATTATTAGAAATTAAATAAAAAATATAAACAAATAATATTTTAGATTTATAAATATTATTTTATTTAACAACATATGTAATAAATATTTATAATTATATTGTAATTTAGATAAAATATATGTATATATATTTCAAATGTAAATAAAATAATAAAAATAAATATTAATGAAAATGTATAATAAATTATATAAGAGTAAAATATAATATATTTATATAAGATCCGTTAATTAAATAAATAACAATATTATTTTAGTAATATATTAATAAAATGATTGTGTAAGAAAAATATCTAATAAATTTTTGAAATAGTATTGTTAGTTATTTTTATTAAATAATTATTACTATAGAGGGGTATAATTGTTATTTTATAATAAATTGATATTTTTAAATATATTTTTGAAATGATTATGACTTATAAGAATATTAGATCAAACCTTTAAAACTAAAATAGTATTATAATTAATTAAGTAATATGAAATTTAAAGACTTAGGATATTTCAATAAAAGTATTATTTGAGGTTAGTTGACTAACAGTCAAATGGAGATTTTTGATAAATTTTTCAAAATTTCTATTTAGCAAATACAATCCCAAATCTGAGGGAAGGAATTTGATAATAACCTATACTTTATGTTATACTTAATAACTAGTTATTTATACAAGCGCTTCTATTGGAGTCGGAGAAAATTAAGTTATTTTAAAAAAATAATAAGAATTATTTGGTCAAGTTCATGTGTATGAGATAAAAAAGTGAGTAAAAATGAAAATAAATATTCACAGCTAAAGAAATGGTGTATATGATTTACAAAAGAGGATTCACAACAAAAGTAAGCACAAAACTTTAATAATATTTGCATTTATAAAAAGTAGTGATCTTCCTATCTTTTCCTATTCTATTTTTGTTTTACGTCTTAGTCCCATTAATGAATGAGTTGTATCTATACCTTATTGTATAACTTTACATGAAATAATGGAATTTCTACACGTCCATTATTAATCTATTCTCTACTTTATGTTAAAAACATGATATTCTTTCTTCTTTTGTCAAATCATGTTATATTTTATATCTAATATTATTATGGTCCTATTATATATATGGGCCTAACGATTGAAAACTTTTTAATTTAATATAATTTCTTATATTATTTATATAAACTTTAAATTATATTCTTTAAATGATTAAAATTATATTTTTCATATACATCAATTACATATGCTTAAAAAATAAAACATGTATATGTGACGTTAAATTTATATTATATAGCATTATATTAATAATTATTTACCATATTTATTTTTTATAATTTAATATTATTAATATATTATGGACATACATCTAATTACGACTTAATAGTGGAGAAAATTCTCCTCTTTGGTAAATGTAATGCATGAAGAAGTTTAGAATTTCATGTTTGCATATTGTTTTAAGAAAAATCAAATAAAATCGAGTTGGTTGAACTGCAAATTTATCCTTTTTTTTAAGATATTATAATCAAAACTATATTAGGAGTTAATCACTTGGACTAATTCAAGTGGTCAAGAGTTGGCTTTGATCCTTACCATTGTCAATGGTAAGTATTTATTTTTCACATGTGCGTGGATCTATTTTCTTTAAACGAGATATATTATATTAGAGTGTTGGTAGATTTTTTTTTCTCGTGAAAACAAATATTACCTGAAATTAAAAGCAAATGTCTAGGGCGGTGACTCCTAATAAATTTTTAATATAATATTAATAGATTAATATATAATACTAAAAAAATATATTAAAAGTTTAAATAAGTATTATTATTGTACACCCTAAAGTTCTATCCAACCCAAATATTTGTGAAAATCTTATATTATGTGGTGAGTCCTACTAGTCTCCTTATAAGACTCGAATGGATGTGATTTCATTACCATTAGGCCGAAGGCCTGGTCGCCAAATTTAGCCCAGTTTAAATCTAGATTTTTTAAAAATAAATGTGTCAGATGAAAAAAAATATAATAATAGGAAAGTAATTGGTATTTTTAAAACAATTGGGAACAAACTGATAATTGACGTAAAAATAAGGGGATACATGATATATTTCCTTTAAATTTTGATCTGCTTAATTTAAAAATTTTAACATTTTGATCCAAAATTTATATAGCATTTGAACCCGACCTAATACATGGATCACTCATGAATATTGAATGTCAATTAATTTCTATCTATCATTTATTCATTCATGCACGCATGCAAACAGAAATTTGCTAGCTGATCAAATATCACGAATCAACATACATACATACATACATACATACATACATACATATATCTACATATATACTACCCCAGATTCTGAGAAGCCAATAATGTTCTCATAAAAGGGATCATACATCAGAAAGCATACAAAAAGTACTTTAACAGCCTGTATGTGTATATTATTAACTTCATTTTTATGGCATATGCCTTATTTCAGGAGTCAAAAATCATATCATTAATAACTTTGATTAGTGGGTTCACTTCACATCACAATAATACAACAACAACAATAACAATAATGAACAACTAATTATAAATTAGTTTAAGATATAATTATATTTGATTCTCTATATATCTAGCTAGGTCATTGATTGTATAATTAGTGGGCTGCTGAGACTCAGAGAGATCTTTCTCCATTACTTGCATGATTGAGAATAATAATCCCTTTCAATTTGCGGTTGAAATCAGCCTAAGCCTAAGCTAATGCAAATTCATATTCCTCCATATATATATATATATATATATATATTTCTTTTTGTTTTTACTGTTTTTCCTTTTATTATCCTTTACTTTATTCCCTATCTCTCTATACATATAGATATATAGTTTTTTTTCTTTTTTAAAAGAGCTATATATAGATATATCTTACCACAGATTATTCTTAGATAAATTATTTTAAAAATATTCTATTATTTAAGAAATTTGAACTCCAAATTTCTTATAACGTCATCAATAAAATTTGACCAAATGAATTTTTTTTATTAAATTGTTAATAAAACAAGCAATACCCACAATCTTTTTGTTTTAATTATAATTAAATTACGAAAGTTCAGATAAAACTCTATCAAACAAGAAAAGAATAATTTTGTGTTTAATGATATTCTTCCTATTTACATCAAAAAGAAAAAGAAAGTAAAATATACAGTAATATTTTAAATTCACGAATAATCAATTCGAGATATATGAATTTTAATAACCGTTCAAATTTATTAATTATTTTTATTGATTCAATCATACAATAATAGTGTTCACTGCATTATTTGTCTATATATACTATTTGGTATAAACACATAGACCAAAAGTCAATTTCTTTTGATTGATATGCTGTTCACTGCATTATTTGTCTATATTTACTATTTGCAAGATCCAATAATAGTGTTCTAAATTAAAGAGAAAACCAAATGATTTCAAATGACTGTAATTTATAATTTAGACAAAGAAATAGGGGTCCATATTATTATTATTATTATTATTATTATTATTATTATTATTATTATTATTATTATTATTATTGTTTTTATTTCAATCATACAAATAGACTGACAATACAATAACTGGGTCCATATTAATCAGTTCAACTTTTCAATTTACTAAGATGTGTAAACATGTAGTTTCTTTTTCCACATGATATAGATTCTTAATTTTAGGTTTAAAATACTCATGATTGGTTTAAAATTAAATTTTTTAAATTTTAACTTAAAAATAATTAAGGGTATTATAGTCATTTAAGTAAAAATTGATGGTCAACTAATGATCCAGGGAGGTAAGTGTATCTTTTCTCAAACCTTTCATTTAAATGTTAAAGTCTTAAACCTCAAGGGAGGTATATGTTAAAAGCCCTTAATATAAGATTGAGATGTTTATAGTTTTTTATTTCTAATTATTACAAAATATAATTATTAATTACTCGTCAAGCATGAACATGATTGAGCTATTAGTAAGCATTATTTATTAAGTAAAATTAAGTGTGTATTAAATAATTAATTTAACTATTGTGTTTTTAAAATTAAATTAAAATATTATGGGTACAAATGGATCCTCTGAGTAATCAAATAATTATCGACTAAGAATATATAAGAGAGTAAGTGATAAAAAATTACAACAAACATACGTTATTGAGTAAAATTCTTATAATTTTTAGTCAATAATCTCAATTGGTGACACATTTTTATTTAAAATTGCTATAAATCACAATTGAAAGGATATTTATTGTTCAATTCTAAGTATTTTAAAGTATATATCTTTGTAATTGTGCTAATAGTCAACTTTGAGGCAAGAGATCA
The DNA here is from genome assembly GCA_028052125.1 of Melia azedarach. Lineage (NCBI taxonomy): Eukaryota > Viridiplantae > Streptophyta > Magnoliopsida > Sapindales > Meliaceae > Melia > Melia azedarach. Next base: position 12,441,751 of record CM051401.1, on the reverse strand, counting down.
ATTCTCTTTTCATCTTTCTCAGTTTTTCTCAAAATTATTAGATTCAATTTAAATCTAAATTAAATTCAAAACTGATTCCAGCAAACCTCTCACACAACAAACGAAATGTTTATTTCATATTATTATTTTAAATTCGAAATAATTTAAGAGTGTGTAAATCAGATTACTCAAACTACATCAAGAAAAAAAATTATAATTATATATGTATATAAATATAATTCAAAATAAATAAACTTACTTCACAAGTTTATTCACGTTGCTTTCAAATATAATTCAATTCTCACTCACAAAGTAAACAGCACAAGATGATGATGGATGGATAAATTAATCTATTTTTTCGTAAACCGTCCAAATATTACGTCCATAGATATATAATTAATTAACATGATTGTATTGTTTAATTATTAGGGTGAATATATGATGGATTAAGGCTTTATTTTTTTATTAAAAAAAAGAAGTTTAATCATCTTTTGAAGGGGAGTAGTACGTAGTTGACCATTCACTAAGTAAGACATAAGACATATAATTCCTAAGATATTGCGGTCCAGCTTTAAACTAATTGGGAAATAATTGTTATTTGTTTAAAATCTAGTTAGCCTAGAAACTTGTATTAACAATTGCCAGCATGCGTGCATCCAGCTAATTAATTAATTAATTAATTAACTAACCCTTTTGATGCCGACAAAATATATGTAATCATCCATCAACCAACTTACAAGCTTTTCTTTTAAGATTATTTTATATGACTGTTAGTTAGAGGCCTGCGATGCTAAATTATTAGGTTAAGATAATTAAGATTAATACCTGAAGTGATGTATAGCAATAAGTTGTTACGTTATTTCAAATATTAATGTTGTGATATAAGGTGAAAAGCATCTTATTATATATTAAGGACTGATCAGCAATCTCACAAATTTACGCATGTTATTATATTATATTATAAATAGTTGAATATAAACACTAAAAAATTGAATATAATATGTACATTAAATAGATATGTATTAATTATATATTAATAAATTAATTATGATATATTAATTATATATTAATAATTATATGTATTAAATTTAATTTCAGTCATTGAAAATATTTAAATTTTAACTTAACATTTGTTATAAATTTATCATTTTATTATTCAATTAGAAGAAAAATTAGAATATACTTAACGATATATAATAATGGGCAATATTAGAAATAAAAAGTTTGAGAGGCTAAAATATTAAAAAAATAAAGTTGAAAGGTCATAATTTTAGAATAATATTAAGAAAAATATCAATAATTATTAACTTTATAATTTTTTTAAATTCTAAATTTATATATTTTTAACGATTAAAATTAATTTTCACATGTATATAAATTATACATTAATTTTATATGTTAAAATTAATATCAAACTTTGAAAATATTTAAATAAAATAATTTGAACATAATATAAAAATTGTATAAAATTAAAAAAGGTTGTTTATCCGTTTTCTAATAAAGTGTAAATTCTAACCTTTTACAAGTTAAGCAGAACAAAATTTAAAAAAGTAAAATTAATAGACCAAAGCAGAGGGTAGATTATTAATATTCATAGATGGGAGGGCTGAAATATAAATAAATCTATTTTACTGGTTTATGTTATAAATACTTTATATAGAGAATTAGAGATCAAAGTTCTTCTGCAGAGCATGTTTTAATATAACTCCGCACCTATAATTTTACTTGTTTGTCACTTCAATATTGATATCAAGATTTAATTCTTTTCAAGTATCTAATCTAGTAATCTTGGATTTGACCGATTAACTTCAATTTGTATAACCTATTTTTAAATATTTAGCTTCTTTTTTTTTAACATTTTAGTCCCTTAACTTGGAAAAATGAGCAACTTAATTTAATTAATTCTAATAATTTAGCCTATTAACTTTATTTTCTTGGCTAATCACCTCTCAATTAAATTGTTTGGTATTCTTTATCTTCCAAATAAAATATAAGAGTTCAATTCCTCTCAAATATAAAATAGAAGTCATTTTCCTCCTAAAAAAAATGGTGGAAGTAAATTTAACGAAACTTTGATGTAAATTTTTGAGACAGCACTAAATTAAATTCAATCAAAACTCTTGATTTTCAATAAATTTTTAATATAATATTGGTAAATTATATATATAATGTGTGATATTATAACAAAGAATTACTTTCTTAGTATTTGAGACCTCCGAATTATTTTATTTCTACTCCACCCCTAAATCCATATAACAATACTTTGAAATGTAATCTTAACGAATAATTAAAATATTATTTTTTTGTATATAGTTTAGAATATTCTACCGTATAAAGTCTTGAATAATACACGTCTTACTCTTATCTCTTATTTTGTTTAGTCAAATAATTTGAAGAAGACAAAGGCATGAGCCTTTAAATTCACCTATATATATATATATTTGATTATATCGATAATGACAATTAAATTTAAGCAAACATTACACGTCTAAATTAAGCAAACTTAATTAGAATAATTAATGCATTGATAAAATACACAATACCCAAAATGTCAATAATGGTGACATTTCATTCATTCATTTATACAATAGAAATAGAATAATTGGATTATGATGTGTTTGTTGCTTGAAAGAGTTCTCAAGAACAAGTCCTACCTACTTTTATGATTCCAATTAATTAATGAAAACTCAATTCTTTCTCCAAGCACTCTTAACCACTTTCACATTTTTTATGTTGGTTTGGTTGGTTTTTATAACTAAGGTCACTTTCGAATATTTAATATTGTAAGAGAAATTTTGATTTTTAAAATTTAATTTATTGGATTGTTTAGTGTTAATTAATGATTTTATAAATGCCCGCAAACCCCGCTCACTTCGATAGTTGATGTCTTGATGACGACATCTGTTTAAACAAAAATTCATGCAACTACTAATAATTGACCATGTCTTTTTTATTATTATATCAATTATTTTTACTAAGGACATGTTTGTTTATTGATTTAAAAGGTAAATAAAATTATTTAAATGTTTAAAAAGTGTTTATTTTTAAATTTATATTTAAAATTTTGTTAAAAATATTTTAATATAATTAAGTTAAAAAATTTAATTTAAATATAAATAACTAAAATTTTAACTCAATTAAATATTTATTTGTCAATAATATATTTAATTTATTAATATTTATATATGTTAATAACTTAACATGTTAGTTTTAAATTTCTTAAAACATATACGTCAATATATTAATTTCAAATTTTTTTACTTTTAAAAAAATAAATAATTTAATATTTATATTTAGATCGAATAAAAAAATACTATTTAAGTTATATAAATATTTACCTATTCTTTCATCGAAATACATGTCTATAACAAATTAATTAAGAGATTTTAGAGTGTTTTTAAAATCATTAATATTTATGATTTTATCAGTTCAATTTATCAAATTTTAAGTTTCTTTATCCATTTAATCTCTCAAAATAAGGCTAAAGTTTTTGAGATCTAGACAGTACACAGTGGTTACTAATAAACAAGTTCTAAATAAATTATATTAAATAGGACAATTTTGATGGTATCACAATAGTTTTATATGCTTTTTATTTGATTTTAAAATTATAAAATTAAAAATCACAATTATTTAAATCAAATTAAATATGTATAAAGAATACACAATTAAAATTAAATTTCAACTATTAAAAATGTATTGATATGATAATTTAAAATGTTAAAAATAAATAAAAATCATGATAAGATTACATTGTGCTATCATCAATTGCCACCATAGAAAATGCCCATCTTTTTCTTTTTCTTTTTTTTTTCTTTTTCAAAAGGTAAAGATGACAGTTCACATGCTTAACAGGCAATAAACATATTGAAACCAATAAATCAAACATTCTCATTGAATACGTTTTAATAATTTTAAATAACTAGAATTTTTCTCAATTAGTGGGGAAGCATTGTACCATTAAGATAGACAAAATTAATTCACGTATGAAACCCTTTATACTTTTGACTTGATAAAGTTATAACACACTAATATTACAAGCATATATATAATTAAATAATAATTTATAAGAATATATATATATATATTTTTTAAAAAAATAGTGTGAGAAAACTCGACTTTTAGTCCAAAGTAAATTTTTTTATTATTATTCGACACGTTTATAATATTATTATAAATTTTTATACATCCAAATCAAATCTAGACTTTTCTTTTCTCTTTAACACTCCATTCTTTTCTTTATTGATGAATTAATTAATTTTTTTTCAGGACTTTCCACATTAATTGTACTATTTTCTTTATGAATATGAATGTCTCCACTTTCCACATTTTTATTAGAAAATTAACTTAATTTAAAGCTTAAAAGTTTTGATCCTTTCTCCTATTGGATATCTTTATTTAATTATTGAAGGGATGACCCATCTCCCTCTCATAATAATGAAATTTCTCATCCTTTTCCCACTTGTCATAATTGTAATTAATTAATTAATTAACTAATTAATAGTATTAGATTCATGTCCACACTTGCACGTCAATATGGGGCTATAGTAATTTTAATTCATTAATTAAAGTTATACCAAATCAACTTAATTAGTTAGAATCTAATATTGATTAAATTTTGTTTCCTCGTATCAATTTGTTTTTAATATTTTAAAAAGAAATTCTTGAGCTAAATGTGTTTCCAAACATGCCTCTTTTTTTGAAGTTGTTATTCATTGCATTATTTAAAGGATATACATGTTTTTTTTTCAAACATGAATTATGATGTAACTGTTACGTCTTTAGATTAATATTTTTTTTCTATATTATTGAATACACATTAATAGTACTCTACGAAGAATATTAGGCTTTGGTAATTATTATATTTTTATTTAATTAATTGAATAAGTACAGCTTGAAATATTTAATAGCTAATAGAATTTTATAACTGATCTTAAATTATAACTTTTAGTTAATAATTAATATATATTTATATATAATGATAACTCGTAATTTTAATTTAGTATAATTGTAACGAAAAATCACGACTTATATTACTTTTAAATTCACCGAAAGGGAGTAAAATGACCTATAATATTAATTAATTTTTTAATTTTTAAACACAAATCAATTAATCTATAGTACTTGCTTGATTGACTGACTTGTGATTAATCAAAAGATCGTGAATTCATGGACTCCATATAGAGAGCTACAGTAACAATTGCAAATAGTGCTCATGATTATTATTAATTAAATCATATTAAGTTGTATTTCATTAGTATCAATTACATTAACATTTAGAAATAAATGTTAAAAATGAAAATATGAACCCTAAAATTGCGTAATGACCATTTGTATCATAAACATAAAATTAGTAACATTCTAAATTAAAGGATTAGTTATACGATATTATAACCCATTTGCTTGCTTGATATATGATCTAGATATTAAAAAAAAAGATAAGATTAAATATAATACTAATGATCATTGTGATTAATCTAATGGCTGTTATGCTAATTAAGGGAGTTTTAAAGAAATAACATACGTGTAATGTGTATTTTAGTAATTTTTTTATCTCAAGAGACGTAAGTTGATTTGTTATTATTGTGCATTTTAATTGACTTCAAATATTAATTAATTGATGATACTGTTGTAAGCGTGGGATACAAGTTGAGAAGATTAAATAAGATTCCAACTTAACGTTTTAAAATTACAAAATTCTATGTTTCCATCAACTTCAATTCATTATCACTTTCTTTTTCATTTTAGTCCAAAAAGAAAGTTAAAGCAATTGGAAATCAGCTAACGTATTTTACTGGAAATTAGGCAGAAGCAACCCTTCCTCAATGAGAGGTTAGGTTTGAATATTCTTCATTAAACAAAGACCTCTAATTGTCAATCATTATTATTAATGCAATTTATTTTAATATATATTATATATATTTACGTTCATTTATAAATCATTAAATTTATTTATTTTTAACAGTCGAAACTGAATCTGACCACATAATTAACGTATATATTAAATTTAATTTCCATCGTTATATGTAATTAAATTCAACGATTTATAAATGATGTAAAAAATTATATAAAAAAATTCTCCAATTTTATATATATGCTTTTAATTACTTATATAATATCTAATTTATTTTAATTAAATTATATATAATCCATGTCAAAGATCTTCCTCAATATTTATTTTCTCAAAAAAAATTAAATTAAATTTCTTAGAAATTAAAATGAAAAGTAGAAGTAGAGAGTGGCAATTCATGCATCAACTCGATGACCATTAATTTAGGAAAGAATTTTCCAAGAAAAGAGATGGTGGAAAAATGCAAGCATATTATATGGTCCCATGAAGCTAAAGCTAGAGGAGAATTAGAGATATCCAATTAATTCAATGAAAGCTCTTGCCAAGAAATTTCAATTCAATACATCCTATATATAAATATATCATTCATAGTTTTTATTTTTGTTGTAAAAAAAAAAAAAGTGGCAAATTTGAAAACTTTAATTTGTCTTCTCCCAAACATAAACTTTCTTTTCTATCATTTATTACGTAATAAGTACAATTAAAGAACTTCGCTTGCAAGTTTAATTAATTATTTCTATTAATTAAAATTTTATCACAAAACTCCATCAATATTAGTAACCGTTGGTTGGTTCCCCCTGTAGTTTCCCTTCTCCAGACCGTTTCATGTGGGTCAAACACAATGGGAGCTTTTTCGAGTCCGAGTCCGAGTCCGAGTCCGCGTCAATTCAAGTTCTCATTTGGTTTCTTTTATTTACATGGTCATTTGTTAATATTCTCCCAGAATTCAAATAACCAAATTCCCTATACAATTAACTTCAACCGCTCGTGATATATCTTAATCCACCGGCCGACACAGTTGCCACGTGGAACAATATAGACCCTTGATTAAGTAGATCTCGTGTACGTTTCAATAATGAATAAACAAAGCCCCAATTTTGAAAATGTAGGTGAGGCAGCGTGGTGGTTGCCGTGGCCATATTTTGATAACCAAAATTAAACTAGCCAACGAACAAAAACAATAACCAAATTGAACTAAAATAGATAATAAAAGCAATGGTCCTCAATTGCCTTAGCTTTAGGGGCATGTGATATATACATATATTGAAAAAAGAAAGGTACAATTATAATTCTCTCTCTACGATATATAGATGGGGTATCAAAATTTTGATTAGATGGGGGCCACCCCAAAATTTGGTTAAATTTTGGCCATTAAATAAATTCAACTACTTTTGCACTTGGTTTGTTGTATGGTTTTAATTTTTTTGAACAATTTTGTTGAAACAACGTCTCTGTCAATTCTTTTTGCTCCTCAACTACATTTTCCTTTCGGAAAAAGATGGCCCGCACTTGATATTTCATTATATGTGAAATACAAATTCAAATTTAAATAAAATTTAAAATAAGATATATAGGTAAATTATAATTGAACATCTTTTATTTCTCGTTAAAAGTCTCATTCAAATTTAAAATAATTTGAAAGTTTCAAATATATTTCAAACCACTTGAATTATAATTAAAATTATTTTTATTAATTTTTAAAAAACAATAATTAAAATATTTGTTGAATACATACCCTTATTTATGAGAAATATTTTACCATTCTAATGATTTTATATACAATAATTTATGGCATTAAAATCATATTGCTTATCTTTGACTTTTAACGCTCGATAAACTTTCGACGTAGTATATAGAGATTGTATATGTAATTATGTAATAAGAAAAAAGGTCATATCATCTCAATATTAAACACACATTTCTATCAATCTGTTAAGATTGTATAAAATTTAGGGACTGACGTGATAAAACCCTTAAATTCTTGCGTATGTAAAATCCTAACACGGGTCTGGAGCATGATGCTTCTGTCAACCAAACAGATCTGTTATGGTTATAGTAATTTCACCTACTCTACGGGGACATTTACGTAAATTGGGAACCAGAAATATCTTCTGTTACTGTTATATTGTTGTTGTTGTTGTTGTTTTCCTTCATGATAATCTCACCGGCACCACCGTGAAAAGCACGTCACAATAAAGCATTTGATACTTCACTTACCGCACTGACAATTGTAATCACACGCATGTGACTTGTTCTCGGACCATCTCTTACACGTGTCACGCTCTAATTGACCTTTACCCGTTCACCGAAATAGCCGGTCTCGAAAGTAGATAGGCGGTGCGTACACATCCGGAAAATAGACGGTAAAATACAAGTTACGTGGAAAGCGACCATTCTGGCGGCAAAGCCACGTGTTGCTGAGGTTTCACGACGTGGCGGCTTGCATGTACAAGAGCGGCAGAGGCTGACGCCGGCTTCAGTTGTGGCCTCTCGGGAATCGTAAAAGCCGACATTTTCCCTTCGGCGCCCCTTAGCAAGTGGCTAAGCTGGGAGATTCGACTCGACAAGTTGTGCGTTATTTCTTAGATGCGGATAAAGGTCGTTTGTTGTCGTTGTAAACGGGTGTAAGAAGTGTGGGGTGGGTCCCATCAGGAAATAGGCTGAGGTTGATGACGTTGGTTAATTTTTAATTATCTTTTGAATTTTAGTATTTTTGAAAATTTGAACGGTTCCGATGAGGTGTAGCACATGCGGGCCTCGTCGTCTGCAAATCTAGGGCGGGACCCGGTAAAGGAAAGGAGGAGACGGTTAGAAAAATAGGGTGCCACGTGGGTGTGTTCGTTAGTCAACCAAGATTTTTGTTGCCAAAAAGTCTACATATTTTTTCCACCGGGATGTCTAATTGATGATCTTGTGGATTAATACAAGTTTGATTTTAAAATTAAAAAATGTGTTATCACGACAATAATGTAAAGAGGTTACTGTAACCAACTTATATGATACGTTAAATATGAAAAGCAATTTAGAGTATCAATATTTTTTAAGGTTTTTAAGAGCGTTCAACTAATATGGGTATAAGATTAACTCCTTGCACCCATAATCTATTAATTAAATTCAATTAAGTTGCACAAATCAAGAAGTATCAAAGTTTTAACCATATTTGAAATTCCTTCCTTTGAGAGATTGAAAGAAAGTCTTAACAAATTTTTAAGATTCAAATCAAAATTTTTTGTCATGGTGTGTTTTGAAAGACATGTTCCAAATAACAAATTTAAAATAATTTTCTTAAATTGATTGAAATGTTAACCACTTGATTTAATAGCTTACGTTAAGATCATGCCAGCTGTCAAATGAAGGGAATGCAAAACTTTCCTTGGTGCCAAAGGCTCAAAACAATCTCCTTCCTTCCTTCCTTCCTTCCTACAGCTTCCTAAAGGAGACGACAAGAAGATATAATTGTAAGGACAGAAAAATTCCTACCACTTTAAATGAGAAATTACGAATAACACCCCGTAACGAAAACGGAACGTGTCATATCAAATCTGACGAAAATTACTTTGAAATGACAGCAAAGCAAAAATCTCTTTAGACCATTGCCTTCACCTGCACCGGGTCAGTGAGCCCCCTATTAAAGCCGAATAAATAAGCCCACACACATAATGATTCCGTTTTCCCGCAAACGCCCCCCTAACTCGGTGGGCCCCGCAACGGACTTCAAAGTCTTCTCTTAAATTTAGTTAATTGACAGACAAGCAAATCCATTCAGCCAAAAGAAAATTGAAAAAAAATAAAGAAAAAGAAAAATCCGCACAAAGGAATAAGAATAGAAAAATGGAATAGCGACAAGTAAAAAGAAAAGGCATGAGAGGTCCGTGAATGGAGCCTTTAAGCCTCCGCTCTCCACGCGCCTTTCAGTATTACCTAAACTGATTATTTATTTATTTTTGTATTAAAAATATAAAATTACTAAACAAAATAATTAATTAATTAAATAATAAAAAAAAAAAAGCAAAATCTAGATCTCCTTCTATTCCCTCAACTATAAAATCCCTCTCGATTTCTATTTCCCTCTCATCCTGCACCTCACATTTTCTCTCTCTATATTTGAACTTTCTCTCTCTGCGTACCTCCTCTTTCTTCTTTTCTTTGCAACGTTAATTTTCCTTTTACATTCAAGCCCCCCTATTTTACTTGATTACCAAATTTCCCAGCTTTCTCTCTCTTCGTTGTATAAAATCAAGTTCAGGTTTTAGAGTTTTAGCCTTGCAGTCGTAAAATACCGGTACAAGGTTTCTGTTGTCTCCCTCCTTTGAAACTGAAGACGGTAACTATAATTACTATTTTGCCCTGTAATAATAGTAATTATTACTATAATGGCGGAGTACAAGGAGGACAACAACCAGAACAGCAAGAAGCGAGTCCGGGATGATTCGGAGGACTCGACCGCCAACTCGCCCGAGTTAAAACTCGCCCGAGTTGAATCAGTTGTCTCGGACGTTACCTCGGAAGCCTCGGGCGTCAGCTCACCCGAGGCGAAGCGGATCCAGGACGATTTGCTCAACTTCCTGGACGATGCTGACGCCGACCCGGTCATTCAGGACCTTGACTCCGTAATTAAAAGCTTCGAAGAGGAGATTCTCGTTCCCGATCAGGCACCGCCGGTGATGACGTCGGATTCCGGCGTTTCGAGGCCAGAGCTTGGATACCTCCTGGAAGCTTCGGACGACGAGCTCGGTTTGCCCCCGAGTTTTTCTTCCGTAGAGGAACAAAAGAACGAGGCGGTTGATTTGAAAACAAGTGAATCCGAACCCGTTAATTTGGGCGACATCGCCTTAGGGTTCGACGAAGGGTTGCCAAGTTACGAACCGTACAATTTTGGTATCGGAGGTGACGTGGGCGGTAACATCAACGGTTCTAATGACTTTATAACATTAGGTGGCGGTTTATTTGAAAGTTACGAACCAGCCGATATCTCAGAGTTTGCATGGCGGCCCGAGTCGCTTTCGGCCTTGTAAAAGGCCAAAGGAAAAACAAAAAACGAGAGCCAATTTCCGGAGCGTATTAGGCTGCCGGAATATGTCGTTAGAATTGCAGTGTTGATACAACGTAGGAACTGTAGATTTAATGCAACAAAAGCACAGTTGGTTTGTTTAAGCTACGATGAAAATAGTAATTTTAATTTTCTTTTTAAGATTAAGATTCAATATCTTTTAACATGAAGAGATTAAAATTCAAAAATATTTTATTTGAACACAAAACGTTAAAAATTTAAATTTAACTTCGTATAAATAATTCGAAAAAATGTCTTCCGCAGAAATTTTCTTAAAATTTTGAATTCTGCTCTTTACGTATGCAATAATTTCAATATCTTCTTCTATGGAACCTTCTGGAATGTTCTTCGATCGTCCGTCATCCATCAATATCATGCATGTATAATGAATAATGCTTCGGATGGCTGGAAATTGTTTACGAAAATTTACGGGAAAAATAAAAATTAGAGATAAATGCTATTTTCAAACGAAACAGAGATCTTTTGAATTTATTATATCTATTTTGTGTATTGCTGCTCAAATAAACATGTTTGATATAATTTTTAATAATTTTTTTCTATTAAAATTTTACTAATAATTTAATACAAAATTTTTATTTAGTCTTCATTAAATTATAAATTCTTATCTAATTTTTAATTAATTTTATATTATACAAATAATATAAATAATTAATACATGTATAATAATCAAATATAAATTTATATCTAAAATATTTTAAATAATATAAATTAATTTATAAACGTTAAAAATTTAAGTTTTAAAAAAATATTATAAATGTTATAAATTTAAAATTTATAAAAATTTAATAATTTTTTATATAAATTAATTAGTAATAAACTATACATAATTTATTTGGATAAAAAATTTATAATATTAAAAAAATTTGATTAAAATTTATTAATAAAATAAAAATTTATAAAATATTTTGTAATATATAATAATTTTTTAAAAGATAATTAAATAATAAATACAGTGTAGAAGAAATATTTAATAATAAATTTTTATTTTTTAAAAGATAATGTAAATAAATATTGTAAGTGAAATATTTTCAAATTAAGACTATATATAATTTAAATAAGAGATTTTTTAAAATTGAATTTTTTTTAAATTAAAAAAATGTATTTAAATTTTATTTGATATTGTTAATAAAATACACATAAAATATGACTTTATAAACTGTATAATGTTACAAAGAACTTTAAGACGTTATAATCATCCTTAATTGAATAAATTATTTAAAGAAAATCGCTTAATCACAATAAGAATATAAAAAATTAAATATTTTTTATCACGATAACTTTTTATTTAATAAGTAACATCGATAAAGTTACTATGAAACTAAAAATTTAGAAATAAGAAGCAACTTAAAGAAATTATCATAAATCTATGTCATATTTAAACAAACGTAATTTTGTTTTGTTTTTTTTCAAAAACTCATAATTCTATTTGAATGTTAAATCAAACTTGTCCTTAAAAATTTGAAATTTGATAAATGTTGGGCCGAGACGAATAGTCCAATAAAACCGGGTCGGTTCAGTGGCAAACCAAACCGTGTCGGATCAAAAACATACATAATCTTTTCTTTCTTCTAATCCACTTCTTCTCAGCTCAAGCCTCTCATCCACTCACTCATGGCTCTCACCATAGCCAGAATCCTCTACATCAACCCCACTACAGAACCACTCCGTCGCCGCGTCATCATCTTCCCTTCATCTACAGGCAGAACTCGAACTGCTCTCAGAATTCTCCACGTAGTCTCAGCTGCCAAGAAGCTCTCTCCTCGAACCGGACGCTTCGACAGCAAGAACCGGAGGAGCAACAGCGCAACCACCACCGAGGAAGACCGAAAAAATCAAAACCAACAGACGTTTGAGATTCCGGAAGGTAGTGTTAATAAGATTGAAAGTGCCGGTGTAACCGTCGATGATGGCTACGTGTTGCCTGAGCTTCCCGGTGAGGAGCCTGACTTCTGGGAGGGGCCACAGTGGGAGGGTTTCGGATTCTTTCTCCAATATCAATGGGCTTTCGGCATCGTCTTTGCGGTATACATTTAACATATACATTTCTTTTTATATGCTAAGTGTGTATTTCATGAGGAGAAGTTTTTGAGGAATTATAGGGGAGCCCTCCTAGGAATTTTAGAAATTCAGAGGAAAAATGCAAACTTTTGAAACCTTGTATACAAAAATCATATTACTTGTTAAAGGAATGTTCTGGATTGTGGCGCCTTTGTGGAATGGAATCACTTGCTGTGAAGTTTGAGTATATGAATGACAGTTGATAGACATTAGCCAGCAAATAAAAGCTGAGTATTTATCAAATACTTTAGTTGTCTTACTTTCAAAACCAAGGAGAAGTTTAAATTACAAACATACCTTAAAAATATTCGCTTGAAGAAAGTTGGTTTCGAGTACATAGAAGATGGTAGAGCTTGTTCATCAATTTTTATGGTTTTATCCTATGTGGAGTTGTATTTGTTTCAACTCCAAGTTGTGTTGCAATTGGAAATTGGAACTTTGAGTTCACTTACATTTAGAGAAGAAATTGTGTTTGTATTGAACTTGTTAATCAAGAAAAATTTAAAGACAATAATTTGTTTATTAATGTGAAAAGAATTTGCCTAAATTGTTGATTAGAAAGGTTTATAAAAGAATCGGAAAAATATGGAAAATTCTTTGAATTTTGTGATTTTGTGAATGAAATCTGGTAAAACGATTGTCTCAGGAATAAAATTAGAAAAAATGAAGTGATAGAGGGATATGCTCTAATTTCAGCTATTGCACGGCTTTCTCACACACCAGGTACACACAAGGAGCAACTCTTAAGAATTTTTCTTCACCTCGTGCCTAATCCTTAATCCCGGACAAGGTGGCATAACTTGCTAGAGTTAAAATATTAGTTGCAATGGATAGTAATACTTCATTTTAGCACTTTATCTGTGGTTAAAGAATTTTGTTCACTTATTTTCTGGTGATCAACTTATTGATTGTAGTTTATCAGAGTAGTAAGAAGAGACTGGGGATACAGAATATTGTACATGTATCAGTTCTTGCATGTTTTAATGTCCGAGGAGTTTACTTGATGACTCTGCATGTTAATGTTCTCTTTGTGTAACAGCTAATTGCCTGTGGGATTGCGGTGGCTACCTACAATGAAGGTGCAACAGATTTCAAGGAGACACCTGCATACAAAGAATCTGTCCAATCTCGAGACCTTTTGGAAGGACCAGATGCATCTAATTCAGATGTCTTTGAGTCTAATCCAACTGAGGTAGCACCTAGTCTGGATTAGTCGTTTTAAACAAATTTATATCCCAGAATGATATAGTTCTAGGCAAAGGAAATTTCGATGAAGGCGTGCCCTCACTTTGTAATGTAATGTTTGTAATTTATCTTAACAAAATGATCTTAATCTTTTGTGAGATGTCGATACGAAAAGATCTGTTATATTGCATTTAATTACAAGCAAATTACTAGAAGTCTATCGATTAGATCTCAGTGTGCTTGTGCCCAGATTATAAGATTTCATTTTTGCGCAATATTCTTCCTTTGATGTATGACATTTCTGTGTATTTGCAGGCAGGGTTTCTCCCCTGCCTTTTAGATGAACACATAGCATTCTTGAAATCGAAAATAGCTGGGAAACTTCAGAGGACATCTCTGAGAAAGAAAATCTCAATAGATAATAGATGTCAATTCAAATCCTATGTAATACAAATTCATAAAAAATCTCAGTCCACGGATCTGTTTTGTAATACAGAACATAACTACAATCAAATATACAATCCTTCTGGATTATGATTGTACTTGTTTGCGTTTTTAATGTCATATTTTACTCCTTTTTGGATAAATTATTTCTTATTTGTCTTCTTTTTCTTTGGATGGTGATATGTTAATTTATTACAGAAACAACATTATATTGTTTCCAAACCAGTGGAAGGGAAAATAACTTCTGAATGCATATTAAAAGTAGTAAATTACACCATAACTGATTGATAAATATTCTAATACTGCTGCTAAATACTAGATAAATTCACCAGATATAAATAATCACCTATCAATGACTGTATTAGCTATAAATAAGACTTAAATGTTTTGCAAACAGAATTGCAGTAATTGACCCAGCTGCCACAAGTGATAGTTGACCTTTAGGGTTCAAGTTTGCGCCGCTGCTCGGGCCAAGTCCCATGATGCTGGTCGATCTTGGTGGCACCGGAACCGCCACAGGAGAGGCTGCAACTCCAAAGAGAATGAAAATTATCATTACAACAAAAGCTAAAATAAAATTAGGAAATCCTTGGTGAAATATATTTGCATACCAGCAACGGTAGAGTTTGTGTGTGATCCAAGAGAAATTTGAGGACTAGCAGGACTAGAGGGCACGGGTACAGGTGCACCTTCATTGAAACCCACCAAAATTAACAAATTAAAAGAATGTCATATATGCTTTTAAACAATGGAATGTTACTGTTTTACCTGAGCAAGTAGAGACATCAACTTGAAGGCCGCAAGCATCAGGGAGCTGCAGGGCAAGTGTGGTGTTGATAGGCATACTGCTCAAGGCAGTGCCATTAAGCAAGAGGCAGAGACAGCTCGGGTGTTGGCTGTAGACTTGCTTCAGGTTGACACAACACATCTGTGCCGGGGACTGGACGGTGCCCTGAACGTAAGGTGCACATGGTGAAAGCGGCAGCAAGTGGGACACACAGTCGGTTAACGTAGGGCTGGGGGTGGTTGGAGCCTGAGAACAGGCGAGGTGAGGGAGGACAATGAGGAGTAGGATGATCAGAGAATTGGTGGCAGTGGAAGTAGAGTGAAGAAAGGCCATGGTGATGGTGTGTGGAGAAAATGTAGTAGTGAAGGTGAAATTATAAATGGAAAGTGCATTTTGTGAGTGTGAGTTAATCATGCATGGTGTGTGTTATTCTACATGCACTTCTTGTTCTCTATTTCTCCTTGTTAATGATCTATTTTGCTACTCATCGACACAAAACTTGGCCTGGAGTATGAGGGTAACAAATATTTTATAATTTTCTTTCATCTATCCCAATTAATTAATTAATTATATTCTATAAGTTATAAAAGAATATTAAAAACTATGTGAACTGGTTCACATAGACAATATTGGGCACAATAATTAATATATACCTAAAATTAAATAGCGTGACTAGGCATATGATATGTAACAACAGAAGCATGTAAAAGAGAAAATAAGAGAAAATTAAGTGTGTGTGTGTGTATATACATAGACAGACAGACACACACACACACACACACACATCATTGTCAACTTGCACAAGAAGATTATCTCAAATTTATTATATATCCCACCACGTGCATATCTCCATCGATTTGCTGGGTTCTGAACTTTAATCATCGGCCAAAAAAGAAGGCATTTCTCAATCAGAAAATGGTCCAAATTTGGTCTAAGAATTATAACAACCTCTTGTACGTGGAATTATTTGTTTGTTTTTTGGTATTATTGTTAATATACTTTTTCTTCTTCTACTTCATTCCTGCTTCTTGCGACGGAGTTTCATTTCTCTTCTCCTTAATTAGCCTTCAGACTGAGACTGGTTGGTTTCTTCATCGCACTCGCAGCCATGTCATCTCTGCAGGTTTGCATATATATGCATATGGGTAATTTAGCTTATGAATTTATTACAAATATATATATATATATATATATATATATATATATATATGTATGCAAGAGAATTGGGGAAATGAATTGTTTTCTGGTTTTAATTTCAGGAAGTGATTTTAGAAGCTGATTTGAGATGTGCCGAGTGTCAAGAGAGAATAGCCAATGCAATTTCAAGAGTTGCTGGTACATATATATGTGTGTGTGTGTATAGAAATTCGAAATTCTATATATATGCAAAATGATCCAACTGGATTTACATCTACTTCAAGCTATACTACAAGGTTAGTTAATTATAAATGTAATCTCATGGTCTTAATTAATCTGAAAATCATATATTTTGCTGCAGATGTGGAGTCTGTGGAGGTGCATATGTCGAAGAAGAAGAAGAAGGTGATTCTTACCCGTAAATCTGTGAATGTGAGTGAAGAATCTTCAAGAAAAAATGCAGCTGTTGCTCTCTACGACAGGAAACCTCGCAAGATCTCTAGGATCACTACTGCATGGTTTCCTTCCTATGCTTAATTCTTCAAGCCTTTTAACTTATAAAATTACATTATCTATTAACTATTGGGTACGTGTAATGAAATAGTACATATAATATTTGCTTTATCTAGAACACATTTGTTGTAATACAATCATTCAGTGGAATTAATAATGTCAAATGCTTGTTCATTTATTGCAATAACCATCAACTTTTTCTTTTGAATATTAAAATCAGATTTTGATTAGCATGTAGTATTGATACATCTTGACTCCTATTTAATTGGCAGCATGTATGGGAATGGGATGCTAAGCAAAATTAATGGCCAAATGAAGGTTCTTTATAATAATGGATATATACCTAGCTACTATTGTTATTGCTCAAAGAATTAAATTAATTAGTTGTTTTTCCCCTTTTGGGTTCTCTTTTTTGTGCTCTATGGAAAAGTATATACACAAAAAGGATGCCTTTCCATGTTCTAGATTTAGTCTCTCGAATCAAGAAAAGGATGCTCTCTTGTATGTATAGTTAGTTCACATGGGCAATATACAAAATCAAAACAAAGAAGTCAAGAATATTAATCTGCAAGCAAGGCTACGCTACTTATATTTTTTATATATAAATTCGCAGTAATTATTCTCACACTTAGAATTAACAGAATCAGATTCTACTTTCAAAATAAATAAGAATTTCCTTAAACCAGCTCATGCACTAGCCTTTAATTCCCTTTTAAAAATACATCTATAATCAACTTTTCCCATCTCCTTAATTGTTCCTCCATTGCAACAACCATTAATCCTGGATTAATTCTGAAATTCTTGACGGAAATGGTAAGTGGTTTCCATTAATTTGCATGCATATTACTTATAGCTGATCTCTCTTTGCAGTAGTATTAATTTATATTTTTAAAATTTCTCTGCAAACACATGTATGTGCAAATCAATGCAGTTTTATTGCATGGTGATGAGGATAAACATGGACTGCAACGGATGTTACAGAAAAGTAAGGAGAGCTCTTCTCAACATGCACGGTGAGATAAATTTATATCAATATTTATCACCGTTAATAAATTCTGTTATGATCTTTTTCATTACATATACATGATCATCTCTCTCATTTTTGTTTAAATTTGGTAATGAATATAGAGTTAGAGACTCATTTGATAGAGAAGAAGCAGTGCAAAGTTAGTGTCTGTGGCAAATTTATCCCGCAGGATGTGGCTATCAAAATAAGGAAGAAGACTAATCGCAGAGTTGAGATACTGGAAATAAATGAGCTCTCCATGGCCACCGCCGACAACGACAACAACAATAATAATATTGAAACTCATCAACCTGGTGATCATGATCATCGTGATAATCAGCAGAACCAGGGACCTCCCATGATGTACAGTAATCAGCCTCATGATGATCATCAGCATGGACCACAGATGATTTACGGTCATCATCAGCCTCTTCAATATCCTGGTCAGCATGGTCCACAGATGACCTACAGTCATCATCAGCCTCATCAATATCCTGATCAGCATGGACCCCAGATGATCTACAGTCATCATCAGCCTCATCAATATCCTGATCAGCATGGACCCCCGATGGTGGTCAATTCCTGGAATCTCGCATCAAACCAAAACCAAATGGCAACGTGGGTAACATAAGAGATCAGGATTGTCTCTTCCCTGCATGTTAAACATACAATAGGTAATTAAGCTTATTCTTTCATATGTTGATACGCAGTAGTGTTGTGATGTGATTCCATTTGTCTCTGCAAGTAGGGTTTATGTTGTGTTGGTTATTTTACAACTTACTAGAAAGAAGTTTGGATTTCTTTTCCACTTTGGAAGATGTATTGTTAATAATACTTGTCTACAAGGTTCGTGTGCTTTACTGGGTGTATATATATCTATATAGCTACAAGTTTTTTAAAAGAAGGGCTTAAAATTGAATTTGTTATGCAATCTTAAGGTTTAACTTACATAAACCTTATGATAATTTGTGCTAATATAAGAGTGTGGCTTTTACATTTCCTTTATAATCAGTAAATTGATATAAATTGCTCACAAATTGGTGGACATTTATATACACAGTGTAGTATTGTGATATTTATTATCAAATTAGAGGAGTATCTACCTACACCATAAATATGATAGAAAAATTTTATATTATTGTACGAGGATGCTGCTATTGGCAGGTTTGAGCAATCTCCCTAGAGGGAGGAGGTGTGCCCTTTGGCTGGATGGCCAATTAAGAACAACTTTGATGCAAGATTTTGATCAAGGCGTTGATGATGTGAAATGGTTATTCATAAGTCATACTTTGAATAGCTAACTCTTTTCCTTTCTTGTAACTAAAGTGGGATTAAAAAGTGTTAACAACTTTTCTGGCAAAAACACTTTGACAATTAATCGACTAAATGGTCAAACAGTTTATATTTAAAAAATAGAGGCTCTGAAAATCTACAAAAGTAAGGTTTAGGCCTTTCTTTTTCTTTGAAACTTTTATTCCTATAAATTCCCACGATTTGACTATCGTTCATGTGTTTTTCTTTTTCTTTTTTTTCGACAAGTGTTGGTATACGTGACTTTTTAGAATTATGTCACGTGTCATTATTCCGTCGAAATTAGTGATAAAAATTGAAGACTTCAACTTAACTATCAAGTCCCTGAACGATTTGGTGGGGGAAAATTTCAACAGTCACCAACTTTGAAACCAATTTTCTTAAATGATGTTAATGTCATTTACTACCCCATTTGCAATTTAAATGGTGTTAATGTCATGTGATGATGTGACAATTGAATTTGTTAATGGAAATTGTAGTTGAGCCAACCCGTATCTGTTCAATCCATCCACCACATTGAAATTGTACTGCAGCCGAGTCCATTCAAACAAGCTAGGCTCACGAGGCTTTGACTTTGACATTTTCTTTTTCTTTCACCGTAAAAAATTTATTCTATTATAATTTAAGGGTATTATCAGTTTTTTCCCTTAAAATATTACTTATTATTAATTAAATGATTAAAAATAAAAAAATAAGTAAATATCTCCCCTAATTAGATGATAGTACTTCTAATTTTTTGTTAAATAATCGAACTATCCACAATTTCTCATAGACTTTAACATAAACAGTGAATTGACTTAACAGAGAAGAGAACAGTTCGGTCATTTAACAAAAAATTAAAAACACTATCATTTAATTAGGGGAAGGATTTACTTATTTTTTTTATTCTTGATCATTTAATTAATAATAGCAATACTTCAAGAGAAGAAACTGATAATACTCCTTATAATTTATTACAAAAATAAAAAATAAAAAAAATTCTAAGTTCTCTCGGAATGTAAAGAAGTTTGATTACATAATTTTAATTCAAAGTGAAAATTATATTAAAAAAAAGGAAAAATTTCACGTGCTTTTTCAATGAAGTTTGTGGGTAAACTTTCCAAAATACTTTAAATTTATTTTTTTAAAATTACAAAAATAAAATTATTAAATCTTAATAAAAAAGAATAATATTTTAATCATTACATCAAATAAATTTTAAACATATATTTTTTAATCTTTAATAAATAACTCTTTTAAGAATACATATTTAATAATTTTTATGATAATTAAAATTATTTTGTTATTATAAAACTTATAATTAAAAAAATTTATATAATAACTTGAATTTAAAATTATTATTAAATAATAATAAAATTATTCTTAAATAATTATTAAATAAAATAAATTTAAATAGTTGTAAAATAAAATTATTCTAAAATTATTATTAGCACTAATAATTTTAAAAAATTATTTTATTTAAAAATTTATATAATGATACTTTTTTTTGAATTTTTATAATTTAATGATAATAATAATTTTAAATTCAAATTATTTATATAAAATTTTAATAATTATAAAATTATTTTTAATTATAATTTTTTTATAATAACAAATAATTTTAATTTTTTCTACAAATTATTATCTATATATTTTTAAAGGATTTATTATAAATTACCAAAAACTATATTCTTTTTAATTTAATCTATAATTAAGATATTGTCTTTTTTTACTAAGTTATACATTTAAATTTAACTAAAATAATTTTATTTTATAATTTTAAAATAAATTCAAATATTTTAATAAATTATTATTTATAAGAAAAAATTTATATCCTTTTCTACAAATTTTTTTCTAATTAAAATTTTCATAAAAAAAATAAAAAAAATTAAGGATGCGCTTATCTATACTTTTTCGAAAATTGTTTTCTGAGCATCACCTTTCCAGGAAAAGGAATGGGAACTATAGAAACTCAAACATCCAGAAGCAAACAGTAAAACAAGATGTGCTTTCCTGCCTTCTCCCTTCTGTAACATATTACTTGGCAAATGAAATTCTTGACAAATATAATGGCTGTTTCTTATATCAATCATAAAGATGTCATGTCATGTGACAATGAAATAAATAATCAACCATCATAAATATATGCTAATCATCTTCCCAGCCAAACTGAAAAAAGAAGGGCAATTTAAATAGCTGAAAGCATTTGGGTAAAAGATAATCAAGCTCTTCCACTGACTCAATGATTATATACAAAATATATGATAGATGCCAAAAGGCAGATATAGGTATATTTGTATCGGAGACAATTTTTGTCAAATAAACACAACCAACAAAGAAAGTCTGCCAGAAATCATAAAATATATGGATTATTCAAAACATAAAACCAGTATCTGTTGAGTCAGAGCTCCGAATTCAGTTGTTACACAAGCCTATCACTTCCACTTCTTGAACTTTCCTCCTCCGTACATTCCATGCTTACCATGCTTGAATTTACCATGCTTTCCATGCTTGAACTTTCCTCCTCCGTACATTCCATGCTTTCCATGCTTGAACTTGCCCCCGTGAGGCATATGACCGTATGCCCCATGTCCCATGTGTTGTGCACCATATCCCATTGGTGTACCATGTGACATGTGTGCACCATGTGACATGTGTGTACCATGTGACGCGTGCTGGCCAACCAAAGCAGCTGCTGCAGCAGCAGCACCCCCAGCTAACAGTGCCCCCATACCACCATGTCCCCCTGAAGATAATGAAGAAGTTCAGCAATTTCCAATTATAACATTTGATTGGGAAACAAGATTCTTACATACATATGGCAGTATAATGAGCCCCATCAGCCAACAACTTAGTCATGAGCAGGCCAGCAAAATATGACTTGCAAGCCAAGATCTTTTAAAGTGGGGACTGATATTCAATGGCCAATTTCACATCAAAAGCATAATTAATTCTATGACTTGATAAAACTATATAGCGCTCAATTAATATAAGAATGTCAACAATTTCAACCTAAGACAATCTTCTAGCCACATATTCTTCACATTAAACTATCACTTGCACCGAGGTCAGATAAAAGACAGTTCAGGCAGCAATTGTCTTCCCACTTCTCAAAAAGTTGCAGTAATACAATAATAATGCAAATCAATAGCATTTACATTTTCACAATTTATACCTGAATGGTGTGGAGCTGATGAGCCAGCATGACCAGCTGGTGGGTATCCCGCTGGGGGATACCCAGCAGGAGGATACCCAGATGGTGGGTAGCCTTGGGGAGGGTAACCCTGTGGCGGGTATGCTCCAGGCGCAGGAGGATATTGTCCTGGTGCTGGAGGATATCCATAACCAGGAGAACCATGATGATGGCCATGTGAAAACAGCCCCTTATCAGATTCATCATGCTTGCCGCCTCCCATGATTTTACAATCAGCAACTAACTATTCCTGCAATAAAATATATAAGCTGATCACATTGATCAAATAACACATAAAACATTCAACGAATAACAAACATGAGCACCTAACACTATTTTCAGGGTTAAGATTATCTACCCAAGCTTACAGCTTTCGCACTCTGTTTCATTTACAACAACTAGAGACCACCCAAATCTAGTGAATCATACGAAACAGTTATGGTATTCACAACCAATTCACCCTCAATAATCAGTAACAAAACCATAGAGAAACAATAATTCAAAACATGAAGTTGTTTCCTATAATCTTAGGAATCTGAAACTGAAAACACCATAACACAAAACGATACCCTGATCAAATTCATCAGCAATTCGACAGCTAATCATCAAACGAAAACAGATAACAAAGAAAAAGCAAAAAACAAACAGATCTAGTTCAACTTTCAATGATGAACAAATGAAAAACTAAGGAAATGAAGACAAAATCAATGAACTTACCTACAGAAACGCGAGATCCAAATCGCAAAGAGAGCACGAATTTGACTTCACACCGACTAATTCTTACCTACGACGCAAAACTTCTGACTTTATACGAGATAAAGAGAGAGGTGGATGGAAGCTTCGCAGTTTGCTTCGACGCGGAATTGCCGCGTTTGCATATTTATTACTATTTATTTATTAATTTCCTAAAGAAGAAGATATTTCATTTCTTTTAACCAAAATTATCTAAGCCGTTGGATTTCATCTAACAGCCGTCCGTCAATTTCTGTCAATTTATAACCGCTGACTAATTGACCTTATCCGTTTGAAATAACGTGGATTAGAATAAAATCTACCGCGTGGGGTCTCAAAGATTATCCATAATGTTTGCTTTTCACTGATTTGATATATAATTGACTTTAGGACGAGTTTTATTTTTTAACCTTTTTTTCAATTAATTTGTAGAAGTTAAAATACAATTGAAAATTTTAATTTGTACTCTCCGTATCATCATATTTTTAAAAATAAATTTTCATATAAATATAGAGTAAATGATAAAGGACCTTCTGTTAATTTTTTTTTATTGTTTTATTGTTTTTTAATTTATGTTAAAACGTGTACGGACATAAATAAAAATTAAAAAGTTATTTATTTTAATTCAAAATTATTGTGGTATGAACTCTATTGTCAAAGTTGAAAGGTGGTTACCGACCCTCTTACACGTGTAAATGAAAGTGATAAGAAGAAATAGAGACGTGTTTCTTGATATTACGTTTAATAAAAATATTTTTACTTTTAAAAAAAATAAATGTTTTTTCGATAATCAAATTTTTGACAGTAACTAATCCTTAAATTTAATTTTTTAAATAATTATTGTTTAAAATATATTTAAAAAATAATTAATTCAAAATTTTTAAATTAAAATATTTTTTTAATTTCATGATCAAAATTTTTTTGTGAACTTTCGAGCACGAAATTTTTTTATATTTAAAAATGTATTTCGTGTTAAAAATATGCTTTCAAATAAGAGTTTAAAATTTTTTAAATTATTTTTTTTAAATATATTTTAAACAATATCATTTAAAAAGATTGGATCTAAGAGTTGATCATTATTATTAATTTTTTTTTTATGTTTACCCTTATTTTTTTTTTTAAAGTTAATGAGTTTTCTTAATTTTGGGTTGAAATTTATGAATAATTACTTACACATTAAATTATAATCATAATTTAGATAAAATAAATATTGTGAAAAACATGTTTTTCGGAAATGATAACATTACTCCTATATTAATTTTTAAAAAGGTTACAACTTTTTTCTGGCTATAATTCCTTACGGGCAAATATGGGTGCACTGATTTAAATTGCACAAAATGGATGGACCAACCAAATTTTTATATATCCAGTGTTTGGTGAAAGTTCAAAAAGTCTATATTATAATAAATATAAAATTAATACACTCTAAATATTAAAAAAAGATTGGTGAGAGGGTGGAGTTTTTGTCCGATATGTATTCAATTTTAATTATGCACATTATTTTCTTGTTTTCTTATTAGAAAAAAAAAACATTACTACAACATACGTGATAAGATTTCACTCAAAATTGAAAAAAAAAAGATTTTTTTTTGTTGATTTTATCTAATGCTTAAACATTCATTAAAATTTATTAAACCATTGTTAATATGTATTAGAGTATAAAAAAATTATTAAAAAAGTACAAATAATTTCTCCAAAACTCATAAAAAAAGAAAACAAATAGAAATATTTTCGTTGTATTACATGTGAAGGGAATAAGCTACCAATGGAGTTGAAGATCAATTACAAAATCTTTTAGATATGATTTTGGAGTAACAAATCTTTGTAAAAGAATAAAAAAAATATTTTAATTATGTTTTAGGATTATTTTTATTGATTTTCTACTAAGGTGGAGTAAAAAAACCTGCACGCAAAAAATTGAACTAGATCGGATTAAAATTGAGGAGTTCGGTTCGACTGTACATGATATCTAATTTAAGGTCAGTTCTTATTTTTAATATTCAAAATTTTTGATCTAATTTCGATATTGGCATAAAAAACTCATACTAGACCAAAAAATATTTTTCATATGTTTTAACATAAAAATAATATTATTTGTGAAATTTAAACAAAAAAATAAAACTTATAAAAATCACATCGAATTAGATTGAAACTAATAAGTTTGATCTGATATAGTCCTGTTACACATGAACTAGGTATGTTTCTAATTTACATTCGGTCTAATTCTAGGTCTAAAAAATAAAATTTTGAAAATTTTAATACGATTTAGTTTTGGATAAAATTTAGATTGAATTGGATCGTGTCAACCCTTAAATAAGAGGATAGAGCAGAGGAGACACAATTTATTATTGAAATAAGAAGAAAAAAAAGGAAAGAAAATAATGTGGAACATTAAAAATGAATCAACACAGAAAAATACTCAATCCTCCCACATATTTTTTAAAAATTTTTTTGGACTATATTAATTTATATTTATTACAATTTAAAGAGTCATTTAATTTTTATCAAAAACTGAATCACTAAAAATTTGATTTATTCACTTATTTTGTATGGTCCAAACTAGCACACCAAACGCGCCTTATATATTTTTCAAAGTATTTTTTTTATAATTTTACGTTTATACCTTACATTTATAAATTTTAAAAATATAACATAAAATTTAAAAATTATAATAAATAATTTAATACGTTACTCTTATCTTTATACTTTAAATTATAATCTATATTTATTTATTCATTTAAATAAGCTTTAGGATTCATTTTTTTAATAAGGGGAGCCAAATATAAACTCATACATAAATTTTACCTAAATAAAAATTCAAATTATTTAAATTTTTATTACATTTGTACAATTGATGGTTACATCTAACAACTTTTTATTTATTATTATTATTATTCTTCTGTTTCTCTAAATAAATGAATAAAATAATCTAATAAACAAAAAGTTGGGTTCATAACTCATAAGTTACAATTTCACGCTCCAGAATCATTAGACGGTCACTTGAATATGACGTTTGCGGCTCGTGACCCATCCTCATTCCCGTACTCTTTTGAGCAACAGCAAGGTCCCGACAAATTTAAGCATACAAAACGACATCGTTTATGCGATTTGCGATCCACGACAGCGTTTAGTGGGCACAACAAACATGCGCTGATGTGCTGGCAGCTACCCCACAAGATCTTTATATGCTATTAATTAGTACAGATCTCTTTTTTTAATTAATTATCAGCTTTGTTTTCCTCGGATTTAGTCACTTAATTATGGAGAATTATCAGTTCGCTCCCTAAAGTTTACATATTTTTGAAATAATTGATATGATTTGTCAATCATACTAAATACAAATATTTTCTTGTTTGTTCGAAGGATCAAATTATCTTACAATAAAGAATTTTAACCATAACTATTTGATCAAATAAACAATATTTCATTATTTTGAAGAGTAATTTATTACGGGGTCAATAATGTCTTTACCCGTAAGCTTTGAATGAAAATAATGAAGTATACATAAAGTTTTTTGATTATGACATTGTAGTCCCTAATATTAATATAGTGCTATAATGATATTAGGCTGCGTAAGGATTAAGGAACACTAAAATAAAAAAGTACTAAAAGCGGGGATTAAATTGTTAATATTGAGAAAAGGATATAGTAATTTATTATACTATAAAATATAGAGACGAAGATATTATTATCCCAACTTATATTTTATAAAGTAAATAACTGTTTTCTGAAAAAATGCACAAAGTAGGGACCCAGATGATAAGATATCGACTTTTGTTCTGTTCTGCAACGACTAAAAGAACTGGAATAGATTCATCTTCCTTCTTCATTTACAAGAACAGAACGTTCATGAACAATAAGAAACAGAAGAAAGAATCGGATCCTTGTTTCTTGTTGAGTACCAATGGCTGCGAAAACAGGGTCATTAAGAGAGAAGCTGATTTCCGTCAAGGGCTGCTCAGACTTAGGCTTAAACACCATACGCGACTTAGAACAACAGCCTGTTGGTTGCTTCTCCTCCTACAGATTCATTTGCGATGAGATATCAAACTTCGTTAAAAAACTGCGAGATGTGGCTCACAAAGCTGTGCAAATGGGCAAGAATGACCCCAGAAAAATTGTGTTCGCTGCGAAGATGGGTCTAGCTCTGGTGCTCATATCTCTTCTGATTTTCTTCAAAGAGCCCGTTGAAGAACTCAGTCGCTACTCGGTTTGGGCTATACTTACTGTGGTTGTCGTCTTTGAGTTCAGTATAGGTAAGTTGATTGTGTTCCTTATATCATTCTCTTTGATGTTTCGTCGTTAATTTTGCATATACATGTTTACATACGTGTTCTTGCTTCAGTTTTTCCATGAAAATATAACATGTTTGATGAAATTTATAATGCTTTTCTGGTTTCTGGCTTTCATGTAGTGATACATCGTTATTTATACATATAAATCTGTGCACACCTGTTTTGAACAATTGTTTTTGTTTTCTTGGCTGAAAATTGATACG
The DNA here is from genome assembly GCA_028052125.1 of Melia azedarach. Taxonomy (NCBI): domain Eukaryota; kingdom Viridiplantae; phylum Streptophyta; class Magnoliopsida; order Sapindales; family Meliaceae; genus Melia; species Melia azedarach. The sequence goes on along the minus strand of CM051401.1, from coordinate 12,414,007 downwards.
TTTTCTGGTTTTTGGACTTCTATGTTTTTAATTTCATGTTTGCGTCATTGTTAACGATCCAAAATCAATAATCTATGTTTTTATATATATGGGTAGAATTTGAACAACTTTACAGCTAAATAATATTATGAATTAATTGTTTCTGCCCTATTTTTTCTTCTATTTCTTTCCCCAATTCATTCTATCTCTCTGTTTGTTTTCTTTCCCTTATTTTCCTGCTTACTCTTCATCAATTTGGTTTTGTGGAAAAGTAAGCGGTAGGGAAAGAGTAAGTGTACAGTAGGCAGTTGAGAAGAAAAGTTTTTGTTTTCTTTCTTTCAATATTCGATCAAGTCTTGTGAACACAGTTCCCGAAATCAATAACTCCTGACGTAAATCATTGCTAAATCCTGTGTCTGGTTTTTTGACTTCTATGTACTGATTTTCTTATGCAGGTCATTGTTAATTATGAAATAATGTGCAAACATGCATGCCTTGATTTATAATACTATAGTCTAAGAGTTTCAATTTTACTGACTCAGGCCAATCCACAGTGTTAAGCATCTAAGATTAATTTGGTACAGTAAATTAGTTAGAGATTGTACCGCATCACTTGATTGAATTAACAAACTTGAAAGCATATCACAAGGTTTAACTGAAATGAGATGATGAGCAGATTTCTGCAGTAGCAACTCATTGATTGTTGCTTTGAGTTTTAGCAGTTATCAGAAAGTTGCTGCTAAATAACAAACAAGTTTGTTGGCATCGTTGTCTTGTACTTTGGTCAATGAAGTTATTACGATTTTTTACTTTATCTTTGATACTGATTGCACTTGGCTGATGCAGACACACACAAACAAGAAACACATTTAGCATGCCTTTCGCTCATTATTTAAATAACTATCATTTTAATATTGTCATTGTATGGCTACCTCATGTAAATTTTTTTTAAAAATATTGCAATTAATTTCCTCAATGTTGGTGGCCTTTTTTTGTGTGTAGGAGCAACCCTTAGCAAAGGATTCAACCGAGGATTGGGGACATTGTCAGCTGGAGGGCTTGCTCTTGGTATGGCAGAATTATCAGAATTAGCTGGAGAATGGGAAGAAGTTGTTATCATTATTAGCATCTTCACGATAGGTCTTTTTTCTTTTCAATCTCTACTCTGTTGTTAGACTCTTTATTTTTTCTCTCCAAAATACTTACGGTAGATTTTCTCTTTCGTATGTGTTATTTGACTGCCAGGTTTTGTTGCAACTTATGCAAAACTGTACCCAACAATGAAACCATATGAATATGGTTTTCGAGTGTTCTTGTTGACATATTGTTTCATTATGGTATCTGGGTATAGGACAAGGGAATTCATCCATACTGCTGTGACACGATTTGTGCTCATTGCCCTGGGTGCTGCCGTCTGTTTGGTAGTAAATATATGCATATATCCTATCTGGGCAGGTGAAGATCTACACGGCTTGGTGGTGAAAAATTTCATGAGTGTGGCGAGTTCTTTGGAAGGTTAATTTGCGTAATTTCTTTCTCTTAGTTGTCATACTTGGATAATGGAAATGATTGAATTAGTGAAATTACATTTTACAGTTTCTTTCTTCTTCCTTTTTTTCTTTCCTTCATATATTTCTATGTTTGACTTATTTGCTTGAGCTGTTCTTTAGGTTGTGTCAATGGGTACCTTAGCTGTCTTGAGTATAAAAGGGTCCCATCCAAAATTCTTACTTACCAGGCTTCTGATGATCCAGTGTACAGCGGTTACAGATCAGCTGTAGAATCTACAAGCCAAGAGGATTCTCTGGTACTTTTATTTACAATCTGCAATTCATTACATGGAGTGAATGATTTAATTGTTTTCTCAAACCTTTTTGTCTTTTGTTCTTTCTCCTAATCTAAGGTGGGATTTGCTATTTGGGAGCCACCTCATGGTCCTTACAAGTCGCTTAGATATCCATGGAAGAATTATGTCAAAGTGAGTGGTGCACTGAGGCACTGTGCATTCATGGTTATGGCATTGCATGGGTGTATACTTTCAGAAATACAGGTAAAAATGTACTGTTGTGGTGATATCTCTTGAAGCAATAATATTTTAACTTTTTTTTTTGGTATGTTTGAGAATGCATTGGTTTAACCGACAACAATGTTGTACTACACCATTTGGTATATCAATTCTATATTCTGTTTTGGTGGAAGTAGTTCTTGAGAATTTACATTTTGCACTTCTGTAAAAGATCAAAATTTTCTTTTGATGATTTTAGACTAGCCACTTACCAACTTCATTGATGATTTTGGTTCACTTATCCAGGGCCCCTCTCTTCCCCAACCAAAAAACAAAAAGAGATTCTTACATTTGACTCTTCTTCACATGGCTATACCTTTTCTCAAAAAAACGATCATTATGAATTTCTCAGTTTATTCTTCCTCTACTCACTAATACATTATCTAGAAAATGAAAAATAGATGCATAAGCATGCTTGACCAAATTTGTTGCAAGTTTTTAAAGCCATGCTTTAATGGTTAACGTTTGACATTGAAATGCCTTAACTAATTTTTGTGCTTATGCTGGCAGTGTGTATAGGTTGTGATGGTCAGAGATCATTTGTAAAGTAACTCCTTGTAAAATTGTTCCTGCACCAATATAGTAGTTAAGGGATTCCACCAAACAATTGATTTACCAGGTGGTTTGTCCTTGAATTATGATATATGCAACCAGACTAAAATTCCTTTACATTAAGCATCTATGTTTTTAAAAAAAATAAAGGAAAGAAAAGAAAGAAAGTTATGATTTGTTTCATCAAAATTAAATACATATACAGCAAATGGGCAGTGTGTAGCAAAGTCGTAGCTCTAGCTCTTTTTAACTTCCAATGACATTGATTACTTGTCCTTCACAGTGATCATCAAATATATCGTAGTATAATTTCATGAAGTTCACGTACTTGCTGTTATATAGGTCTCTTTTGTACATTTTTCATATTTGCGATTGTAATTATACATGACAACTATCATGATATCTCCTGTGAAAACCATGGTTTCTTGTACTAGAAAAGAGTCTAGAAAGTACTTCGGATTTGTCAGACTTTGGATCCTCCACAAGTAGTGCTGTGTTTTTTTGTCTTTCTCCATTTTTGTGAATGTATTGTAAGATTATTTTCAAGAGGTAGCCTTTTATTTTTCCTTCAATGGAACTATCTGTGTATTGGCTGAACTTACAATATTTGTTTGTATAGGCTCCAGCAGAGAGGAGACAGGTCTTTTGTCAGGAGCTGCAGAGGGTGGGTCATGCAGGTGCTAAATTGTTACGTGAACTTGGGAACAAAGTTAAAAAGTTGGAGAAACTAGGTCCAGGAGATATACTCAATGAAGTGCATGAGGCTGCAGAAGAACTGCAAGACAAGGTTGACCGCAAATCATACCTTCTTGTCAATGCAGAGAGCTGGGAAATTGGAACCCGAGATAAAGGGCCAGATGTACCCCAAGAATCTCTGAGCTTTGATGATGAGGAAAATAAAGTCCTAGAATATAAATCCCTTAGTGACGCTGTTCTTGATCTCAGATCAGTTACGATGCCAAATAATTGGGCTCCAAACCGTAACACGGATATAAATTCTCCCTTGATTCCAGAAGTTCCCTGCGAAATGGAGACACAGGTATCATGGCCTGCTCGTCTCTCATTTGATGCTGATGCAATGCCCCGGGTAGAAAATTCAAAAACATATGAAAGTGCAAGTGCCTTATCTTTAGCAACTTTTACGTCACTTTTGATTGAATTTGTAGCCAGGTTGCAAACTGTTGTTGATTCATTTCAAGAGTTGAGTGAGAAAGCAAATTTTAAGGAACCTGTTGAGCTACCCGCAGCAGCTCAGCCAAGTGGGTTCTGGACCAGATTATGTAGCTGCCTGAAGTCTTAGAATCAAGTTGGTTTCAGTTTTGAAATCTGAAGTACAATGAAACATGATTACAGCATAGTGTCCTAGATGAGGAATATCATACGAACAAGTGAAAAATCGTAGGATAGATCCTCTTTCATGTTGGTTTTTCTGAGATAGCTGGTTAGATGCCAAATCTGGTTGACAGGTTGAAGGTTTGAATCAATATGGAAGTTGAAAATCACAATCAGTAGAGGAAAGAACTATGAACTACACACGATGTATAATATGGGGAAGAAAGAAAACATTTCCCACGTCATATAATTTTCATTTTCGCCTTTCTTACATAATCTATTGTCATATTTGGTTTTCCCTCTCTTCTGTTGATTTCTTTCTTCCATGCCTTGAATGTAGTAGTTGAATCGCATGTGCGTGGGGGAGAGATTTTTGTGGTAATAATCTCTTTAACAATAAAAAAAATCAATTAAACCATTAATTATGTTTTATAATGATAAAAAAATTAGGTAATAATCTCTTTAACAGTTTTATTATTAATAATTTTTGACAACGAGATGATGTATTTTATTACACCACATATAGACCAACTATTGTGGACATATTTGTAATTTCATGTCAAACAGAAGTCGGTGATTGGCCGGGCACTGATTTTTGCTGTGATCAGTACACACGATTTTAATCTAAAAATAAAATAAAACAAAAAAATCAATCGGGCAAGTGGGTGAATTCGAGTCGGGTCAAGGTTTGAAATTCCCATTATATTGTGTGTTTTCGGTCAAAAGGAGAGCCCCGACATTGAGGTAAATAAATTCCAGCGAAAGGAAATTTAAAAAAGAAAGAAAAATGAAAAATTAGAAACAAAAACAAACAAATCTAGTAGCTTTGGATCTCTCTCTGCATTTTCACAACTCTGTGCTACACCAGATCGACCACTTCGCTCAAGTCTCTTGGTACAGACTGTTTTTGTTTCCCTGCAACATGTTTTTGATTTCGTTAAGCGGAGTAGTATTGTTCTACCTTGTTCATTCTTCGATCCGATTTTCTGCTAATGTTCTCTTCCTTTAGAGACCAATAATCTCGCCGGAATTACGTGTATATTATTGGGATCTTGTCAAAATTTTGTCTTTTTCATGTTTGTGTTGTTTTACTGTTTTGTTTAGGTTCAGTTGGTTGTTGAATTAATCTGTTTTCTTTGTAGCTTTGATTAAGGTATGCAATCATATTGATTTCTTTAATCATTTTGATTCATTAGGTATTAGTTACTCCTTTACTATGTAATATAGTTACCAAGAAAAGATAAGGAATCTGGAGCTCTAATTGAACCCAACTGTGGTCGACAATTGCCTGAGTCTTGGTTTTCTCTCCCTTTTGTTTACACTGAATTTTGTTTGGAAAGAGGTGTAACCATTGTGGGTTTTTATAGGTTTTGGATATAAGGAATAGTCTTTGGTATGCTTGTGTTCATTTCTGTGAAGTCTGAGCTGTGCATAATCTTGATTATTTTTGCAGCTGCAAGATCTTTTGAGCAAAGATGGCGATGATAGATGAACCACTATACCCAATTGCGGTTTTAATTGATGAGCTCAAGAATGATGACATTCAGCTTCGTTTGAACTCAATCCGGCGGCTTTCCACAATTGCTCGTGCTCTCGGAGAGGAGAGGACACGGAAGGAGTTGATCCCATTTTTGAGTGAGAATAATGACGATGATGATGAAGTGCTTCTTGCAATGGCAGAAGAATTGGGGGTTTTCATTCCTTATGTTGGCGGTTTGGAGCACGCAAATGTGTTGCTTCCACCCCTGGAGACTTTGTGCACAGTTGAAGAAACTTGTGTCAGGGATAAAGCAGTGGAGTCCTTGTGTAGGATTGGTGCTCAGATGAGGGAACAGGACGTTGTTGAGCATTTTATCCCATTAGTGAAGGTCAGGTTATTGAGTTCTGTTTGCTGTTTAGATTTGATGAGTTCTTGTTATTTTCTTTCTGTTGCAGTATACCAGTATAGTAGTATGTCTTTCAGATATCTAATTGATGCTTCCATTAAGTCTACCACAGAAAATGTGCGGATCTAGGCAATAGTTGTACTTTATTAGAAGGCATTGGTTATGTTGGTCAAATTCTTGAAATATATCCTAGATGATGTCCAGGCATTGAAAAGAAAGTAAAATTATCTTAAATTGTGATAGAAGAAGAAAAAAGTTGGAGAATATAGTATACAACTCAACTTAAGCATCTATTAAAAGAAGGTTATTCACAGGTAATGCTTGGAAGCTCTATGAACCTGATAATATTACTTTTATTGCACATGTTTCCATTAATTCATGATTCTTGTAGTTGGGAATATCCATTTGGTCTGTACTTGCAAATTGATGTGACTACAACCAATTACTAAGACCAAGTTATCAATGAATGAATGTAGGTTAATGTTCAACTGCCTTGGTTTTGGCTAGGGATAATACAATTCACATATCTGTTTATTAATTACCTTGTTTTTGTTTTGTCATGTCAAATATTTCACTCATTTATTTTTCTGTCTTTTCCCGTTAATATTTTGTGAATGGTATACTTTGAAATTGTTATGGTTGGACTAACTCTGTTCTTGTACACATTTTGTTCTTGACTATTTAGAGACTGGCAGCTGGCGAGTGGTTTACAGCACGAGTTTCTTCATGTGGTTTATTTCACATTGCTTACCCAAGTGCTGCAGAAGCTTTAAAAACTGAACTGCGTACAATATACAGGCAGCTGTGTCAAGATGACATGCCCATGGTTAGGAGATCTGCTGCAACAAACCTTGGAAAATTTGCTGCTACTGTTGAACCTGCCCATTTGAAGACTGAAATCATGTCCATATTTGAGGAACTTACACAAGATGGTATGCAATTCAACAGTTTATTTGTTCAATTCCGTTTCTTTGGTAATTTAGTTATGCTGACAGATGTACTAAAAGATAATTTTTAATTGATTAAGTTCATACATAATTTTTTGTGCTTCATTTTATCATGAAATGTGCAATTGTTAACATTTTTGTACTTAAATCTAATGGCTAATTCGATATGGGAAACCATGATAAGATGTATGGATTGGTGAATTATGGGGAAAAAAAATTGATACTCTTTCTAATGCAACCACTCTTGTTTATCCTCATGAACCGATCCTCCCACACACCCAAATTGTAAAAGAAAAAGGCGATCAATTCCTTTTCCAGTTTTGTGTATGTTCTAGGAAACCTACAAAATTCATTCTATAGTTGCACAGATATGGTTTAGTGAGATATTCCAGAAGGCTTTAGTGTAATTCTTTCATGCAAATGAAATTTTAGCCTTTTAAATTTCTACTTTTCATTATGAAAATATAAATCTTTGGGGGGTTAATATTAAGGTTAACATTAATTTTTCTCAAACTTCTCTTCATTTCAGACCAAGATTCTGTTCGGTTGTTGGCTGTTGAGGGTTGTGGAGCTCTTGGAAAGTTGTTGGAACCCCAAGATTGTGTGGCACATATTCTACCTGTTATAGTTAATTTCTCACAGGTGAGTTATATTTAAATAACAATGACATCCTTAATTAGATTTTCTTTTACATCTTTGTTGAATACCAATTAATTGTGTTTGTTTGAGATATATGATTCCATAACCAATGGAAGACGTTGCTATTAGTTTTGTGCATATTTATGTTCAAAAGAGTCAGACACTTCTATAAGAAAATTCAACTAATGATGCTTGAATCTTAGCTACAATTGCTTTAAGAGGTATTAAGGGCCAAGTTTCCTTTTCCAGTCCAAATAAATGAAGTTCAGTCAATTTTCCATTGATTTAATTTTTGCTTACCATTATCCATTAATGACTTATAGCATTACGTATTCCATTGGCCATTATGCATGATGAAATCTTATATTAACCAGGATAAGTCTTGGCGTGTTCGTTACATGGTTGCAAATCAATTATATGAACTATGTGAAGCTGTTGGTCCTGAGCCTACCAGGTAATCACTTTTAAATTTTGTATTAGCCTTTATGTTGCTTGTGTCTGTGTAGAAGTCAAGAACTAGCCATGCATAGCCAGACTTTTTTCTCCTTAATTTTATATTTATTTAGTATTCTCGTAAGTTCTTGCTATTATTCTCTTTTGCTTTGAAAATCTTATGTGGTTGTCCTGACTGCAACTTGCCTTTCACTTTTCAATCACTTAAAGGAGTTCCATTTTCTTCCTGCTGTTTGCTTGGCATGCTATTCTCTTCATATTGAATTTATTGATCTTTTATGACAGTCTATTCACCCTACTGGAAGTAGAACCTATGCTTAAATTGATGGTTGATATTTTTAGGTCAGATGTGGTTCCTGCATATGTAAGGCTTCTTCGTGATAATGAAGCAGAAGTACGTATAGCGGCTGCAGGAAAAGTAACGAAGATTTGCCGGATTTTGAATCCAGAACTTGCGATCCAGCATATTCTTCCTTGTGTAAAGGTATACATACGCTTGAAATAACTAGTTTCTTCAATCACTAATTTCTTTCTGGCATTATGTTGTTAAGTTCCGGTTTTGATACTGTTTGGCTGTAGGCCATCAATATGATAGTTGCTTGATTGTCAAATGTGCTTGCCTACTGTAGGAATTGTCAACAGATTCGTCTCAGCATGTTCGTTCTGCATTGGCTACAGTTATAATGGGAATGGCTCCAATTTTAGGGAAGGTGAGAGATCTGTATTGGTAACTACTTTTTTGCTCAAACAAATGTCTGAGTCATCCATTCATCATGTGTGCGAAAGTACATTATGGCATGGGTTAAGTGATAGTGGTCAATGTCAATATTAAGCATGTGAATAATTTTGTGGATAACAGTACAATTTTGATATAAGATGTAAGATGGGCTTATTCATTGTTAGTGATTGCCAGTTATCTACTTAAGAATTTAGCAAGAGAGCATTGATGTTTCTTTTAACAAGTTAACAAGTTTGGAGCATTCATATAGTGATCTCTGTGTTGATTTCGTGTTGTAAAACCCCTATTATTTTATGCCATGCATTATATGTGTACTTGGTGGCTTGAAATTCTTGGTTCCCATGTTGATCACAGAGGGTGACCTTCCTATTGCTTTGTGATTGTGTGCATTACTTTCATACAGGTATTTATTCATCCTCAATGCTTATCTCTCTCTAGCTATTAAGCCTACTTTCTATTTATGGTTCCAGGATGCAACAATCGAGCAATTGCTGCCTATATTCCTTTCTCTTCTGAAGGATGAATTTCCTGATGTCCGACTGAATATCATTAGCAAGCTTGATCAAGTCAACCAGGTTCGTCAAACCTTTAAATTTGAACGAACCTTTAAATTTGAACGAACCTTTAAATTTGAATGTCAGATATTCATTGTTATGGAAGATATTAGCATGCATTAATGTCTTTTTTGGAGTCATGAATTAGTGGTTGAACTGGTAAATATACATGCTGTTCAATAATGTTATATGCAGCATGGTGGCATCTATTGAAGCTCTTAAATTGTTGGTTACTTTTTCTCTCTATCCGTTGATATATTTTATTCTTCTGCATTTGTAATGAAAGTTGCATTATCATTCTTGTCATATGACTTGGATTATAGATGTATTGCACAGGTTCCTTTAATTTTGATTAAAACGCTTGATTAATGGTAGGGTTTAATATTTATGCAATCTAAGGTTAATGCTTGGCTGCAATTTGTTACCTGAAGTATCCTTATCCTCACATAGAGCTGATTCTTATTTTGACTATAGAAGATGGTAATATATATTTCTGTCTCGCTGTTTGCTGGATCATGATTATGATTGCCTGTTGATGTAGGTGATTGGAATTGATCTGCTGTCACAATCTCTATTGCCAGCAATTGTTGAGCTTGCAGAGGATAGACACTGGAGGGTTCGACTTGCAATAATAGAATACATCCCATTATTGGCAAGTCAGTTGGGTGTAGGGTTCTTTGATGATAAGCTTGGTGCTCTTTGCATGCAATGGTTAAAAGATAAGGTGTGTGAAGCTCTGTTTGGTCTTAGTTTTAAGTAAAAAGTGTCTGAAGTATGGTGTTACGTATTTTATTTGTCTGTTTACATTTCGTTGCTTAAAGGTTTTGTTTCCAGATTCCATGGTGTATTTGTTTCAGTCAAAGTTGTTACATAGGTTCAGTTAGTATAAGAAATGCATATTTTCATTAATTAACTTCTGTTGTTTCTATCATGGCTTGTTAATGGATATTATATGAGTTCACCCATTAAATTAATATTGTTATATCTTTCTTATTGTTTTGCTGTTAATTGCAGGTTTATTCCATTCGGGATGCAGCTGCCAATAATGTGAAGCGTCTTGCTGAAGAATTTGGCCCAGATTGGGCAATGCAGCACATAGTTCCACAGGTTGGTCTGATTCTAAATTGCAGAGATTTGGTTGTGATTTAGAACCTTTGACACTTTTTATTGTTCAACATCAAGACAAGGCGATTGAAAGTACTAATCTAAACAGCATATTTAAAGGTTTTGGGTCTATGGTGTTTGCAATGTGTCTCTTTGACTAGAAAAAAGTGTGCAATGGGTTTTTGAGGGATACCCTTTGAAGGTTGTTTCTTAACAATTTTTGTTCTGTATATTACTTTTCTGACTCTTTCTTGCAAATTTTGCTATCTGTTGACAGGTTTTGGACATGATTAACAACCCTCATTATTTGTATCGAATGACCATTCTACAAGCAATATCTCTACTTGCCCCTGTTATGGGCTCTGAAATTACTTGCTCAAAACTTCTACCTGTGGTTGTTAATGCATCAAAAGATAGGTAAAGTTACTGGATTCTGAAGCTTAGCAGTTAGTAATTATACATTTGTTACTATAATTTACTCTAAAGCTGAGATTGACATGTCACAGGGTACCAAACATCAAATTCAACGTGGCAAAGGTTTTGCAGTCACTTATTCCCATAGTTGATCAGTCTGTAAGTTATTTAATTATTTCTGTAATATTTGTGCTTGAGAGCATTGTGAGCTTTGAGTCTTTGGAATTTTGTTATCTCGTTTTCTAAAGGCAATATCATAGAATTGAAAATTTTCAGGGGTGAATAATTTGGGTATCATTTGTTATAAATTGCATAAATATAGTTCCCATGTGTTAAATTATAGGAAATAACGTTAGAGCATTTGCTTCCAAATATGTCTTGCTCGGTCACTTATTTTTCTATAAAGAATCAACCTCTCTTATTTTCGTTGGAAGAACAAAAAAAATGATTAGGTGACATCTTGAAAGATTATCTGGCTACCTGCAAAAAGGGAATTGTATTCTCATATATCTGGGACAGTAAAATTTACCCCACGTGGGTTGAACACCCTCTGTATATAGGTCCTAATCATAAATCTTAAGTATCTAATGCAATGAAGGACCAAAAATGGAATTTGCTTTGAAGTCATGTCTCATAAATTATCCTGAAAAAGAAAAAGATTGTTGTATTATATTGTGTTCCATGATCTAGATAATAATTGAGAATGGTTTGTGGTTATATTGTGTTTCATGATCTAGATAGTAATTGAGAATGGTTCTGAATTGACGCAGGTGGTGGAGAAAACAATCCGCCCATGCTTGGTTGAGCTGAGTGAGGATCCAGATGTTGATGTAAGATTTTTTGCTACCCAAGCACTGCAGTCGAGTGATCAGGTCATGATGTCCAGCTAGATTGATGTTGTAATTAGAATTTTCTTTTCTTCATATTCCTTCTGCTCTTCCAATTCAGAACGCAGATAAATTTAAATCTTACTGAGGTGCTAGTGCTTTTTGTAGTCTGACATTATCTTGCCTTTTGATATTTTGAATGTATTGTTCACCCCTTGTCCAGAAAATACGGCGATTAACTGGTATCGTGAAACTTCGATGCCATATCTAGTTTTACCATCTCTCTCTGCTCCTCTGTTGTCCTGTCCATGCTTGATTTACACTGCATCTTGTGATTGGCAGGAAACATTGATATGGGAAATTTTCTCAATCTTTGAAAGTATTCTCATCGTTACAAGAAACAAACGCTATAAACTGTTAAAAATGTGCATTAGACAACAGTCGGAACACCTGGAACACCTGCAATACTCTGTATATTTATATGCTTGTTTGTAGTCGTACTCACGGCAATGTATTTGAATGTATTTAACTAATCAAATTGATCCTTTGTATTAGTAAAATAAATCCATAAATTTGTGGCTTCTTTGGACTCATACTACAACTCTACTCCATTAGTAAAATTTATCATATTTACAGGCCTGTCTCATCAAATATAAAAAGAAAATCGAATAAATTCCTACGATTTACCGTTGTAACAAAATAATCTCTTAACCTTTATGTTACTATTGCAAAGCATAGGATCAATTTATTACTCGCTCAAAGGTGTATTAGATACATAGTAGTGTCCTTTTATTCCCTTTTATGCCTTTGGTCCCCAAGAATACTCAAGTTTATATTATATACATACATATTATACATGCAGTGGCATACACACGGAAATGTATCAAGAGACTAAGCCATGGATAATGTACAGGCAAAACTGCTACTATGTCTCCGATACCATACATGTCTACCCCTCAAAGAATGGCAGGCTCTCGGATCTTCGAGGCTTGACACAGTCTGATTTTCCCCAACCAATCCTCTTGTTGACGTTATCATACACAACCAATTGTCCACGCAACGAGATATCTGCAAATGCCAAATGCATTTAATTTACAATAGGATAAATATGCGGGAGAACAGGGAACAGAAGCAAGCTAAAAGTGCGAGAAGTACACCCATTTTAGTGCCTTTAAACAACCATCGGCAGTCATTGAAACTTACATGCAATAGAAAAGAAAAAGAATTGATGGAGAACAATAATGGAGGAGACGGAGAATAGAATAGGAAGTTGACTCGCTTTGATCTTAATAAGATTGTGTGCAATATTCCTAGTTGTCTAGTTCAGAATTGTAGCTGTTGATGGATCTGAACTCAATCCAAAATCGACTAGGAAATCCTGAAATTTTTTATGAGGAATTGGGTCCAAATTTTTGTGAGTAGAGGTGGAATTTTTACTCATTCAGTGACTAGCTCTATGTTTTGCTGGAACCAACAAGAAGCATGATGCTAATAGATAAAAAATTTCAATGCACTGACAAAAAGAACATTAATATTAATGATGTTTTTTGTGTTTACTTTTTTTCTGCTAATATTCAACATGCATACCTCCAAGTATGGTTGTGGATCCGTCATGTACTTCACTTCCGTCAAGGATGCCCAAGCATACATTGCCTTTCTTCTGCAGAATAGAAGCAATAACCTTCAAGTATTAGACACCGGAACCAACTTGTATAAAAGAACCCTATTTAATAAGAGTTGGGCAATCTTACACTAACAATCAAGTAGCCCTCCGGAGGAATACGAAGCTTTGTGTTAACAATCCACCATTTGCTCCCAAAGTGTAGGGTCAATGTCTTAAAGTACTGCTTCACATCCATAACAGACCTGCATACATGTGGATACAGGTTTAGACTAAAAACCAATAAGGATAAAATGTTAGACATAAACAAGCACACAAACAAATAAACAAACAAACAAATAAATAAAAGGCGCATCATATTACTTAAACAAAATAGTAACAGTGCACAAGCAGGTAATAGTTCAGCATGATAGTAAACTTCAAGGGAAGGAGAACCTCTCTTTCTCCTCTCAATAAATTTTGCCAACAATGTATGTTTGCCCCAATAATGAATTAGTTGATGGGTTTATCAAACAAAAATTTTGGGATATTTCCTTTGATGTTCTCCCCTTCTGTTATGGCAGTTGTAAAGCACTTCATCAAATACGAAGATGCTAACAAACCTGGCATCAAACAGTAAATTGTCTTGAAAGAGATTATTTAACATATACTATTATACCTGATAGGAAATTTAGCATGCCAACAAAGAGGCAATGTTGTATCTGATTCATCCTGGATGAGTCCCATGCTAGAAACTTCTTTCAGCTGCACCCAAGTATTCAGTGAATAATGCTGATTTATGATAATTCCAGTGGCTGTGAATGAAAATACTTACAGAAGCAACCAATTCAGAATATGCTGGTTTTGTAAAGTAGGTGTAAGAACTGCCAGTATCAAACAATGCCCGCCCACCTAAATTCAGCAGGCTCCTTCCATAATTTATTTTCAAAATCTCTGCATTGTAAAATTTCCTTAAAAAGGAAATAAAAAAGAAGTGAGAAAATTATTGAAAAGCTAAATAAAGAGTTTAGGATAAGGCATTGCCACTGCTCATTCCACAAAACAAAAATAAATTTATCAAAACTGAAGATCATAATAGAAGCACATATTGGATGTGCACTATCTTGGAACTAAGATTACTGATTTTGTTTCACAGAAGAATACGACCCAAGCTACTAAGAGAAGACAATTGAAAAATCATAGTGGTAGTCATTTTCTCGCCTTCTGATAAAGGACAAAAACATAAAATTAAATTAAACCAGATGATGTAATTTTCTATTGACTTAAAAATTGTAAACTAATACTGGATCAAAATAATATAGATCAATATATTTTTTCAACGAGTATCCAGCCAAAATATTTTGTTTGCAAAAGTGCAACACAAGCAGATTCCTGAAGCAACAAAACGTTAAAAAAGTAAGAAAGAAAAGATCGTCAGAGATTTATACTCACATGGAAGGAGTGGTAAGCATCGGAGCCCATGCCATACCCCAATTTAGTACGATGTCATCACCTAAGAACATATATCCACCACCAACTGCATCAGTGGTAAGGCAGTGACCAACCACATTATTAATAATCCCCTGGCTTGCCAATTGGGAAGGCAAACTGACTTTAGCTCTGCTTAGTCCAAGAATTCCATCTGTCTTTTCCAGAGTGTTTAGCAGCAATCCTTGCTGATCATATGCACACCTTACAAACAAAATCAAATTCACAAATTAGCATTTGATTTTGGGACACATATTAAAACAATCAAGTATGTGATTTCAGAGAAATAAAAGGCAATACCCAAAAACAACATTTGATTTGGTCAAGGATCCATTTGCAACCATTAGATGAAGGTCATCTTTTGCAAGTACCCCCATAGAGGAGCTGTGATCAGCGTATTCAATCTCATAGTCACACTGTTGGCAAGTTTCACAATATCCCGCATTTTGATTTTTATGAATTTCCATGCATAATGACTCCTTGGAAGGTACTATATTTCCCAATCTGGGCTTGTACAGGGGATTTGCTCCCTACATAAAGTGTTTCCATTAGAGTAATATCCAATCTACCAAAACCAAATTGATTAAATGGTATGGATTTTATCATCTAAAAGGGTTAGTTAATTTTTATGATAGCACACTATTGGTAAATACTTGTCAGCATTCTGTCTTTGCTCAATGTAAGGGGGGGTGACTTGAAGATGTCAAAAACTTCACCAGGAAAAAAAATACAAAAGTATGCAGAGAGCTCATAGACTTTTAATTTGATCAAGATTTAACCAATTCATTGCTACAGAAGGGAAAGCAATTAGCTGTATTAGTATGTGTTGGCTTCCTGCAATTTTATACCCAATAGTGAAATTCACAAAACAGAAGACCGCCTTTTTTTTTTCAAGAATAGTTAATTTTGTCATAGTTTGGTTTTGAGAGTTGTATGATGCTTGACATCCCCCACTGTTTGAGCACTTTTAGTGCCAATGCTTGTCTTCTGAATTCACTGTCAAGTCTACAACTACATAAAATTATGAAAAAGATGAAGCTTTTATATTTGTGCCTGTTCTTTGCCAAATGTTACCTTGTGTTAGAAAGGAAATACAGCCCAAAATCCCAAAAGCTAAGGGAAAACGTCACACTAGAAGACTAATGGGAGATTGAACTATTCATTAGATGTAGAGAAAGAAAAAACATTTGATGGAGTTGTGAAAGGATCATATAATGAAATCTAATGATAAATTCAGCAGTTTGTTTACATTCATGCTAATTAGGAGATGTGTGAAATCAGAAGGAAGAATTGTTACAGAGTCATTCCACCTACAAAACCATCTACTATAGGTCCAGTAACTATTAAACATTACCTTGGCACAACTGGAGCAAGGAGCATCACATTGAATCCAGGTTAAGTCACTCCCCGTATCCATATCAAGAAAATAAGGTCTTGGAGGATTCCCAACAAGCATATATGTGAAATACAATCTGTGAAGTTAAAACTTTTAGTTAGAATAGGTATTGGCATCTCAAATGTTTTGAAGATAGTCCTTAAGCAATAATAATAATAAAGATGTCATATATAGAACAATTCTGGTATTCTTCCACAACCTAACCCAAATGAGCTACATCAGCTTCAATGGATGCTAAAAATTTCTTTACTTCTACATAGTGGAACATCACATAACAACTTTAAAATAATTGCTACCATCATCACCCCATCATTGTATTCAAAGCTTTGCAGCTGTTAATATTCTGCTCAAATGACATGACAGCCAAGAACACAAAGTTTCCAGGGATTTGGTTTTATTATTGTCAATAAGTTCAAACAAACAACCACTAAGTTCATCTTCCACAAATAACAGCACCATCGACATCACTTCTTCACATTCTCCGCTATTAACTTGCACTCACATTACACAAAGTGCAAAGGATATTGCATTTAGTATTTGAAATAAGCTCCTTTAACAGTATTCATACATCAGAAGTAAAAATATATACGTGTTGGTTCCCAACAGGCCCTCTTAGCGAATGACAAAAGGTTGCTTAAGAAAACAGTACCAATATGAAATTGCGTTGTCAAGGCAGGGTGTTGTGCAACCACTGAGGCTTTGCCTCAGTGGCCAGAAGGCCTGCCCTCCCACTTGGAGGGCAGGTCTTCGAACCTTGCCAAAAGGCAAGGTTTTTTCACAAATTGTGGGGTCTTTTCCAGGGATATTTGGGTCGTTTCCTAAATACTAGGTGTTCTACAACTATCTGATATCTTTCCAGATAAATTTCAGTAGATCCCTGGTTGTAAATACCATATTTAGTTTAAATACTAGTAGATTTGTAATAGTTCAAAAAATGGCAGGGTACTGTGCAAAAAAAACACAGATTTATAATAATCCTATTAAATAGTACCTTATATTTATAAAAGTTAACTCATAAAAAGCTAAAAAGCTACATACTATAAATTAATACCATTCTAAATCACCATAAAAACAGCAATCAAACAAAGAAATAATATCTAGACATACCCATCTGGATAAACATTGCCCCTGACAGGAAAAGTGGAGGAAGAGTCAACGACAGCAGCATTGGTTGAAACCGACATTTTGCTGATCTTACTCTTTTTGGGTCTCAAAATTCCATCATTTATAGGTGCTATAATATTTTCTTTATCCAAATCCACAAACCTCCCCAACTTAAGCTCGATATCCCCTTGAAGAACCTCGGGCATGCCAAACTTATGATACAAAGGCAAGATGAAAGACTTCTTCTGCTCACGCTCATCTTTAGAATTGAATCGCTCTTCAAGGGTATATGAAAAGACAGAGGCATAGAGAACAAGAGCGAAAAGAGAAATACCCAGGAACAGCTTTCCAGGGAAGCCAGGAAAGAGTCTGGGCAGTGAGAATTCAAGTTGAGGGTTTTGTGGTGGCTGTAATTGAATTGGAAGATGACGTTCTTCTTCTTGATCTTGCTGTTGTTGGGTATGGTAAGATGGTGGGGAATCATCAGTGAGAGTAAAAGCAGTTATGGTTTTGCCCAAAGAAGGATTATCAGGTGGAGGAAGAGTGATTATAACTACCCCTTTTAACTGTGGAGACTCGTCAGAATCCATATCCTCCTCGCAGCCTCTGCTATTTGGGTACAGATGGTGAAAGATCAGACGAGAAACTGATAGATCATCGTGTACAAGAAGAAGAAGCAGAAAGACTGTTGTTCTTCTTCCTGATGTACAATTGAATTCAACTGAAAGACTCCATATCCGTTAGTCAATGTGAGAGCCAAATTTATACGCGTGGAAAACGGATTTAAAAAGTGCAAAAGGGAAGATTCATGGAGGTTTACACCTCGGACTCTGACTCGGTCTGAGAGACAAGTTGGCAAAGCTCCAGTACATGCAAGAGTTCCGTGTAAGTCTGTCTACTCTTGTTCTAGGCTTGACACGTGTCATATTATTACGATATAAAATTTAAGGAAATTAAAATATAATTATATATAATTTGGTGAAATTTAATATAAAATTCTGAAAATTTAATCAAAACCCTCTTTTGAACTATAAATTGTAAATATCATCCATTAATAACTTAGTTTAATTTGTTTAATTTTATTTTTAACAAATTTTAGAGATTGTTTAAATAAATTAATCTTGCATTTTTTAATATAAATAAACTTATTAATTTTGAAATTGCCTCGCCTTATTTTTTCTTGTAGTATGAAGCAAAAAATTATTTAGGTAATGTTACATCTGAAAATTTTTAAATCATTGTACAATAAATATTTCAATTTATTTTTTCAAATAAGATTATTTTTAAATATTTAAACTTAATATAGGATACATTTTTTTACCATTTTATTTTAATACGATGATTAATTAAATTTTCTGAGACTGTGCCGCTATGATATTTCTTTTGTTGAAAGAAAATTTTTTGAACTCTTGGTGCCATTTTTCCATGGTCTTAAACCATGTGAGAAAGATAACCATTCTTCCATTAGGAGAGTCCAGGCTGGATTAGATGTAATAGGTTGTATTGCGGGAATGATATTGTGATTGAAACCATTTTAACATATCAGTGGTATGAAACTTGATTCCGATGTAGTATTCGTGAAGAAGATACCATAAAAACCAGAGACTGTGGACCGTTGAAAAATTTCTGTGGATGCACTTGATTTGGAAGATGTGCATAAAGGATATTTGTGGTGCACTGTTTCTAATCTACCAAAGACTTGAGGACGTTGATGTCTGAGAACTTGGACCCTATAGTGTTGCCATTTTGTTTTTATCTTTTAGGATTGATAGAACAACATATCAAAAATTAACCTTGTAACTTTTGGCAGTTGGATATCTATTGGATCATTTGTCATCCAGTTGAGGGCTTCTGGATAGAACATGTTAATCGCTGGTATGACAAGTTGAGTGGGTTGAGAGGATTTTTTCTTGAATGAGTTTGGTCTAGTGAGCATATCCGCGAAGACATTTTCTCGTCCTTTTATATGTGAGACAGTTTAGGAGTATTGAGAAAACCACGTTGCCCATTGCAATAATTGTCCATTAGGAATATGCTTTTACTTAAATTGCAGTATTTTTGGGAAATTTGACATCTTCATTTCTACAAAAAAATGATGGCTGATGAGATAGAACTGAAACTTTTCAATTCCTTTTTTAACAACTATGATTTCTTTGAAAGTTAAATGGTAATGGATTCTGAAGTAGAAAATGAACCACTTTTGTATTTATAGACTTTCCTGGTTTTGTCTTTTTGTTCTTTAAGAAGTATGGCTGCCCAAAAGTAATCACTCACGTCAGTTTGTAGAGTTCTCTTTCGTGAAGAAGGAATCTGTAATGGCGATAACTGTTGAACAAGTTGTTTGATTTTCTGTATAGCTGTCGTTTGTTCTGTGCTTCATGATAAGGCATCTTATTTGAGCAGTAGTTGTAAAGGCTTGATGATTGAAGCCAATTTTGAGACAAATTCAGCCATATAATTGATTACTCCTAAAAACTGCTGAACTTGCTTAGCTGTAAAGTTTTCATCTGGAAAGTCCAAAAATTGTTTAACAATGTATGGTTGAAGTTCATAACTTCTTTTTGAAACCATCATTCCCAAGAATACAATTTTTTTTGAAAAGAAAACACTTTTTTTTTTTACAACATTATCCTGTGCTATAATAGTAAGTCATGGAATTGTTGTAGATGATTTATGTGAGAGGCTTCATCCTCTGAAAAAACTAAAAGATTATCGATGTATATTAACATGTGTTTTGCCATAGGGAAATTTTTTTTACCATTGTTTTTTGGAATATTGAAGAGGCCGTTTTGAGACCAAATGACATGACAGTCCATTGGTAGTGACGATCAAAGATGCAGAAAATAGTTTTGAACCTTTCTTCTGGTTTGATTCCTAATTGCCAAAATCTTGCTTTAAGATCAAATTTGGAAAAAATATTTGCCTTAGCAAGATTAGCAAAAAATGTTTATTTGTTTTGAATTGAGAATTGATCATCTCTAAGGAAGAGGTTGAAAGGCATTTAATCAATAACAAGCCGAAGTTTTCCTCATACTTGTTCACTGTGTTTGTTGACATAAAATGCTTGACATGCCCATGGGGAGTCTATTGCTTCAATAGGCCTTCTTGTTATAGGCATTGGAGTTCTGCGATTGCCAAGGATATATGTTCTAGGGTCATACCTGAGTGGCTGGTTTTTGTTGGGCTTAAATCTTCATGTTTTTTGAAAGGCGGGCTAATCCAAAACTTTGGATTTGTTCATAATGGGCTTGAGCATTTGGCTAGAAACTCTGAGTGAGATTCCACTGCTGATGTGGATAATATTTGTGTCTGAATATCTTGTTGTGGGCTAGTAATGCTATAGATTATGGGCTGGACCTATGGATGAAAATAGGAACGGTATGTTAGATCATTGAACTTGATATGAACCTTCTTTTTGAACAGTTGAGCTAAAATATCAAACCCATTAATGAGATCTTTACTAGGGTTTTTGAGTCAATAAACTTGTACTTAATGAGCAGACTTGGGAAGAATTCGATGTAGATGGGCTTACTGATCAGGTTTATTTCAAAAATGTCATTGTTAGTTGCTCAAAAATGTTGAGTATAACTTTTTCAGTATTCAACCGAAATTCGGTTTGGGTAGAGGATGAAGGTGACTACTGCAGTGTCTATAAAAGCAATGACGTTAATTAGAGTGTCATATTTGGTAAGCCGAATAAGTACTAGGATATTGGGAATTATGAATGGCTGAGAAGTGGTTAAAATTAGGCGTGTGTAGGACTGAAGTTGATGGATGTTGAATGCGAGTTCGACATATTAAGAGAACTCTTGGTCTATATCTGACCAACAAATAGATACCCATTCAGAATGGTTATCTTCTTCACATGGTTTAAGACCATGAAAAAATGGCATCAAGAGTTCAAAACAATTTCTTTCAACAAAAGAAATATTAGAGTGGCATAATCTCAAAAGCATGTCATCCTCATGTTAAAAAAGACTAGCATTCTCATGACAAATAAACAGCTCCACTTCCTTCCTAAAAATAAAGAATACGAAATTCTTTCGTACAGTCTAGCCAGACTTCCACAACAAGATCCTACAGAATACGGAGAGTACCATAAAAGAATCTTGGAGAAGAACATGTGCATTCCAATAGAGGTATGGCCCCCTTTTTCATAAACGGCCCTGTAGGAAAATTTTCTTGAAAAGCATCAAAATGAGACTAATTATGCAAAGAAAATTTTTTACACCTCTTTTGACCATCAGGTATCCACATCCCAAGAATGGTCTCTGCTCACTTGGACACATCATTCTCACTTGCGCTACTTGGACCACTGCTATGCATTTTTAAGATTCCCAAAGCCCGAATAATGAATACAAAAGCCTTAAAGACCTCGAGGAAGAATTATTCAAGGAATAACTCTGGGACCACATCAAAAGAGAGTCCCTCGAGTACCAAAATATATCGACTGTAGGCCATCATGATGAATCTTTTATAATTTTAATAAAGTTTAAATTATTCTAATCTTTTTATCTTTCTTTCTGCTTTGCTTTGTAAACACCCACTACCGCCCTCTTTGTTTTTCCTGTATAATGGTGTGTTCTGTGTTCAATAAAAAAAGAAGCTTAGAGTGTTCAAAAAATTATCGTTCTCTCTTCTCTATGATAGCTTAAATCCACTTCTCTCTTTTTTCTTTGTAGAAATCTCAAGCAAAAAGAAATAATTTTAATTTATTTATTTTTAGAGAAAAACAAATTTTTAAGCAAAATTTATAATTTTGTTATTAAAATGTTGCGAGTCTTGGAAAAATTCCTCTAGTAAACACAATAATTTGCCTGTTGTAAGTTGCGAAGGGTAAGTGCAGCCGTTGGCAGAATACCTTGTTTATTAGGGACGGTCTTCCTTCCCTATTTTAAACAATAAATTTTACTGGACTTCATATTTTTTGATAAACATCAAATTATGCCTAAATATTTTGTAAGTCTACACTTTACTCCGAGTTGTGACCTGTTACCCTTCTTTGTTAAATACAAATGTTGACCACGCTTAATAAAACATAGAATAACACTTCTACCTATGAAAGCAATGTTGATGAACAAAAATAACCTAAGAAACTAAAATTAATTTTTCTTCTTCCTCTTCTCTTGTTCTTTTACTCTAAATTGGAGATATAACTTGTAATTTATCATGTCGTACTATTTTGACCTGAAAAACTTAAAATTCATTTCTATTTTACATTAGATTAATATTGCTTCTAATTCTTAAAGAATCAACATAGCACGTATTAAGATCTTGATAAATTCATGTCATGTCTATGCTCGACTCAATGTTTTTTGTTTTTAACTTTTTATTAATTAAAATTAACAAAGTATTATTTAATTTATTTTTTATAACTATATTAGAAATATTGTTAAATGTTTACTTTACAAATTTTATTAATTATTCTTAATTTTATATTATTTCAATTAAAGTTTTAAATTGTAAACTCAACATAAATTTTATTTATCTTCGTATATTTGTGGGATCTATTATTTTTCGTATCCTATTAGTTTATTTAATAATAGAAGGCCGGACATAGTTGTCACGCAACTTATAAGGACAACACAATTTTTAATTTATATTCGAGTTAAACATTTGAATATTAAAGGAGAAAATAAAAAAAAGAGACAACTATGTGGGAATATAAAAATAAAAAAATTCATCGTCAAGATAAATATTATAGAATGTTAAAGTATATATAATACAAATACAAATGTATCTTTAAACTAGTTTTTTTTTTAAAATATTACAGATTATATGTACAATCTACTAATATTATATTCAAAATCTATTGAAAATTTATCGAAAATCAGAAATCTTGATCGAGTCGAGTCTGACATCACTTAAATATTTGTACTTAAATTAGATGATGTTTGTCTTTATGAGGAAGGATATATACCTTCATAGAGGAAGAAAATCTATCTATATTTTAATACAATAGGCTTCATATTTAGCAAATGTAGACTTCACTCTAGTGAGGTCCTGCTGGGAATAATGCATAAAAGAGTGACTGCAT
Organism: Melia azedarach; assembly: GCA_028052125.1. Classification (NCBI taxonomy): domain Eukaryota; kingdom Viridiplantae; phylum Streptophyta; class Magnoliopsida; order Sapindales; family Meliaceae; genus Melia; species Melia azedarach. Next base: position 12,390,891 of record CM051401.1, on the reverse strand, counting down.
GACTTGTGAAATAGAGTGTAGACTTAAAATAAAATGAAAATAAAGTCGGCAGATATTTGATATGTATCATAAAATAATGGGGTGAGATGAAATTTACCCTTTTAAAAATCTTTTTATTATTTTAATTCTAAATATTTCAGCGTACGAAGCTTTATCGACAAATATACAAAATTCAGGCGACGAAGCTTCAATCATGAGACATCAAACATGATACAAGACAAATCGAACAAAAAGTTACAGTAAAATTCTCATTCATCCTTTTCCTCTTGCTACAATCGAAGCGCCTCTTTCCTTCAACCTACGACGAAAAATCAGGACACATTATATTTCCGAAAGCAGAAGAAAGCAATGCAAATCAGATCGCCGTAACACAGTATGTGAAGAACGATCTAATCAGATCTGAAAAATGGCTCGAATCTTCGAATACTTTGTTGTTTGCGGAATTGGCCCTGAAATTCGAACGTTAGAAGGAAACAAAGGCTATCATGGAAATGAATATCTGTACTTGTCTTCTGTTCTCGACCAATTCCCGCCTGTCAATCACTCCCTCTACCCTCCTCCTCCTCCTCAGCTCTCCACCGTATGTTTCTTTTGTTTTTCAAAATTATTTATTTAGTTTTTTTTTATCTAATGTTGCCGAAACTTCTTTTTTTGTGCAGTGTGTTCTTCCTGCTGGTGTTCAGTTCTATTCTTCCGGTTTTGATTCCAATGATCCCTCTACGTTTCCACGGAGCTATCCGATCGTTTTAACTGGTATGTTTATGATCCCTTAATTACAGCGTGACGAAAGATTTTTGTCGGTGGTTCTGAAGTTCTGTAATGAACTTTATGAGATGAATTTTAAGGAAGTTTTATGATAATTGAAATGGAGATTAAAGAAATTATTGAAATAGACTTATTTTGGTTCAATAATTTTGTGCAGAGGGTGATGGGTCGAAAATTTATGTTACTTGCATAGCATTTAGAGATCCTGTGAGTGAAGATATTGCTGAAGCTTATCGTATACCTGCAAATTCCTATGCTGACAAATGTATCTGCCTTGTTTCTCGCTCGCCTAGTTTTCGTGTCCTTAAGAATGCACTTGAGGAAATATTTTCACTTTGCTTTTCGACTGAAGGAAGTAGGTGAGTTTGGGTTTGTAAATTAGTTTGATTGAGAAATGTGGGAATCGGTGGTGTTATCTTTATTTTCGTTACATATAATTCTCAGCTCTGGAACAATTTCAGCAAGCCGTTATGGGATATTATAGCATATTTGGTGTCCAATGTACCTTTGCCAACTCCTGGAAAGGAACGAGTGCTGTTTGCCATTGATAATTGCTTACTTTCTGTGGATGCTCCACCAAAAGATGGGTTACCTCATGCTGATGTATGGCCTTTTGCCTTTTGCAAATTGTTGGATTCATTAATTGTTTTAATTGACGGTAGAATATGTTGTATTTAGATTTTCGACATTTTTATTTGTTCAATGCAGATATCGTTTCAGCCACTGGTGCAGTTGTTGGATGTTGACAACTTAATTACACTTTTTACAGCTGTTTTGCTTGAAAGGAGGATTTTGCTTCGATCAAACAAGTATCTCTCTGATTTCTGACTACTGGATTTTCATTTCTAAATTATGCTAGTAATGAGTATCAACCTTCTGTGGGTTTTAAAATCTATTTCATTGGTTATAACGCAATGGTCATATTGGTGAAGGGCTTATGTTTAATGCTTTAGTTACTTAATTTAGTGACAAATACATTTTGCTTTCTGGTATTAGAAAAGGTTAGATTCATATATGCTTGAGCCTCATTTGTTGGATGAAGTCCAAAATAAGTAACTTATCAAATTGGTTTGCGCCTTTGGTTCTTTAAACACACAAAAGTTATCTAAATCTATCAAGGAATTTTACTGCGTCTCGATGGTTAACTAAGTCAAAACTGATCTTCAGATCTTTTTCTTTTTTTCAATTTATTAGTAATTTAATTGAAATTAGGAATCTTGTTATACCAACTGTTCAACCAGAATAAATGAATTTTCCTGAAATACGGATTATTGTGGAAGACCTCCCCAGGGGTGAGGCTGGAAGCTGAAAAGAGAGCTGAACCAAGATCTTTTGTTTTGCATAATCTTGAATCTCATTATTATCTCTTATCTCTTATCTGACAAGTGGTATGCTCTGCTTAGTTGCCCGTTCAGCTATTTGCAAACTATTAACCATAAACTGACAGGCCTCTCTTCCTTATGAGAACCTTTTCGGCCTGACATCTATATGAGAAAAGAAGATAGGAAACCATGGATCACTCTACTTGGAGTGGGTAACATTTACTTGGTGTGTATCAAATTCAATTTAGGCATTTCTGTCGAAGATGAAAATGCTTTCAGAATACATAGAGAAAGTGTTTTATTAACTTGATAGTTGCAATATCTGGTACTAAATTTTTGTTCTTCATATTCTAAATGGGTTTGTCAATCTTTTCTTTATATTTTTCCCCCTTTTTTTGGATTTTTTTGGGGGGTGGGAGAACAGGATTATAGTTTGAGGATTACATGCTTGGATGTAATTGGTTGTTAGGTCTTGATGGATGAGGTCACCACTTGAGTTAGTATTATTCAGGTTAGGTCACTGTGTGCAACCTTTGCTGAATAGGTGCTTCCCTGTAAGCCACTTGAATCCTCATGTACAGTGCAATGCCGATTTGTTAAACATTACTGGGCACATTTATTGTGCAAGAAGACCATAATCCTTTTCCTAAGTATGAAAAGGAAGAAGATTGATGTCTTTGTATAATTAGTAAAACCTAGTTAGTGCCACAATATATAATTTAAACTTAAATCTACTTGTTTAGAGAATGCATATGATAGTGATGCATTTTTCACCTTGTGTAAAGTCTTGGTGATGTCCCTATGCAGATCTGCAAGAGCATGAATGTCATGTATGTTATATGAATTTGTTGTATGTATGTCATGTATGCCATGTCCCTATGCAACGTTCTTAGAGCTGTTGAACAATGCATAAACAAATTGTCAATACTTTCTGATTCTCTTTTGAATCAATTAATTTTGTTTAAGTTGTATGTTGCTTTTGCATTTAGGTTGACCCTTTCCATTATGAGCAATTAGATTTTTATCTTCCAATCAATTTCAGGTCCTGTATATTTATGGCACTTTTCTTTGTCTTTTTAGGTATTCCCTTCTTACACTAGTTTCAGAGGCAATATGCCATTTAATTTATCCATTCCGGTGGCAGGTTTGTAAGAAATATTCAAAATCACTGCTTTTGTATCAGATCAATATTGCTTTTTCTTGTTGAGCATGTTTCTAATCTTCGTGTTTTTTGTGCTGAAGCATGTCTACATTCCATTGCTCTTTTTCAGTGGAGTAGACTATATTGATGCTCCTACGCCATATATGATGGGTCTCCATTCAGGTGTTGATACATCTCTCCTTGTCATGGATGGTGTGAGTAGTTCAACTCTGCAGTTAATTATCTTTGCTTCTTGGCAGGCAGCTTTCATTCTGCTCCATTCAACTGTTAATAAGTTAATTCTGCTATTTCTTTCTATTCTTCTGTAATAGGTAGTTGTTGTGGACCTTGAGCATAATCGAATCTCTACGACAGAAGAAATACCCCTGATTCCGGAGCCAGAATTAAGTTCTTTGCGTGGTGAAATTCTAAACTTATTGTATCCCAATATTATGGGGATTGATCAGATGAATGCTGCTCTAGCTAGTTTTTCTGAGCAATGTTGTAAAGTTGGCAACAAGCCATGGGGAGAGGATCATGACCTTCAACTTAGGTGATTCTTGGATGCTAAGTTTAATATTTCTGAAGTACAGATTGCGTCTTAGAGCCAATTGCTGAAATCAAATACATTTACATAACATGCTTCAAAAGATTCTCACATTCTGTTATGAAAAGCATTCTAGTTAATGGGATGACATGAAAAGTTTCCTTTTAATTGTTAATTCATGTTTATATCTGTGCAGGTTTATCTTTCTCAAGTTCTTCGCATCAATTTTAGGTGGCTACCGCAACTTCATGGTATGAACTTTTTATCTTGTCTTCCTGTATAAATTTGGCTTTTTTCTAAAAATTATTTCCAGTATCTTTGTGGTTTTAGTTTTTCAGAAAGATTCTGTCTTTCATGTATTCAACACCCAAGCACTTTTGAAGGAGTGCTCTCATTTTAAGTTTTGGGTACCATAATCTTCTTATCTTGATCACAATAACTTTTGCCAGGAAAACACTGGCGCTCAGGTTTTCAACACCCAAGCATTTTTGAAGAAGCGTTCTCGGTCAACCAACCAGCCACCAGAGCCCATGGTAATGTTTCATCAAGTGCATTAATCTTTATCTTTTCTCAACATAAGATTTACTTTCTATGGACTGTAGAAACCTTTTTAGGTTTGTTATTTTTGTTAAAAGAAAATAAAAAATATTCTATTGAGTCTCACTTGGATAATTAACTTAAGTACATGGCAGTGCCTTTATATAGGCTAAAATAGTGAAGCAAGTAGGAATCCTCGTAAACTAGATTTTCTAAACAAACTAAGAAAAGAATAATAATATTTGAATTAAAAATATACTTAATAAGACTAAACTTATGGAAACTAAATAAGTCTAATTTTAATTCTAACAATTTTGATGCATCTATTACTAGCTTTTACTTTGTTCCTTTAAATTTGTTACTATGAGTACTTGTGTTTTGTATGCTTGAGGCAAATGCTCTAGTTTCGAATTAATAAATATTCTTTCTTTCAATTTCTTGTTCATCATTACCCATTGGAATATAATGTCTTCATACCATACTTAATCTCTTATTTTTTTGTTGTTTGCAGATTACACAGTTTCTAGATTCTCAAGGTTTATTGGATTATCTGGAGAGAGGTCCTGGTTCTGAAGAAAACAATAATAACCTGCTTGATAAACTGCAAGATGCAATTGGAAGGGGTCAAAACCCTATGTCAATTCTTCCATCTTCTTTGGTAGAGCCTGAGATTATAACCATTTCAGATCCTGATATTGGTGGATCAGGTAAAATTGAGGTTGAGATTTCAATTTCATTCATTTGATTAAGGGAACAAATAGATTTGAGGTAATTAAGTTGGTGTGCCAATGATCATGCTGCATTTTGTTGCCTTTTCAGGATCAGGTGCCAAATATACTTATGATAGATTTCCTTCAAATGTTAGAACGGAAGAGCAGGAAGAAAAGAGGAAGCAAATTCTTGCAGCAGCAGGTGGAGCTTTTGAATACTCAGGAAAGCTTACTCCTAGGTAGATTTTTATTCTTGAACAGTAAAGATCGATTTGTGCTTTTTCTATTCTGTTACTAAAGTCATTAATTTTTTACCTAATTTTTTTTAATCTCTTTGTCAGTTCACCTTCTATGCTAGTGAATAAGGACTCCAAAGATAGTCTTAGTCCAATGGAGAGAGCTGTAATTTTTTCACTCCATTATCATTTATCCCATGTGGTTCTGTGATTAAAGTTTACAATTGTCCTGATTCAATGAATATCAATGTTTTATAGGCGGAAAGGGAGCGCATGGTTTTGGACATTAAAGTTAAGCTACAGGTAAAACATTTTTGTTTGTGTTTTGAAATAAATGATCATTCGCTATTTCAGTTGAAAACATTCAACAATCACCTGATGATGTGGAAATGTTAGTTGGTTACGTTGCACATGAAATGGATTCTGCAAATGTTGGTAGATACTATCTATGAAAGCCTTACAAGACATGGATTAGGTTTCTTGTGGTTGTTAGGGCATGTGTACATGCATACATATGTCAGATTATTATATGACTTGTGCATGTGTTTATACCATTGCCAGACATGATATACAGATATTTTATGATGGAATAAAATAAAATCCTAGTCATCTCATTTTCCTGTTGATGGAGATCTGTGTTTGAAGGCATTAGATTGTATCTCTGAAATAAATGTAATCTAATTTTTCCAGTATCTAAGAGATGTGCTTTATCCTCTGAAAAGATAGGAAAATTCAATGTTAAGTTTGCTCATTGTTTTAATACGTGTATTTATAATAGAAAGAGCAAGGCAGTCTGGTGGATTTGATGCACTCATGCCCATGCTGAAATTGTTATGGTAGTTCTATTTTCATTATCACTCGTAGTTTTATGTCTTTATGTATTGTGGTTCACTTCGTTCAACAGGGTCTGTGGCTGCGCCTTCTGAAATTAGGAGCTACTGATGATCCACTTTCATCGTTTGAACATGGCACAATTCTTGGTATGCTTTATAAAATTCAGTTTATTTTGTTAATTCTGTGGAAAACTGCTTGTGAGTTGCAAATTCAATATCATTTAATTGTTGCAAATTAATATATTAATTTTGGTTTTACAGCTTTGATTGAGTCTGATGCAGAAGGGATTGGTGGAAGTGGATTTGTTGAATGTATCAGGGAACACATACATTCAGTATGTTTAGCAATTAATATTACTGCACCGATTTAAAATTTTCTGTGCACAGCATGAAGATTCTAACTTTATACTTTTCCCCTCTCAGGGATGGCACTGTCAATTGACTGAGGAACAGTTTATCGCTGTGAAAGAATTGGTAATTTAAGGATCCTACCCTCAGCACCCCCCCTTCAAGAATTGGTCTTGTCATTCAAGTCTTTAATCTATTTATTTATTGCTTGATATCAAGTGACTTTGCTGAAAGTTTATTAGCAAGTAGCTTCCCTGGTATGGTTTATGCATCATTTAGCTCATTGGGTTGCCTTCTTTTGTCTCTGTGACACTTCTTTTGGAATTGCGGAGTTCATGTTGTGTTGATTATTTGTCTTCTCTTCCCCCTTCCAATGTCCCTCACAGCTCAAAACGGCAATCAGTCGTGCAACTTCTCGAAATGATGTGTCAACTATTAGAGATGCCCTTGAAGTTTCTGCTGAGATGTTTAAGAAAGATGTTAATAATGTTTCCGACTACATACAGCGCCATCTTATTTCTCTCTCTATCTGGGAGGAGTTACGGTATGTGTGACAGATACTTATTTATGGAATTTCATGAATTATTATTATTATTATTTTAGTTTCATCATTTCATGCTACCTATCACTTGTTTTTTTGGGTAACGGTTGAACATGTTGATTCATGATTGAAATACTAGCTAGTTGGCCCTGACACATTAATTTGGCATTTTTAAGTTCTGTTTCTTTTGAGGATTGTTTTTCGCTTCTATTAAGAAACAAACAAATGGTAATGTATCTCGTTATATTGAGCTTGCTCAAAAAGAAAGTGCAGTTTCTAGGTTAATTTTGCAACTCCATCTATTTTATTTTGTGTTTTTAACAAGATTTTTGTTGTGTCTTACCAATGATTTCTGATAGAGTCCTTAATCTTCATTCACTTTAAATTGCAATGTAAACTTTTGGATCAGGTTTTGTAATAGGCCGAAGTTGGATTTCTTTAATATCTATTATGATGTGCTTGCAGGTTTTGGGAAGGGTACTTTGACTATTTAATGGATCAGTTTTCAAGCAAGTAAGAAATATACATGTTTAAGTTTTTTCATGCATATAATAATTTCCATATTACATTTATCTTCTCACATGATAGTCTATTCAGCACGTACATACATGCATGCATGCATGCATACATACATACATACATACATACATATGTATAACTGTATTTGATGTCTAACTTTTAATAATTTCGTTTCTTGTTCTTTGGTTGTATTTAATGCATGCACTTCATCATGTTACATTACATCTGTGATCTTGTTGCTTCTTTACTTTGGAGCAGCCAATATTTTTAGGCAAAAATGGCTGCCAAAAGATCATTTAAACTTAATTCCTTTGAGAGATTTGGATATGCTCATGACCTTTAGCATCTTTGCACTAAGTTGTGATGCTGTTATGTTGCTGCTATGTGGGTGAAAGATTTAGTGACAACTACAGGGTAGAATTGCAGAAACCATGAGTAAAATTCTACAGAACTATTTTGGAAGGCAGGAAAGCAGGAATAAAAAGTAATAAGACGCGGTGTTGCATCTCTAGTCTGGAAGATGAGAGATGTTGGTAACCGCATTGTGTGAAAATATGATTTCCTCTTATCCATTATGAAAAACAATCTGCAAAATATTTATACACCAAATGAATCTGGCCTATTAATTAGGGATCAGATTTTACAAGAAGGAAAATACAAATAATGGAAATCAATCTAAATTTGAATTACAAAATCTATTAATGTCAGAGAAGAAGAAAAGAAAAAAAAAAGGTGTCCTTTGACTGTTGACATTTGAATCCCTGTAGATCTACGAACACTTGTGTATCTTATTACTTAAGGTATGAATGAAATACTGGTAATATCAAAGACAGATTGATCATCTTCTATCTTGGTTCTATTCTATGAAACCTCACTGAGGACCAAACTATCCTTATAATTACCAAAATTGAATCTACCCCTCTTGTTGCCAATTGCTAGGCGCAAATCTTCACTGATCATCCTGGATGCATAAATACGTTTTTCTTTTTTCTTATCTTTTTGGAAACAAAAATAAATAAATAAATAAAAAAGAAAACTATTTGAGAAAGAATTAGGGGTCATTATTCATTCATCCCTGACGCATGTCATTATTGACTAATATTCTGTTAGAGACCGTCGTACAAAATCTGTAACTTACCATTAGTATCATAATCTAACATAGCATTGAGATATCTTTGATTTGTACAAAAGTTTGACTTGGGAACCAAGCTCATTTATTGTCCTTATGTGTTGTTACAACAGGTCAGCCAATTACGCTTCTCTGGTGACAGCACAGTTGATTGTAGTGGCATCGCACATGGTAGTGTTCTTTTTCCTTGATAATAATTTTTCGTGTTACCACATTTTAAACTCCAACCAGGCTTAACAAATATGTTTTTCTTTATTTCTTGATATTATTTTTTTTGTTGTATTTCATCATGAAGGCTGGGTTGGGACTTCCAGATACTGATGCTTGGTACATGATTGAAACAATAGCAGAGAAAAACAATATTGGATACAAGCAGTTTGTAAGTTTTCTACTGTCCTGTAGTGTTCATTAGGATTTAAGTTTGAATTTATTTGTTTCCACTTTCTGGCCCATTTTTTTCTGCCTGGATTTGTGTGTATTTGTATTTGGAATTTCCATTGTGATCAAACCCTTAAATTACTTTGGGGTTTATGACGTATTTTCATTTATTTGATTTTCCACGATTTATACTGGCTGACCACTTGATTTCACCCACCAAATCTCTTGTTAGGTTTCATTTAGCTTGCATGATTGTTTCCTTAAAAGGCCACCAAAAAATGGATATCTATGCTCTTAACACTCAATGACCTGAAGTTTGAAAAGATGGAGCCAGTTTCTATTAGGAAAAGAACTAATCTGGTTAAAAGTTTAGGGAACTTTTGGAACCACAACATTAATTTAGTTTTGTGTGTATAGCCAAAAAGGACCAAGATTGATATTGTATCAACACTGATATGCTTGTCCATGATGTGAGAAGCAAGGCGAAACTTCTTGGTAGAACCATAATATCTAACTTATGAATGTAGTTTCCAATGCTTATTCTTTAATTTTTTTGACACTAGATGTTATAGTCAGGGGCTTGCTGGGAGTTTAGATTGATGCTATTGGAGCATAGTCTGGAAACCTATGTCCAATACAGGCAGTTTCTATTTGCACAATATTTATTAAGAAGAGATTTTGCTCCTATATTGTGGAGATGCAAGCCGATGGCCTGGTGCGCACTCCCATCAGGAAGCAAGAACCACTCTTCCAGTGCTCCTTTACAACTTTGTTGGCTAATGCTAAAATAAGAAAGTAGTGATAGAACGAATTTCGAAAAATATCCTTGGGAATTTCCTAAAAGCATTTTTATCTCCAGAAGGATTAGATTATAATTGGAACCTGAGAATAATTTTTCTTTTATTTGGTCATGGTGCTTGTGAGAACACTCTTGTTTCTTGTGTATTGAACCTTTTTTAGTGGCACTTATAATTTTCATAAATATATTCTCTTCAAACTATTGGTTTTTATCGGTTTCCATGGTAACAGACTTTTTTTAACTTATGTTTTTGTTTTTGTTTCTTCTTGTTTTTGCACTTCCCCCGGAAAGATAATGATTTTACTTCTTTGTTGATAAATTAAGTGTTTCATTAAGAATTAGGATAGATGTTTGGAAAGATTTGTCCTTCCAGTGTTTGAATTGCTATTTTCCTTAAGCTTCAGCCTCACAATATTAAAATTTTAAGTAGCTGAATATATCTGGTTGATGTTATATTACCTGTAAAAGAATTCTTGCAATCCAATTTGATTCAGATCCAAATCAGAGGGTTTTTGTCACATATCCAACAACTTCGTATTGGTTATTGGGGATTGTCCTTTATAAAAGGCCAATCAATATCCAATGGATTGCCATCCCCGCTTCCGAAAGATGCCACAAATGAGAATCAGCAACCTGCTGAGGCCTCTGGTGTTGGAAGGAGCTGGGTACAGAGCATGTTTAGCAGGGAAACATCTTCAAGAGCACACTCTTTTAGTCGTGTTCGTGGAGTGGCCTCTGATGGTGGGTCTTCTGGATTTTCCTTTTTCTGAGTTCAGATACCCTGTACTGTTTCATCATTGTTACATAACCTTGTCTTATTATCTCTTGACTTTAGCTGCAAATGAGAACGGAACTCCTCGAAAACAAGATTTAACAGCTGGTGGGAAGAAACTTCAAACCAATGTTCGCATTATCAGGGGTCATACTGGTGCTGTTACTGCTTTACATTGTGTAACAAGGAGAGAGGTCTGGGATCTAGTGGGTGACCGTGAAGATGCAGGTTTCTTTATCAGTGGAAGCACAGACTGTTTGGTGAGTTACATTACATATCTGGTTATTTTCTTCTAAAAATTCCTTAATACAACAGTCATGCATTTTTTGGAAACTTGATATTAGTGTCATGGTTTATGGAGCCTTTAATGGGAATTTATGGTGTGGTTAGTGACTGAACTTATACTCAACCAAAATAGCTTCTATTATGAATGCAAGTGTATTTCAACTTGTGATTAACCCATGAACTATAGGTGAATTCATTGTAGACTATTATATAATTTGGTGCAAGTTCTTAATGGCTGAATGCTGATCTTCAAACTCTGCAGGTTAAAATCTGGGATCCTAGTCTTCGTGGTTCAGAACTTCGAGCAACCCTGAAAGGACATACAAGGTTTTATATTTTATTCTTTTTATAAAATCAACAGACACAGATATTTTCTCTATATATTAATTGAAGTAAATGCATGTCAATCCTCTTCTTCTAAGTTGTAGTCGTACTGGCTATATTTACTTTCATCCCTCTATGCAGAACGGTCCGAGCTATAAATTCTGATAGAGCAAAGGTGGTTTCAGGATCTGATGATCAGTCTGTTCTTGTATGGGATAAGCAAACATCTCAGCTTCTAGAAGAGCTTAAGGGCCATGATGCACAGGTTTGCTTACTGCACGCATCCTTGCTTTAAGTTCTAGACTGTTTACATCGAAGGTGTTTGCAGAGTTAAAGAAAACAGAAAATGAAATTATGGGGGGCACATTTTGCTTACAGAAATCATACCAAGAGTTTTTCTAGATGGAGGTTCAAAAACATGAATTACTAATATATGAACCGACTACAAAGGGTGTTTCCTCTTATGTTTGATCCCGACTCTTCCTCATCAATAAATCATTCAACTCCATTTTTTTTCTTATGCTTCTGTCCATCCCCCTATTATATGTGGGAGACAGATAAAGGTATGATTTACAAGACAATTCTTTTGGAATTTTGGTGTGTAGGACATCTGAGGACAGTTGTCCACGTATGTCTCTCTCATAAATACAGTTATAGCAAAATACACCTTTATTTTCTCTGAACATTTATGTAATAATTTTTAGAGTGCATGCAACTTTCACATACTTGCAAGCCTGATAATGATTTATTTTCTTAATCAAGCAATCGTACAAGCTTAGTTCTATCTGTTGAGAGTTTGACAGGTGCAGATGGCTTGTTTAGATAGTTCTTTGTATGGGTCTCTTGTTCTTTGTCAACTCAGACTGGTCCAATTTCAGTGGACTGCTTCTCCTTTTTAATACAATTTTCATACTTTAATATGAAAAGGAAGAAGGAACATTATTTTTGTTTATTCATTTATTTACCTCTTCCAACCCAAGCTCATCACTTTATTGCCTGCACCAAACACCTAGGTGGCATAGCAAAATTATTCTATTTGATTTTACATGTGAGACATTGTGGTCCAATGCATACTAATGTTGTTTTAGTAGGAACACAAAATTTTAGTGCATGTAAAGGATACCTGATGGATTTATCTGGTTCTGAATCCTTATTGGTATGGGTATCGTCCAATTTTGGTATTAACATATTAAACTCCGTAAGCCAAGACACCAGACAGGCACATACATGGGGGCAATGTGTATTGACAGAGCTGCTAAGGGTCCTGTGGGGCATTATGCTATTTCAGTTTTGTATCTCCCTAACAACTCTATAGATGTTATAACCTTTAAAACAAGATTAGATCAAGTTATTAATGGTTCAAATGCCGTTTTCTTTAGGTTGGTTTCTCAATATGGTATTACCTTATTGCTGTTTGATCCCCTTTCTTAAGCAAAAAGATTTCTTGGCAATAAATATAGAGGCTTTAATGAGATCATTAGTTATTTCAACGTGTCTCTACTTTATTGCCTTGAATTACATTTGGCATGCAACCTTTGGAAGAAGTAAGTTTGTGGGGGGTTTTAATAGCTTTTTTCTTCCTTTATTTTTTCACATAATCATGCTGAGCTTTTTTGCTTCTGTTTTCATATTCTCTTATTTAGAACATCCTATATCTTTTCTTCAATATTTGCTATCTTAAAAATACTTGGTTACACTTTCAAATGATTGAAACTTGAATTATGGAATGCAGATTAAGTGTGAGATAATTCCTGTCATTTAACACTGCAGGTCAGTTGTGTGCGGATGCTGTCAGGTGAACGTGTTCTTACAGCATCCCATGATGGAACTGTCAAGATGTGGGATGTTCGAACTGATACCTGTGTGGCAACAGTTGGCCGTTGCTCTAGTGCGGTTCTATGCATGGAATATGACGACTCCACTGGGATCTTGGCTGCTGCTGGTAGAGATGCGTACGTATATTGAAACTTACATCTATGTAGGTGGTATGATATTACAATTTAATTTTTCTCTTCACTTTTGGTGGATACTTATATTATACAGGGTTGCAAATATCTGGGACATTCGTGCCGGTCGGCAAATGCACAAGTTTCTAGGGCATACAAAATGGATTCGGTGAGTCAGGGTATTAAATTCTGTGTTTTTGTTTCCTCTGGAATTCTATAACTATTGCACTGAAAAAGCCTTGGTGTTTACATGTCACTTGTGCAGGTCAATTAGAATGGACAGAGACACTGTGATTACTGGTAGTGATGATTGGACAGCCAGAATGTGGTCTGTTTCCCGAGGGACATGTGATGCTGTTCTTGCTTGCCATGCCGGCCCAGTACAATCTGTTGAATATTCCTCGTCAGATAATGGAATAATTACGGGTTAGCACTTAAATCTTTTTGCTAGAGTGTAACATGTTTTCAATGGTTCTTCAGTCATTTTATGAATGGAAATCATGTTATTGTTAGTGAGAACAGTTACAAAAATAACTCTTAAAATTTGATGCCTTTATTTCAGGTTCGAGTGATGGGCTGCTTCGATTTTGGGAAAATGACGAGGGTAAGAGCACAGTTGATATCATGTGTTAAAAGATATTGATAATATATCCACTTATGATCCTTTGGCTGGCTGTAATGCTCTCTCACCTGACTGTAAACTAGCTAATATGTTTTGTTAGCTATGTAAAATTTCACCAAAACAAATTTTGAAGCCTACGCCTGACAAACCTGTTGAAAATATCATAAAACTAAATATTTAACTTAATTCTTTTTAATAATTTTCTCAACCATTTTAAAGCTGTGTTGAATCTCTTATGTGCAACGGTGTTAACTTGCAGGTTTTATTTCTTTATGTTGTTGTTTTACATAACCAAGTATATAATTTTCTTAATCATCTTAAAGTTGTTTATAGCATTGCCATAATCATTTATTTGCCATGACATGCAGGTGGCATAAAATGTGTAAAGAATGTCACCATTCATTCAGCTGCTATATTGTCTATCAATGCTGGGGACCACTGGTTAGGAATTGGAGCTGCGGACAACTCTATGTCTCTATTCCATCGACCTCAAGAGAGACTCGGTAGCTTCCCCAGCACCGGATCAAGAATGTCTGGGTGGCAACTCTACAGAACCCCTCAAAAGACAGTTGCTGTGGTATGTATATATTTCCTTGAAATTCCTATTCCCTACATTTTGCCCATTGATTTTTATACAGAAACTTTACCCGAGTCTTTTTATTGTAACAATATTTGACTTAGCTTCCATGTTATTAGAATACATGGATTCATGTACTTGTATGCCTGGGTTTAGCCGGTAATTATACAGCTTATACATTTGTTGATAATACTGGTAAGCATTTTTGGTGGAATGCAGGTAAGATGCATTGCTTCTGATCTAGAAAGAAAAAGGATATGCAGTGGTGGTCGAAATGGACTTCTTAGGCTCTGGGAAGCCACCATCAACATCTAAGTTTCCGTGGCATTTATGTATTGTTTTAGTTCCGAGTTTTTGAAGATTATAGGGAAGGCACTTGGTGAGAATAGTAATCAATTCTTGTCTGGTTTTGATTTGTTGATCATCCAGCTTGGCTAGTATACGTGTGTTTTGTATATCATGAGTACTAAATTTTGGTAGCTTCATATTTACTCTGGTCAATATTCTTGATTCTTAATTTTTTTTTATTGCCATTGTGTACCTGTATTGAAGCATAACTTTGAAGAAACTGGAGAAATGAAACGATGTTATTTTGATCAGGGCCTGTTACATTTTTGGTTCACTGGGTGTGACAACGGAGTTCTCTCTGCGTTCATGTTAATACAACAAGAAGCTATCACAAAATTAAAATTCTATCAAAATGATGAATGGATGAGGGTAGGAATAGTTACGGTATTTAGTTGTCTAACTTCATTATTTAACTTATTTGGTGATGACCATAATTATTATTATTATTTTAAAAGCTTAGAGATTAATTGACAATACTATTGGCAATGACTTAAATCTCCTTTTATGGAATTACTTTGGAGGATCCTCAAAAGAATCATACTATTAAAAGTCGTTGTCCTTGAATTAATTAATACTAACCAAGTTGTAATTGCAGAAACTTCCCTAGTCAGAGAACTATTTTAGATTTTGTTGATCTGTGAAAGTTAATTGTTTCTGCTTATTATCCGTACTCTTTTATTTTGTGTGTAATGCAGTCGATATATTTTAGATACATTTTTACTACAATTTAACTATAAAAACTATCACATTTTTATCGTCTAGTTGCACAATATTGATGAGGCAACGGATAAATAAAATAAATAAAATATTAAATAAAATGATACCATTTTTATTTGGTATACATATAAGCAGAACACAGACGGGTGGGAAATAGGATACTTAAAATTTTTTCTTGATTCGCGTCAGCCGAGGAGCAGCCTTCTCTTGCTTCGATTTTGAGCCTTGAGTAGACACAGAAGCGCTTGGTACAGACGCAGGTGTAGGCGTTGTTTGCTTGACTACTTGTGGGTTTGACCCTGCAAGTTGAGTTGGCTCATTAGGACTCGTTTGATTGTTTTCCTGAAGTTGTGATAGGGACTCCACTACTCGCTCGAGGCTATCAATGTCTTGGAGAAAATCACTTTTGTCTTCGGAGGAGGGAAACATAGCCTCCATGCGCTTTGAGCCTCGTTTAAAGGACCAACCTCCCAAGTATTCTCTATGACGAATATCATTCACGGTATCAATGCTCTGGCTGGATAGGCTCATTTGGCTTTGGCTGGGATTGGTACTGGCTTTAATTTCTTCAGCATATTTAGTAGGTTCATCAGTTGATGCAGAAAGTTTGTCGATAAGAGTGGAAGCTATGGTTTCCTGGGCTGCTTCATGTTCATGTTCTGGAGATTGCAGGTAATTATTATATTCTGTTTGGATCTCAGGCTTCTCGTTTGGCTCGTCAAGACAAGAAGGATGTTTCTCAGGATTTGTCATTATTGGCTTTTCACTTCTGAGACAGCTCCAGGTAAAATGCTAGCTACATAGGAACAAGAATTTATATAATTTCTTCGGAGTTCCCTTTGACTGAACAAAAATTTTATTTCTTAATATCCTAAATGAATCCCAGAAGTTACTCTGAAAAGGAAAGTCATGGCCGTATCTATCAATAATATGGCGACAAGAATCTATAAAAAAATTACAATCCCATCATCAAAGTTTCGTAGATGATGAATTGGCGATGAATTAAATATTTAATTACATATAATTAGTTGACCAACTTCATTAAATCATTCATTTGGTCACCAATAATATAGTTAATGATAATATTATTTTTTTTTAAGTTGATAGATTCATATTTTTTTAATTGACATTAGTTATTTTAGCCATGCCTTAATTTCCTTCACAGGATAGACTTTAAATGGTGCTGAGTAGAATATTTCATACCATTCGAAGTTCTTTAAATTATTCTTTAAATGGTTCTTTATGTTGTTGTTTTGCATAACCAAGTATATAATTTTCTTAATCATCTTAAAAGTTGTTTATAGCATAGCTGTAATAATTATTTGCCATGACATGCAGGTGGCATAAAATGGGTGAAGAATGTCACCATCAACATCTAAGTTTCTGTGGCATCTATGTGTGTTTTTAGTTTTGAGTTTTTGAAGATTATAGGGAAAGCACTGTGGTGAGGATAGTAATCAATTCTTGTCTGGTTTTGATTTGTTGATCATCCGGCTTGGCTAGTATACGTGTGTTTTGTAAATCATGAGTACTAAATTTTGGTAACTTCATATTCACTCTGGTCAATATTCTTGACTCTTTAATTTTTGGTCATTGCCAATGTGTGCAAAAGATGCTTGTATTCCAACATAACCTGAAGAAACTAGAGAGATGAAGGATGTTATTTTGATCAGGGCCTGTTACAAGTTACAATTGTGGTTCACTGGGGGTGACTTAAGAGTTATCTGTGCGTTCATGTTAATACAAGAGGTTGTCACAAAATGAAAATCCTATCAAGATGATAAATGGATGGGGAAATGAATAGTTATAAATATTTAGTTGAGCTACTTCATTGTATCACTTATTTAGTGATCGCCATAATAATCATTATTATAATTTTAAAACTTAGAGATTATTATATTGAACTGACAATACTTTTAGCAACTACTTCATCTCCTTCATGAATTGAGTTTGAATGATCCTGAAAAAGGATGGTTCATGTTATAAGAACAACTTTGTCGAGTGTTTATAAGATATTCAAACCTATACTAACGCAAGACTATTGAGATATTTATTATTTTTAAAATTTTTTTTATCTAAAAAGAAAGAAACGACGTCGTTTATCTTTAAAATTTTTAAAAAAATTAACAATTTAATATAAAAGTAGAACTGATTAGAATATCAAACCGTTTAGTTTTATTTTATTTTTTTTTTTATAAATTATATTTGATTCGATCCGATCCTTTCTTTTCATTCGGTTTGGTTTGATTTCAAAATTTAAAAACCTAAATTTTTTAGTTCCTGAAAATTCAAATCGAACTAGATCGTGTCCACCCCTAATTCATAAATCTATGTGACAGTTAAACCAATCGTTTCTAGACTTGTCGCTATCTCAACAAGTTGGTAAAGTTTGATTGTCGTGGGACTCATAGCTTTTGTTAAGAAATAAAATTAATTTTAAAATAGAGTGAAGTTTTGTTAAAAGAACAAATCAATTTCTTTCTTATTTACAATTTCTTATAACCTAAAAAAAAACTATACCTTTCCCTTTTCTTTATTCCTTTCCGTTCTTTTAACCAAATATTCCTACACCTCAAAAAAAAAAAAAAAAAATTCCTTAAATAATTTGAAATTATACAAATAAATAAATAAAATTTATTATTATCATTATTATATACCGAAACATTAAAAAAAGGAAAAACACATTTTACTAATAAAACAAATTGAAATACAGAATTGAAAACTGAAACCATAAAACATTTGGTTTGTTGCATAAATCATACTAAAAACTTCAAGGTAGCACTAAGGGCTGATGAAAATCAAGGTACGAGTTAACTAAAACATTTCTTGAATCGCCCCAACAGAGAGGCAGTCTTACCATTCTTCGGATTTGCTGAAGCACTTGGTGGAGTCTTAGACACTTGGAGATAGTCTGACAAAGTCTCCACGCGCTTTGAACCTTTTTCAAAATCCATGGATGAACCTACGAGGCCGAAGCAGTCTTCAAAGCGGCTGCAGAACCAGTATTCTATGGACTTCCACTTGTCAGGAGTAGTCATGTTTCGTAGTGGTGGAACCGGAAGTTGTTCTGTTGGCTGTTGCTGCTTATCCTTAGCTTCAGCTTCTGATGGTGTCTGTGATTGTTGTGACTGGATCTGTGATTTAGCTGCTCGTTGGTGATCTGGCTGGGATTGGCCATGCTTTTGTTGGTTTTCTTTGCGATCAATTGCCGCAGAAATTTCATGATCGATACGAGAAGTGGCTACGTTTTCTTGCTTTGCTGCAAATTTACATTCTGAAGATTGTATCCCGTATTTTGTTGAGATTTCAGGCTTGTTAGGCTCGTAAACAGTAGGAATATCTATTTCAGGATGATTACTTTCCATGATTAGATATATTATTCACTGCCACTGGCTATCAAGTAGAAAGCTCAAATTACGGAGAGGAGCTAATGTTGCGTAAGGCTAGCTAAAAGCTTTATGGATCAAAATATATATTCTTTATAGAATAGTATCATTTATCACCCATAAAAGATTCCACCCATAAAAGAAGACCAAGACCAAAAAGAAGTCTTTGCCTAAGTGATCATCTTCAAAAGGCTAAGACCATGATCACAGAGACGGGCAACAAAGTATAAGGCAGTTTTTTTTTTCAAAAAAAAAAGGATCATTGCACTAACTGTTATGAACAAAATATTTTCATTTATTTAAAAAAAAGAGATGCAAAATTATTAATTAAATAAAAAAATCACTGTACTAGCACTTTTTAACTTAAAACTTTTTGTGATTATACATACGCAAATTATTTGATAAATATTATGAATAAATCTACATTTTCATATTACAATATAAACGAATTATTTGATAAATATTATGAATAAGTCATTGAAACACAAAAGTTCAAAAGAAAAGTTCAAGTTTTAGTGATATCAAAAACAAAATGGAAGACGGAATGAATTTTGAATTTCTTTTATACCAGGCACTAAATACTAAATAATAAATTCAAATTTTTATTAGCTAATAATATACTGAAAAAAATATATTTTACTAAAAAAATTGAAATGCTTGCTGCAGAATTAAAGACTGAACAATAAAACTTATTAATTTGTTGCGTAAATCATACCGAAAAACTTCAAACAGAAGTCTAATAACAACCGTCTCAGATTATCATGGAAACCCTTATCATAATAAATTTGAAGTATACTGCACGTGCTTATAAAAATTAAGATACCAGTTGACCAAAACATTTGTTGAATCACTTGCTACAGACAGCGACGTAGACTGTATTGTTTGCTGGACCTGTTGCGTACTGTTTGATGGGTGAGCTTGTTGACTTGGTATAATATTGGTTTGATTATGGTTGTTTTGGAGCTGCAAATTAGGATAATTCTTCATGCGCTTTGAACCTCGATCAAACGACCAATTAGCACTTACTAAAAGAAAAGAGGGGTAACAATTAATTAGATATATTGAAGTTCCATAAATAAATAAGCTGGAGCCGGCTAAAATGATCCTGAAATCATAAGATTATATCATAAATCCCCAGGTCACAGTTTTTCCAGGTCCACTGAGATAAAAATTAATAGTAAATTGTGCAAACATGTACATATTTAAATTAATAAAATTAACTATATCTTTAGCCCAATGTTCAGGTGGTGAAGTTGAATACGTTGATCCAGGTTACTTACAATGCCAGCCAGCTGGCTAGCTAGCTATATAATTGATATAAGCTACATAAGACAAGAGAATTAAAACTTAGAAGAGATTATTTAAAGTGACATATAAATAATTATTTTTTAGCATACGAGCCTACTCATGCGAATATCCGGATATCTATTTTAGTGTGTTTTCTTTAAATTATTTGTTTATTATTATCACCGTTTTATATATTTAAATTTATTATTTTTGAATTGTTATAAAAAATTTAATCTTTTTCCTTAGATTTTACTCTTCAAATAAGAATGATAAAAAAATGCAGTATATTGAAGTTGCATAATAAAATAATTGTTCAAAGCTAATTCTTAAATAGAGGGTATTTTGTTAAAAAAAATAATGAGTTCCTTTCCATCCAAAATTTTTTATTGCAACCAAACAAAAGAATAATATTTGTTTCTTCATTCCTTTCCCCTTCTCTTTCCTTATTCCTTTCCATTCTTCCACCCATACACTCCTAAATAATTTGGAATGATACAAAAAAAAAAAAAAATTAAATTCAAATTATTGTTGATATATAACGACTCACTAAAAAAGGAAAAATACATTTTACTAAAACAAATTAAAATTCAGAATTGAAAACTGAAGCAATAAAACTTGATTTGTTGCATAAATCATACCAAAAACTTCACGACAGAACAATAGTGAGGCCGATAAAAATTAAGGTTCCGGTTGACCAAAACAGTTCTTGAATCGCTCTAACATAGAGGTAGTCTTCCGTTTCTTCGGATTTGCTGAAGCACTTGGTACAGACACCAGGGTGGACTGTATTGTTTGCTGGCTTGGCCCATTCATATACATTGGATTGCTTAGGAAATCAGCTGATATATCCTCCATGCGTTTTGAACCTTTTTCAAAAGGCATCAATCCATCCCCTACCATTATATCGGCTGATACATACTTATGTAGTGGTGGAACTGGTAGTTCTACTGTTGGCTGCCGCTGCTTATCCTTAGCTTCTGACAGTGCCTGTGATTGAGCTTGTTGGTAATCTGGCTTGGTTTCACCCTGCTGTTGCTGGTTTTCTTCATGATCAGCGTGAACAGTGGCTATATTTACTTGCTTTGCTGCAAATTTACATTCTGAAGATTGAGTGTCATATTTTGTTGGGATTTCAGGCTTGGCAGGCTCGTAAACAGAAGGATCTATTTCAGGATGACTACTTATCATGATTGGACATCCACTGGACTCTCTATTTGGTTCGTAGAAAGCTTAAACGAGAGGCTAATGCCGCGTAAGGCTATAAGCTATGTCCTATGTATGGAACATCAAGAAGCAACTAACTGCACAAAATAAATATAAAAACTTAAGGTTAAAAATATATAATCGTACACAATCATTTCGTTTTCCACCCATAAAGAAGACCAAGGCCAATACGAAGTTTTTGGTTAAGCAATCATCTTCGTCGAAAGAAGACTGAGACCATATAACCAGAGGCGGGTCAACAACTTTTTTTAAAGAAATATTTTATAATTTCTTTTTTATAAAAAATGAAAAATAAAGGTACTGCTTGATGAAAATGTTGTCGTAGTCCGGAAACTTTTTATTTTTAATTACGTGGAGAAATATAAATATGGAAGAAGAAGAAGGGAGAGACTGAAAAAATAAAGATCTTATTAATTAAATATAGATATTTTAGTTTTGCAAAGAATTTAATAGTAAAAAAGTGGGCACACTCTTGAGATAAATATTAAAATTGTAAATTGATATTATCTCTAAGAATAACTCTTAGGGTTTGTTTGTTTTTCTGACTGAAGTCGAATATAATTATTTATATGTCTAACAACGGTTTATTTTTAACTTATATTTGAATAATTGTTAAAAATATATAAATATAATTAAGTTAAACGGTTTATTTATATATCTAACAACCGTTTATTTTTAACTTATATTTGAATAATTGTTAAAAATATATAAATATAATTAAGTTAAAAAATTTAACTTAAATCTAAATGAGTAAATGTCTGAATCATTTAAATTTTTTATTTATCAAGAAAAACCTTAATTTATTACTTAACATTTATATATTTTTAACAATTTAATATATTAGTTTAAGATATTTTTAGGATATATATGTCAACATATCATTTTTCGATTTTTTATTTTTATAAAAATAAACAATTGAATATTTATGTTCAGATATTTAAGGTAAAAAAATAAAAATTAATCTTTTTCATATTTTAGTAAAATTAAGATTTTAATCATGTTCAAACTTCAGACAGAAAAAACAAACACTATTTTATAGAGAAATAAAATTATCCTAAAAAAAGTACTTAATAATTAAAATATTATTAATTAATTTTTAAATGATAGAAGAAAGGGTTAGGTCCACTTCAATAATTTACAGCACAAGTAGATTCATTCAGTCGGTGCAGAATGTTCAAGCCGCTGCTGTAATTTATTGTTTTGTTTCATATTGATATTCTGAAGATTGTATGTCATATTTGGTTTGCATTTCAAGCTGGCTAGGCTTGTAACAGAAGGGTCTTTTTCAGGACTTGTCATTAATATAAATTGGCTATTCAATGTGTTCCATACAAAGAAGGGAAGAAGCAACTAGTACCAAGAAAGGAATATATAACTAAATTTAATGAACAAAATATATGTTACTAGCATTTAATTAATTTCCTCCCCAGACCAATACAACTTTTTTTAAGAGAAGTGAAAATGCTAATTATAGTTTTAGGAGTTTACTTCGACTATAATTTAATTTATTAATTGATTCTCTTCTTAGAAGGCTGACCTAGCCTAACCGTCTGATCGTCATTTGCTTGTCTATCGATCGGCATATGAAACTGAACGTTGACCTCAATTAAAATAAAATAAGTTACTGAAACTTCAAAGTATTTTATTTGATTAGATAATTTAATTTCCTATAGATCTTAATTATTTATATTACCTAGATTTGATTATCAAATATTTTAATTATCATGATCATTTTTTACTCCTTGCAAGGGAATAAGAATAAGAATAATATGAATTAGATAGTGGCAATATTATCATAATGTCACGGAAATTTGTATCTTTAACACTTATTTGTAAGATACATATAAAAATATTATTTATAACAATATAATTATCTAAATAGATTTATCCATAATTTGTATGTGCATAATCGTACAAGTTTTCTGTAAATCAGACAAGATCATACACTGTATATAAATGGCTAGCAAGGAAAGTTATTGCTAAATCAGAGTAGTAAGAAAGCTAGCATGCATGAAATATGACAATTTGTGCAAATCATTCGTTGCGGCGGAGAGCGATAAAGTTTTTCAGCAGATTAAATAGAAAAGTGTAATTTAAGATTTTTGGCCAAGGCCTACAAATTTTTTCAATTGCTTCCACCAAGAGACAGCGCCCGTCCCTTGCATCGGTTTAATATTTGAGACGTGGCTTGAAACTGAAGTGTGTGGCAAAGACAGCGGAGTTGACAAAGCTCGCGGGAATTGTGAGCTTAATCCTGCAGCTGGCTGATTTGGCCCATTAGGAGAATACGTTTGATTATCTTGCTGAATTTGAGGTGGGGAGTGTGTTGACTGGACACAGATGGCCGTATCAACATTTACTGGGTTGTTTTTACAATACAATCGAGGATAATTAATCCGATCTTGGGAGGAGGCAAACATATCTTCCAAGCGCTGTACCTGTTAAAGGACCAACCTGACCTTTCTTCCCTAATTCGAGTAGGTTTTGATGGCGAAAAATTAAGCGCCACCATAAGCTGTAAATCAGCTGCTTTAAAGGGCCAAGAAGTTTCTTCTTGTTTGAGAGGCTGTTAGGGGATGCATTCGGCCTTTGAGAGCCTGCGCTTGCGCTTTGGCTGCAACTTGTCCCCAACAGGCCTGGTCAACTTAGTCTTCTGAGCTTCTTGAGATGGTTGTTGAATGGCTTGTGACTGCGGTGGCGGGATTTGATGTTGAGCTTGTTGGTCATTTGGCTCATCAGGCCCTGTTGCTTTTCTTCAACGCAAGTCGGTGCAGAAAGTTCAGCAATATTTGGCCCATTAGCAGAACACGTTTGATTGTTTTGCTCAATTTGAGGTGGGGAGTATGTTGACTGGAGAGAGATGGCCGTATCACCATTTACTGGGTTGTTCTTACAATATAATCGCGGATAATTAATCCGATCTTGGGAGGAGCCAAACATATCCTCCCAGCGCTTGGGACCTCGTTTAAAGGGCCAACTATATTTCATCCCTATTAGAGCAGGTTCTTCAACGAGCCAATTTGTTTCTTGTTGTTTGAGAGGCTGTTCTTTTAAGAAATGAACCAATTATTTGAAAAGCATCACTGGGCAATGGAAGAAACAATAATACAGAATATTACCGTGGCATTACACACACAGCCTGAAGGGGAAAGTTTTATCGGATAAGGAGTGAAATTATCAGCTTGTGCACACCGTATAATATATATAGAGCAGTAAACTGAAATTGAAATATTGGATAGAAGACCTAGTTAATTTTTACAAGATATATCTATCAAATTTGAAACACATTTATGTGAAACCTGATGCTTCATATTCAGTAACTGTTTTAACAGAATTTTGACTTTCGTTATGCACAAAAAGAGAGTCATTGCTGTTTTCAGATTCTGAAATGTGAAGTGGGTTGTATGTTCTCAAAAGGGTCATATAGTTCTCTTGACTGACCTGTGTAACTGTAATTTTTCTCCATTGCTAATAAAGTTTGTAACTGAGCTCTTTCACTCGTGGATGTAGGCTTTCTAAGCCAAACCACGTAAATCTTTGTTCTAATATTTTTCTTTCTCATCTGTCTCAGCTTAGATTTTTCAATTTTTGACTTATTTGTCCTATGCGTTCTCTAAATTGATCCCAAGTTGTCTGTAATTGGAAGATCTTGCTGAAAGACTTAACCATTTAGAATAGAAACCTTCCAGGACTTTTTATAAAATTTAATATATCAGTTCAGTTAAAATTTCGAGCAAACGCCTAAGAATTTCTTGAGTCTCGCTTCCACCGAGAGACGGTGTTCCTTTGCATCAGATTTGAGCCTTAGTTTGGCAATGGATTGCTCGGTACAGAGGCCAGCGTAAACATTATTGATTCTTTGCTTAGAAGGCTGACAATAATGAACAAAATATATGCTAATTACTAGCATTTAATTAATTTCCTCCCCGGACCAATCAACCTTTTTTAATGAAGTGACAATGCTAATTAGTTTTACAAGGAGTTTACTTCGACTAAAACATAATGTAATCATCGATTCTTTGCTTGGAAGGCTGACCAAGCCTAACCGTGTTATCGTCATTTGCTTGTCTATTGGTATATGGGGGAAAGTTGACCTCAATTAAAATAAAATAAGTTTCTGAAACTTCATCATATTTTACTTGATAGTGTAGATATCGAGTAATTTAATTTGTTCTCTGGATCTTAATTACTTGTATTCTCAGATTTTAGATGGTGACTTTGGATCCATTTTTATGTATATCCAAAAGAAATATTAAAAGTGATGAAGTATATTAAAGTTTTATAATAAAATAATCGTTCACACCTTTTGTTATAATTAATTTATTGTTTGTGGAATTTGGTAGTCAAGTAGATATAAAAAATGCAACAAATGTGTAAGATTACTGTACACAAAGATCGTAGACTTTATGGCTCATATTTAATAACTGATACAGTATATTGAGATACACTAACGTATCAGGGTGAAAAGTTCTTTGTTGGAGAGTAACGATACTACCTTTTTACGGTATTATATATGTATATGTATATGTGTATATTGTATAAGTTTTACTATATGGACCTGATTTAACCTGATTTTAATTTTGATCTCGACCCAAAATGCAGACTATATATTTAAAGGGTTTAGGGCAAAATCGGGATACTGTACATTTTCATTTTTGAGTGAAAAATTACCTTCTTCTCCCATGATTTTTTCTCTAAACTTTTTCAAAGATTTTTCACGTAAAATCAGCATTTTTTGTGGTTGTGATTATTTTTTATTTGCTCATTTACTTGATTTTTCATAACAAAGATGTTTTAGTTGAGAGTACCAATTTAGAAGTTTAATGAGATTTGTTTGTCACCAAAAGTTGAAAATATGGAAAATATTATTTTCCATTAATATTTTCAAAATGAAATGCATTTTCTTAAATAAGAGACAGGTTCAAGAAACTAATTGTAAGAATAATTTTAAAGAGACGACTTTCTTTTCCATATAAATTTTGAAGACATTTCTGAAATTGCATTTTAGTTTATTGATTAAACGAAAATTAGAAATTTTTGTTTGTAGAGGAAAATTATAAATATAATAGAAACAATTCAAAAATGACATAATTATAACATTCAATTTATATGAAAAAATTATTATTTGATTTTTCGTCATATAAATGAGCCCTAAATTTGGAAAAAGATTGTTTTGGGTATTAAAAAGAGATTTCAGCATTTCACTTGATTTTTTTATCAATTTTAACACTTTAATTATTAACTATTGTGACGTTTCAGCATTTCACCTTAATTTTAAATCCCAACCTATACCATATAAAGTATTTATGAAACAAAAAATATAAAGATAAAACTGAAATGCAAAGGTTAAGAGAAAAATTTTATTTTTATTGATATGATAAACAAAATGAAAGACAACTAGAATTTTGAATCTCTTTTACTTACACTTCAGACTAAGAGTGTGTTTGGTTGGATGGAACGGAGGGGGAAAGGAATGGAATTCTCCAAAGAATCCTTATCCAAAGAAAGGTGGAATAAGGATTTTTCTCAAATTTTATTCCAACAAGGAAATCATGATTCCCTACCAAGTGTGATTGTTATTTATTTGTTTTGATTTTATGTTTGTTATTTATTTTTTTTAAAGTTTTAATTCAAATTGGTTGATATTTTAAAATAAAATAAATTATAATTTTAAAAAATTACTAGGTAGTTAAGATTTTTATTAAGAAATTAAACAATTTTTAAATAGAGGATATTTTTATTAAAAAAACTTAATAAATTCCCTCCAATCCATAATTTCTTTCCATTCTTTCAACCAAAACACCCCCTAAATAATTTGAAATTACGAATACATAAATCCAAATCATTAGTATACTATAAAACACGATTCTAACAACCAAACACTGCATAAATAATTTGAAATTATACAAATACATAAATTCAAATAGTCATTATACAATAAAACACTAAAAAAAAGGAAAAAAAAAACACATTTTACTAATAAAGCAAATGGAAAACTGAAACAATAAAACTTAATTTGTTACATAAATCACACCAAAATAGTTATCGTACCAGTTAACTAAAGATTTTCTTGAATCGCCTCCATAGAGAGACAATCTTCCATTCCTCCGGATTCGCTGAAGCACTTGGTGCAGACTGTATTGTTTGCTGGGTTGTCCCACTGGCATACATTTGATTGTTTTGGAAAGAGGCTGATACACCCTCCATCCGCTTTGAACCTTTTTGAAAACCCATGGTTGAACCTGCGCGTTCGCGGAGCTTGGACGAGAAGTCTTCAGGCATGCAGTTGTCCCCAGCAGGGTTGGTAAAGTCTCGTAGTGGTGGAACTGGAAGTTAAAGAGAGGCTAATGCTGCGTAAGGCTAACAGCTATGTATGCAATATAATGAAGCAACTAACTGCACAACATAAATATGAAAACTTAAGAATAAAAATATATAATTATATACAAGCATTTCATTTTCCACCCATATATAAAGAAGATCAAGACCAATAAGAAGTCTTTGGTTAAGTGATCATGTTCGAAAGAAGACTAAGACCATAATACCAGGAGTGGGTCAACAAAGTTTGAGACACATAAATAATAAATGTACTAACGTTTTTAACAAAAATATTTTACAATTTTTTCTTTATAATAAAAATGAAAAATATATGTACTACTTGAGAAAATACTGTCATAGTTTAGAAATTTTCATTTTTATTCACGTACAGAAAAATAAGTGATAGAAAGAGAGAAAGGAGTGAGAAGGGAAAGACTTGAAAAGAAAAAACAAATATAAAACCTGTGAGGTTGGAGAGTTCTTCTCTTTAGCAATTAAAATACTAGTTCATTAATTAGGTAGAAGATAAAATGAGATCTTAACCATTAAATTTTATTAATATTACGGGTCAATGAATATTTAAAAGTCAAGTAAAGATTAAGAGAAAGGAAAAAAACAGGGGAAGAATTCTAATAAACCCAGCAAAGGCCCACAAATCGATCTTGATTCCATGAATGGATGATAAGAACTTGTGCCTTTTAAAGAAAGGGAACAATTTTCATCGTATATATTGGTATATAACTCTTGTAAGGGCACATATCTCACAAAAAGTTGTGAGTAGACATACAAGGGATTATGTAGATTCTTAAGAGATATCTAACTTGTAATCGTAGCAATTCAAAAGAAGAGGGAAAAAAATAGAGGATGCCTACACATGAAAGTTGAGAGCCAAACTAGTAATTTATAATGTAAGACGAAAATTAGGAAATCTTTTTCTTGACTCTAACTCTGCTGGCCATGATGGACTTGTTAAAATTTCAATAGATAGAGCCAGTGAAACAGTGTTGAGTTAAAAGGTCTGCCCGGCTGTCGCCTATCAAAATAGATAGAGCCATTGAAACGGCCGGGCTCGCTATTAGGAATATTAATGCATGTTAGCTATATAAAATAATCTAGTATGACAATACATTAAATTCAAACTTAGTAAAAATATTTTACAAATACCAATACAAAGTCTTTTGTGCGCTGACCAGGGTGACAATTTTTTATACTACTAGTGGATTATATGAATACGATATCATAATTAATAGATTGACCTAAAATGATACTATTAATAAATAAGTAACATAAATTTGATATTCGGGTCTTGTATTAATTCATGAATCCGTTTATGATACAATTAATTAATTAAATAAATATGTAATATTAATTTATGGGGACGGATCAACAACCCTATTTTTCACTTTTTTTAATTAATTTTTAACTCTTAAATTTAGATATATCAAACGGTCGAAATTGAATTTGAAATATATAATTAATATTTAATTTATTTATAATATAATAGAGTTATTTTAATATTTTTATTTGAGTATGGATAGTATTGTGTAAATATTTAAGAATGTATATATATATATATATAAAAGTATATGTTAAGTAGACATCAAGACTGTAGCTCTTTTAATAATCAGATCTAGTTAAAATTTTAATTATTAACACGGCCTTTCTCATTTTCTGCTTGTTTTAATTTTGATTCTCGTTTCCCACCTCATTATCCAGTAAAATTGAATGGGGTGGTGATAGAAAATTTTCTTATAAGGAATTATAATATTTAATTATAAAAAATAAATTTCGATTACTTTTTCTATTTTCGTATTTATTTATATTAAATACTAACTAAAAATATTAGTAGTATATTATAGTGTTATTCATATGTAATAATTATATTAAAAATATAAACTTCATTATTTGATATGATAAAAAAACATAAATTATAAAGTTTTTAATTAAATATTGTCCACATATATATTTCCTTGAAAAATATCATATTATAATATATTTGGAGAATGGACTAAGGAGTACTGGATCATTTTTCGCCCTATTAACATTATGAAAATTAACCTCTCCCATTATATCACAAATTTATCTCATTTGCAACGAATTCTCATGGGACTCCAAAATCATGGGAAATTTTACCATCCCTAATTGGAGTTAGCCTAAAATATATAATGTTTTTATTTAGCGCAATTCATGGACCGAAATTATCAGCCTAAATATTAACCCTAATTAATTTCCCTGTCTGTGTGCACCGAACATGAAAGTTCGTCAATCAATTATCGTAAAATAAATTTTGGGAAACTTATCAGCACTTAATATGTGCCAGCACATGTGCTGACATAAGATAATTTTATAACTTTTAATATTTAAGAATTTGAGTCATTTTTATTATTTAAAATTTTGAATTGAGTCTTATTTAAGTGGTTGTCTAGTTGAAATTAATAACTTAAATATAATATAATTATGTCCAAACATTAGGGATTTGGTAGTGAGTCCTATTCAAGTGGTTGTCTAGTTGCGATATCTTATATTTAACAAAAATTAATATGTCTAACATTGGTTAGACTCGTTAAGACAAGAAGGATGGTTCTCAGGTCTTGTCATAATTGGCTCTTCACTTCTGAGTTTTAGGTAAGGAGACAGATATTTTTGCTGATCCGTTTAATTTCTTCAGAGTTTCTTTTGACCGAACAACATTTTTAATTCTTTACTTCCTAAGAGAATCCCAGAAGTTACTATGGAAAAGAAAGTCATTGCCACAACTGTCATCCATGCTAATGTTGCGACAAAAGCATATAAAAAAATTACAATCCCATCATCAATGATTCGTAGATGATAAATTGGCGAGGAATTAAATATTTAATTACATGTAACTATTCATTCGGTGACCAATTAAAATATTTAATATTGTTATTACTTTTTAAGTTGATGGAGTCGTACTTTTGAATTGACAATATTTTAGCTATTACTCAATTTCATTCATAGGATGGAGTTTATATGATCCTGAGTAGAATAGTTAGTACAACTCAAAGTTCTTTAAATTATCAAAAGCAAATTAAAAATAGATGTCTCAAAAGAGGTGTAATAATGTAAGAATTAATTAGATACATTAAAGTTCCATGAGCTCGGCTAAAAAAAACATAAGATTATATCATAAATGCCCCAGTAGTTAATTTTTCAGGTTCCATTAAGATAAAAATATTAAATTGTTCAAAAATTAATTAAGTAAAACTTGAATGAAAAAAATAATATAATATATTACTATACAATAAAAAAAATAAAAACAATAATATAATATTATTATATAATTAAGAAATAAACATAAATATAAATATAAATATAATTAAATATAGATATATAAATATAAATATAAATTAATTAATTTTATTTTTCTTTTCATTTAAATGAATTGTCAAATCATATGCCATGTAAGATAAATATCTATTTTACCCTTAGAAAGCAAACTTTTTCCGTTAGACAACAAGAGAATTTTGGTATTTTTTAAACTATTAGAGAATAAATATAGCAGATAGAATTTAACAAGAGTAATTACGATTTTTCCTTTTCTAAATTTAAAGTGATAAGAATATTTTAGTTATTTTAATTAACTGTATTAGTCAACTGACGATTCAAGAAGGTATATATATAATTTTTCAAACCTTTGTTTAGGTTTCTTAAATGAGAGGAGGTATGTGTTAATTTCTAAAAATAATAATGAATTCCTTGCTGTTCATCCACAATATCTTATTACAACCAAACAAAGTGCTGTTTATTTCTCCATTCTTTTTTCTTTCCTTTTACCTTTCCATTCTTTCAACCCACACAGCTAAATAATTTGCAATTACACAAATAGATCAATTCAAATTATGATTATATAGCGAAACACACAAAAATGGAAAAACGCATGCTTCTTACTAAAACAAATTGAAATACAGAATTGAAAACTGAAACAATAAAACTTGATTTGTTGCATAAATCATACCAAAAACTTCAGGACAGAATAGCAGTGAGGGCTGATCAAAATTAAGATACCGGTTAGCCAAAACATTTCTTGAATGGCGCAACCCACAGAGAGGAAGTCTTCCGTTTCTTCGAATTTGCTGAAGCACTCGGTGCGGACACCGGCGTGGACTGTATTGTTTGCTGGCTTGGCCCATTTGAATTTGCTGAGACACTTGGTACAGACACCCCCCTGGACTGTATTGTTTGCTGGCCTGGCCCATTTGAATTTGCTGAAGCACTCGGTGCGGACAAAGGCGTGGACTGTATTGTTTGCTGGCTTGGCCCATTAAAATTCATTGGAATGTTTTGGAAATAGGCTTCCATGCGCTTCGGACCTTCAAAAAAACACATGCTTGATTTCTTGAATGGCTCGCTGTTGTTCACACGTAGCGGTGGAACTGGAAGTTCTACTGTTGCCCGCCGCTGATTATCCTTAGCTTCTGATGTTGTCTGTGATTGAGCTTGCTGGTAATCTGGCTTGGTTTCACCTTGCTTTTGTTGGTTTTCTTCGTGATCAATATGATCAGTGGCTATATTTTCTTGCTTTCCTGCAAGTGTACATTCTGAAGATTGAACGTCATAGTTTGTAGGGATTTCAGGCTTGGTAGACTCGTAAACACAAGGATCTATTTCAGGATGACTACTTGTCATGATTGGATATTCACTGGGCTCTCAATTTGGTTCGTAGAAAGCTCAAAGGAGAGGCTAATGCTGCGTAGAGCAACTAACTGCACAAAATAAATATGAACACTTAAGAATAAAAATGTATACTTACATATAAGCATTTTATTTTCCACCCATAAAGAAGACCAACACCAATACGAAGTCTCTGGATAAGTGACCATGTTCGAAAGAAGACGAAGACCATAATACCAGGGGCGGGTCAACAAAGTTTAAGGCAATTTAAAATAAAATAAAATAATAAATTTACTAACTATTTTAGCAAAAATATTTTACAATGTTTTCTTTATAAATGAAAATGAAAAGTACATGTACTACTTGGAGAAAATATTCTCATAGTTTAGAAAATTTTCATTTTTAATCACGTAGAGGAAAAGGAAAGTGAGAGAAAGGGAAATGAGTGAGAAGAGGGCAAAGACTGAAAAGAAAATAAAAATAAAACCTGAGAGTCAAGCCGTTCACATTTTCTTCTTTGACAATAAAAGCACGTCACTCCAAATCTGTAAGCTGTCACGATATTATCTAAAAGTACTTGTTGAAGCATTCATCAGACAACTTCACGTGAAGCACTCTCTGACACACGGAAACTTCTTTTTATTTTGGAAATTTTTTCACAACAGTAATGCTTCGTGTCAATTTGTTGAACTAACCCCTTCACACTTTTTGTATTAAACTAGCCTAAGATTATATTTCCGAACAAAAATTAGTCTCACATAATCATATGATAAAAATTCTGTCTTACTCAAAAAATTTCTCAAGCAAGATCAAAAAAATTTCCTGCTTGAAAAAGTTTTTGAATAAACTAAACATATGTTATTGTAGGGATGGCAAAAAACTCCAAATCCATGAGTTTAAGCAAAATTAAGTTTAAAATTTTAAAATTTAATTAGTTTTAAAATTGAGACGAATTTGAAATATAAAAACTCAGCCTATTTAAAAAATGGAACAAGTTTTTAGGAATTATAGATTGCATTTACCATTCTTATGTTGCATGAAATAAAATGTAAGACTTCTAAACTTGAATTCTTGTGTTTTTAAAAGGGAAAAAGGTAAGACTTTTAAATTTGAATTTCAATCTATATTTTAGTAGAACCAACTATTTAAAAATGTTTGTATCAAGAAAAATATATATATACAAAATTTGTCTTTATTTTTTTTTATCTATTTATCTTTTTGTTTCTTCTTGAACTTGAAAATGAATTTCTTGAGGTTTGGTTTTATTATAGCATACTTTTGAATGCTTTATATAATCCCGAACAATAATTTGTTATGAAATGACAATAAATTTACTTCTACATCCACCCTTTTTTTTGCTTCTCAAGGACAATTCGAGATGATCATTTATTTATGCTTTTGAATTTCACAGTTAGGTCTTTGATGTCTTTAGTAGCGAGCATGTTGGGATGCAGAGAGCTGAAGTTGAAGAATTTATTCTTTATTTAATTTCTCTTCAAGAATTCATCAAGGTTAGTTATATTATGTTCTTACGCTTCTTAGTGAATAAAACACAACATATGGGCAAAATAATAACGGTTTCTGTTGATACCGATTATTTTCCCTCTTCGACCTCGAACAAATTATAAGTGAGTACCGCAATTTCAGATATTTTCAATAGACAGATATTTTCAGGAATACCGATTGTTTGTTCTGGCTCCGTTTGAACATGTTTTGGATAGGATTGTACAAAATAGAAGGACTCTTTTTAATGTTAATTATTGTATTTTACGTTACATTAATTTTAAATTATAAGTGAGTACCGCAATTTCAGATATTTTCAATAGACAGAGATGATATATAATGCCATTACGGAAAAGGGAGTTTTTTTTTTTTTAACCACTTGTCAACAAAAATAAAATGGTTTAATTCAAAATTTTAAAATTTTCTTGAGTCGCCTGCGCCGAGAGATACCCTTCCCTTGTATTGAATTTGAGCCTTGGCTTGGCGCTGGAGCGCTTGGTACAGTCGGCGGCATCGATATTGTTTGCGGGGTTTGTTGTAGATTCGCTCCAGGTTGACTTGGCCCATCACGATACGTATGATTATTGCTTTGCTGACTTTGATCTGGGGACTGTACTGGCTGGAATCTGTCAAATACTTGGAGGTAATTCGTCCAATCTTGGGAGGAGGAAAACATAGGCAGAACCTCCAGGCGCTGTGAACCTCGTTCAAAGGACCAATTTCCTTTTGGCGCACTTGGATCCCTCATGAGCTTTGAATCTCGTTCAAATGGCCAACTTGTTTCGTCTCCTCGGAGAGGCTTCTTGCGTTTTCCCATCACTTGCCTGCTCAAGTTAATTTGTTGGAATTGTCCTTGTGTTGGTGGCTGCTGCTGAGCTTCTGATTGGTGTGATTGTGGTGGTTTGATTTGTGGTAGAGCTTCCTGCTCACTTGGCTTGGGTTGGTCTTCTTGAGCATAGGTAAGTCGTTCATCATGAGTAACTATTGTTTCTTGCATTGCTTCGCAATGATCGATGTTCTTCAGATTTTATGTCACATTCACTATGAATTTTAGGCAGGTTAGGCTCGCAAACAGAAGGATCGGTTTCAGGAATGACCATCATTATTGGGTAACGCTATAGCTATACAATTTATAAATATTCAAAGAAATTGGCACAAGGAAATGAAAAATAAAATTAATTAAAACTTAGAAACAATGCACCTGTACTACTTATCAATTAAACTATATATTGTTTGACTAATGGGGATAGGTAATATATAAGATATCCAAAAGTTTAACAATTCAAAGTCTTCGAGGAAGTGACGGATTATAATACCAATTTGTACTGAAGGAACTTGCATTGGCTTTCACAAAACTTTGAGTCATTAATGATAAAATATGCTGCTTCTGCTGAGCTTGTGGTCTGGTGGAGGAGGTGGCTGGATGGTTACTCGCGTCTGTTTGACTTTTGAGTAAAGCATGAAAGATTGCAGACGTGTTCTTAAATCTTATCTTTGGAAACAAAAGAAATTGAAGTAACTCTTCAATCCTATGCATGGAAATAACCGAACAAGACACTACCCTACTTTTACTGTTTTTTATTTAAAAAATAAATATAACAGATTATTTTAGAATGTTTTCTCATACCTTAGCCTAAAGTTTGTAAAAACCACAAGAAAAGAGCAAGTTTATAAAAACTCACAGCAATCTCTTTTGCTACAGTACTATTGTCTATTTGACCAATAAAAAGTTAAAAATATCTAAAATAACCTCATTTTCAAGCTTGACACATTGAAATTTTTTATCTTTATAAATGATAATATTTTTCATGCATTATAAATAATCATTGTGTCTTTTTTATGAATTCTAAACAATAAATTGTCTGAACTATATAGCTGTATTCTTAATAAATTATATGAGAAAGTTTCTTAATAAAAGCAATAAGTTATAAGATTTTGACCTCAATTAAAATTAAATAAGATTTTGAAAATTCATCATATTTTATTTGATAGTTTAGAAAGAGCAACTGAATATGAAAAATGTGTTGTATTTCTAGATCAAATGAATGCGTACGCGCCCTAGAAGTAATCGGTCTCTGACTTAGCAGGGGAAGGATCCCAGCCTATGATTTGGAGATCTCTATATTCTTGACAAAGAGCACAGCATTCACAAAGGAAGTGGGTGATCAAGTCGGTTGCCGGAGCTCCAACGAGGTTAAAATTGTTCGAAAGCTAAGTCCGGTTCCACGAGACAAAACACATGGCATACAAATGCAGAACATACTCACACCGTAAAGCATTCCACTAGTCTCATAAGCTACTTAAAAATAACTCAAGTCAAGACAGAATTAATATAAAAATCATGGAAATAGGCAGCTGAGAGCAAAAAATGATCAGGAAAAAATGGAATGCGTACAGGTGTGGCCTTCATCGACAATATCTGCAAACCGGACCAAACGTTAAGCATGGGAAGAAAGCAGTTATCAGAGCTGAAAGATGATAGAAAGAAAGGTATCATTGTTTGGGAGCGATCTCATTTTATTTGTTAATAAATTACTGAGAATGGAATAAGAATGAATAGCTTCAGTGAAATAATAAATAAGAACAGGCTTTGACCATTTCAATAAATAGATTGCTCACCTCAGCTATTATTTAGTTTCAATAGATTTTCTATTCATTATAAATGAGTAAAAAATGTTATTATTTTTATTCTGCCAAAAAGTCAATCACCTAGTTTTGAGTTCGTTGATGCTGCTGCTAAACTATTACCGCTAGCGATGCTTCTTGGTTATATAATTGAGGTGGCTAGAACTGTTGTTGTGGAGATAATTACGGAAGTTCCTGTTTCAGGATGTCCCGTAATTGAGTCTGAACAAAGTCTTTGTTTATTAGGGAGAAGTTGATAATCCAATGTGAGCTACGCGGAAAGAAACATCTTGGTCAAATAAAGCATTAGAAAACTGAGGTAGCTAGAACTGTTGTTGTGGATATAATTATCAGGATGTCCCGTAATTGACTCTGAACATAGTCTTTGTTTATTAGGGAGAAGTTTTTTTATTATATAATGTGATCTCTAAGAGCAAGTCTTAGAGAAAAATATTATTGATTAAAAAGAGGAGTGTAATACAAAAAAGCCCAAAGAGCATTTTACAATAAAGAATACATAAAAATTGGAAATAAAGCATCTTGGTCAAACAAAGCATTAGAAAATTGGAAAGGAATACATGTCAGGATACATTTACACCCAAAATATTATTTTAGAAAATTGGAAAGGAATACATGTCAGGATACATTTACACGCAAAATAATAATAATAATAATAGGTCATATTTGATAACCGATATGGTGTATTAGAATATGCTGACGTAATCGAGGGTTGAGCTCTTCGTTTTCATTCTTAGTGAAATCTCAGAGATTTTTCTCTAAAATTCTTAGAGATTTTTTACGTAAATTCGGTATTATTTGTAATTATGATTGTTTTCTATTTGTTTATTTGTTTGATTTTTCATAACAACAACAACAACTATAATAATAATAATAATAGAGGGAGAGAGAATATTGTTTGATCTATTGGAACATAACTTTCTTTTGGTTACAATTTCTCTGGGGTTATGGCAAATATTAAAAAGTGGATCGTTAAATTGAATGAAAATTTAAAATCAATACATTTAATAAAAATAAATAATAAAAATTATGTAACATTGTTGTAACAATTTCACATCAATTTGTATCTTTAACACTAATAAAATATATATATATATATAAATAGTTGTTTTTTTTAACATATAAAAAAAATAATTGTTGGATGATATAATAATATAATTATTAACCTAGATTTATCTGTGATTCTATAGTTTGTATGCGCATACTTATTCAAGTTAATTTTCTGAAAATCACACAACGTCATGCACTATCATTAGCCAGTACGGAAAGTTAGCTATCTCAGAGGAGTATCAAAACTAGCACAAATATGACAAATTCTTCATTACCATGGAGAGAACAATAAAATTTTTCATCAGATTAAAATAAAATTTAAAATTTTTGGCCAAGGCCTATAAATTTCTTCAATCGCTTCCAGCGAGAGACAGCGCCCGTCCCTTGCACCGGATTAATATTTGACACTTGGCTAATTAACACAGTTTCGGGGACTTGTGGGTTTGAACCTGCACCTGGCTGATTTGACCCATTAGGAGAACAAATTTGATTGTTTTGCTGAATTTGAGCAGGGGACTGTGTTGACTGGAGAGAGTTGGCCGTATCACCATTTGTTGGGTTGTTCTTGCAATATAATCGCGGATTAATCCGTTCTTCCGAGGAATCAAACATATCCTTCAAGCGCTTTGAACCTCGTTTAAAGTGCCAACTGGCGCCTTTTCTCCTAAGTCGAGAAGGTTTTGATGGCGGAAAATTAAGCGCCTCCATAAGCTTTAAATCAGCTGCTTCAAAGGACCAAGTTGTTTTTTCTTGTTCGAGAGGCTGCTGGGGGATGCATTCGGGGATTGGGAACCGGAGCTTACGCTTGAGCTTGTCCCCAACAGGCCTGGTCAACCTACTCTTAGCTTCTTGCGATGGTGGTTGTACGGCTTGTTGTGACTGCGGTGGTTGGATTTGATGTTGAGTTTGTTGGTCATTTGGCTGGATCTGGCGCTGTTGTTGTTCCTCTTCAACATAAGTTGGTGCAGAAAGTTCACCAATATGAGTGGCTATGGTTTCATGTTTTGCTTTATATCGATACTCTTGAGATGGCATATCATATTCTGTTTGGATTTGATGAGGAAGGTTAAGCTCGTAAATAGAAGGGTCCGTTTCAGTACTTGTCATAATGGGCTCTTCCCTATGTTTTGTTTCTTAGGAAGCTCGATATCAAGGAGTTGGCAGTGACAGTTTTGCAAGCTATATGTAAAGAAGCAACCTTCACATAGAGAAGAATAAAAAAAACTCGGGAAAAAGGAACAATAGCTATACTGCCCGCAGGAGTTGGTCTTCTCTGAAGTAATGCTGATTTGTAGTTGAAGGAGGCTCAACGGTTGACCCGACCTAGCCTTGTGAGAACTGAGATATTGTTATTTTAGTGTGGGATCAGAAGGAACCGGAACAGCTCATACACATTTTATTAATTAAAACGGTTAGGTCAACTTCAATAATTTACCACATAAGTAGATTCATTCAGTCCGTGCAGAATGTTCAAGCCGCCGCTGTAATTTTTTGTTTTGCTTCGTACTGATATTCTGAAGATTGTTTGTCGTATTTCGTTTGCATTTCAGTCTGGCTATGCTTGTAACAGAATGGTCTTTTTCAGTACTTATTACTAATATAAATTGGCTATTCAATGTGCTCCATATGCAGAAGGGAAGAAGCAACTAGTACCAAGAAAAGAATATAAAATTAAATTTAATGAACAAAATATGTTACTAGCATTTAATTTCCTTCCCTGACCAATACAACTTCTTTTTAGTGAAGTGAAAATGCTAATTAGTTTTAGAAGTTTACTTCGACTATAATCTAATGTATTAATTGATTCTTTTCTCAAAAGGCTGACCTAGCCTAACCATCTGATCGTTATTTGCTTGTCTATCGATCTGCATATGAAACGGAACGTTGACATCAGTTAAAATAAATAAGTTATTGAAGCTTCATCGTAGTTAATTTGATAATTTAGGTATATATAGGTAATTTAATTCCCTACAGATCTTAATTATTTATATTACCTAGTTTTGATTATGAAACATTTTAATTATTATGATCAATTTTTACTTATTGCATTGGAATCAGAATAAGAATAATGTGAATTATTTATGGGGCAATATTTATCTATCATAAGGTCATTTCAATTTGTATCTTTAACACTATTTATAAGACATATATAAAAGTATTATTTACAATGATATAATTATCTGAATAGATTTATCCATAAGTTGTATGTGGATACTTGTACAAGTCTTCTGTAAATCAGACGAGATCATACACTACGTATACATGGCTAGCAAGGAAAGTTATTGCTAAATCAGAGTAGTAAGAAAGCTAGCATGCGTGCAGAAATATGACAATATGTGCAAATCCTTCGTTGCAGCGGAGAGCGATAAAGTTTTTCATCAGATTAAATAGAAAAGTTTAACTTAAAATTTTTGGCCAAGGCCTATAAATTTTTGCAATTGCTTCCACCTAGAGACAGAGCCCATCCCTTGCATCGGTTTAATATTTGAGACTCCGCTTGAAACCGAAGTGTGTGGCAAAGACAGCGGAGTTGACACAGCTCGCCGGAATTGTCGGCTTAATTCTGCAACTGGCTGATTTGCCCCGGTAGGAGAACACGTTTGATATTGTCTTGCTGAATTTGAGGTGGGGAGTGTGTTGACTGGAGAGAGATGGCCGTGTCACCATTTACTGGGTTGTTTTTACAATATAATCGGGGATAATTAATCCGATCTTCGGAGGAGGCAAACATATCCTCCAAGCGCTTTGTACCTCGTTTAAAGGACCAACCTGGCCTTTCTTCCCTAATTCGAGCAGGTTTTGATGGCAAAAATTAAGCGCCACCGTAAGCTCAAAATCAGCTGCTTTAAAGGGCCAAGAAGTTTCTTGTTGTTTGAGAGGCTGTTGGGGGATGCATTCGGCGCTTGAGAACCTGCGCTTGCGCTTTAGCTGCAGCCTGTCCCTAACAGGCCTGCTCAACTTAGTCTTCTGAGCTTCTCGAGATGGTTGTTGAACGGCTTGTGACTGCGGTGATGGATGTGTGACAGATAGTGCCGATAAATATAATTGTGTTTCAAAGGGTTTACTTTGACCCGGACAAAAATCTAGATTCTTTTGCTAAATAGTTGATTCTTTGCTAAACAGCTAGAATTTTGAATCTCACTAAAAATTTTGAAATTATTAAAATAGGCAAATCCAAATCATCATTACATAATATTATTATATAATAAAATACTGAAAAAGAAAAAACATATTTTACTTAAAAATTGAAATGCAGAATTGAAGACAGCTGAAACAGTAAAACTTAACTAATCGCATGAATCAAACCGAAACTTGTAACAATATATCATGAACAAAAGTCAAAATCCTTTGGTTGAATTGGTGCCTAGTTACTATCAGAAACCCTTGTCCTACATCAAGTGGTCGACATAACAGCAGATAGTGAGAGCTAGCTGGGAAATGTAACAGCGCTTGTGCCCTCAAACATTTTTTTGAACCACCCCAACAGAGAGTCAGTCTTCCCCTTGCTTCAAATTTGGGTATTGGCCTGGCACTAAAGGCGCTCAGTACAGACACCAGCGTCGTCTGCTTTGTTTGTTGGACTCCTTCTGGTTTCAATCCAGCTGCTGCTTGTTGACTTTGTACAATGGTTTGATTGTTTCCTAGTATATCTCCGCGCGTTGTGGATCTCGATCAAAGAACGAATGGATTGCAGGTTTCCGACTGATAAAATTGCCCATGTAAGTTTGTAATGGTGGGAAATTGAGTTGGTCGCTGCTGATGTTGAGATTCTGCTGGTGATACCTGTTATTGATAATACAATGTCTTTGCTTAATTTTTTGAGAATGCGTTCCATGTGAATGGCCGATGTTAATGCCTGCTAGCTATGTAAAATAAGCTAGTACGACAAGAAATTAAATTCAAACTTAGTTAAGAATATTTTACAAATACCAATATAAATTCTTATTATAATTCAAGTAACCAAAACAAATAGAAATCAAAACAATCACAAAATAACACAAAATTTTTATGGAAAACCTCGAAAATATTTATAGAAAAAATCACCAAAAAGAGAGCAATCAAATTTCAGTAAGAATAAGAAAAACAAGTTATAAGCTTTTTTCTAAATGTCCAAATATATATTTTGGGCTTGGGTTGGTTCGGGCTAAATTTAAGCTTGGGTCAGGTTCATATAAAAATTACAATCCATAGAATTTACACACATATACAACATCTGATTACTTTCTTTTTCTACATAGACCTTGTTAGTGAAGGTTTTACCAACAAAAAAAAAACATCTGATTATTTCAGCGTATCCTAATATATTGTAATGATTACTAAATATAAGTCCAAATTCTATAATTTTTTTGTGCAGTGATTAAGGGTGATAATTTTTTATAAAACCTATTAAATTTGATACGAATACTATAAAATGATACTATTAATAAATGAATAAGGTGAATGTAATATAACTAATAATTCAGTTGGGTTCTGTGTTAACATGTGAACCCGTTTATAATACGTTTAACTATTTAAATAAATGTATAATATTGACTTAATGCAGTAGATTTATTCTAATTTTTTTTACATCTTAAAAGTCATAACTTAGTATTGAGTCTTAATTAAGTGGTTGTCTAGTTGTAATTAATAACTTAAATCTAATATTGTTTAATATAAATATGTATAAACTTTTACGCTTTGCTTCAAAAAAATATATATAAATATGTATAACATTGTTTAGTCTCGTTAAGACAAGAAGGATGTTTCTCAGGACTTGCCATAATTTTCTCTTCACTTCCGAGTTTTTGGTAAGGTGACACATAATTCCTTTAGAGTTTCTTTTGACTGAACAAAAATTTTAATTCTTAATTTCCTAAATGAATCTCAGCAGTTACTGTGGAAAATAAAGTTCAATATCTATCATCAATTTCAATATGGCGACAAAATATATATATATATATATATATATATATATATATAAATTACAATCCCATCATCAATGTTTCGTAGATGATGAATTAGCGAGGAATTAAATATGTATTTAATTACATGTAACGAACTATTCATTCGGTGACCAATTAAAATAGTTAATATTATTATTACTTGTAAGTCGATAGTGTTAGAATATGCCTTGAATTAATTAGTCCCTGTTCAGACGGGATTCTGGGTTAGGGTTATCTGTTTGGGCTTATTTTTCTGGGTTTTTTCGCATCTGTCTAGGGAGTACTATATAAACTTTTTAGGTCATAACCTAGCCGCAATCTGTAATTTTTACTCCTCAAGATCAATAAAACTTTTCTCTCCTCTGCCTGTGGACGTAGCTAACACATCGTTAGTGAACCACGTTAAATCTCTGTGTTCTTTATTTACGTTCTTAATTATCTTTCTTGCTTTCGTTATAACAAACTGGTATCAGAGCCAGGTCTGTCTAGGGTTTGAAATTCGGTGAGAAAGATGTCTGGTATGAACGTGAAGATCGACAAATTCACGGGGAGGAATAGTTTCAGTTTATGGCAGATCAAGATGCGAGCCTTGTTGAAACAACAAGGGCTGTGGGCGCCGCTTGCGAGGAAGCCGGCGGATCCAATCACCGCTGAGATGGCCGTTCTGGAGGAGAAGGCACACTCGACGATTATGCTGTGTCTTGCAGACGATATCATTACCGAGGTCGCGGAGGAGGAAACCGCGCAAGGTCTGTGGGTTAAGCTCGAGGGTCTCTATATGACAAAGTCTTTAACCAATAAGTTGCTTCTAAAGCAACGTCTGTTCAGTCTGCGAATGCAGGAAGGTATGCCTTTTCGAGATCACTTAGATCAGTTAAACACAATTTTATTAGAATTGCGTAATATTGATGTTAAAGTTGAAGATGAAGATGCTGCTTTAATTCTGTTAGTATCTTTACCATTGTCGTATGAAAATTTTGTGCAATCGTTTATTGTTGGGAAAGATACTGTGTCTCTGGAGGAGGTTAGATCGTCCCTCCATACTAGAGAGCTGCGCCACAAGGCGACTGGTACAGGTGCAGATAATCAGGCTGCTGGGTTAGTAGCCAGTGGGAGTTATGGACATGGAAATTCGGGGAAGAAGAAATTCAAGAAGCCAGTTTCTAAGGGTCCAAAACCCAATGATGTCTGTAACTACTGTAAAGAGAAAGGACATTGGAAATCCGATTGTCCCAAGAAGAAGAGGCAGCAGGATAAACCGACAGGTACTGCTGCTGTAGCAGATACCAATTATGAAGAAGATATTGCTCTAGTTGCTGATGAGCACACGGATCACAATGATGTGTGGATTCTGGATTCTGGAGCTTCTTACCATATATGTCCGCGCAGGGAGTGGTTTACAACCTATGAGCAGGTAGATAGAGGCAATATTTCTATGGCTAACAGTTCTGTTTGTAAGGCGGTTGGAATAGGCTCGATTAAAATACGAACACATGATGGTAAATTCTGCACATTGAATGATGTTAAGCATGTTCCACTTATGACAAAGAATCTGATATCTTTGAGTATGTTAGACAACAAGGGTTTCAGTTTTCAAGGTGAAGGTGGAGTTTTACATGTCTGCAAGGGTTCAAATGTGGTTCTGAAAGGTGTAAAGCGTGGTACCTTATATTTTCTTCAAGGTTCTACGCTGTCAAGTTCTGTTGCTGTTGCATCCTCGGAGATTGATAAGGACAATATGACCAAGTTATGGCATATGAGGCTTGGTCACATGAGTGCAAGAGGGATGCAAATTCTGTCAAAATGGGATCTTCTTTGTGGCCACAAGGTCAAGGATCTTGAATTCTGTGAACATTGTATTTTCGGGAAGTTACATCGCAGCAAGTTTCCTAAAGCAATACATAGAACAAAAGGCACACTTGATTACATCCATTCTGATTGTTGGGGTCCTTCTCGGGTGGAGTCTTTAGGGGGTCACAGATATTTTGTGTCAATGATTGATGATTTTTCAAGGATGACTTGGGTGTTCATTATGAAGCATAAAAGTGAAGCCTTTAAGAACTTCA
The DNA here is from genome assembly GCA_028052125.1 of Melia azedarach. Classification (NCBI taxonomy): domain Eukaryota; kingdom Viridiplantae; phylum Streptophyta; class Magnoliopsida; order Sapindales; family Meliaceae; genus Melia; species Melia azedarach. The sequence continues at coordinate 12,346,464 of CM051401.1, read as the reverse complement.
GGCAGTGGAAGGCATTAGTGGAGAATCAAACAGGGAAGAAGATCAAAAGGCTGCGAACTGATAATGGTCTGGAATTTTGCTGGTCTGAGTTTGATGAGTTCTGTAAGAATGAAGGGATTGCTAGGCATCATACAGTCAGGGATACACCACAGCAGAATGGTGTAGCAGAACGTATGAATCAGACACTTCTGGAGAGAGCTAGGTGCATGCTTTCTAATGCTGAACTAACTAGAAGGTTCTGGGCAGAAGCGGTTAGTACAGCGTGTTATCTGATAAATCGTGGACCTCACACAGGTATAAATCTCAAAACTCCTTTTGAGGTGTGGTCTGGTAAGCCTGCTGATTACTCTAATTTAAGAGCTTTTGGTTGTACTGTTTATTATCATGTAAATGAGGGTAAATTAGAGCCACGAGCTAAAAAGGGAGTATTTGTAGGTTATGGGGATGGGGTTAAAGGGTATAGAATCTGGTCCCCGTCTGAAAAGAGGGTTATACTTAGTAGAAATGTAGTTTTTGATGAAAATTCTATGTTTAACCCTACTGTGAAGTCTATTGTTGTGTCAGAAAATGGTAGTGTTGAGAAACAGGTGGAGCAGCAAGTCACTCTAGATGAGAGTGAACCACAACATAAAGATCAACACCCACAGTCATAATCAGAACCATCAGGTTCTTCATTACCAGTAGCAAGTCAGCACAGTTTGGCTCTTAATCGATCAAAGAGAGCTAACTATGGGATACCTCCCAAGAGATACGGTTTTGAAGATATGGTGGCCTATGCATTACAGGTTGCTGAAGAAGTAGATACTGACTCTAATGAGCCATCCACCTATAAAGAAGCGGTTACATGTACTGAGTCTACCCAATGGCTTGCTGCAATGGGAGATGAGATGGAGTCACTTCATAAGAATCAGACTTGGGAATTAACCAAGCGACCTCGAGATAGAAAGATCATCACGTGTAAATGGGTCTATAAGAAGAAGGAAGGAGAAACATCTGTTGAGGGTATCAAGTATAAAGCTCGAGTAGTAGCTAGAGGATTCACTCAGAGAGAGGGAGTAGACTACAATGAGATTTTTTCACCAGTGGTCAGACACACTTCCATCAGGGTGCTACTAGCAATAGTTGCACATCAGGATTTGGAGCTTGAACAACTAGATGTGAAGACAGCTTTTCTACATGGAGAGTTGGAAGAGGAGATATACATGACTCAGCCAGATGGATTTCAGGTTCCTGGTAAGGAAGACTATGTTTGCAAGTTGAAGAAGTCCTTGTATGGACTAAAGCAGTCTCCGAGGCAGTGGTATAAGAGATTCGACAGCTATATGATAGAGATTGGCTACACCAGGAATCCGTATGATTGTTGTGTTTATTACAGCAAGGCAACAAATGGTTCTTTGATTTATCTGGTCCTGTATGTAGATGATATGTTGATAGCTGCAGAGAACAAGTCGATGTTCAGAAGTTGAAGGATCTTCTTAGTGTTGAGTTTGAGATGAAAGATTTGGTTCACTAACACATCGTTAGTGAACCACGTTAAATCTCTGTGTTCTTTATTTACGTTCTTAATTATCTTTCTTGTTTTCGTTATAACATGTTTGATGCATATTACAAATTATTTTTATCCAATATAAACACATATAATTAAGGCCAACATAGAAGACTGAAAATGCATAAGGTTTTCTTCACTTGAGTGACTTCTGCCTTGAGGCAACCTTCTTTTGCATCCTATTTGAGCCTTCAATTTGAACTGAAGCCTTTGGTATATAGGCTTTTTTTGCTGGAGTTGTTGCGGGTTTGATCCTGCAAGCTCAGTTGGTTCACTAAGACTGGTTTAATTGTTTTGCTGAACTTTTGATGAGGAAGACTCCACTTCTGGCTGGCGACCATTAAAGAGTTGGAGGAAATTACTCCGATGTTGGGAGGAGGGAAACATAGCCTGCATAAGCCGTGAACCTCGGTAAAAGGACCGGCCATCCGGTCGAGACTCGAGATTGATTGTTGTGGCTCCGTTTGATCATGTTTTGCATAGGATTGTACTAGATAGGACTCTTTTTAATGTTAATTATTATATTTTACATTAAATTATAAGAGAGTATCGTATCTAATATTTTCAATAGACAGAGCCGAGATATAATTTCATAACGGAAAAGGAATTTTTTTCTTCTTAATTTTTCAATAATAATTTTAATTTAAAATTTTAAAATTTTCTTCAGTCGCCTCCACAGAGAGATATCCTTTCCTTGTATTGAACTTGAACCTTGGCTTGGCGCTGGAGCGCTTGGTACAGTCGGCGGCATCGATATTGTTTGCGGGTTTTGTTGTAGATTTGCTCCAGGTTGACTTGGCCCAGAAGGATCTTTTGATTGCTTTGCTGAATTTGTTCTGGGGGCTGTACTGGCTGGAATCTGTCAACTTTGAGGTAATTCGTCCAATCTTGGGAGGAGGAAAACATAGGCTGAACCCCCATGCACTGTGAACCTCGTTCAAAGGACCAAATTCTTTGTGGCTAACTTGGCACCCTCATGAGCTTCGAATCTCGTCAAATGGCCAACTTGTTGCGTCTCCTCGGAGAGGCGTGTTGCGTTTGCCCGTCACTTGCCTGATCAAGTTAATTTGTTGGAATGGACCTTGTGTTGGTGGCTTCTGCTGATCTTTTGATTGATGTGATTGTGGTGGTTTGATCTGTGGTTGAGCTTCCTGCCCACTTGGCTTGGGTTGGTCTTCTTCACCATAGGTAAGTAGTTCATCATAAGTTGGTGAAGCGAAAAGTTCAATATGAGTAGCTATTGTTTCTTGCATTGCTTCGTAATGATGTTCTTCAGGTTTTATGTCATATTCATTATGAATTTCAGGCAGGTTAGGCTCGCAAACAGAAGAATCATTTTCAGGAGTGGTCATCATTGGTTCTTCACACTCCGCATTTGCTGAGAAAAAAACTCAATACAAAGTAATGGTTTATTGGGTAACGCTATAGCTCTACAAGCTATACATATTAAAGAAATTGACATAAGGAAAAAGAGAAATTAAATTAGAACTTAGAAACAATGCATCTGTACTACTTATTCATTAAAATATATATTGTTTGACTAATGGGGATGTGTAATGTATAAGATATCCAGAGGTTTAACAATTCAAAGTCTTCAAGGAAGTGACCGATTATAATATCAATTTGTATTGAAGGAACTTGTATTGACTTTACAAAAAATTTGACTCATTAATGATAAAATATGCTGCTGCTGCTGCTGCTGCTGCTGAGCTTGTGGTCTGGTGGAGGGAGTGGCTGGATGGTTACTCGCATGTGTTTGACGTTTAAAGAAAGCATGAAAGATTGCAGACATGTTCTTTAAATCCTATCTTTAAAAACAAAAGAAATTGAAGTAACTCTTCAATCTTATTCATGGAAATAACCGAACTAGACTATCCTACCTTCACTGTTTTTTATTTAAAAAATAAATATATATAACAGATTATTTTCTAACAGTAGTTGTGTGTACAAATTATATTTTCAAGAATACAATTTAATTAAGTGAATACTAGCACAACTTGTCTAAATATTATTGCAAAATTGCTATCAAATTAGATATCTTGCTAAATTCCTAAGAACTTGGAAATAATCTGAAAAGCCCTTCCAAGACAACAAGCCTACTTTGGTCTGAAGACATATAGGTCTTTATATTTTGTTTTCTATTTGTACGAGTCCTTATTTTTTAGGATCTCATACATTTCCTAAAGTTTGTAAAAAAATAAGAAGAGGAAAAGTTTATAAAAACTTACATATATCTCATTTACTACACTACTCTCATCAAGTCGATTGTTATTTGACCAATAAAAAGTTAAAAATATCTAAAATAATCTTATTTTCAAACTTGGAGCATTGAAATTTGAAAATTTTCATTTTCTAAATGATAATATTTTTTATGCATTATAAACAGTAATTGTATCTTTTTTATGAATTCTAAACAATAAATCCTTCGAACTATACAGTTGTATTCTTAATAAATTCTAAGAGAAAGTTTCTCGATAAAAACAATAAGTTATAAGATTTTGACCTCAATTAAAATAAAATAAGATTTTGAAAATTCATCATATTCTATTTGATAGTTTAGATATACCAACTGAAAAAAAATGTGTATTATTTCTAGATCAAATGAATATGTACGCGACTAGAAGTAATTGGGATCTGACGTACCAAGAGAAGGATCCCAGCCTCTGATTTGGAGCTCTCTATAATATTCTTGACAAAGAACACAGCATTCACATAGGAAGTGGGTGATAAAGTCGGTTGCCGGAGCTTCAACGAGGCTAAACTTGTTCCAAAGCTTAGTCCGGTTCCAGGGAGACAAAACACATGGCACACAAATCAGAACGCACTCACAGTACCGTAAAGCATTCCACTAGTCTCACAAGCTACTTAAAAGTAACACAAATCAAGATAGGATTAATATAAAAATCATGGAAATAGGCAGCTGAGAGCAAAAAATGATCAGGTAAAAAAATGCGATGCAATGCTTTCAGGTGTGGCCTTGATCGACAATCTCTGCAACCTGACCAAACGTTAAGCACGGGAAGAAAGCGGTTATCAGAGCTGAAAGATGATAGAAAGAAAGGTGTCATTGTGTAGGATTGATCTCATTTTATTTGATAATAAATTATTGAGAATGGATTAAGAATGGATAGCTCCCTAATTTCAGTGAAATACTGAATAAGAACGCACTTTGAACCTACTGCTGTTGCTACTAATTTCTGCATTCTTGTTTTTGGTGTGCTTACTGTTTCATTTGCGGCTGTTGCATCATTTATCTGTTGTTCATGCAGTTATTTTATTATTTTGTACTCTGCCTCTGGGCTTCTCTTATTTCTCCCTCACTTTCTGATTATTTAATAATATATTATTTTGATTAAAAACAAAATATTCATTATAAATGAGTGAAATATGTTATTACTGTTATTTTGCAAAAAACCCAATCACCTACTTTTGAGTTCACGTATGCTGCTGCTAAGCAGCTACTACCGCTGGCGATGCTTCTTGGTCATGTAACTGAGGTGGATAGAACTGTTGTTGTGGAGATAAAACTTCTTTGTTTATTAACTAGGAAGAAGTTGATAATCCAATGTGAGCTACGCGGAAAGAAACAACTTGGTCAAATAAAGCAGTACAAAACTTGGAAAGGAATACACATAAGGATACGCTTACACCCAAAATAATAATAATAATAAAGCAGTACAAAACTTGGCAAGGAATACATATCAGTATGTCCATAAGCTTAGCTATACAAGAGGAGTATGAATTAAAGCTAGCACAAATATAACAAATTCTTCGTTACAGTAGAGAACAATAAAATTTTTCATCAGATTAAAGATCAGAATTTAAAATTTAAAATTTAAAATTTAAAATTTTTGGCCGAGGCCTATAAATTTCTTCAATCGCTTCCAGCGGGAGACAGTGCCCGTCCCTTGCATCGGATTAAAGTTTGAGCCTTGGCTTAACACAGTTCTAGGGACTTGTGGGTTTGATACTGCAGCTGGCTGATTTGACCCATTAGGTGGACCAATTCCATCGTTTTGCTGAATTTGAGCCTGGGAGTGTACTGACTGGAGAGAGTTGGCCATATCACCATTTTTTGGGTTGTTCTCGAAATTTAATCGTGGATCAATCCGATCTTCAGAGGAGGCAAACATATCCTCCAAGCGCTTTGAACCTCGTTTAAAGGACCGACTTGTCCCTCTTCTTCCCCTAATTCGAGCAGGTTTTGATGGCTGAAAATTAAGCGCCTCCATAAGCTGTAAATTAGATGCTTTGAAGGGCTGAGTTGTTTCTTGTAGTTTGAGAGGCTGTTGGGGGATGCAGTCGGGGATAATTGAGAGCCGGAGCTTGCGCTTGCGCTTGTCCCCGACAGGCCTGGTCAACTTAATCTTCTGAGCTTCCTGCGATGGTGGTTGTACGGCTTGTTGTGACTGTTGGTCATTTGCCTGGATCTGGTGCTGTTGTTTTTCTTTAAAACAAGTTGGTGAAGGAGGTCCAACAATATGAGTGGCTATGGTTTCTTGTTTTGCTTTACATTGATACTTTTGTGATTGCATATCATGTTCTGTTTGGATTTGATGAGGATTGTTACGCTCGTAAACTGAAGGGTCCCTTTCAGGACTTGTCATATTGGCTTCACTATGTTTTTCAGAAAGCTCGATCGATATCAAGGAGTTGGCGATGACAGTTTTCCAAGCTAGATGCAAAGGAGCAACTTCCACATAGAGAAGAATATAAAAACTTCAAAAAAAGGAACGATAGATTTTCCGTTCTTAGTACTTTCCAGAGAGAGACGAATAAAGACCAATACAAAAGCTTTTCTGAAGTAATGCTGATTTGTAGTTGAAGGAGGCTCCTTTGCTGAACGGTTGACCCCGCCTAGCCTTGTGAGAATGAGCATTACTTGACCTCTAATTTCTACTTGGGATATATTTGATATTAAGATATTGTTATTTTTAATGTAGGTTCAAAAGGAACCGGTACAGCTCATAAACATTATATTAAAAATATAAAATTTAAATTTAAGATATTCTTGAGAATTTATGTCATTCACAAGACTTGTCATAATTGGCTCTTACTATTCTTATGAGAAAGCTCAATGTAAAGGACTAGCTAATGCTAGCTATATTAATCTACAAGAAAAATATAAAAGCTTTGCTGGTTGCATTTTAAATCTTCTCCTACAGAGATAGGACAGGACCTAAACCAGAGCTTTAACATTGAACGTCACATATGTAAGATAATGCTTATAAACGTGTGGAAGCTCTTTTCAACTTACTAGCTATGTCTTCGTTGCTTAACTGGCGATAGTGCAAATTTGCAAATCGATAACTTTGCGTAATTTTTTTTTTCCATTGCTGAAGTTTGCTTAATTTTGATTTTCCGAAAAGTGATCTTCTGTCGATAAATTAAAATTATTGCTACATAATAAAATATAAAAGAAATATATAATTTATTAAAACATAACTAGTTGCTTAAATCACATCCAATTGAAATAAATAATATGTTTATTTATGTTATAACTCGCATTAAATATAATATGTCTAACATTATTTAGACATCAAAGATCTAAAAAGATTGATTTTATTTTATAATGCTTTTTCGAACATGTACTCTCATAATAGTCTTGCTCAGTGCTATTAACAATAAACAACCATCAGAGTTTAGTTTAATAGTGTGAATGGTTTCATGTATATATATATATATATATATATATATATATATATATATATATTAATATATTTCGACATATTTGTCTAGAATATGAGTATATTTTTCAAATACATTAAACCTTCCGGAGTATATTTTTGAAATACATAAAAAAAATATAGTAAACATCCAATTGAGTTTTGTTCGGATTTTCAACTAATTATAAGAATAAATTTAAAGAAATGATTCTTTCCCGTACAAATTTTGAAAGAATTTCTGTCATTGAGAATAAAATTGTATTTTTATTTGTAGGAAAAAATTATCTGAAAAATAGAAAGTAATTCATAATGACAATGATTATAAGATTCAATTTTCTAAAATATGAGTCCAAAAGTGAGGAATCATGATTCTAACCCCTTCAAATGGTTTATAATAATTTTTCAAACAATTTTATGAAATTAACTATTTAAATTTAGCTAATTATTTTTAATAAATTATTATGTCATCTTAATTGTTTACAAAATTAGTTCATAAAATATAATTTAAAAATAAAATTTTGAAAATTCTAAAATATTTAAAAATTAATTTATAACAATAATAATTATTATTATAATACTCCTTTCAGTCTGTAAATTTAACATCATCTTATGTAATGCTTATTTTTGTTTATAAATTTAATATAATTTATTATTACAATATTTATTATTAATTTTATCATCATTCTTATTATTTCTAAAATATATTCTTTCATATATTTTAATATCTATATCAGTATATTAATTTATAGTTTATCTTATATTACATACTTATTATTTATACAATTTAATTATTTGATAATCAGTGGTTTTTATTATATGACAAAAAGTTTTTGATGTAATTGTACTTGTATTTTTTTCAATTTGTACGATAAAAAAATGACATAAACTAAAAATTAGAAGAAAAAAAATTTACATTAATGAATCCAAATAGCCGATTTCTTTATGCAAGTTAATCATCTAGTAAACTACAACTAATTTTATAATTAAGGTTAAGGTTTATTATTATTTGTAATGTTTGTGAATATTTTTACCTTTCTTGTTTTATTATAAATTTTTAATTTTTAATTTATAACAATACATTATTAAATAGATTGATATTTTAATATTCACAATTCTTTTTATTATTATGGAAATAAGATTAGAAGGAAGTACAAAAGCAGTCCAAAGTAGCCTCAGCAGTAAGCTGCAGATTAAACAATGCAGACAACCTCAGCGGTAAATAATACAAGCTGATAGAAATCTGTAGGAATAAAACTAGCAACAATAAACATTAGAAATCCCAACAGCACACAACAACCTTATTTCCTTCCTAGTGAATGTAAGAAACAAAAAAAAATCCATTTCATTTAGCAGCAAGTAATATTAATTTTTAAAATAAAATAAATTATATAAAAATAAAACTGACTTTCAAATAGAAGGTGATTTTATCAAAAGAATAATGAAACAATAAAACTTGATTTGTTGCATAGATAATTCATAAGGGTTGATAAATATTATGGCACCGGTTAACTAAAAAAAATTTTGAATGGCCCCCAAAGAGAGACAGTCTTCCCATTCTTCGGATATGTATTGTTTGCTGGTTTGGCCCATTAGAGTACATTTGATTGTTTTGGAAAGAGGCTGATATAGCCTACATGTGCTTTGGACCTTGGTCAAAAGACACATGATTCTAGGGGGCAGTTGAACCACAAGTTTTCAGGCTTGCATATGAAAACAACCGAATGGGCATAAAGAAAAATAAAAAATTAAGTAACAAGCTACATACTACTAGTAGTGTCATTTTATTTTCTAGATCCAGCTAGCCTTAGCGAAGGTCCGAAGGAAGACCAAGTCCAAAATCAGGAACGGCTCAACAATCTCCAAGGACAAGGTCTTGTATTTTAACTAGAAAAAAGAAAAAAACTAAATTTATAACAAACTAGTGGTTTTGATGTTTTGAAATGCAAAATTATTAATTAAATTTTTATATTTTGGTTTTGGAAACAAACTACAAGATGATTTGATACTTTTTCAACAAATAACATTGTAAATTAATTCTGAGTTATTTAGATTTCTCAATAAATAATCTTTGAAAAGATAACAACGTAAATAAAGCGTTTAGTCAATACACGATTGAAACAGTTATACCACTTCATTAAAAGTGTAGCCTAGCTTACAGTTTTTTTTTTTGGTTCTTTTAGATTAATCTTAAACATATTATTAGATGAGAAACTATTTATAGATATTGCAAAATAATTATTAATAATTTTTTTTACAAAATAATTTGATAATAATTATGGTAACGATCGGGTTCGCAGTGAGGAAAACTTTCAATTCTAAGAAATTTAGAATAAGTAATCAAGAAATATAGAATTTCAATACTTTCCAATGTAATTTAATCAATTATGAGAATACACTGTAATTGATAAAAAAAAGTATACTGGTGTTTTTATTTTTTAATAGACAATTAAAACAAAAATATTTTTTTAAACTTAATTAAAATATTTTTTGAACTTCTAAAAGGAGATAGTCAGCAGAATCCATATTGCTACGATATGGACCACAACTTAAATGTTACCCACAAGGCTTTACAAGTTTTTTAATTTTTATTTTGTGAAACAGACAATAATAGTCATTTTAGTTTAAAATTTTCGACAAACGAATAAAATTCTTTTGAGTCGCCTCCACAAAACGATAACCTTCCCTTCTTGCGTCTGATTGGGGCCTTCGCTTGACCCACTGGGATACCATTGATTGTTTTGGAAACAGTCTGATATAGCCTTCATGCGCGCTGAACCTTTTTCAAAGCTAATGGATGAACCTCTTCCTACCGGTGAACGCAGCCCCCTATCACGCTTGCTGCGTCTCATGTTCATCGGAAGGTCATCCTGCGGCGGGTCTGCTCCAGGCGGAGGAGATTGTCCTGGTGCTGGAGGATATCCATAACCAGGAGCACCATGGTGATGGCCATGTAGAAACAGCCCTTTATCAGATTCATCGTGCTTGCCCCCTCCCATGTTTTTACAGTCAGCAACTACCTATTCCTGCAATTAAATTTGTATGCTGATCACATTGATCAAATAGCAAATAACAAACATGATCACCAATATCTACTCAATATTATCTACTTTCAGATAAGATTATTTAACACATTTATAGATTTCATGTTCTATTTCATTCACAATAACTAGATAACACCAATATCTAATCAACATTATAGCAAGCAGATAACGTAATAAAACACTAGAAAAAAATAATTCAAAACGTGAAGTTGTTTTCTATGATCTTAAGAATCTCAAACTATAACAGTATGAAACGCTGATCAAGTTTTCAACATTTCAAGTGCTAATCATAAAAAATAAAAAAAAAAGATAACCAAAGGGAAGCAAAAAAGACAAACCGATCTGTTTAACTTTCAATGTTCAACAAATCAAAAGCTAAGGAAATGAAGACGAAAACAACGACTTAATTACTTTCAGAAACGCGAGATCCAATTTCAGAGAGAACACGAGTTTGACTTCACACCAATTATTTGTAACCTACGAAACAAAACCTCTGACTTTATACGAGATTGAGAGAGAGAGAGAGGTGAGTGGAAGCTTCGCTGTTTTCTTCAACGAGGATGTGCGTCATTTGGATGTGGGAAAATTTCTATTTTAGCTTCTTTTTTACCTCAATTTTCATCTTTACCCATCTTCGTACTATTGTTTCATTTTGAATCAAAAAATCATAGCTTAGACAAAAAAATATCCTCATAACTATATTTCACAAACAATCTTCAATACTTTCGAGCACGGCTAAACTTGAAACTATGATTATAGTTGTGCTTGAAACTCTAATTTATTATAAGTTTGAAAGTAAATTTTCTAGCATGCTAGAAATTTCGTGTTTGAAACTAGGGTTTTTAAAACGTTGGAAAGTAAAGTTTAAGTGTGCTGAAAACTAAGATTTCCACCGACCAAAATAACATCATTCTATGCAAATATCTACGGATATTTTAGAATATTCATATCCAATATATATTTTGTTATACACCCTTACAATATCTATTTCATATCCTTACTATACAAATAGATATCAGCGAAAAGGAATACTATAAACATCCTTCAAGAAAAGTTTGGGCCTTGTGGGGCTACTAAAACAATTATGGTCATTTGTCAAAAATTCTAAATTACATGTCTATATTTTCAATATTAAAATGTTTTCCTTTGACAAAATTTAAAATATTTATACTTTTAGTTAAATACTTTTGTTTGTTTTCATAATTTCTTGAGGCTGAATTACCTGCATTTGGAAGTTTTTACTTCTCTCTCCTTGTGATCCTCCAAAGATGGAATCAATTTGACAAGTTATGTAGTATATATAGGACATGATCGATGACTCTTTATTTTACACAAAATCTTACATCAAATATAAGTCGAATTTAAATACATTCAACGGTTAAAATTGTATCTGACCATATAATTAATGCATCCATAATTAATACATATGTCAGATACAATATTAACTGTTGAATGTACTTAAATCCAACGACTTATATTTGATGTAAGATTTTGTATAAAAAAAAAACTCATATATATGTGTATGTGTGTGTACGTTGCACTAATTAAATAGAACTTTTAGGTAATTATAGGTAATTAATATTTATATTTCTTTTGACTGCTTCTTAGGCTTTGCACAAGCCGGGAAATTTGAATTATCACTAGTAATGCAATAGAAAGTTTCTTGAACTCCTGAATCTGCGCGTGCAATTAATTGTATGTCATGGTATATTCTGTTTTATTATTTCTTCCATTACTCTGAAGTGCCTTTTAAAATGAGTACCTTTGTATCTAAAACATTAAAGTAACATATTATAAAATACATTTGTTACTAGAATTAGTAATATTTACTTTTTATTTTATTTCAAATTGCCACAAACTTCGTTGACCGCGTACTCTTCTTTTGAATATCATGACTTCACCTAAGAGACTTTAATTATAGAGAATTTTTCATTTTAGCCTCCATTTTATTCTAATTTTCATCTTTAGCCACTTTTACATTTTTTTATTTCGTCTTTAATCGAATTGGACAATAATAACCCCGTAGTCACATTTCACAAACAATTTTGAATACTTTCAAGCGCAGCCGAACAACAAACCGTGATTGTAGTTGTGCTGAAAATCTTAATTTAATAACAGGTTAAAAAATTAACTTTTAATCATGACTTAACCTACGGTCTTAAATTAAGTCATACTCAAAATTAGGATTTTCAGCATACTGAAAAATAAGATTTAGAATATACTAGAAAATAAGGTTTATAGTTAGATAAGCTATAAACTATGGTTTCGAGTGAAACAGTACTCGAAACTATGGTTTTGAGTTGTTAGAAAATAGGGTTTCTAATAATAAATAAATAAATTTTTAAATTTTAAGTATTTTTTCTCCCAAAAATTGATCAAAGAAGGACAATTTGCAACAACCAAAACAATGTAGAAATTCATAAAATTAGAGGCAAAAATAGAATTTTCAGACAGTTTTAGTACATATTTTTTTTAGGCTAATTTTTACACTTAAAATTAGATTTTTCATCATAACTACACTTTATATATTTTTCACAAAAAACTTATATGTGTCTCACATTCATTAATAAAGTGTAACCATGTTAAAATGCTAACATAATACAAGATACATAATATTTTTTTAGATAAACAGTATTCTGTAAATAGTCATATAAACAGTATTCAGAATTATTCTGCACATTAATATCAACAGATCCATTAGGTGAATAAATTCCATTGTTTTGCTGAATTTGAGCCGGGGACCATATCGACCGAAGAGAGTTGGCCGTATCACCACTTGTTGGGCTGTTCTTGCAATATAATCGTGGATTAATCCGATCTTCGGAGGAGGCAAACATATCCTCCAAGCGCGTTTAAAGGACCAACTTGCCTCTCTTCTTCCCCTAATTCGATTAGGTTTTGATGGCAAAAAATTAAGCGCCTCCATAAGCCGTAAATCAGCTGCTTCAAAGGGCCGAGTTGTTTCTTGTTGTATGAGAGACTGTTGGGGGATGCATTCGGGGATTGAGAACTGGAGCTTGCGATTGCGCTTAACATAAGAACTTGGGAAAAAGGAACAATGGATATATTGCTCGGAGTGCTTTCCAGAAAAGAAAATCTTCTCTGAATGCTGATTTGTAGTTGAAGGAGCTGAGGCTCCTTTGCTGAACTGTTGACCCGGCATAGCCTCGTGAGTAGTGAGCATTACTTGACCTATAATTTCTACTTGAGATATGGGCTATGGATGGTATTAAGATATTGTTATTTTTAATGTGGGATCAAAAGAAACCGGTACAGCTCATAAATATTTTATCAAAAATATATAATTTAAATTTAAGATTTTCGTCCTAAAATTTTCTTGAGACGCCTCCACCGAGAGACAGCTTTCACTTGCATCGTTCTTGAGCTTTGGCTTGGCACTGGATTGGTTGGTAAAGAAGACACAGACGTTGCTTGTGGGATGACTTGTAATTTTCTTCCTGGCTGACTCGACCCATTCCGACACGTTTGTTTGTTTTCCTGAATTTGAGTTGCGGACACATGAGGTGCCTGGAGTGTATCAAACTGTGGGAGGAATTTAGTCCAATCTTGAGAAGGGGCAGACATAGCATCCATGCGCTGTGAACCTCTTTCAAAGGACCAAATTGCCTGTTTCTGAACTACTTTCTGCTCATCCGGTAATTGTATCCGCTGAAAATATTTTCTAGAGAACCAACTTGTTAAAATAGACTGAGCGCTTGGCTCACAATAGGATAAGTTTGGTTGTTTGGCGCATCCATGAGACTCGAAGCTGTACTGGCCGGATAGCCAGCTGCGTTGACGCTGACGCTTGTCCCCACAGGCCTGGTCAAGTTTTGTTCAGCTGGTTGCGGCCGCGGCTGCGGTTGTGATTGTGGTGTCGGTAGGATCTGTCGTTGAGCTTCTGGATCATTTGGCTTGTGCTTGCGCTTCTTCTTTCGTGTTTCTTCAGTTGATGCAGAAAGTTCATCAATGTAAGAGGCCTTTGCTTCTTGCGTTGCTTCATAATGATATTCTTGAGAATGTATGTCATTTATAAGACTTGTCATAATTGGCTCTCACTCTATCTTTGCTTATAAGAATGCTCAATGTAAACGACTTGCTAATGCTAGCCATATATATTAATCTAGCTACAAGAATATAACATAAAAGCTTTGCTGGTTGTATTTTAAATTTTCTCCTACAGAGAAAGGACAGGACCAAAACTAGAGCTGTAATTAAATTGAGTTCACATATATAAGATAATGCTTATAAAGCTGGTGTGAGAGCTCTTTTAATAGCTATGTCTTTGTTGATTAACTGATGATAGTGCAAATTTTCAAAATCGAGAAGTTTGCTTAATATTTTTTTTTTAATTTCTGAAGTACGTTTAATTTGACTGGAACGAAGATTTTGATTCTTTGCCAAACGGTTGGCCGGGCCTTGCCGTGTGAAGATTATTTGACCTGTCGGCTCAATTGTTGAATGGAACCGAAAGTTGGTATATACGAGTTTAATTAGCATAAAATAAAACCCAAATTCCAAATCCATATGTCCAACTCTTTGCAACTTGTAATAATAAATAAGTGTAAATAAATAGTTCGTCGATAACATTTATCATATGAAATCATAATTTGAACAATTGTAAATTAATATTGGAAGCAGATTCAAAGTCAAAAATAATTTTAGACGAAATTGTTTGTTTGTAATCTATTCACATTAATTATCTTCAACTTTGAGTAGAAGGTTCTCAATTGCATATTCACATTATATTGGGAATCAATTGTTTACAGTTTTTTTGTAGTTCTCACTCGTTGAGTAAGCCAAAATTTTCATTTCGGCTTCTTTTTTACCTCAATTTTCGTCTTTAGCCACTTTCACACTCATTTCTTATTTTTAGTCAAACAATCATAACTTCAACGAAAATATCTTTATAAACACATCTCACAAACAATTTTTGATACTTTGAAATGCAGCTGAGCTCAAGACTCTAATTTATTATGTGCTCAAAAGTAGACTTTCTAATATATTGGAACCCAACTTTCCAATATGACTTAATTTATTGTTTCAACTAAAATTATGGTTGAAAAAAATTACTGTTTGTATTTTTAATCTATTAAAATGTCTATACCTTTAATATTAAGATATTTTTCTTTGACAAAATTAAAAAATATTTATAACTTTTAATTAATTGAACACTTTCTTTTGTTTTCAGAATTTCTTTCGGCTGAATTACCTAGGTGCACGTGGAAGTTACTTCTCTCTCCTTGTGGTCTTCCAAAGTTTGAATGAATTTGACAAGTTGTTTAGCTTGATATATACAGAGAGAAAAAAGCGTTGCTGGTTGCATTTTAAACTTTCTCCTATAGAGACATGTCACGGACCGCCAACACGTGTGCAGAACCATCACAAGTGCAAGAGCATAACACCGCGAAATTATCAATGCAAGAGTGCTCAAGATTAGAAAAACAAACTCACGAGCACACAAGGGCAAACACTCACGGACGAACAATGCCGAGTGGACAGAATGTGTTATAGCCATTCCGGACCATATTTTCTGAATTGAACTTGGACAATATAGGCTATTAAGCCCAAAAACCATCTTTCATCATGTAGAGGCTCGAAAAGCCGATGTGGCCCAAATGATCCAAATTGTATAAATATTAAAGTACATCAATTTTAAAAGGTAATAGGTGAGATATGTTTGACCTAAAGATTGTAGAGTTCTAAATGACTAATCTTGGCCATTCAATGTGTCAAGTGAGGTGTAATCTTCACCGTCCATTCCTAACCTCCATAAATATAAATAAGAGGCAGTGTAAGCATTTGTAACTAAACAACATTCAAGCAATTCAATTCAATATCATTTTTAAACCCTCTTTTCTCTTGTTTGTATTTTTCTCGAGTCTCTTTAAAATAATAATTTACAAATTTGTCTCCCTGACACAAGATTAATATTCTTAAAGTCTTACTTAATAAGACTAAAAGTCCTAAGTCTTGCTAAGTGTCACACGTGATTATCAGCAAAATCTAGTCTCGTACATAACCAAAACTAGAGGTATAATTACGTTTGACCTTTCACATGTGTAAGATAATGATTATAAAGGTGGTGTGAAAGCTCTTTTCAACTTACTAGCTATGTCTTCGTTGATTAACTGGTAATTGTGCAAACTTTTATAACCAAGAACTCTGCTTAATTTTTTTTAATTTCTGAAGTTTGCTTAATTTGACTGGAACGATTATTTTGACTCTTTGCCAAAAGTTTGGCCGGGCCTTGCCATGTGAACATTACTTGACCTTGCATGTCTGCTCCATTGCTGTTCGGAATCGAAAGTTGGTATACACGAGTCTAATTAATACAAAATAAAATTAAAAGTATCCAACTGTAAGCAATTCAGCCGAAAGAAATTATGAAAATGGAAGGAAATATTCAGTTAAAAGTATAATTTTTTAACTTTGTCAAAGAAAAAATAATATTAAAAATATAGACGTGATTTAGAATTTTCGACAAACCATTATAATTTTTTTTATTCGCCCCCAGAAAGACACATCCTTTCCTTGCGGCTGATAAACTGAGCCTTGGCTTCGTCCATTAGGATACGTTTGATTTCTTTGGGAATAGGCTGATATAGCCTCCACGCGCTTTGAACCTTTTTCAAAAGACATGGATGAACCTACACGGCTGTAGAACCAGTAGTCTTCAGGCTTCAACATGTCCCCAGCATTCAAGTTTCGTGGTGGTGGATCTGGAAGTTCTACTGTTGGCTGGTGCCGCTTATCCTTAGCTTCTGATGTTGTCTGTGATTCTTGTGACTGGATCTGTGATTGAGCTGCTTGCTGGTAATCTGGCTGGGATTTGCCCTGCTTTTGTTGGTTTTCTTCATGATCAGTTGGCGCAGAAAGTTCATGATCAATATGAGCAGTGGCATGGCTTTCTTGCTTTGCTGCTAATTTACATTCTGAAGATTGTATGCCATATTTTGTTGTGATTTCAGGCTTATTAGGCTCGTAAACAGAAGGATCTATTTCAGGAATAGTTGTCATAATTGGAATTCAACTGGGCTTTTAGTTTGCTTCGGAGAAACCTCAAAGAAGAGGCTAATGCTGCGTAAGGCTGAAAGCTATGTATGCAATACAAAGAAGCAAGTAACCGCACAAAATGAATATAAAAACTTAGAGGTTAAAAATATATAATAATATACTATCATTTCGTTTCCACCCATAAAGAAGACCAAGACCAATAGGGAAAGGGACTTTTAGATCCCAAAGATTTATCATAATATACTGATAAGTTTTTATAATTTTAAAAAGAGACTGTTAGGTTCTAGTCTATCAAGATTAATGAAAATTTTAACGATGAACAGTGTTATTACATTTTTACTACTAATATTTTATTTATTGTCGACCGTTGACCACCGTTGATCACCACCTTCAATCACTATTTATTTTACTATATACATGGTTAAAATTTTTGTCGAACGCTCTACATAATGGTATCATTATTATCATCTTTTGAGTAGTCATTAGCCGTAAATATAAAGTTGAAGTTTTAGATTTAAAAACTTTAACTTCAAATCTACGACTAATTGCTATTCAAACGACGATAATAATTGTACCATTTATCATTATTATATAAAAATAATAATGAGTTTAAAGAATTCTCTTTAAAAAATAAAATAGTCATTTTTTAATTATATAAAAAGATAAAAAAAGATATGAACTATTTAATATTATTAATATTATTTATTAACCATTTACCATCCGCTACGATTAGGAATAAAATACTTTTGGAAGTATGATTTAAAAAATATACAATTGATTATGATTTTTTACATGTATTTAATTTTATTGCTTATTATTTTATAAAAGAATCTAAGTTGGATCTAAGAGCAAAAAAAAATCTTATTTATAGGAATTACTTCTGATTTGAAAGGATATCATTTATAGTGTTTAACATAAAAAAGAAACGAGGATGCGTGCGCATAAAAGTTGGGACCCAAACTAGTAATCTTAAATGCAAGACGAAAAATAGAAAATCTTTTTCTTGATCTCATGGCCATAATGAACTTGTTGAATTCTCAATAGATAAAACAATTAATATCAACCTAAATATGGGGCCGGTGAAACAGCGTTAAAGCTAAAAGATCGAACAATTAATATCAACCTATATATGGGGCCGGTGAAACAGCGTTAAAGTTAAAAGAGCAAACAATTAATATCAACCTATATATAGGGCCAGTGAAACAGCGTTAAAACTAAAGATCGAACAATTAATATCAACCTATATATGGGGCTGGTGAAACAGCGTTAAAGCTAAAAGATCTGCCAGGCTGTCGTGGGTCGCCTATCAAAACTAAAACAATAAAGCCAATACTGTGATCAGCAATGTCAATTAGATAATGGCAAATATGATATTGACGGAATAATTTTGAGATGAAAAATTGTTAATTAAATTTCTATATTCTGGTCTTGCAAACAAACAACAAGAGTATTTTCGTAACCGTTATGCCACTTCATTACAAGTATAAGACGTCGGAGTCTTAAATATATATATATACATTTTTCTTTTGGAATCTTAGAGATATTATTATATGAGAAAATATTTATGCGTTTTCAGATGCAAAATAACTATTAGTGACTTTTCTTACAAAATAGTTCGATAATAATTAAGGTAACTATTAGGGTTTTGAGGAAGACTTCCAATTCTAAAAAATTTAGAATTGATAATCAAGAAATATAGATTTTTGATAATGTGATTTAATCAATTATGAGGATACATTGCAATTGCTGCAAAAGTACACTGGTGCTGTAATTAACTTTTTAATGGACAATTAAAACAAAAATAATTTTTGAACTTCTAAAAGGAGATCATCAGCAGAATCCACATTGCTAATGAGCTGGAACACAACTTACCCGTAGGACTTTCCAAAATTTTTGTTTTTTGTTTTTTGTTTTTATTTTATCAAACACAAAAACTTTCAATATTAAAAACAAGAGTCATTTTTAGTTTAAAATTTTCGACGAACGACTAAAATTCTTCTGAGTCGCCTCTCCCTTGCGTCTGATTGGAACCTTGGGTTGACCCATTGGGATACAGTTGATTATTTTGGAAAGAGGCTGATACTGATAGAGCCTTCGCGCGCTCTGAACCTTTTTCAAAGGGCATGCATGAACCTGAGGCCCGCGGCTGGTAGAGCACGTAGTCTTTACGCTTGCGCTTGTCCAGCAGAGCTGATCAAGTTTTGTAGTGGTGGAACTAGAAGTTGAACTGTTGGTTGCTGCTGCTGCTGAGCTTCTGGCTGGGATTCTGACGATTCTATGCCATTTTTTTTTTTGGACTTCAGGCCTCTTAGGAATAGTTGTCATGTTGAATATTCACTGGGCTTTTGCTTCGTAGAAAAGCTCAAAGGAGAGGCTAATGCTGTGGAAGCCTAAAAACTATGCATGCAATGCAAAGAAGTAACTAAATTCACCGAGTAAAATGAATATAAAAACTTATATAGAGAGATAGATTTCCGCCCGTGTATATATATGTATATATAATCATATCATTTTCCACCCGTGTCAGTATTTCCCATAACTAGCTCTTCACTTAGTAGCTTGAAGAAGCTCTCAATAAAAAGCAAGTGGGTAATTGAACCTAGGTGTGTGTTCGCTACCTGCAAAGAACGAACAAAGCAATTGCAAATAAAATCCCAAGTTTGGACAAGAAATACAGTAATAACAAGTAGAATTTAAATTGGGGGAAGGTTGTGCTCTGTCGTGGCTTGTACAAAAATGCAAATACAAAAGTCTTTGGTGATAGATGTGTGAATGATAATGCCGATAAATATAACTGTACGTGTTTGAATTGGTTCACTTTAACCCAGACAAAAATCTATAATTTTTTTACTGACGTCTGATACTGCATGGCCTTTTAGCCATGTGAGCATTATTGGCCGGCTGTTGTATATCATGCCACGGGGAACAGAATGTGAGTAATTCAAAACACAGAAATTTATCTTTAGATCTCTCAATAAATAATCTTAGGAAGGATAACAATCTAAACAGCGCGTTTAGTCAATACAAGGTTGATTTTGAAGGTAAAAAATAATCATTAACAGTTATATCACTTCATTAAAAGAGTAATAATTATTTAACAGTTATGCCCTAAGGTGGCTAATGGGTTATGTCAGGCTTGTATGGCCCATAAAAAATGAGTATATACGAATTTTTGCACTTAACCGATATGACACGTAAAGTAAAATATGTAAATTTAGTATAATTCATGACATGAAGTTATTGTAGGTGTCGTGCTAATCTGACTCGTCAAAAAGTAATCCACGTGAACTATATAGTATCCTTGTGTTAATAAATAATAATACTGTATACAGTTAATAGTGACTATTGGTCATTATTTATGGACTGAACAATAGCTCACATGCTTTTTTATTTTTGGTCCATCATGACACATCATTGTTTACGACATAGTCTATAAATTTTTCTTCTTAAGTCGGCCCGCCTGTTCCGCCACCTCTAGTTATGTCGCTTCATTATTAATTTAAAGGTGTAACAATAAAGCTATATTCAAAGAAGCAATTTGCACAAGCAAAAAATTAATAAATTAAAACTTATAAACAATAAATCAACTTGTACTACTAGTGATATTATTAATTTTCACCAAGAAGTTAGTCAAATCTGCATCTAAATTGCATAAAGAGGTCTAAAATATTAAACTCGAATCACATAAGATTTCTTAAAGTTTGGCCAGTTAACCTCATAAGTAGTTTAGAATATATCCAAAGAAATCTCAATTTGTTGGTCTGTACTATCTATTTGGATAGAAAAATATGATTTTATTGTTATGCCTATGTTAACTATTATGGTTGTATATGTAGTTATCTTACATGAAAAATATTATCTACGTCAATATATTTAAATTTAAAATTTTATAGTTGAATTTAATGAATTATTGATTATCATCACACACCGACTGTCATTGACCACCGTTTAACGCCTTCTTTTAATTCATCATAGAGATCATTAAAATATTTGTTAAATGTTATACATAGTAGTATCATCACAATCTCTTTTTGAGCAAAATTTCACCATCGATCTTAAGTTATAATTTAACTGATTTTTATTTGTATAAAATAGAATTAGAAATAAATTTAGGAGCAATTACAACCTAAATTTTGATTAGTATTAGGTGTAAAAAAAATTTAATCGGGCTCGAAGGAGAGTTTTTATAAATATGATAGAATTGTTCAAATATTTATACTAAATCCGACCACAATTAAAACTCTAGCGATAATCAAGAGATAATTAAGTTTACCTTACCACATGAGTTATAGTGGTTATCTTGAATTATTTGTTGCTTTGAAAATACAGTTGTAGTTAAGTTATATTTAATATATAGAGTTGTAATTAAAGTTATATTTAATATAATAGAGTAAACCAACCATTTCAAATTAACGGGCTAGAATTAGTACGAAAATTAAAATATTATTACATAATAAAATACTAAAAAATTAAAATATATTTAATTCACTAAAAGATAACTAGTTGCTTAAATATCCAATTCAAATTTTGCAATAAATAATATCTATTTATGTTATGTCACCTCAATTACCATCTAATCAAATATGATGTACTTAGTGTATACTTATAATTAACTATATGTCATGAAAAATCAAGCAAACAAACAAATAGAAAACAATCACAACCTCAAAAAATATCGAATTTACGTGAAAAAATTTAAAAATTTTAGAAAAAAAGTCAAGAGAGAGAGAGAGAGGCATATTTCACTTAAATGAAGACAAAGAACAGTTCAACCATATTAAGTTCTCCTCTATTTGTCTCTCAAATACTTGCCTACCAAAACTACCGTCAATTGTCTTATTCTTTTTCGTAGTTGTTCTGTACTCGCTGTACTCGATTTGCAGAAATAATTTTCAAGACAGTGCTCTTTGCACGCTTTGATACTCATTTATACAAGAAGGATTCCGCAAGATTACAACACTTTTCATAGAAGTTATTGTACGTATTTTCAACTAATTGTAAGAATAAATTTAAAGAGACAACTCTATTCCCATACAAAGTTTAGAAGAATTTCTGAAATTGAAATTACGAAAATTGTATTTGACAAATTTTTATTGGTAGAAAAAATTTATATTTGTTGGATGATATAATAATATTTTTGTTTTCCTAGATTTATCTATAGGTTGTATGCGCATATACTTAATTGTATAAGTTTAATTTCTGTAAATCACACAAGATCATACATTATCAATAGCCAGTAAGGAAAGTTATAGCTAGACAAATATAACAAATTCTTCATTACAGTAGAGAACAATAAAATCTTTTATCAGATTAAAAATAAATTTTTATTTAAAATTTTTGGCCAAAACCTATAAATTTCTTCAATCGCTTCCAGCGAGATACAGCGCCCGTCCCTTGCATCGGATTAATATTTGTTTCAAGGACTTGTGGGTTTGATCCTGCAGCTGGCTGATTTGACCCGTTAGGAGAACAAATTTGATTGTTTTGCTGAATTTGAGTCGGGGACTGTATTGGCTGGAGAGAGTTGGCCGTATCACCGTTTGTTGGGTTGTTCTTGCTATACAATTTCGGATTAATCCGATCTTCGGAGGAGTCAAACATATCCTTCAAGCGCTTTGAACCTCGTTTAAATGACCAACCTGCCCTTTCTTCCCTAATTCGAGCAGGTTTTGATGGCGAAAAATTAAGCGCCTCCGTAAGCTGTAAATCAGCCGCTTTAAACGGCCAAGTTGTTTCTTGTTGTTTGAGAGGCTGTTGGGGGATGTATTCGGCACTTGAGAACCTGCGCTTGCTCTTTAGCTGCAATTTGTCCCTAGTAGGCCAGGTCACCTTAGTTTTCTGAGCTACCTGAGATGGTGGCTGTAAGGCTTGTTGTGACTGCGTTGGCGGGATTTGACGTTGAGCTTGTTGGTCATTTGGCTGGCTCTGGCCCTGTTGTTGTTTTTCTTCAACGCAAGTCGGTGCAGAAAGTTCACCAATATTTGGCCCATTAGCAGAACAGGTTTGATTGTTTTGCTGAATTTGAGGTGGGAAGTGTGTTGAATGGAGAGAGATGGCCGTGTCACCGTTTACTGGGTTGCTCTTATAATATAATCGCGGATAATTAGTCCAATCTTGGGGGAAGGCAAACATATCCTCCCAGCGCTTTGAACCTTGTTTAAAGGACCAACCAAATTTCATCCCAATTCGAGCAGGTTCTTCAAAGAGCCAATTTGTTTCTTCTTGTCTGTGAGGCTGTTTTGTGGGATGCAATCGGGGCCTGAGAACCTGCACTTGAGCTTCAGCTTGTTCCCAAGAGGCCGCCTGGTCAACTTAGTCTTCTGAGCTTCTTAGAATGATGGTTGTACGGCTTATTGTGACTACTGTGGCTGGATTTGATGTTTACCTTGTTGGTCATTTGGCTTGATCTGCTGTTGTCTTTCTTCAACAAAAGTCGATGCAAGAAGTTCATCAATATGAATGGCTAAATGTTTCTTGTTTTGCTTTCTACTGATACTCTTGGGATTTCATATCATGTTCTGTTTGGATTGGACTAGGATGGTTAGGCTCGTCAGCAGAAGGGCTGTTTCAGGACTTGCATAATTGGCTCTTCACCGCGTTTAGTTTCTTAGAAAGCTCGATATCAAGGAGTTGGATGAAAGTTTTGCAAGCTATATGCAAAGAGCAACTTCCACATAGAGAAGAATATGAAAAATTGGGAGCAAAGAATTACAGATATATTAATATATATACCGCTAGTAGTACAATTTCAGAGAGAGAATTAAAGATATACACAAAAGAATGTAGTTGAAGGCCCCTTAGCTAAACGGCTGAACCAGCCTACCCTTGGGAGCACCGAGCATTAGTTTATCTTTAATTTGCAATTCGCATATGTTTGCTATTAAGATTGTCACTTCCGATGCGAGACAAAAGGATCCGGCACGGCTAATTAACATTTTATTAAAAATATAAAATTTTAATTGAAGATTTTCGGCCCAATCTTGAGTCGCCTCCAGCTAGAGACAGCTTTCTCTTGCATTAGTTTTGAGCTTTGATTTGGCACTGGATTGCTTAGTAAAGAAGACATTGTTTGTGTCTACTTGTGATTGTGTTCCGGGCTGGCTCGACCCATTCAGATACGTTTGTTTGTTTTCCTGAATTTGAGTTGGAGACACAAGAGCTGCCTGGAATGTATCAATTAAAGTTTGGGAGGAAATTAATACAATCTTGAGAAGCGGCGGACATGGCATCCATGCGCTGTGAACCTCTTTCGAAGGACAAATTGCCTGTTTCTGAAATACTTTCTGCTCATCCGACACCTGTAGGCGCTGAAAATTTTTTCTACCGAAAGAACTTGTTAAAATAGACTGAGCACTTGGCTCACAATAGGATAGGTTTGGTTGTCTGGTGAATTCATGAAACTAAAAGCTCTACTGGCCGGATAGCCTTACGCTTGTCCCCAGTTGAAGTTGCAGAATCCAATTCAGTGATTGGGTCTGGATGTGAGTCCAAATATCAGACCAAACCCAAGCCTGCAACTTCTGTTATCACCTTGCATTACAAGAAAGAGTCCGTAGCAGAATATCATCACAACAAACACTGTACACGTCAGCTAAAAAGAAAAAGGGACGAAGACAGATTTACATTCTATGGTGATGATGTTATTGTTTTACTAGACTAGTATAGGAAAATTGTAGAATGTACACTATGATTTTCTTGTGTTTCCTTGGCCTTGTATAAAAGGAAAATCGGTAAAGTTTAGCAGCCAAGCTGCTGTAGAGATAATATATAAAATAGAAAACACAAGTTTTACCCAATATTTCAACTCCAACAGGCCTGGTCAAGTTTTGTAGCCGTTAGAATTATTCAGCTGGTTGGGCCTGCGGCTGTGCTTGTGATTGTAATTAACGTCGAGATGATCTGTTGTTGAGCTTCTGGATCGTTTGGCTTGTGCTTCGCGCTGGTTCTTTTCGGTTTCTTCAGTTGATGCCATGTTACTTGACCTGTCAACATCATTGTTGTATGGAATCGAAAGTTGGTATATACGAGTTTAATTAGCATAAAATAAAACCCAAGTTCCAAGTCCATATGTCCAACTATTTGCACCTTGTAATAATAAATAAGTGTAAATAAATTTTTTGTCGATAACATTTATCATATGAAATCATAATTTGAACAATTGTAAATTAATATTGGAAGCAGATTCAAAGTCAAATATAATTTTAGACGAAATTGCTTGTCTGTAATCTATTCACATTAATTATCTTCAAGTTTGAGTAGAAGGTTTCTCAATTGCATATTCACATTACATTGGGAATCAATTGTGTACAGTTCTTTGTAGTTCTCACTCATTGAGCAAGACAATTGCATTATTTCTCTTGGGTTAGTTGAGTAGTCTATAATGCCGTTGGAAGAATACTGGATGTCTGAACTATTATCCTGATTTGGGCCGTTAAAAAAATGAAAAAATTATTTAGAAAGTAGCACAAGGTAATGGAAGAAATAATAATACAGTGATACCATGCAATTATACGTAGAATTCATGAAAATTTTATTGGATAATGAGTGATAATTAACATATATCAGCTTGTGCACACCATATATATGGAGCAGTAAACTGAATTGATAGTGATTAGATGGAAGCCCTAGTTCATTTTGCACTACATATATATATATAAAATTTGCAACAGATTTAGAATACAAAAGCTTCCAGAATTTTTTTACAAAATTTCTAACAAACGCGTAAGAATATCTCGAGTCGCTTCCATCGAGAGACAGCGTTCCCTTGCATCGGATTTGAGCCTTGGTTTGGCAGTGGATTGCTCAAAACAGAGGCTAGGGTAGACATTATTGTTTGCGGAGCTTGTTGGGGCTTTGCTCCAAGATGACTTGGCCCATCGGGATTCGTTTGAAACTGAAGAATAGTTACAAGTTTGCCAAGCCCATATGGAAAATATAAACTCATACAATACATACATATTAGTACCAGTAATTTCAATATATCTTAATATACTGGTTATCAAATATGACCTATAATTCTACAATTTTAAAATAAAATAATCTAGAATGACCTGCTACTAAGCTGGTGCTTGCCCCAAGACGGCTGGTCGAGTTTTATAATGGTGGAAATTCTGATGGTGTATGTTCTTGTTGTTGTGACTGTATCTTTGGTTGAGCTTGTTGGAAATTGTATTGGTATTGTTGATTTTGTATGTCATAGTAAGTAAATTGATCATCAGATGTTCGTGCAGAAAGTTTATGAATATGAGCCGCAGCTCTACCTTCTTGCTTTGCTTCCTAAGTTGTCATAATTGCCTCTTCACTTTTTCGCTCCTTCCAAGACAAAAGCACAAATATAAAGCGGGGGTAAATGCTGCGAGGCCAAAAGTTAGATATGAAAGCAACCGAACGAGCACGAACAAAAATAAAAACTCAAGGAACAAGCTATATATTACTAGTAGTATCATTTTATTTTCCAGATCCAGCCGCAGCGAAGGAAAGACCAAGCCCAAATCGGGGCGGCTCAACAATTTCTGACGACAAGGTCTTGTATTTGAACTAAAAAGAAATAAAAATCTAAATTTATAACAAAAATATTTATTTACAATTTGTGCTTTTGATGTTTTGAGATGCAATATCATTAATTAAATTTTTATATTTTGGTTTTGCAAACAAAGGATTTGATACTTGTTTATACTAATTCTGATTTATCTTTAGATTTCTCAATAAATAATCTTTGGAAAAATAACAACATAAATAATTTAGTCAATACAAGGTTGATTTTGAAGATAAAAAAGAAATAATTATTGAACAGTTATGCCACTTTAAAAGTGTAAGATGGGTCCCTAAAGATTTTTTTCTTTTAGAATCTTAGAGATACTATAAGATGAGAAAGTATTTATGTGTTTTCAGATATTGCAAGATGATTAATAATAATTTTTCTTACAAAATATTTCGATAATAGTTATGGTAACTATCAGGGCACAAATATCAACAAGAGTCATAAGATCAGACTTAAGAATTAAATTTGGAGTGCATTGTCATAAGAAAAAGAATTATAGAGTAAAAAAAAAGTTTTGGAGACTGCCTCAATTGACCATGGACATTTATACAAAAAAACTTATAGATTATGCTGAGATATTATGACAAACAAATTCAGAGGTACCAGTCAAAATTAAATATTCAGGTACTTACCTTTTCTTCTATTTGTTTTTTCAATGTTAAGTCAAGCTTAGGGATTATGTATGAAGATTAAATATAGATATTCATATTTATTGCTTGTGTTCCAAGCTCTGATCTGTTGCCATTTTTTAGCTTGAATTTTCTGTTATTTTATGTTCTAAAGAAGCATCTTTGATTGTTTTTCGTTATTCTGACCCTTCTTGATAATTTAATTTTAAACGAAAAAATCTTCAAAAATTAAATTGAGTTAATTAATTACTGCATTTTTCAGGTGTTTATGGGACAACTCCACCTAAATTCTAACAGTTTATGTTTAGTTTTCAATCATTGAAGAACGGATTCTTTAGAAGATGTAGATGATTTATAGGGTTTGATGGATGTCATTTGAAAGGTCCTTATGGAGATGTTTTACTATCAACAGTGACTTTGGATGCAAATAATGAAATTTTTTCACTTGCAGTTTGTGTGTGTGAATCTAAAAATGCATATTCTTAGAGGTGGTTCTTGAAAATATTATATTAGTGGCTAGAAGTGAAAAACACTTGTGTGACGACTTTTATGACTAATCGACAAAATGATGTATTACAAGCCATTGAGACATATTGACCTAGTGCAATAGTGAGGCATTGTGCAAAACACATATTTGCTAACCTTGAAAAAAAGCATCCTCGGGTGGTTTATAGAACATTATTTTGGGCAGCAACAAATAGCCTATATACAACGGGAGTGGAAAGATAACATGGAGAATATTAAAATAGTCATTGATGGTACGCATGGTGCTTTTGACTACCTTGTGAAAATAAACCCAAGTGAATGGGCTAGGCACACCTTTAAGCATCATATCAAATAATATGACCGAATCTTGGAATGGTTGGCTTGGTGAATTTAAGGAACAACTTGTATTGTGTTTGTTGGAATTTATTAGGAAAAAAAATAATGAAGCAATTATGCAAAAGATTATCCCAAGGAAAAAAGTGGAGTGGCAAACTTCCACCGAATGTTAAAAGAAAGTTAGAAGATTCAAGGAAAAATGGCATATTTGTGAAGGTTATAAAAGTTGATGACTATGAGTTTAAAGTATTAGATGAAAATTACTCTACTTTTATTGCTAACTTGCAAAGGAAGACTTGTAGTTGTGGAGCCTCTAAGATAAGTGGTATTCCATGCAAGCAAGTGATGCCATGCATTACAAGCAAACGCAAAGATGCAATTGATTATGTGGATTATAAGTTGTCAATTTGTGCATATATGGCTACATATGCTAAAACAATTCATCAATTACTTGATGTGTCAACTTGGCCAATTGTGGATGGCCTTAATATTGGCTCACTTGAAAAGAGAGAGAGAGAATTGGCAGGTCAAAGATTAGAAGAACTAGGGAGTAAGGAGAGAGACAAGGCAATAAGGCTACTGTTAGACGTGAAAATTGTAAAGAGTTTATCACAATAGAAGAGCATGCAAGGTTGTTCATACTTCAACATAGGTGATTACTCAAAAATATATTTATGTTTAAGTACACTTATGTTTTAAAAATAGTACATTAATAAATGTTGATTTTAATAGGAATTTAAAGCTCAAATTACAACACAAGTTTCAAGACAACATCAATCATGTAATTCTCTCTACCATCATTTTTTTTAGTAAACATTCATTTTTTTCTAATTTTTATTTA
Organism: Melia azedarach; assembly: GCA_028052125.1. Taxonomy (NCBI): domain Eukaryota; kingdom Viridiplantae; phylum Streptophyta; class Magnoliopsida; order Sapindales; family Meliaceae; genus Melia; species Melia azedarach. Next base: position 12,317,361 of record CM051401.1, on the reverse strand, counting down.
TTTTTATGAATAAGAACTGACTCAATTGTAGAAAATTTAGGAGTTCAAAATCAAGCTTCAGAATTATTTATACAACCTAATATGTCAAGGAGACATACCCAACTTTTAGGGATAATGCAGCAACATTCCTCTTCCAACCAGTACCAATCATCCTTAAACCAAAATCAACCCCCCAATTAGCCTTGTTGGAGTCAAAATCAATCTTGTTAATTTAGAATCATCCTTTTTCAAGCTAGTTATAGATTTAATACATAAGATTTAAATATTTGTCCACCAATTTTCTATATTTTAATTGCTAGTCAATCTAGAATAGATAGTTATTTATTGAGATTAAATAATTGAGATTTTGATAAATTATTATTATTTGATTAAGATTATTTGATAGAGATTTTGTTAAATTTTGCTATTATTTGATTGAGATTATTTGAAAATTAATAGACAGATTATTTGATGGATAATGAACATTGGTTCTCATTTATTTGTAAATTATTTGCAAACCTGATTTTGTCAAATTAATTATTAGATTATGTTGAATTATAAATTTTCTCCTCATCGTAATTAATAATTTTGAATTTTGGGAACAAATTTTTTAAAGAAAAGAGTAAATGAAAACATGACAAAAAAATAAGAGAAAATAAATATAAGGATAATTTGGTCTTTACATATAAAATAAATGAGGATAAAATAGTCAAAATTTGTAATATTACATAGTTTGAATGAGGTTTAATTTACTGACATTGCAAACAATTAAAAGGACATGGCAGATGCACATGATATAATAGGGATTAAAAGGTAATTGTCTTACATTCCATCCCAACCGCTGTTAAAAACTAATGAAATAGGATTTATATGAGTATTTTTCAAACATCTAGGACTAAGCAGTATATTTCTCTAAACCTTAGGGACTCAGCAGTCCTTCTCCTGGTCACAAACTGTTGTTTAATTATTTAATAGACAAATGAAACGAAAGCATTCTTTGATAATAGATACTTCATTAATATATTTTTTGAACGTCTAAAAGGAGATCGTCAGCAGAATCCATATTGCTACGACACGGAGCACAATTTACCCATAGGAATTTACAATTTTTTTTTTATTTTATCACAAAAAATTAATATTAAAAAATAATACAAATTTAAGACCTATTTATTTTTTTACTAAAATCTAAATATATGTATAAGAACCGTTTATTTTTAAATATTTAATAAAACTATTTGAATATAATTAAGTTAAAATTCTTAATTTAAATTTAAATAAATAAATGTTTAACTATTTTAAATATTTTATTTATCAATATACTTTTAATTTATTATTTAATATTTATATATATCATTAACTCAATATATTAATATAAAATTTTTTAAAATATATATATCAATTTATTAATTTTAAATTTTTTATTTTTATAAAATAAATAATTTAATATTTATATTTAAATATTTACAATAAATAAATAAATATATTATTTAAATTTAAATTTAAATTTTAACCAAATTTAAATTTCACTACTATTTAAGTTTCAGATAAAAAAATAAACACTACCTTAATTTAAAAATTTCGGCAAAGTCCCCTCCACAAAGCGACAACCTGATATTGATATAGCGTTCATGCGGTCTGAACCTTTTTCAAAGGCCATGGATGAACCTGCAACACCGGTAGAGCACGTAGTCTTTAGGCTTGTTGAAAATTTTGTATATTTCAAAATAGACATATATTTTAATTAATTGATCATTATATCTATTATAAATATTGTAATCAATATCTATTTATTTGTTTATAATTTTGGTTACAAATTATGTAACGGTGGAACTGGAAGTTGTAATGTTGGCTGCTGCTGTTGCTGCTGAGTTTCTGGCTGGGATTCTGACGATTCTACGCCATATTTTGTTTGGATTTAAGGCTCCGTAGGCTCGTAAACATAAGGGTTTTTTTCAGGACTCCTTGTCATGATCGGATATTTATTGGGCTTTTGCTTCGTGGAAAAGTTCAAAGGAGAAGCTAATGAAGTGCGAGTGTAAGGCTAAAAACTATGAACGCAATGCTAAGAAGTGACTAACTGCACCGAGAAAAGTCCATGAAACTTGTGGATCAAAATATCTAATATCATTTTCCACCCATAAGCATACTAAGACCAAAACGAAGTCTTTGGTTAGGTGATCGTGTCCTGATGAAGACTAGGCCATAATATCAGGGGCAGGTCAACAGAGTCCGAGAAAATTCGAAATAAAATAAAAATGAGATGTGAAGTTATTAATTAAAAATCAATGTTCTAGTTTTGCAAAAGACAACAAACAAGTGGACTCGCACTATTATTGACAAATAAAATTGAGACACCAGTAATCCTTTCGACTTCTATGGCTGTCGCCCTGAATACTGTAAGATGGTTTCACACCATTGCAATTTATACTCTTATACCAATTAACAAAACGAAACTACAAAAATAGAACTTTTTTAGTCGAATATTACATATATTATGTAGAATCTACATAAATTAATTATACAAAAGTGGTGCTATTAATCACTCTATATAAGCCCACCTCTCTCTCAAATTGCATACAACGATAATCTGCAGGTCTCTTACAGGTCTAATCTTACCAAGGTGTAATCACATTATTTCAGGAACAAGCCCAATAAAAATCCAAAGAATCAATTCCAATTCACAAATATAGGAAGGAACCAAGCGTTTACACGAGGCTTCCTGCATATAGAAGTTGGGGGCCAAACTGGTAGTTTATGATGGAAGATGAAAATTAGGAACTCTTTTTATTGGCTACAACTCTCAAGTGCATGTTGGACTTGTTCAAATTTTCATTAGATAGAAGAATTATTAATATCTACTTGTATGTCTCAATCGAGGACCGCAGGGAAAGGGAAGTGAAAGCTTCCAAATGCGATTAATTCAGAACAAACAAGTTTAATCTAAAAGCACTGACGAACAACCATAAGTTTTTTGAGTCGCCTCCACCAGGAGACGGCCTTCCTTGGCATGCGCTGTGAACCGCGTTCGAAGGACCAGTATGAGAACGACCTGGTATTGGGATTGCGCTTGTCCCCAGTAGGTCTGGTCGAGTTCTGTAGCGATGGAAATTCTGATGGTGTGTGTGCTTCTTGTGGCTTGATGATCTTTGGTTGAGTAATCGCACTCCTCTTCTAGTATCACTTTATTTTCCCACCGATAGCGAAAGAAGTCCAAGACCAAAATCAGGGGCGACTCAACAATGTCTCTGGCCTTGGGAAAAGTCTCTGTAAGAGAAAGCCTTCTCATATTTGAAGTAGATTGCTTAAAAAAAATGGACTAATTTCATGGCAAAAATATTAATTATTTAGAATTCGTTCTTTTCATGTTTTGGAAAATTTTATTAAATAAATTTCTATATTTTGGGTTTGAGAACATACTACAAGAGGAATTTTTTTAACAAATAAATTTGTACGTTGATTGTGATTTATTTTTAAATCTCTCAAGAAATAATCTTTAATTAGATAGACTTCATTTATTGGCAAGAAGATAATGAAAAAAATGTTGTTAAGTCAATGTATACGAAGTTCATTTGCTTGTCTAAGACGATACAGCATGGAAAAAATCATCCAAGTTCTAGGAAATTTAAAATTGGTACCCAGGAAAATATATACAAAACTCTGGATGCTTCATAATGTGTTTTGAAATTTCAATACATAACTATCAATCAATTTAGAAATGTAGTCACATTATTTTATGAACAAGCCCAATAAAAGTCAAACGAATCAATTCTGATTCATAAATATAGGAAGGATCCATGCGTTTAAACGAGGCTTCCCGCATATAAAAAGTTGGGGGCCAAACTGGTAGTTTACGATGGAAGATGAAAATTAGGAGCTCTTTCTATTGGCTACAACTCTCAAGGCCATGATGAACCTGTATATCTCAATCGAGGGCCATGTTAGAAAATTAAACCGTAAAATTATAAATAAATTTAGGAGCAATTGAGACTTATGATGGAATTGTTCAGGCATTTATAATTCAAGCGATTTCTACTCTTACAATTAAGATTATGGGATATTATCACATTCCTCCCCTAAACTTTGAGTTTATATCACTTAGAGAGAAAAAATAGAGATTATATCACATACCTCTCTTATGGTGTTAGTTAACTAACTTCAAATAGTAAATTTACTAAATTGTCCTTAATTATTTATTTTTTATTAAAATATATTTTTTTAATATCTATCTTTAACTTTTGTGTGTGTTAATTAATTCAAATGTACAATCTAAATAAAATAATTATAGAATAAAATAAAAAATACCAAAATTAAAAGTTTGATTTGAAATGTAATTTTTTTTAATAATTATATAATAGAATAAAATAAGTATTTTTCAAATAAAACATGGAGATACATATAGTTAATAAAATTTATTAAAAAAATCGAGAAAAAATAAATTCTTTCCAACTTCTTTTTTATTGAGTAAAGATTTAAAAAAGTAAAATTTTATTTTTCAGACAAAATAATATATATCAAATAATAGTTTTACATATTTATCCTTACACTTAACAGTCAACTAACGGTCAAATATAACCATAAGAGAGGTAAGTGATACAATCTCTATTCTTTCTCTCTAGGTGATACAAACTCAAATCTCAGGGGAGGAATGTGATAATATCCCTTAAGATTATAGATAAATTAAGAGCAAATGCGACTTCAATTTTGACAAGAACTAGGTGTAAAATGATCTGAATAAGGTTCTAATAAGAAATATTAATTTGTAAATGATAGAATTGTTCAAGTATTTATAATAAATTTGGGCACAATTAAAACTCTAGTTACAGTCCATAGATAATTAAGTTTACCACATGAGTTATAATGGGGGAGAATGCCCAATACCCCCTGTTGTTTTTACCAATGTCCTATCACTCTCCTATATTTTTTTAAATATCTAATAATTTTCTTAAATTTTCATTTTGCCTTTCAATAATTTAAATATATTCGATTTTATCATTCAATAATTCAAATATTTTTTATTTTGCCATTTGTAATTCAAACATGAATCAATTGAATTGAAAGGTAAAATCAAAAAAAAAAATTAGAGGGATGATGGAATATTAGAGAAAATATAAGGGGGTGATAGGGCATTAGCTAAAAAAGTATGAGGGTATTAGACATTCCTCCTTATAATAATTATCTTGAATATTTTCTTGCTTTGATAATGGAGTGTCATTCAATTATATTTAATATATAGAGAGTAAATCAACCATCTAACATAAACGAGAATTTTAGTAGGAAATTCAAATTATCATTAAATAATAAAATACTAAAAATATGTAATTTATTAAATTACATAAATCACATTTAAAACTTTGAAACAAATAATCTCTACTTATGTTATGCCATCTCAATTATTATCATCCAAACATCAGTACTCGGTATATATTTAAAGTAACTTCCGTTAAACATAAATATGTGTAACATTATTTAGATATCAAAGATCTAAAGAGATAGAGTTTATTTTATGGTACTTTTTGGAAACGTGCATGTACATTCGGAATAATTTGACTCGGGACTATTCACAATAAACTACTATCATAGTTTAGTGGTTTTATATGTAAATTTTTACGTATTTGTATAGAAAAATTCTATCAAAATGGTTATAAAATTTGTTAGAAGAGTTTGAGTTTTAAGTGGGACTATTGTATCTGTATCTTTTAAATCTTTCTTAAAAGCTTTCCAAATATATTTGCTTATAAATATATATACTCGTGTATCCTCGTATACACTACCAAAAGTTTAACTAAGTTTGTTCATGACTAGCGGTTGAAAATTAAATGTAGAAAAGTTTATTTTATTTTCAAATTAACGAAATACATTAAAAATTTTATAAGGGATATGTTGAAGGAATTCTCTTTTTCACATAAGTTTTTGTACGTAGTTTCTATTAATTATAAGGATAAGTTTAATAGTCAACAACTCTCTTACTATCAAAATTTTTGGAAACTTTTCTAAAATTGGTAATAGAATTTTATTTCTCAAATTTTTATTTGTAGAAAAAAAATTATAGACAAAATAATAGAAAGTAATTTGGAATGACATAATTATAAGATTCAATTTTTAGAATGTTTGATCAGTTATGACATATTATTATTGTACTTTTTGTCATATAAACTAGCCCTGAATTTGAGAAAGAATATCTTAGATATTAAAATGAATTTTCAACATTAAACTTGATTCTAATCAATTTTGACACATATTTATAAATGATACCGTGAAGTATTTATGATATTAATTATAATTTACTTTAAATAATATCATAAAAACTAATTATATAAATAAATAAAAAGTTATATTGACGAGTCCAAGTAGCCAATTTCTTCGTTGCAAGTTAATCATCTAGTGGTAACTATAACTAATTTTATGATTAAAGTTAAAGTTTATTGTTATTTGTAATGTTTGCCAATATTTTTATTTTTTTTCATGTTTGTTATTTATATTTTTTAATTTTTAATTTATCAAAATAAATTGTTAAATAGGTCTATACTTTAATATTTACAATTTGAAAAATAAATTAAACAATATTTGTTTAAAAATTAGTAATAATTAAGATTTTCGTTAAAAAATAAAATTAGTTTTTGAATAGAGAGTATTCTTGTTAAAAAAAAATTATAATGAATTCCTTCCCGTCCATAATTTCTTATTACAACCCATACTATTTGTTTCTCCATTTCTTTCTGTTACTCGTTCCCTTCCATTCTTCCAAGCGCACCCTTAAATAATTTGAAATTATACAAATAGATAAATTCAAATTATTATTACATAACGACACACTGAAAAAGGAAAAACACATTTTACTATAACAAATCGAAATTCAGAATTGAAAACTGAAGCAATAAAACTTGATTTATGGCATAAATCGTACCAAAACCTTCACCACAGAACAGTAGTGAGGGCTGGTAAAAATAATTAAGGTACCAGTTAACTCAACATTTTCTTGAATTGCCTCCACAGAGAAACAATCTTCCTTTTCTCCCGATTTGCTGAAGGACTTGGTACAGACGACGGCTCCGTGGACTGTATTTTTTCCTGGCTTGGCCATTTCCAATACGTTGGATTGTTTCGGTCCGTATCCTTCAGGCGCTCTGGACCTATTTTAAAAGACCAGGTTGAAAATCTCCTCCGAACCAACTCGCGCTTGTTCTTTTGGGTTTCTTCAGATGATGGCGCCTCGCTTTCTTGCGTTGCTTTATAATTCAGCCGAAAGAAATTCCGAAAGTGAAAACGAGTCTTCAATTTGAAACCACCGTAAGCGCCGTGGACCGTATTGTCCCCAGCAGGACTGGCCATGTCTCGTAGAGTCGTAGTGGTGGAACTGGAAGTTGTGCTGTTGGCTGCCGCTGCTTGTTTTTAGCTTCTGATGGAATCTGTGATCGTTGTGACTGGATCTGCGATTGAGTTTGTTAGTAATCTATCTTGGTTTCGCCCTGCTCTAGATGGTTTTCTTCATGATCAATATTAACAGAGGCTATGTTTTCTTGATTTGTAGCAAATTTACATCCTGAAGATTGAACGTCATAGTTTGTTGGGATTTCAGGCTTGGTAGGCTGGTGAACAAAGGATCTATTTCAGGATGACTATTTGTCACGATTGGATATTCGCTCACTGGACTCTGCGTTTGCTTCGTAGAAGGCTCAAAGGAGATCTAGGCTGATACTGCGTAAGGCTAAAAGCAATATCTTGTATATGTATATTTATAAGTCAAGTAAAGAAATATGGAAAGGGAAATGAGTGAGAACAGGAGAAAGACTTGAAGAATAAAACCTAAGAGTTTGGAGAGTTCTTCTTAAAATACCAATTAATTAATTATGTAAAGAGATAAAATGAGATTTTAACTATTTAATTTTAGTAATATTACAGGTCAATAAATTAAATATTTATAAGTCAAGTAAAGAAATATGCGAAAGCAACCGAATGGGCTGTGGGCACAAAGAACTTAAGAAACAAAGTTATATACTACTCGTAGTCTCATTTTATTTTCCAGATCCACCCATAAACTTGCTCCTAAGCTTGGACAGAAGGCATGGCATCGCAATGCAGAATGCAATCCTACCGTAAAGTATTCCACTTGTCCCACAAGCTAAATTATATTAACACAGGGCCAACACATCGTTAATTCATATAAGAAAAAGTTAATAAGAGTGCAGAGAGATTACAGTACAGTTTATACTTACTGGTGTGGCCTTCATCGACAATCTCCGCAAGCTGGCCGAACGTCAGGCATGGGAAGCAGGCTGTTATGGGAGCCGAAACGCCACAGAATTACATCAATATCGTTTGAATACTGAATTATTCGGAAGAAATTAAGTGCTCATTGTAATAAAAACACAGGTAAATTGCAGAGAGTCTCACCATTCATAGGGTAATTCATGCAGTCAAATAGCCCACTACTCCAGCCGGCGTTTCCCGGCATGGGCTTTGCAGTGGAATTCTATATTTAGCCTGTGACCCATTATTCGGAATCGGTGGCGGCAAACTCACAGGCTGGGCTGGAACTGTTTGTGGTTTTTACGTCACAGGCCAATGCGGCCCAGCTGGTCTAGCCCCAGCGGCCTGGTTTGCTTGGGATGCTGGAAATTGCTGGGATCCTGGAGGAGGTGGTGCTTGTGGATCATTTGGCTGGGTTTCGTAATTACGCGTAGAAAATTCATGATGAATGGCTATGTTTGGATCATGGATTGCTTCATATTGATATTCTGGAGGCCGTACGTCATGCCCTTGAGGTTGATTGTACGCTTAAGATAATAGTAACAAAATTATCTCGTAAATTTTTTTAATAAATAAATTAAAAATTTTAATAGTTTTTTACAGCAAATTTTATGTTGTAAAATATTCTATGATTAAGGTTGCAAAAAATTAACAACTTAGAAATGTTGACAATATAATTAATATTGTAAAAAAATGACAACAAATTTTAAAAAAATATTAACTAAAGTATTGTTATAATTTTTTTAATTTAAATATTAGAATAAGATTATATTAATTATTATAAAATAAAATAATAATACTGTTATTTTAAATATTTTCTAATAATTTAGGATAATATTAAAGTAAAATAATTAATTTTTATTATGAATAATTAATTACGAGATATTTTCACTTTTTTAAGTTAAAGGTATTTTTACATTATTAAAAATTTAGGTGAATATATTCTAATTTTAAAAAATTCAGGAGAGTTAAGTATAATAATCAATAAATGTATAATTACAAAATCAAACTTTTCCATTCAAGTTTAGAGCACATATTCACAGAATTACATCAATATCGTTTTAGAGTCCAATGCAAACCCATGCTTGGTGCATCGGCACCCCTTGCACTATCCCGTACCCATCTTTCAGACATAAGCAACGGCTCGACAACGCTGCAGCTGGCCAATTTCATTCGATTCAACTTTTGGATTAGTTTTTCTGGATAGCCAGATTTGGGGTTCTTAGGTTTCCTTATTTTTGTGCATCAGCTACCATATAAAAGGAACAGTCTAAGAATAGAAAAATGGGGATTTTTGGTAGAGAGAGGGAGAAGAATTAATCGAGCTTAAAGCTCTTGGAAGAATATTTGAAGATTGATTGTACAGGCTCTTCGTTACTAGTTTTATTCTCTTAAACCCTTAATTTTATATTAGAATTTATTTTAATTTCATTGTTAAATTATTGTAAGAATAATAAATTTCATTATGGATTTGTGGTTGATTGTTAATATGTTAGGTTGAATTTTTCATGTTCTAAGATTTTGATGTAACTTAATTCAATTTATTTGACTAATTAAGGAATTTGCTATTGTTATTAATTTTTAATAACTTAAGTTTTTCTTACACTTACTACTTATGATTTATTGCATAATAATTTATTAGGGAAAACATAAATGAAACGGTACTAGGACTAGGGTTAGTCTAAATTATTCGTTTATGAGATTTGAAAAACTCAATTTAGTTTGTTAAGAGTTCAAGATAATTTCAACAACAAGGTAATTACATTGATACTTGAAAGTTAATAAATTGAGAGGCGAACTAATTACTAAGAGTTAATAACAGGTTGGACCTTAAAGTCGTATAATGAATTCAATTAGATAGGGATGTTGGTTGGTTTAACTAAACATAAACTCAATTCGGCACTTAGGAGAGGGAACAAAGTTACTTAGAACTTGTGATTAGTGTATTAAAAATAAAAATTTAACAAATTTCGAATTAGTATAAACATGGTAAGAGTTAGGTGAAATCAAAATCCTAGGATTATTGTCATATCAATTTTTATACACATTCTCTTTCTATTAAATTGAGTTATTAGTATTTTATTTTTGTTAATTAATTTAGTTGCTCTTGTATCAATTTCTTCATATTTTCTTGCCCTTACAATTTTTGAGTACCTAGATAAAGTTGACCTACCATAGTTCTTTAGCAATAATGAAAAATATACGTACTACTTGTAGAAATATTGTCATAGTTCGGAAAATTTTTATTTTTAATCATGTAGAGGAAAAGAAAAGTGAGAGAAAGGGAAATGAGTGAGAAGAGAAGAAAGACTGAAAAAAAGAAACAAAAATAAAACCTGAGAGCTTGGGGAGTTGTTCTCTTTAGGAATTAAAATACTAATTAATTAATTAAGATAAACAGAAAATGAGATTTTAACTATTCAATTTTATTAGTATTACACGTCAATAAATTAAATGTTTAAGTGAAGTAAAGAAATATGTGAAGTGAAAGCGATCGAATGGGCACAAAGAAAAATAAAAAAAAATTAAGGAACAAATTATATGCTAGTAATAGCATCGTTTTATTTTCCATATCCAGCCATAAATAGCGAAGGAAGACCAAGACCAAAATCAGTGATGGCTCAAACAATGTCCGAGGACAAAGGTCGATTTTGAATATAAAAAAGGGAAATGATTATTGAACAGTTATATCACTTCAGTGAAAGTAGAAGATGGGACCTTAGAGGACTTTCAGATAACCATTATGCCAAAAAAATGTCTTACTCAAAAAATTTACCTTACTCAACAAAAATTTGAGCAAAATCAAAAAATAACTTTAGTTAAAAAAAAATTCGAATAAGGCAAAAATATGTTGTAGGAGGTAAAATACAAGACTTTTAAACTTGAATCATTTTGCTTTTAAAAGAAAAAAAATGCAAGACCTTTAAACTTGGATTTTGCTTATTGAAAAAAAAAAGAAAGACTTTTAAATTTGAACTTTGCTTATAGTGAGGGAAACGCAAGATTTTTAAACTTAGATACTACCTATAGGAGAGAAAAAGCAAATTTTTTAGAGGAAATGTAAAACTTTTATACTTAAATTGTACTTACATGAAAAAAAATGCATGACTTTTAAATTTGGATTTTAATGTATGTTTTAGTGGAATCAAATATTTAAAAATTTGTATATTAAGAAAAAAAATATGCAAAATCCATCATTTTCTTCATGTCAACTTATCTTATTTGTTTCTTCCTTGGGTCAGAAAGAGTTAGAGGATTGTCGAAAACAATTGGAAGATGCCATAACACATGTAGAAGCAATTGTTGTCGTCACTCCTAAAAGAATTTCTTGAGGTTTGGTTTTATTATGGCGTTACATTTGAATGCTTTATAGAATTTTTCGAACAATACTTTGTTATGATATGGCAATAAATTTACTTCTACTTTCCGCTTTTCAAGGAATTGAGATGGTCGTTTATTTATTCTTCTGAATTCCACAGTTAGGCCTTTGATGTCTCCGGTGGTGAGCATGCTTGGAAGGCAAAGTTGAAGTTAAAGATTTTATTCTTTATCTTTTCTGTTCAAGATTCCTACAAATCTCCCATTTACCATGTTCAAAGAAGATTAAGACCACAATACCAGAGGTCAACAAAATTTGAGGCAATTTAAAATAAGATAAAAAATAAATGTACGAATTATTTTAATAAAAATATTTTACAATTTTTTTTTTATAAAAAAATGAAAAATATAAGCACTAATTGAAAAAATATTGTCATAATTTAAAAAATTTTTATTTTTAATCTGGTAGGAAAAAAAAGAAAAGTGAGAAAGGAAAATGAGTGAGAAGAGGAGAAAGACTAAAAAATAAAACTTGACAGAAGAGGTGACAAAACAGGCAAGTTGGTCCAAGCATGGCTCAGCTCGTGAATAGTGCTAACACAGTCTGATCAAGTATGACACTTTTCAGGGAGAATTCTCGTTTTCCCCTGTTGTTTAGCCTAATATTCCACTTCTTCCTTGTTATTTTATAAATAGCTCAATTCTCCCCCCGTTATATAACACTGTCAAGATAAATATCATATAAGTCTCTATATATTATATTATTACTTAAATAGTCATAATAATTTTAAAAATATTCATAAAAAATTAATTTATTAAAAAATTATGATTATATCCTTATATAATAATAATTAATTAAAAAATTACTTACAACTCCTAATTGAAAATATATAAAAAATAATAACATATATATGTTTTAAATATATTAAATATAAATTTATTTCATTTTTGAATTTTTTTAACATTAATATTTTATTTATTTTAAAAATTATAAAATTGATCATTCAATTTTATTTGATATTTAGATAAATTTATTATATTTAAAAATTTTAAAATTTAGATAATTTTTTATTCTAAGAATAATATATAATATTTTATTTAATATTTAAATATAACAAATATTTTTTATATTGATTAATAGATATAAAGAATAATACATTAAAAAAATATCATATCATTATTATTATATATACAAATTTATCGATATAAATTGATATGATAGTACTATATTATATTACTAAATATTCTACATTTTTATAAAAAGATTTTAATTTGAATATTTTTTAGTTATGGAACCAATGCTTTTAGTGTAAAATATTATTTTTTTTAATTATGAAAACAAATTAATAACACCTGAATCCTTAAAGTTTGGCCCATTAACTTAATTACATGATTAGTAGTTTTTAAAATACTCATAAAAATTTTAAATTATTATAAAAATTATGCCTTTATTTAATAGTAGTTAGTTAAAAAAACAAAAATATCAAATGTATAATTAATTTTATTTATTTCTAATATTTATGTAATATTAAATTATTAATATATTTTAAAATTTTAAAATTATATTACAATACAATAATATAAATATTATATTATAACACATTTTATTTATCGATTAGTATTTTTTATGATTTATTTTATAATACCTAATTAATATATTGAATTGTTAATCTATTGTAAAATAAATAAAGTTATATTTTAACTATAATATATCAATTAATATTTAGATATTAATGTGCTATACAATAATATATATTATTATTTTATATTCGCACAAAAGTTGCAAGTAATTTTTGAGGTAATTATTATTACATAAGGATATAATCATAATTTTTTAATGAATTAATTTTTTATAAATATTTTTAAAATTATTATGATTATTTAACTAATAATATAAAATATAGGGACTCATATGATATTTATTTTGACAGTGTTATATAACGGAAGGAGAATCGGACTATTTATAAAACAACAGGAGGAAGTGGGATATTAAGCTAAACAATAGGGGAAAAACGGAAATTCTCCCCACTTTTCACGAGCTGGGCCAAGAAAAAAAATCCATGGATCATGTCGTATCATGAACAAAGATCGTGTTATATTAGGCCAAGAGAAAAAACTTATCGGCTACTGTTCAGCATATGAACAGTCAAAATAATTTATTTTATAAGTATTTTTTACAATACTATATAGTTCATATTGAATGCTTTTTAACGAGTCAGACCAACATGGCACATACAATACTATATCATGGGTTGGGCTAAGCTTATTTATATTACTGTAGGTGTCGTATCAGCTTGATCCTAGAGTCTGCATGAGCTTATTTTTCGTGAATCATCCTGGACTCCATTTGCCACTACTGCTTAACAGTTGGAGAATTCTTCTCTTTAGGAATTAAAATACTAATTAATTAATTATGCCAAAAGATAAAATGAGATTTTAACTATTCAATTTTGTTAATATTACAGGTCAATAAATGAAATGTTTATAAGTCAAGTAAAGAAATATGTGAAAGCAACCGAATGGGCACAAAGAAAAATAATAACTTAAGGAACAAGTTATATACTACTAATAGTAGCATTTTAGTTTCCAATCCAGCCATATATAGCGAAGGAAGACTAGGACCAAAATCAGCGTCGGCTCAACAATGTTTGAGGACAAAGGTCGTCTTGTATCCGACGTGAAACGGGAAAAAAAAAAAAACCTAAATTTCTAACAAAAATATTTATTTACAATTTGTGGTTTAATGTTTTGAGTTGTAAAATTATTAATTAAATTTTTTATATTTTGATTTTGCAAACATATTACGAGAGGATTTGATACTTTTTTAACAAATAACAATGTAAATAACGCGTCAATACAGGATTGATTTTGAATATAAAAAAGGAAATGATTATTGAACAGTTTTGCTACTTCATTAAAAGTGTAAGTAAAATGGGGACCGAAATAACTTTCAGATAAACATGCTTTCATGTTCTGCTTCATGCACAATAACTAGATACCACCACTATCTAATCAATTCACAGTTAACGCATTTACAACCAATTAACCCGCAAAAATCGGAGACAGAGAGAGAGAGGAGGTGGGTGGAAGCTCCGCAATTTTCTTCGAGGAGGATGAGCAGCGTTTTCTCTTTTTTCCAAAAGCAATAATCATATCCCATCTACTTTTTGATTAAAAAAAGCATTTCATTGGTGTTTTTTTTTCCAAAAGACTGTTAAGAAGTTTGAAATTTTTTTCACAACGGTCATGTTTTAGTGTCAATTTAATAAACTAACCCCCTTCCAATGTTTTGCATTAAACTAGTTTAGGATTCATTTTCGGACAAAAATAAGCCTCGCCTAACCATTATGTCAAAAAGTTTGTCTGTCTTAAAATTTTTATCTAGTAATTAAGACCAAAAAATTTGCCTTACTCAACAAATTTTCCGAGTAAGGCAAACATAAATGTTTTTATTGTGATTTATTTTCAGATCTCTCAAGAAATAATATTTAATGAGTAAGAGAATATAATGAAAGTTTGGTGAAGGGATCGATTAGTGTGAAATTGATGCCGAGTCTTTTTGACTATTACAAGAAACAATAAAAAAGGCAACATTTTCTGAAAGTCGAGGAACTAAACTAAATCCCGATAAATACATGGTTGATTTGGATTTTGTTGTCTTACAAGTTACAAATACAGCACTAGCTTATTGGAAAACATCATAATTGAAGATATGCAAATTAAAAACAAAACTAAAATCCGGAGACTTGCATATTCAGTTAAACTTTTCTTTATTAGCCCATCATTCTTTGGTTCGCTGGAGCCATCATAACAGCATGCTGCATGTTCTGATTCCTTGCTAAGTTTCCCTGCCATCCTACATCAAGAAAATAAAGCCCAAAGATTTATTTCAGAGTCCAATGCAAACCCTAGTCAACATATTAGTTCTTGAGGACTTCGGTTGACTTACCAATGGAAGGATCGTATCCTCTGGATTGAAGCTCTCTGTATTCTTGACAAAGAGCACACCATTCACAAAGAAAGTGAGTGACCCAATCCGGCGCCGGCGCTTCAGGCAGGTTAAACTTGTTCCTAAGCTTGGTCCTGTAGGTGCATGACAGAAGGCAGGGCAACGCAATGCAGAATGCAATCCCACCGTAAAGTATTCCACTTGTCCCACAAGCTAAAATATATATTAACACAGAGCCAACACATCGTTAATTCATATAAAATCCATTGAAAAAGTTAATACGAGTGCAGAGAGATTACAGCACAGTTTATACTTACTGGTGTGGCCTTCATCGACAATCTCTGCAAGCTGGCCGAACGTCAGGCATGGGAAGCAGGCTGTTATGAGAGCTGAAACGCCAGAGAATTACATCAATGTCGAATACTGAATTATTCGGAAGAAATTAAGTGCTCATTGTAATAAAAACACAGGTAAATTGCAGAGAGTCTCACCATTCATGGGGTCATTCATGCAGTCAAATAGCCCACTACTCCAGCCGGCGTTTCCCGGCATGGGCTTTAATCCTGGGCTTTGCACTGGAATCCCATATTGGGCCTGTGGCCCATTATTCAGAAATTGCGTGGCCATGGGAGCTTGGAAACCCACTGTAGGCGGTGTTTGCGCTATAGTTTGAGGATAAACCATTGGAGCAGTCTGAGCCGGCATTGGTTTCGGCCCATTTGGGTATACCGGACTCTTTTTCTGGCTTTGTGGCGGGAAGTGCATGGCTTGGGTCGACAACGGTTGTGGTCCTTGGGATGGGTAACCTGAAGCTTGATTTCGCTCATTTGAGTACATCGGACCATTTTGCGGACTCGGAGGCGGAAAACTCATAGGCTGGGTTGGAATTGTTTCTGGTGGGTACGTCACAGGCCGAGTCGGCCCAGCTGGTCTAGCCCCGGTGGCCTGGTTTGCTTGGAATGGTGAAAATGGTGTTGGTTGCTGATATCCTGGTGGAGGTGGTGCTTGTGGTTCATTTGGGGTTGAGAATTCATCATGAATGGCTACGTTTGGATCATGGGTTGCTTCATATTGATATTCTTGAGGTTGCTGGTAAACTGAAGAGCCTGCTTCAGGATTTCCCATAACTAGCTCTTCACTTAGCAGCTTGAGGTAGCTCTCAATATGAAACAAGTGGCTAATGCAACCTAGGGGTGTGTGCGTGTGTGTATATAGGCTACACGCAAAGAATGAACAAAGCAACTTGCAAAAATAAAATCCAACTTAGAACAAAAAAATACACAATTACAAGTAGAATTTAAATTGCCGATAAATATAACTGTGTGGAAGGGTTTACTTTGACTAGGACAAAAATCTTGATTTCTTTTGACAAACGGCTGATACTGCATGATTGCCCTGTCTGTATATCATGCTATGGCAAGAGGGTTCAGAATTCAAATCAAGTTTAGTATAAACTTGGCTTTTGTATAGTTGAAAACAAAATTACTGAATATGGAGTATAAACAAGAGATAAATATTAATTATGAAACAAAAAAGAATATAAGTATGTACTAAATATTTTAGTTGTTGTGATTTTGTTTCTTACCTTCATCTTTCAAATCAGATCATTTCTTTGTGTTTGTACAAAAAATAATCATCAGTCGCTCTCTTTGATTACATTAATAGGTATATAGTCAATTACATTATATCGCCATATAAAAAAAATGAGATTTTGTTGAAGAGAGTTTTATTGATAATTAATCACTGTAAAAGTACATATAGAAGTCTTTGTTTTAACTACTAATATAATTTAAAGCTAACAGTGATGTTAAGTAGTCTAGTTTTAGAATAATTAGGTGTACATCATATGCAGCTAGGTCTGCTAACTTTATTTTTCTTTATATATGTGTCAAAAACAATGATAATGTTTTTTACAGCTAGTTGATGTAGTTAATTGATCGACAGTTTCTAATTAATTGGCATTTGTTACCAAGGACGACTCGTTCCCAATTTTACTTTTTCTTGCTGATGACTATCAGATCGATGGAGATGGGTAGCAAAATTATCTCTTCTTCCTTTCCTTCATTGGTGAAGATGGTGGAACATCTACATCATGCGCAGGCCATGCACCACATTTTCAAATTTAACCATCAGCTGCTACAAGCAATCAGAATAAAAATTAACCAAGATATATATTTCAGAAGTGATATAATTAAATGTCAATATTATAATCTGTAAAAATTTTATTTCACTATTCGGGCACAACCCTAGTGGCCAGAAGTTTGCCTCCTCAATGAGGATGCAAGGCTTTGTAAGGCTTCGAACCTGTTGATTGTAGTCAATAGATTAATATCCCACTATTGTGGATAGTCGTCCTTCTCCTTTTACAAGGTTAAGCTATCACCTCCTACATTAAGTATAGATATCTGAATAGCTTCAGATTGAGATGTTATCAAAATTTTCGATAAATTTTTTATAGTCCTTCTTTTTTTACAAGATTAAGGTATCACCTCTTACATTAAGTATAGACATCTGAATAGCGTCAAATTGAGATATTATCAAAAATTTCGATAAGTTTCTAGTTAAAATATTAGTACAATTCTTGTAATATTTAAAAAAAAAATTATTTGGTCCTCAATTAGCATCGTTAAAAAAGAAGCCATCAATAACGGGGTAGTACATGACTTTGGGTTTCTCATCATTCAATTCATTGACTGCATGCAGCTTCACGTCTGCTTCATATCTCTTACCAAACACGTAGAAGACTCCGGCCAACTGTAGGCTGACATTCGTAAGTCAATTACCAGAATTACTAGATTGGAGAGTTCCTCAGCCAATTGGTTAATTCAATGGTAATCAATGCAGGGCAAAACTTTCAATGAAATTAATTAAGCTTGTAGTTGCTTCTTCAGTTGCTAGTTTAGGAAGCTTTTTCAATGAATCCATATCATTATTTAAAGCTAGGATTTATGTACAATGTATGAAAATTGAAATTTGTGGTCTGAAAACATCAAAACGTCTAAAAGCATCAAAATATTAGCATATATAGATGAATAAGTAGCAATATTTTTTTATACAATTACAAAAATGATATTTCTCCTGCATATAAAAAGCTTATGCTTTAAGCTTTTTATTTACAAAAAAGTATGACTTGTATTTCTTTTTATTGATGGAGTAAATTAGAAAGTAATTTTAGCTTGCAACCACATATAACATATGTAGTTGAAATTGAAAGAATTGACTTTAACCTGATTCAAAAGTAGATATCAAGGGGTTACAATGAATCTTTGTGACTTCAAAATCATGCAAGTGTTTGATCAAATGGTTAAAAGTACGAAACATAACAAAAATCTAAGCTGAGAAAATTTTGTGTTCATATTCTTGCTCTTGAACCACTTTGATTTCTCATATATCAGGGAAGTAGAAGGGAATTTACAAATGAAAAGTTAGGAGGTGGTCAAAATATTAAAAAAATTAATTTGTTAGGTCAACTTTTAAAAATAATTTATAAATTAAAGGTGAAAATGCTCATATTCTAAAGTTGAATAATATCAAACTATAAAAAAAAATCTATTTTATAAGTCCAAATGATAAATATTTTATATATGAATTGAAAAAAGAAAAAAAAGTTGCATACCCAAAGCTGCTATTATTATTACAATTTTAGAGGAGATTAAAAGAAAAATAGAAATGTCCCAAAAAGAAAAGATTGAGATAATCGAAACTCCAAAGGAATAATAACAAGAAGAGAATCTTAATATTAAGAGTGTGAGGATGATTTGTATTGAACAATTCAAATCTCTAACATATTGAATAAATAATATTATTATATTATAATCAGAAAGTAGGCTCTGTGTAAGTTGGACCAAATATTTAGCAAGTAGGCTACAAGTATTCATTATTGGAGCTCTTTATCCTTCTCAAACAGTTATTATTGGAATTGAGATCGACATGGAAAAGTGAGGAATAGATTCCATTATTAGATTAAAAAAAAAAAAAGTAACCAGGGTAATTTTCTTCTTCTTCTTCTTCTTCTTCTTTTTTAATAAAAATCGAATCTGTTCTTTACTATAACTGATGAGGAAAAGATATCCATAAATGGGTTAGAACACATCCAGCTAAAAGCTAAATACATTTTGGAAGAAACAGTGTCACTCTATTGCTATCGAGGAACTTGTTGCTTTGTTGGGGGCAAAACAGTTTTTAATTTCTTGATCATCCTGTTGAGCTCATCCAACTTGTCTGTTTCATTAGCCTGTAGTAAGAATCTCTGCAACATCCAATATGCTGCTTCACTCATTTGCCTTCCTCTCACCAATATCTGTTTAGAGCATTCAAAAGCTTCTTCCAATCTGCCTCTTGAACACAATCCTGTTACCAAAAGATCCAATGCATGGCAATGAGGACAAAACCCTTTCTCAATCAGGTATCTCCACAGATTCAAACCCAAATCAAGCCGATGATTTTCGCAAAAGAATTTCATTAACATCACCGCTGTTCTTGTTTTGGGAACAAAATTACTGTCAATCATTCTGTTATAGAGCTTGCAAACACCTTCAATGCCGCTTGCCTTCATCATTCCTAGAAATATTGTATGATAGGTCACATTGTCATGCCCAATATGCTTCTCTTCCATCTCATCCATCAGCTCCATAGCAGACTTCACATCTCTGCATCTAATAAGCGAACTTATCAAAGCATTGTAAACCCCAATATCAGGCTTCAAGTCTCTTTTAGGCATTTCATCAAACAGCTGCCTTGCCTTATGTATGTTCCGAACAAGGCCAGCCCCATGAATCAAAGTAGTGATCGTTTCTAAAGTAGGCAAGCAATCAACCCGTTCCATTTCTTCAAGAAGTCTCAAGCCATCACCAAAGCAACCCCTTTTGCAGTAAGCATCAATTCTGATATTATACGTTGCACTGCTCGGCTTGAAACCTCTTCGAACCATTTCATGGTAAAACAATTCCATTGCCGTAACGTCTCCAGATTCCTTAAAACCCAATAGCAGAATGTTCATAGTCTTCGTGTTGGGAGAAAACCGAGCGTGCAGCTTCGCGAACACAGACCGCGCCTCCTTCATCTCCCTCTCTGCGCAAAATGCTCGCATAAGTACATTAAACTCTTGGCTACCAAACTTCCTTCCAACAAAAATTTCCGCCTCCATTCTCTCGAATGCTCGGAGGGTTTCTTCGTAAGACTGAAACTTCGCAATCTTTGACAGCATAATGCTCATGGATTTGAGAGTTAGCAGAGAAGGGTATGAGCGTTGCATTTCCGCCATCAACTCCCAAGCTTTATCAAAATATCGCATTCGTGTAAGAATATGGAGAGTCTTCTCAAAAGCGTCCGAGCTTGGACTGAACTGGGAATGGCGAAGGGAAAATTTAAAGAATTCAAGGGCTTTAAGGCCATTGGAGTGAGCTGCGAATAGGCGGCCAAGAACATTCTCAACAAAAGTCGTCGAAAGGGCAGTTTGTGGGACGTGTTGGAGCAGCGTAGGTTGAAGAGGTTGATCCGGAAATGGATGATCGTTAATGATTCTGGTGATTCGCTCAGTTTCAGAATATATAGGAGATTGACTGGATAATTTGTAAGTTAAATCGGAAAATAACGCAAGATTCTGAGAGATTCGAGGAAATTGGCCGTATCTCTTCAATTTGATCATCAGGAGCATTCCTATGTTGTTAAGGTACTGGTAAGAGGTAGCTCACTGCCACTGCCATTATTCAAATTTCCATCCTCTCACAATGTTCATTTCATCAAGGGCCCATGGGTTAAGCTAGGCCCATCCTACATCTTGTCTTCTATCAAAATTAAATTGTATAAAATATCATTGTTTTATTTGAATTATGATTTTAAGTATTCATTTAGTTTGATTTTTTTATTTATTGAAAATTTTCTTTTAATAATAAAAAAAATTTCAAAATTTGTGGAGTTATTTAATTGTCACCGAAAAAAAAATTTGAGAATTAAAAAAATATATTTTTCTTCTATTAAAAGAAGCCCAAAATTTGAGTTTTTAACAGTATAACTTTTTTAATTTTTAAAAAACGAAATTATCTAAAACACATTTATTTTATTTTAAAAAATTGTGTTATTTTTTTAAAATATGACATTAAATATTTATCTATTAAAATAATTACTTAAATTTTTTAAAAAAAGTTATTTGTAACAATTAAAAGATTAATAAATTTTTGTTAAAAGTTCTATTTACAAAAATTTTACGGATAAAAGGTCTACTTTAAAAAACTCTATTTAAAAGTTATGTCAAATAGATCCTTAATCTATTAAATAATTGTCTAATTTTTACTATAAAATATTTCCTAACAATCAAATAATTACTAAAATTTTGTTAAAAATTTACAGCCAAAAATCTCTATTTATAAAAGTTTTACACCAAAAACTCTATTTAACATGTGAATTTATCACAAATACTAGCTTGGCTCATTATTGATCTATTTCTTCACAACTACCATGCAAGGTGTACAATTACATGAGATACACTTTCGTACACTAACTAAAGCTTTACATATATTTGGTGGAGATCATATTCACTCTAGTACAATACTAGATAAACTTGAGAAGGAAAGGGACATAACTTTGGGATTTGTTGATTTATAATGTTGATTTATTGAGTTAAGTTGCACGCACACATACATTTTAACTTAATTATTGATAAATAAAATATTTAAAAAAAAAAGATAATCCAATCAAAATTAAGAAAATAAATATTTAATAGTTCTTAAGAGATACAGCTAATTTTTGCAAAAAAGTTATCTAATTTCTTTTATCTCTTATAAGAAAAAAAATTATTATCATTTTACCAAATAAAAATGAAAACTTTGTGTTACATTCCAAAATCTCAAGTATGTTAGCAGAGGGAAGAAATTGGTAATGAGAGTTTGAACTTTCAATTTGGGAGTGAATAAAGGATTTTGGCAATGGCCATGGGGAAGATATGAGACATTAGAGCCTTCCCGTTCTTGTATTTGGATCTCTCTCAATTCTTCCGTATTCATCTCCATAGTCAACAATAATTAGGTATAGGTGTTGCTAAATGGAGAAATATTTTTCCATCTCCATTTATATACCTATTTATCCCTTTATTTTGGGAAATTAATTTATGCGCTAACAAGATAAAGTTATATGCATTCTTGGTACAATTACATGTTAAAATTTATTACTTTTATTTTAGTAAATAAAATGAAAATACCCAAATAATGTACTTTTCAAAAATATAAAATGATTATTTTATTGGGCCATGTCCGCGTGCTCATTAAGCTAGGCCCAAAGTCTCCCACTACAACAACAATACACGTGTGATACATTGGGCCAATTGAACGTGCGCATTAAGCTAGGCCCAACAAGAATTTTCACCCAAACCTTGCAACTCACTACGCATACCTATTTATAACGAAAAAACCACCGGAGTAACAACCGAATCTCTCCGAGATCTATCAAAACGCAAAATCTTACCGTTTGATCCCTTCATTGGCGCGCTGATTTATAGCATACCTAATATAAAACGCATAGCATTTGGTAGGCAGATCCGGTATCGTAAAAATGGAGACTCCGCAAGGTGGATCCGACCGAGACAAACCTAACTCTTCCTCTTCTCCCGTCTCCGTCGTCTCCAATTTCTGGAGAGGTGACACTTCTCTTTTTAAAAGTTTACTGAGCTGATTTTATTTAGGTTCTGGATTGGGAAAACCGTGGGGTGATTGTGAATGTAATTTGTTAGTTATTTTTACTCTTACTTTTCAGTTATTTATTAGTCACTGGTGTTCTGAATTCATGTTCTGTTTGGTGTGATCTTACGTAATTTGATAGCAAAATGAATTAAAAAAATCTCGTGTAGGACTTGTGAATTTAGAATAAGGTTTTCGATACATTTGCACTCGAATTTTTGAGAGGCAATTTGTAAAAATATGGTAATTACTGAGATTGCAGATTCCTGATTGTTAAGCCCAGTTAATTTTGGTGCAATTAGGCTGTTTTGGTTGGAATTTATTTGGATTCAGGTGGAGGTAGTGTATTGAGGTGGATTGAACTGTAAAAGTTTAGTGAATGTTAATGGTGGACAGGAAGGCCTAATATGTGGTCTATCTCTTGCTTAATTTACTTTAGCATTAATTTTTTCAGCATTGGATGGATTAACTTTGAAGAAGATACTAGGTAGTAGGAAATGATGCGGTTTGTTGAATTTACAATGGTTGTGTTTGCTACTGCTTCTCTATTAACCCTTTTTCTTTATAGAAATTTCCTTTTTGCTCTTCACTTTCTTCTACTAAAATGCTTGATCAACCCATTGAAAGATTTCCATCATTTGTTTCTGACATTACTCTGTTCCTTTGATTTCTTTCTTCTTTTTTTGTTATGAGATGTTAAGATAAGAATAGCATTGTTTGAATGGTTTGCTGACTTCCTCTTCTTTTTCTCTTTTCTTAGAATTTGAATTGGAGAAAGAGAAAGGTGTGCTTGATGAGCAAGGGCTTAGGATAGCTGAAAATCAAGAGAATAGTCAAAAAAATCGGCGGAAGCTTGCAGAGAGCACTAGAGGTAAATAGCAAAAATTTATTTAAAGAACCTGGATAAAATTTAATTCTGTTTATGAGAATGAAGATTGAGTCACTCTCTATCTGTTGCTTTTTTTTTTTTTAATTTTTAATTTTTTGTTTCTGCTCGGGGGTTGGGGGCGTGTGGAGAAGTGGGCTGATTAAGGAGGAATATCTTTCTCAACAAGCGCACCCTTTACTTTTCCTCTTTATATAGATCTCCTGGTTTCTTGATTTGCAGTACATATGTTTGCCACTATTGACGTTTCTGCTTGTGTCTCTAACAGATTTCAAGAAAGCTTCACCAGAGGAAAAGTTAAGTCTTTTCAATTCTTTACTCAAGGGTTATCAAGAAGAAGTTGATAATCTTACCAAAAGAGCGAAATTTGGAGAAAATGCATTTCTTAACATCTATCAGAAACTATATGAGGCTCCAGATCCTTATCCGGCTCTTGCTTCAATTGCTGTGAGTAATTACCTTGTCTGTATACACATTCAATTATAAAGAGTTTCTGTTAGGTTTATCAGTTTCATGCATAATTAAATTCATGTCTATTATATGAATGAACTTCATCAGACGTTTGGAGATGTGCAGAAAGTTGGATTTTTAATATTAAGATGCAAGTTGGAGGGTTCATTTCCAAAATGTGAATTTCACATTATACTTTGAAGATACAAGAAAGTATCTGAATCCTGAGCTGATGTAGCTCTTTTATTAGTATCCTTGATTCATTGGAGGACCCATATAACAGAAAATGTTTCTTGTTGTCATTGGAGTTTTTGTATTCTTATAACATATCAATTACACTTATAAAACTCAGACTCTGATTTCTGCAAAGATCTCCTTTACATGACCTCGTTTACTGCAGTAATATAGGTTTGAAAAGATTGTAGTAGAAAAATTTACTGTAACATGACCAATTAGATTCTAATGGTTATGCAATAGCTCCTTGTAGCTGACATATTCACTGTTCTGTAACAAATAAATTAAACCTGCTTGTCTGTTCTGTACAATTCTTAACTTCATCACTGTTGCAGTTTTCACCTTGCAAGCCATACTTATCTCAGCTTGGTGGTGCATGCATATTTAGACATCATTGCATGTTGATGTATTCATTTGCAAAATGATTCCTTAAAAAATGCAGTTATTTATTTATTTATTTTTTTGGGTTTTGCAAAGCATGTATTGTTTCTGTGCAGTATGAAAGTGAACATGTTAATAGTAAAATCACTATGGTCTCGGTGCAGGAGCAAGATCTAAAATTGTCTGAACTAGAATCTGAAAATCGAAAGATGAAAGTTGAGTTGGAGGAGTACAGGACGGAAGCAACTCACTTAAAGAATCAGCAGGCAACAATAAGAAGACTTGAAGAGCGCAACCGCCAGTTAGAACAACAGGTTAGCATTTGTTGTGCACTTTAGTTATATTAGAACATTTGGCGTGTGACCATTATATTACTGTCCTGCCATGCCTGTGGAATTGTTATGGAATTAGCATTTTAAAACCGATTGCCTCAACATCACAGCCCCCAGGACTAGTCAAATAAGAAGTTGAGAACTTCTCTAAGTGGCTGGTTCAGCATTTGCTGCGTGGACTGCCACGTGGTTTGATGAGAAGGCTTCTGGGTATCTGTATGTACATCTGGTGAATATATTGTAAATAAAGTGATTAGTTTCTTAGTTTAAATAAGCAATTATTCATATTCTTGGATGATCTGAAAGAAAATAAGAATTTGGAAGCTTGAAGCATTCAGAATTTTTAGTTGCAAATCTTACCTTTTGAGATTAATTCAAGATTACTCTTCCAATTGTTTCAAGCAATTCAATATAGTTAGCAAAGCCAACGTTGCCCCTAAAATCCAAGTTTTTGCTTGCGCCTTAGCTCATGGAAAAATCAATACCAGGGATGTAATTCAAAGAAGATATCATAAAATGAGTGTTTCCCCTTTGTTATGTTTAAGAAGGATGGAGAGATGATAAGCCACCTTTTTCTTAACTGTATAATTGCATCTTCTCTATGGGGCAAATTATGCACAGAAGCAAAGATTTCTTGGGTGATTCTGGCCTCCTGTGATGCCTTGTTAACAGAGAATGTTTTTGCTTTTGGAAAAGTTAGAAAGGCTAAGAGTTTATGCAAATGTGTTGTTGCTGCTTTATTAGGGGTGGTTTGGCAAGAAAGAAATAGCCGTATATTTGAAGAAAAGAGAGAAGAAGTTTTAAGTGGGTTATGGGACAAAATACATTTTGTTGCTTCTCCTTGGGTCTCGGTCAGGATTTCGAAGACACTTCTTTCCTCTTCATCAATCTCAATTAGGAAGGGGTTTTGGGTTAATTTTTATCATTGAGGGTCATTTCCATTTTTTGTAAATTTTGGGAGGAATATCGTTTTGGGTATAGATCGACTGATTTTGACTTATATGTTTAATAGATACCTTTTATAGGGAAGTGCTGTTGACATGGACCTCTGGTTCACTTTCATTTCTTATTCCCTTTCAGTCTAGTACTATTCCTCTCTTTTTTTTTTTTTTTTTTTGCTATATGTATTCGTGTTCTAGGATAAAGCCCTCAACTTAGTCTAAGTATGAAGTCTAGGCCTTGTGTGCGCATGTCATGCTTCAAGGTTACGCGTAGATGTCAAACCTTTAGTCAGTTCCGTGGTTAAGCATACATTATGCAGTAACATATTATCAAAATTATGACTAATTGGATGTCTATTTAACTTAATTTGATGATAATGTTTATAAAAGCTCATCTCCTGGCTGAATTTAAGTATCAGTGATTAGGATCACAACTAGGAAATTACTAACCACTGGCTTGAGAAAGTTTTCTTAGTACAGGGAAAGTTGTGTTTTCTTATATGAAAACCTTGCTGAGATTGCCACTGTGAGAAATCAATATCATGTTGGTATAGAGGTTTAATCGTATTCAATGAGTTAGAAAATTACTTCCTTCTAAAATTGCCTGCCTTCGATTAAATTTAGATGTAGATATTTATAAAGAGATGAATGATAATTACCTGCTTTCCTATTTTTATTCAGATGGAGGAAAAAGTGAAAGAAATTGTGGAGATCAAGCAACGTAGTCTGGCTGAAGAGAATCAGAAAACACTGGAGGCTTTAAAAGAAAGGTATTTTCTATCCTTATGAAGGGGCAAGTTGTGCTCGTGAGAATTTTTGGGAATGTTAAATTTCTTGAAGCACTTCCTTCAGTTTGTTAATTGGAATGTTAGGGTGTTTGGAAATATTAGTTCATATCTTTTACTTAAATTACTGTGTATCCTGATTCATGATTTATTTATTTTATGCAGGGAGCAATCTTTGCAAGATCAATTGCGACAAGCTAAAGAAAGTGTTTCCACTATGCAGAAGTTACATGAACTTGCACAAAGCCAATTGTTTGAAGTCCGTGCTCAATCAGGTGACACACTAGATCGGAATTTTAATATGTGATAATATTGTTGTGCTTTGTTTCTTACCAAATAAAAAAACAATGCCATAATGATATTGTTTGAATCCACCACATCATCAATTCTAATTCTCAAAAGCAACTCTGATTTTGGCCATTATGCTTTTTTCATTCTCCGTGTGAAGACCATGGTCTTCATGTCTCTTTCCTTTTCCCCCCTACATCTGCATCTTATTTGTTGGTGAACTATATCAGAGGAAGAAAGGGCAGCAAAGCAATCAGAGGTCAACCTTCTGATGGATGAAGTTGAACGGGCTCAAACACGACTTCTTAGTCTCGAGAGAGAGAAGGTGCAGTCAAATGTCCTGTATTTATATTTGATCCTACTTGACTTGAGTCACTTTAGTGCCATATTTATATGGATACTTCTTCTTCATCTCTCTTTTGAATTTCAGTGTTCACTATCAATTTTGTGATGGTTGTTCAATTCCATAAACTCAATCGTGCCCTCTTGGAAAAAATAAGTGTTAGTTACTGGATTTTGTTTTCTTGCTTTTCATTGCACAATTTGTAGTGTCTTTTTTGCCACAACTTACCCTTTTCGAGAAAAGGAGAAAAAAAACTTGCTGTAACTTTGATATACTTTGACATGAAAGGCTGTTTGTACTTTTATGAATCAGCTGCTTGAGTTATTTCAATTAAAAGGAAAAAGAAAATTGAATATAAGTTTTAGATGACACTACCAGTGACTTCTTGCTATTGAAGATTGCAATTACTCATTGCCTGTATTTGTAGGGAGTCCTGCGCTCTCAATTGCAATCGGCAAATGAAGAGTCTGGAAGTAAGCAAAGGTACACACTCCAGCCCCATATCTGCAACTTTAATATCGTAAAATATTAAAATTTCTATCTTATTCTGGTGACAATTTTCCTATAGCAATAGGTGGACCTGTATTTGCTTAGGAATTGCAAAATTTGCTAGCATGCTCTGGAGCATAGATCCATATGCAGCATAAGTAAACTTTACTAAAAGAAATGTGGTGGAATTAATATAGAGCAGCCCTTCATGGCAACTGATACAAATTTTTTATCAGTCATTTGGGATTTCATTACCATGCATATGACCCTTAGCTTTATCCCAGATTTCTATCTTACAAATGTGACTGGGTATAATTGAAATTTGGATTTCTTTCCCTTCCCTCTAGATCAAAACATTCTGATTTTTTCTTTTCATTTAAATTAGAGTTTCCAGGTTTTGTTTTTGAGCTCACCATTGTCTGCTGTGGTCACAGTGATACTTTGGATTCAAATAGCTTCCTTGAAAATTCTTTGAGTGCCAAAGAGAAGATTATATCTGAACTGAATGCCGAACTTCACGAAATTGAAACCACCCAATCAAATGAACGAGAGCAACATGTGAACGAGATCAAGAAGCTGAATGCATTGCTCAATGAAAAGGTAGTCCATGCCAGTGCTGGCTACATGTTTATTAAGTTCTGTTGATTGATTTTAAATTTTCTTCCCTTTCTTTACTGAGGTTTCTACTATGTATCATTAAGGAAAAAGATTCTTAGATGCACGAATCACTGATATTATACATACAAATATATGTAGTCTATGAAATATACGCACACACACATATGTAGAGAGCGAGTTAGAGAGAGATATTCACTTGATTTTGGGTAATACCTTTTCTATCATCTACTTCCTACACATTCTCTTTACCAACTTGCCTTTCATGTCCGGCAATTTTCTTTTTCTTATTTATCTATTTTATACGTTGTTTGTTAATCCAGGAAACTGCTCTTGAGGAGATGAAGAAGGAGCTTCAAGCTAGGCCTACAGAAAAATTGGTTGATGATTTGCGTAAAAAAGTGAAAATTTTGCAGGTAGTTTCATTTTCTCAGCATCTTCTAGTCACTTGTTGAAGGTTCTTCCTCAATAAATTTAGTTACAGCTCTTATTAATTTCAGTGAAAGTTTATAAAATTTTATCAACTTTTATTTGGTCTATTGTTAGATTGCTGATCCTTGGGTTATTTGAAACTAAATTAAATTAATTTGCTTGGTAGTATTATTCTTCCATTCAATTTAAATGTGCTGAATTACCTGATTTAGTGCAAGCTTAAATCATTTAGAGTTGAAGGAAGAAACTAGGTGACAGTTAAAAGGCTGAACTGGCGTCTTCACTTTATTTTGTTTTATTTTTCTATAAGATATATATGAAAAAGTCTTCATGTTAGGATATATTTATTCTTAAATATTTAGTCCTCAAGCACTATGAATGATTTTTTTTCCACTTCGCGTATCATTTTGCTTCATTTCTTGATATGTCAGTGGCATTCTGTTTTGTTTTCTCTCAAAAGTATTTAGCCATGCAGGATAACTGGGTATATGGTTTTCAGCTGAATATGTTTATTAAGGATTGCTTGGATCTTGAATTCTCTCATTATTCAACGCAGATGACTTTAATATTTTGTATTTAACTGTCTCATTTGGTATCTCATCACGGTGCTTAGCTTTTATGAATGCTGCTGTCATGTTTGTTGGTGTCCTAATAACATTCAGTGTATCTCTGTTTAAAGTTTTAACTATTGTAAGCACTGTGTAATAATTAATTCAGTTGGAAGATTAACAATGTTTTGGTGTATTATTGTTAAATATTTGATCACTATATAGGCGGTGGGCTATAATTCAATTGAAGCTGAAGATTGGGAAGTAGCTACAAATGATGAAGAGATGAGCAAAATGGAGTCTCTTCTTCTTGATAAAAACCGGAAAATGGAACATGAACTGACACTGTTGAAGGTATGTTACCTGTTTGCTACTTTGTTAGTTTTATATCTATAGTTTCTGTCAAGAACTTGTGTGTCAATTATGATCCAGATACCATCAACGAAAAACATTGAAAGGATATAAATA
The DNA here is from genome assembly GCA_028052125.1 of Melia azedarach. Lineage (NCBI taxonomy): Eukaryota > Viridiplantae > Streptophyta > Magnoliopsida > Sapindales > Meliaceae > Melia > Melia azedarach. The sequence continues at coordinate 12,287,006 of CM051401.1, read as the reverse complement.
TCCATGGACACGTCATAGTGCCTTATTTTGTGAATATTGTTAAGTATATGATAGTGCTATTTACTCGTGTAGCGGTTACCTTTATACTAAACCTTCTACTACTTTCAGGTTAAACTTTCTGAGAAAACATCTTTGCTGGAGGCAGCTGAAAGCAAGATAGCAGAACTTACAGCGAAAGCCAATGAGCAACAAAAATTAATACAGAAGTTGGAAGATGATATATTGAAGGTTTGGAACACTGACTTCCAAAAGTTTCAAATTGCCTTGTGCTACCAAGTTGTATTTTATGCATGTTAATGATTGATGATCTACAATCCATATGTTTATGCGTACCAGCTTGTTTAGTGTCAGTACATTCATTTTAAGCTGTATAATCTGGTTCTCCGAAGATCATGTGCATTGGAGTCTACACTTGTGACACGTAATTAGATATTGATTCTTCAACATGCTTTAAATAAAAAAATATATATATAAATTCTACATCCGTTACAAACTCAGGATTAGTGCTTATCATCCATCTATTAATTTATAATTACAAAGTTATTAAACTTTTAAACTTTTGATAATTGCCAAGTGTTTTCTTTCAACCCAGCACCCATCTTTTCAAGCCATTCTCTATACCCCGATCTCTATGCTTGTATTGTAGGGTTATAGCTCCAAAGACCGAAAAGGCAATCTATTTGAGGATTGGGATCTATCAGAGGGTGGGGTAACTGAGCCATCTGAGGTACATCTCTCTCTCTCTCTCTCTCTCTCTCTCTGTGTCTTCATTTTTGCTATTTTCCTTTTTTCAAGTTTTCAAACATATTGTTTGTTGAGATAAAATTTAACATCTCTTGTTGCTCTAAGTTTTACATCCAGTGAAATCCGTATCAGAAGTATTCTGGTTACTTTGTTGTTTCTTGCTATTCTTGTTAGCTTCTTATATTATTGATGTAAGCAAATCTTATTCATTAACTTCTTATAATTGGGCATCTTGTTTCAAAAGTACTGTACTACTTTCCTATTAATTAAAGGCGAAACTTCTTTCAAACTATTTACAAAATAGAATGCAGGTAGGAAAGCAACAGGGAAGCATTTAGAAAAGTTAAGATGGTTTTCAAAATGACTTATCACAGAACACACCAAAATGGTTTTATCAAAATAATATTGCTCCCACCAACTTGTTGCATAACTACTAAAACTTCCATAGTTTGGAACATTTAGGGTTTTGCATAATCTGACACAAAAGGTACAAAATTTTGTTTCAATCATGGGTAATGATGTATTATTGTGATTTAGAGCCTTGAATGCATTTTTTCGACTCGCTTATTATATTAGTGATGATACTTTTCAGACCTTTTATGTCTTCAAGGTGTTAGTTTCTTTTTATCATAAGGTATGGATGGAGGGATTAAATAATTTATCAATGAAAGGAACTTCTACTGGCGGTGACTATACAATTTTCACAGATAATGTCTTAAGCAATTGCAATTAGTAAGAGGGAATATAATATTATTTAAAATCTGCATGGGGAATAGTGATCCTCATTTTAAATCTTTCACGTCTTGGCAACAGAATGGGGGAAATCAAGTTTATTAGCATGAGTTGATGTTAGTGTTAAAATAAGCTTCCAGTACGTGATGTTGATTTTTTTGACAATTTGTTCCTGCAATTGTATATTCATGTTTGTTGTCATTGATAACATTTTAATGATTGGACCAAGGTTCCAAATGATTTTCAGGTGATGTTGCATGCTTTCTGTCACTGAAGTAATTTAATTTTCAATGTCATTTTGTTTTGTTCATATGCTGTGTTTCTTGAACCAGAAAACAGATCAAAAACATGTTTCCTCAGATCAAGATCAGAACTCAATGCTTAAGGTGATCTGCAATCAGCGAGATCGGTTTAGGACACGCTTGCGAGAAACAGAAGAGGTATGCTGTCCAAACTTTTGCAAATACTGACAATTTTCTTTTTCTTGCATAATTGCTATTCAATCTATCCCTACAATGATATACGTTCATTAGTGTGACTGCTGGATTTTCCAAAATTTTAGGAAATAAGGCAGTTGAAGGAAAAGATAGGTGTGCTAACAGCAGAATTGGAGAAAACAAAAGCTGATAATGTCAAGCTCTACGGAAAAATTCGTTATGTACAAGATTACAATCATGAGAAAGTTGTTTCTAGAGGATCAAAGAAGGTAACCCCTATTATTATTTCCACATATGCTTTTAGTTTCTTCAGCTCATAGTTTCTGTTTTCCATCTTTTTCAGTATGCGGAGGATCTTGAAAGTGGCTTTACATCAGATATTGAATCCAAGTACAAGAAGATATATGAAGATGACATTAATCCTTTTGCGGCATTCTCAAAGAAGGTTTTTGAACTTGAGCTGTTATGTTGAACTTGTCATTCTTGTTACATTTACGTGCCTTTTATAACGAAACATGAAGTTCCCATGTTCATTTTTTTTTTCATTTAAATGCTGATTGTTGAGCTGAGATGCTAGCTTGCATACATTTTTGTTATGATTTTGTAGAATTGGACTCCTGTTTGATAACTTTTGTTTTTGGTTGTTTGTGTAGTTAGAGAATGAAATTCTAATGCATAAATTTTTTGTTATAGATTCAGGTGACTCTAATTTTGTATATATATGTATGTATGTTGGGGAAGAATCGACAACTCCATAATTTTACACATATATTTACACTCATTTGTAGATCGTTGGAGTTCTGACAGTTGAGATTGAATCTGAAAATGCATTAATTATGATGCATTAATTATGTATTAATCGATTCAATCTCAACTGTTGGAAGTGCATAGATCCAATGGTTTACAAATGATGTAAACATATATGTAAAATATAGAGATGTTGATCCTACTCTATATATATATATATATATATATATACATGCTAAACTTGTTTTTGGTCTGGTTGATGCAAGGATTGATCCAAGATAAAATTGAAAATTTTTGTCCTTGCACATTCAAGGAGGCTTTCATTTAATTATTTTTTAAATCTAGATGACTATTAAATTAGGTTTATCTATAAAATAAATTTAACAGATGCCTTCGCTGAAAAATTTATATCTTTATTCAAGTGTGGAGCTATTGAAGGATAGTGTTTACCTAGCTTGTGGAAAGATTTGAAAAAACTTGATACATGGTAGCTGATCTCACATGCTTTATATTAATAGCTGTTACCAGCAATTTTAGGATGCTTATGGCGAGCACCTTTCTCGAGTGTGTAAATATCTAATTCACTTGTGCTTGTGCATGTGTGTTCTTGCTGCTATTTTTTATGTCTGGACTCACCATTTTTATTTATTTCTGTTAGGAAAAGGATCAAAGATACAAGGAGTTAGGTATCAGAGATAGAATCACACTTAGCAGTGGACGCTTCCTTCTCGGCAACAAGTATAGTTCTGCTTTACTTATATCTGATTTCTCAGAATCCTCCCAATGTTTTAGTGGAAACTTTTGTTTTCGTTTAGTAATATCAACAGAGATATTAAAGTTTTGAATATACGTTCCTACATCATATATTCAGCCTGACATAGTAATTGTGCATCAATATCATCCTCGGGTTATCAAGGCTTAATAGCTCAGTAACTTATTGTGCCAGTCCTGCCTTTTAGAAACATTATTCTTGTTTAACCATTTCTTACATTGAAATTTTGACCGCCCGGTCCATCTTCTGTTTCACATCCACCAACCTTATCATAATTTTCAATTTTTGTGTTTAACTGAAATCAAGGTATTCATGGCGTAAGCCAGATATATTCAAGACAAGACATTTTATCAATTCCTTTATTTTTCATCCCATTAGATAAAATGCTTTCTTCTGTCGATTCTAAATCATTCTTTTTATATTAGCAGTAATATATATCAATGTATATGTTAAACCACAAATATCAGGTTCAGTACTTGCTTGTGTTCTTACATATATTGATAGAAATCCTTATTTGTTACCCAACAGAAAAGGCCCTTTTTTTTCAAAACTGATCCTGTACATTCGTAATCTTTAGCAGAAAAGTTAACCTCCATTTTTACCACTTGGCTTTGCGAATGCTATAATCTGTTCCTTGCTCTGCTTCTCATTTGCCCTTCCTTTACATTCATATGTTGTCGCAGATATGCTCGAACTTTTGCATTTTTCTACACTATCGGGTTGCATGTCTTAGTATTTACTTGTCTCTACAGAATGTCGGCTCTGAGCCACCTGAGGTAAATATTTCTCGTGCTTCTGATCAGAATGCCTATGTATATCATATATTTGCTCATAAAATCTGCCTTGTTGCAGCAATGGCCCCGAGGAATTTCTCGTGGGAGATAAAATCACTGACCTGCCCCATGCACTCTGATTTATGTCCCTTGATTTTACTGGTTTTTGTTCACATAAGATGGAAGGAAATACAGAGGTCAAGATTTTGAATTGAAATGTCATTCGATTACTATGTACATACAACAAAGATGATGTTTTCTACTTGTCAAGCCAAATTTAGTTGGTGCAAGGAGAGCCGCACTGTTTTCACACTTACCTCGTTACTTGTAAATAGACTTCAAGGCTGCATGTTGTGAACAAATTTGGAGTCTCTTCGTATTTGTGAATTTTTTTGTTTCCAAGTATTTGAACCTCAGAAGTCGTTACCGAGTGATATCATATCGACGAGTATTATTGCTGAATTTGGAAAGATTATATATTTTATTTGAAATATAGTGATAGCAGAATTATTGACAGTATACAAATTAAGGAACAAGTGAAAAGAAAATTGAACTCATGAAGTTAAACTTTTGTCATTATTGTTGTAAATTTATTTCGTAATTTATCAAGTAATTTTTCAATGCCACCCAACGAGTGGTGGCTTCGAACTTCTCTAAGTGAAAGGCCAGAGCAGACTTGGGGAAAATATGTGTACTCTTTTCTTTTGTTTTTGTTTCAACTTCCAACATTTTGGAAGAGGGTGAGAAAATTGAGGAATGAGTATAATGTAAAAAGCCAGAATTATTTAATGGGTAGAATCAGAAGCAAACAATATAAAGGGAATATTTGTAATATTGGACCTATTAAATGGTTGGTTACTTGGAGCAAACTGATAGCTAACTACTTTAGATGAGAGTGCTCGTAAATTTTAGGAATTTTTTCCAATGCTTTTAAAAGAGATGATTGGTACGATTGCTGGTGGATACAGGGGAAATGATTTCCTTGTCCTCTGTCACACAGCATTGCACTTGCTCGTTAGGAACCCATTAACAGTACTCTTGTTACTACTGTTTACAACTCTTGCTGGAGTACTCATTGCTTGAATTAGAGTTTACAGATTTTTTTTTATTTTACCATAAAATAAAACTAACTTTATAGTTTTACAAAACGAAGGGAATCGCTTAATTTTATTATGGAAAATTATTTTTTATGCAACCAAAAATTATTTGTTTATTTTCAAGGATAATTTAATATAAAATTTGTAAAGCTTATTATTTATACGACATGATTATCGTGAATAAACACAATTTATTTATGTATTTTATTGTGTAACAATTAGTTATTCAGAAAGTCAAATAATATAAAGGAGGAGAAATCCAACTCTTCTTCGTCTTCCTCCATCTTTTCTGAAACCCTAACAACATAGGAGACTATGAAACTTGGCAATACATTAACGACCTCAATAGCCAATATAAGGTTCCCGAGCATTCACAATTCAATTCATTTTCCATTTACGCGTTCTCCAGTGTATTGTTGGGGAAATAGAAAGATGTCTCGCTTGTCTTCAAATTGCACGTCGTCTTCTTTGGTTAGAAATTTCTCCTCAATCAGCAATGACGAATCTTTGGCTTCACCTAAGCCAAAGCAGCAGCAGCCGTGGCTTATTGTTGGGCTCGGTAATCCCGGCAAGAAGTACAATGGCACTCGCCACAATGTCTGCTACTTATTTCTTTGATTATGTTCTTGTTGCTCCAAACTTATGATTAAACTGTAATTCAGTGGAATTTAATGAATTGGTTTTGTTATTATCAGGTGGGATTTGAGATGGTAGATGCAATAGCTGAAGCTGAAGGGATATCTATGAGCTCTGTTAACTTTAGAGCCCTCTTTGGAAAAGGTTAATACTTCACAATTGTCTTAATCATTGTTTAAACGATTGTAAATTCATTTTAATGTTTCCTGCAAGAATTTAGTTAAAAGAAAAAGGAGAACAATTGTATAGCTTTTTCATTGCCCATGTCATTAGCATCAACCGTATTTAATATCCTGTTTGTGTTATGAATTTGTGTCTTTTAAGATTTATGTATCAATTATTAAGGAGAACTACTTTGTTTCAAGAGTAGGTTTGAGAACGAGGTCCATAATTACCTGCAATCTGATAAATTTAAAACAAATACCGTTGTAGATTTGAGTTCAGTTACCAAATAATTTGTTCTATTCTCAAGATTGATGCATGAAATGTAAATAACTTAGCATCTTTATTGAAGACTATGTTGATCAGCTTTCATAGATGTTTATGGAGTTCTAAGGCAAGGAAAAATTATTTCTATTTTTTCTTAGTTCTATATATACTATCTTGACCTTATTGGTTTCTTCATTCCAGGTTTTATAGGAAATGTCCCAGTAATGCTTGCAAAACCACAAACATTTATGAATGCAAGTGGCGAGTCTGTAAGTATGTCTGGGCACCTTTTTTATGTTTGTTTTCAGGTTTTCTCTTTTGGTTTATGTGTTGATGCTTTGATGCTTTAATGCTTTTTGAAGGTTGGGGCCATTGTATCGTATTACAAGGTTCCATTGAAGCAAGTACTTGTGGTAAAATATTCTTGCTCTGCTTGTCTGAATTCTGCTTCTCTTTAAAACTAAATAATTCAATATTGACTCAATCATTGCCGTTCTCAACAGCCTCCAAACATGTTTGTTCTTTTTATAGATATTTGATGATTTAGATTTGCCTTTTGCTAAATTGCGTCTACTGCCAAAAGGTGGACATGGAGGACACAATGGGTAAGATTTTGACACTGTTTGCCTGCGTATATTTCAGTATCGGAGTATGGCTTCTTGTATGTTTGATTGTGCTTGCTTTTTTCTTGTAGGATGAGGAGTGTCATAGACCACTTTAAAGGAAACCGTGAATTTCCTCGTCTAAGAATTGGTATTTTTCAGAAGCAGTGTAAAAGTCTAATATGCTTCTTTCTATACTTAGCTGGTTCCTTACAACTGTGATATTTCTTCTAGGTATTGGACGGCCACCTGGGAAAATGGATCCTGTTAGTTTTGTTCTTCGCCCATTCAATAAACAAGAACGTGAAGAGGTATGTAACAGTTTTGCATCCAGACCTGAATGAGAATTTTCTATACATGTGCGTGGATTAATCTAATAGCTTTTTGAAAATGTCTCTCAGTTGGATTTTACATTTCAACACGGTGTTGAAGCAGTGCGGATTCTTGTGCTTGAAGGTTTTAATAAAAGTGCTACATTTGTGAACACTGCAAAATCCATGGAACAAACATGTTAAACGATTATTTTGGTGATCAAAAGGGAACATACTTGGGGAAAGAAATTGTTTATTGTATGAAACGGTGTTCTGAAATCCCCTTTCAAGATTCCAAAGGGGTAATAGAAATTTTGTATCTCCATTTTTTACTTTGTTCATTCGTTTTACTTATAATGAGTTTGAGTTTCAATTCACATGAGAGTCTTCCTAAAGAGAAATGTGTTTGTTGCCTCTATGTTCCATAAGGATTGTACATAATCTTTATAACCAAAATCGACGGTGGAAATTTGATTAATGGAAACCTTATTTTTTCTGAAAGAAGTAATCTCCCATGATTTTTTGTGTTGTACAAGATGAAGTTGTCCCTTTGTTCACCAAGGTGTTCGTAGGAGAAGACATTAACTGCAATATATATGAATTTATAAGAAACTTTTTTGACCAGATGCACACAATCTAAATTAATTGTAGCTGAAATGAGTGAAATAAGTGATAAACCTGACATTTTTTTTATCAAAATCTTGATGACCTTATATGAGAAAATTTAGAAGTACAAAATGTATGAAAATGGATTCTAATGTCACTTATTTTCAGCATCATAATTGAATTGCAATATGTAAATTGAAGTTCAATGTCATTAACTCTCACAAGACAAACAACTTCTCTTTTTTATCCCCTCTAATATATGCTCATAGTCTCAAAAAAATTTCTTAAGTAGATTTGCTTATTTTCATTTCCATGTATAATACACAAAAATGTTTGCTTACGTAGGCTTTCAACATAGGTATGTATTGTCCTATATTCCAAACTTCACATTTATAAGTAGCAATAAGTCTGGGCCATAAAGAGTTAAAAAATAAAAAATTATCAATCTCAAGTCATATTTTAATATTGAAAAAAGTAATTCAATATATAATCATTGATTAGCAATTTAGTAGATGTTTTAACCCATTGGAATCATGTTCTAGTTCGTGTTTTGCTTCCTCTTTCTTTTGAATCCTCTAAATTAATTTGTGTGTGTTAGCAATTTTTTGTCTTGTATAATCATCATGTTTCATAATTTATGTGATTTATTTTTCTATAACTCAATAAAGAAAAATATTTGAACGATAGGACCAAGAAGTCAAATCAAAATTAATATAGTAAAATATTTGTTTTTGTAAGTTGGTAAAACAACAAAATACCTTCTATCATTCCTAAAATTGTGATAGTAGGCATATCTTTTGGCAACATGTTTAAAAAATATAATACAACTTTATACTTAAATAATTATTTTATTTATTTTAAAAGATAATAAACGTGTTTTTTCTTGTTTTTAATTTTAAAAAATCATTTATAATAAATTCTACTAAAATTGTTTCTCCATTTTGGAATTTTTTTTTTATATTTGAAAAAATTAAAAACTTCTCCAATAAGACTTTTAATTTCTATATGTATTATTAAAATCTATTCATATAAATTAGTTGTGTTTATATTTTATATCCCATAACTTTAAAAAGTTATCAATATACCCCTTACTTAATTTACTATTTTTTAAATTTTGGCCAATAACTTACTTTTTAAACAATTAATTCTAAACCTTCTATATTCTATACATACGTTAGTGTTAAAAATATATGTGAAACGATTGTCAAATTATAAGTTTATTTTAAATAACTAATTTTTAATTATACAAAAAAGCCAATTATTTTGTAAAATATTTTCACAGAATGATGCATGGAGTGAAAAGACTACAAAACCTAAAAATGTGTGATTAATAGTTAATAAAATTATATAAATAAATTAGAAGAATAGATATTAATCTCAAAATATTATATATATATATATGCTTTTTTATTCTTAAAGTATTTATTTAAATTTTTTTTAAAAAAACACTATTTTGAAAACGTTACCTCTACTCAAAGTAATGTAAAACTTTTTGAAATACTAGTATATGTCAATGTCCTACTTTAGTGTTAATAATAATTTATGTGTATTTTATTTATCATTGCTACGACTTTATAAAAGTAATTTCTTTAAATTCCCATGTCTTTCCTCAAACTAGAATTGATATAATAATATATGTAACACTAATATTGTACATTATGCTAATTGCTTTTGACTCTAAACCATCAAGTTAATGTACTCTATGTGATACTTTTAGCCAAATTATGAATGAGGAATGATTTCTTTTTCTTCTTTTGTAGATTGCCCATCTAGCTAGCTATACACAAAAGGTGTTTTTGTTACTATAGCAACTAGAAATGAGTTGTCAAAAATTTGACTTAAAATATGAATTTAAAATCTTTTTAATATTAACATTTTTTAATGAAATTTTATCATTTAAAATAACAATACTTATTAATTGATAGAAACAAATAACAGAGAAAAATTCATATAAATCCCACATTTATTGGCTTATTAGATTAATTAGTCCTAAATAAATCTAAAAATAATCGTTAAAATCTCAATATACTAATAGCAATTAGTTATTTTATAACATGATTTAGTTATAATATATTAATAATTATCAAATGCTATAAAATAAAATAAAATATGCTTTAAATTAATATTTTAACATTAATTTCAAAGATCTAATATTTATTTTTCTTAACTAAGGTCTATTTACCTTTTATACTGAAATATGAAAAAAATTATTCAAATGTCTAAATGTAATTAAATTAAAAATTTTAATTTAAATATGAATAACTAAATATTTGATAAAATTAAATATTTTATTTATCAATAATATCATTCGTGTATTATTAATATTTATATATAAAACTTTAATATATCATTTTTAAAATTTTTTTAAGACATATATGTCAATATATTAATTTCAAATTTTTTATTTTTATAGTAAAAAAGATAACATATAAACTAAATTTATATTTTAGTTTTCAAACAGAAAAAATAAATATTACCTAATTACTATTGTAAAAGTCAAAAGTGTATAATAACAAATTAAAACTTTAATGGTGGCTTTTGAAACTATTAAAATCAACGAGTCTAATAGACCAACCACTAAAAGCTTATATGTAATTTTTCACAAATAATATTAACAATATAAAGCTTTTGACTTATGAAACAAAATGAAATATGAAAAGTTTAGAACTATCTTCTTCCCCATGAAAAGTAAGACAATTGCTCTATAACATATCTTTCAAAGGAATTATACCCATTTTCCAATGTCTAGTTTAATTTCAAGATCTCTAAACTATTTATTTAGTATTAAATTGAGCAATAAAAACTCACTTGAAATAGCTTTGTGTGTGAGTGTTTGACTATTTGCTTAAACAATTTGTGATTTTAGGGTGAAAAGTGTGTAGAAGGATGGAAAGCATTCTAAGATTAGGGCTTGATTGAAGGCATAACATGTGATAGGAATCCGATTTCAATTGCAATTTTGTGTAGTTGAAGTCATAATAAATAGTCTTCGAGAAGTTCACCTACTTTTTAAGCTTTAAGGTAACTTACTTCCCTTTTGACCTTAAATATTTCCAAACACATCCCAACTTCAAGATTTGTGTCTAGAAAAGTAATGTTTGTGGTCACACATGACTAATAGTACAAGTGATTTACAAAGAAAGGGTAACTTTTCGTTATAAAAAAAGAAATTTTAAATAAGACTGTTTAATTAACTCGCCAACTAATAATTTAATAACAAAATATTTATTTAAAAAATTAAAGTGTTTATAATCCTATAAAAATAAAAAATTTTGAATTATAAATAAATTTTGCGGATAATATCAAATTTGCAATCATCTCAATTTTTAATAAATTATACATATAATTATATAATATAAAAAAATTGACGAATTAGGTCATCGAATATGTTTTAGTTAAATAAAAAATTATTTTAAAAATTATTATATGAGAGTGACAATAGTAACAATTCTGTTAAAATTGTCTTATCTAATATTTTTCAAGCTTAACTAAAATTCTATTCAACTTTCAACGGGTTCACCTCATTTGATCATGAACTTTAATTGTTGACCACGAGTAATTATCATAATGATGTTTTTGTTTCCAATCAACGCTTTAGTAAGTTAAAGAAACAAAAAGAGCAGGGAAGAGAAATTACCGACAATTTCCATCTTCCATCTCCCATCTCCCATCTCCCATCTCCATCGTATCCCCCACTAATTGTAGACAATCAATCAACTTTATTTCATCTTACAATCAAGTTAATGTCGATATTGTTGAAAGCCTTTTTCCCCTCATCTATTTAGGGTCATTATCGTATTTGAATTATCAATGGCCAAAAAATAAAATATGAAAACTATGGTTATAATAACAACAAATAGCCGTATACTACAATTATTATCTTCAAAATTGATAGATCTATACAACGATGGTGACGATGTATTTTTTATTTATAATTTTTAAATTATAGTATTATGTGATAGGTCGTGTTTAATTTTTTTGTTTGAAATTTAAATATAAATAATATGTTTATTTTTTTATCTTAAATGTTTGAATATAAATATTAAGTTATTTATTTTTATAAAATAAAAAATTTGAGACGAATATGTTAACAATATCCTAAAAAAATTGATATTAATATATTGAGTTATAGACATATATACATATTAAGTAATAAATTAAAATATTATTAACAAATGAAATATTTAAATTATTTGGATATTTACTCATTCATATTTAAGTCAAAATTTTTAACTTAATTATATTAAAAAATATTTTGAACAAATATTCAAATATAAGTTAAAAAAAATTACTCTTACACATTTAAATATTTATATTCAAATTTTAGTTAAAAAAATAAATAGTTACCTAGTCTAATTTTCAAACACAATTTTAATGGGTTAATTTCTTACAAGTGAGGGTTTTATTATTATTATTTTGCCTAAAAATAATGAAAACAAATTATTTTAAGAATCAAACAAGAGGCAATTTGTCGATACACTTATATATTTATTGAGATTTTTCGTCTATATGGCTTAATAATTAACTTTAATTAAAAGTTAATTCAATTTTTTTGGACTCTTAAAATTAATTAATAATCCACTGATAAGGTTGTACGTACATGATTGCAAAGAGATCCCTTGCACTTCCACGTCATGTTCACTTCACCCCACAAACATTACAACTCAACATGCCAATGCTTTTGCAGCACAATAATTAATTAATCTATCTGTAAATTTATTTATTTTTATATCAAAGCTTACTTCTATAACTATAATAATAATAGTATTACGTTATATACATTAATCTAAATTTCACGATTTAAAAAAAATAACACTATATGAATACTTATTCATAATTCTAAATATTACATAAAAATCATAAAAAAATATAAATTAACGTGATATGATTCACATTATTTATATTTTATTAATTTAACATTTTTATTGACCAATATTTAATAAAATTGTACCCAAACATTATTTAAATTATAATTTCTGTATCAATTACAGTGGAAGCATGTTCCACGAACAAGCTAGGTCTTGTCTTACTCATTTCTCTCTCTATCGTCATTGTTTGAAATACATGTTTTAGACAGTAATGATACATAGATAAGAATGTAAATTACACTTTTGTCCTCGATCGAGCTAATGCCTGAAAACACAGGTCCCTTCTTGATTTGCCCATTACCCTAAACCTAACCTATCGTGGCCTTTGGACGTATTACCTACCAAACGGCAATAATTTATGATCATATTGAGATTTAAGATTTTATGTGGTACAAAATAAAAAATAAAAAATGGCCTATTGTCTTTGTGCCCATTTCTCAAATGTCACTAACAAGTAATAGTTTTAGACCCGTGAATCAATTAATGTTCGTTCGTGATACCATATGATAGTGGAATTAGATCAGTGACTTTGTCTTATACTTAGCCCAACCAATATATATATTACATCTCAAAAGATAATAAATACCATCAATTTGACATTCATTTTGTCTTAATTTCAATAAAATTTAAAACCTGCCAGATAAATATGTTATTTTAAAACTCTATTATCCAAAAAAATAATTTTAGTACAAATGGAGAGGCTGATATGATACTTAGCGAGTGATAAAAAATAATAATAAAAGAGAACAAACACTAAAAATGAAAAACTGCCGGCAATCACGGACCAAGTGGGGTCAACCACAACATGATTTTTCATTCAATAAACTAGGTTGTCTTAAACGACCAATCCACTCTGGTCCCCATTTAAATCCAATCACTAGTTTAAATCATGTGTGACCCTGGCCCACTAAAATCAAATCTCAATACAATGGAACGAGCGAATATATTTAAAAAAATAAAAGGTGAACAACTACAAATCATCCAACCAACTGTCCGTGAATAAGGGCGGCAGAAGTAGAAGATCATATTTCATATCAGAAGAATCCAACCACACCGTCAGCATTTTTCTGTGCCACGTGTCTTACATGCAAACCTTTAAATCAAAAAGCAACTAAACAAACGTAACGTGACATTGACATCGACATTTTGCAAATTTAACACTTTCTATATCTTACATTTGCCCTTCAGCTTCATATAATTTACTATACATGCCACTCACACCGATCTAACTTAAATTTATGATTGATAAATGACCCACACCAGCCAAAAAGCAGCTAAATTGCGAGATTTATTGACGTGGATCCCACTTTCATCCACCACTCTACTGCTACTAGTAAGAACATTTCATTTCCACCGGTCCTAACCAGTGGACCATTAAAACTGCTGCTATTACAATTTCACCTAACCTATGTGTGAAATACTTCCTTTTACCAAATTACCGGGGGTAATTGGTAAATATATCAGTTTTTTTTATGATTGCCTAACATTTATTGGGAGAGAACCCCACACGGTTATTTGCCAAATCGAAGCTGACACGTGTTCCCTGCTGCTGCACATTCCCGATGATTGACATAGACGACGTCGTTGGAGCGAATGCGAAACAGAAAGTCCCGTCTGAATCTACCGGAATCAAATAATTTTTCGCTGGCAAATCCAGTGATTTTCCTCCGGCGAAATGGAACGACAGCGTTGGGACTTTAACACTTGGTAATCCGGAGAAATCGTAACACGTGTCGAACAAAGCGACACCGCTGGTGGATTTCAAGTTGGGGGTCAGCTTCACGAAAGAGTCACGGAGCGAGTTATAAGCCTGTGTCTGCAGCCGAGTTATGGCGGTCCCACAATCAACAATGATCCCACCGGCTCCTGAATCGTCCATTTGGAAAAGCGACGGCGGGATTTGTACCACATGGCCACCGACGCTGAACCCAGTTAGCCCTACATAATAAAAAGTATCGATTTTTTTGCTTCTAATCAGCGGAGCGGTCACCAAGTCACCGGCTTGTGCAGAGTTGAACTCGAGAGTACCAGACTTGGTTGAATCACGGTCCACCAGACAGTAAGCAAACGACTTCGCTTTAATCTGATTAGTGAGAGAGAGCGAGCCGCCACCTAGTCCTAGCAAACCAGCAGCTCCAACGAACAGCCCTTCATTATCATGACCACAGCCCAAAGCAACGCCGTTCATGGCCCCACTGTTCCCAAAGGACACCGTTTCCATCACGAATTCACCAACGGTGTAAGACCCGTCACCGTACGACACTTGATAGAGGCACCTGTTAGCACGACAAGCGGACACGTCGAGAGATCCACACTGAGGAGCGTTACACGAGAGAGGCCTGTAAGTCGACGAAGCTCTCGGGTCGAAAATCGGATCGGATTGTTGATAACAGTCCGTGCAAGGTTGACACTGAAGCCAGTTAATGTCACTGCCAGTGTCGAGCACCATGGAAAATTGTTTCGGCGGCGAACCCACCCCAACCCGAGAGAAGTACTCGCCGCTACCTTGGCTGGCCCCGGACACAACGGGAGTTGTTAAGTCCTCGGGCAGGATCTGGGTCCCGACGGGCTTCAGCTGTTGCTTGTCTACGTTGTTGACAGCCAATTGAAGTTTAGCAACAAGAGAGTTAACTCGAGCCGAGTCACGCTCGAGACGAGACAGGACAAGAGATTTGTAGTCCTCATGTTGGATTATACGTAGGAGTTCCCGAGAATGAAGTGGCAAGGAAAACGAAGAAGAAGAGTTAAAAGAGGACTCCGTAATGGTTTCAGTGGCAAATGGCTTCACAGTCTCAGGGTCAAAAGAGAGGATTTCTTGGGTCTGTTGAAGAGCAGAAGAAACATCAAGAACAGTGGTAGTGGTTTCTAACAAGCTGCGAGAAAAAGTAGAAGTGAAAACAGAGAATAAAAGGAGAATGGAGAAGAGAAAAAATGGCTTAGAAGCAGCCATATTTGTTGCAGAGAATGAGTGTATGAATGGGAGGTTCTTGGCTTTATTTAAAAAGAGAGGACAGTGGGAAACAAGAGGAGAAGCAATAAGAGAGGCTCACGTCAGGCTTGTTGGGAGATAAGAAAGAAAGTTTTGAAAGCATTAAAGTGGGAAACGATCTGGGGACACCTAACAATGAGGCTCCCCGCGCGGTCTTACTAGTAATTATATCTACCATTGCCACGTATTTATTAAAATTCTTATCTTATTTTTTATAAATTTTAAAAATTTATTAATTAAAAAAATATTTATTATTTTTATTATCATTATAATTATTACAAACGAAAGGAATAAATTAATTTAGCCTTGTGTAGTTTAGGATGTTTGAGATATATACAACCCTTTTAAAATATTCCGAATTTCAATAATAATAAAAATAAAAGTTTAATATTTTAATGATGACTATTTCACTCCAATAAAAAAATTAAAAATAAATTAATTTTTTAAATATAATTTATAATTAGATCATCTCTTAAAATTTTTTTTCACTTTTTTTTTTTTTTTTAAAGAAAGTTAACTTTTACATGCTAATAAGAGGGATTTGAACCCTTGCCACCCAACTCAAGGGTGGTTGACAATTAACCACATGTAAAATTATAAAATATTTATTTTAATTATGTGATATTTTGTATAGTATGTTAAAAATCTTTTTTAAAAAAAAATCATATTTTACGTTAATGATTAAATATTTATTTTTTTAATATTAAAGAATATAGAGTTTAGGGTTTTGACTTTTAGTAAATTTTGTGAATATTAAAGAATACAGGGTTTAAATTTTGCCTGAAATGATAAAAGAATTTTCATACCTTCCGAGAGTAGACTCTATTTATGTTATAGATTGTTTTTTTTTTTTCTAAGATTAGGTCACGGTACATCAGCCACCAGCCTCATTAATTAAAACTCTGAAAATAATATATATAGGGTTGGTGGAGAATTGATAATTAATGTAATGGTTTATATAGCATTCGTTATTTTTGATCGTATCATTATAAATGAGATAAAAAAAATTGTTTTAAAAAAATAAAATAAAATTTCATATTTCTCTATTTTATTATTATTTTTTAATATTACAAGTTACCAATATTTATGTTAAATATTCAAGTTGAATGATAACTTTTTTTATATGTGGAGAAGAATTTACCCACATTCAAATATAACAGGTCTCATATGTGATAGGTGATATTTTTTAATTATGATAAATTATTTTCAAGACTAGACTTCACGTTTAGAGTCCAACCTCTTGCCCACTCCGGCATTCTCCATTTTTATTATTGAAAATAAAAAAAATATAAATTTAAAGGTAGAATTTTTCAAACAGTACTATGTAGATCTTAACGAATGTGCTAATATTCAACTAATAAATAAATGCGACATAATAATTTAAAGTTCAAGAATTTAAGCGTCTAATTTAGTCAAGAAGCTTTTTTAATTATTTTGAAGAAAGGATATACAGGTTAATAAGATTTAGTTTATTGGACTGATTAATTTTAATAATTTTAAAATACATCTCAAAATATAGTTTATTAAAAAATTATTATTATTTCTCTATTTAATGTTAGTTAACTAAAAAAATTATTTTCAAACTCTAAAAATAGATAGAATAATAGTGATAGGTAATATTATATAACATATTAAAATAAGATAAATTCTATAATATTTATAATTCAACATTAAATATACATTAAAAAATAAATAAAATAAATATTGATTTACAAAATATATATTATGATACAATACTTATTGTTATATTATAATTTGAATAAAATATATTTATATATAGTTAGAGTATGTATAATATAATAAAAGTATATTATATTTAAATATATTAATAGATATTATATTATTAATGTAAAAAAATAATATTGTTATTTATATTATTAATGTATTTTAGATAAATATATTGTATTTGTTAAATTTTAAAGATTCAAAACTTATTTTTCTTAAATAATTATTATTGATAAGGGTATAAACATAATTTTTTAATAAATTATAATTATTTATAAATATTTTAAAAAATATTAGAACTAATTAATTTATTAACCCAAATCATATTAGAGATCTGTAAGTTCTTTACTCCAATTATTTCTAATATCTTTCTTGTAATAAAATATAATTTTACAAAATGCCACACACATTCTAAACTTAATTTTCATTTAGTTAAAATCTTTTGTAATTTTTGAATTAAAAAAACACAATAACAAAATTATTGACATATACATGTGTAAAATTGTCTTATATATAATTTTATTTTTGATGCCATTACACTATTTGATAAAACAACATGACTTATATTTTCTAAAAAGAAATATAATTTTAGTACTTACAATACTTGAAACAAAGTAATAAAAAGAAATAGTGAACTAATGTAATACAAATCATTCCAAAATTTTCAAGCAAATTAGTCAAAACTTTTAATATATTGAATAAATATATTTAGGATATAAATATTTCAATTATATTATTAAGTTTGAGGGATTTTGCTATATTATATTGAATAAATACAATTAAATCTATAAGAGTTAAAATATACAAATTTATTTTAAAAGGTAAAAATTATAAAAATATGCTTATTTCTTTAAATTTTTTTCAAGAGTCCGGCCTTTCCAAACCCTAGAACGGCCCCTGCCTGTGTTACAATGTATGACTTAAAATATTTTATGTAAAAGTAAAAATTCTAGCGTAAAATTTGAAATACTAAAATATTAAACATCTAACACAAAATTTAAAAATTTTAAGAATTTTTTTTTTTAAAAATAGGTACTTATAAAACTTTTGAAATCTTAAATAATGATTTATGAGTTCAGTTTTAGATAATATTTATTTTTTATAATTATTATAATTACAAGATAATTTCAAAACATATTGTAGTCACAAAATATTAACCAAAAAAATTAAGTATTTAGTAGTTGATAAACTTATTATTTTATTTGAACTAATATAAAATGTATTATATTGTTATAAGAACTTACATATCATTATGGACTTTTAGTAATCTTTTAAGGCTAGTTTAATATTTTTGTCAATTATAAAATTATCTGATTCTATTGTATATAAATAATCAACTGTAAAAAGAATCATTTACATGTTGGGTAAATTTTATTTTAAAAAAATATTGTAGTTTTTAAGATTGATAAATTTTATTGTTGATTATTATAATAATATAAATGACTAAAATATATATATTAATGAATAAAAATTGACGATGAAAATATTTATCTATATATATATTTGATACAACTATACTACCTTAAAATAACTTACATAAAAATATAAACTTTTTAATAAAAATAAAAGAGTCAAAATAATAAAATTGCTACAATCTGTTATAATAAACTAATGAGACAACTATGCTAAAACTTTAGGGGGTCTATGATGCATTGTGAAAGTTTCTGGAATATTGTGAAAATAAGTCAAATTACAGGGGTGTATAAAACCTCCCGAAGGAAAAGAGAAGGGCAAACGGGGTTCAAGCAGAAATCGAAAGGCGAAGGCCCGTCGTCTCTCGGCGGTTCGAACATATTCTAAAACCCTAACCAAAATTCCACTATATCTCCTGCAAATTTGAACACTCTCTTTCGCTCCGTCCGAATCTGTAATCATGTACGGAGGCGGTGAGTTCCCACAATAGCTTCAATGCTTTCGAACTTCCTCGGCAGAAACTAGAACTGCTTGCCTTTTTTTTTGGTTTCGATTTTGGCTTATTTTTTTGTTCTCTGTACGTTACGCAGATGAAGTATCGGCTATAGTTATTGACTTGGGCTCTCACACTTGCAAAGCTGGTTATGCCGGTG